>OU830592.1:33747500-36147500 GCA_917563855.2 Limnephilus lunatus | reverse complement strand
CTTGGATACCTACTTCCTATAAGAAAGATTTAAAAATGAGATAAATCAAGTCGACATTGAATCAATGACCTCCTAAATAATTGTGATGTGCTCTCTTAGAGTTTGAAGCTAGTCGCAGTACTTTACTTTGCGAAATTTTTGCATGCTGAATCAATGCTAACTATTGGCGGTCGCTCTAGTAAAATCAAGTCGTTTAGAATTGAGTGAATTTAACGTCAATGTCGCCTTCACATATTGACCGCAGGTTTCATCTCAAGCTATAATTGATAAACTTGTCCCTGACGTTAAGTTTTGTTTTGTTTATTCGTTAATGAATTTAGGTGACTGGGTCAATGGATGGCCTTGAACTCAAATCGAAATTTTTGTACACTATCGAAGGTCATATAACCATACCCTAATCGTGCTAGTGAAAAGAAACAATAGGTATTTATCTTACAAATACGCTAAGATACCAAAATTGGTTTAGTGATGCGTTTCTATCTAATTATGTGTTAAGTATTTGTTTAGCAACATTTCATTCCGTATGGGAGGTGTGACATGCGAATGCTAATAAATTGGTTAGTTATTTATTTACCCTTTCTTGGCGTTACGTCCATCAGTGTCAGGATATCCACAGGAACCTGTAAAAGCTTAAATATTGTAAGGACTCACCAAGCTCTAATGTCTTAATTTCAGCTCCACCGGGTTACTATCATCGGCGAGAAACTTATTAGAGCATCCATACTACCTGTGTAACTACTCATCTCCTTCCTTTCTCCTTTGAATAGATCTCTGATGTAAAAAAATCCTCACGTTTTCCTTTAATATCTGCCGTTATTATTGGAGAAGAACGATCCTATCTAATTATGTGTTAAGTATTTTCCAGATTTCGGATCAATTATTATTATTGCGTTGTCACCTAACGATAATTAATATCTCGTAATAAGATTTCCAACTTTCGACCTAAACGTAAATATTTTATTTAATGAAACTTATTAGACTGTAATTTTCTTTATATAACCTCGGACTAAATAACTCTATTTTAACCTTCATAGTACAAATTTAAAGCAATCCAAACACACTATATTAAACTCCTCCCGCATTGAATTTGTAATTAATTAATTAATTATTGGATTTTATTGAATCGGAAATTATTGCAAACACTGTTTTTAGATTTATTATAAGATCATACACTCCGTTAAATTGCACGATTAACCCTATCCGGGCACTTCACTCCCTTATTTTTCCACTGTATTTTTAAAGTATAAAAACTGATTCTAGACTCTATTAATTAATTACCAGGGTAATTCTCACGACACGCGCGACGTTTTAACCAACCTTGCCAGTTGTCGAAGGACCCCTTTTATTTTAATGATAAGTTGAATTTATAAATAGATATATTATTATTCAATGCTGTTATAAAATTCTTTAAACACTGTTGTTTCCTTTTAAATTCGCTACACTATATAAACTTTTATTTTAATGACAAGTTGAATTTATAAATAAATATATTATTATTCACTGCTGTTATAAAATTCTTTAAACACTGTTGATTTTCTTTAAATTCGCTACACTATATAACTTTTTATTTTAATGACAAGTTGAATTTATAAATAAATATATTATTATTCACTGCTGTTATAAAATTCTTTAAACACTGTTGTTTCCTTTTAAATTCGCTACACTATATAAACTTTTTATCTTAATGACAAGTTGAATTTATTGTAAAACTATATAAAACACTTTATTTAATTTTCAACACTCCACAGATTTAATCACGACCGTAATTTTTATAAGTCCCAGAATTCCCACTCCGAATTTTTCTAAGTCTCAAAATTTTACAACACTTAAGAAATTTTCAACTAATATCCGTTTTAGACGCTACGTCACGTAACTTCCCCGTTTTAACCCGACGATTGGTCCCCGACGACTCCTTCCCGACAACTCACCGAAAACTGATCCTCGATCCTTCTAAGTCCTCCGTTTTATATGTACCTCCAGGATTAGAACATCTTAATTACGCGTTCATTGATTTTCTAATTCAAACTCTAACAACTCGAGATTTCATATATCAATTCTGTTGTTTTCGTATCAACGTGTTAAGTCCGGCCCCTTTGATTTTAGAAATCTTCTGTCTCTTACGTAAATTGTTCCAGTGTCGAACCTACCATTATGTCAAATTTTGCCCCGTCGTTCCTTTGTCTTCAGGTCTTACAAATTTAACTAAAATATCATGATTTTTGTGTCCTTTTTTCTCTCAATATATAATAGGTACGTCTTCAATAAACTGTATATAATTCTCAATTTGGTTTATCGCTACCAGAACACGAACAAACTCATGTCGAAATCTTCACTATGCTTTTCCCAACATTCATTTTCCTAAATTTCCCCACATTTTCATGTTTCTTATATGAATCAATTCAATTTTTAACTGTATTGTCTCTACTTACGTCGTAGACTTGAATTTTCTTATTTTTCTTCAATTATATTTTATATACGACGTTATTTTTATGATTTCTCTGCTTCATTCTTATGTCATTGTCCATAACTATATGATTAGTTATATCCCAAGCCAAATTTACTGTTTTCATCAATACTTCTGAATTTTCATGAGTTTTCCTTACGGAATCGTCTTTAAACTGTCTTTACTTCATTCTTTACCATCATTTGCATAATTTCCAATGCTTATCTTCTCTTAGAAAACTTCACCTTCTAGTCATAAATATTCAATCTGCTATTTTTTCATAATTTTCATAGAAGAAAATTCCAATTTGACTCTGGGATATGTGTCCGGTTAATTGCTTCATATAAAAACGTATAAAATTGTGTCTCGTTTCATCCCAAAACCCCATAAAGTATCATCGCTGACATATGTTGATGTTTTCGATCTCTACGTACTTGGTCGTAAATAATAAATTAATATTAACTCGTTAATTTTAATCTCTTTTATCTTATCCAAATATTGCATAAGTTCCATGTTAACTTTTATTGCCCCAAAAGTAATAAAGACTATCATAATCACCCAAAACCATGTCGGAAATATTATTGTTTAAACAACAAAATCGTGTGTGAGCTCGACAACCTTTTTTTACATCAATTGCCTCAGCAATTTGTTCTATCGTCTATAGTATTTTCTCATAGCAAATGACGTAAAACGATCCCTTCCTTTGAATTAATCTAACGTAATATAACTAGAATAACCATCCTATTTCAAATATATAACGATATCTATTTAAACTCGTCTGAAAACGCAAAATTAAGTCGAAATCTTATATTGTTCAATAAATACTTCCGTTTAAATGTCCGTTTTTTTTTATTAGATTTTCTTTTCAAATCGTTTTCCCTGACCGTATTGCTTCATTTAAAAGTGACATTCCTAATTTCCATCGTTTTTCTTTCTTTTAAATATCAAACGTACGTTTTCCTCTGAATCTGGCCTCCTTTTGTTCTTCACGTTCTCGTTATGCAATTGAGTATCCCTACAGTAGCTTTTCCCACGTTTTCCAGGTCTTTTCTTTAATCTTCCGTTCATTATATTTCCTTGCTATTTTATTGCATCATTTTTTCAACATAATATGGACTTATTTGTTCGTTAACTGCGGTTGTCGATTCCTCTGTTGCACTCAATATTTACCTTTAAAATTAGGGTCATTGTACCAAATGCACCGAACGTGGGATTGTGTTTATCTTAAAGCGTATTGATCTCTCGGGTTGATGATGATTTTTACCCCATAAATCTCAGACTAATGGTCTAGTCCAAAGTCCATCTCTTTGTCTTGAAAAAAGGTAACCTCCCCCTTCTCTGATTGGTAGATCAATCTTAAGTGTTTATAATTGGATCCCTCTGTGTTCTATTTATCAAAACTTGACATTAATTTAATAATTATAGATCTCTGCAGTCTCCATGGCCCAATCAAACTTAATCAGCTAGATGTCGCTAGTGTGTTGATTTCGTTATAATTCTGAATTATTATTTATTCATTCGTAAGGTGGAAGCTACTATATTTTCGTATCCACTGCGATTCATCACAGCCCCCCTATAGTTATAATTCCAGCGGTAAACACGCCTCCTAGTGTTAGTTGATGGAATTAAAACTAAACATAGGCAATCTAATTTTCTACAATTTTCTTTAAGTCTTCTTTATTCTTATTTGCATTTTTTTTTTTTTCGAAATTCTAACTGGTTGCGCGCCCCTACCTTTCACTATTTCATATCGTAGAATCCTGTTCGGTGTTCCTCTGAGCTGAAACCATTTTTCAATTTACTCTTGTCTACCCAATGGCCTATTTAAGTCGGCTAACTTACGTCAGTTGCTGTCCCTACTCTTTGTCCTACCCCCCTAAGATTCTTACCCCTATACCTTCCCCCCTATGACCCTTACTCCCTCTTCTTCATCGAGACGGTTTCCAACCTTTGATTTTCCTTATTCATATATATATATATTTTTTTTTTCGCGATTCTAGAATTCCACACGAATTTTTCTCGCAGGAACGTTTTAATGGCAACAATGCGCATATGAACATACACGTATTACACATATATGCACACATACACACCCTTTTTTTTTTTTTGAATGGGATCAACTTTTATGTAATCTCTTCATATGCTGTTCTTATTTATCTTTTATCTGAGGTTTATTTGATCTATGTTGTATGTTTACTCATCCGAATGCACTCCATAACGTTTACTATCTCATTTTTTTTTTTTCGCACCGGCTTTGTTTGTTTATTTATTTATTTGCACGTATACACAATTGTATAATGTACCTAAACCCCGTTTTAAACAAGCCCCCCCCTCCTAAATTCGTATGCGTTTTAAACCACTCCGCTTATTTGCTCTTTATTGCAAATCGGAAATAAACCGGTCACCCGAGAAATATGCCAACCCCCAATAAGGCTAAATTTCTAATTTATTCAGCTGACATCTATGTAATGGTGTATCTAAAGGTCCAATCCACCCCTGTTAAATGTTTGAATGCAACGATTTGAAAAGCTCACTTTTATGTTTTATGTGTAATATTTTATTTTATTTTTATCCGTCCTTTGCTTTGTATGTTATGTTGATTTTATTTATTTTTATGTCGCCGTGTCAAAAGAAGTATTTATTTATAAAATCCTTCAACCCGAAGGAACCAATAATACCCTCGACCACTATTAACATAAACAACGTCATTTTATTAACTATCTAAGTATCTCTTTATTGTTTAAAGTAATATCTCGAGATGTTCCAATGCGAACATAACAAAGATTTATCTATTCTGTTACGAACATATTTATCAGTAAGACCACTTATGTTTGTGGCAACACAAACATACCCTCGCGACGGTGTCTATTCAATCGCTTGTTTACATTCGGGCTTCAGTCAATGAACCAATTTGAATGATAATTTTATTAATCACCGAAGGAATGCGCTTTTATTTATATAACGGCTTTTTTTTTTTCAATACGCACCACCCTTCTAAATCTGGGTCAACATTCCTAGGCGTTATGTGATTTATGATTTTTATCTGGTATAAGGCACGTTTTTCACTTTTCGTTTTAAAATATTTGGTTTTTGAGTTATTATTTTTTTTTTTTCCGACTGTTTTATTTAATGGTACGTTTTTTTTTTTTTCACTTGTTTCACGTTTAATGAAGATGTTTTAATGGCACGTTTTTCACTTTTCGTTTAAATTATTTTTTTGATTTATTGTTATATTTCTACTGTATAATTTAATGATGCGAATTTTTTATTCCACTTGTTATATGTAATCTGAAGTTGTTTTAATGGCACGTTTTTCACTTTTCGTTTAAAATATTTTTTTGATTTATTGTTATATTTCTACTGTATAATTTAATGATGCGAATTTTTTATTCCACTTGTTTTATGTAATCTGAAGTTGTTTTAATGGCACGTTTTTCACTTTTCGTTTAAAATATTCACTTTTTTTTTTCCAATTAATTATAATTTCATTTATTTGTTCATTCTATTTTATTTTTATAATATCTCAGAATTCTCTCAACTTGTAACCTTTACTCTCCTGGTCACGCGGCAACAGTTGTAATGAGGTGCCACTACTGGCTTTTGACTCCAATTGTGATGAACCCTACCTAGCTGATTTACTTTTCTAAGCTTCTACCTCGTAGTTTAAATCTCGTAGCTCCTGTCTCGTAGCCACGCTCATAATTCTACCCTTATGTCCTACTGATCACACCACTAGGTATGATGGCCTGACTCAACCCTCCTTTCGGTTTATTTCTACCTCAGGCTCGTGATTTCTAAACCCCTATACCTTATAATCTAGCTAAACCTACCCTATCTTCTTAAATCCCTGCGATTTTCTCACAGTAATCAAGATTTAAGATTTTTGTTCACATTATTTCTATAATCTGCGTTGTGTAATTTTTTTGTTTTAGATTTTACATCTGTTTGCATACTTAATATGCACACATATGTAGAGAAGATAATGTATTACGTGTGGTAACCCATAGATTCTTTTAGAGAAAGGGTGAGAATTTTCCGATCAATTTATTTATTATTATTTTAGAATATTTAACCGAGTTTGATAAACTACCCCCGCCCTAAACCTTGTGTCTATTTGATTTCCATAGGAATTTAGTGTGTTTATTTAATTCTTCCTATCACCGCTGATACATCGATAACATAAACAACAGTTAATAAATTAAACATTTCAAGAAAGCAAACCTTACCTTAGGATGATCGAACTCGAAGGTCCAGTTTTCTCAATTGAAGTCCTTGTCTGCAACTTCTCCTAACATAATGTGTTTGTAGTCATAGTTAGTGCTATTGGTTAGTATTCGCAAAATTGTTGAAAGAGCAGGAATGGAGGGATATGGGGAGGGGATAATATGTTTGCTTAAAAAGTCGGCACCTCCGCTAACCAAGTGAAAACCGATGAACAACAATTTCAAACCGGATTCTCCCAAGTACGTTTGCTAAGCTTATCCTTAAGTCCGAGTTTTACTCTCTTCGACGAGCGTCTCTTGTTACGAAAGGGGCTCTTCACGCCAGATGGGGGAATACCAAGTCTTCATGCCGTTTTTCTGCCTCACTCCGACTTCCATCTCCGCCGGATTGAATTTAACTCTACTGAGTCTAGAAGGGGTATTTCATGTCTTCCCTTATCATGCCTCTATCCGTTAAATGTGGCGTAAGCTTGTGAAGGGCAGATCCTTCCTCCCACGTAACCGACCCAGCGTTACATTCCACCTCTGACTAGCTGACATAAAACTCACCTCGTGAACCTTATGTTTGCTTTCAGGTTCGACAAGACTCACGGTATGCAAATAACCTGTGGCTTTAATGCCGCGTCAGCGTACTGTCCGCATACGTCCTTCCTCTTCCCCGCATGCCCACCTCGACAATACCGCCACAAGATCAAAGCCGTCCGTTCGAGAAAGGTTGACACTTACATTTCCAGATGGCTCATACCTACATACAGAAGCCTTGAAGTTTACGTTCGAAGACAAGTTAGGATTCAGGACTGTATGAGTATTTGAACACCAGTGTTGTTTAAATGAGGTCACTAGCTCCTCGTGTGTTAGGTATTTAGGATAATGGGTATTTATGGGTTCTTGGATACCTACTTCCTATAAGAAAGATTTAAAAATGAGATAAATCAAGTCGACATTGAATCAATGACCTCCTAAATAATTGTGATGTGCTCTCTTAGAGTTTGAAGCTAGTCGCAGTACTTTACTTTGCGAAATTTTTGCATGCTGAATCAATGCTAACTATTGGCGGTCGCTCTAGTAAAATCAAGTCGTTTAGAATTGAGTGAATTTAACGTCAATGTCGCCTTCACATATTGACCGCAGGTTTCATCTCAAGCTATAATTGATAAACTTGTCCCTGACGTTAAGTTTTGTTTTGTTTATTCGTTAATGAATTTAGGTGACTGGGTCAATGGATGGCCTTGAACTCAAATCGAAATTTTTGTACACTATCGAAGGTCATATAACCATACCCTAATCGTGCTAGTGAAAAGAAACAATAGGTATTTATCTTACAAATACGCTAAGATACCAAAATTGGTTTAGTGATGCGTTTCTATCTAATTATGTGTTAAGTATTTGTTTAGCAACATTTCATTCCGTATGGGAGGTGTGACATGCGAATGCTAATAAATTGGTTAGTTATTTATTTACCCTTTCTTGGCGTTACGTCCATCAGTGTCAGGATATCCACAGGAACCTGTAAAAGCTTAAATATTGTAAGGACTCACCAAGCTCTAATGTCTTAATTTCAGCTCCACCGGGTTACTATCATCGGCGAGAAACTTATTAGAGCATCCATACTACCTGTGTAACTACTCATCTCCTTCCTTTCTCCTTTGAATAGATCTCTGATGTAAAAAAATCCTCACGTTTTCCTTTAATATCTGCCGTTATTATTGGAGAAGAACGATCCTATCTAATTATGTGTTAAGTATTTTCCAGATTTCGGATCAATTATTATTATTGCGTTGTCACCTAACGATAATTAATATCTCGTAATAAGATTTCCAACTTTCGACCTAAACGTAAATATTTTATTTAATGAAACTTATTAGACTGTAATTTTCTTTATATAACCTCGGACTAAATAACTCTATTTTAACCTTCATAGTACAAATTTAAAGCAATCCAAACACACTATATTAAACTCCTCCCGCATTGAATTTGTAATTAATTAATTAATTATTGGATTTTATTGAATCGGAAATTATTGCAAACACTGTTTTTAGATTTATTATAAGATCATACACTCCGTTAAATTGCACGATTAACCCTATCCGGGCACTTCACTCCCTTATTTTTCCACTGTATTTTTAAAGTATAAAAACTGATTCTAGACTCTATTAATTAATTACCAGGGTAATTCTCACGACACGCGCGACGTTTTAACCAACCTTGCCAGTTGTCGAAGGACCCCTTTTATTTTAATGATAAGTTGAATTTATAAATAGATATATTATTATTCAATGCTGTTATAAAATTCTTTAAACACTGTTGTTTCCTTTTAAATTCGCTACACTATATAAACTTTTATTTTAATGACAAGTTGAATTTATAAATAAATATATTATTATTCACTGCTGTTATAAAATTCTTTAAACACTGTTGATTTTCTTTAAATTCGCTACACTATATAACTTTTTATTTTAATGACAAGTTGAATTTATAAATAAATATATTATTATTCACTGCTGTTATAAAATTCTTTAAACACTGTTGTTTCCTTTTAAATTCGCTACACTATATAAACTTTTTATCTTAATGACAAGTTGAATTTATTGTAAAACTATATAAAACACTTTATTTAATTTTCAACACTCCACAGATTTAATCACGACCGTAATTTTTATAAGTCCCAGAATTCCCACTCCGAATTTTTCTAAGTCTCAAAATTTTACAACACTTAAGAAATTTTCAACTAATATCCGTTTTAGACGCTACGTCACGTAACTTCCCCGTTTTAACCCGACGATTGGTCCCCGACGACTCCTTCCCGACAACTCACCGAAAACTGATCCTCGATCCTTCTAAGTCCTCCGTTTTATATGTACCTCCAGGATTAGAACATCTTAATTACGCGTTCATTGATTTTCTAATTCAAACTCTAACAACTCGAGATTTCATATATCAATTCTGTTGTTTTCGTATCAACGTGTTAAGTCCGGCCCCTTTGATTTTAGAAATCTTCTGTCTCTTACGTAAATTGTTCCAGTGTCGAACCTACCATTATGTCAAATTTTGCCCCGTCGTTCCTTTGTCTTCAGGTCTTACAAATTTAACTAAAATATCATGATTTTTGTGTCCTTTTTTCTCTCAATATATAATAGGTACGTCTTCAATAAACTGTATATAATTCTCAATTTGGTTTATCGCTACCAGAACACGAACAAACTCATGTCGAAATCTTCACTATGCTTTTCCCAACATTCATTTTCCTAAATTTCCCCACATTTTCATGTTTCTTATATGAATCAATTCAATTTTTAACTGTATTGTCTCTACTTACGTCGTAGACTTGAATTTTCTTATTTTTCTTCAATTATATTTTATATACGACGTTATTTTTATGATTTCTCTGCTTCATTCTTATGTCATTGTCCATAACTATATGATTAGTTATATCCCAAGCCAAATTTACTGTTTTCATCAATACTTCTGAATTTTCATGAGTTTTCCTTACGGAATCGTCTTTAAACTGTCTTTACTTCATTCTTTACCATCATTTGCATAATTTCCAATGCTTATCTTCTCTTAGAAAACTTCACCTTCTAGTCATAAATATTCAATCTGCTATTTTTTCATAATTTTCATAGAAGAAAATTCCAATTTGACTCTGGGATATGTGTCCGGTTAATTGCTTCATATAAAAACGTATAAAATTGTGTCTCGTTTCATCCCAAAACCCCATAAAGTATCATCGCTGACATATGTTGATGTTTTCGATCTCTACGTACTTGGTCGTAAATAATAAATTAATATTAACTCGTTAATTTTAATCTCTTTTATCTTATCCAAATATTGCATAAGTTCCATGTTAACTTTTATTGCCCCAAAAGCAATAAAGACTATCATAATCACCCAAAACCATGTCGGAAATATTATTGTTTAAACAACAAAATCGTGTGTGAGCTCGACAACCTTTTTTTACATCAATTGCCTCAGCAATTTGTTCTATCGTCTATAGTATTTTCTCATAGCAAATGACGTAAAACGATCCCTTCCTTTGAATTAATCTAACGTAATATAACTAGAATAACCATCCTATTTCAAATATATAACGATATCTATTTAAACTCGTCTGAAAACGCAAAATTAAGTCGAAATCTTATATTGTTCAATAAATACTTCCGTTTAAATGTCCGTTTTTTTTTATTAGATTTTCTTTTCAAATCGTTTTCCCTGACCGTATTGCTTCATTTAAAAGTGACATTCCTAATTTCCATCGTTTTTCTTTCTTTTAAATATCAAACGTACGTTTTCCTCTGAATCTGGCCTCCTTTTGTTCTTCACGTTCTCGTTATGCAATTGAGTATCCCTACAGTAGCTTTTCCCACGTTTTCCAGGTCTTTTCTTTAATCTTCCGTTCATTATATTTCCTTGCTATTTTATTGCATCATTTTTTCAACATAATATGGACTTATTTGTTCGTTAACTGCGGTTGTCGATTCCTCTGTTGCACTCAATATTTACCTTTAAAATTAGGGTCATTGTACCAAATGCACCGAACGTGGGATTGTGTTTATCTTAAAGCGTATTGATCTCTCGGGTTGATGATGATTTTTACCCCATAAATCTCAGACTAATGGTCTAGTCCAAAGTCCATCTCTTTGTCTTGAAAAAAGGTAACCTCCCCCTTCTCTGATTGGTAGATCAATCTTAAGTGTTTATAATTGGATCCCTCTGTGTTCTATTTATCAAAACTTGACATTAATTTAATAATTATAGATCTCTGCAGTCTCCATGGCCCAATCAAACTTAATCAGCTAGATGTCGCTAGTGTGTTGATTTCGTTATAATTCTGAATTATTATTTATTCATTCGTAAGGTGGAAGCTACTATATTTTCGTATCCACTGCGATTCATCACAACCTTTTTCAAGTTCATCAGGGAGCGTACAACCTAGAGGTTTATTAATAACCTGATCAAAACTGAAAATTTGCAGAATAGTCTGAATTCTTGAAAACTCTATTCAAAAAATTTTGAAAATGGCAATCATTGTAAATCTATCAATATAAATAAAAATGAACCGCCGAAATGTATGTACGCGCATAACTTTCGAACGACTGTACCAAATTGGATACATTTTTTTTGAGTTCGTGATTGTCAGTACAAGGTTTGTATAAAACTACTGGTGAGATCTGGCATTATGAAATTTGTACAAAAAAATGCAATAGATGACACGCGAGCTGTTTGAATGTACCAGGACTGAAGTAATGGAATGCTGGAGGGTGGAGGGGGGGGGGGAGAACTCGGGTGAGGGGTTTTCAGGAGGGGTGGGAAGGGGAACCAGGGAGTGGGGAGAGGAACCTGGGAAGGGGGAGGGGAAAACGGGAGGGGGGTTCGCGGGACAGAGGAAGGGGGGAGTGGAGTGGGGAGATGGAAGGTGGAGGAGGCGGAGTAGGAACACGATTGGAAAAGGATACGCAGGGAGAAACAATTTATTTATTAAATGGCATAGCAACGCATGCCGGGTTCCAGCTAGTATTATAATATAATAGGTTATTTAATATATTATCGCTTCTCTGAATTCTTCACGCAATCAGACATTTAGGGCTAGTTGTTTCACAGAATTTAAACAACAAAAAATCATCAATTTTCAAAATGTGTTTTCATGTTATGTAAAAGTTGTATTCGAATTCTGTTATTATTTAAGTAATGTGAAATAACTTTCCGATTATGATAGTTTATATACGTTCTAAGTTATATTATTATATCATTTTTGGAAAGTTGTTTCACATTACTGAAATAATAACAGAACTTTAAAATTATCTTTGAAATTTGAGAATTGTTCAAATTCTGCGAAATGACTGGCCCATAATTTCAAATCCAAATTGAATTCATTATATCAGAATAAGTTAACAATAATAATCTAAACGAAAATATGAAAGAGAAAAAGACACAGAAAAACAGAAAAAGACAATGGTCGCAACTGGGACTCGAACCCATACCTCTCCGTCTAACCGGGACGAGTGCGTTAACCAATTTCGCTATTGCCACCTTCTGTCAAAACGTCAATCTCATATTTTATATATTTATTTCACTGATGGGAATAATCTTCAAAAAAGTATAAAAAGATAAGTTTTTTTAATAAAAATTGAATATTCATTTAGACTTCCATAAAAAGTCAATTGTTCCATATAAATAAATTCGGATATATCTATCCAAAACGCTATCCAGGTCACAAACCAATTCTTAGAATGATTGTCTCCAATAAACAGGGTAGTTGCCCGTAATACGGAGAAAAATAATTAGTTGATAATAATGTTATTCTAAAATTTGAAAATATGAGATTGACAATTATGACGTTTTGACAGAAGGTGGCAATAGCGAAATTGGTTAACGCACTCGTCCCGGTTAGACGGAGAGGTCTGGGTTTGAGTCCCAGTTGCGACCATTTTCTTTTTCTGTTTTTTCTGTGTCTTGTTCTCTTTCATATTTTCGTTTAGATTATTATTGTTAACTTATTCTAATATGATATATTTCACTGATGGGAATAACCTTCAAAAAAGTATAAAAAGAAAAGTTTTTCTTATAAAAATTGAATTCATTAAACCATATTTCATACAGGGCTAACGCACAGTACAGACAACCGGAAATTAGTATATTTGATTTCATAAAAAATGCCAAATTTTTAAATGAAAATATTAAAAATAATAATGTTAAAAATATATGAAAACACATTTTTCATATATTGTTTCATTTTAATACAAATTGTCACAATTAACTCTACAACTTTGCGTATCAACTGTTACTGTTTTTTTTTAAATATGCTTTCTATTTTTGGGGCCTTATAAGAAAGCTTGTGTTACATCTGACAAGTAAATAGTACTAGTTGACTAAAATTTTAGAGGGGGCTAATGTAAGGGCCATTAACCGGCCAGCGGCAGAGAATTCATATTTCTTCGAAGGATGTTCTTACGATCGTACAGGGCGGTTCCAATGAGAAAGATTAATTATTCTCCGTACCAGCTTTTTAAAATAATAACTCAATATAGATTTTATTTAATTCAAAATTTGCTTTAATTTATACCTACATTCAAAAATGCTGAAAGGTGTGATGATAAAACTATTAAAATTATGGACTTTTTGAGATTATTTTTTGATTACAAGTATTTATGATTTTTCAATAATGTCTAAGAAAACTAAAAATGTAAAAAAAGTCGTAAATATATTAGTTTGAAAGACCGTAAATAAATAGACAAACTGAAGCATTTTTGTCACAAAAGACATGTGCGGATCTTTTTTTAAATGATTTTCTTTAAACTAAAATTAAAATTTAAACAACAGTGCTTTCCCAGATAATTTATTGATTTATTTTACTGCATGATTATATGATTTGAAATGTGTGTTGTATAATACAAAATTTTGTTTAAAAATTTAACAAATCTGCCAACGACCTACGGTAAAACCTTATTGTACTAAAAATAAACATATTTTCTCAAAATTTAAAACATAGCTTTACTAGATAAAAGAACAGTCTTTCGAAATCAATTTATAATTTTTTTGTGGAAAAGAGTCAATACGGTTAAAATTTGATTTAAAAATGACATATTCTGGTTTTGTCTGGTTATTCTCTCTTATCTGATTCGTAGAGATGTATGAAGAAGAATTATGTTTCAAAAATATGTAATAAACGTCTTTCTAGAAGTAGACGCTTGAAACACCTAAACATCTTAACTCCAAGTGAAATTTAGCGCCAACGAGCGCTGTTTCATTGAAGTCACAATGAGGTCATTAGTAGCCAGTAACCCACTGCACAGTGCACAGTGCACAGATCTCAGTGCACCCAGGCAGTACAGTAGTACCAGTACCGCACCGGCCTCCTTGCGCGGACCCGCCAGAAGCCGGAGAGCAGGCCGTTAAATCACGATTAACTTCTGCTTATAGTTAAACGAAGATTTAGCGCTCGTGTTGCAGGTCTCTAAATGGTTTCTCCGCGACAATTGTCCCCATTGTGCGGGAAGAAGATGGGCTCTAATGGACAATTGTGGAGCGACGCTCGTCAGCGAATCGTTAAGAGCAATTTCGTGAACAAGGAACACATTAACGACTGTGCAAATAAAATAACATGGGGGGTGGAACGATTTTGTAATTGATTTCGAGATTGTATTTATTGTACGAAAGGTTCAAAAATATAAGTCGGGAATACATACTTTTATTTAATAGTTGAATAGCACTTTTGAAGTGAAATTTCAACAACAAATGCTTTAGCCTCCAGAAAACGGGGGTATTTTTTAGGTCAAATTATTTCCCCTTTGTTTAAAATTCAAATAAATAGAATATTTCTGAAAGATTAAAGTTTTTAATACAAACATTTTAAAAATTTTTCACCTATTTTCTATCTAAAATTCCTGATTACGAAAAAAAAGAAAACTTACACGCATATTTAATTAGGCAAATAAATTATATACGTTATTATCACCTCATGTTTTTGTCATTTCATAAAAAAGAATGAATAAAATATTCTCGAAATAATAAACATTTTTCTAATTGCTATCTGAATCTTTGGTTTCTAGAGATGCATGGTTAAATTCTATTTGAATATAAAGTGTGGAATTTTCTCTTTCTAAGACTTTTTAGATCATATTTTTCATCATGACAGTAAAAGGGATAAAACGAACCATATGAGACCTTTCTGAGCTGGGACAAATTAGATCTCTTGTGATTAAACGGGTTAAAATGTATTTTTAGATTCTTTAAACGATTACGCGACAAAATGTACCTGTATCTAATACGTTTCAATTTTATTAACCCGGTTAACATTTTCTTCTTTGAACAGCTGAAAGAAGCTTTTAAATTATAGGACCTAACACTTGCATTAAAAAATCTACGACGGTAATTTTAAATTTAGTAAAAGCAAGTTTTTTTGCATCACGGAAAAAGTTATAAAAAGTAAACACGTTGCTCTGCAAGCTAAAACCCTTTACTCCGCTCGAAGGCACCTACGTAGCGAGCGAAACTTTTTGGCCGGATTCCCTAACGGGCAAAAGATTCCTTAACCAATATAAATACATAAAGCATTTGACCTACCTACCAACCTACTTAGGTATTTTTATGATACTTACTTATAAAAATCTTTTTTTAAAGATTCCTATAGGCGTTTTTTTCTCATCCGAAAACTAAAAACTGTTTTTGTAAGGTGATGAAATACGCTTTCAAATTTTATATTAGAAATAAAAATATAATTTTTGATTTCAAAAAATTTTCATGTAAAGTAAAAAAGTTTTAAAAGCGGCTAAACCTAAGTTTTCTCTAACTAAAAATATTGATAAGGAAAAAAATAAACCATATTTTATTGGGTAGGTAAATGTATTATAAACATTATCGTCAACTCATTTTTTGTCGTTTCAAGTAAAAATAATTAATAAAAAAAATCTTCTTTAAACTTTGCAAATAGTGGCGTCACTTTCAATTGAATGAAAACAAATAACTTTGTAAAAACACCACTACTTATTCAATATTCTTATTATTTATTTAATTTTAAGCTTTAATATCTACCATACCATGTATATGAGTCAAATTTAAACCGTTTTAAAAACACACAAGTATACCCACGAACAGGCGATGCCTATGTGGGATTTTTTTTGGTTAATCTGCTAATTGTTTTATTCTTTAATTTTTAAATGTTTATATATTAAAAAAAGGCCTTTAAGTATTGTAAAATTATACCAATGTATGTACCAAAAAAATAATTAATAAAAAAGAAAAATAATAACAATATATATATGGTGGATTTTTTACAAACTTATTTTCATCCAATAAAAAATTCTCAGAGTGCCATTTTTTTTTTCAAATTGCAGTCGGAAGTTTTGGTTTCATAAAGGTGAACATTTTAATTATGTTGTGGTTTATTTTAGATTTGCATATAAAACTTTCTAACAGCGTTTAGATCATATTTCTAACCATGATAGTAAGGGAGACACAATGATTTCTTTGAGACCTATACGAGTTTTTCCGAAAAGCGAACAAATTAGCCTGAGGGGTTAAGATAAATAATAGTTTACATGTAATTAATTAGAAGGAACATCTTTTTGTATTTTTTTTCCATGGTGGAATGCAATTAGTTCAGTATTCTTGGGGTTATATATTATTTTGTGCTATTTATTTGCCTATTCTTCACAGATTATTAATAATAATCTCATTCTCGTGATCGACGGAGCTACGAGAATAATGTCGTCCTCGTAGCCTAAGTGATTTAGGCATAAATTATTAATACAAGAGCCTGCTCTGATGTCTAGGAGATTTGATAATTCGTCTATGCACACATTGAACAGAATGGGGGACATACACCCTCCTTGGATTACTCCTGATCGCAAGTACTCAAATGGGAGTATGTACCTGCTTACCGTACGACGTTTTCCTGCTGATGGTGCCATTGAGTTCAAATATGCCACAATCTTAGAAAAAACTGAATCGAGTTTTGGAATAAAACTAGAAAGAAAATTTTTAAAATGGCTCAGTTACTAATAGATTACCAATAATAATGGCGTATTCGTGAGCACGGTTGCAAACATCTGCCTTAGCATAATGCATATCGAGAGTAGCACGCTTACCACAGATTGCGTATCTCTCTCGCAGCGTATGCTCGCAGGTTATCCCGGCAGCTTTTTCAAATTTAATTACGAGCAGCGCCTTAAACAATTATTATTAAATGTAGCAGTATGGCAGAGTTGCAGTCGGAAGGCGGTAAGTTGCAACGGGAGGAAACGGAACAAGTGATTTACGGCTTCTGAGGCCGCAATCGTGGCGGGAGATGAGCTAAGGGCTTCCGGAGAAATACTTCTAACTAACCAGGGGAGATGGAAGATTATAGCACTATTATTTTAAGGTTATATTTTGCAATCAATAGCAAAATCTTACTTGAACGCCAAAGTCCGTGTGGATGCAATGAGTTGACTATGGTGCAGTCAAAGTAATAAATTCATCGATGTAGAATAACAATAGACTGTCTAGTTTTAATCTTTAATAATTTCATAATACAACTCCCCATCATGATATAAACTTATTGTATAAACTTCTAAAAAATTATGTAAAACCAGCAAAAATCGATCCTTTTGTGACAAAAGTATGATCATAATTTTTTGCTTGACGTAGTTGTTTTGCTAGAAATGACTGCAAGGTTTTTTTTTTATCAATTGTTACGATACGCCCGCCTCGAAGTTATGTATAATGTATGTATTTTTTTAAATTTTCATTTAGCTGATTATATTGAATAACTTTTATCAGAAGATGGCGATAGCAACTACTCAAAATATTTCTAACTGCCTCAATTTCGTGTTTAAAAAAATGATCTTCACAGCTAGTCTATCTAGCTGAAAGACAAATTTGCTAAGGGCAGACCAACAAAAGGAAAAACGGATATTTCAACTGCGACATAATGTAGTTTCTTTTTTAAACATGTTTCCTTAAACCAATATTTTTTCTTTCGTTGTTTATTTGTATAAATCACAAAGCTACATTGCATCTGCAATATACTTAGGTATCTTTGCTTTTCTCCATTTATGTTTTATTAATATTTTGTTACGTGAATACCGCACACGAGTCCCAACTGCTCCTATAGCATCCCAATATTAATTATCTTGGGTGTCTAAGGGGGAATGGAGGGGAGGGATTTGGAATAGAGGTGGGTTGATTTGGTAGTACCCACAGTTAAGGCCATTTCAACTAATGTTTCAATTCTGAATGGTTGTCTTTAACCAGGGTGATACCTGCAGTCCTGCAGTGTCTATCAACTGGGACTTGATGCAAGTCTTCTACACTTATGATATGTTTAAATTGGATTTTCCTTAAAATCAATCATTCATTACATCATGGATTCAGAGCCGAAAAATTTACCATTCTGCCACATATGTTGATTTCAGTTGCTTTTTATATGTTATGAGTTGAACATTTTTGAGTTCCATTAGAAGCGTATCTACTGTTAGAAATGAGCGAATTTCACGATACCAAAGCTCACGGAGTTTTGACATCATTAAATGATTTACTTGTTTTTAAAGAACTAAATTTTCTTCGTGGTTCTTAGAAATCAGCCAATAACAAAATGGTTTCCTGAACACGTTAATGTAAACTGGACCATTCAGATAAATCAGTAATTTAAATCACATTCCATATTTATTTGGATTTGGGTCCGCTGTACCGAGAAGGTCAAAAACTTATTGATTATTCCTTCAGAGGCTTTTAAAATCACGAGCATCCTATTGAAATTAATTTGGATGATTGCTTTAAAATGTTTCTTGTTAGGCGGCTCTGAGGGAGTTTCCTAGAAAATACCGATGAATCCTACAAGAAGAGATTGGTTACAACGCACGTGTCGCAATAAATGAACATACTTACAGCATTAATTATTTTTGTGATTAGTTCGTTGAACTCCATTTAATTTTTAAAATTTAAAATAGTTAAATTAAATTTAATAATGTTATTATCAAGTTCTGCAAGTTTTTTTATTTTTTATTTTTGTTTCAGCTGTTTCGGCTTACAAGAACATTTTCAAACTGTTGGTAAACCACTTTGAGACAACTTACTTATACGATTAACAAATTTACGATTATACAATTGTACGATTATTAAATTTAAATTAAATTAAATAAAAATAAAATAAATGCTTACAGAAGTTTGTGTTCATCATTCTTTGCTAACGACGGAAACCTCAAGCAATTAATGGATTTTAGTTGTAAGACGATGAAGTAATAATATAAAATGTAATTATTGGTAAAATGTATTCGCCTTGTTTATTTATTTACAATACTGGTTTCACAGAAGATTTTTCACACAAAAGCGAGAAAAATATAAACGTTGTCACCATTAATCCGATTTTTGAATCCCAGAAACTAATTATAAAGATTATTCTGATACTACCGATCACAAGCAGTTCGGATGAAATCTCTAGGAGAATCTGTGTTTTGGACATTAGATAACTTTATGCCAAAAACATATTAGCGTATCGCTTCAAACACAGAACTGCTTTTGACAATGTCCAAACTGCTAGATACCTTTCGCTAAAACAACTTTTGGTCAAGAAAAAGATACATTTTTGACACTGTGCAGCAAAGCTGTACAATGCGCTTCCACTGGCCATTAGACAGAAAAACATTTATTTTAAATATAAATCAGACACCAAGTCTTGGATCAACCAATATAGAACAAGCATCAGCGATTTTATTAAAACCTATTTGTAAGTCTGCATTCCCCCAAGCGATTGTATCATATTTAACATAAAATAATGTTGTCATCATTGTTATTTCTGTGTAAACTGCTTACCTTAAATTGTGCCTGCTCTTTACGCAGGAGTTACTGGTGAGAAGGGCACATCACATCACCAATGTAATCTAATAATAAAGATGACTAAATATAAGAAAAAATAAAAATTAAGAAAAACGCTGTTATATTATACCTACATAATATAATAAAATTCCTTCTCATTATCATAATAAACCCAAAACTATTTCGTATACTTTCCGTACTGCAAAATTTACCAATTTCACATAACTAGTCAATTTATTATAAGCACTCGGGAAGGCGGTGAAAACTTTTTCAATATTTTCCGCAGTAAATTTTTAAGCCGGAAAATCCCGCCACACACCGCGCAGCCGTTAATCTTTCCCAGTGTTCCCTATATTTACTCACATCTCTTTTTCCAGTTTAAACTAAGTACTTGTTTAAGTAAACAGATTGCCGCCCTGTTTTGTGCATGGACGGTTATAGTAATACTTTGGATTCTCCAGCGGTAATAAAAGTCGGTAACTCTGTGTTAACCTGTCATAATATTGCGATGTTACGGAAAATACATAGCAAATTAGCTGGATTTTTGTTGTGGGTAATTCATTAAAATGATTTATTAGACTCTACTCAATAGTTTCCGCTGTAGGGCTCTAATTTACTTTTGTGTTAGAGGTAATATTTATATAAAAATAAATAAGCTTGCAACTTACTTTAAATGTTAAATTAATAAAAATAATGCGAGGAACGCTGTCAAGTAATTTGCTGTCTCTAGAACCCTAATCAATAATGATCGGTTGTAAATTGAACCAAAATTAACCGGCGACAAAGCGGTTTAATAGAAAGTGATTGATTTAGGTTATCAAGCTAATCCAATTTTAATTATTTTATCAGATTTTGAAATTTATGGACTCGATGATTCCGTTGAATTAAAATGCAATAACTAACGAATCTTCAAGCCAGTTCCATGAAAGGTAGGCAGAGAGGATAAGCCGCCACACTTCTGTCTTTGCTCACACAATATTCTCCGATCCTTACTCTTACGTACTAATATTCCGACTAATCTTCTGATGTAAGTGATCACGATGTGTATTAATTTCACTGATCTTCTATGTCTTTCTCTGGTGCCCCCAAGTTATTCTACGATCACTTTTGCATCAAATTCATCAAATTCTCTCGTGACACTCCTTTCTTCGTCTATTTGCTTGACCTGACCAGACACATTTTATAAAAACAACCTCATAATACTAATACTGTGAATATTTTAGTTTCATATTAAGAGGTGATAAATACAGGGAGATCTTGGGATCTCCTTATTGAAAATCTAGGAGAAGATTTATGGAGCATTCAAAGCATCCAATCAACATATGATTGTTTCGAGCTTCAGTTCACACGATGAAGATTGCCCTGATAACAACCAACTTACGACAACCATCGAACTTTAGAAGAAGAAGAAGACTTATGTTATTATAACATAAAATCTTTTCTTTCTTGAACCAACATTTCAGGCAGACAGATTAAAACAAATTGCTAAATACAAACATACTTTAAACGTCACAATTGGTTTGAACCATTCAAAATGCTGCCACGAAACGTAAATTTTTTTTCCCATTACAAAATTACTAAAATTGCACAGATTCAATATTTTCATACTCACATAAAATTATTATTATAATATGTAAATATTACAATATAAAATCACCTACCGAATCAATTATAATTAAATTATTATAATTCACAAAGTTGATAAAATTTGTAATGTATTTGGTATCTCTGCCGATTAAGATTAAAACTTAGGTATCTAAATAAATACAAATTCTACTCTTTGTTGTATTATTGAAAAAATTTTATAAAGAAAATTCCATCTTATAAAAGTAATGTCTAAAAATAAATATCATTAACTCTGTACCTACCTGTAGAACCTGAGCAGTTCCTCTGAGTCTTTGTCTTGTATGGTGACTGAACACGTAAAGCCTTTGAAGTAAATGGGAGAAGCAAATTCATTTTTCTTTTCTGTTGCTTTGTGTTTAATTACACCCCGCGTATATACATAGTGTAATTATATATATTTTGTACTGTATATTTTAGACTGATGTAAAACAACATGATTATAATTAATACGTTTTGTTATAATGTAATCACAGAAACGTTGAAGCTAAGATTACATTGGCCACGGAATTATATTATAACCAGCTTGTGGCCGTAAAAAATCATGAGAAAAGTTTAATTACGAAAGGATAATAATTAATGAAATCTAAAAATTATATTTAGCTGGTTTGAAAAATTGTATAGGAAAATGAAAAATGTGGTTATCGGTCTATAAACTTTTGTTAAAATAAATATTACCTTTGACATTTGATGTTGATATGGGTGTATGGATGGAATAGAATGAATATTACAAATAAAATAAAAATGATAAGAGGGTTTGAAAAATAACGTTTGCTTTCACAAAATAATTAATTAACTTTCTTATTCCAAGAAAAATTACTCGACCTAAAATTCTTCTTATTTGCAACAGAAGTATCAGGACTAAGTAATTTAGATACTCGCTTCTACCTAAATTGCATGCAGTTGGCAATATTTTTTCAGAAGTAGGTAGTAGATGTTTACAACCGCACGAAATACAGTTACAAATAGGCCATAACAAACCTCAACAGTAATAATCAATGTTAGCGTAATACCTTCTATTCTTCTGCATGGGTTCTACATAATTTCAATTTCATCTTCACGATTAAATGTCCCACAAAATAATTATGCTTTCACATGGTAAGGTAAATAAAAACAATATATTGAAAAATTTCTTTTTTTGTACCAGAATTCCGAAGGTAAAATGCAGTAACTTCGGGAGGATATTTTATATTGTAATATTTACATATTTTATTGTAAGAAAATCATGGTTACAAATGATAAATAAGTTTGATCGAATAACATCACACTTTAACCTCATTTGTGCCAAATATCATTAAAATTATTTTCAAAAAAGTCTTTTCTCTGGAAGCTATGCTGGGGAAACTACTTATGGTAGATTACGTACAATTATTACAAATATTTAAAAACATTTTCTGGTAAGATGATACAATTTACAAAATTATCGTAATGCATCGTAAGTAAGTTATGACGAAAGTAGAATCAGCAGGCGCAAGGCGAAAAATTTAGTATTGTCGATCAAGAAGTTAAGAAAATTTTCAGGTAAAAATGTTTACGGCACAATAATTATTTTAACGTCAAAATTGTCATGTTTTTTTTTATTATTTATGTGATTTTATATGAATACCTGCCACTTTTCACTCTTCGTGTATTTATTGGATGTGGTACCAAGTGCAGTGATTAATCGAATACCTACGTTAAAAACGTTTCGAATTCATTTTAAGCATTTCTTGAAGTTCTTACATTTAGAACAGCGTTATCCTCGCAAAAGCAAAACCGGTGAAATTACTACAGTAACTGGCTTTCATATTATTTATTTTAGAATTAGCGAAGATAAGGAAGGCTTCGTGAAACTCACACTTACTGGGAAATGTAACCTTTCGTGGGATTAGGTTGACTGCGGCTCCGTGTTTGGTGGCCGGCAAACGCTTAGGCGCTTGGTAAAATTTTCATAGGATTACGGCAAAGTTTCCGTGCGAGTTGTATGAGATAAAGAAACAAATTTGTTGATGTTTGGCAAACAACAAATAAGGTAACTGTAATAGGTCATTATAATAACCAAAGTTCGTACATTTTACAATATGTGTTACTATCATACCTACACATTATTGTGAATACCTACTACAGTATATTTCCAACAGATTCCATCTGCCTGGAGCTAATTTTTGGCCAATAATTTAATTTTTATTATTCATAATGTATACAATAGACACAGGGCCAAAAAATTATAAACAAAAAACAAAGAATGAATATAAACCGTCCTTTAACGGCGCACAATAATTCGTAAGAACAAAACAATAAGTACTTAAAACAACAAGAAAAAAAAAACACGACACAATAATATTCCGGTTAATTAAGTGAAGTCAAGTAAAAACACGACAGATTACAGAAATTTACTAAAATTCTGGAGGCTATCGCTAAATATGAAAATATCACTAAATATGCAAATATGCCCCTTGCCACTACAGTGTAGTCTGGGAGAAGGTTAAATTGGTTCTTTGGCAAGGAATATGGATAGTTTCTCGACTGGAAATCTGGAAGACTCGGGTTCAAATCCAAGCGTACGCCAGTAAATATTATTTGATTAATTTGTGTTATTTCACAATTGTATTAATTTAAATAATATTTTCTAGCATAACTGTGGCCTTTTTAAGATAGAAGCTACTTAAATTCAAACGTATTAACGTCTTCACAACAAAAGTCACCGAAAACTCGTGATTGAATTTTTTGTATGACTTTTAATGTTATTACTGTCACTCAGAGTAATTCGAATATGCTTAAAACTTACTAAATAACGTTATATACAATGTTATCAGCTTTATTTTGTAACTATTATAAAATAAAACATAAGGAGCATCGCTGTATCTGTTGGTAAACGATTTCCTTATAATAAGTTTGCTTTTGAATAAAACAAAAGCCTAGATGCTCAACATTAGGCAAGTTTGAAGAAACAGCGACATAATAATGTAAAGGGTGTTTGGCTTTGATCCAAACAAATATAAAAGATGAGCGGGCGAATGGAAATCACGCCCATACGACAACAATGCCAGCCGATAACCGTTTTCAATCGGAAAACATGCCAAAGTAGTTTGGGCCAAACTTCTGGGGAACCATACATAAAATATCGCCATGTTTTACAGATTCGCATAAGAGTCGGAAGATAACATCACAAAACTGTATTGATGTTATTATCCTCGGGACAATATTTGCTTTTTAAGATTTCAATCGTTTGCATTTTTTATGCAGTGTGGGATTGCTGCCAAAATCTGGTATCTCCATGAGAAAATATCTACTGAGAATTTAGAGATTATAGGTATTTACTAAAACCAATCTTGTTTGTTGTCTTGTCTCATTTGGGTCGTGACCCATCGTTTCGCACATCCACTGGAATTTTTTTGTCCAACTCTGTATGTAGTTGTTATTGTTGACCGAGCGCGGAGTCCTATTTTATCCCGACCGTTTTGCATTTAGTCTGTTTAAATTCGTTTGTGCGTTCTTGTTCCGGTTCAAGATAGTTGGCGTTTTAAGGGTTCAGAAAAGAAACCTTTTTCAAGTGTGAAATCATCGTGTTTATTTGGACTTTCTTTTTCGCATTTTTTCAATATTATGGTAACTATCTACCTGAGTAAAGTTTGAAAAAAATAATTGTCATTGATGTAGTGACGTTTCTTTGGACAAAATGTATAATTCCTTTATGAAATTTATAAAAAATGTTTTTTAGAGTATTTTTATTTTTTATTTTTATATGAATACCGCACAAGAGTCCCAACTGCTCCCGTCTGAAGCCAGTGAGACTATGGCATCCCCAATTGGGGTAAGTTGTAAGGCTGAGGGTAGTGGAGAGGGGAAGGAGATAGGAAAGAGGAAGGTGGGGAAGTACCTGGCCAATCAGATCTGGTCACCAAACGCGGCTAATGCCATTTCAAGAAACGTTTCAATTCTGAATGGTGGTCTTACACCAGGGCGATACAGAGAGTATCTTCCACTCTGGAACGTGCTGCAAATATACTATATATAATTAAGTAGGCGGGTATTTACATTTTATGCACCTTTTCACAAACATTATGATTTCAGGAAATTTTGGTTTTGATTTATATAAAAAAAACGACTGTGCTTTAGATAAGTAAACCACTGAAGTAAAACTTCACTTACTTATAAAAAAAGAGAGAAAGAAAATGTGCGCACGTACTGTTCTCTCTTGCTCCTACAGTGTGATACAGACAATATATACGAAACGTAACTGGCTATGAGAGAAAGAGAGAAAAAATGTGTGCTCGCTCCTCTCTCTCTTGCCCCTACAATAATATACGAAACGTAAATCTCTCTCTTTTTTATTAACTTATATCTCCCTCTCAACTTCCGTTCGCCTCGTCCGATCACACTTTTCGTAACGCTCTCGTGACGCATTCACCAGCTTACTCCCCAAGTCAAGCGTGCGTAAAGAAGTTTTACTTCAAAAAGAAAAATTGAAACATACTTTGGACGTGAGATCTACTTAACTGTTTACAGAACTACAAGTATGCTTATTTATTTATTCTTAGTACATTTACATTACAAATTTATAGTATATTGTCCTCCACACTAGGAGTTCACCTGTATTGTAGAGGACATTTTTCAGTTGTAAATTATAAATTATAAAGTGTAAGGAGTAAATTTCAGTTAATTATTCTATAAATTATACCAGATTATCATATTTTTATTAATATTAATACTATCAAATTATTATATTCAGTAAATTACAAAATGTAACATTTTTCAGTTGTAAATTATAAATTATAAAATGTAAGTAGTAAAACAAAAACAAACAGTGGTCTTAGTTAATATAAAGAAGAGAAAAAAATTCAAAATATACAGAAACAATAAAAAATAAAATATAAAATCGACTTCTATACGAAAAAATTATAAATTAAAAGTTAAAAGTTAAAAGGATTGTAGCCAGTTCCATATGTTTTTTTTTGTATTCAATAATATTAGTTGTTTTATATTGTGTTGGAAGTGAATTGTATAGTTTAATGGCCTGGTATCTGTAGTGTTTTTGTCCAAAGGATGTGTTTTTGGTATTTGTAGTTAGTGTGCATGTCTTGTTCTAGTATTGCGAGAATTTTGTAAAGTGTTAAACGTGTTTAAGTTCTTGTAAAGGAAAGTTAGTATTTGTTTTGAATATAATTTTTGAATTTTCAGCACTGGGAATTTTTCGAATTTAATTGAAGTAGGTGTTAGTATTGGTAATTTAAGTATTACAGTTTGTCAAAAAAGAGTAGAAAATAAAGAAAACGGAACTAAAAAATTTGTAAGTTGGCAACACCAATATAACTGTCAACATGCTGTCAACTATCAATGGTGTATTGCCGAAGTATTTTTTTAAGTGTCGTCGTACGAGTTTTAGTTTGGTTTGTATTTAATTCTTTTCGAGTTCTAAGTAAAAACTAAAAATAAAATTAATAAAACCATAAAAAGTGGCGCTAGGGAGGTAATTTTTAACGTTTTTCAACGTATTTTGCAAGAATCCAGAACTGATGATACAATTGAAGTTTTTAAGCGAACTTCTGAATTGATTGGTACGTAGTGAAGTTATATTTATTTATTTTTAAATTCTGTAACACATTGACATGATAAGAACATATTTTGTTGAGAACTGTTGCTTGAATACACTTGAAAATTACTTTTTTTGAAGGTTATGTTTACATATTATTTGACAGTTCTGTTAAAATGCAACGACGCTGTATATGTAGAATACTGTAAGCAACATTTTTTTTTAATAAGATATTTTCATTTTTATTTTAATAATAACAATTTTAACGTACTTTTTTCAATATTTGTAAAGTGTTTTATGTATGATTTTATTTTATTTACATAGAAATACTATAATAGTGGCTATCACTTTTTTCGCAGGTAAATCAGAAAGTACCATCAGGCGAATTGTTAAAGAAGGAGAATGATATTATGTTATGTTTTAGCAATATTGAAATAAATGTTCCCAATTCCTTGTTACTTGTTATTAAAGTTATTAAAGCCTATTACGAAATACTTTATTTATAGTTTGTTCTGGGATTTGGAATGAATACTGTATATAGGCATATAATGTAATGATTTTGTATGTATTATTAAATAAAACCTTGTAAAAAACAAAACAAGGTATTATTTATGTAATAAAATACTACTTTTATAACTGGTTTCGATCGAAAATTAGAGACATGATTTGAAAGTCCGGGCAATTAAGCTAGTATTAAATAAATGTGAGCAATTTCTAACTGTGCTTTTTTTACTATAAAATCGTTATTCTTCATTGTATTAACACAAAATTGCAAATATTCCTAAGTATATGCAATTCTAATTTTGAGGTCAGTGGATGTCAAAATTGCAATTAAAAAAATATTTTTCCTACTTTTATGTGTTTTTTTTACAAAAAATGTAGGTTACACAGCTTTGAGTTACCACCATGTGTTATATTTTTAGTATTGCCATTTGAACTACAGTGGCGCCCTCATTTATTTTCTACTCTTTTTTGACAGACTCTACTTTTATTAGGGTTTTCTGAGCTTTAAACAGTGTATTAATGTATTTTTTCCTGGCTCAGCCCCAGGCAATAATGCCGTATTCCATTATGGATTGTGCTAGTGCGAGGTATATATTTTTTATATCATACATGTTTAGAATATTTCTCACATTTAAGTAAATCAACTTGTTTATTTTTCCTATTATTGAATCTATATGTCTATCCTATTTTATACAACGGTCGAAGTATATACCAAGATATTTAATATTTTCCGTTTGTGTAATTGGGGGACAATCGCATAGGGTGGTATTATTGGAGGGTGATATTATTGGAGGGTTGGCCTCTTAAGTTTATGCAGAAAGTTTTGAATTTCGTTTTATTTATATTTAAAGTTAATAAGTTAGAGTCGAGCCATTTTTTAAGTAATATTTTAACCAAGTTCTGCTTTTGTGATTAGTATTTTCCAGTCATTTTCCGTAAAGAGTAACACAGTATCATCAGCGAAACTTATAATTTCCCCGTCTATTTGGAGGTGACACAGGTCATTAATATATATAAGGAATAGGATTGGACCAAGCACGCTGCCTTGGGGTACTCCGTAGGATACTTGATCCTTGTCACTACATGCGTTTTCTATTTATGTATACTGTGTGCGATTTCCCAAACAGCTTTCGAGTAATTTGAGTTGTGTTCCCTTGATTCCGATGTTTTTTAGTTTATTGAATAGGTTTTGATGGTGAATTGTGTCAAACGATTTATCCAGATCTAGGAATATTCCAATGCATTTTTTGCCCTGATCTATATTTGTTTTGAGGAAATCTTTTACTGAGGCTATTGCATGTGAGGTACTCATGTTTTCCCTGAATCCAAATTGATTGGGTGATAGTATATTATGTTTGCTGGGAAAAGTTAACAGATTGTTTTTAATATGTTTCTTGGGAATTTTAGAAAGTGGGTCAGAATTGTAATTGGTCTGTAGTTATTTATTTCTTCCTTGTTTCCATTTTTGTGGATTGGAATTACTTTGACCGTTTTTGAAATTGTTGGTAAAATGAATTCTTTAATGGACCGATTTATCAGTATAGTTAGCGGGATATGAAGTGCGGAGTTTAATATTTTTTGTGTTTTTTTTTAATTTTATTTTTTATTTAATATTTGTTTGTTTTGACAATAATTATATATTTTTTTACATACTAAACAGATTTGTAATATAAATGTAATAAAAGCCTTTCCTCACCATAAAGAGACAAGGCTCTTGTGTTTGGTGAGTGAATTCATACTTAATTATGTTATCAATGTTATCATTTGAACAGGTGAATAATAATATTGCAACTATTAACAATAGATATAGTAAGAGAAACTTGAGATGTGTCGATTAACAGATTTAAATGAAGTGAAATAGTAATGTAACTCTTACAGTTGTTTCAGGTAATTTTTCAATTTAGTTTGGAATTTAATTTAATTTTTAATAATTTTTACTTTTAATGGGAGTTTGTTGAAATAATTTATACCATGATACAGATAGGAATTTTGGATGTGCTTGGTATTAAATTTAGGAATTTTGATATTGTATTGATATCTTGCTGATATATTGAAATATAATTTTTTTGCTTTTTTGCTTTTATTTCTTTGAAATTTTTTTGCTTTTATTTCTTTGAAAGTTTGAATTATTGAATATTTTTTAATATAAATTGTCTATTGTAGTTACTTTGAATATTGAAAAGATTTTTTCGGTAGAAAATGTAGATGGTTTTTTCAATATAATCATAATTATTAATCTTTGAACTATTTTGAGAGGATTTATAATGATATCATATGTTCCTCCCCATCCTATAATACCGTATTGTAATATAGATTGAAAAATTGCATAGTACACTCTTTTTAGGTTTTCCAGTCTAAGAATATTTTTGAGTCTTATAAATATATATATACATTTCCCAGTTCTTTTGACAAGTTCACAAATATGTGTTTTCCATTTAAAATGTTGATCTATATATACACCAAGATATTTAATTTTGGAAGTTGAATTAAGTGTAGAACATTCTGGAGTGCAATTAGTTCTAAAAATTCTAATACATTTACTCTGATGTATTAGAATTTTTATTTCTGGTTTAGATTTAAATTTATTGATAGAGAATGGGATAAAGTTTGTTTTTTCGGTATTTAAAGAGAGGAGATTTTTATCGAAACAGTTTTTCAATGTATTGATGTCAATATTCGCTAGGTTGTTCACATTATTCCAATCAGCACCTTCAATTATTATGACAGTGTCATCAGCAATAAGCTATAATTTTTCTGTTTATTCTTTGTGTGAATATATCATTTACATAGATGATAAACAGTAACGGCCCCGTACCTTGAGGTATACCAAAATTACTCGTATCTTGTTGGCTAAGCAAATTGTTGATTTTTACGACTTGACGGCGTTTGAAAAGGTAGCTTTTATCCATTCTAGAGCTGTACCGTTTAATCCTATGTTTCTTAATTTAGTTACGAGTTTATCATGTGATATGCCGTCAAACGCTTTTTTGAGATCTATGAAAATTCCAGTACATTCTAATAATTTATCTATTGAAATGAGAACAAGGCTAGTTAGTTTTCCAATTGCATCCTGTGTGCTTCTACCTTCCATAAATCCATACTGATTTTCATTAATTATTTTATTACATTTTATAAACTGGTTCATTATTTTTTTTACTATATTTTCAAAAATTATTGCTATATTTGAGATTACAGATATTGGTCAGTAGTTACTTACTTCTTCTGGATTACCAGATTTAAATATTAGAGTAATGATAGTTTGTTTGCAAATAGATGGGAACACACCGCTTTGCAAACTTAAATTTACTATATGCATTAATGGTTTAGAAATTTGATTTTTAATATTTTTTAAAATTTCATCCTCTGTTGTGACTTGAAATGTTGCTATTTTATTTTCTGTATCAATATTGCAATCTGAAATTGGGTTGGTATTTATGTGATTTGCAAGATTTTTTCCTATGTTTGCAAAGAATGTGTTAAATATATTTGCAGCTTTTGACGGGTTTTCTTTACAACATATTTTCGAGTTATCGTGAGTAATAGCATTGATTTCATTATTCCTGCATTTTTTCTTATCAATTATTTCATTTATAACCGTCCACACTCTTTTACTATCATTTTCCGCCTGATCAATCTTTTGTTTATAATAACTTTCTTTTCTGTGTTTTATAATATATAAAGATTTGTTTTTATATGCCTTAAAACAGTTAAATAAATTTTTATTATTTGGTTGTTGGGTAGTTAACTTGTAAAGGGCTTGTGTTTATGTCGTACAGATATTATAAGACCATGGGTAATCCATGGTTTTATAGGCTTGTACTTAGATTGTTTGGATTTGGAAATATTAATACTTTTTGTCGAAACGTTTATGTATGTAGATATTTTTTCTTCGAACAAATTGCAGCAAATATTAACATCATTAAATTGTAATAATTTATTCCAGTTTTCTGATTCAAATTTATGAAGTAACGTATCCATTTAAAGTATTTTTTGAGGCATTAATTTGGTTAGGTAATGGAGAAGATGGATTACTGCATTTATAATTAAATATACATGAATAATGATCAGTGATAGTCGTATGTATGACAGCTGAGGTTATATTTTTAATGCAAGGGATATTTGTAAATATATGATCTAGACACGAAGGCCATTGACCTCGGACGTTTCTTGTATAATGATTTATGCACGAGATGTAGTTTAGTTCGGCCAACAAATTAAGGAAATCATTTTTATTCTTACTAGAGGAATCGTTTGCAATATTTAAATTCACATCTCTAACAAGAATATTATTTTTATTTCTAAAATTTAGTAAAATGTTTTTAAAACCATCTATAAATTGTGGTAGTATCGATTTATGTGTACGATAAATAGCTACAATATTATAATATTTATTTATGTCTTTAATTTCTGTATTTAAAATGTTAACATTACTAATATTAATTATCTCTCTAATATTGATAATATTATATTGGTTTGAAATGAATATTCCAATACCAGAGTTTTTGTTAATTTTTGTTAGTGTTGTATGATATGAGTACCCAGGAATAGAGTAGTTCAATTCGCCTGCAGAATGTGTTTCAGACAACACAATCAGGCCCGGGAAAAAATTTAAATCTTTTAATGATATTATTAATTCTTCTAGGTTTTTTTTCTATGCTTCTAATATTTATATGAAATAGGGTAAATCCTTTTTCAGTACAAATTACATTGAAATCTCTTAAGGAGTGACATAATTTTTCTTCTGTACACATTTTTTTATCTAGTGCGTTACTTAAAAAATCATTCATTTTTTTTTTTTTAGAATTTGAGCAAATAAAAAATTCCAAAATTTGTTCATAGTCAATGCGCTCTCTAGCAATTTGAAGTATTTTTTGACGGTATAGACATTTTATGCTATCGACTCCATGTTCAGTGGAATAATTTGTATCAAAGCTTTTATTTTTGATACAGCAATTGTTGCATATTGGCATTTGTTCTTTATTTTCACATTTAGAAAGTGTGTGCTCCTTAGTGCAATGTGGACAAATGGGGGGCTGCGTCCTGGCGAGACATCTTTGTGCTGTGTGACCGAATTTGAGGCAATGGTAACATTGGGTGATCGGATTGCAGTCCTCTACGTACACTCTTTGAAATTTGATATTTTTTTTTATCAATAAGTATTTTTCTTAATTTACCAGTTGTTTCAATAATGTACTTGGTGGTTTCATTTTTTCTCCTTCATTGTACTTGTTTTTTAATTCCTTGATGAGTTTAATGTTATTTTTGTCGTCTATGGTTAATCCTTCATTTTTTTGAACAATCCCATCTATAATTTCCTCTTCAGACAATTGGCATTGTAGCCTTTTCAACATTAACAACGGTTTCTTTTATTTTATTTCTTCGGCTGATATTTCTTTTCCAATTACGTTATTTATATTTTTTTCAGTTAATTTTTCTGCTTCTTCTTTTTTTGGCATGAAATCAGTAATTTCTGTACTTTCTGTGGTTGATCTGATGTTTTAGTAATTTCTTTAGCTATTTTAATCGCAGTTATGGCTTCGTAGTTGTGTGGAATTTTTTGTAGTTTTTTTTTCTTTGTAGTTGTGTGGGATATTTCTTTTAGAATTTGCCATATTTTTTTGGGATCGTTGTTGCATTTAACAAATTTATTTTTATAATACATTTCATTCGATATACGTGCAAGCCGTGTGCAGAAGTTTCGATATCGTTTATAGAAATTTATGAGATAGATATCACATGGGTTTGATTCACATTGTTTGTGAAGTGTGTCTCCTTTACTGAAACTTGTTACAAGTCCTTTTGATATCCACGGTTTTAGAAATTTAAGTTTAGTTGGAGAAGTTTTTTCGGTAGCGACAGTATTATTATTAGGTTCGTCTTGAATACATTATATAAAAAGTCTCCATGCTTTTTTAAGTGTATTATTTTCTATAAGTTATTCCCATTTTTTATTATGTAGAGTGTCATTTACCGCTTATAAATATGGATTTACAAAGTGTCATCAAATTTGTACCTTTAAGTTACCAATAATCATTGGCAATGTCCATCAAAGGATGTCATAGTTATGATTTAATCGTTTTTAAAACATTTTAAACATTGTATTTATCAATCTTATCTGTTAATTGTATAATTGTAAAAAAGAACGTTACAAATTAAAGGGTCCGCCATCTAAAGTTTTTTTTTTCAACTAGTGCTTATTTCGTGAATGGTAACACTTAGCTCATGTCTGATTTGACAGATAATTAGTTTTATCCTTCCGCTGAGCGAATATCTGACCATCCAATGCGTTTTCGCTTCGCTGAGTGGGCCTGCGATCGACTTACAGAAGATGCCGATTTTGCCAAAAAAATCATCTTTTCGGATGAAGCTCATTTTGATCTTGGCGGGTATGTAAACAAGCAAAATTGTCGTATTTGGGGCACAGAAAACCCGCACGCATACATTGAAAAGCCGGTACACCCAAAACGAGTCACTGTTTGGTGCGGATTTTGGTCCAGAGGCATAATTGGGCCATTTTTCTTTGAAAATGAGCAAGGAGTGGCCGTTACAGTCAATGGCGATCGTTATCGGGCCATGTTGAACGAATTTTTGTTCACAAAAATTGAAGAGGAGGATATTGGCAACATTTGGTTTCAACAGGATGGCGCTACGTGCCACACAGCCGAAGCTACACTCGATGTTTTGCGCCCTGTTTTTGAAGATCGCATTATCAGCCGCAGAGCTGATGTCGTTTGGCCACCTCGGAGCTGCGATTTGACACCGTTGGACTATTATTTGTGGGGTGCCCTCAAAGATAAATGTTACGCCGACAAGCCAGAGACAATTGACGCTTTAAAGGACAATATTCGTGAATCCATTGGTGAAATACAGCTGCACACAATCGATAATGTGCTTAAAAATTGGACCGATCGTGTAGGCTACTGCATGGCCAGCCGAGGCAGCCATTTGAATGAAATTATTTTCCATTATTAACCGGAAGGATTGTACTTATAAATAAAAAAAGAAATTTGAGAAAATATTCAGTAGTTTTTTTTTTATAGCATTTTCAAAAAAAAAAAGTTATTTGGCGGACCCCGTACCTTCCCGTCTGCAACAAGCAGTTAGATCTGTAAGTCAACAAAAACATTCAGTGTCTTCAGGTATCCTGCAATTTTAATAGTTTTTGTTGTTGTTTTGAATTCATCGCTGAACTTCATTTTCTATTTCAAACATCATTTCTGGAGCTCTAACACGGTAAAATCGATAACTTTATAATATTGGATCGAAAGACGTAACTTCCGATGATTTTATATCGTTGTCTGATCACTGCTTCACAGTTGACAGCTGAACCGATATTAACAGGGAATGAATAAGAAATTGATATTCGCTGACTTCACTGACAATATTTTTTCATGAATTGACACTACGAAATGTCAAACGATAAGCAATTACGTAAAAATATTAATAAATTGACAACGTTGAATTAAAATACAAACCTAAATATGTATTGACAGTCCACCTTTACTTTTTGACACTAAACAGGAGTTAATTAGTTAAAGAGGTCTCTATTCATATTTCAACCATTTTCGTTTCTCAAAGATCGAACGGAATAAAATTATTGCGTCGTAGATGTATTATTTATGCTTAGAACGCGTGTACGACTTATTCAATTTCTAAGAGATTCGTTAGTTAAATATTTTCAAAAGTAAGCCAATAATTATGCATATCCATGAACGATATTGTTAAAAAATATGTGTATAGTAAATCGAAACTGGAAACTTATACTATGGAGGCCGTGGTAAAATTTATCAATCGTCGCGTCGCGTCGGCCAGAATATGTGTATGTTAACAATCGAAGATATTGAAACGCGCTCGCAAATATTGATAACTGACCATAGATGACGGATTTGGTCAAAATCGTATTGTTATAGAGTTTTATCGATTGATCATGTTAGACCTTCTTAGCATTTTGATCAATTACCTATATGAAGGCTATTGAAACAACAGTCTCCGCAATAGGTCCACATTTTTTGAAAATGGCTCTGAATAAATTTCAATTTAATAATGAGACCCTTTTTTAATAGATTAAAAGAATACTTTTTCCTTATCGAAATGAATGGAATTTTTGAAATTTCCCGAAGGCGAGAAATGGAATTCGACCCTCTCGCACAAAATAAATGCCTGCTAATAAAATTGATAATGTTATCTGATAAATTGAAATTGGTTGGATTTTAATTAACGTTAACATAATTGGCTTTAATGGAAATTGAGAAAATGTGTCAAATTTAAAATGTTTTGAAGTAAGTGCCTACCCGTATTGAATCCGTCGTGTGCCGAGCTATTGATTTTCTCGATTCGGTTAATTATACAAGAATAATAATGAAATAAGTTTTGGTTTTTAATTTATTATTAATTTGTGAACTTTATGGATAACCTATCATCAGCTATTGGTAGATGCAAACTTTCTCATGCTCACTGAGGAGATATAAGTTTCGTAGATGTGTTTTGTTGGTCGTCAAATAAAGGTTCTTATAAACTTTCCCTTACTTTCAGTGAAATTTTTCTAAAATTTCCAAATAATTAAATTCTTTCTTTATTTCTTCGAAAATTATTTTATGAACTTGTTTGGGGCCTGGGAGTTCAGAGGCCTCATAAACGGGTTATGATGATCTCCCTTTGGCCAAAAAATAATCCTTTCTTCATATTTAAGGAATGAAATCAACTTTGAATTTGTTATCTTGACTACATTTCTGACCTATAATTTTTCCACAAACGCTACTTCATGCAGATTTTTTGACTGATCCATAAAGACCATATTTAGTTTTTAGTAAGAATCCAAAAATTCAATCAGATTAGTCACATAGGGCCCGAGAAAACGACTTTAAAAGTTCGACCCCAGAACTTACATTACGCCAATAATTTTTTTTTCACAAATGCTCCTTTTTGCAGATTTTTAGTAAGAATACGAAATTTGAGTCAGATCGTCTGCATGAAGACTGAGAAAACAACTCTTAAAGTTAATAAATCTCAAGACTTACATTATGCCAATAAAAATGAATTTTTTTCACAAATGATTGATTTTTTTATTGATATAGTAAATAGACAAAGTTTTTAATAAAAATTGTAAATGTCATCTGAGAAACATTTAAATTCGACCCCAAACCGTACATTACGCCAATATAAATTACGATTTTTCGACAATTGTAAGTTTTTCCAGATTTCTTTTTATTGATTCCAATGAATACCAGAGTTTTTAGTAAGAGTCCAAAAACGACTTTTAAAGTTCGAGCTTAAGCCTTTAAAGCCGCCAATAAAATGTAATTTGTTTATTGATTCATATATAAAACATATTTTATACTTATTATCCAAAATTTCTGTCAATTTGGTCTCAAGAAATCGACTCTTAAAATTCAACCCGAAGCTTTACATTATGCCCCCAGTTATATGTCCCTACGACACTTTTTCAAAACATAGAAATAATTTATATTTTTTAATTAGAATACTACGACCACCTGACCCCAACAACACTAATAAGGTATTTTTCGAAGATTTTCTTAAGTAGTCTAAGTAACGATTTTCTGATCAGAATATCATTGATACATTGGCCTTGTGCGACATCGCGTCAACTTACGAGACACGTAGTGTTAGTGATTTAGTTTTCATGACTATTCATGTGTCCTACTCCAATAAATATTATCTTTCATCTGTTTTATTTATTGCTTATTATTATAAACTGTTCTGTATTTTTTAATCACAATAAAATTAAATGTCCAAATGTTTTGCGTGTACTATAAACCATGAAAATCATTGAATCGCTAATTTTTCATCGAATCAACAAAATAATCCCTCGACACATGCCAGTGTTTCTCAGGATTCTTTCGTGTACATTTTCCAGCGGGATATATTTACAAGAATGAGATGTGGAAAGAATAAGATTTATTCAGCTAACACGTTACATCCCCTTTCGTCGTAGCCTATTTAGGGAATCCCCTCGGAGAACATTCATCCCTTAAATAAAGAGATTGTCACGTACCAATACGACACTGCATTATGTGTAGGGACAAATTACTGCAGGGGCCTGGAAAGGGACGTGTTAAGTGATGTGAAGGCATTTTTTATGTGAGAGAGTACGTACAAGAGTCCCAACTGCTCCCTACCAACTCGAGCCAGTGAGACTATGGCATTCCCAATGATTGTATAGTTTCATGGTTCTATTTCCGGTAGCCTACAAAAAGTACCTACTTTTTTATAGAGACTGCGATGTGTATTTTAATAAGAACTGGCAAAGATTGGAAGCTTTCACTCCTGTCCTGGAGAGATAGCACCATTTCGAATTGATTTATTATTTTTTTTATTTTTATCTATTTATCTACATAAAGCAGGGTACTCACCTAACCGTGTAACCTGTAACGTATCTGATACTGTATCAAGTGAGTACGTAGGCACGAGTTTACTGCGAACCGCTCGCGCGTGGAGCGCAGTGTGCATGTGGACGGCGACACATACACACAGTGTGCATGAGCACGCGGTTACCGTGGACGAGCTGTACCCACTTGCAGAACAGTATCAGATACATTACATACTACACTCAAGGTGAGTACCCTGCTTAAGGTATGTTTACATTAGGTTTTTCGATGCCTGTCTCACTTGGATATATCTATGTCTAGACAGGCGTGGAGGTATATAAATGAATATCATATTATATAAGAATATTTAAGGTTAAATACATATTAATTTGAATACAATTAAAACAGAAAGATGATTGAAAGTGTGGGTAAATTCCGTAAAGATCTTATAAATGTAGAAAGAGATGAAATAGTATTAATATAAACTTCGAATGCTTACATCTGTTTTTAGAAACCAGATCTGAAAAACCGGATTCCTACCTTATTTCTCAAAGGTACTCCTACTTATGTCCTTTGTACCACGTAACATTATTCTAAAAGTAGTCCAGTTTAATTTTTTCGTAAATGAATGCTTATAGATGCCCCATTTGCTTTGGCAAGTGGAAGCAATCGTTGACATATTTATTCAATAAAATGAAGGTAAATTAAATTGAGAAAAATTGAATTTTATTAATTAACTTAATTACCGCAGTATTCCCATCTTTTGTGTTTTTTCTACGTGGTAAACGTAGAAAAAACACAAAAGCGTGGTAAACCAAATAAATTTGCAGAGCTTTTTTTTAAAGGTCACCTCTAGGTGTACAGAAATAGAAAATGACCTAGAACTATAAACTACCATATCAATAAAAATACGTTGCATTCATAATTACTAAAACAAGTTGAAGCAAAATTCTAAAGTATCTCTATATGAGAATGCATGGTGTATACTCCAGATTTATGGATTAGCTCTATGAAACGCACTATGAAAGTCTCCAATCTAAGAGAAAAGGGGCTCTTACACTAACAGCATTTAAAATAATAAACTAATTTGACAGCCTATACCTTCTGGAATGCCAAAAATTGATCGTACCGAACAACTACCTCCAGGGTCGACACCACGACTTGATCAGCATTCCAAATAGCAGAACAGACGTTCTGGCCCAGTAAAGTATGACAAGAGGTGCGCTGCTGCTAAATGATATCTTTAGGTGTCTTGAAATTTTCAACACAGTGGCCATGAAGGTTTCAAGAGTCATTTCAGGCGAGAACTCTAAAACATATTACTGTTAAATTTTTCATTTATTTAACCACTCGGACCCATAGCTTGTTTTCACGATAATATAACATTACCAAACATATGTATGACGTATGAGGCGTACCTGACTTATTATATAATGTGTATTGTAACAGGATTAAATCAATCAGTAATAAATACAAAAAAAAATTATATTAAAAAAAAATCTACAATTATCAAAAATATTATAATGTAAACAAAAACCAATTAGCAAAATATTTACGAAAGTTTTACAGATTAATTAATTCATTAATTAACTAGAGAAATGAATGAGACTTATTCAGAAAGAGCATAAAAATAGGTTGGTGGAAACTTTCATAATTTTAAAATATTCTCGCGGACTGCGCGTTATCAAATATTCCAAAGTTATTTTCACAGATAGTGAAACTATTTATTTATTGGAATTCAGAAAGCGAGAATACTGATCGAAATAGTTTAGCACCGATGAATAGAAATATTTCCTGTGCCGGATAACACAATATGTTGGAAACCGGAGCAGAACTTTAGGAAAACTTTCCGGCAAACCCCAATAATAATGAAGTTGGGATTTCTGTAATCTCTTCATAATGAAAATGAGGATTACTATGTCGCTGTTAATGTAGGGGAACTTGTTTTCAAAATAACTGAATCGTCGGTAAATAATATTAAAGAAATTTGGCAGCGTCAACTTCAAAGCATGCGAATATCTGAATGCTTTATTAATCAGCCAATAATGTCTTAGAAGGATTGTCCTTACATTCAAAAGGAATGATAAAAAAACAGATTTGAATTTATTCATTACTTTGCTTTGTTGTTCATTACATTTATCGATAGAATGGTAAATTTTACGGAAGTAAGTAGGCAAATAATGTACCAGTCTAGGTACTTGGTCTATGTACTTACAACCCGATTTTGTCAGAGTTTCACCAATTTGGGAGGCGAGTATGGGCACCATCTATCAGGAATCATTTATTGGATAACCAACAGCTCTGCCTTAGGTTATCCCAAGCGTTTCGCTACGTTTGATGACTTAACAGGGATGCCCGGGTTGATCGGATAGATGTGTCCAGGTCTTGGTGGCGAATGCGCCTCTCCACAGTTACGTGGCAGCCGATTTGGGATGACCCTTTGACTTCTCCAGCTTGTGTCTCTCGACCTATCTTGTCTTGCACCGCAAGAAGGAAGGTTGAATTCAGTCCTTCACTCCCGGACACACTGACGTCTAGATTCTTACCCGCCCCCTCATCCCTTTCCCTTCCCAGAACTTCCTCCCCCCCCCCTTTCTTAAAAAGACCATCCATACAGCGTCTCCAAAGATGACTTAGGGCCCGGGAAATTATTTTCTCAGGTAAGGTGAATGTATAAAAAAAAAATCTTTTTACCCATAAAAATAAAGAACGAGTAACGCAATGTTTTTAAAAATTTTATTTACATACATATCGACTATGTTTTAATAAAACCTTTCAAGACATATTTTTTTATAAATGTTACTTTTCAGTGGGTTTATGTAGAATAGGTACTTGTCCAAGTACGAAACAGAAAAATAAATGTTTTGGTTGATTTAGGCATTTTCAAAACTGAAAACACAATTAGAGCGTATTTTCTTTAGGTTATAGAGAATCAACCTTATATTAAATTATTCAACCCTCAAATCTTTCATAATTAGACAAACAATTGCAATATTTTACATCAAAAATTTTGAAAAACATGTGACAACTTCTATATAAATTTGAAGACTTTTAAATTAGTTTTACGAATTTGTAAATATTCGGTTATATCGTCTGCTGTAAGTTTTAATTTTGTGGTCTGAAGGATTTTACCAAATCGCAGTCGAAATTGAAACCATAACACCAAGAGTAAAATTAAGTTTTCTTATTTAATATTACAAAAAACGGTATCTGTGTGCATGAAGTGGGTAATGTAAGTTCTAAAAACGATTACATCTGGCGTCATGAGAGTTGCAAAAACTTCTTGTCTTCAATTTCAAGTTAAGCTAATTTTTTTAGATCCTAGAGCAGTTATGAAGCTTTGATTTGTTTTACCTAACTATCAAAGGAAAGTTTGTAATTTGTCGTAGAGCTGTTGTAGTTAGTTTTAAAATATTAATTGAATTTTGTCAAACTATTTGCTTAGCCTTTTAGAAAATTCTACAATCATGACATAAATGACAAATGAAATAATTTTTCTTTGTTAAAACCACTTATGAATTTTAAGAACGCTGACCGGTTTCGGAACGACCGTTCCTTCTTCAGGGGAAATATTTAATGACTTAACTATTAAAATACAGTGGTTAAGTACAATGTATTACCAAGTGGTAGGGATAAGGGCGTGGCTAGGTATTAATGAAGAGTTGGGGGGAAAAAAAACGGTCATTGAAAGTGAACATATCTAAGATAGGACTATAAGATATTATTTTTGGTTGTTTATTGATAATGGACTCATTATATTATTATATTATATAAGAATTGTTTAATGAAGAATAATAATTATTCAAATAATATGAATAAGAAGTGATTAAAAACCAATATAACGATGAACGTTTTAAAATGTAATAAATCACAAAAATAGTATTAAAACAAATTTGTTTGACTTTTAAAAGCACAAAAATTGAGAACGGTTTTTTCACGCTTTCAACATTCAATCAATCTCACTCGTACTATCGATTAGGACCGATCAATAGGAAACAACACACATTTCTTATTTGCTAATTTCTACATAATTCTGCTGAGACACGAAAGTTGTTATTTTCCGGCGTTTTACTCGTAAAGCTATCCCGGATATATATTTTTTCTCATTAATCCAAAGTTCCCAAATTAGAGGGAATTTTAGGAATTTTCGTCACGTTCGTCCATTTAACCATAGTATTTTTTGCTCCGTTTCCTCCGACGTCCTGAAGTTATAACGTCTTATGTTTTTCATTAGACTTAATATTTTCACAACTCAAATAATGGAGAAATAACGTTGCCATATTTACGTAACATATTTTTATAAGCTTTTGCAGCGTCTTGGGAATTTTAATTAAGGCCGATGAGTTTTTAAACTAAATTTGATGGAAGCCTTTGAAGAAAAAAGAAATACAATACCAAATAGGTTAAGATTGAAATAATTGATTCATCCAATGATTGAAATAAATATCTGTCTAATAACAACAATATTTAAATAACCTTAAGAGAAAAATATTATTACGATTTTATTTCATTGAAGAAGAAGATAACAATAATAATCAAAACGAAAATATGAAACAGAACAAGACACAGAAAAATAAAAATATAAGTATAATAATAAATGGGACTCACCTACAACCTCTCGTCTTACCGGGTCGAACGCCTAACGTTTGTGTCTTGTTCTCTTTTCATATTTTCGTTTAGATTATTAGTGTTATCTTCTTCTTCAATAATATACTGCATTGTTAGGAACAACCTTCGAAAGTTATAAAACAGAGTTTTTCTAATAAAAATTGATCATTATGATTGCCAAAAATATAAATCTGGATAAATCAAAAACAAGGTTTAAAGTTGCGCTTGGTTTATCGTTCATCTGACGTCGTCGTAAACCGATCGCATTCCCATTGCGGAGCATTGTGGACTGATTGACAACTATTCTGACGTCAACTTATCTAATTATATGAAGCTCTTCAAGTTCGGTCCGTTATTATTGGACAAAACATCAAATTTTAATATCCTTAATCACGAAAATAAGCACAAATTTATAAAAAAAAACTCAGCTGAGTTGAAATGAACACAGTCTTAAAACTGGATTAGGTATCTATCTAGCGTAATATTATTATTGTATGGTTAGTTATGGAATGTATGACACATTATGTCCTAGATAACTTTGCCGGAGCTGGACAGCACAGGGTTTTTATTGTTACAGGAGGCAAGACCAACCCAGCAATGATCAGGCCCTTGTTTTAGGAAGAATGACTACACTCTTAAACCACCTTTCTTCTGAGTTAGACATTTCCAGTTACACTTCAGCCATTTGAAAATTGCTATAATGTTATTTTCTGTAATGCAATCGGATTCACTGTTTTTTACAATAAACAAATAAATGAAAATAAAAGCCTCTAAAATTAATTCCGACACTAAAATAAAAATTATAATGTAATTTTGTAATAACATTCGTTATCTTCCAAAAACAGAATACATTTTGAACCACAAAATGTAATATTTTCGCTTAACATCACCATATTCATAAATTTACTGTATTATTTCAACACCAAATATATTATTATTTGAGGTTCAACAGTTAAATGAACCGCATGCCAATGGATCATTACTATCGCCTCTGTTGCGAATACAATTTTAAAACACCACTTCAACACAATTATGATGCAGAAGTTGTATTTAAAATGTTGTGCACACTTTGTGTAAATTATTAAATATTAAAATGGCGGAGAGTATTTTATACGAAAAATCACGTTTTACCAACCCTTTAAATAATAATTTCACAAATTTAACATTCTGTGATTGTGTGTACTGGAATCATTTGATATATTTAATGTTTTCTATTGGAACAGCATCTTAGATGAATTTAAATGCTCATCGGTAAGAATTTAAAAATAATTCATTTGTTTATTTCAATGTTTTTTCCCATAGATTCTTAGTTATACGAATATATCTATGTACTTATATAAAGGAAAGTGTGTGTGCCATGTGGCGGGCGGCGTGGATTTGATTTTTATGCAAGTCTACAGTTTTATTTCGAGACTGACGACAGTTTGTAAACTTGACCTGCATATATGGCAATACTACTTGTCTTTATGACACTTAAAAAAACTCTGCAAAAACCCTGGTAAATGAAAATTACGATAGGAAAACAACAATTACCGAATAATCACTGGACGTTCACGTCAGTGACGACTGTAAATTGCCGGATTCCTCTAGAGAATTCTTTGGGAAAGAATTTGCAAATTTGCAAACAAAGACTTCACGAATATCGTCGGACAACTAATTGACTGGGCTAGTTGTTTCCATTTTTTTTTGGGCTGAACGAATACAGTGTCTACACGTGTTAATTGGGTTAGCTATTCTTATCTCTGAAAGGAAGGAATGCATGTGAGAAAAAGGAATACGCCGGACATTAATTATGAAGGTCCCACGGTTTGTTGTACAAACACGTGTGCGGTGATAAGAATATTATCAAGAAAAATAATCGTAGATCTGCCGTCCGAAACAAATAATAAATTTTATTTAAGAATCTAGAGATCGGTATCTTACTTACAACATAAGCTTAATTCTACTTTGAGCTAGTGGAAGAATGTTGCATCCATAGGGGGATGTTGTAAGATGGTAGAAAAACGATGAATGTTGAAATGAACAGGAAGTTAGGGAAATCTAGTGCGTTGTAGCTATCTACATCTAGTCTTCTTTTTTTTCTTTTTTCAGTGCGGATAATTCAATGTCTTTCGAAATATTATTTTTACAGATTCAAACAACATAAAAAGGAACCATGATTTGCTACATAGGTTAATTGAATGATTTACATTAACTATTTCACTAGGTGCAACTGAATCGGAATTATTAAATACGTACAGTTTGTAATAACACGTCAATTCAATTGAAAAAATAAAGATTTTCTGTTATACGTAGCAACCGAGTAGTTGGATGCAGCCAGAACGAGTCACGTGATACGTACTGCGTCTCGTTTCAACAGCGCGGTAACAAGAAGAAAAGGCTTATAACGTGATCCCGTCTCAAGGAGTATTAGAATTATCAGTGGCAACGTGCGACAAAAACGTATTTTGAAGTGAAAACTTCTTAAGTACCATGGTGATTTGAAAATCAATGAAACAAAACGAGCGACACTAAAAAGAGACAAACACATACATCTATAGAATTTAGCATGCGAAATAATGAGATAATCGGTATCTTCTTTGTGCGGCGCTTCATAGCCTACCGGCCTCCTATTTGTGTGAATAAAATGTAAAATGATTTTGAAACCTGGTAAGAATATTATTTGCCTCATTCTCTCGAAGTTTAATTTTCTGAAGGTTTCACTTTTATCGCGTGTAAACTGCACACTCGGGTTTTTTGTTGTTGTTTTAATTGAAAAAAAAAATTATCGGACAGTAAAATGACATCTACGTTTTTTACCCCAAATATGCTAAGGAATCGCTAGTTAAAATCCTTCAGGTTGAGGGAGCGGACGCGCGTCGGCAGAGACGGGGGACGATTAAATGAAAAGGCGTCAGTCGATGTATTGAGTCAGTCTTTATTGCTGCTACGTAACGATGGTAAAGTTGGTGTAGAGTAACAGGGTAAAGACAGGAGCAATGATGATGAGGCTCGTAGGTGATGCTGTGATGAAGGTCGGTGATGCAGTGGTGTAGCAGATGAAGGTCGGTGATCTTCCAGGATGGATGCTCGGCGCGGTGAGTCGCGGAGATGGGCTACGGTAAACTTCGTGAGAAGAATGAAGTCTCAATGGCTGAGAAGTTGCTGCCTGCGTGACAAGAAGGCTCGCCATGGGACTTGTCGTGGGCAATTGTGTCTCTTGAGCTGATGGTGCGATGGACCATATAAGCTGCGAGTTGATGTGTCCTTGGAGGTTGATGACGCACCGGCACAGGTCCGACATGTCGCCGTGGACCTGGCGGTTACCGCACTGGAACGTTATCACTTGATGCACTGTCTATGTGTTGGTGCTGTTACTGATACTAGAGACTGGAACTGACTGACTGACTAGCGCTGTGTCGCTGCGCTTTATATAGCCGACCGTGTGAGTAACTACCCGGAACGCCAAGTAATGTCAAGCGCCCGCGCAAAGTAGAGAAGACTCTTGAACATTCCGTGGCCGTAAGAATGTGACGGCTGTTGAGTCGAGGCCTTTCGATGCGCTTCCCAAAATGTGTAGCCGTGTGCGGCATGAAACACTACCACTGCAGGTAGGTTGTATAATTCGAGAATATGCTGGCTGTATCAGTGGCGTGACTGTATTGTGGCTAAAGGGGGTGACTGTTTTGGTCGCCACAAGGTCATTCAAAATTACCCTAATCTTATTTTTATAAGTTAAACCCAAAAGCTTCGTCCAGACACGTCATTAAGAAAGCAGGTAGGTTAATAAATACTTGAATTACCTATTTTAAAATTGATTTCAAATAATTTAATTTGGCATTTTTACGACTTTTTATTTGTTTGTTTGTTGGCTCAAGGGCGTTGTGTGGAGTGTCTAGACATGCTGATCGGTCACTTATTGCACCACCATAGTCACATATTGGGGTTTTCTTGATTATAAGGGTCGTAAGGCAACACAATACATATTGAAAACACAGCATACAAAGCAATGTCAAGAAAGTTTACTCTAAACAAGGAGTCATCAAACCCGAAACTTAAAAAATAAATAAATACATATCTTGATTCAAAATTTAACAGTTTGAATGATCTGATCTAAACAGATATACAGATCAACTACATATTTACTCAATTGAAGAACACAGCTAGAGAAAACGATTACGAATCTTTTGAGGACACTATATCCGTCAATGGACATAATATTCCGACGGTCCCGAAGAAGAATGTTGGATGTGCGATTTTGTAGTTTTGCAGTAGAGCTGTTCAATGTTTACTATTTAGGAGATAAAAAAATATAGCATTTAGGAAAAAAATTATATTTCATTTCATTTCACACAAAACTCCGAAAAATTCAAAATCAACAAATAAATTAAAATAAGGCAATAGCACCATTTTCAATTTTTAGCAGATCTGACATTGTTCTTCGGGATCGTCAATTTAATGAATGAAGAATGTTATATTGGTAAATCTAAACGAAGCATGAAAGAGAACGAGATGCAGAAAATAAATAAAAAATAACGATCGCAACCGGGGATCGAACCAAGGATTTCTGTCCTACCGGGAAAACGTTTTTACCTACTAAGCTTTTATTTTAATTTATTTTATTATTGCGACCTTATTATTTTACTTCATTTTGTTCCAATCTTTTTTAATCATTTTGAAAATTCTTTCGCCCTTTAGGTAAGGCGCTTGACAAGTCTCAGCGGCCAGAGAGACATACATCCAGCGAATTGAACGAATCCTACGAAATCCAAAAAATAAACCTTTTTATTTTTTGTGAAATCAATATCTAATCTTCAAACCAATTTAAAATAAACAGGCAAACAAAAGAAAGCGATACCTAGCGACTTTCTGGTTTCACTTCTATCGCGTGTAAATTGCCCACTCTGATTTTTTTTTTATTATTTTTGTGTTCGATCCCCAGTCGCAAACGTAATCTTTTTATTTTTTGGGTTTTGTTCTGTTTCATGTTTCATTTAAATTTATGAATATTATTTTATTCTTCAATAATCAATCACATTATTTGCTGGTGAACATTTATTTCATCAAAAGGCAATAACACCTCACATCTATAATCGAAGACATTCATATTAATTAGCGTTCTCTTTAGATAAGACGGGGTAAGCTTAAAAGATAAGTTTTGATTGAACTAAGATTTACAACGACCTTTGTGGCAAAGCTTTAGGTTTCTTGGCTATGGGCCCAGAGGTCACAGGTGAAAGAACCCTATGACAAATATGAAAACGTGGCATATTCACGTTGATTTCACACTTTATTATTAAAAATCTGAAATGTAATCTGCTGTCAATGGATTCAGCTATTTTACTGGATCTTGAACAAATCACGAGACTCGTCAAAAGGTTTTTCATTTTTTCATAAATTTTTTTTTTTAAAAGATTCGATCTTGGTCCGATCGATTCGATTTATCGTATCATATTGGAACCGAGTACCCGTGAAATAAATACATATTTTATTTCTATCTATATAAAAAGGAGGAAAGCACTCAGAAATAGGAAACAATCGACCTATAAGTATCTTACCTGCACTGGAAAATTTTTTTGAAATATATATTTCCTTAAAATTAAATAATTACTTAGAAAAATTTAGCATTATTGCATTATAAATTGACATTTGAAATGTTATAAATAAGTCGTCCGTACGTGGCTTCACCACAGTTTGAAAATGACCTTACAAGTCGAAACAGCTGTAACTAAAATACTTTCTTAAATACTTGCAGAACTCGATATTAACATATCAAATTTAAATTTAATTAAATTTCTAAAAAAAAAAAAAAAAAATGATTCAGCATGTATCTGAGTCTGATTATAAGAAGAGAGTGGAACATGAGCATAATACGAGGTTCACAAAGAATGAAGGAATGCTTGTTCCAAAATATAATAATAACTACGGACGGCGAACCCTGGAATTTAACGTGCCAAAAATATTTAACATGTTACCAATTAATATAAAAAATTGCGACTCTACAAATAGATTCAGATATATGCTGAAACAATGGTTACTAAATAGAGATTGTTTATATTAATTAATGTGTGTTAATTATGACAATTATTATAGTTATAGTAATAATAATATGTTTAAATTGTAATTGAACATTAACATCCTGTTGACAAACTGCTTTATTGCGGTTTAACGGGATTGTATCTTGAAATAATCAAAAAAAAAATAATCTCATACTCTCGCAGGCTAAATCCTAAAAAGGTGCATGTGTTGTCTCTTTTTAATATCGCTCGCTTCCGTTTCATCGAGTTTCAAATCACAAGTGTGCTAAAGAAGTTTTCACTTAAAAAAATAGTCTATAAAATCGAAATGAGATTATCTGGCGCCCAGTGTATATTATTAGCACACATAATGTTAGACCTTGACTCTGTGTTCGCCAAAAAAGTCTTTTGAAATTAGATCGTACTCGTAACATTTTAGTGAAAAAAAACCTTTATTTTCCTCTCTTCATCTGTGAAAAATCAATCCTAATGTCACAGAAGAATAAAACTAGTTTGGATGAGCCGTTTTTTGCCCCTCCCGCTGCGGCAGATCTAGGTAAAGTTCTGGTGTTGCCATTAATTAGCATAACAATGGCGACTTCTCCCTGCCAAATTCCCCGACGCGAGGGAAATGGGGTCCATCTGAAAACCGGGAATTTTATGATCGGAAGATAATAATACGGAAAATTTGGGAAGATCTCCGAACCAATTTCAATGAGATTTTTTTTCTCTCGGAATGGTGGTAACATGATATTATAAATCACGTATTTTTTCGTGCTAATTCAAGATTTATTCAATGAATTCATGGCTAAAGAATAAAAACAGAAAACAAATGAAACACTTTATCAGACAGGTCTTTACTTGTCTGTAACAGGGTGAACTGGTCTGGACGAATGGAAAACTAGTTATAAAGTGATTTAAATCACACCATTTCAAAGGAATTTCATCAAATAGTAAGTGAATAGTTGACTATGCGAGAGATTTAACATAAAGACACACAATTTAAGTATCTTTCAAAGGATAAAACCATTTGGTAAAATGATACGGTATTTCAAATATCCTAGACAGGGCTTGCATCTCATATATTTTATACGAATACCTCACAAGAGTCACAGCTGTTCCCGGCTGGAGCCAGTAAGACCATGGTATCCCCAATTGGGGTATGTTGTGAGGCTGAAGGTAGTGGGGTGGGGAAGTAGGTGGTTAAGAGGAAGGTGGGGAAGTACCTGGCTATTCAGATCTGGTCACCAAACACGGCTTAAGCCATTTCAAGAAACTTTTCAATTCTGAATGGTGGTCTTACACCAGGGCGATACTGAGAGTATCTCCCACTCTGGAACGTGCTGCACATATACTATATATATATATATTATTCGACCGGTCAGTGGTTGAGTGGGCATCGTGCTTGGGTCCCACACGAGCATCGCGTGTTCGATTCCTCGACTGGATAAGTCCTCCATCACAACACAAGCAACATTTTCGGCTTTCTGCGGTGGTTGTAGGAGATTTTCAAAAATTGTTGGGTTATTTGTAACCCGGAAATATTTATCTTTATTTAAAAAAAAAAAAAAAAAAAATTTAATTTAAAAAAAAAATTAATTGTGAAATAACACAGATTAATCAAATAAAATTTATTTGCCCACGCAGGGATTCGATCCCGCGACCTTCGGATTGTGAGTCAAAAGCCTTACCGCTAGACCACGCCGGCCGACGATATTGAATTACTTATATTAAATGAAACAATAATGTAGCTATTACTTATATTATACGAAACTGATATAAGCAAAGACCCGCATACCCGGCATGATGGGTTAAGAGCATATAACCAGAGAAAACCAGAAATATGTCATTTTTTTTGACTCTTTTCCACAAAAAAATATAAATTGATTTCGAAAGATTGTGATTTTATCTAGTAAACGTTTGCTTAAAATTTTGAGAAAAAATGTTTATTTTTAGTATAATAAGGTTATACCATAGGTCGTTGGCAGATTTGTTAAATTTTCAAAAAAGATTTTGTATTATACAACACCCATATCAAATCATATAATCATACGGTAAAATAAATCAATATATTATCGGGTAAACGTATGCTAGATAATTTTAATTTAAGTCTAAATAAAATCTGTAAAAATATATACGTACATGTGTTTCTTAACGAAAATTGGTCCGTTTGTGTATTTATTTGCGCACTTACAGATTAATATATTTCAGATTTATTTTACATTCTTATTTTTCTCAGACATTATTAAAAAATGATAAATACTTATGATCAAAAAATAATTACAAAAAATTCATCATTTAATAGTTTTATCAACACGCCTTTCACCATTTTTGGATGTAGGTATAAATTGAAGCAAATTTGGAATAAAATAAAATCGATATTGAGCCATAATTTTAAAAAGCCTGTACGGAAAATAATTAATCTTTCTCATTGGAACCGCCATGTACGATTGTAAGAACATCTTTAGAGAAATGTGGATTTTCGGCCGCTGGCTGGTTAAACGCTCTTAAGTAATAATAACTACTAGAGACATATATTCGTATGTATACAGAACTCGAATATTCAATTAAATAACGACATCAAGTGTTTAAAAAAATTGTTTATTGTAATAAATTATTATCACCATACAAAACATTGCACCATAATCCTACCAACATAGATTGTTGTTTTTTAACATTTGACTAGTAAGCTCCAGTAACTATTCAACCCACCGTGAAAAGTCAAAATGTACCTACCGAGTTATGAATTTTCGAGACTAATATATTTGATATTTCAATTGTTGGAGGGATGTACAGCGTACCTACTTTATATACCGCAACCTAAAATGTTGCTCTCTTGAAATTGTCGCTTAACGGTTTTTAATCTAAACCTATGCTAAATTTGCAACGAAACACATTCACATGAAATTTCTGCTAGAAGGCGTCGACGAATTCATTAAATTGCAACCGAATCTCACACAAATTCACACGAAATTTCTGCTAGACGATTTCGGCGAAACCATTTTGAATACTTATGAACTTTGATATCTCTTATGACATTTAGTAAGCCTGGATTAAGATAAATTAGACGTGTTAAGTGTCCCAACGTTTTGATAATTCCACAATCAACATGGCTGCTTCTCATCCCTCTTCCCATTCATGGAATCTGCGGAATAATGAAACGCTTCCTATGTGTGCCTCCCGCCTCTCTCATGACTGACACCCATTGTCTGTGGGAAGCCATTATTCGCTGGAATAAAATTGACATTGAAGGAATTTTAAGGATGTCTTTCCGTTCGCCTTCCACAGATGTGGAAAGAAAAAAGTAAAAAGATGTGGAATGAAAAAAAAAATGAAGCAGTCATTAGTTGACGCGGAGTGTCTTTTACAGTACCTGCTTTCGGACACTTGTTTGTGTTATTCAATATTTTAATTATGTTTGATTATCTATTTTGAACATAAGTATAGCGGCACACCTTTGAAGTTAGTTAACATCATGTTTTTAATTATATAATTTGTTTAAACACACGTATAATTTTCAATTTTTTATTTGTTTTACTGAACTGGTGCAACGTAGGCACATTCTGAAGCAAGATTCGTAGAATTTTTTTTCTAACAAGGTTCGCTCATCGAGCGGTGATTGATTAGAAAGTAGTGACGTAGTCTGAAGTCGATTTTTCATCAGGAGATTTGAATTTACTGCAATGTAAGGGCCGTCAAGTGACTCTGAATGCATTTAGAAAAAAATATTTGTAGTAAGTTGACAATTATGTATACTTATTATTATTATTAGTAAATCGGAATAAAAGAGAAAAATCCCTGCAATATTTGCAGTGTTACTTGCACATTGATGATTTAGATTCAAGATTAGCGCCTTGCACAATAATGAATACCAGAATACTTGCTGTCTGATAAATAATGTCATTATTATCATTAAAATTTAACCAACTATCATAGCCAGGATTAAACAGGGAAAGTGACGTTGAGAGTAATCACATAATAACAAACGGCACCTTCAAGGAGGAAATAATCAAAATCGACCAGAGTACATATTATCAGGTTCGACATACATATTATTATAGATAATGGCCGCCTGTCAAGTGACCTTTTGTTTCGGGTTGAGATGGTTGATATTTCTATCCCGGTTAGATGACACCCGTTCCTTAGCTGTCACTGGAAGTATAGATGTTATATACCGATTATTTATAAAAAATGAAAAATATTAGAAATCATCCCCGTGATTATTTTTTCTTTTTGAAGAATCGCTTCCAAAAGTAAATGGATAGATAACGTTTTCTTTGAAATGTGATAAATTTTTCAAATTCTGTAAAACTACTAGCAGTGCATTTTTTCTCGGTCCAAGTTACTTTGAAATAGTATTTATTTATTTATTTATACTGGGTTTTTACAGATTGTTCACACACATTTGAGAACAACCCAGTTATAAAAACTCAGTTAATTATACAAATAAGAATTATATAATAAAGTAAGAATTTATATACATATAAGACAATTTGTCAATTTGTTGTAATTTTTTATTAATAATGTGACATACAAATATCATGAGTTGCTTTGCTGACAAAGAAACTACAATTAAAGTTATTTGTCCGTCTTCAAAATATTATATCACTTTGTAATTAAACTTATTTTTCAATCTTCTTATTACTTCAATCTGTGCTACCCAGCTAGACAACAAAACAAAAAACATCTATCATTTTCTGTCTCCATGACAACACCTATTTAAAATTCGAACATAAAGGAATCCTATGCATTTCTAGGTAGGTACCTATTCCTTTACATACAATCAACTAGATAATACAAATAATACGATCATAAATTTTGTAACCGTTTAAATAAAATTTAGATAAAATAAAACATAAACAGTTAGAAATGGAAAATTGTTAAAATACTAAGTTTACTCAAATAATAATTAAAGAGAGGCAAAATAAGAGACACAATTAGAGACACAAATGATAGGTACATAATAAATTAGAACATATTTTTCAGCAATCTCAGGGCATTTTTTTTGAATCCATATAAATTATTATCGACAAAAATATCTATTTCAGCACACTCTATCTTATTATATAGTCGACACATTTGGGTCAGAGGGCTAAAATAGGCGATATTGTTTTTAAATATATTCAGGTGAAACATATTATGGCGTCTTAAACAGTGGGAATTGGGAACATTTATATCAATATTGCTAAGACACAATGAAGTATCAAGATGGCCGTGAATTATTTTATGTAAACATGTTAGATCAGTCAATTACCTTCTGATTTTAAGTGTATTAATTTTGAAGTATTCAAGTCGCTTGTCGTATGTTCTAAGATATTCATGTAATTGACATTTAAAAGATAACAGTCTTAGCATTTTTTTTGAACTGATTCTACATTGTTTTCATACTTGCAGTAATGTGGATTCCAAATAGTACTTCCATAATCAAGTTTACTTCTAATTAAGGCATTGTAAAGGGTAAGAATTGATAGAGGATTTTTGAAAGATTTTCATATTCTATGAATAAATCCCATCATTTTAAATGATTTACACTTAATGTCGTTAATGTATACATCAAATATGAATTTAGAATCAAGAGTAATTCCTAGGTCTCTTATGGAGGACACTTTTTTAAGAATGGTATTGTTAATAACATAGGAAAAATCCTTTATAATTCTATTCCGAGTGAAGTTTAAAGTCTAACATTTTTCAACATTTAAGTGCATATCATTGACAATACACCAGTTATTAAGTGTGTCGAGGTCATTTTGAGGAAGTTGATGATCAGAAACAGACTTAATTTTACGAAAAAATTTTAGATCATCGGCGAAAAAAGCATAATCACAGTTTAATTTTGAACCAAGCTCATTTATGAATATTAGAAAAAGAAGAGGGCCCAGATGACCCCTGTGGTACACCAGAAGTTACATCTATAGGGGATGATTTGTATCCATTAATAAATACTAGTTGCGTTCCTTTACATAAATATGATTTCACCCAGCGAAATAGGTCTCCATGTATTCCTATTTGATAGAGCTTTCTAAGTAATATGGAGTGGTTAACTTTATCAAAAGCTTTTTGGAAATCGGTGTAAATAGTATCTACTTGTAATCTTTCATTAAAAGAGTTACACACATAATTACAAAATTCCAAAAGATTTGAGGTAATAGATCTGTGAGGAACAAACCCATGTTGCCTAGTGCAGAGAAGAGGCTTAAAGTGAGAAAACATATTTTTATATATCAGAGATTCAAAAACCTTAGCAAAACATGATAGTATACTAATTCGTCTATAATTTTTTATTAAAAATTGGTCACCCGATTTGAAAACTGGTACCACATGGGCTTCTTTCCACAAGTTAGGAAAAGTTCCAGAGGTTAAAGATTCGTTGAAAATAATGAATAGTGGTAAACATAATGAATCAGCACAGCATCTGACAAAGAAAGGTGGAATACCATCGGGTCCGAAACCCTTATTGGAATCTATTTTACTCAAAAAATATTTCATTTCAACTGCACTAATATGAATTTTACCGATATTGCTTTAGTTGTGTTCAGAAATATTTGACATTGAATCATTATCAGGTGATTTCGACTTAGTATACACAGATGAAAAATATTTGGAGAATATGTTTGCTATGTGTTCTCCATCGTTTGCGGAAATATCATCAAGATGCATGACTTTGGGAATACAGTTGGTTTTTCGTAATGATTTTGAGTATGACCAGAATACCCTTATATTATCTTGCAGACCATTTTCAACAGAGTTGATGTATGATTGATAACATTCAATTTGTATTTTTTTGGCCTGTTTCCTCAAATTTGAGAATTCTCTATAATCTGAAACGTTGCCATGTTTTTTTGCCTTAAGTCTAATTTAATTTTTTTTCTTAAGAAGAGCAATCAATTGTTGATTAAACCAAACAGGGTATTGGTTTTTTGATTTAGAAACATATTTTTTTAAATTTTTGTCAATTATTTCCCAAATTTTCTCATAAAACAATACAACCATACTATTCACATTTTTATTTTTAAAAAGAGTTATCCAATTAACGGCTAATAGATCTTGACGACATTCATCGTAGTTTACCTTTCTGAAGTTGTACTTTGAGTCATTTTTATTAGTTTCTAAGAAATGATTTTTATTTTGTTTTACGATGATTTCAAAGAGGGGTGATAATTATCTAATTTTGTTAAGCCTGGGGCTACATGTAGATCTACGTTAATTTTATCAGATAAGACAAGGTCTAATACATTTTCATTTTTATTTAATAAATAATTGAATTGACTCAAATTACAAATTGAAGAAAGGTTGACAAGACTGTGCGCCTTCTGACTTTTATAATCAGAAGGTGAAAGTACATTTTTTTTAAATGAAGTGTCAGGTAACCATTTAATTTCAGGTAAATTGAAATCGCCGATAAAAATAAACTGTGAATTAGATTTTGAATTCTTTAAATACAGGTCTTGTAATTTTTCAATCTGATTGCAATACTTTTCAACAGTTACATAAGGAGGAATATAAAGGACGCAAATATAAATGAGCGAGTTGGAATGAGAATTGGACTTGATCATAATCCACAAATCTTCATTTTCGCTCTCCCACTCAGTTTTTCTAGACACACGGAGTTTTTTAGATACGGCGATTAAAACACCGCCGCCTTCCTTAGATACAGATTTGGTGGACTCACGATCTCTCCTAAATATTACGTATCTGTCATCAAACAGTTCTTCACTAAACACTGTTGAGTTCAGCCATGTTTCATAAAAACAAATAATGTCATAATTATTGATTAGAATCTCATTGCGTACACTTGTGGTCTTTGTACGAATACCCCTTACATTTTGATAAAATATGCGCAATGTTTCAACACTATTAATAGAAGGTACCTCACAATCTCTTGCGGTATGATCAGACGCCATAATCGATGGTGGAGAGGTCCTTTAATAACGCAGCCTTGTAGGCCGGGCAATCCTTGTCACCGGTGGGATGGGCGCGGGAAGCTGCAGGTTTTCCAAAACGTGCGCATGTGGCACAACTGGGTGCTGCAGCAGCAGTAGGGCAGGCGTCGTGCGCGTGACCTTCTACACCGCAGTGGGAACATCTTATTTTTTCTTTTCTTTTTTCTTCAACTTGTGTGAATGACCTACCATTTGGCAATTCAGATAAACGGTAAGTCCCACAAAGTCTCGTACACCGCAAACAGTCCAGTCCACGAATACTCGTCCTTGTTGTATCAGTGAATGACGAATGTTAGCGGGTACCAGGTATACTCTGTGGCAAGACGGTCCGGTTCGAGCTCCAGCCATATGACTGAGTTTGCACTTGGAAATATACTCTTTGAAATCATTATCTCCAGAGATTCCGGAAAATGCCTTCTCAAGAAAGTTCACATCTGATAGCTCCCGGGGTACGTTAAAGAATATAATTCTTGGGTGCCTCTTTACAGGAAGTCGGACACTCAACAAGTCGGAGCAGGATACAATAGGAGCATTTAAGAGCCGCTCTTGTTCCTGGCTGTTGGCAGTGTGGATGATTACTCCTTTATTTTTTACTCTCGTTACTCGAACTCACAATTGCGAAGGCTTCACGATGTCGCATAAGATCTTTTTCGTGCCATCGCTATCATCAACCTCCGGTTATTTGGGGAAAAAGCAGACCGATGGTCTTGGTTTTCCTATCTGGATGGTGGTATGAGTGAGTGGTGGAGGCAGAGGAAGTTTTTTCTTTGTAACTTCAGCAAAAAAAAGGCTGGCTTCAGTCGCATCGGCTACTCGACGCATCACTGGTCCCAAGTCTAACTCAAGCTGCTGAATTTTGTCCAGCAACTGTTTTGTGTAGTTATCCGCCATGGTTTTCTCGGCCTTCAAGACCTTGATGTCAGCAAGGGCCGAGTTGAGTTTGCCTCTGATTTCTTCTTTTTCCAGTAGAAGCTGGGCAACGGATCCGAGAACATTTGTCACATTCATGGACACTTTGAGCTGTTGCTCTTTTGACACTTTTGATGGCTTTTCGGCCAAAGCATCCTGCAATGCTTTTAATGCATCTTGTGTCCCGGAGAGAATCGTACGTCCTGCTATACTACTAATGGGGCCAGGGTCAATTTCAGCCTCAATATCCTCGGCGTCGGAATCGGATTCATCAGAGTGGGAGGTATACGGGGAGGCTACATTAGGGCGACATTTCTTATTTTTACCCATGGTTAGTGATTAAATATCAAAAAATACGGTTTTACTAGAGTTTTAACAAAAAAATAATATTTTCAATATGTAAACAGAGATATCACAAGTTCACAACACAAAATCAGCCAATAGGAGCCTAGAGAAGTGAGCTCATTATTAAAACGGCCAATCAGCGCGCTAGCTCGCTGTACACAACGCTTCGGTTAACTATTGTACACGAAGAGCGAAATGAATAGTTTTTAACACTCAAAAACAATGTCAAAATGCTAATAATGTCAAAATGTCAAAATGCTAGTAATGTGTAAAAACATCTTTTGAAAATATTATAGGTACGTATACATCGCTTTTTAAAGTCTATCGTTAACTTTATACGAGCATTAAATTAGTATATCTAAATCTTTACAAAGCAGTTTGAAAAATTCGCAACCTTCTTTTAGTTTAGTGAATTTATTTGGTCGATTGCTCCTGCCCTCGAGTGTTGGAAGAAACTTCCGTGGAACTTACCAATGGTTCTTATTGAATTTATTGTTGAACTTTGTTTTTCTTTAATCGCAGTAGCCCGTCTTATTTTCTTTTCAACTTAAAAAACCACAAAAACGGGTGGTGAAGTCTGGGGCTTAGAACCTAGCTTGAATTTTCTTCTTAATGGGATGTTCAGAAATACTTATAAAGATAATGTTCTGAAACCTAAAATGATTAAAATTTTAACATGACAATGAAAAACTTGGTGAAAGAGTAATACTCATACACTCCAGATTCATCACAGGTCACATGTTCAAAATCTGTCCACATAAAATCTGTTGTGGATTATTTCACAAGTAATTTATATTAAATACTAATACTAATACTAATACTAACTACAGACCAACTACAGACCAAATACTAATACTAACTACAGACCCCAGTGCTGTCTGAGTTTTACGAAATCAGTAAGTTTTCTCTTATTTTGAACGTAAGTGTGCAAAATTTTATAAATGAGTATCCAAATTCTGTTTTAAGGAAAATGGGATGGGGGTGGTTTTTTGAAATCTCATTCAAACAGATATCTTACACTTGTTTGAAAGTCAAGTGTGCAAAATTTCATCAATCACGTAACACAACTGAAGATTTGCATAAAAATACACATCTTTATAACGCTAGTACATTATATTTTATAAAGATGGAAGTTGTAGAAAAAAACAGGTAGATACATAGATGAATACATTCACACGTCTTTCCGAAAAATTGCTTGAATTGGTTGAAACTGTAATTAGTGGAAATTACGAAAAAAAAAGTTACTTTCTAATTTTACTCTTTCCCATCGTCATATTCCTTTTTTAAATTTGTTAATTCGTAGCGCGACTGCTGCGAACTCTTGAGTCTAGTTAATATAAGCGTACCTATTCGACACACCAGACATAAGGACCTATTGCATTGTCACTAACCACAAACAAATTATGTAGCAAACTCGTCAGTTCCTCGCCTTCATGTTTAGGCAAATGAATACACACATTAGGTATACTTTTTAACAACAATTTCAATGTTTAATTTATCTAATCTATCTAATGCATAAAATATTATTTGTTGATATGTTTAGATTGTTATATGCAAATATATTTTTATAGATATTTTTAATTGATTCCGAATGTAAATCATTTGAAACCATTATTTAATACTAACACTTGTAAAAAAAAATTAACCATATTATCTACTTAATGTAAAAGCCCCATGGACGCATAAAAGAGTAATAAATAAATAAAATAAAATAAAACAGTCCAAATAGGTGTGGCATTATTTTTCTATAACTTGTGCTGTTGAATATACATATGTTCGTTTTACACTAAATTTTGCACTATATCAAGGTATGACGTTTTATGAATACAAATAAACCATCTCAAGAGAGGTAAATGTTAATCAAACTATAATTTATTTTTTTACAGTTTTCTTTATTCATTGAATTGTTTATTAAATGAATAGGCCACTTGCATGGATTTCATAACGACTTGGAAAAAAACGAGTGGATAGATTTTTTTACTAAGATTACGAAAATGTTAGTAAAGTTTTTTAAAAATGTATAGTTTTTTGTATTTTTAAATAAATAAATCCATTATTTGAGCTCATGACATCACTACATGAAAATGTCCCGTCTCCGATGATGCTCCCTTAATTTTGTAAAATTCCACACTGATTGATTTTTTTTTATATGGCAACACTTTGATTTCCGCCGAATTTTTGAATTTGCGTTTAACTTTCACTAGATTTATTGTTTGTTCTATGCGAAATTGTCCTTTGGTTTGATTTTTTGATAAAGATGGCGGTATTTTTACAGACGTTACGAAGAGAACCCCGTACAATTTATTGCTATTCGCGTGGATTTTTTTTTTTAAAAATGATTTTCGGCTGTGTAATTATTGTTTTTCCGCACTCATAAAATTCTGTCCCGTCTTTCCGGTTTATAAATAATGGTCTGATTTTTAGGATTAAAATTTTCAAAACATCGCCAGAATTTCAAAAATACGATAAAAAAAGACATGTCTTAGAATATTTGCCTAAGCCGGAAAAAAAAATAAAAAATGTGATGCAAGTGGCCTATTGGGGATTTTTCGACCTGGCACATGCCCGTGTTGTGGTGGTATATTTGAATAGATACAAACAAGTTTTAGAAAAAAAAAATCAGAGTGTGTAATTCCCACGCGGTGGAAGTGAAACTGAAACTGAAACTGAGAAGTGAAAAGCCGCTAGATGTCGCTTTCTTTTTTTTGCCTGTTTATTTCAAAGTGGTTTGATATTGGATATTGATTTCACAAAAAAAAGTTTTATTTTGATTTCGTAGGATTCGAACCCCCGTTCGCCTGATGTTTCTATGGCCACTGAGACTTGTCAAGCGCCTTACCCGCTGTGCAATCTAAGGCCCGACACGGGAATTTACCGCATTATATTAGAACCGAGGACCCACCAAATAATAAATTTTAGTGAGACACTTCCAAATTTCAAATCACTAACAGGGCTAAAGATGTTTCACTTCAAAAAAAAAAAAAAACTTATTTAAGGCATCTCGACTCTTATTGTGCAAGCTTTTCAAATAGGTAAAGACAAAATCATCGTAGATCACGGTAAATCAAAGCAGCATAAAATATTCTGGAAAGCAAAATATTTACAGAGGAAACGGGCTATCGCTTTTGCTGGTCTTGTTAGCTTTCAATATTACATAAAATTTGCTTTGAATCCATAAATCTTACTTGAACAATGAAATCTTCCATCTGTAAACATTTATTCCTCCCAGAAACCGTGGCTGGCTTTAACGCATCAAGATTGCAGTTAGGAGCGGACGGAAAATATTCCATTTTTCACACAAAACCGATGAATAACCAATGGTGTAAGCATTCGACTTGTGATGTGATTTTTGAAATCACGCCAGTAAATTCAGATATTGATGAAATGGTTTATGATTTAGAATGCATCATTTGATGTTAACATAACACCGAATCACGTTTTTTAAGTGAAAACTGCTTTAGCACCGTTATGATTTGAAACTCGATGAAATAAAAAAAAACGCAACACTAAAAAGAGACAAACACAAACATCTATAGGATTTACCCTGCTACAGAATGAGATGGTATAATCGTTCTCCTCTTTGTGCGGTGCTTCGTAGACTCTCCAATCTTGTTTACTTTAGTTTTATGGTAGTTTCACTTCTACTGCATGTGAATTGCACACTCTGTTTTTTTTTAAACTTAAGCTCCACACGGGAGGCCCGGTTATCATTGGGGATGCTGTGTGGAGGGTCTTTGTATGAATCTATCCGTTCCACTTTGGTGCAAGGCGATGTTCCAAGAGAGTCCTGCTGTAGAGGCCAAGATTTCTTCCTAAACCAGTTCCTCCCGATCTGGCCTACCACTCCAAGGTACGGACACCTAACTCCACGAACCCGGTCACCCCTTGCTAAGTCACCAAGCGTGGCAAAACACTTGGGGTGACCTATGACAGAGGTGTTGGTTATCTAATAAGTGTTTCCTGGGACGGCGGTACCCATACCCGCCTCCCAAATTAAAAGAGAGTACTAAAAATAGTTCACAATAATTACTTCCCTGTTAAAATACCTATATTTGGGGTTCGTATTATTTACTATCGAACGACAAATGTGATTTAAGAACTGTAATATACTTTGTCATCGCACGCACTAAAAATGACAAAAAATTGCCTAAAGTGAATTGGAAAAACAGGAATGTCTCCTCTTGGTTGGTCGCGGTTATTTGAGAATGTTTTCTTGAAGGGCAAGGAGGGGGCGGGAGGGGGGGGGGGGGAATTTTTCTAGACATTACAATCAAAAAAAGTCTCAAAGCGTCTCACCATTTGTCTTAATAATATTTGTGTGAAAGTTTCAAGTAAAGATATTCAAAATTTTGAAGCTGAAGGAATGAAATGGGAAGATAAAACGGAAGATTGAATTCTGATGTGGAAATCTATTTCAAAAAACTTGTTTCTGAAGAAACCTTTCACCAAGTCGATACAGTATCTTTCTGAAAAATGTACAAAAATGAACTACAATATTTATACATTTTATTTTAAGTTAATTATACTATGGGAAGTGACACATAGGTTTTATGTAAATAATATTTTTCTTCGCTCCCCGGATCACGAACTCACGAAAATGGAGCCTTTGCATTTATATACATACGGAATAATGAAGATCGTCTTAATATCGTGAGATAATAAGAAATCTCTTCCATGTAGATTTGAATAAAAAACATTGTTGCTAGCGACAATACCTTTTGATATGCGCTTTATCTCTGTTACACTTAATTGACATTATATTTCGCTATCTCATTTGATTATGTAATGTTATGAAATATACATAGTTTTGAATTCTAAATTTAGGCCAATAATAGTCTGACTTCTGGATTGAGAAACACTGACGAACCGGATTTTTAGGTTCTTTATTATATGACTAAATAGATTGAAACTAAATCCGTCAAAGACTGAGTTTCTCTGGACCGCCACCAGCAGACGTCAGCATAACATTGATAACTCCCCAATAACCATTTCAGGAAGCGACATCACTTCAAAGACGTGTATAAAACTACTGGGTGTCAATCTGGACGCTGATTTTTCCCTTAAAACTCAAGTGAACAGAACCGTAAGCACGGGGTTCTTTCAATTAAGGCAAATTAAAGCAGTAAGGAGAAATCTACCAACAGAGGCGACTAAATTACTAGTCAATTCGTATGTTGTTTCACGTTTAGATTATTGCAACGGAATATATGCAAGTCTTCCAAAATATCAATTCAAAATAATACAATCCGTTTTCAACGCTGCGGCAAGACTTATCACCGGCGTATCTAAATATTCCCATATTTCAGAGCATTTCAAAAATCTTCACTGGCTCAAATGTCCTGAAAGAATCCAGTTCAAGCTCTGCTGGATGGTATTTAAGTCCCTCAACGGAATGGCTCCGTCATACTTATCGGAATTGTGTATTCCAGAAAATTCCAATTCTCGACAGTCAACCCTGAGGTCAGCAGCTTCATCAACTGTTGGAAGGAACCAAATCGCACACCAGATACTAAGTTCGGTGAGCGCGCTTTCGGAGTGTTGGGACCTAAAGCCTGGAATGGACTGCCACATGACTTAAGAACGATCACAGACTCGGCAGAATTTAGAGCTAAACTAAAAACCCACCTTTTCAGACAGTCGTATCCATAAACTAAAATTCTTTCACCTTCACATTCAATGCCCGCGACACTGTAAATAATTAACCTAAAAATGTAGAGAAAATAGGAATAGAAAAAAAAAAAAAAAAATTTGTAAGCGTTTTTAAAGGTCATTTCAGTAACATTCTCCAGCCCTAAAGAGTCCTAAATTCTCCAGTCTTTTAAAATACATATTTTGATATCATCCACTCCACTTTTGCCACTAATCTTTTAAAATGTAATACTTATAGCGATGGGGGTAGCAAATGTAAAATCGTGCAATGTCTAGTGTTTTAAATATAATGTCCTCGGCGTGCAAAGCCGTATCTTCTCCAAGCACAAACTTTCTAATTAAAGTGTTTATCGGAAGTGACCTGCAGGTAAGTATGTTTCTGTATCCATTTGTAAATATTAAAATTAGATAGAACCTAAGAATTCTGAATAAATTGTACAGCACCCTTGAGGTGATTTTTCACAAAAACGGCGCTCTATCCAATTATTATTATTATTATTATTGACTGGTTTCCGGTATTGCTCGGTCATTTTTCTGCTTAAAGGGGTGGGAAAGGGTAAATAGTAGTTTTTTGTACCTTTATCTTATTTTGATGATTAAGTATGCAACATTTTACCAATCTCAAAATAAAACTGTATTTGTACAAATAACAAACTTACTCAAGGACTCTCTTCTTTGTATTACGTAGATGAATAGATTGTGTAGTATAAAATTACATAACAAATTAAATAAATTCAAAAATATTCCTTAATGCCAGTTTCATTCTTTCGTTTTACTCATTTTTCTGGGGCATGATTAATAAAACATCACTAAAAATAATTAAAACAAATTGAAGTTTTATTACTTGCGATACATTTTGAGAAACATTGTTTTATTCCATCGATAAATAATGTTGATATAAATTCGCCAGCGAGAGCAGCCTTGCTGAACGGCTGAACAGTTCCACTTCCGGCGGATGTGGGAAGCGTGCCAGAAAAACAAACCGGATATATAATGAAACCGTGAGCTTAATGAAATTTTTTCGTCCACCTGTACTCTAATACACGTCATTTGTCTTTCGTTATTGCTAACGGTAATTCGTTAGAGCCTTGACAGGTATGAACAAAGCAAAGGTTTATTAGGTTTTCTTATAATATCTGCTTTAGCGAAAGTGGTTCGAGGAAACCGACATAATGTAATAAGTAATTATTATTTCTTAGGAAAAATAATGCTGGAGCTTTTATGCTTGGGTAAACGCTTAACCAAAGTCTGAATTAAATTTCTGTTTCTTTTTACTGTTGAGAAACGTAATTGTTATTTTACGGTTGAATAAATTAAAGATATAAATAGTTTTAATGTTGGTGCCTGAAAATAATACTATGGTTTTTATTTTATATAAATGAAGAATACTCTTTGAAATTAATAATTTAAAACAAGGTCTGTTTTTGAAATTCACAAAGCGGAAAATCAAGCATGATAATTTTAATGTGTTTTGATGTAAAATATATTAAAGGTTAATATAATAATTCTATTTCGTAGGAGTTTATGTAAGACTTGAATATAAAACAAACAATATATTTCATCAAATCAAAAAATATCGTAAGCTTATCGTTAAATTATTAAAATACCAAAGTTCTCGAAACTGTAATGTGCAATGTGCATACTTGATTTTAATTCATACTCTATATAGTTGTTGATATACGTTTATTTGCTTTTCTTTCAAGTAAACAGCTTTATTAAGATGTTTTATCATGATTTATTTTTCTTTGGTTGGATCAAAATTGATAGTTGCTTATTATACTCGCGAAAAATTTCAAAAAGTATTTCTCTAACGAAAACAAATCTTTTATGTTAAATTGGTTTCTCAAATCTGCGACCTGAGGTATACAAAATTATGGAAGGGTTTTTTTTAAGCTTTTTACTAGCGTAATAAGTAGTAGAGGTTACACAATATACAATGATACAGGTTAAATATTTTTGTATGCGATCATCTAAAAAATATTTACAAATTACATTCTGCATACATCCAGAAATATCCACAAACTTCCACAAAACTGTGTGAAAATTATTTTATCTATTTGGATATATATTTGGACAGTCATATTTGGACTATTTTTCCCGTTAGAAACAACATTTTTATTTATAGATACCGATATTATATTTATCTTATTGATTTTGACACTAATTTTGTCTGGTCGCACTGTTATTTCGTCTATTCCGCTTCCATATTTTGTATCCATTTGGACGTTTATTTTGTCCGCTTGGACAGCTTTTCTTCATTTAGACACTTATTTTTCCCATTTTAATTCATCAATTTTGTTCATGTGAACATTTGTTTTGTCCCATTGGACTGTCATTTTGTCCACTTGATTTTTGGTTTTATCCGTTTCATGTATTCAATAGCTCCATACAGATGCCTGAATGTCTTGTTTGGGGATGCTGCGAGGAGGGTCTTTTAAACTTAAGGAAGTAGAGGTCGTTTTGGGAAGGAAAAAGGTGTGAGGGGTGGGAAGCATCTCGGGATCAAAAAGGAAGTACGGAAGCAAAAAGGAAGTACGAATCCACCCCTTCCATTGCGGTGCAAGGCGATGGATCGAGAGAGTTCTGTTAGAGAGGCCAAATGATCTCCCTCAACCTGTCTCTCCCTAGTCCGGTACGCCATGCAATAAGTGGGCAGATGCATCCACCACAAAACCTAGCAAAACTTTACCCCATGAACCCGGGCACCCCTACTATGTCACCAAATATAGTGGACCAAGAGAAGATCTAGAAGGTCACTACGGAATAGGAGTTCGTTATCCAATAAATGGTTCTTGGGGCGGCGGTACCGATACCAACCTCCCAAATTGTATACATACGCATCAAATATAAAAATATTTATTTTAGAGCGATGACCTTTAAAATTAAAAAAATCTGAATAAATACATTTAAATAGCATAAAACTAACCATCACGCCGTTTTCCCGCAGGTAGAAAGTACCGAGAACCAAACAACTCGGTCGTGTCACAAACTCTTTGCCTCGTTCAAATTCATACATCTTCTCATACACGCTCTTTTTACTCTTGACATGACCCGACTCAAGTATCTGTTTCACTTGATCATGTCATGCCTTCTTCGGGCGTTCCCGTTTTTAAATTGCATAATATCGTGATCAAATTTTGTTAACATATCGATAGAAAAATATAATAAACACAAGAAGAGCTTAAACAATAAAAGTAGGCAATATTAATGTTTTAATTTGTTGAATTTGACAAAAAACATACTGTTTTAATTAAATTATATAAATAAATTAATTTGGAGAGCATAATTCCGTGAATACAAGTTCCGATAGAAAGATAAACAAAACACGGGCTGATTCGCAGATAAAATTACTACTTGCAGATATACAGATGGAGTCAAGTTTACCAAGAAGGATGCGACAAAGAGCTTTATAAATAAGGTGCTATGTCTCCCAAGTCCCGGAGAGCGGTGTATTAATTTCTGAGGGAGAATTTTATCAAAAGCTTCGTTACAAAAGGGTTCAAGTTTCAGTTCAAAGGAAATAACTGTCAGTACCACAGAATGTTTTAACCTGGGTTTAATGAGATATAACAGGTAGGTACTCAGGAATATGGGACGATCTCGTATTTGAAAACCTAAAATTATTTCAACTGTCTCAAAAGTGTACTTATACAAGTGTATGATTTTAGAGATGAGGCAAGATTGGTTTTCTGGCTTTGCGATGAAATAATACAATACCCGTAGGTGTAAATAACAACCAACAATTTTAACATTAAACACGCAAATTATATCATATTGTATACTTACTCTATACTCATATTTATATACTTAACGTACTCCTATAGAAAATGTAAACTAAATCGTAACATAGATACATGACGCAATTTTTCTTTTTAATTAATTCCCTTATTTGATAGCTCTGCATTATTGCGATTGATTTCATTTCATGTTCTAATAGAGTCAAATGAACTGAAAATATCTTTCACTACAACAATAATGTCAATACCAATTCGTTTATAAACTCCCTTATATCACGCGCACAATACACATACCCTAGGTGGATGGTTTGGTATATTTATTCAGCTTAGATAACATAAATAGCAGTAGTAGCAGATATTTTTAATAGCGCCGAAATAAGCTACAATAAAGCTTTTCATATATTTATTTAAAACCATTTATCAGTTTACCATGTGTTTCCTTTTGTCCGATTGTAAACTTTAGATAATTTAAATCATCTAAGTAAATCATCTTAAACTGTATTTGAAGTAAAACTTCTTTACGCACGCTCGACACTTGAGGCGTAAAATGATGAATACGTTATGAAACGATACGAAAATATATGAAACGTTACGAAAAAATGTGACACGTTACGAAAAAATGTGAAACGCTAATCAATATGAAACGCTTATCAATATGAAACGCTAATCAATGATATGAGTTGAATTGAGTTGAGTTGAGTTGAGTTGAGTTGAGTTGAGTTGAGTTGAGTTGGGTTGAGTTGAGTTGAGTTGAGAGTTGAGAGCTGAGAGCTGAGAGCTGAGAGCTGAGAGCTGAGAGCTGAGAGCTGAGAGCTGAGAGCTGAGAGTTGAGAGTTGAGTTGAGTTGATGGGGATGTTGAGGGGATGGTGGTATTTTTATTCCTGTTATTGTTATATTGTCAATGGACGACACAATTTAGTGAAGTCTTACTTCAGTTGTGTGGTCTAAAGCACACTCGTTTTTTGTTGTTGTTAAAAATGTTTTAATCTGCATTTAAATGTACTTTATTTAAATATCTAGCCTTGATAGAGGGCGCCTATCAAATTTGAATCGTTTTTGCTTGAAATATCCAAAATATATAATTAAAATTCACCAGGAATAAGGATAGATAGGATAACTTTCCGTAACTTTTTATCGTTTCATAGCACGACTGTAGACCGTCAAAGAATAAGTAACAGTTCACAATGTCTAAGTGTTCTTAATATATTCGACGTCAACTGCAGTTTGTACTTTAGCGATCTGCAGTTGTTCTAGGGAACGATGAGAAGTTACCTAAAGTTTTGTTAATTTCTTTTTTTAAGGAGAAAATTAAAAAATATATGTCAATTAACAAGTATGTACAAAACAAAACTAGAGAACTCACCTACATCCAAACTACTTCTCACGAATTGACTAAGATTTTTATCGATCTATCGTTATCGATACAATCCTTATCGATCGACCGTGCTAGGGGGGCAGGTATGTCTTGGCCCTTTTTGTCCACTTCTTCTTCCTTACTTATTTGTGGCCACATAAAATATCAGTTAGAACTCTTATATGACATAAAAAAGGTTCATCGAATTCCTAACCGATCAGAAAAATAAGTTACCTACCACAAAAATATTTTTGTAATATCTAAAAAAAAACATGTAAACTCTTCACTAATAATACTCAATCAATTCATTAAAAAGACCCAAAACTTTCCTCAACTGATGTTGAATACATTTGATATGTGTTTAATGTAGTGAAGTCAAAAAATAATTTTTGCTCATACATTCAGTCATAAAACACAAAAAAATTATTATTCAATTACTGATTATTTATCACAGTGGTTCACATTCATGTGGTTTTTTAATATTTGCACCGTAAAACCAATAGCTTTTTGCTATTGTAAGCATTTTTTTATATTTTTCATTCGTTTCATAAATACAAATATATCTAAAAGCCTCGAAGCTTTCGAAAACTAGAATAAGGCTTAAAGTGCACTCTTGATGAGACCTCTGAAACCTTGTGGGCCATTGGCAATATAGTAATAGCCTTCAATGTCGTTTTAGCTGAGCGAATTTATCGATTAATCTATTTCTATAATCCGATACTGATTCTTTCTCTTTATGAGACACTCGAGTATTTATTTGTTTGAGACCACCGGAATCCGTTTTGTATTTTCACGTAAGCAGCAGTAGGTCTTATATTATATTTACCCCCGTGCACCAGGTGACCAAAAATATTGTCCCAATTAGGTGGGGTATGACATACCCCAAAATATAAAAGTAATAAAATTATCATATTAATTTTTTTCGGTGGAATTAAATGCATGGTATTTGGTTGGGCGTTTAAACAATACAAAAGTACACTTACCTACACATCTACATATATCATAGACCCTGTACTTGTATCTTGATTGTCACATATCCCATCCCTATGATGTTTCTATTCCCTAACCTATCCCATCCCTATGTTGTCATCGTTACCATAACAATCAGTGTCATCAATGAACTCGCCGCGTGAAGAAGTATAATATTACGCACCCCGCATCCGCTAACTGAATCCGCATCCCGCGATTGATCATTGTACAAGTGCATGAACAAAACCCTGGTTCGAGGAGGTTAAGGAGTCAAGATTCCACCGTAAGTCCCTTCCTTTCCTTCTCCTTTGTGCTTTCAATGTTACTTGTGCAGTGGTCTAACATACATCTAAGAAACACACGCAAGGTCCTTCGACATCCGCAAACTACACCATTTTATGGTCCTTTTAGCCGCACTTTTCATCCGCATTCACACATTCAGTATTTATAAATATATAGCTATAATTAGGTTTTAGTAAAACTCTGAGTAGAAAGAATGTATTAAAACATTATATTTTTTTAATTATAAAACACAACTTCTATAATCTTTGTAACCTAACAATCATTTTATTATTTACTCATTTTAAATGTCACTTTCAATTATCACAATCGTTTTAATTTAACAAACTACAGTATATTTTGTAATAATTAAACATAGGAAAAATATTCACCTTTTTATCAACGCGCCGTACAAGGTTGTGTGTGTGATGCCCATACGCACTTTAGGGACGTGTTACTCACTTGGCGGACTTAGCAACTCTGATCGGAACGGCAACATTGCGATTCCAGCTAATGAGAATTTGAACTTCGGCACTATCATGGTTTTGAAATTATTGCGATTTTTAAAGAACTGGGGTATGTCATACCCCACCTGGAGCACGTAGGGTTAAAATTTCGAGAACTTCAGTACATTTTTCAAGTTTGAACATACTTCAGGGCGTACGCATACAGCTTTTCCATCCTGTTAAAGTTATGTTTAGTGAAACCGACTCTCAACGTTGAATTTACCGTATTACATTGTAATATCGTGTAAAATAACGCTAGTAAACACGTAAAGACAAATATTTCAGTTTAATCAACTCGGGAGGCGGGTATGGGTACCACCTCCCTGGGAACTATTCATTAGATAACATCTCTGACATCGGTCATCCAAAGTGGTTTGCTATGTTTGGTGACTTAGCAGGGGTATCCGGGTTCATGGAGTGAGGTTTGTAAGGTCTCGGCAGCGGATGTTCCTGGCCATCAGCTGCGCGACGGTTTAAAAAAATTCGTTGATAAAAAAAAAATCCTTGTTACATTTAAGAACATTTCTTTTAATAAAATGTAATTGTAGGCGTACGGTGAAATTTATTTTTTGTAATAATAAGATACTTCAGCCTTTGCGGGCACATTCACGTAAACCAAAGTAATGTCTTTTTTCTAATTCAGGAATCTTATTTCTTGAAATATTATTCTACCAAATTATTATCAGTTCACTCGGAAAAACTTTTCAGTCCGACGAAAGAAACAGTTTGGATGATGGAAAACTCACAAGTATTTAATTCTGAAATTACAATTTAGACGACGCCTGATGATTATTTTGACGACAATTGGGTGTCGTATTTTTTGGTCGCAATTTTTTTATCCGAAATTTAAAATATATACCTATTTATCAAATCGTTACAATTATCAAATAAATCGCTAAGTTAAGAATTACCACACAACTATTCAAAACCAAATTTAAAAACAAATCTTAAGTACTCGTTAATACCTACTAATATGTTAATGCATATTAGTTTATGAACTTGGGCGCAGCTTTAAGGGAACCTATCCCATCTTATAATATTTGGAAATATGAATTGAAGGCAAAAAATATATAAAAGATTACTATTTTAATATTTTTTAACTTCTCCGATTAGCAAAATACATAGCTTCCTTTATTCCATGTTATCTCAGAACCTTTTTTTTCTATTCTTTGATTTAATACTCCAATTATGGAGTAAAAGAAGTTCTTAAAAGGGATAAAAATAACAAAACCCTGAGCATATATCTACTGAGTTTCTTAGGGTAGAGCAAGAATACAGCTTAGAATATTCTGAAAATTCCCTTATATGTTGTAGGAAAGTCTTACCACGCCATAGGCACATTACAACTTGCCCTTATCCACGTCAGAAGTTCAGAAGGATCGGTTTGATTGTGTTTTTAATGTTGGATCGTACATGATGTAAAGGATACTTAATTAAACTTCTTTATAAGAAAACGCATTTCTTTGATCTGGTCTCAGAGCCAGTGCTGAATAAAAAAATGAAATAAAAGCAAAACTGAAATAAATTATTGAAGAGTAATTAAATAGAAAAAAAACTTCTTAAGGGTTTTTTAATTTCACTATTAAGTGAGGGGTTTATATTTTTTACTTTTGGAAGAAAAACATTAAAATATATATTAGCACAACCCTCTTTTTATAATTTTTAAAGATCCTATCTATGTAATATATAATTGAAGAAGAAGATAACACCAATAATTAAATTTTTCACATTATTGGCAGCTACCCTTTTCAAGGGGAATAAGTGTTCAAAGAACTGGTTTGTAATCTAGATAGTGTCTATTATATTTATATGAAAAAAAGATAAAATTGTTTATAAAATTAATCGAAGATAATATTGCTTATTCTGAAATTTGAAATATGAGATAGACAAATATAACGTTTATATAAGAAGTCTCATTGGTCGAATTGGTAAGGCGTTTGTCCCTGGGTTCAAGTCCCAGTTGCGACCGTTCAATTTTTATTGTTCTGTGTCCAGTTCTCATGTTTTCGTTTTCTTCTTTCATGTTTTCGTTTAGATTTTATTTGTGTTATATTCTTCTATAAGAGTATTTTTATTGTGAAACGAATGTACCTACTCTAGGTTTTGCCAAATATCACTTGTTGCTTGCCAATATAAATGTTGCTTCGAATGTCTTTAACTAGCTGAGTCTTATAACAACCAAATTTTTCTCTGAAACATCTCTTTCTCTCTCCATTTTCCACAACGGTATACTAAATGAAGATGCCATAGTTTCACTGGCTCCAGTTTGTAGGAAATCTAGAACGGAGTCGCATAAAAAAGCGATTCATCTCTTAAGCATAAAAAAATATGAAAACTGTGAGTACATCTTTTTCAAAGTTTCTCCACCGTAACGTTATGCAAATCAGTTCCTACCCTGACCACTGACTTGATTAATCTGTAGAAGTGTGGAATACCGAACAGAAACAAAAATTAGGTCGTCAAATTTCATATGATTTTTCGACTCGGCCCAACTCGGACAACGTTATTGATTATTGAAATATTGCTCAAGAAGGATAATTTGAAATGAAATTAATGAAACGGAAACGACACTAAAAGAGACCAACACATACATCTATAGGATTTAGCCTGCGATAGAATGAAACTTTACCGCATTGGCTGATTTGATTATGAGCTCGCATTTAAAGGCCTTACTTCTACCGCGTGTGAGCTGCACTCGATGTTTTTGAAGTAAAACCTATTGACGCACGCTTGACTTGGAGGGTAAGCTGGTGAAAGCGTTACGAAAAAGTGTGATGCGAACGGTAATCGATGCGAACGGTGATCGATGCGAACGGTGATCGGGCGAAGCTAACGGTCGGGCTTTTACGCACGCTTGACTTGGGGAGCGATAAGAATTAGGATGAGGATTTGGATGAGGATGAGGATGAAGATGAGGATGAGGATGAGGATGAGGATGAGGATTAGGATGAGGATGAGGATGAGGATGAGGATGAGGATGAGGATGAGGATGAGGATGAGGATGAGGATGAGGATGAGGATGAGGATGAGGATGAGGATGAGGATGAGGATGAGGATGAGGATGAGGATGAGGATGAGGATGAGGATGAGGATGAGGATGAGGATGAGGATGAGGATGAGGATGAGGATGAGGATGAGGATGAGGATGAGGATGAGGATGAGGATGAGGATGAGGATGAGGATGAGGATGAGGATGAGGATGAGGATGAGGATGAGGATGAGGATGAGGATGAGGATGAGGATGAGGATGAGGATTAGGATGAGGATGAGGATGAGGATGAGGATGAGGATGAGGATGAGGATGAGGATGAGGATGAGGATGAGGATGAGGATGAGGATGAGGATGAGGATGAGGATGAGGATGAGGATGAGGATGAGGATGAGGATGAGGATGAGGATGAGGATGAGGATGAGGATGAGGATGAGGATGAGGATGAGGATGAGGATGAGGATGAGGATGATAACAGGGAGATATATGTTAGTGAAGTTTTACTTCAGTCGTGTGGTCTAAAGCACATTCGTTTTTTTATTGTAGAAAATGAAAATAAAAATAATAGAAGCACTTAATTTTATTTTTAAGCTGACAAATGAATGTTCCATAATGGTTTAAAATATGCAAAGTTTGTTGGGGCGATCCCGTTGACAGCTGTCTTAGCAGTCAGTAGCGTTATCTACGTCATAGACAAATCGAATCTTTTTGGAATTAGCAATTTTAGATCTTTTTAAACCCTCAGGGTAATTTTTTAGATTTTCGGAACAACTCATAAATCTTCGGGGTTTTATGGCGTGTTGCGCTACCTCCTTCTTTAGCTAATCTGTTGCAGTGGACATCATCAGGGCAGATCCGGCAGATCCGACAGATTTGTCTCGTATATGTCTTATAGAAATCGTTGTATCTCCCTTACTTCTGTGGTGATAAATATTATTTAAACGGTGTTAGAAAGAGTAAACACAACGCTTTATATTGTATAAAATTTATCTCTGTAAGTTTACCACAAAATAATTGACAAAAAAGTGAGATGATGATAACATTTTTAATACATCTGCCTAGTAAAATAAGTGTGTGAGTGTTTTTTTTTGTCTTCACTAATTTAAGTTTCAAAACGTAAGTTGGCCATTTAAATTATTATTTTTTTATTGATAAACTAACATTTTTTAAGACAACATTTTTAGGCATAGCACAAAGGGTTAAATTATTGTAAGCTATAATTATCAGCCTAAAACACTCATCTACATTGAAAAAATCTTCCTAGAAAAGATGCATGCAGCCAACGGGACTTCAACCCCACTGAGCTATGTCGGCCAGCACCTGACCGGCAATCAGAAGGACACGGGTTCAAGTCCCGTTGGCGGCATGTATATTTTCTCGGAAGATTTTTTCAATGTAGATGAGTGTTTCAGGCTGATAATTATTTTTTAAAAAATTTATGTTTGCTTTCAAAATTTTTATATTTAAAAAATTATGTATTTGTTCGAATTATTAAATTTGAAAGCGTATTTTATCACCTTTCAAAAACAGTTTTTAGTTTTCGGATACGTTCAAAAATATTTTATTTATTTGGTTAAAATCGCAAAATGGAAATATTTTGACCTCCCGAAAAAATAGGCCCGAGACCTGAGGGGCAACAATATTTATTTATTAACATAATTAAAATCTTACACTTTTATTGCGACCACCAGAACCTGAAAAATATACTTTATATTACATTATATTCCACAAATTTTTAACAGCATTTCTCTCTTTTTTTAAATATCTTATTTCGATAAGTATAAGAGTTTGATTGATTTCACATACAGTATTAATCATACTTTGGGCACACTGACATCCTTCTACACACCTCTATCGTTTTGCTGTTCAGTTACTCCGGCCGAGAGCGGGTCACTGGGCTGCTGAAATTTAATTTTCTCGTGAAATTGTCGAACCGCGAATTTTGAAATTTATGTCGTCATAATAATTGAAAGAAATACAGCCTTGAATGTGAATCACGTACCGAAGCTTTGCGTAAATTGCCTTTATTTATTGTTGTGGCCGCGGTCAATTTTTTGTTAGCGAATTAAAATACTCGGAGAAATAATGAACAAAATTTTTTTGTAAAAAATTTTACCGATAAAAATCGAAAGGTTGGTTTTTGTTTGTTTTAATTTGAATTGTTTTATTTTAACGAATTCCATACATTAAATTTATTAAAAATCCTCACAACTATTCGGAAATCAATTAATTATTACATAATAGGTATTATACAGGGTGCTAAGGTTAAGAGACTTGCCTATTTTACCAGCGATTCTTGAGCTTATTTAGAGTTTAAAAAATGTGTTTTGGTCTCCAATGCATACGAGGAAGGTCTGAGATTCCAAGTGACAGTAAGTGGTCGCTCAGTTTGTTTGGTGAAAGCGACTTGGAGTGTAATTAAAATAAAATAAATAAAAGGATGAGAATGCGAATTTGCGTCGAAATGACTATTATCTACTGCAAATTAGATCAGGCTGTGTTGAGTATCTCAATTATAATATCCCCAAATAAGTATGTTAAACTTTACAATCAGCAGTCAAAAGCGTCGGATTCCCACCCAAGCGTCGCTGATTTTATCACCTGCAATTTTTTACCTTAGCTCCACAAAGTGGGTTCTGAGGAAAAAATTCCATCGGGGCCTATGTCATCTCTGGGCGTGTTAGGTAGACGGTCTTTTTAAAGAAACGAAGGATAGGAAGTTCTGAAAAGGATAAAGGTATGAATTTTAGGATCAGTGTGTCCAGGAGTAACGGATTGTTAATCCATTTGCACTATGTATGAGTGAAATGACGATGAATAATTGAACTGACGAAGCATGCAAATATTAATACACCGTCTGTAAGTGGTATGACCACAGTTTGATAATGCCTTCAGAAGGCGAAACAGCTGTCACGAGTGATAATAATTACATAGCAGAACTTTTTTATATGTAAACTATGTTTATACATTGAATATTAACGTGATTGAATATATAAAAGAAATAAAAATTAAAATAGAGTTCTACAAAATAAATTAATAATAAATAAATAATTCAAATATTGTATATGTTTTCCTTATCCGAGATGATTGTCTTTATTTAAAAAAATATCGGATGTTTTGCGTGTAAGATAAGTATTATGTTTTTTCTTCTTCTCTCTGTTCAGACTCCTGTTGCAGAGTTGATAGAATAAAAGTGACATTTCATGACTATATAAAATAAATATGACATAAAAAGAAAAACAACACAAATTAAATTAAAATGAAATGAAGATTTCCCTTGACAACCTCAATGAACGGAGCGTTTGTAGAAGGAAAATGGCGACAACACTAAATTAATTACACAGGGTTTTAATTAAACCTAATTGAAAGAGAGTTTTGATTCTTTTTGAGAGTAACTTTTGAATGAAAGCCTAGTTGGTTTCATAAGAACCGGAGACATAATTCCGACTTTAACGCTAACAGAAAGCAAGGGGATGTTTTCAAATATAAAGGTTGCTTTGCCTGAATAATATAAGGCAAATGAAAAAGCCCCCCCGAAAGGTAAGTAGGTACATATTTACCTCTTCAATGGCATTCTGTTATAATGTGTAAGTAGACAGATCAGAAAAGAGATTAAAATCGAGGAAATCACAATCACTGAACGAAATGTTTACTTTAAGGATTTTCGCATTTTAGAATGTTAGAGGTTTCGCCAATATCTTTTCATTATCTTGAACAATTTTCAGATATACTCGTATTTATAGAAACTTACTAACAAAACGCTTCCATTAAACTTAATTATTACAAAAAGCCACTATTTACGTTGGGGAGATAGTAAATAATGCATTTTTTTTGTTCTAAGGAGTTAAATAAGCATATACAGCAACAAGAGTACAAAATAAGTAGGTACCTAAGAAGGTACTATGAACGTAGTTATGAAGCAATGTATAGTAACTTTGTTAATTTTTAAATTTAAAGGCCGTGTTCTTTTTTAAACTCGACTACCATAATAGGGCATTTGCCAAGCTTGGTAGTCGAAAAACCATGTAAAACAAACCTGTAAAAAACAAAATTAATAAAGAAAATTAAAAAAAAAAAGTTTTATTAAAAATAATATGGTTAATAATAATAATTATGGTGATTTAGCACAGGTATCCGGGTTCAGTGGGTGGGGTATGTTCAGGTGTTGGTAGAGGATGCGCCTGCCCATTAGCTGTGTGGTGGACCAAATCGGGAGATTCTGGTTATGGAGGACCCTCTCATCTCTCCAGCTGGTCTCTCTCGATTCATCATAGCACGAAGACTAGATTCATGAGTTAAGCTAGATTCATTTCTGGCCACTCGAACCCTAGAACCTACCCCTCATACATTTTTCATCCCCAGAACTTCCTCAAAGGTGATATAGACTCTGGGGACAATTATTTTTCCCAGGGTATTATGTATGGGGTAATGTGACGGCACGTTCCAAAGAATGGCCAGGTGCTTCTCTACCTTCCTCTTTTCTACTTCCTTCACCTCCCCACTACCTTCAGAATCACAACATACCTCGATTGGGGATACTAAAGTCTCACTGGCTCCAAATAATTGGGAGCAGTTGGAACTCCTGCATTGTTCACATAAAAGAGCACATATAAAATAAAATAAGCTGCTTCACTTAGATATGTAGCATAAAATCAACTTTAAAATGTACATAGCTCGAGTATAAGCTAATAGTATTGTGTTTCGTTAACGAAATCTTGTTTTGATTGGTCCCGATGAATTGACTATGTTGGGAAAACCACGGAATCGAATTACGAGTGGACCAACAAAAGAATCTCTGGTTGTTCCACAGGATTCAATACAACACTAACCGAATGAATAAATTATCAGAGCCAATACGTTGAAAACCCTCGGCGCGTACATTTTACAATTCAAACACTTATCTGGCCCAAAAACGGGGCTATTGAAAACTGGGATTTACGGGTATATTGGATTTCCAAACACGATAGTGTCCGAAATCAATTTAAGTTTTATAATTAGATTTTATTTAGTTGAACTAGTTAATGTAGGAAAGTGAAATGATTAATATCGCGAAATTATTAAATAAATATTAAGCTTGAATTTAAAGAAGAGGCCGTACATTCAAAAGTCTTATACCCACGCCGTTTATGTTCGACGGTTTGTATCAATCGAATATGTTTCAATCAACTTGGATGCTTGTCGTTGCGTTAACTTGCCTCAGATATCTATGGTCAAATGTGAGTGGTTTATTTATGGTCATATGCTGACTTTATATCACATTCCATAAGCAGTCTTCTTCATTATCCAGATTAATAAAATTTAGAATATAATCGCAAGGGTAACTCCGAATATCCATTTTTTTCTTCAATGACAAAGACAGCAAGCGCATCGGAATCAAGACGGTTGACTAAAATATTCGATGCATTGTCTACACGTTGAGAGATTCTCGACCTTTTTTGTATCGAGCCGTTGGCGTTAGCTCGATGTCAAACAAAAAGCATCGAGCAAAACGGTACACACTGAAATGTTAAAAGAGCAGAGGTACACAGCAAAAAAAGTAAGTATGTAGATTAAAAAAATGTCTTAATCTAAATATTGAAATTATATTTTAGATAAGCAAATCTTGGGTATGATTTGAGATTTTCACGGCCAAAAGTTCCTATCATCGTGATTATTCTTTTGGTTATTGTGCTGTCTTGCGCTGTCTTCTCCTTTAGCCAACGTTTCAGACAATTTTAAAATGTTAATTATCTGTCCTGATTATGAGCATTGTAATACTGTAGATAGAAGGGGTTAAATAAGTAGGAAGTGCAGCGTAGCGCAATAACCCAACAAGTATTGGGTAAATGGAAGTTGAATAAAGCTATGTGTAATTCACCATTAACATCATATGATTGCAGGGGTCGTAACGATTCAGCTTCATTGATCCAGTAGTTTTTTTTTGCATGATTTTGTGAACGCAATATCGGATGAACTCTTCATTAACAAACAATCAATTTTGATAGTAAAAGTAAAGGAAGAGAATAAAGAAGAACACGTTTAGGTCAGGTTAGGTTAGATTAGGTTTAGATTAGTTTAGATAGGTTTGGTAAGGTAAGGTTACATGTATTATCCGAAACTTTATATCCAGATTGCAATAATAAATTCAACAGTTGTGTGACTTATAACCTGCTCAGTAAGTTTTGACATAGTACCATATTATCAAACTATACAGACAACGGCACTTGTTAGTAGTGCAAATATCAGTCTTGCAATTGCTTTATCAATGGGATCGCCCTATTCAATTACTATTTAATTCAGACCTTATTTCCCTTGTGGGAATGTTTGCCCACAATATTACAGGCTGTGTATTTAAGAAGCCTCCGTTTGTGTGTGTAGATTCCATCACCACAGACATTGAACGGAATTTGATCAGCCTGATTGAAAGCAAATGAAGCTCGAACATATTGCTGTCGGCAAACAAAGTACACAATCATGATCTATTATAATACTACATTCATGACAAATGTTAATAATTGAATTAGCAAACTACTAAGTGCACTATTCGTGGTCCGTATCAGACTTCGACCACACTGCTGAAATGACCATGGGATGAGCAAAATTAGTGTTTGATCAGTAATTTTCAAACGTTCACAAATGAATATTGTTATTATAATTACATGCTACTCTCTTTGGTATTTAGGCTTTCCAAAGCTACCTCTATTATTCAATGTGTCATGCGTTGTATTGCGATATAGTGGTTAACATCTAATTGGTTTATCAAAAAATCGTATAATTTCTATCGAAAATTCATATATTTTCTGAATTTCAACGTGTAAGTATTCACATCCTGTTTCTGATTAAAAGTTTACAAAATTCCTTTCGTATGGTGAAGAAAATTTGTTGTTGTGTTGTAAAGGATATATTTCTTTTTACGTTAGCTTCACACAGGAGGCCAATATAATTTCCCTTAGGGCCTATGCTATCTTAGGAGATGCTGTGTGGAGGGTCTTTTTAAGGAAAGGAAGGAAAGAAGTTCTGAGTAGGAAAAAGGTATGAGGGGTGGGTAGGAATATGGGGGTCAGTGTTCAAGAGCGGTGTAAAGGGTTGAGTAAGTCGGACTGAAGAGGTCCAAAGGCTTCCTCAATCAGTCTCTCTCGATCTGGCCCGCCTCGTAACAGGTGGGCAAGTGCATCCACCAAGACCCGGAAAAACTTCACCTCATAAACCCGGGCACCCCTGCCAAGTCACCAAACGTAGTGAACTACTTGGGGTGACCTATTTCAGAGGTTTTAATTTTACAACAAGCCTCCCAAATTGAGGACATAGTGGGATTCGGAGGTTACCCAACCATTCTAATGCAGATCACACAAACTGGGAGTTCTGATAAAGCTTGGCTATGATCATCACCAAAGAAAACATGTTCTCAAATAGCATTTCAGTATATTATATATTTTTTATGCCCTTTATTGAAGAATTCATTAAATTTCAATGTCAATTTCCAAGTACTTTGAGTGTTGTATTCAAGTTCTGTTATTATTTCAGTTACGTGAAACAATTTTCAAATAATTATATAACAACAAAAGTTGAAAAGAACCTTTCCAGAATTTTAAAATTATCTTGAAATTTGATGAATCATTCAAATTCTGTGAAACAACTGGCCACTGTAGTAAATAAATTCTGGTGAAGGTAATAATATTAATTGGATATTCAGTGTTGTTTGCGGCCCAATAATAGTTATTAGTCACTGTACACCACTTTAATGGTTTTACCATTGTGGTCAAGTGTACCATCGTTGATTATTATAAATTTGGCTATCATTTTTAAACATCCACAAAAAGCAGTGAGAAGTAACTGGTTAAATATTGTCATCATAATAACTCGCTATCGTCTGCTGTCTTTTTCAATTTAGGAGGCGGGTATGGGTATCGCCGCCCCGGGAAACCAATACCTCTACTATAGATCGTCCAAAGCGTTCCCCACCTTTGATGACTTAGCAGGGATGAGGGAGACTTTTTCACCTCTCCTGCAGGACTCTCACGGAACATCACCGTGTACCACCATACGTAAGTCGCTCTGTCATTCCCTGACCCCCAGAATCCTGAAACTCCCCGTCATACTTTTTTTCCTTTCTAGAATATCCACACGGGATCGCCAAAGATGACATAGGCCCTGAAGAGAATTGAATTCCGCAGGACCTCGTTTGTTGAGCTAATGTTTAAAAAAATTACGTTAGTATGAATATAGGCTAAATATGTTATATGATAATTACCTCTACTGTTTAATAATTACGTTAGTATCGTAACTGCCTCTACTGTTCAATGAGTCATGTTTTGAATCATAATGTAGTTAATTCAAAATCTAATTCGTTTACTCGATGATCCATAAAGTAATCAGTAATCATGATCCATTTTGGTTATTCTTGAAAGCAACTGCACGGTGGAATTTGATCATCGATCTTGCCCCCGCCAAACTAGATTAAATTACCTAAAAAGAATAATACTCATACAATGCGCTAAGTAACTAACACAGGATAACAAATATATACGTCATGTTCTCCCAACTCTCCTGGTTCAGTTAATTTACTAAGAACCCTTATGATCGAACTACATGTCATGTCGTCCTATTTTGAAATATTTTACTTCATTTTCTACCTATCAATTTATATTTAAATTCATCTTGATTCATTTTTATCTATGGACTCTTTTACATTCAATTTAACGTCTGTGTTGCATTTTGTCTTATTATTTAGTACAAATGTGTATTTGTATCATCTGTCTATGCTTTTACTAGAAGGGAAATTGTCAACTTATTTCGAGACAATTGTTATTACTCCTCATGTTATTAATTTTTATTAATTCTACAATACAATATGTGATACGCTTTGCATATCTCATTAAAAATTCCTGTGCTGAGAGCAGGCGCTTTACAACAAGAGCAGTTTATAATTTAAATTAAAATAACAACATAATATTACATTTAAAATAACAGACAGTAATCATGATACCATTTTGTAATGCATGCTTATAAATTAGTTTCGATAAAATATTTAATGTTAATTATTATTTTTAATTGATAAACTAACGTTTAAACAAGATTTTTATGCATAGCACAAAGGTAGATAAAAAATATTATAATCAATAATTATCAACCTGAAACACTCATCAACATTGAAAAAATCTTCCGAGAAAAGATACTGGCCGCCAACGGGAATTGAACCCGTGTCCCTCTGATTGCCGGTCAGGAGCTCTGACCACTGAGCTATAACGGTTTATCTAATACCCGCCAAATAATTCAATATATACTAGTGTTTCATTCGACAATTACTTATTATTACATTTTTCCAACTGAAAACAACCAACTTTATTTTTGTGAGAGAGATATTATTAGATACTAAATCTCCCGCTAGGTGGCGTCGAGACTAATTATGTCTGCATTTTTTGCTGAAATACTTTAACTTGTCAAATATTAATCATTATTTTTAATTGATAAACTAACGTTTAAACAAGATTTTTATGCATAGAACAAAGGTAGATAACAAATATTATAATCAATAATTATCAACCTGAAATAAATTTTGAGATTAATTAATAATAAACATTTGTACTTCTCTATGCCTAGTAGGGTAGTTGTGGTTTACAGGTTTTTTTAATTCTTCCACAATTCATCTAGCGTTAATTGGTAATCTACCTTACTGTGTATAGAGAGGAAATTACAAAAGGAGAACATTTTTTTATAATCGCCTTCACACAACTGAACTTTTTTTTGCCTGATATCAATTTTAGGAAACGGATTTTTAATTGTTCTATTTTATTTAAGTACGTTAATCCGTAACTATTTATTCCGTATCCTATAATTGATTCTGCTGATGCGTTGTGTATACAGTATAATATATTTTTATTAACAAAGTTTTTTAGGTGGTAAAATTTTCCTAATGTGGAACTTAATCTATTACATATATTTTCAATATGATTTGACCAGTTAAAATTGACATCTATTGTAAGACCAAGGTATGTATATTGATATACTTTTTCTATATTCGGGCAATTAAACTGCTGGAATTTGTTTTTTGTGAGCAAACAATCATATGAATGACTTTTTATATGCAATTCTTTATCCTGACAACTTGCATATGGTAAGTGTATAAGCATATATTTGGTTTTTTTGCGTCAATGCCATTGTCGTGAAACCATTTAATTATGTTATTTAAGTCTGTTTGTAAAATTTCCTCAATTTTTTGTGGATCTTTGTCAGCCCATATAATGCAAGTATCGTCTGCAAACATGTAGCATTTACAACAATTTATTACGCTTGGTAGACTGTTTACTTGCATTATATAACATGTAGGCCCCGATATCGACCCTATCGCTACTCCGGTATTAGTTGAAATTTCATCACTAAAAATTTCGTCAATTTTAACTTTATTTTTTCTATTAATTGTTTTTGTGTTTAATTCGTAGAACTCCATTTTAATTTTTAGAAATTTAATTAAATTTAAATTTGATATGTTAATATCGAGTTCTGCAAGTATTTAAGAAAGTATTTTAGTTACAGCTGTTTCGACTTGTAAGGTCATTTTCAAACTGTGGTGAAGCCACGTACGGACGACTTATTTATAACATTTCAAATGTCAACATTTGACACCTTCATAAATTGACATTTGAAATGTTATAAATAAGTCGTCCGTACGTGGCTTCACCACAGTTTGAAAATGACCTTACAAGTCGAAACAGCTGTAACTAAAATACTTTCTTAAATACTTGCAGAACTCGATATTAACATATCAAATTTAAATTTAATTAAATTTCTAAAAAAAAAAAAAAAAAAAAAAAAAAAAAAAAAAAAAAAAAAAAAAAAAAAAAAAAAAAAAAAAAAAAAAAAAAAAAAAAAAAAATTATTTTTTCTATTTAATAGATAATTTTTAATCAATTTTTTTAAAGGACCTCTAATACCACATTATTCCATTGCCATTAATAATTTTTCGTGGTCCAATGTGTCAAAGGCCTTTTTAAAGTCTATAAAAATTATACCAACATAATATTTTTCATTTAAAAGACAATTTATATGGTCAGTGAATTTAGACAGTAATTGTGTTGTACTTTTTTTTTTGAAATCCATATTGTATGGGATTTATGATTTTATTTTTTTCTATAAAATGTTGTATTTGGTTAAAGATAGCTCTTTCAATAATTTTATCAATACATGGGAGAATCACTATTGGTCCATAGTTTGTGAAATCTTTGTGGTTTCCTGATTTACATATATAAAGGTCTGATAATAGATGTTTTAAGTTCGTCAGGCATAATACTTTTAGTTACATAAAGGTAAATTAATTTAGTCAGTATTGGGATTATATTATCGGCAATTAACTTCAGGTCTTGAATTCTTATTTGATCATTGCCTTCTGATTTTTTAACATCCATATCAGTAATAATTTTTTTAACACCTTTTTGTGATACAGGTCTAAATCTCATGGACATAATAGCAGGAGTTGTATACGTGTTACGATCTAGGAATTTTGTAGTAAAATTATGTCTTATGTCTTTTATTTCATTTACGAATGTTGTAGCAAATTTAACGTATAAAATTTTTGTCTCCTTGACTTCCCTTATGTTTAAGGATTATTTTATTTAGATTTGGTTTAGGTTTTCCTATTAGATTATTTATTTTGTCCCAGAGTTTCCTCGGGTTGCCGATGTTCCAAGACTTGATGTCTGATTTATATTTAAAATAAGCCGTGTTTTGTCCAATGGCCAGTGGAAGCACATTGTATAGCTTTCTTAAAACGTATTTTTTTCTAAAAGCCTTACAGCCAGTTAGTATAAAAAATCATTTCACCAGTTATTGCAAGTTTATCTGAACTATTTTACGCAATCAACCAATACAGCAGTAATTTAACACAAGTGTTTAATTCTGAGTATAACCTTATAATTACTGTGCGATCAACCCCTCTTGTTTTGGATAAGAAAAGAAGTTATTTGAGGAGCTCGCTTTACAGACAAATCCAGTCCTCTAGAGACGAACAAGGGACCATGCACTACACAAACTTCCTTCTCTAATTCTGATCGCTTCTATATTATTATCTTTTATCCTTGCATTATTTTCAGATCTTCTCAAATGAGAGAACATTAAAAGCATTAATATCGATATGTGGTGAAACGTGACTCCAGACAACGGATTAAAGTAGGTTTACAGGATTCATATTCAGCTCGAAGATTACATTAGCCACCATCCCAAGTGGGTCAACAGCCTCTAACGACAGCTGCAGTGGCGGGGATGTAACCACCCACACCCCACCCACAACCCACCCCCCCCCCCACCCGGAACCCACGTGGTCCCGCAACCTTAAACTAATATTCAATTTTTATTCAGCTTCCATCGGCTACAAGATGGCCCACGGAGATGATCGTAATAATGCTCGCCACTTGCTCAACTTCCATTACGTGGGCGGGCATTATCGGCTACTTGGCGATTTGAAAGGAACCAGGCGACAGACGTGTACTGGAATTCATATTTAACCTTTAAATGCAGATATCTTATGTGTTTGATTTAATGGTAATTAAACGGAAGGTGCTCGAACTAAGGCAGTTATTCTCGTGTTCGACATTCGCACACCCTTGACATTTAACGCATTTGATTCGTGATAATGCACGTGGATCAGAATAACCTTACGGCCACTTCTTTGCCATTTAAAACGCTTATGGACTTCGATATGAATTATGCCCAATCACCAAACAAGATACGGTATTCACAATTAAGTAAAACTCACTGCTTTTGTTTCTCGTGGCTTGATATCCATCTGGTGGCAGTCACAGATGTATCCAAAAGCGTGCGATACAGATTGTTCTGGTTGGTTATTAAAACCACGATCAAGTTTGAGTCATGAGACGATTGACATAAGCGGTTCGGTACGATGAACGACGGCGATATAAGTTATACTTCATATTACACACTTCCGATTGATAAATAACATTTCAACGTAGAGCGAAATGTCACGTTACGATGTGTTACGTTGATTGTTGACAGACTGACGATAATGCGGTACTTGACTCCTGTCTACCGATCTGGATTTCTCCAATCCTCTAGGCCGATCGGAACACAAACACGAATGAACCCCATCAGCGTTATGAAACAGCATTAGAACGAGTATTTTGAACTTTTCGTGTGTTTTTCACTTTGATTACTGAACTAATGTTTGATCCTTGCGTTTACTTTTTTCGTTAACAGGATCGCTTTTCTAATAGTTTCACTCGTTCTCCCCATCAAAAAGACAACCTACAGAGCATCTTATGATGTCATAGATTCTGAGGGAAACCTTCGGCGCAGATTAAAAAAGAGATCTATTTTATTTACAAAGCAGTAAACAGTTTATGTGACCCATGACTGTGATTTTTTTTTCAATAAAATGTAATAATCGGTAATGTGTGATTGCGGTGCGGCGCAGGCTACCGAACATGTGGTAAAGTAATGCCCGCTCCATTTATTCCACGGTGGGATTGATGAGGTCCACAGAGCAACGACTAACGCCCAAGATTGGCTCGCAGACCTAGATGTCCCCCTCTGACCCCCCAAGAAGACAGAAGAAGAAAATAATAATTATGGTTGCCATTCTGTCCGTAATAATAAACTCTAGAACTTGCAATTGCTTTGCATAATAAGTGCCATTTTCAAAATTTGAAACAATCGTGTGAACAATTCAGACAAACGATCAAATGGGAACGAAATTATTTAATTTAATTAATAAATAAATAATTCTATACTTAAAATGTGTTCTATGTTTAAATGTTTGTTAACTAACGACGTTCATTAAAAAATAATAATTTCTGACCCCTCTAAAATTGAGAATGTTTTTGAACGGCAATGGTCGTGAGGCAGACATTTTTTTGTAAATAGTATTAGTTTCACAAACCCTACAATTATAATATCACGTGATTTTTTCAGACAGCTCCATTCTTTTATAATTTTCCCACTTACAAACGAGAGATTCTATAAATGCCAAGTATTGGATTTTTGTTTTTTTTAAAGTATATTTTAGGGACTTTTTTAGGGCGGTGAAAGAATACACGAAATATGAACGATATTGTTAAAGGAAGGGATGTTAGTTGCCAGTTTGCCCCTGACAAGGGAGGTGCGCTTTTCATCAGACCCCATATGATTAATGGGACTTGATGGACCCTGAATAATATATGAGACCCACATCAGCCTGCTCGACCCCCATTGTGTGACGTCACTTCATAAATCTGGCCTGGCCCAGCGAACCACAACAACAAAAATTCGCACGTTTTATGAAAAGATTATTTTTAAATTGGGTTTTGCAAGATTTTTAACAAAATTGTTACAAAAGCAATATATTAATTTTTATTTAGTTGCATACTAGTAAAGCATTTTAGTAAAGCTTTTTCAAGCACGGAGCATTTTGCTAACAAATACATTTTAGGCAAAACTGTACGAACATTTCAATCTAAATAAACAAATATTTATATGATGTTTTTATCACTTATTTATAATAATTGCATTTATTGGTTAATGGTTTCACTTACTTAATCTCGCGGTTATAGTTACGAGTATTGTCATATAGTTAAGAAATATTTTTTTTAGTTAATAAGATTAAAACTTTGCACAGAAGATTAATAAAGTATCAGGTTGTTTTATTTGCATTCTTTAATTTTGTTCCTGTTATAAGCGTTCTTTAATATAATAATAAAAATATGTTTTATCGAATATGCGTTTGTTTTTTCAACAAAAATGTAAAGGATTAGAGTTATCTTATCAGTTTAATGTGGAGAAGGCTAAATGTTGTGGATTCCAAAACTGAAATAATATAAATTTTTTTATTACCTTTATATTATGACGATAAAGTTGTGAGTCTCGATAATAACATGATTAAAGCTTAATGTTACCCATAATAAATCCCCATATGATATTTGATCAGTATCTAGTTATGTTGCATGTATTCTGCGACAGTTGGAAATTAGGTACTACAGGAAACTTTTGTCATCATATTTTCTATTGTCACAAATACGAGTAAATGGATTTCCAAGAAAGTCAACCTTATTCTCAGTAAAAAAAATATTTAACATAAATTACACAAAAAAAAATTTCAATCAATTCGGTTCTCGGGTTTCCAAATAACTTAATATAAAATATTAAAAAATATATATTTTTAATAAATAAGAAAGTATCGCTGTAACTCTATTAAAATAATAATAATACAATCCAAATATATTGCGGTATTCAGTGATATATCCGAATATTTCAACCTGGATTAACCTTTTTATAATAATTTCTCCAATTATAATCACAGTTTTTACATAATAACGTAAAGGCTTTATATTAACATCAGCCTGAATTTCACGTGGGATTTGAACATCGATTAACTCGGTCAACCACATTTCATTGCACAAATATGCACAAAACTAGGATAAGAGAATGACATAATTGACTTTAAATTATATGGAATTAATTCAATTGAGAGGTATTTTCTTATTAAAATTATTAAGAATTATTTATTTAATAAAATAAAATACTGTTTTGTTTAAAACCACGAGTTTTATTAATTTTTTGAACCGACCGGTTTCGCTTTACTCAAGCATCATCAGGGTACAAATTAATACTAAACAATAAGTCATAATGTGTGCTTATATAAAACAAAATATAGAGGGAGAAAAATTTTTTTAGAGAGAGACAAAATATAGAGGGAGACAACATGATACAAATATAACAAACACATCGACGGCCATAAAATACATTAACCTAAGTTCGCAAGGAATGGAAAAAACCGAAAGATAATTATGTGACTAATGGGTTACAGTAATAAATTTGGAGGAACAAAGCATCAACTGACATGGTGGTAAGGAGCACTGGGAATTTTTTTTTATATTAAGGGTTTATTGGAAACAGACCTAATATCGGACTACTTGATATGTCTAATTGATTATTAAGTATATGACTTTTGGTTTTTACAGCTTTTTTAATTTCTAGTGCCTCTAAATTGTTAAGTCTGTTACCATGTCCGTTTTTATGTAAGATTTTAGCACCGGTGCTATGACAAAACGTATGATCTTTATCGATCAAATGGTTGGCGAATTCTGAAAAACCGTTATTATTGAGGCAACGAAGATGCTCCTTTATCCTAATATTAACATTACGTGTTGTCTTACCGATATAAAAAGCCGAACAATTATTACAATTTAATTTATATATTCCCGAATGACTTAATTTGTTGTCCTTATCTTTAGAATTAATTAGAAATTTACCTAGATTGTTATTCGTATAAAAGGCAGGTCTGACTTCAGAAGGAAGGTTTTTAACACTTAAAGTAGAAAAATTATTAATGAATAAAATTCGCCGCCATTGATAATTAATATTATTATCATTGATTTGATGACAAGGACTAGCGAATAAGAATTGATTAATGGCTATTTGTTTTAGTTTTTTATTTAAAATTAAATCAATAAGATATGGTTCATAGCCATTATTTACCGCTATTTTTTTAATTAATTTAAGTTCATTAGCAAAATTAGTATCGGACATTGGAATTGTGACTAAACGATGAACCATTGAATGGAATGCGGAGTGCTTATGTGAAATCGGGTGATTAGAGGTGCTGTGTATTACAATGTCAGTATAGGAGGGTTTACGAAATATGTTAAAATCAATTTTGTTATTAATGATGGATAAGGTAAGGTCTAAAAAATTTAAGGTTGAGTTTTTGCCTATCTCTAATGTGAATTTAATCTGATTATGAAAAGAGTTATAACTCTTATAATATAATAACTTATAAACTTATAAACTCTTTTCATAATCAGATTAAATTCACATTAGAGATAGGCAAAAACTCAACCTTAAATTTTTTAGACCTTACCTTATCCATCATTAATAACAAAATTGATTTTAACATATTTCGTAAACCCTCCTATACTGACATTGTAATACACAGCACCTCTAATCACCCGATTTCACATAAGCACTCCGCATTCCATTCAATGGTTCATCGTTTAGTCACAATTCCAATGTCCGATACTAATTTTGCTAATGAACTTAAATTAATTAAAAAAATAGCGGTAAATAATGGCTATGAACCATATCTTATTGATTTAATTTTAAATAAAAAACTAAAACAAATAGCCATTAATCAATTCTTATTCGCTAGTCCTTGTCATCAAATCAATGATAATAATATTATTGTAGAAAGCAATCACTTTGTGGTTTGACATATTTAATAAAATAAAATACTGTTTTGTTTAAAACCACGAGTTTTATTAATTTTTTGAACCGACCGGTTTCGCTTTACTCAAGCATCATCAGGGTACAAATTAATACATTAATTTGTACCCTGATGATGCTTGAGTAAAGCGAAACCGGTCGGTTCAAAAAATTAATAAAACTCGTGGTTTTAAACAAAACAGTATTTTATTTTATTAGATAATAATATTAATTATCAATGGCGGCGAATTTTATTCATTAATAATTTTTCTACTTTAAGTGTTAAAAACCTTCCTTCTGAAGTCAGACCTGCCTTTTATACGAATAACAATCTAGGTAAATTTCTAATTAATTCTAAAGATAAGGACAACAAATTAAGTCATTCGGGAATATATAAATTAAATTGTAATAATTGTTCGGCTTTTTATATCGGTAAGACAACACGTAATGTTAATATTAGGATAAAGGAGCATCTTCGTTGCCTCAATAATAACGGTTTTTCAGAATTCGCCAACCATTTGATCGATAAAGATCATACGTTTTGTCATAGCACCGGTGCTAAAATCTTACATAAAAACGGACATGGTAACAGACTTAACAATTTAGAGGCACTAGAAATTAAAAAAGCTGTAAAAACCAAAAGTCATATACTTAATAATCAATTAGACATATCAAGTAGTCCGATATTAGGTCTGTTTCCAATAAACCCTTAATATAAAAAAAAATTCCCAGTGCTCCTTACCACCATGTCAGTTGATGCTTTGTTCCTCCAAATTTATTACTGTAACCCATTAGTCACATAATTATCTTTCGGTTTTTTCCATTACTTGCGAACTTAGGTTAATGTATTTTATGGCCGTCGATGTGTTTGTTATATTTGTATCATGTTGTCTCCCTCTATATTTTGTCTCTCTCTAAAAAAATTTTTCTCCCTCTATATTTTGTTTTATATAAGCACACATTATGACTTATTGTTTAGTATTAATTTGTACCCTGATGATGCTTGAGTAAAGCGAAACCGGTCGGTTCAAAAAATTAATAAAACTCGTGGTTTTAAACAAAACAGTATTTTATTTTATTAAATATGTCAAACCACAAAGTGATTGCTTTCTACAATAATTATTTATTTGTTGTCTAGAGGTAAATGATTTTTTTTTCTCAACCAATTTTTTTTTTACATGAGCTCCACACAGGGGGCCCTGAGGAAAATAATTTCCTCAGGGCCTATGTCATCTTTGGGGATGCTGTGTGGTGGTTTTTTTTTAAAGAAAGTAAGGAGAAGAGAGTTCTGGGAAGGAAAAGGGTTTAAGGGGTGGGTAGGAATTTGGGGTTCAGTATGTCCTGGTCATCCGCCTCCAAGACCAAGACAAACCTCACCCCATGAACCCGGGCACCCCTGCTTAATCACCAAACGTTACGAACCACTTGGGGTGACCTATGGCAGAGGTGTTGGTTATCCATTAAAGATTCCGGGGCGGCGGTACCCATTCCCGCCTCCCAAATTGAATAATAATAACAGAACTTAAATAGAACTTTAAAATTAACTTCAAATAGTTGATGAATTGTTTAACCATATGTTTATTTTCCCGTTCTGTGTAAGTTCTATTCAAGTTCATTTTTTATATCATTATAGGCCAGATAATTCATAAAACATCAATAAACACAGAACTTGAATAGAACATTCACAGAACGTTAAAATAAGAGTGGATAGCGAAATAGTGAGATAGATGTAATAAAATATATTTTATTATTTCAGATAAATATCACAATTCATTCGCATTGTCTTGAACACTATAATATGCTCATGCCCGTGTAATGGCAGTCGTATATATAGGCTGTATTACAATTTAATAAAAATAATAATGATGTAGGGTAACTTTTTAGGGTCGTGAATTCTAGTGTACCTACATGAAATCTGAAAGCATTTCTGAGGTAGAAATAATTTTATCGCACTGAAATGAAAAAGTTTACTTTTTTTAGTATTTTTTTCACTTGGTACCAGGTCTTCCGCGAGCGTCCCCATTTTCTTTTACAATTAACTACCACATCATATCTATTCCTTATTCCTTACACTTTTTCAAATCGTGTACGCCTTATTCCACTTATTCCTTATGTCACTTATTCCTTACACTTTTTTCAAATCGTGTACGCCTCATTTTAATACAAATAATTATGTTTTTCTTTGTCAGGGACCCCGAACGTTTCCACCATTTACATTTTCATTGTTGAATAATGAAATCCATATTATTACAACTTCATAGTTTTAATTTTTCAATGTCTGCTGAAATACCCATGACATAAGGACCCTTGGGACGTCACAAGATACTTGTTTTTTACATCAACAGGGACAACGCAGTACTAAACTGAGAGACTCATAAGCTTTGTATTTGCATCAAGATTGTATTTGCTGTATAAACTGCTATCGCTGTCAAACCCCTATAAATACCAGCTACAAATCCTCACAAACCAGATCACCAGTATCATTCGATCTTGCTTCGACACTTCCTCTACTCGCCTTCTTTCACTTCTGATCATCGCCTCACCCTGGACCACGGACTACCCTACATCTCTTTGGACCAGACCCGGCTATCACAAATGGAAGGAGCTTCTGAAACAAATCGGAACAGCTCTACAGCAGCAACACAGACAACATTCTCCCTACACACGTGATGAAAGATGCGACATCTTGCGCCTCCGTGGATTGAGACCTCCAGTCTATTTACTGAACTTGTCTTTTTTAATTTTTTATTGTGTATTTTATTTCGATATAAAATTTGACATCTTATATCTAATGTTTTTCTTTTCTATGACTACTACAATATTATTTACTACCAACTGACTAAAATTTGGACTTTACAACATTAAGACATAATCCACAAAAAACTGCAAGATTTTTAGCCTCCTTAACATCTACAGGGAGTTCATTGAACATTTTAAAACGTTTATGATAAATAAATGTATTCACTTCGTCTGGCACAGGCATTTCAGGAAACTTTGTGAATTTTTCATATTTTTTTTATACAAAACGAAAAAAAGCGAAGTTGCAATAACATTCATTATTCTGTTTTTAGTTTCATGTAACGTTTTCTTGTTAACTATATTTCTACAATTTACAAGAAAAAAAAGTTAATTGACAAAAGGGTGTTAAAAATTTTCTCTATTTTTGAAATAATTTTTGACCATTTGTAATATTTAAAAATCTGAAAGAGTCTTTCACCTGATTTCAAAAGTAGCAAATCTATTAGATTCGCCAATATCTGATAACAAAACATACAATTTTCATGCAATACCAGAATTCAAAACCGGCAAATACTCGCGGCCTGATGCTAGAAACAGCTGATGCAGTGATGCCAACGAGGCGTTTTGACGGATTAGTATTTTATCCTGTTTTAAAAGACGATTTATTTATTCTACATATAATGTATATAATAAAACTTATGTATTCAGAATCGGCCATAATGGAAAAAATTTCCTTATTGACTTGAAAATTTCTTTCAGAAACGGATCCCATAAACAGATGGTCTACTTTAGATTTAAGATAATATGTAAGTACGCTTATGTTTTTTGTTCAGAGAAAATTAATCTAGTTATGTGGGTTATTTACCGCCTTGTAAATCGAAATTCACATTAGATTTATCGAATGCATTACAATTTTGACGATACCGTAACACAAAGATACACTAGTCTGTCTTGTGTATACTTGTGCATGTACTTTCTTTCCATTATTGGTTCACCATTTGTTCTAAAAATGGGCGAGGCAAAGGAGGGGAGAGGAAGATTGCCAGAGGGGATGGTCAAGGGAAGGGGGAGGCTGGTCACGTGATTAGAATACCAGTGCATTAGCACCTGCGGCTAACCCCATCGCCTGAATGGCTAATCCATGGTAATGGCCAGAACAAGGGGTCTCACCATACGCTACGGTCTACAGGGGGCGGAATCACAGATCCGGGGAACGTTTAATCATCAGATACCTCGGAGTTGAACATTAAATCAATAATTACTTGAATCACGAGCAAATAAAACAGCAGAATTACTAATTTAATACTGCTGATCTAGACTTTGATTTTAAAACATACTATTTTTTACTTCTCGTCTGCCTCGGTATATCAGACAATTAGTAAAAAAAAAAACTGTCATGATTTGGACGATTTGAGCAACGACTGCCATGCCAACTAGAATTTAACTCCACCATTTGGAATCCTTACTACAGTGTGCATGAGAATTCCCTAGAGCGAGTCCAACATAAATTTTTACGTTATATTAATTTTAAATTGGGAATATTCATCGAAAACATTAATTACCCCTCTCTGTTACAATTATTGGGACTCGATACATTAAAAGAAAGAAGAATTTGTTCAGACCTATTTTATTTATTTCAAATCAACCAACCTGTTGAACTCCCCTGAACTTCTTTCGTTAATATGTTTCCATGTACCTAGTCGATCAGTTCGTTTCAAATTAACTTATCATTGCAACAATACAGGATCTAACGCTGAACTCAATTCTATAATGAATCGCCTGCATGTACTTGGAAATAAATATGTTTTGGATGAATCTATAAACATTGCTAGTTTAACCTCATACAAACACTACTTAATTAAAACTGTCTGTCAGCGCTTTTCAGCTTGATTATAATCAAATACAGTTTTAAAGTATTAATTTCTTAATACATATTGTCTGGGATTTATAATATGTTGTATTGTATTTATAATAACCTACTCGTTGTTGTTTTTATGTTGATACTACAATTTATATTGTTCTTTTTTATGTATTTTATATTTATATATTTTTTATATTTTTTTATCTATGTATATTCTGTATTCTTATGTAAAATAATTGTAATATTTTTATAAAAGCCGCTTTAATCGGCGTTAATAATAATAAATAAATAAATAAATAAATAATAATCTACATAATATTATATTTGGTTAGGATGGTTTGTGCTAGATCAACAAGATGTAATTAAGTTTGTTGTTTGCTTAGTGACACCGAAAAACCGGCTTTTGTACAACTTAGCATTTTAGCTTGTGGTCAAGTGCCGACATAAAAGGATTACATTAAAAACAAAGTGTTAGGGCTTTAATGGAACACATTCAAATGTGTGAATACTGCGATAATCTACGCTTTTCTGAATACATGTTTTTATTTGCTGAAATCGTACTGGAATTTTAAGTATTTTTTCATGAAAATAGTAGCTGATGAACTGAATAACTCCTACACAAACAATTAAAGAAATTGTTAATACCTAAATCAAATATTCTTATTTACCAGTATGATGAATCGAATGCATTTTTATTCATAAATAATAAATAACTTATTAAGAAAAAATCGTCCCCGAAAGTAAAGTTTCTTGTATTCAGGAAAATTTTGTTCTTATCTACTCTAGAAATAAATCAGTAAGTAAATATTTTGCGAACAATTGTAAAAACTGTGCATTAGGAAAAAATGTTTTTTTTTTGTATTTAATACAAATCTACAACCCATTAAGTATTTTTTTACTGTACCTGCCTTACCAGGGATATCTTGTGTCATGATAGGCAAATAGTGTCCTATAATATATTGGCGTCGTAAAAACACACTCATATTACGAACGATAAAAAAAGATTATTACGAATTTCAGCTATTCCGGTGAAGAAGGTAGGTAGGTAGTCTTGTCACTTTCAAAGATCTTTATTAAAAAATGATAAGTTGGATAGTCTTGGACGTGTAAAGTGACTAACTTCTACCAATATTTCTTTATCATATGACTACTACACCTTCATCAAAAAAACCACAGTCCACTGAGTCCACAAGTCCTTGAAGTAAGTCTTTTAGTAAAAATCACGATCCTTATTATTAGTGTCGTTAGGCTAATGGAAGATTTTGATAACCCCCTGTTTCTGCTCAAAAGACAGAGAAGCTCATATAGTACATGACAAACTTTAATACGCACCTAACTTTGAGACAGAAATTTAAGGTCTGGAAGGCGGCATGTTCCCCACCCACGCCTATCTCCATCGCACGTAAGTTTACGCATATTTCGCTTACTGTCATTGTACAGTCAGCAAAGTGACTGTTTCTGCGCGAGAATGGATTGTATCAAGTTCAGGTCGGCATTTAAGTTTAGCGCGTACTGTATCTATCGTATTTTTCTTGTCAATATTATTATTGTATGTATTAGTAAACTAATGGGAACACAAAACAGAGATAAATCTGCAAATTCGAACGATTAAGGTCAGTTCTTTATGATTTCTTTTACTTGTAAAATTGAGTCATCGCCTGTTTTTTCATGAGTTCCACACAGGAGGCCCTGAGGAAAATAATTTCCCTCGGGGCCTATGTCATCTTTGGGGATGCTGTGAGAAGGTTTTTTTTAAGGGAAGGAGAGGAGAGTTCTGGGAAGGAAAAGGGTTTAAGGAGTGGGTGGGAATCTGGGGTTCAGTGTGTCCTGGTCATCCGCTTCCAAGAACTAAAAAATTTTCACCCCATGAACCCGGGCACCCCCAGCTAAATCACCAAACGTAGCGAACCACTTGGGGTGACCTATGGCAGAGGTGTTGGTTATTCAATAAAGGTTCCCGGGACGGCGGTTCCCATTCCCGCATCCCAAATTTAAAAAAGTTTTTATTAATGATGAAATTACGCAAAATGTGGAAGAGATAAAATGTGTTGGTATCATTATAGACTGAGCTACTAAAAAAAGCAGATTATACAAAAAAAAATTGCAAAAAATATATAATTTCTTGGAAGAGTCAGAAATACAATAAATAAAGAAACAGACAGATAATATACAATACAATCATATCATCATACTTTAATTACTGTTCAAGTATCATTTTTCTCTGCAATGAAGAGAAAATTTAAAAAATCAAATATGGCAAAAGAAAGCAAGGCGAATAAAACTCGTGTGCAACATATACTCATGGCTAAGAGACATCTTAAGGGAGCTAAATAGTATTACCTTCCCAAATATTTATGTTTTGTTAGTGATTAAATACAATTAAATTTAAATTATTTAAGGTCGAATTATGCGTTCCAAAAGTTTAAAATTTTATGTTTCTCAAATTATTAGAACACACGACAATATGAGTTAACTCAAGATAAATAAATAATGATAAAATTAATAAACAAAAGGAAAATCTTGGTATCACCAAGGCAAGCCGTATGCCATCATGTCCAGGATATCTTTTTGGACTGAGGGCAAACGTGCTATTCTATCATGTCATCCCCTGAAGGGTACGGTGTATTCAGTAGCAACCTTCATTCGAGGAAAACAATCAGCTTGTTGTGGATTCAACTACTAACTGCCAGGGACCTTTCTCCATTGAAATACGTGGATTTCACTAAACCGCATTAGGTAAACTCACAGCTTTTGTACGTATATGATGCAAAAATTAAGCTATAAGGATTCTAAAATTGTATGACTGTGGACGTATTCAGAGCATATAATATAAGACTTTGTTCTTTATTTAGATAAATGACCTGTGTGGCATTGATATCGATGGTCAAATCGTAACATTTGCGAACGATACTGTACTTATCTGCCAGGCAGAAACGTGGAATGAGGTATATTCAAAGGCCGAAAAAAGTTTATCGGCGGTCAAAAATTGGCTAAACCAGAACATTTTTACCATAAACATAACCAAAAACCATTTATATTACACACAGTATCACACGAAGAGGCAACCTCAACCGAATACAGACCTTATCTTACACAACTGCGGACAAACTTCTCGCACATGTCAACATGCGAGCGTATTGAAAGGGTTAAGCACACAAAATACCTAGGAGTTATAATAGATGCCAACTTACGCTGGACTGACCACATAACTTACCCATATCATAAATAAACTGAAACGAGTCATGGATCTTATAAAGTCAATAAAAACATATTTCCAAGAACAATCCTCAGGACCACATTCTTCGCACTTGCCAATCCATTATCACATATGGCATACTGGCTTGGGGAAGTGCAACAAATATAACAATAGATCCACTAAAAAAAATTCAAAGGGCAACAATTAAATTAATCCTCCAAGTTCCTCGCTACACAAGCTCGAATATACGAAATACTAGACATCATGACAATAAGACAACTCTACGCCAAATCTGTACTACTATGCTTCTTCCAATATAAACTTAACATTCCAATGTAACCTCAATTAGCAATTAAAACCAGGGCCACTACAAAAAAAACACTAAACATACCGATAACTCATACATCACATGAGCAAAGAAAATTTAAGTACTACACAACCAAACTATATATCTACATGCCCACCACACTGAAGTAAAATATAATATATATATTATAAAATTATAAATACAATTCTTTACCAAAAACGCATCAAAGACAGGATCAAACAACTAGGTATTCAATTTACTCAAAACATTATAACACCTTACCGAACATAACCAAACACAAAACTTAAAAAAATAAAAATAAAACTTTGTTTTGAGACAAAAATATCATCAACTATTCATATACTATTGGCGTGTTGTCCATAGAAATAGAAAAATATACCTACATATTCATCAAAACGATTATTTACCTTAAACATAATCTAGATGCTATGAATAACTGAATATATAGATCCTAACTGCAACTAATCTTTAATTTATGAATTCGATACTGCCGCCATGGGTCGACCCACAGTGCCCTTCTTGACAATGTCAAGGAAGATACGGTGTGTCTACTTATGTCGACAGAATAGCATTTATTCCCAAACATGGGAACACCTCAGAACAGGTTCGCCTAGCGAGGTGTTCACAAAATACTACTAGGTACTTACCTTTTTACTTATAGTTACGGATCATTAACATTTTTTTTCTTATTACTAAACTAATTATCAAACTTTAAAAAAATAATAAAACTTTGTTTTGAGACAAAAATAATACCACATACTATTCATATACTATTGGCGTGTGGTCCATAGAAATAGAAAAATATACCTACATATATATCAAAACGATTATTTACCTTAAACATAATCTAGATGCTATGAATAACTGAATATATACATAGATCCTAACTGCAACTAATCTTTAATTTATGTATTCGATACTGCCGCCATGGGTCGACCCACAGTGCCCTTCTTGACAATGTCAAGGAAGATACGGTGTTTTTACATATGTCGACAGAATAGCACCTCTCGATCACGAAGGTCGTAAATGTAATATCTTTAAAAGTATTTATTGAGTCAAAGTATTTAACAATTTTTTATTATACGGGCTTTTACAAACAAGTGATGTTCAAGTGTAGATATAATAATTTTGTTGATTAGTATAAAAAAAAAACAGAGTGTGCAATTCACACGCGGTAGAAGTGAAACCTTCAGAAAACTAAAGTAGACAAGAGTGAGGAGACTACAAAACACCGCAAAAAGAGGAGAAAGAGGATACGAATCATCACACAAACAGGAGACCGATTATATTATACACAAGCGCCCTTGAGGTGATTTTTCACAAAAACGGCGCTCTACAAATTGTCCAATTATTATTATTATTATTATTATCTCATTCTCGCTAAATCCAATAGATGTATGTGTTTGTATCTTTTAGTATCGATATTTTTCGTATCATCGAGTTTCATATTACAATGGTGCTAAAGAAGTTTTCACTTCAATAAGTCAAATTTAAACCGAAAATCTGCAAAAGAGCGCGTTAGTATAGTCTTCTTGAAAGTAAATTCCATACAGTTTGTAAAGTATTAAGCACGCATTCTTGGTACAAGCGAGCATCTAAATGACTCATTCCTTATATTGCCGTTGCAATTAAAAATGATTTTTTATAGAGTACCTATTATTATTATTATTATTATTATTATTTTATTTAATATAGATATATAAGTGTACAAAGGTGTTACATAAATTACATATCGGTACAGAAATTATTTAAAATTGCAATCTCATCAAAGAAGAAGCTAGTTCTTGTGCTTGATGAGCGAGTTACACTAATTATAACAGAAATAGAATAACATTATGCAAAAGGTAAGTATATAATACGAACAATTGAGCCTTCTGGATCATCAATATGTGTAGGTGTACATACATAGGATACGGTACGAAATTCGAAAAATCTAAATAAAATAGAGATGAATATAATTTATAATAAATGGAAAGAAAGAGAAAAACAGGTAATTATTTAGTTTTAATTATTCCTGATGAAGTGTAGCTTCAGTTTGAGTTTCAGTTTATTGATGTCTTTGGTTTTTTTTATTTCAATTGGAAGGTTGTTGAAATACTTTATTCCTAAGTAGATATAATTGTTTTGCATTAGTTTGGTATTAAATTTTGGTATTTTGATGTTGTCTTGATATCTTATTGATTGGTAGGTTTCAAATTTTTTGATGATATTATCTTTGTAAATTTGGATAATTGCATTTTTTTTGAAGATATTCTCTACTCGAGGCACCGTAAAATCTGCGAAAAGCGTTTCTGTTGGATATGTGGAGGGTTTCTTTAGGATTACTTTAATGATTAGTTTCTGGATCACTTTGATCGGGTTTAGAATATTGTTGTAAGACCCCCCCCATCCAATAATTCCATATTGAATTAATGACTGGATTAGTGCATAGTATACTCTTTTTAGATTGTTGAGTTTTAAAATATTTCTTAATCTTATGAATATATATATACACGTTCTGATACGCTTAACCAATTCACAATATGGCTCTTCCACTTCATATGTTGTTCTATTATCACTCCGAGATATTTAGTTTCTGATACTGATTTCAACGTTGAACAGTCTTGAATACATGTGATTTTATTACATTTGTTATTGTGGATAATTATTTTAGTGTTGGGGAGTGTTTTTAGTTTGTTAATTGAGAAGTGTATGTAGTATGTTTTGTTAGTGTTCAATGAGAGAAGATTTGTATCAAACCAATGTTTTAAGGTATTCATGCTATTATTTGCTTGCTCGTTTACTATATCCCAGTCGATCCCATTCACTATGATAGCTGTGTCGTCGGCATATGATATTATGTCTGCGTTAATTGGTAGTTTGAAAATGTCGTTGACATAAATTATAAATAGTAGGGGGCCTAGGACTGTGCCTTGAGGTATCCCGAAATTACTTGTTAGTGGTAGACTCAGAAAGTTGTTTATCTTGACTACTTGGTGTCGTTCAAATAAATAGCTTTTTATCCATTTTAGAGCTTTATCGTTTATCCCAATACAGTTTAATTTTTTAATAAGTTTATCATGAGAAATACTGTCGAAAGCTTTTTTAAGATCTATGAAGATTCCGAGGCATTTCAAAGATTTGTCTAATGTGTTCTGGATAATGTTCGATAGTTTAGCAATCGCATCTTGGGTACTTCTATTTTTCATAAATCCATATTGGTTGTCGTGTATTATGTTATTTTTGTTAATAAATTCAGTCAATCTTTTTTTGATAATTTTTTCAAAGATTTTAGCAATGTTTGAAATCAGCGATATTGGACGATAATTTGTCACTTCTTCTGGGTTGCCAGTTTTATGAATTGGAGTGATGATGGTTTGTTTATATATCGTTTGGAATATTCCGCTTTGAAGACTAGTGTTGATTAAATGTGTTAATGGTTTTGAAATATGTTTTTTGATATTTTTCAGTGTTTCGACAGTAACCCCACCGAAACCTGGTGCTGATCTTCCCTTCATGCTTGAAATGATTTGTTCGATTTCCTGTGCTGAAGTGAGAGGAAACATGTTAATTTTGTTTAACATATTGGCGTTAATGTTCTGTTCGTCATTAGACGGTATTTTTTTAATTTGATTTGCAAGGTTTTTGCCTACATTTGCAAAAAAGTTGTTAAATATGTTAGCGGCAGCCGATGGATTTTCTTTGCATCGTATTTTGATATTGTTATGTGTAATACTATGTATTTCATTTTTTTTGTGTTTTTTCTTGTCTATGATTTCATTTATAATATTCCAGACTTTTTTTGCATCGTTCTCCGTTGCTTCTAGTTTTTGCCGAAAATAATTATCTTTTGTGGTTTTTATTAAATACGTAAGTTTGTTTTTGTATGCTTTTAGGTATTTTTTTAAGGTTTCGTTTGTAGGTTGTCGGATTATTTTTTTGTATATTGTTTCTTTGTGTCTGATTGATACAATTAATCCAAAAGTTATCCATGGTTTAACCGGTTTAAATTTTGATGATTGTTTTCTGGAATCAATAGAATATGCATTACTTACGTGCATTGATAATTTTTCTTCAAATAGTTCGAAGCATTTGTTCGTATCATTACAATTAAAAATATCGAGCCATTTCTCTTTATCTAGATTATGTACTAAGGCATTTATGTTGAGCATTTTGCGTTGGCTGTTTTCATTCTCCGGAGTTTGGGTTGGTAATGGTGAATATTTGTTTTCGTAATTGTAGGTAAAAATGCACCCGAAATGATCTGTGATTGTCGTTTGTATAACTGCAGATACTATGTTTTGTATGTCTTGAATATTTGTGAAAACATGATCTATGCACGAAGGTCGTTGACCTGGAATCATTCTCGTAAATGAGTTAATACACGATATATAATTTAATTCTGCCATCATATTAAGATAATTATCTTTATCATTTGACGAATAATCATTTGAAATATTGAGGTTAATGTCTCCAACAACAATGGTTTTCTTATTTCTGTTCGCAAGAAGAATGCGTTTTAGATCATCTACATATATTGGTAATATTGAGGCGTGAGTTCTATATATAGCGAATATGCTAAATGTATACTTTTGGTAACTGATTTCCATATTTAGGATGTTTACATTGTGCATTTGGATTTCTCTGTTAAAAGTCACAACATATTTATTTGAAATAAATATTGCGATTCCGCTGTTCTTATTAATTCGGGTATTTGTTGCATAGTATGTATAACCCGGAATATTATAGTTTATATCGCTCGATGAGTGCGTCTCTGTTAATATTATGCAGTCCAGTCTATTAAGTGATTTTATTGTTACCAGGATTTCGTCTAAATGTCGTTCGATGCTTCTTACATTCATATGAAATATGATTAAGCTAACTTCGGGATTCATCGCTAAAATGTTATTTGTATCGTTCACTGATGTATAAATTCTTTCGTCTATTGACATGGTTTTATCTATAGCATTTATAACGAAATCATCCATTTCGAAGAAATAATAATAATGAATGCATTAGTTGTGATAAACCCCCCCCCCTCTACGAAGTAGTAGTAAAACCTTCACTTGGTTTCCAACCGCTGCTACATTGCTACAGCTACAGGCGCACCCCGCCCGGCCTTTAAAACTCGTAGCTCGCCCGTTCTCGCGTCTCTCTCCTGCATTTCTTTTGCAGCGCCTTCTCAACCCCATCACGTAATACTTTTATGCAAACGTGACGAGATGCTCTCAATTAATCAATTGTAATTAACCCCACAACGTTGTGTACTTTTTTGTTTGAGTGGTTTGGTATAGTTAATCCAATTTAATTAATAATTTATTTGTGGTAAACCCTTGTTCTTTTAGATATGGCGTGTTACAATTTGCAAGGCTTCGAATAACTGAGTATGACTGAGTCTGACTAGCTTGAAAATTAACTAATTATCTATCTATATTCGTTCAGCTTCCTCCCCTAGCACCTGTTATACACCTACGCTCATCGACGACTATTTTTATTGAAGTAATCTGCATTTTCCCTCCTAGCATCTAATATATAAATTTACATTCAAACGGCGAATTGAGAAGATCCTACCTTTCGATGCGATGTCACGTACTCTCTGCAGCTCTATAAAATGCTATCATGAAGATAATTTGACATTTATGTACATTCTAACAAAAGATTTACACTCAAGCAGTACGGAGTGCAATAATTCTACACTTACAGTGCTAGATGCAGTTTGTTAGTTAGCTAGCTTGTTTTATTTCGTTAGCTTGATTCTACGGGTAGGTATTTTGGATTAACATGAGACAGAACATGTGCTGTTTAAATAATTGGACTCCTCCATAGCCCAACTGATAGGGTGATGGTCATAGACCGCCGAATCAGCTTCCAATTCCAACGCCTCCGGAGAATGTTAAGGTCGCAAGCGACGAATGAAAATCGACATGTTTTGCCTTCTGTCGGGAAAGGGTTTGATGTGTGTTTCTGGATCATAGAGTGATAATGGGAATAATATCGACCACTACGCCGCCAAATTATAAATATGTTGATGATGATGATGAGAGGTCATCTCATACCGTTTGATATGAGGGTCTGCTCCGATTAATGGTGTGATAGCCGATGTCAGGAACTGTTCAGGAAATGTGTGGGTGGCACGAGGTTTTGGAACTTGACATCCTACTCTGGATTAATGATGATGTTGAAGTTCTTCAGCATGCCGATGACTTGAGTTCCATTAACTCCTAAAGCATCGGCATAAACATTAAACCGAAGTTGATTAGACAATCGGCAATGTCAGGAGATCGGTGGGGCCGCTCTCTCCTCTGATCTGGCGATGTATGAATTTAATTAAGGAAGATTTTGATGTCACCGATCCTCGCCTTGGCAGTCACTCATGTCCTCAACAGTCCCGTTCTCCGTCCAGCACGCCGCCTCGAACCAGTAGAAATAATGATTACGTTTTTCCTAGGCACGCTACAAAACATGCGCCAGCCTGCAATCGCGATGGTCATCGGTATTTGATTTGAATGAAAAATACGTCCTCTCGCATAACATACACAAGCGTAACTTGGGACCTTCCCCTATATGTGTTACGGGCATATGCTCTACGATAGGCGTACCCCAACCTCAAGCTCAAAAATCAGCTCAAAGAAGGAAGGTCAAGCTCGGCGTCCAGGGTGCTGGGTCCAAGAATGAAAGGCACCAGGTCGTGAATCTGGCTTCCCTCCCTTCTATTTCCCCCGCTGCACTTTCGTCCAGAGTACTTTCCCACCCTGATGCTGGATGATCCCTATTCCTAGTGTGAGGGAGTTAAGAGAACTTTTGCTACTTATGTAGGTGGATATAACGCATTACGCTTAAAATATGAATACCTACCGACGGCTTCATTCAACCGACAATGTGAAAGTTTTTGATAAATCGAATATCGAATGAAATATACCTACCTAAGCGTAAACCAAAAAGTAGTTAAGAAAACTTTTGCTACTTATGTAGGTGGATATAACGCATTACGCTTAAAATATGAATACCTACTGACGGCTTCATTCAACCGACAATGTGAAAGTTTTTGGCTAAATCGAATATCGAAGGAAATATACCTACCTAAGCGTAAACCAAAAGTAGTTAAGAAAACTTATCCGGATTCCAACAAAGAACCGCCGATCGGTTGCCAAACGATTCCATATGTCATGTTCCCTTCGTTCCGCCGACAAGGCAGACCCCACACGAGCGTAACCTAAAAGGTAGTGAAGCCCACGCAAATTTCGTCACTTCGTTTCCCCCATGACGAAGGTAGTCCGGCCAGATCGTAATCTTCGTCCTGCATCAAACTGGCCTCCCGCGACGACAACTTTTATCCGCTGGTACCTCGGAGCGGCGGTAGAGGGAGGGCGAAATGGGTGCACGTCCTTTGTTCTCCTGAAGTCCCCCAATGCCTTAGTGACGTACATACGTCGACATCATGGAATGGCTCCGGCCACGCTTCCAATCCAGTCTAGAGCGGGTACGAGATCCACGTTACCGAGATGTGATCACAAGGGATTCCAATTTGCTCGGACCAGACACGACCATCGCTTACTTCGCCTCCACATTAGGAAAATAGTGTAAGCCCACCTGCATTTCGATCACATCGCCCCCGATAAAATCGCGTGAGATACTTCCTCATGGTGAAATAGGAAAGCCGGACCCGTTAATTCATTCGACAACCGCCGTCCATTCTCGAGTCGTAACCCGCTCAATTAAGTTTGAAGAAAAAGAGTTTGTTAATTAAGTAGGTGGATATAGCGCATCACGCTAAAATGTGAATACCTACCGACGGCTGCATTCAACCGACAATATGAAAGTTTTTTGCTAAGTCGAAAGAAATATACCTAAACGTGAACCAGCGGTGATTATATGATAAATTATCGAACCAAGTTTATGCAAAGTCCTATGTAGTAGACTTGTTGTGATACCTAAAATTTGGAATAAGGTGTGGGAAACTTTTGGAATGGGAATTTAATTATGTCAGATTTTGTTAGTAAGCAAAGATGCCCATGCTACGCACCATTCTATAACCTGTTAAATTACCCAATGCCTTTTCAAAAACCCTTTCCTAAATATAGTCCCCTAGCTACGTTTAAAAATATTATTACGAAACTCGTAAATAATAATTAACACCTCCAAGGCGCTTTACAAATAACTTTATACCTACATTCTATACCTATGTATTTTGGTACCCGTTATGTATTGGAGAATACCCAGTAACCTAATTTTCTAGATCACCAACAAAGCACTTTTAAAAGGTTTTATTATTGTTTTGTGGTTTCAAAATCCCGTCTTTTAAATGAAGTCTCTCGTCTAAGATTTATTGCCCGAAAGCGCACTTTGTGCTTCAAATGCTATTTTAGTCCATTGAACCCCAGATTATTATTTTTACAACGGTCTCGTCTCAAGAATAACTTCACCCAACAAAGGTACTTGCTAGCCGGTCAACCCGGAAACGTGCAAAGCTCCGCTCGACTTAAAAAAAAAAAGTCCTAGATTCCTAAGGCTTGTATATAAACCCTAATTGACTCTTTCCTGCAAGGCCCGTACTAAATATGTTAATAATTTTATACAAACTTACCAAATTCGCCTTGTTGCACAAAATAATTTCACAAACCAATTCACTACAATAATATTTAATTAAACAAGCACTTCTAAAACACAACCCGTCATGCAGTTATTTATTCCAAGATGCAGCCGTCGAACACAATTCTCGCGTTGATTTGTTTTATCCTGACTCTGCTAAGTGCCCCGTAAGTACGTCCCGACCGCCTCAATTTACAAATTATATTATCTAACTTTACAGATATGAACTCGCAAGCCTCAATCTCTGACTTCCTTATTCGCGTAGACTCTTTTTGTTTAATAAAGCGGAATTTCCTTTGTTTAATTAAAATGAAATATCCCCGATTTAGGCGCACCAAACTGGTCTCCTCGCGACTATCGGACCTCGATCCCTTAATTTAAACCTTGCTTCCCAACGACCAAATCCTGACTCCCCTCAATCGCGTGAACTATTATCCTTTAATTTTATGAATTATTCCCGGTTTACGCGCACAGAGTTAATATTCTATCGTGTATTCAACCTCGATGATTTTTATTCCGTCCGCGCGCCTCCAGGTTCCTTCCCTCACTCTCCTTTCTTATTATATATTACTATCTGAATTATTCCCGGTTTACGCGCACCAAATTATTATTCTGCCGTTTATCAAAACTCGATGATTTTTATCCCGTCTGCGCGGCCCTAGGTTCCTTCCCTGACTGTCCTTTCTTATTATATATTACTATCTGAATTATTCCCGGTTTACGCGCACCAAATTATTATTCTGCCGTTTATCAAAACTCGATGATTTTTTCCGACCGTGCGTGCCCAGGTTCTTCCCCCGACCGTTCTCCAACCCGACCCTACTCCGACTGTCCAGTTCCAACCCCCTGCCTTCTGACTCCCACCCATCTACTTGTGTGGTTTCAATAATTTATTAGTCACTCTTTTCAAATCTTAAGTGATAAGCACATCTCCCAATATGCATATATCAACGTTTAATAGTCAAAAAATGTCACATAATAACTCTTATTTCAGAGAATTTTGTGTAGAAACCATGTTCGTTATTTTTTTGTGGTGTAAACTAATTTCGTCTGCGCCGGAGTCATAAACTATCCCAATAACGCTTAAAAGAAGAGCTCAGTGGCGTACTTCAATTCACTACACATCCTAATTACTTGCGTCGACTTTATTGGTTATATAATAACATTATATAAGCATTGTCTGTACACGTTTTCGTTCTTTCTGCGTGCGTCACTATTTAACGAATTCTGCAATCTTATTTTGACAAATATGTTAAATATTTTAACCCCTAATCGGCGCGTCGCGCTAGTATATTTAAATACACCAACGAGCAATCCTTATTGACTAATTTTCAATTTTCCTACTGCCATAGAAAATTCACCAGATAATTGTTTCGTAAATCCAATCTGCTCGCGTTAAAGTCAGTCACCACTCGGGCAAATATCCATCGGCCGCCCCTGACTTGATAATGAACCTGAAATATCCATTAGGATTCCTCCTCCAACCAAAGTATTTTGGCACACGTGTTTTTCCTAGTAATGGCCCGGTTTCATAAATCACCCTTAAGAGTTGGAACAGAGAATTGTATTCTGAAACCATACCCTGTTACAAAATTAAATATATTTCTAAATCGATCTCTCAATTTTAAAAGAATTATTTCGTAGGCCTAAAGGCGAGATCATCACATAGTTTAAAATCATCTTTACAGTAATTTTGAAAACCCTCATTTTGCTGGGTTATGCCTAAAACAATTTCTTCCTCTGTTAAATTTGATTGTAATCTTTTTACTATCATTATTGGTTTTCTCTTTTTTGTTTCTTCAGCGTTAATGTCTTCGCCGAATGTTCCATTTATTTTTGTGACCAATTTTTGTGCGTCTTCTTTTTTTACACATGAGATTATGAGTTTTTGATCACCAATTTTTTTAAATTCAGTTACACCGACTTGCATTTTAGTTACATCTATGTTTTTTTCGATTCTTTTTCTCATTTCTTCAGCCTTCAAGTTTTTAGTTGTTGAAATAATGATGGCGTGTTTTTGTGGAGTTTGTTTCTCGATTTTATTAATTATTGTAGCGGCTTGCGCATATGTTTTTATATTTTTTGTCGCGAAATTCTCTAATTTCTCACTGTAGTGTTCATTGTTTGTTATAATTTGCTCTTGTAGATTAATGATTTTTTTTTGTAAGAGAAGATTTTCTGTTTTTATTTGTTCTTCTAATTTCTTTAAGTTGTTTTCCAAACACAGTTTTATTCTAGAATCTTTAACAGATGTTATCTTTGCGATATCACTCTTAATGTCTTCGAGAATGTCCTCCATGTTTTTTCTAATACCCACCCGCACGGGCGAGGTACTTTGGGTATGAAGCGAATAACAATACACGGTATCCGAGGCAGTGCACTATACAAAAATATACGACCGTAGTGTTGTAGCATTGGAATGCAACTATATGTATATTTATGTATATTTGGTGTATAACATTAAGTAGGTTAAATGAATTTAAATAAGGTTAAATAAAGTTTAGACAGACCTGATTTTTTTAATTATATAATTATACCTATAATACCTTTAACAAATTTTAAAAATAGATTTCTATAATACCGTTAACAATTTTATAAATAAACTAGCTGGTACCCGGCATGCGTTGCTATGCCATTTAATAAATACATTGTTTCTACCTGCACGTCCTTTCCCATTCGTCCCGTTCATCTTCCTCCGCCCCTTCCTCCTCCGCGCCCCCTTCCCCTCTCGCGCTCCGACTCCTCCTCCACCTTCCCTCTCCTCACTCTACTCCCCCCCCCTTCCCCCGCCCCGCGATCCCCCCTCCCGAGTTCCCCTCCGCCCTTCCGGATTCCCCTCTCCCCTCCTGCATTCCATACATTCATTCCCAATTTATTAATTTTTAAATTTCTCTCCCCCTTCCCCCATCCCACAAACCCCCCTCCCGAGTTCCCTTTCACTTTACCTCACCCCATCCATTCCCCTCATCCCTCCTCCTCCCACCATCCCCCTCCCGACCCCTCCCCCAACCATACCCCTACCTTCTCCTCCACCCCTCCCCCCATTCCTTCCCTCCCCCCTCTCCCTTCCTCAACCCCTCCACCCCACCACCAGTTTTATATAAAATAGCTAATAATCGGCATGCGTTGCTACGCCATTTAATAAAAATATTACTTCTCCCTGCACGTCCTTTCCCATTCGTCCCGTTCACCTTACTCCTCCCCTTCCTCCCCCCAAGTCTCCTCCGCCTCTCACGTTCCCACTCCTCCTCCTCCACCTTTCCTCTCCTCACTCTACTCCCCCCTTCCCTCGTCCTGTGAACCCCTCTCCCAAGTTCCCCTCCTCCTCCGTATTCGCCTCCCACGTATTCCCCTTCCGAGTTCTCCTCCCCCTCCCGAGTTCCCCTCCGACCTCCCGGGCTCCCCTCCACCCTCCTGCATTCCATACATTCAATCCCGACACATACATTTTTAAAACAGCTTCCTCTACCTTCCCCCGTCCCGCGAACCCCCTCCCTAGTTCCCCTCCCCTCTCCCGTATTCGCCTTCCCTTCCCCTCCCCACTCCACTCCCCCACCCCCCCTCCCTACTCCCTCAACCCTACCCCTCCCCCCTCCTACACCCCTCACCACCTCCCTTCCCTCCCCCATTTCACTCCCACAACCCCGCCACTCCACCCTCCTCCCCTTCCCCACACCCTCCCCCCTCCCCCTCCCACTTCTCAAATTCTCCACATTCATTCCCGGTACATTCAGTTTTCTAACTGCTCACGTGCCACCTATGACAATTTTTTATACAAAGCTTAATATTAGTTTTATACATAAACAATTATCCAATTTGTTGCAGTCGTTCGGAAGTTAAGTGCATACATACAATTCGGCGATTCATTTTTAGAGATAAGTATTAACTATGTCGCCAACAAAGCACTCTTTTTAGGGTGAATAGCCTAATTAAAAAAATATATCGTTTCCAAGGCAACAATTTGTTGGCTTTCCTCTGACGTTTGAAATATTCTGAACAGTTTATATGGGAAAATGAAATTGTTGTTTTTACCATCTTCCTCGCAATTTTTCGTATTTTCTCACGATTTCTTTTAAAGCTTCTCTGGACTACGACAAACATTTCAAAACCAAAATCAGCTAAATCGGCCTAGCCGTTCTCGAGTTTTAGCGAGGCAAACGAACACCAATTGATTTTTATTTATATAGATTGATTTCAAGTCTTCCATCTGAGAGTTTTAATAATTGAAATTCTTTCATAAAATGGTTGTAATTTATGGTTTCCGTGACTAAACCGAGTTTATAGTTAATCATATATATATAAGACATTTTAATTTAAGAAGTTGAAAAGGAATCCGAATAGATTTTAAAGTGAGGGGTCCAGAGAGAAGAATTATAATCAACTTGACTTCGCACCAAAGAAGAATATAAGATTTTTAATTTTTTTATCTAATTAAAATGTTTTTTTATTTATTAAAGATAAAGTAAGTATTGTATTTGATGAGCCTATCAAAGCGTTCACCGTGTTTGTACATTAATTTGCCTTCGTTGGTTCATTGTTCGTTTAATTTTGTGGTCAGAGTAAACTTCAAGGCAAGTTTAAGCACATTTTGAAACTGACCACGTTTCGTTATGCATATCGCACCCTTAAAATTAGCTACTCTGGAACCACAAAAGTGTAAACGTTAAAGAGTAGTAAATTAAATCTGTCAAGTTTAGCATATTTTTCAATTGGCCTTGGGGTTGAATTTGTATTCCGTGTAAATTAAGGCTTTTTACAGCCAAGTTGGGTGAAGTGTCCTTAAACTTGGAGTGGGGGCTCCAAATGAATTAAGGAGATTTCCTATTCATTAAAATGCCTTAAAATCAATTCACCGTCATTTCGGCGGTGGAAATTTTCCTAATTAACATTCGTTAGTTTGATATAGGTGGGCATTACCGGAGACCGGAAAAAAATCAAAAGAAATATTAATTTGCACACGGTATCACAGTCAACATTCCTTTTTTTCTATCAGTCTTCCACACTGGCAACCAAATTCTTGAAATATTAGAATGAAGTCTCAATTCAAATACTTGAGCTTTTTAACGCAAATAATTGGAATTAGTGTATAGCACTTGCACCATAGCGAAATACATTTTTGTATGGATTTTCGTAGTATATTTTTATAACTTTACAAAAATCTTACAATTTTTGTAATTGTCCCATTGCTACGATTTCCCAGATTTATATCATAATTATACACGTGTACGGGTATCTACATAGATCTACATGTTTTGAATTTTTTCAGAATATTTTTCATTTGTTTATTATGCTAACTGTGTTTTCCACGGTAGCATCTAACCCGCACTGAGAAGGTTGCATGTTTTCTCGTTTGCATTTGTGAATTGTCAAAATATTCTTGTTCGTATGTGACATCAAATGTCGAATGATGAAATCAGAAATTTATCGTTTCAGGCATAAATTGTGTCTGCTAACCATTTATTTTGTCTAGACGTGTAGCGTTTATGAAGCATTTTTAAATAATGCTAAGCTTTAGAATACTTAAGCAGGAGAGAGAGATTATTGATTTTATATGTGAAGCGATGTTCACTAAAGCAAACGTTTAGGTTCATTAGGTAATTCTGACTTCTACGAAATTGGGCGTCTTGTATAGGAAGATTTTTCAATAGTGACCAGCTGCAATCCTATAAAAACCTCGAGTACACCCAACAAATGATTTTAGGAGCCACATCTGGGCTGGAGCCCTGCAATACTTCACTTACCTAAATGATTCTGTACAAAGAAGGGCGGGACGTCTGATTGACAATCCGTTGTTAACAGACCAATTGCCATTTCTAAACCTCAGACGCAACGTGAGCGAGTGTTCTCTAAGTATTTTAATGGAGCCTGCTCTAAGGAGCTAGCAGCATTGATTCCCGGTGTATCGGTGTATGTGCTTGAAATTAAAGAACATATGAAATCTTTAAACTATAACAGTTTCTCGGAGTTTGCCAATCATTTGTTGGAAACTAGTCACACTTTTAACTTCAATAGTGGAATAGAATTATTTCATTGTAATTTGAATGGCATTCAGTTGGATAAATTAGAAATAGTTTAAATCAGAAAAAGCGTGAATGCTAATTTGAATATTATTAAAGTTCAAAAAATGTTTTTAAATGACCCAATATTAAACCCGTTCCCTTTGTAAATTTTTCCCTATTGCCCCTCTTTCCTCTTCCCATTCTAACCTTTCCATTGACACTATTATCTATGTCTATAATTTATAATTAGTTTTACGTAAACCCTGAAGAAGTGTGCGTTGCTCACGTTACATTTTGGTTTTTATAAACAATAAAAGTGGTAAAAACTAAGTATTCTATTAATTTGGAGTATGAAAGTTTGTTTTTCATTAAAATCTTTAAAAATCTTTTCGTCTGTTTGCTCATAATCAAAAACATCATGCCCAGTTAGTAGTGCTAATGTTGGTTTATACATAGTTGGATAGTCAGTGCCATTTTGAATTTTATGTTCAGTTTTTGATTAAAATTACATAAAAAACAAAATTATTTATGCTGGTGCCACAAAGAAATTTTATAATTATTACTTATTGAAGAAAAAGTTTTTATATCAGTTGTTAAGCATCACAAAAAAAAAAAAAAACAATCAACTGTTGAATCAGGTCGAGAATCGATATTTATTTATTTAACATGGACCTCATTGATGATTTGATGGTCATCAAAAATGTGACAAGAGTTTAAAAACCTCAACATAAGTTCCTATAAGCCCTGCTAAGGACATTTATAATTTTTCTAAGAATTTACGATAATTTAATTTTAGAATTACCATGGCACTTTTCTTCCCCATTCCGCCTTCCCTTTCACTTTCACTTTCGTTTATTTTGATGTGTATAAAAGGCCCTTTGTTCCCATCACAGAATTGCCTGTTTCGGATTTTACCCCGGGGCTTGGTTGTATTATAAGACCGCTTTCTTTCAGTTTCAGTGCGGGCGCTCTTGCCTTGAAAGTTCTTTTACTAAGGCACGGAGTATGTTGTCTTTATTGCTGATAACACATCACGAAACCACCCTGAGTACTTACCGATTTTTTTATCGACTCCAATTTAGGCAGAAGAATAATCTTGCGACCTTGGTGTAGTATATTTTTTGTTAACAGAAGTATAGAAATAATATAACACAAATACAGCCTCCGTGGTCAAGGGGTAAGACTTTCGACTAGCAATCAGAAAGTCGCGGGTTCCAATGCTGGTCTGCAAATAAATTTTATTTGATTACTGTGGGCTTTTTCATAATTAATTTTTTGAAAATATATATAATTCTTTCGGTATCGCCCTTGCGTAAAACCACAATTCAAAATTGAAACGTTGCTTTTAATGGTTTATCCATATTTGGTGAACAGATTTGAATGGTTAGGTATTTTCCCAACTTCCTATTCCGCTTCTCCTTCCCCTCCCCATTACCTTCAGTCTTACAACATAGCCCAATTGGGGACTGGCTCTAGATGGGAGCGTTGGAACTTTTGTGCGGCATACACATACGAAAAATAAATATTCATTTATTTACGATCGGTTTATTTACGATTAGGTCATCGGTGACTGATTCTCAAATAAGGGAAATCAAAAATAATACAGCCGATTGGGGATGCCATAGTCTCACTGGCTTTAGATGAGAGCAGTTGGAACTTTTGTGCGGCATACACATACGAAAAATAAATATTAATTTATTTACGATCGGTTTATTTACGATTAGGTCATCGGTGACTGATTCTCAAAAAAGGGAAATCAAAAATAATACAGCCGATTGGGGATGCCATAGTCTCACTGGCTCTAGATGGGAGCAGTTGGAACTTTTGTGCGGCATTCACATACGAAAAATAAATATTCATTTATTTACGATCGGTTTATTTACGATTAGGTCATCGGTGACTGATTCTCAAATAAGGGAAATCAAAAATAATACAGCCGATGTAAACAGAAAGAGATTGTTTTTCGTTATTTATATTTGGGGTGTTATATTACCAAAAATATTTTCGTTATTTGTTTTTGGAGTGTAATGCTATGTTTAGCTACCTCCTTCTTTAGCCAACGTTTCGGACAGCGTTGCAGAGTCCTTCATCAGGGCAGATCCAGCAGATCCGACAGTCTATCACATCAGTCTCGCACATCTGTCGGATCTGCCCTGATGATGGACTCTGCGACGCTGTCTGTCTGTCACATCAGTCTCGCACATCACACTGCAACGCTGTCCGAAACGTTGGCTAAAGAAGGAGGTAGCGTAACATGGCATTACACCCTAAAAAGAAATAACGAAAATATTTTTGGTCGTAAAAATGTAAAAACGTATCAGAAAGAGATTGTCATAAGAATTCATGACCTGCAAGTAGTTGGAAGACGAAGTTGGGGATGCTCTTATTACTTGTTTGTATATACAGTGTATAAGGATCGTACTTGACTTACTTTAACCAATGATTCCCGAAATTACTTGAAGTAAAAAATGTAAATGAAATTTTGGTCTCCGGTGACTTTTCCGATAAATATTTTTTCATTTTTTTCTTCTTCAAAATAAAAAAAAATTAAATTCTTCCGCATTTCGTCACTGGTACTGAGCCGCAAAACCACCTAACCTCTTTCCCGCTCCCCTACTATTCCTAAAACTACTATTTGTTATGGTTTTGTACATAAAAAATGTCACCGGAGACCAAAATTACAATTACATTTTTTATTCCAAATAATGTTAGGAATCACTGGTTAAAGTAAGTCAAGTACATCCGTTAACATCCTGTATATGTATGCGCATTAGAAACGACTAATAATTAGAGCACAAGAGACCTATGGGAATACTGTCCTTGTTCTTATTCAGAAGGTGCTCCAAGAAACCAGTCTCATTAATCCCTACTGCATAGTGGGGAAACTTGCCAAATTTGTAAACGGTTAACATTCTTCATTCGAGAACGGATCGTTTCTACGACTCGTTCTTAAGTTCAACAACTCAGCGGTGGAACGATTTGGCGGCCTCTATCCTCCCTACTTCAACACGAGTCTCTTCAAGACTTTTAACACTCGTAAGACTTACGATCACTCATTCGTCTCCCAAAAACCCCCACACGTTATCCTCAAAAATGACAGGCTCTGAGGGAAATTATTTTCCTCACGCCCTCTTGCGTGGAGTTAATTGTAAAAAAAGGTGTGGAGTCTGCTGAATAGTTTACTTTTTAAAATAAATCGAAGACTAGGTAGGTAGTATGTTCACGTGTTTCGTATTCCAAGGATATCATCAAACTAATGTTAATTAAGGTGAGCATGTGATGTGCTAGAAATGTTGAAAATCACACACATTTTATTTTATGTTTTTTTTCAATCGAAGCTTCTCAAACTGACAATAGAAAAAAATAAAATACATGACATAACAAAGACACACGAAATACAAAAAAAAACAACGCCCGGTTTGCGGGCAATAAATAAAAGATCATGAAACTCGGTATTTTTATCGGAATTGGAATTATTTCAAATATATACTAGCCATATAAAAAATAAGAAAACTAGAAATGAAACAAATGTAAATGAAACAAATGTTCCATTTTGCATAAAAACCCAGCGCTCCGTCTTATTCGCCTGGCATCGTAGATCTACATCCCATTTGAACCCAGTATTGTATTGGAAATTTAAGCCTCGATTAGGCAAATATTTGAAACACTAAACACATTTACTAGATTCTTATATTTCTTGAGGTGAATCATTTAAATTTACTGAATTTAAAGTTAACTTTATTTATGCAAATAGAAAGGCGTCATTTGCGCCTTGCAATTTTTACCGCTTGTGGGTAAAACACTAAATACGTTCACGATATTTATCATGGTATTTTTTTATTATACCAGCATTAAATATTGATACCAGCCTTTCTTTTCACCTTGAAGTTCATTGTTTATAACACAATATGCTATATATTTCCGTAAAATATGGCGGTTTGAATCCAATTATTAACATAATACATGTAACATAATGTAATAAACGAAAATGAGATGATTTACTAATTTGGAGATGAGATTTACCTTTATGATATAAGGTAGGTTGACACACACATAATTGGGTAACAGCGCAGCAGCGGAGCGGGCCTTTCTTACCCCTCGCTCCCCTCGGCCAGGCTGTGTTGTCTTTTCGTGGCGAGGAATCCACTCCCCACTCACGTACTTTTAGGCAGTAAATACAATGAGCATCATACACCGAATTTTGAAAGTTTTTGATAAATAAAACAAAAAATAAAACACGTTTCGATGATAACATTCGTGGTGACCGCCGGATAACTACAGAAGAATCGTGTCACATTCTCTCTCTCAGTAAAGGCACATTGGAGGTTGCCCACCACTTTCCCATGGCGTTTTAAGGAAATAGATGGTTTCCTCTTTCACCATACAAGTCAGGACTCTAATTTTTGTACATAAAGAAGTTACTTTTTATTTAACTGACTCTAGACCTCCAATGTCCGGGCATACATTGTTGGCAGGCAGTATGCGAGTTCGTACATGTGGTTAGTTATTTATTTCACTGTATCACATCTCATCTTCGCCACTTGATATAGCTGAAGAAAACTTAATAAAATCAAAAAATTACATATTATGATGAGGCTATATGACTTAATCAAAGCAGCTGTGCTGCAGTCGTCCGACAGTCTCACTGAGGATAAGCGGAGCCATCAGTCCAGACGCAAGCGAGACTCGGCGTCCCGATAGGCCCTCGAAGAATTTTTGGGATTAAAGGGGGGAAAGACCTGAAGACCCTAGAAATAAAAGTGAGCGTCGGGTCACCGGAGGCAGTTCGGAAGGGTACCAGTCCGCTACGGTCGGTCTTTAAGCCATCTCATGGAAAGGCAGTTTGATGACGATTATTCGATAACTGGGGTATGCAAAAGTTTGGGGTACCGAGATCTTTGACCGACCATAATAAAAAAAAACAATATCCTCATAACATTTGCAACGAGCTCGTTTGGAGGGGAGAGGAGAAATTGTGACCGGAGACGAAATTGGGTTAATATTTTGAACTCGAATCAAAGAGGCAATCAATAGAAAAGCATCACACAAACTCACCGAGGTCGAAAAAAATCAAAAATGTGCAATTGGCAGGGAAAGTTATGGCGACGGTGTGTGGTGGGTGAGACCGTGCTTTTTTCAACATTGGGATAATTGCCTTTATTAAAAGATGGACCAAAACTGTGGAAATGGATGGAGATTATATTGTAAAGTGATAAATTAATACTCAATAGTGTGATTTGTACCTAAGTAATTGCATTTTAATTTCATGGCAATTAAAAGGAGGAATAAATAGGAGGCATTAGTTTTTGACTGACCATAGTAATACAAGTGGTTGATAATTGCGTGTTTAACAAATAACGTAAGCATCAAAAACATAGAAAAATAACAAACTGCAAGCAATATTGCCAAATGTCAAAAAAGAGTTGTTTACAGAAGATGGTTAAACATCAAACAAAATTTATTATTTACACGAGTTTCAATATGTCTTCCCTTCGACAGCCAGACTGTCTAGCTTTGGAAATTAATAGACCCCTCAAATGTCTCCAGCTAAGACAAATTTTGCACCTCTCACACGTCCACTCATCACATCACATTACATCTGTGGGTGAACTCTTTTTCTCTCACTAAAATAACCAAAGTTGCCAAACGATAACATAATATTCCAACGATCGCCAATTAGCGATATAATTTCCCCACGATATTTCACTTGTGTGTGGGGATTGTGTCGGTTGGTATTGTGTGTTACCCTTTCATCTAATCGATTTATTGTACAACATTATGTACGATCAACAAATTAATCTTCAAATATCGTTAGAGAGTCCTAGATTAGTTCAATGAAAAAGCTTGTTGACCTAAAAAGTGCTTAAAGAAATTAAAGTAGGTAACAAGCTTATAAATAAGTTTCCTTGGCAAAAAACATGATTTTAAGAAGAACATTTCTTTCTAAAGATCAACATTTTTTTTAATTCCCTTAAAAAATAATTTAAACATTTTAGTATCTTCCCCGACGTTACTCAGATATTTAATGAGGCTTCCTTTGTCGTGTTTCGCTTTGTTCAACCTTTCCGTGGAATGGAAGAATGAATTTACATTTCGGCTATTTGCAAAAACAAACGCGAATAAATTTTTGATATTCTCGTCGTTTCTTTTGGCGAATTTATCATTTTGTAATCTTTGAAACTGAACTAGTATTTGAATAATTCAAATCGGATATCTTTGCTTTCATCCATTTGCGTTGATTTATAATAGGTAGCTATTGGACGTTTTCTTGTTCAAGTCTAAGGAGTATTAATGCTGCTTGTAACGTGCTTCAATTTATCTGAATAATATTATCTAATCGAGTCCACAAATCTAATTAGATTTCCAAAGATCAAAACACGATAAATTGCAATGATCTTTTGATTGGAAATAATATATTCTATTAAGTCATACTATAAGATATTATTTATGGTCATGAGTCTAAGTCATACATAATGGCAAGTAGGTATTGATTTACAATTGTATTTTTTTTACATTAGCTCCACACAGGAGGCCCCGGGGAATATAATTTCCCTCTTCTTTGGAGATGCCTGGTGGAGGGTCTTTTTAAGGAATTGATGAAGAGGAATTCTGAGATTCATTGTGTCCAGACAAAAACCCGGTCAACCCTGTCAAGTCGCCAAACGTAGCGAACCACCTGGGGTAACCTATAGTAGAGGTGTTGGTTAAACCAAAATAGCTCACGGGGCGGCGGCACCCATTCTCGTGTCCCAAATTGTAGTTAATCAATAATTAAATATACCGACAACTAGGTAGGTACTTACCAAAGATGAAGTAATATATCTACTTATATACTTTATGAAATAATATACAAAATATATTCTGTATATTATGGTATTTTATTTTATCAGTATGTAAAGAGATTTGTATGAGTATTTTTTTTTAAATTACCACAGCATGTGGTGACAAATATTTATCAATTATTAGGAAATAAAAAGTTAAATTTTATATGAATATTTTACATTATAAGTACAAAAAATACGAACAATGATAGATTTCTTACTTGTGTTAAAAATGAACAAAAGTATATGAAATAAAATAAGTAAAATTATAATTGACTTTTTATTTATTTTTTTTTTTTTTTTATTCTTCATTTTAAGCACCCGCTAAACCGCCAAAGCAGTTTGTCAGCAGGTCAATTTAACAATATTAATATAACACAAAAGAACAATTATAACAAGAAACCACAATATATAAAATAGAAACAGAAGAATAACTTTTAAGTAATTACAATATAAAAGCATAAAATACAAAGACAGACAGATATAATACAGGCAAATTACTCATAGTTATATTATACACAAGATTAAAACAAAATTCAATATAAAAAGTCTTGATCTATTAGCCATTTTTTCAGTTTTTTTTTTAGATCAGTGGTGCAATTTGATTCGTTTTTTATGTTCATTGGCATCTTATTAAATATGGTAGGGACAAGATAAGCGAATGTCCGTTGTCCGTATTTATTTACAATTTTGGGAATGGACAACCCCTCATTTTTAATTAATCTAGTGCCATATGCATGATCTACTTTTTCCTTGTACTTTGAATCCGACAATAGGTTTTGGCATACAATTTTAAACCATAATATCCCTCGCACAGGTAATATACTCGTACTAATTGACTCATATAATAATTTTATGTTTCTTCTTTGTGCATAAATGCTTTTGCTTACCAAGAGCTTAGTCATAGAGTTCTGAATTGTTTGAATGTAATCTATATTTGTCTTGCACGAGTTTCCCCAAGAAGTTATTCCGTATTTGATAGTAGATTCCGCTAGTGACAAATAAATTTTTTCAATGTACTTATGGGCATAAAATATTTAATTTTGTAAATTCGTCCCGCAATAGCTCGCAGGCGTTTACAGATGTTGCTTATGTGAATATCCCATTTCATATGCGTGTCTACTGTTATCCCCAAATATACATACGTTTGTACAAGTTCAATGGTTTCGCAATTGCATGACTGTGGAAATTGTGTATACACTCAAATGTATGCGACTTTATTAAAGGCGTAATGGTATATTTGGCATGTGGAGATCGTATATGCATTAATTTAGTTTTTTTTTAAATTAATTATAAGACCCGCATCATGTGACCATTTCTGTAGTGAAAAGAAATCATGCTGCATGAGTTTAATTGCAATGCATAATTCTTCATGCGAAATGACTAGTGCCGTATCATCAGCATAAACGTAATGTTTAACGAATGTGAAAATTTTATTCATGAGTGAAACGAATATTATGTATAATGTTGGGCCGAGAATTGACCCCTGCGGGACTCCTGTTGACATATATTTAGCTTTGCTGTAAGTTTGGAAGAGTTTCACTTTAATTTGTCGATTGCTTAAATAGTTTTTGAGTAGTTCTAGTAATTTTCCCCTAATTCCTATCGCCTCCAATATCTGTAATAGTTTTGTCGGATCAATGGTATCAAACGCTTTAGAGTTGTCTATGAATAAAACCAGAATATGTTTTTTTATTATTGAGTTCATGATTTACGTAATTCGAAAAGTCTTGTAGTAACATTTCTGTGCTTTTATTCTTTTGAAAACCGTATTGGTTAGGATCAATAATGGAGAAACTTTCTAGGTATTTTATTTAATTTACGGAGATGTATTTTTCTAGAATTTTTTCAATCAATTCATCTCGCAAACGATATTATGTTATTGAATTTATTACATAGTCGGTTCAAGCAAGGATTTTATTTACGGTCTGTTTTAATAAAAGTAACAATATAAATAATTACCAATAAATAATGACCGCTCAGTGGTTGAGTGGGCATCGCGTTTGGGTCCCACCCAGGCGTTCCGTGTTCGATTCCTCGGCTGGCTAAGTCCTCCATCATGACTCAACCAACGTTTTCGGCTTACTGTGATGGAAGTAGGAGATTTTCAAATATTGTTGGGTTATTTGTAACCCGGGAATGTTTGTCTTTCTTTAAAAAAAAAAAAAAAATGTTTATCCCAGAACATAGTCCGGATTCAGATTGATCCAGAATTGGACAGAAGAGCGTGACGAGCGCGCTGGTACCTGGTACATTAAAACATATTTAGTAATTTAACTATTTTATCAAAAAATAATGTAAAAAAAAGTATGTTTAAGTAGTAAAACGCACTTGAAGTGAAATAATACAAAACAGATAATACAAAACTATATAAAAATGTTATGTTGTTATTACTATTAAGAAAATAAGATTTTTTCCAAAAGTTTACGAATCATACATATTCAAATAGGCTAAGATTGAAAAATACGACATTACTGATGTTGTTGTAGCTGAAAATGAATTTAATTTTTTTTCAAATTTAAAATTTTTTATGAAGCTATACTGAAATGCGGCGAAATGATAGGTGGATGCGGCGCATTCCTTGACTGAAAGAATCCTGAAGATCCATATACAAAAAGTTGAAAATTCATTTTCATCTACAAAAACGTCAATATCGTCATATTTTTCAATCTTAGTGCTCTAGCTCACTGAAAACTCATGGACCGCCACTAATATGTATGTGTTAAATTTTGATATGTTTTTTTTCTTTAAATCGATGAGCACTTCAATGGAAAAAGCTGGTAACGCTGTTACGCTCTGGAATACGTTGATAAAAACACTTTTGTGCCATCTACCTTATTCACGAAAAACTACCACGAAGCGCCAAAAAATATAGACACACGTCGGCGTTGTAAATACCCCTTCACTTGAAAGTTTTTATAAAGCTGGTACCAGTCATTTTATGTAATATATTAGAACTAGATTGGGTGCCTGAATAAGACTAAGTAAATTCTTAAACCTAAGGATACGTGTACACATGCGAACTGCCGAACCAAACTACGTATTATGGGAAATTATATGATGCTTCGTACATTACCCATAATTCATGGCTAGGCTCGCGCTTCGGTTCTCAAATGTACGAGCAGCATAAAACATAAAAGTTTCGTGTCATACTTACGAGTATTAAACGTTATTTGCTTTTACCCAAAACCGTCAAGGTTTATTTTGAAGACGTCAAGATATACATATGTTATTTAGCAGCAACATAACCCGGATCGCGTTATGCTGAGCCAAAACGTATGTTTTGTGATATTGAGGTATACATAAACCGTAGTGCCGCCCATAACAGTAGCTGTTTAGTACAAACAACTAATGGTGATCCACGAATTAAATAAGGTATCAATTTGTTTTTTCGTGTTTCATTCACAAGAGTCTTCAATATAAAAACCACTTGATCCTTGGTCGATGACAGCCAACTGCATCCGTGGTCAAAGGATAAGGCTCTCGACGAGCAATGCGAAGGTCACGGATTCAAATGCTGGCGTTCGCAAGTAAACTTTGACTGATTGACTTGTGTCAATCAGTGTAATAATTTCACAATGTAATAATTTAATATTATATAAGATGTATTTGCGGCACGTTCCAGAGTGGAAGATACTCTTAATATCGTATTGTTGTAAGACCAACGTACAGAATTAGTCTTGTTTGGTGACCAGATATGAAAAGCAAAGTACTTCTACACCCTCCTCTGCACCGTCTCCTTCCCCTCCCCACTACCTCTAGCCTCGTAACATACATACCTTAATTGGGGATGCCGTAGTCTCACTAGCACCGGACTCTTGTGCGGTATTAAAATTAAAAAGTAAGTAAAAAAACCCTGACACAATCAGTTGATATTGTTTCTTATTTCAAATTTTTTCATGCACTCTAAAAGATTTGGTTTTTTTAGCGCAGCCCCGACTAATAAAATCCATGGTTCTGTATAATTTCGAATCTGAGAATACAGAACGACAACGGTATGATTTATTTAGAGTGTAAGTTTTTTCATTTCTTTTTTGAATACGAAGTAGTTACTGCGTATTGTTTATAATATATAATCAAAAGATTCTTTGTCCGTGTTTCAATACAAAGAATGATACTTTATATCCTCTCGAGTATTTCGTTTCGAACTAAAATTGAATTATATATTCCGAACGATGTTTTTGCTGCGAGTATTTCCAATTGAAATTATTTCATTTCGAGGACCTTATGTAACTTTTGGAAATCAATTTCTGCGGTTCATGGAATGTGTTAGTTTCGTTTAGAAATGAGATTTTCGCTGGGAAATATGATCGATAATGGATTTGCCACTCTACCCCAGAGGGTTCATTAATGATTATGAATGTCTATCTATAGGGAGCTATGCGACCTTCAATTTATGCATACTGGCAGGAAAGAATTCAGAGAAAACTTGTAGACAAAAACAGGAAAAATAACACCAAATATCTCCTAAACTGTTAAATATTTCTCTTCACTCATTGATAGGACTCAACCTATAAATCCAACTATATTGTATAATTTTTAATAAATACAAGAGAAATAAGAAGAACATGTTTTAAAAGTGAGAAAATATTATTTAGATGAACTTATAAGTAAACTGCGCATTATTGGAAATGTTGCAAAAGCGACAGCTTTTCTCTAAATTACTTTCTAGAGGAATAACGTAAAATACCTGCATAGGTTTCCTAAAGACCCAGGTTCATTCTTTTCACTCAAAATATCCGTTTTGCAAAGCATTCTCATTTATTTATTTTTTTAACTTTATGAGTAAAACCTCAAATTGTAATACTTAATTAAATGAAGACAATATTAGCGAAACTCAATCGAAAATCTGAAAACAGAAAAATTAAAAAAAGATATTTGCACATCTGGAACACGAACCCAGGTCCTTTCGCTTTCCGGGCAAATGCGCTGACCACTGCGCAATGGTATTGCATTTGCCCAGAAAGCGAAAGGTCCTGGGTTCGTGTTCCAGAGGTGCAAATATCTTTTTTTAATTTTTCTGTTTCCAGATTTTCTCAGAGGTGTCTCAGAGGTGCAAATATATGTTTTTATGATTTTTCTCTTTCCAGATTTTCGATAGAGTTTCTCTAATATTGTCTTCATTTAATTAAACATTCTCAATTATTTCATATTCCAGTTATTGAATTTGGAATTATTTTTTCTTTATTATTTGTATTCACGAATTTTCAAATTATAAAAACAGTTTTTTTAAAGTATTAATGGAAAAAAAACTTGATATCAATAAAAAAATTAAAAAAAGAATTTGAATAAGTTAAAAATAACCCATTTAAACTTTATTGTCTGATCACATTGCTTGACTCGAGAAAAAAAGATGGGCATGAAGACGATGACGTGCTGAAAATACTCAGGTAGACAAAATAATATCCACAGGGATGATATCATCAAACAAAAACCCGGTACAAGCTTGATCAACATTGAGATTGATTCGAAGATGGCTTGAACTAAAAACAGTACTGCATGTTCAACACTGGACCAAAAGACATCGACCTCGATGATGATGATGAAATACCTTCCCCATAAAACGGGCGAAAACAAAATGATTTACATGTATTTTTTGTTGACCCATTCTAGTGTACTATTTATAGTAGTTGACCCTCATCGAAGGAAGGCTGTAAATAACTAAGCATGTGAGTACGTGACATTAGCAAATTGGATACTCCTTTCACAAGGCCGGAACTGGACGATATTATTTATTTCATTCTTTTATCTCGAGTTTGTTTTATTTTGTCAAAATGGTGAGTGATCGTTGTGGAGTGCTTTGTTTATTGAGATCATTTACACAGATTTTTTTGGCAAGCATTTATTTCAGTAAAACGACGCTCTTTGCGACGACACTCTTTCAAGCCTCATCCTTAATTCAGAGCTGTTATCTAAATAATGAAGAAGTAAATAAAATATAAGAAAAATAAATACAGTTCCTTTATTTAATGGCAGTCGTGTCTCTTGGCGGAATTTCGTATATGCGAATTCAAAATATTCCAAATAACTTTGCCCAGAAGAGAGTTGGAGCACCTACCAATAAGACCTTCAAAGTTTTTGTTTCTTTTATGAACGTATTCAAATCTTTTCCTTTGCAGGTTTTCCGTCAAAAGTTGGATTGCTTTCACTGTTTCAGGTGTGCAAGATTTTGTATAATCTATTATTATTATAATTTATTTATTGATTTTGTTTATTAAATACCATATACTTGTGAAGGTATAAATATAGTGTAGAATGAAGACAATAGTGTATAAATGTTTTTTAGTTCTCCTCACTAGGGGGTACTCTGCTGAGGCGGACTAAAGTTATTTAATTTCATTGAGTTTGGTGTCTCCTGGGTTGTTTTTAATATTGTTTTTAAAAAAATATCTTATTCACAATAAATTTCATATGAATCCGCAACATTTACATGTAAATACTAATACAGAATCGCAAAACACATAGAATGTTTAAATTAGAATAATTTAAAGTTTTCCAATCATCTCATTTCCACCGATTATGTTTTTAGTATTCGTATTCTTGGCTGTAATAATAAAGGTAAAACATTAACTTAGAAAGATAACTTAGAAGCACTTGAGATCAAAAAATCCACAGTAAGTAATATTTATAGTACCTACCTACATTGAATAATCAAATTAATTTATCTTATTATCCTATTCTCGACATATTAGTAAACCGCTCTGTTCTCTACGAAATCCTCATAATTACCACTTTGCCAGCTTTGTTAATTCCCACTTCAAAACAAAATATTTATGAAATGAAACAATTATGCAAAATTTATTTAATTTATTACTCGGGAGTCTCGTGCACCGGACTAGCGTCTTGCCGGACTCGGTTGATCCATGGGAAGCGACCCGCCAACTCTTGACTCATCAGCGCCGTGTTGATCACCTTCTGTTCTAAGACGGTGGTAAGGTAGGCGTCCCTCAGTTCCAGAGACAGCACCTTCTGGACTGCATTGAGTAGGAAGCGCTCCTCGTCCCTCCGATCGTCGCCCCCCCCGCGCCACGAGCCGGTAGCGCAGAGGTGACGCCGCTCCATCCACTTCATCCCATCTGCTCAACAGCTGTCTGTTCTGTTCTGACCCGGTGCTATCCTCGGCAGCTCTGTAGCAGGGAGAGCCCAGCGAGTAGTTGAGGGACAACACGGTTATAATGTATGCTGACTCTGAAGGCCTAGCCAATACTGAGGGAGGCAGTCGGGGGAATTTGTGGTCCCTTTGTTACTCCAGAGGACACCTCTAGTGAAGGTCAACGATGTGCACCAACCAGCCCTTGGTGCGGCAGACCATGCGTAGTTCGCGCCTGACGTGTGCAGGAGGCCTTTCTCAACGCAGCAGTATAGAAAATCCACGATCCCATTATGTACAAACCACGATCTTTATCTTCGGCTAAGGCTTGGCTTGACCTGCTCGGACCGACCGGTTTCGCTTAACACGAGTATCATCAGGGTAAAAAATTATACTAATAAAAACACACGTTATGTGTGCTTATATATATGAACATTTAGAGAGACAAAAAACGTAACACAAATAAATGAACATTGAAATAACATTAAAATTAAATTTGTCATAGTAACAAAGAGAAAGAAACAGATAACGTATACAAATTGCGTTACCATACTATATATAAGATGACAAAGCGTCACCTAAGCAGATGATTAAGGGATAATGAGAACATAATGAGTTTATGGTTACGAATAACCTGACAATATTTGAAAATCTCCTACTACCACCACAGTAAGCGGAAAATGTTACTTGTGTCGTAATGGAGGACTTAGCCAGTCGAGTAATTGATCTCGCCTGCGTGGGACCCAAACGCGATGCCAACTCAGCCACGACCAGACAATGGACAGGTATCTTTCAGTATTTTGTATTTTATGTTTCTTTTAAAATTTTCCTGATTACGAAAGGGCACTTCCGAAACTAATAGAGCAATGTATTAAAATAAAGTGGTTTTAATCAAATTTATATGTTTATATTGGAAACGTTTATACGACCCCAATTCAGCACTGTAACGACTAGAATAAGAAGTCTGTTAGTTTTCGCACGGTTCACCGCTAAATAAATGAGAGAATTTATGATCCCATGTTGTAATAAGATTTTACGAACCTCCCTACCATCCACCATAATACGTGGCCAATGAAGCTTCCACCCCTACTTACGCTTTTTGTTGCTGCGTTACTTTCTTATGACAAACTCACTTCACAGATGAAAAGAGCTAACTCTCTCCCATTAGCAATGTTTGATTTCTACCCGCTTTTATAGATTTTACCTTGAATTTTATGTTGTTGTTGACAATTTAACGATAATTTGATGGATGCTCATACACAAAATTAAGCAATATCGTAAATCAATCGTCTGGTAAACAGTAAGTACCAGCCATTATGTAAAATTGCGAATTGATTATTGTAGTTTGGAATAATTTGTTCAAGGACTTGCAATAAAATAATCGAATATGCGTTTCAATTGACGAAAATTTTTATTAGTATTAATTTACCAATATTTCATGTGCTTACTTTGATAAAACCGTTGGATTGTCTCTCTTGATGTGATTTCGCTCATAAACTTGCATTTTGTTTTTAGAAATATTATTTTTCTTTCCCAAATTCTGGGAGTAGAAACAAGATTGAAATGTTATTTTCGTTGTTATATAATCGCTATGTTTTTCCTCGAATTTGTTCTGTACTTTCTACAAAATATTTTGCTAAGCAGACAATATTTCGTTAATAAAGTAAATGTTGTTATATTTTTGTATAACATTAACATATATTCTAAGTTTTTTGCTAAAATTTTGTATGTTTTCAAGCGTTTTCAAGAGTTTTCTAATATTTTAATCATCTTGAGTATCTTCGAAAAGTTTCGACTACTTCTATTCAAAATATATTATAAAAGAAAGTCCAAAAAAACCTGCGGCTCGCAAAAACTCCAAAACGAGTCCCGGTACGATCAAGGGAGTTATATGGTGTGGTAGATCTCTATCCCCCCCCCTCCAGGTTGACGGTTTCTGTTTTATCTAGAGGGCGTGCTTTTGAAGATATAATGGCTGGAAGTTTCACCCTCATGAAATTTCTCGACCAGTCTTCCGGAAAGTTCTATAAGGTTCCATAGAGCTCTAAAAAGTTCTGGAAGGAGTGGCGGAGTATGTCGTGGAATATTCGGGAATCGGAAATCGGGAACATCATTGTGGAACATTCCAGAACACTCCGAATGTTGTCCTTAGTGAAGCCGAGTAACCCAGCTAGTTCAAAGTATACAAAAATATCATTCAATTACCGTTTGAATCTTTTTGGCGTTTTGTTTTCCATAAATTCCATATTATAATTTTTATTTATTAATATTTTTAAGTCTTCAATCATAAAACATCTTCTGGCTCTACCCATATGTTCGAATAATAGAAATACAAGTTTGAAGAAAAATACAGGACATTTTTTGCTAAACCCACTAACATGTTTCGGATACATACCTGCAGAATTCGTTGGTAATCCTTATAAAATAGTTATTTCTATCCTAATTCTTCATAGAGTAATAAATCAATGACTTTGAAATTATTCATATTCTAAGAATTGCCAAGACAGCATTGATTATTTTTGTACTTCAGTGGAAATTATGATTTCGTTTAAACCTATTATCAGTTGTGAAACTTTTAAAGGAATAATTCAAGCCTAAAATCACAAGGATCCACTACCTGAACCTTACTTGGTTATATTATTCCTTCGAGATAAATTACTAATCGGGCTTTGCACTCGTAATTTGTCATTTGAGTGTCAGTTTTACTAATCAAATAATGGGTATTCGCGTAATCTGGGAAAACGAAAAGGCAAATTCAGCCTGATTTATGCAGGATTATAATACTGAATGATTTTAATCTATATTTTCTGGGTTAATTTTGTCTTTTAATAAATTTTGATATTCAGTTCTCATGGCCAAGTGTAAAACCAAGTGTATGTGTAAAGATACATACGGAGCGCAGTGCAGAGTGTTAATAGTTGCGTGTACCAAACTACCTGGTACCAAGAGCGGCTGGTGACTTTTTCGTGCTAGAGGACGGTGGTTAAAGAAGAATATGTTTGCATTATTTTAGCAGGAAATATCAATATGACAGGTACAATTTTGTAGAAAGAATTTATACATAAGTATGGAGCAATGCTTCCAAATAAGGTATTCTTTTTTATTTGTTCAGCTTTACACTCCTAAAAATGTGATGGACGGAGGTAGTAGAAGAAACTTTACATTTTAAGGTTTCCTAACCTATGCAAATATTTCGTCAGCAATTCAGATTAGAGTAAAGATTGCTGAAATGATTCATAACGCCAAAGTTCCACAACCAGAAGAAAAATAAGAATATTGTGATTTTTTTTCTCATTGGTAAACTTAAGTGAAAAGACAGGTTACTTGGATGGAGAACGTATTTTCCTCGGAAGCCTTCTTCGGCCAATCGTGGGGTGGTATTTTTTCTCAGGCGTCATTTAGCTACGTGCTTATCACTCATATCTACACCTGCCAAATACATCGCTATTATGGCGGCAATCATATAGTAGATAACTTGGAAAATATAATACAAACTGCCCGATAAAAATGTAATAAGAGTTAGAACTTCCATAAAAATGCACTGACTGCAAAATAAAACACAGTAAGCATACTCGGCGGTTCCGAGATGCCCGTTTTTTTTCCTTTGCTGCCAACAACAGACATTTTTTCGGGGAAAAAAATGTAAATAATAGTTCTTTTAGGTACTTTTTGAAAATTCCGCTTTCCGTAAAATAAAGTCACCAGACAGTAAATTTTATTTCGCCTTTTTGGTTGATACGTGTTCTTGTGGGAAGGTTTTTTTATTTTATTTATTGCACTGCTTCGAGCATTCAAATCACAACGGTGCTAAAGAATTTTCACTTCAATAATAGGCGTTAAAACGGAACTCTCGCTGGCAGGAAAGAAAATGTGATTAGAACTCTAATACATCGTGTAACAAATTGAAATTCTATCCACGCGACAACGTATTATAAGAAACCGTTTATTTAATTAGATTTTTTTTCAAACCTTCCAAAGCGATATACTATTATTATCACGATAACCATCCCTAAAATAGTCGAATAAAATACCCAAAATTTGCGAAAATATACCCAATTTTCTTGCGTAAATAATATATAAGGTAATGTTAAGGTAGCCAATTTCTCGAAATAATCAATTCCCATCGCAATTGAAGCTAATAATTCAATTCTACGGCAATATTAGATTTTATTGAAACCGAAAGCTTCTGGATTTCAGGGCCCGCCGTGATTGTCGCCGCTGGGTTGAAATGACGCCGATTCATATTCATGACGTGTTTTTTTATGAAAATTTTATTTTCACTGCGATCTATAAATATTTGCGTGGTAAAATTCTGCAATAAAATTTCCTATTCGCCAACTTGTGACCCGTAAAATACACGCAGCTCCAACCGATACTGAGAAGGCGCTATTTATTTTGCCATAAATTTGAAATATTTGTAAATTTAAGTATTAGTTAATAAATTTACTTGAAAAATTTAAGGCGAAAAACTTTTTTATCGAATGATATTTGAAGCAGCAAAACTCTCAAACGATAATGTTTGAGAGGTCAGAAAATAGTATTATTATTATTATTACATTTTCGTTTTTTCCTAAAACAAGAATAGATCTTTCTACATCTAATCTTTATCTTTACATTACATAGTATATAAGTCGCTCACCTGTCTGTGTGCTTAGATCTTTTAAACTACGCAACTGATTTTCATGCGGTTTTCACCAATAGATAGAGTGATTCATGAGGAAGGTTTTAAGGTATATAATTTGTCAAGATTTTGTGTAAATTGGTTGAAATATATAATATATTAATATATCTGGGGCAGCAGGCAGCGGGTTGACAAACGGGCGGTGTGGATTCGATTTAACAGATGGCGTTGGTTATAAAGGTTGGGTAATGGCGTGGCGTTGTGTTTCTTTAGCCACAGCAACGCGCGTCCGGGTCTGCTAGTGTATGATATAAAGCAGGAAAACTCTTGAATTGTAAGTTTTGGATACCTTAATTTTTTTAAACTTTTTGTCTGGCATTTACACATCAAATATATCACACAGTCACACACATCATTTATTTTTAATTCGTTAAAATTCAAGTTCTGTGAAGGTAATATTAAAGTTGTGGTATTATATAATATTGGCCAGTTGTTTCATAGTTTCATATAACTGATGTACATATATATTAGATTACCTCAACAAAGAAGGCATACCCGCCTCCCAAATTTCAAACAGAACAGAACTTGAATAGAACTTTCATAGATCTTGAATTTTGACTATGAAATTTGATGAATTGTTAAAATTTTGTGACAAGCCGTCCTTAGACTTATCTAACCCACACAAAAAAACGTTTAAGTAATAACATGTTTTTGTCATGGCCAAACATAGTATAAAAATATAGTTTTCTGCAGTAATTTTTTGGTATCGAATGTAAAACTTTACTACGAATTATCTAAAATTTGAATAGTTGTGGATTAAAGAGGTTTGGTTCCCACCCACACATTTATCAGTATATAAAACAGTTGGTATTAATTACGAATGAGGGAAATGGGTTCCTGGACGAAGAAAGGTAATAAAACCACTCAAAATAAAAAAAAGGTAGGGTTTTAATTAAACATTTTTTTATAAAAGAATATTCTAGTACAAAGCACACACTATTCTGTTTTGTACCACATTAAGATATCTATTTCCAAAATTTCACAAACTGATATCTAGAATGATATATTTTTAAGGTTTGCTTAAGGTATGAGATACGAGCCGTGTGGCGGTAAAACCTCAACTCATAAATACGCTCCGTTTTAAAATAGTCTGCTTTTGAATTCCCATATTCCTCGTAAGACGAACCAATATTTCACTACCTATGAAGACGTTGCGCACACTTTAAATTTCTCGTCTTTAAAAGTTGATGTTGAAGGAAAGTATGAAGTATCAATCATTCAGAAACTGTCAAGAACATTTATCCCGGGACGGAAAGCCGGGTAATGTGTAGCTCAGTTTAATACTGTTTCCGGGAGAATACAACACCGTACATTATTTTGAGGTGTCATCTAGTGATGGGAAAGCGAAACTTTTACGTAATCGAATGATCGAATGATGTTTTGAAATAATTACTTATTTTTGGGGTACCCTTTCATTTCCGTGGAAAAATGCCCCAAAAATTGTCGTCTGTCCCCTCGAATCAGAATTCGCTAATATAGCGAGAAGTTGGCAATACATACGCGGAGGAGGCGGACGTATTTAACTGCAAAGAATGTAGGCACAAGAAAGCAATAGTTTCGGTTTCTTTCAGTCTACCTAACAATTTCTTTTCAGTTAAATACTGGGAATTTAAATATTTTTTGGTCATCTGTGACAAGCGCATTCAAAACGATTCAGAATTCAGATCCATTCAGAATCAAGTTACATACTTCAGAAGTGTTTGAGATTAGAAATGCATAGCCAGATTTTTTTTTTTTACATGAGCTCCACACAGAATAAAACAATTTCCCTCAGGGCCTATTTCATCTTTGGGGATGCTATGTGGAGGGTTTTTATTAAGGAAAGGAAGGGAGGGGAGAGTCCTGGGAAGGAAAATGGTATAGGGGGTGGGTAGGAATCTGGGGTTCAGTGTGTCCAGGTCATCCGCCTCCAAGATCTAGACAAACCTCACCCCATGAACCCGGGCACCCCTGCTAAATCACCAAACGTAGTGAACCACTTGGGGTGACCTATGGCAGAGGTGTTGGTTATCCAATAAAGGTTTCCGGGGCGGCGGTACCCATTCCCGCCTCCCAAATCGAAATACTTTTAAAAATCGATGTTTCAATTTTTTTCATCCCTATATCATATTTATTGGTCTGGCTTCTCGAGCATTATTTTAAACTCTATTTCGATTGACCTGTGATCGCCATCTCGAGGTGGATATTTCGATAACACACATGTCTATGGCCTCGGTTCTCGGAACATTATTTCTAATTTTTTTCCGATTGACCTTTGCTTGAGAATTGCTTATATCGAATGGATATTTCGATTACGTACATCTCTAGTGTCTACGTTGCACATACCCTCACTTTCTTCGTCTAGATTGTTGAATATTATTTCTAATTCTAAATTCAAATCACTTCGATTGACCTTATATGACTTATGGTGCATTACCATGCTTGCCAAGCCTACGCAAACCTCCACAAGCTCCAAGCGTACACAAATCTCGCCTGGCATTTGTAAGCCGTTTACACGCTTGTGACTGCGTCAGTACGCTACCAACATCCGAGCATGGCGGACGCCGAACTTGTATCGGCTATTGCGTTTGGTTTAACATACTGTTATTTGAAATACAAGCAAAGTATAAAAAAAACAATATAATATTGTCTTGTATTATAAAAAAAAAGTTATTCCAACAAAAATCATATGTTTTTTTATTGTAACAAATAATAAATCATCAATAAAAGATTATTTATTTATATTGACTTTTTTGGTAAATCCAATAAATTAAATTAGTGCATTCAAATTATGAACTTATACATTTTTATAATTCAGGCATGCCTATTACGTCATACATATGTCTCGTAATGTTAGATCCGACCCCGACTGGATTGGCAACAAGCCTACGCAAACCCTAAGCAACCCTACGCAAGCCAAGACAAACGACCTGTTTCCACGTTGGCGTTTGTAGAGGTTTGCGTAGGCTTGGCAAGCGTGGAAACGGCGCATTATATCGAAGTGGATATTTCGTCTATGGACACCTCAAGTGTCTATATTGCACGTACACTCACTTTATAGGTATCAGTTTTCGAAACTATTTGAATCATTTGGTTAACCTCCAATATTGTTAATTTCGAAGTGCATAATAAGATTACGCATATCTCTAGGTTCTTGAACGTTAATTCAAATTCTAAATTCAAATCCCTTCGATTAATCTTCAATCAATTATCTCGAAATGGATATTTCGATTAGTCACATCTCTACAGTTACCGTCTACGTTTCACGTACCCTCGCTACCTTGGTCTCCTTGCGGTCGCAGACGTGTCTGCTAAGTTCCATTGTCTTCGCAATGTAAATGGCTGTAATTACGTCAGAAGACCCTTTAGGCATTGTTTATCTCACACTAGAAGCCTGACCAAAGAGGACTTAGCGAGCTTTGTTAAGACTGGCATCCTGGTTATTTACTACAGTTGTTGGCAATAGGAACAAATTCAAGGATAAATGGCTGAGCCGGGGAATCCTTCAGCGATGTTTCGTTAACAATTTAACAATTAACTAGAAAATGGAATTGATCCAAAACATATTTTGTTCAAATACAGGCAATTTTTCAAAGGTACCCATAATATCGAGGTACTGATAATATTTTTTACATAGTTATTATTTTAAATCCATTTTCGAAAAACATTCACAGTTGCATTTACTTTCTTAGGCATTTTTATTTTAAGTGGGGGCATAAAAAAATTGGGACTAAACCAAACTGAGTTACGCGTGGAGTAAAATTTATATAGTAACTTTAAAACGAAGTTACCTCTGCTAGTAAGTTAGGTCATAAATATATTTAAAAAAAAATTGTACTTTGATTATTGTGGTAGATTTTTTAGTCAATTATTATTAATTTTTTTTTCTTTATTCATTACTTACAAAATAGGGTTACATTATTAGATGATTTTTAGACCACCATGCTAGGCTGATGCCCGTGTTATGGTGGTCGAATTACATTCTATCGAAAGCAAAATAATAAAATTGTGGTGCCAGTCTATTATTTCATAATCGTTTGCTATTGTATATTAATTATATACGCTCAAAAGCTATCAAAAACAGTAAGGTACACTATTTTGGACAGTTTCTTCACCAATATTCTGAGATGTTATTTTTTCAGTTTTCATTTATAACCTAATAATGATAAAAATAAGAATAAACAACGTCGTGAATAAATGAAGTACCTATATATAATAAGTGAAATTAAACAATTTTATTTTCCGGCGTCGAAAAATAGGTGTTTTCATAATAATTTTACAGTAAATAAAACAAAATGAATGAACGTTTGCCATCCCTTGAGCATTAAAATCAAATGAGCTTTTATTTTTAGCATGTTTTAATAGAAGTAATGATAAAAACAAGTTGGTAAACACGTAAATGGGAGTAAAATACACGATTAAGTCATCAAAAACCTCACGGAATCTCGTCATTACGATGTTTTCCTTGTCATCAGCGGATGATTGAGCGTAGACAACTTTATAAGGCTCGCAAATGGCATGTTTTTTCATTGCACTCACTGAACACTTTAGTTTTGTTTTATTTTGAATTACATTTATTATATAAGGGTATAATTAATTAAACCCGACGTGATAACATATATTAAGTAAAATTCTTAGTACGACCGAGTATTTACAATTTAATGATGGATATTTGAGGTGAACTGATATTGTATTAATATAAAACATAGAGTATATTTTCGTAGAAATCAAATAAAGGATGAAATGTACCATCAACTTTGAATACTTACCACTAATTTATTTACTAAAGAAAGCAAAAGGTAGTAATATTATAAATGCGAAATTGCTTGTGTTTGTTTGTTATGCTTTCACGCCTTAACCACTAAACCGATTTAAAAAATAATATATAATGGTAAGCTCTGGCATTATGAAATTTGTATAAATGAAAATGTGTGTATTTCATATATTTTAGAGGCAGGGAGGGAAGGAAGGGGAAGGTGGGGTTTGCGGAGAGTGAAGAGACGAGGGAAGGGGTAGGCGGGGAAGGTGGAAGAGAACGGGGACGCATGACGCTGATTTCTTTGAATGGCATTCAACGCATGCCGGGTACCGGCTAGTATAAAATATTTTGAATTCTGTTAACAATTCCAATAAATGTTTTATAATATCAAAATTACCAATTTTCGACCAGCGGATGTTTGCAAATTGGCCAAAACGTATCCAAAGTGTGGCCAAAAACACTCGAGTTTTATTAAAGTTGTAATGTAAGTTTGCAGCTAGGAATTGTCGATGATCTGAAATGTATCATGATTATTTTTGGGTTATTATACTGTGTTGCGCTTTGACCTTATTTAGCCGACGTTTTGGACAATGCCCATCATCAGGGCAAATGTGTGGATTGTGGCAAAGTGAGGGTTTACTTTCGTAATGATAGCTCTTACGGCCATTATTTCAGTACAGTAAGAGGTTAAATTAATTTTGATGTCGGCGTTTCGTTTTGGTGGAGTCTTCATATCTGATATTATGAATAATATTCAATTCAATTTCAGTGCCGGCAACCCGGGCGTTTATTTATAATTAGTTATGTACATCAGTTTTTTTTCCTTACCCTCCTCACTAGACAGAGTCTGTTCTGAGGCTGGTAACTAACAATTTTTAATTACATAAAAACAAGTAAGTGGTAAAAATAAAATAAAAAAAGAAATATATATATATTATAGTAAAATAATAATAATAAAATAAGAGGATATCAGAATTTAAAAACAGAGTAGAATAAAAGAAAATATATAATATTAGATATTAAGAATATTACTTATCTCTCTTCTTTCTTTGACATTCAACCAGTTTAAAAATCTTTTGAAAACCCAATTCAAATTATTAGATGCGACGTAGGTCTTTGTTTGGGCTACAAACTTATTGAATATATATGGTGCCAAGTAAGATTCATGTTTTTTTGCAAAATTTGATTTGATATGTGGTACTTGTAATTGATTGTGTGTGTTTGCTCTTGTGTTTTGCGAGTGAGTTATGAAGTGTGGTGATATTTTTATGCAGTTTTTGTAGATGATCTTCTTTATGTATAGTTTATTTATGTCTAATAGGTTATTGTTGATCATTAGCTGTTCTGTCGGATGTTGATAAGGCTTTCTAAACATAATTCTGATTATTGTTTTATGATTAATTTTAAGTGATTTGAGGTGAGTCTCTGCTGCTGCTCCCCATACTGAAATACCATACATTAGAATACTTTGACAGAGTGCATAATATATATTTTTTAGCTGAGGTAGTGACATAATATTTCGAATTGTTTTGAAGATGTAAGAGAGTTTCCGTATTTTATTTGTAATTAGGTTAATTTGGAGATCCCATTTTAAGTTATTGTCAACAGTTAAACCGAGATATTTAATATTTTGCGCATAATCAATTTTGTGACAAACACAGCGTGAGTTAGTTAACGAGGTAACTGTGCAGGGGTGAAGATGTAGTTGTGGGCGACTATCTGGCTGACCAGCTAATGTTTTACTGAAAGTTAAGTATTTTGTTTTAGAAATATTTAGTGTCAGTAGATTATTTATTAGCCAGTTATTTACTTCAGTCATCCCTGCTTCCGTGTTTTTGAAGACGTTTTCCCATGATTGGGCTTTGAATAAGATTACAGTGTCATCTGCATAACTGATTACTTTGTACTCTATGTTCCCTAGGCTTATCTCCGTTAGACTGTTAATGTAGATGAGAAACAGTATGGGACCTAAGACGCTGCCTTGGGGTACTCCATACCTGGTGCCTACTTTGTCACTTTCTTGATTATTGATTTTTACAATTTGTTGTCTATTTTCAATGTAGCTGATGAACCATTTTAGTGGTGGACCTGTTATGCCAATGTTTTTGAGTTTTTGTTGGAGTAATTTGTGTGAGATGGTGTCGAAAGCTTTTGCTAGGTCTAATATGAATCATATCTGATCTAAAATATAGTCACGCTTTGAAACACGATATCGTGTACATTTTTTTTTTCATGTTAAGCCGTTACCATTATTCTCAACATATTTTTATACGACCCACTATTAAACTCAACCGCCCACAACATGATGAGCTCCCGATACAAAACATAAAGCTCAGCACATACACCAGGGAGGATCGTGACTTTATAAGTAATAGGGTGGACAAGTGGACATGTTCCTAATATAAGGTTAAGAAACAAGAAGATTCTTTTTACGTTGGATCCACACAAACAGGCCCATTGTTATTATTTATTATTATGTTTTATTTGGGGAAGCTGTGGTGAGGACCTTTGGATTTTCTGGAAAGGAAAAGGATATGAGAGGTGATGATGGGCAGACGCATCCGCCGTCAAGACCTAGAAAAACATTACCTGTTGAACCAGGGCACCCCTGCTAATTCACTAAACGTATCAAAACACTTGTGGTGGCGTATAGCAGAAATGTTCGTAATCCTATAAATAAACCAACACCCCTGCCATAGGTCACTTAATTGCTTCGCTACGTTTGGTTACTTAACAGAGGTGCCCGGGTTCATCGAGTGAGGTGGGTCCAATTCTTGGCGGTGACCGATGCGCTGACCCTTCAGCTGCCTAACTGACCGAATCGGATGAGGCGGTATGGGGAGATCTTTGACCCTTCCAGCTGGTCTTTCTCGACCCATCGTCTTGCACCGCAGCGGGAGGGATGGATTCACACGCCCTTCACTCCTGGACACACTGACCCCTAGATTCCTACCCACCCCTCTTACCTTTTTCCTTCCCAGAACTTCCTCTCATTCCTTTCCATAAAGGACCCGGAATCAATATGACATAGCATCCCCAAAGATGACACAGGCCCTAAGGGAAAATTATTTTTCCCAGAGCCACCTGTGTGGAGTAAATGTAAAAAATCACGGACGTACAAAATATATGGACATGCCCTTACGTGTTAAAAAACGTGTTATTTCCCCCTCCCATTGGAACCATTTTTCGGAACCGGCTGGGCGTGTCCGGACCAGTGTCGTGCTCTCATCGTACATTTTACGCACGGACGCTGTATGTCTATGAAACACATACTTAGACATCGAGATACATAGCGACGCGAAACACAAAGCCGCTGTTTACTGGGTCAAGTAAATCATGAAACATTTGTAAAAGTGTCTACGGAAACAAAATATTTCACTAAGAAAATACTCTGAACCTTACTTTGCGAATTTGGATTTTACACATCTGTTCATACCGTGGCATGCAATTCGCGCTCCCATATAAAAAGGTCTATTCATTCAAAAGCAGATTTTACTATCAGGAACTAAATAGTGATATTATAGTGCGAGGTGCCTATATACTGTTAGATTGATTTATTGGCGAATCACAAGTCTCTTTCCTCTCTTCGCCCCGCCATAGTTGGTTTTTACCCCTCATCTGTAAGTTCTCGTCTAGTTATTTGTATGTCTATGTAAAAAATAAAATAAAATAACAAAATTGCTACTGTTTATATCGCCAGACCCAAAACAACGTTTAATCTACAAACTTTGTTGAAAATCCATCACCATTCCAAACGATTTATTACAATTATTATTTATTATTTTATTACCACATTATTAGAAATTTCGCCTTACTTGTAATATGTAACGAACAAAAAACGTGTTTTGCAACTAAAAAATGCACGTATATCTGTAGATTCCGTTTCATATGTCACTAGAAAGAAGTCAAGAGAAAATTTTATTTTACGAAAGATTTTGTGGGAAACATGATATTTTAATCATTCTCTTTTTAAAAAAACATTTTTTATCTGAATAAAAAAAAAATACTTCAACTGCTAAAAGACTTACCTAAAAAAGTAAGACGGTTCCGGTCCCAAATAAATAACTCAAACAAAAAGAGAAAGTTTTTTAATCATAATATGTATAACAATGACTTCCTTCCTGAATTAACATTTTAAAAATAATGAACTTAGTAATAATGTTGAAAAAGTAAAAGTATCAATATACTCATTAGTTTCACGCTGCTCATGTTTTATGCTGTTTATTCAAAATGCTGGAAATGTTTTAAAACTTGTATCTCAAATACATAGAATAAAGAAGAAAACTAGAAGTGCCTTCCATGCAAATTTGAATGGAAACATTCGTAAACCCGTTTAATCACAGGAGACTAAATTTTTCCCAGCCCACAGACCCAGGTCTCCTATAAAACACTGTAACTCCCTTACTTTTATAGTGAGAAATATGTTATATACGTGTTAGAAACGCAAAACACCACGCTTTGTTTCAAATCTTAAAATAACCACTAACAAAGTAAATTAATGAAACCAAAGTTTTGAAGATAGGTAAAAAACCATGCTTTATAATTCAAATCTTAAAAATAACCACAAAAAAGTTCAATGTACACCTTTGTATTACGAATTTTTCATTAATTATTTCTACATGGAGCGACAAAAAAGCCAGGTGGCCATAACAGTTGTAATACATTTGTCTAATAAAATATGTAGGTATGTGTTTTTATTTATTAACAGTAATTTTTATTAGAAAAAATGTAAGATGAGCCATGTTTAAAACTTTTTATGTTTGCATGCAAAAATTTTATATTTAAAAAATAACGCGTTTATTTAGAATTATAAAACGTGAAAACATGTTATCACCTTTCAAAAACAGCTTTTAGTTTTCGGATATGCTTAGAACCATTTCATTTATTTGCATTTTAGTGTGTGATATCCTCTCCGCTTTTCTCGTCTCTTCTTTTGAATTCTTTTTTTAAAATATTTTTAATTTTACTATTTTTTTAATTCTTTCATCCTTTCAAGTTTTCTTAAACTTTTCTTTTGGCTCTGATCGATATTTAATTTTTTCAAAGGCTTTATATGTATGACACACAAGCCTTCATGAAAATGTGACCCTTATTTTCTTTGATTACTACAGGAAGCTATTTAAAGATCCCTTGTACTACATATCTTTATAGATATAAGTACTTAACTAATTAATACGTTATCTACGACCTTGAACGTAAATTTTCGTATTTATGTTGTAAATAAATTCCACCAAACGTTGTGTTTTTTTTTTGATTTATGGTGTGGGAACTTAATTACTTTTGTTTTGTGGTACCCTTTGATTCTGAAAGGAGCGTTGAGCATCGAATTTGACTGGTCCATTTCTTGCAATTCTAAATTTTATTTTATTTTCTTTAGGAACTAAACTTTCCCTAAACACTATTTCGATTTCCTACCTCTAATGAATCCGCAATATACCTGTAATTAATGACATTTACCTGTTCAATTGTTTGTGTAATTAAGAATGACTCAAATGGTTAATTGTTAGTGAAGTCTTTTGTTACTCAAGATTTATTTACTGCTTGGCTCTCCCCTATTTTGGTCCTGATGCTATAAAGTACATATGACATTGTTTTAGTAGATTATTGTTATTAATTGATTGTCTATTAGAACGAACTCAGAAATGCTCTTTTGCTTGCATAATTTGGCTCCTATCCTCCTGCAGATACACAGGGTGGTCAAAGATCAACTAGAACTTCGCACAGTCAGCCGACGCGATTTTCCAGAGGGCCGTTATACCTTGTTCTGTCAATCTTCCATGTCGTCGTGTACGTTACTCAGGTCTTTCTCTAAGCCCCGAAATCTCCAAATTCCAACTCCTCCGAAGTCTACTATTTACTTAGAGCAAACCGGTTTCGTTCTATACACAATCATATACTCACGGTCTTTGCAAGAGTTCGAGTCGTGAATTCTAATTTCTCGCATGCAAGAGACGATGTGAGGATGCCCCTGTCGAGACTAAAGCGCTAGCTGTAAGCGAGTCCACATCATCCAATGCACAGTACATAAGAAGATATATATGTATACATAAGTTTGGGAAGGATTATAACTCGCAATGTGAAGCTAGCTAGCCTCGCATTCCAAGCTCGGATTTCGTGAAAAGGAATTCTGCGAAAAACCTTAGCCGATGACCGAATATATACATATTAAGAGTAGGAAATATCAATATATAAGAATAAACTAAGAATATTTATTAGTTTTATTAATGGAGAGCTAATAACTTGTTAGGGGTGCCTCGATGTCGGCTTCTAAACCAACACCAGGGCCCAAAACACGTCCCTGACTAGCTCTCAGCGGGACTATGGTACTCTCTATTCAGGGGGGTGGGCAGCTCAAGGCTAGGGAACTTCTCTCCATCCTCCGGTGACCCACGGGATCCTCACTGGCCAACAATCCTCCCGCCGTAGCAGAATAATAACAATGTTAAATCATTTAGACATGTATTGTAAACTCAAACACATACATAGGTTTCTACAGTACAATTCAATTACAAGAAATGCAAATTACACAAACCTAGCTAAAGTGTTTAACTCTCCCTGACTGTCTCTCAAAACGAAACTCTCCGAGTCGTGATTTCCGCGGGGGCCCTACATTTCACTGAATTACGGACAACATTTAAGGAGGAAATCAAGATACAGCTTACATGTAGGTTGGCAGGAACCTCGTCTCATGTGGCAGCTTCATCAGGCACTTTCGTAGTCTAAATAGACCGAACTATGGTGCGGCAAAAGGCCGATTATACTCAAAGGTATTTCAATAATACATCGCGGCCCCATTGAATTGGGTCCGCCGGCTATAGTGGGCCGCTAGCGTGTCCGTTCGCAAAGGCGCTCAGCTCTCTTCTGTGGAGAGCAGCGGACTGCCGAGAGTGGCCGGGCACGGGGGAGAGGCAAACAGGATACGGGGCGGGGAGAGGCGGCGGCGGAACTGTGGGCTAGCTGCGTCTTGGTAATCCGCTACAGGCGTATCGTAACACTTCCCCCCGCGCTTGGAAAAAAAGCGACGTGGCAATGGAGCTGTAGGAAAAAAAATCCTCTTAAACTTCCATCGGGGTTCTGAGAGATTCGTTGCTTGAGAGATGCCTAGCTAGAACATGCAATTTATGTTATAGTTTAGGTCACAATGTTTGTAGGGAATGGGTGAGGGGTACATACAATGTTTGGAAAAGAACAGTTTTGGTGAAAGTACATGGTGTGAAACAACATACAAGATTATGCAATTGAAAGATGACAATACATGGTTATGCAATTGAACAAAATAACAATACATGGTTATGCAATTGAAAAATAACAATACATGGTTATGCAATTGAAAAATAACAATTCATATTTGTACAATCGAAGAACAAAAAAACAAGAACAAAAATGCCTGTGTGATTCTAAGGTTTCATTGGTCTGGGAGCTAAGTTTGCGAAGCGTGGATTTGTTTGGTTTCGGAGAATTTCGAAGAGGAGGACGTGGTTTCACAGATTCTAAGGATTACATTATCACTGTAATCAGACCCCTTTGAGATAACACTCAGAAGTACACTTGGGCCTTAGAAAACACTTGGTTTTGTCGAAGACGTCGAAGTTCATGAAGTGGAGACTGTGGTTGCTGTGCCGCGACTATGGTTACAGAGGTCATTGAAGAGGAGAATCCAGTGTCTGCAGACATGCCAGTACGAATCCTAAGTGTTATTAAGGTAAACACGGATCGTATATAATGGTTATTGAAGCATAATGTAGCTCAACATAACTTGTATTGGTACGCATTCAGCGAATACTGGAAGTCAAGGTAATGATGGTTTACACATGACGATATATGCGTCACTGCATGACAGCGCAAGAGACGACATGGTTGGCATTGATAGCAAGAGTAAGAACAAACCTAGGAGCTAGCGTGCCCAAAAGGTGGTTCAGAGTGTCATAATGTATAGTGGGACAACTCAACTTGCTGTGGCACGACAAAACAACATACATATGAGCGGTATGGTCTGTGCTTTCAGGAACAAATGCGTAGAAAAATGGCAGCAGGAGGGACCTAGTAACCACAGCGCGTGCTGTCAGGAAGTGGAGCTCAGCTTGGCTGTTGGTGATGACATCCGCCTGGGCTTCTTTTTAATCCGGGAGAAATTATTATTAGAGCAAAATTCTTGAAGTTTACCTGCCTAGGGACCAATGAAGAAAAGGTTTGGAGAGAAACAAAATGTGTCCAGATTATGAAATAAACGAAGTTTTAATCACCGACCCAGAGAGTGACGAAGAGAGAGTTTTCTAACTACATTGTGATTACATGAACATTTTCCTTTACCAGGATGACTTGGCGTTTGCCGAGTGACAATATGTCTTGGTTAAAAAACAACCGGCCTTCCATGGCCTATGTTAACATAAAGGTGGTAACATTTTTTGTAGAATTTCAAAAAACAAGACAAAGAAGTCGTGAATGAGTCACGGTAAAAGCAGAGAAACCAATTCATGAATAAAGGTTGTCAAAAGGAGACAGACGGTACGCCAAGTGCATATCGTACGTATCCAACATTCATGAATGTGTTTCGTAAAATTGAGAACGAGAACAAAAGGTGAGACATATGCAGAGAGTGAGGGAGAAAGCCTGCTGATAATTGGTTAATTTGCCGATTCGCACTCCCAGTGAGGGCGAATTATGGTTAACAACAGATTTTCCTCTTCATAACATATACCTGAGAACATGATGGTGAGGAGAAAGGAAAGGAAAAGGAAAGGAGTTGAGTGACGAAACTTGCTAGAGACTGGACTAATTTCCACTTCAAACTCCATGTGAGAATGAAACCTGATCAACCAGCAGATTTCCTGACTCTTTACAATTGTTAAAAGGATGAGGAGGAATTTGAATACACATTAACAAAGAGACTAATCTTTTGCGTGTATTGGGCAAAAGATTAGGGGTCATTTTAAAAAACTCCTGCGTGATTGTGAGAAAAGACAGACCCTTGCTCCAATTTCACAAACCTGGGGGTTTTCTTATCCGTTCCCCAGACAACGAGTTGGGTGGTTTTGTGCTCAATCGATTAACTCCCACAGCACTATGCCCCATAGTTAGCAGTGAAGCTACAAACTAGTCCTTTTGGGATAGTAGATATTCCTGGGCTTCTTTCCTTTTTGCAAAGAAGTAAAAAAAACAGGAGGTCCACGGGCATTGGCGTTGAATGACAACAAAAGGGTTGTGGACTACATTTCGTAGATCGCACACAAAAGGTTTGATATTATTTCGTTCGCACGACTCATGGTAAGTGTTTTAACGTCTCCACGTATAGTGTATAAGGGTTGTACACAATTATACATACAAGCGGTACTCATGACAAATGAATGACACACGACCAAAATACAAAAGCGGTACCCATGACAAATGAATGACACACGACCAAAATACAAAAGCGGTACTCATGACAAATATGTCACACGACCAACTCAATAACATTTAGCTATGAGCAAAAGTGATTATGACGAACTTCTCGTATCGTGGCAGGTATTTTAAGGATCCCTCCTATAACGGTGGATGTTCTAAGGATCTCTCCTATGACGGTGGATGTTCTAAGGATCTCTCCTATAATGTAACAGGGTTACGTTTAAATACAACACAATAAACGTTAACGATGCTTGATTTTAACACATTTTATAAAGATTCGTTAGATTAACTAACTCCGTAGCCCAAAAGCGTACGACAGAGAAGATAGACAATTTGATGCTACTTCATGTGTTACAAAATACAAGGGTGATGGCAGAGTATAATTCTACTTACACCAAGTATTTAAAACAAAGACAGACCTATAATGGTTTTACATACTGTCTGTTGTGGCAACCTGCAGTGAGGAAGACCAAAGAAAAGGGACCAATTACGGTTTTACATACCCTTTGTGCAGTTACAAACATACCAGGTTATGTGCAATTTGGGTTGCAAATACTTGGTTAAATGAACACCTAAAAGTTGTGAATTCCAAAATCAGGATGACCATAAGGTTTTATTAACCTGTCTCGTAGGGTTGAAACGTGTCATATAAGACATACGTAACGTACAAGCAAAAAAACAAAATAACAAAAAAACAGTGGCTTTGTTATAACAACCAAAGACCGGATGATTCGGTTTTACGTACTTTAGTTGAAACGAGCCAAATTGATTTATATACAGGGTTATAAAGACCAATCATTGGTTTTATAAATACAAGTTCCAAAATGGACGTGTCGATATCCAATTTGGGTACAAGAGCATGAATTTGGGTGGGACGCCATCAATTTTTAATTTAAGAGGAAAAAATTGAAAAAAACTTATTTACACGAGGGGCGACTATGTAAGTAACCACTGTTTGATTTTCATGCTGGAGATACCTCGGAAGGTTTTACAACTCATGATGAACAAGATAAAAGGAAAAATTGTAAAAATAGTTAACTGGTTCTGAGTCGGAATTTAACACTTTGGAATTTACAAAACCCGACTTCTAGAACGACACGCCGATGGGCAATTGTCAACTACTTTACATGAACAAAATAAACAGGTGAGAAAGTTCCTTTCCACACGACAAAAATGCAACAAAAAAATAAATAAAAAAATTACAAAATTACATGACAAGGCAGGGTATGACATGGCATGAACATTGCGTAGTGTACGTGTTGAGGCAATAAATGGGCTCGCGACTTCCCAAACATTGAAACTCGAAAAGTGTCTCCGTTCCAAAGTGATCAGTTTTAGAACAGGTGAAAAAAATAAAAGAAAAAAAAATTGTCGTGAGGGAAAGAAAAAACAGTGCAAAAACAACATTTGAAAGTAACTTCAAGGAGAGTACGCATTAATTTACAAAATAATTTACAACTTGTTTCATTTATGAAACGATGGGCATGTGATTGACACAATACACGCCTGACGTAGTAAGACTCTGTAAGCTTACAAAAAAGGTGATGCATACTGGATCATTTTACGTTTGCTGAGATAGTGGGGGCAGTTTTACTTGACTCCTCACTTCCAGACTTAACAATGTCCTTAATGTGGTAATTACCAATGTGCTTTCCAGATGAGTCAGACAAGGAGTACACTAGGTCTGATATTTTCCTTAGGACTTTGGCCTTCACGAAACGTGGTGCCAGCTTAGCAGAGAAATACATGGCTCCTTGGGAAAGTGTGTTGTTTTTTCTCCAAACTATGTCTCCTGTATTGAAGGTGACATGTTTTCTACGTAAGTTATATCTGTCCGCACTCTTTTGGTGAGCCAGGAGCAAAGCATCAGTGACTTCACTGTAAATGGCCGACAGTTCTTCCAAGCGATGGGCATAATCTGCGGTAGGGTTGCTTGTGGTGGCAGATGACGTAGGAAAGTTTGTGTCCCTATGTAGAGAACCATGGACGACTTGTTCCATACCGTGTTTTAAGAAGAAAGGTGTGTAACCAGTGGCCAGGTTAACAGTGTTGTTCATAGCGGCCTGAATTTTATCTAGGTTTTTACACCAAGTGCGTTGGTCTTTATCAACTAGAATAGCTAGAGCTGTGTTGATTGTTTGGTTGTAACGTTCGACAGTGTTATTTTGGGGAGTGTACAAGGTGTTATAATAAATGTCCTTGATTCCGTATTTGGCAAGAAATTCTTTGAATTCCTGGGCAATAAACTGTTTTCCGTTATCAACAATTACGGTTCTGGGTGTTCCGTAAGGTATAAAAATGTGTTTTTCCAGAAGTTTGATGATGGCGGACGCGTTGGCTCTTTTTAAAGGGAAGATCCAACAGAATTTGGTGAAAACATCCACTACACTAAGTATGTGCATGTGTCCGGCATAACTTCGAGGAAAAGGTCCGACGAGGTCCATTGACAATGACTGTAGGGGTCTGTCGGCGCGTTTGGGGTTACCCATTAGGCCGGCAGGTGCTGCCGTGCTATGTTTATAAGCTTTACAAGTTTCACATTTAGAGATGTAATTGCGAATTTGTTTGAAAAGACCAGGCCAGTAATACTTCAAGGAAATCTTTTTATACGTCTTGAAAGTTCCTGGGTGTATAGAGTCGGGAGCACTATGATTGTCAATTATTATTTGTTCTCTTCCTTCGAGGGGGACGACAAGTTTCCAAGAGTAATCTTCGAGGATGGATAGTGGTGCCTTGCAATTACGGTATAGTTGTCCTTCTTTTATGATAAAATTAGGAAACTTTTGATGATTATTTTTACAACCTTCGAAGATTTTCAAGTACCATTCATCTTTTGTAGATGGAGGGGGGGCAATTGTGTCAACATTTAATGAAGCCAATTCAATTCTTGAAAGAGCGTCAGGAACAATATTGTCCGCGCCTTTACGGTGTACAACATCAAAATTGAATTGAGACAAACGGGAGGCCCAACGAGCGAGTCTACCGGAGGGATTACTTAAAGAGATCAACCATTTCAAACTACTATGGTCTGTGACTACAGTAAATTTGCTACAGTCTATGTAACCGCGGAAATGGTGAACAGAATCCAATACGGCCAATAACTCCTTTTCGGTAATTCCGTAGTTTTTCTCGTGTTTATTTAACGTACGGGAAAAATACGCTACAGGGTGTTCGCCATCTGGGAATTCTTGAGTTAGGACTCCACCGATTCCTACGTTGGAGGCATCCGTGTGGAGGGTAAAAGAGAGTGCAAAATCCGGGCAATTCAGAACGGGGGCTTTTTGAAGGGCATTTTTTAAAGTTGTAAACGCTTCTTCAGTTTCAGCAGACCATCGGAAGTTGCTGACACCTTTACGGGTGCCGGTAATTTTATTTAAGGGGGCTGCAATTGTGGAAAAGTCTTTGATGAATCTTCTGTAGTAACCTGCAAGTCCAAGGAAACCTTTGACTTCCTTCGCGTTTTTGGGTCGGGAAAAATTTGCCATGGCTTCCACCTTAGCGGGGTCTGTTCTTAGACCTTTTTCGTCGACAATGAATCCCAAATAACGTAAACGGGACTTACAGAATTCAGACTTCTTCAAGTTGATGGTTAAACCAGCGAACTTGAGTTGTTGAAAAACCTTTTCCAACATTAATAGGTGTTTTTCAAAGGTGTCGCTGACGATGATGAGGTCGTCAAGGTAACAAAACAGGCTGTTATCGACTTCAGGACCGAAGAGTTTGTCCATCAGTCTTTGTAATTCGGCGGGGCTGTTCTTTAGACCAAAGGGTAATCTTTTAAAATGGAACATTCCCCTACCAGGTACAACGAAAGCAGTTTTTTCACACGATTCTGCGTCCAAAGGTATTTGCCAAAAAGCTTTGCTTAGGTCAACAGAGGAGATGAACTTGGCGTTGCGCAGTTGGTCTAAGGTCGCGTGGACGTAAGGTAAGGGGTATGCGTCAGCTTCCGTACAAGAATTTAAACGTCTACTGTCGAGACAGAAACGTGCGGAGCCATCTTTTTTAGAAACCAAAAGAGTTGGGTTGGTCCATGCACTTCTGCTGGGAACCACCACACCCATTTTTAACATTTCATCAAGTTCTTTTTCCAAAAGTTTAAGCTTTTGGGGGGCTAAGTTGTAATAACGTTGCTTTATGGGTGGGCCATTGGTTTTAATGTGGTGTTCTACCAAATTTGTCAAACCCAATCCACATTTTTCGAAAGATATTGATTCGAATTTATTTACCATTTCCTTTAGTTGGAGAGCTTGGTCCGTGCTTAAATTTTCGTGAGGTATTATTGTGCGGATCTCACTAATTTGAGCAGCAGTGGAGGTTTCGCCAAGAGTATTAAATACTTGGGGAGCAACGTTAAAAGCCTTCCAGAAGTCAACGCCAAGGATGAAATTCTGGGATATAGAGGGCACTATTAGAAAATTGATTGTAATTATTTTATTGTTACAATTAATTGGCAGTGCAAGGGTACCGATGACCGGCTGGGAAACATTATCCGCAGTCGTCAGGTGTGTTGTTTGTGGCGAAATTTTAAAATCACTGTTAACAAAAGGCAGGTGAGCATTGTTGCCAAGACAGCTGACAGATGCACCGCTATCAAGTAATCCGGAAAAGGGCACATTGTTAACAGAGAAAAGAGCATAGGGTCTCCCATCTTTAGCTTGTTTGCAACAAACCGAGGAAACATTTAAGGTCTGGTTAAAATACTTAATGTGTGATAACCAATCAGTCCATTCTTTAGACCTTGGTTCAGAATGGGTGCCTGAGAGGTTATTATTTAGTTTTTTGGCCTCTTCATGTAGAAATTTGGTGGGGGCTTGGAGAAATCCACCTGAGGTCTGACATCGCTTGGGTTTTGTAACCTTTCTGCATTGTGCCTCGATTTCTTAAAAATGTTGCGCAGTTCGTCGCGTGGAGAGCGGTCCCTAGAGTGGTGTCTCTTGGATGTTCGGGGTTCCTCGGATTCCAGAAGTCGTGCTTGCTTGAAACAAGTAGCGGCTAGGTGGCCTACTTTTTTGCAAAAGGAGCACACTTTTTTGTTGTCGAATTCTGGCTTTAAACCAGACGAACGGCTTGGCACAACCACATTATTCGACACATTCTTTATGTTATTCCTATCCTGGTACGATTCCAGGAGGAGACAGACTTCGTTTAGCTGGGCCAGGGATGCAATTTTCTGTGAGGTGATGATGTTCTCGTATTTGCTTAAAAGGCCATCAGTTATGACTGGTAATAGTTCAGCTTCCGGAACAGGATGTGAAAGCTTGATGTTGATGGATTCAGCCCTTTCTATGAATGTAGCCACAGGTTCATCTACTAGTTGTTTAATAGATAGTAGAGATAGTTTGATCCGGTGCTGGGCCTCCTTTTTTTCAAAGCTAGAGATTAGGGCAGCTCTGAGTTTATTCCAATCTTTGCATTTAGTCTTTTGGATGCGGTGCCACGGAATTAATTCTGGGGAGATGAGTTCTATAAAGTTTCTCCGTAGAATCTCGAATGGGATATTTTTGATTGTAGCCGTTTCTTCAATACGGTCAATGAAATCCAGCACATCGGAGACGCCATTATATTTGACTTTCCAAGAGGATAAATCGTAAGTTTTATCTTGTGTCAAGATGGGTGCGACGTCCTGTTTTATCATTACATGCGGCGTAGGTTCTTTGTCAAGATTATCCAAAACTTGCGTAGCCGAACATGAATTATTTTCGTTGGAGGGGGCGAGATTTATTCTCCTAATGTACTTTTTGTTGAATAAAAGTGCATATGCCTTCAATGTAGATTTAGATTTGCTTGATGGCGAGAGTCCTCTATCCTTTAAAGCAGCTTGTAAGTGGGCTTTGGATAAACTATGCACATTGGGAATGGTACCCAAGTTGGATGGTGTAATAGCTTGCTTGTCCTCCATTGCGAGTTTCCTGGGTGGTGAGGAGAAGAAAAAAAATTGGCCAGGGGTTTCCTTTAGAAAGCGCAAAAATTAATTTTTGTGAGGCACTTTTCACTTGGTGATCACTGTTGGCACTTCCAAATGTGTTTTGTATACATGACACCAGAATTCTTGTCAAGGAGAGGCAGACGAGAAAAAATTTTGCGTGGAAAGACCTTAGTGGTAAAGGTTTTTGTATTTCACTGACCACTTTTGAGAAAACTGTGAAATTCACAAGTATTTATTTATTTTAGAAAAATTTTGCCAGGACTGACCTTTAGAAAACAGGTTTTTTATTTTCACAAAACACTTTGCACTGAGAAAGGCACTAAAGTTCACAAAAGGCACATTTCTGGCAAATAAAGGACAAACTTCCGGATGAAAATGACTGAATATGGGGTTTATTGCATCCAACCATATTAAAATTATTTTATTTATTCATGGAATCAGTCATTGGCTTTATTATTATTCCACTTTTCACTTATGTAAGGGAAAAAACACAATTCACTTTCACTTATGCTGAAAAAAAACAGTACCTATAATGTACAATGGGGAAAGAAAGTCATTATTTTGTCCATTTGGAGAAACATTAAATTGTACTAATTTGACAGACACAAGTGGGCCAATTGGTATATTGTGCAGAAATAATAAAAATACGTAAGTCCGAAATTTTCATTAAGGAATTCGCAAAATAACTGGGGTTCCAGAATCAAATTCATAATAATGATTTCCGTTGGTGTCCCGGTTTAGTCATAAAAAACGGTTTGGATTTAAAACGCAGCCTAGCAACAGTCGGTTAGGATATCGGCGGGAACAAGGCATTTGCGCGCACAATCCGGAATATCGCGTGAAACAAAGGCCGTTGGATTTGGCGCGATTCAAGGCATATCGCGTGAAACATCGGCCGTTAGATTTGGCGGGTATTGCTGTTGCTACGCGCCCGCCGCTTGGTGACGCAATTCAGATTCGCGGTCAAAAGCTGGCGTTTCGGGTACTCAAAATGGCCGTTTCAAATGCGATTTAATTTCATAATTACAATCAGATCTGTTATGGATCTGATTTACATATTGGTTTCTGTGGTTTTTTCACAGGATTCACTGTAGAATAACAAGGCATAATTAATGTTTACAAAATAGTTGTTGTGCGGGAAGGATTTTGACAGAGGAAGGTCCCGCAAAGTGACCGGGATAGAGAAAAAAAAAATTCCAGGCTTCACGTTGATGCGCCAATTGTTAGGGGTGCCTCGATGTCGGCTTCTAAACCAACACCAGGGCCCAAAACACGTCCCTGACTAGCTCTCAGCGGGACTATGGTACTCTCTATTCAGGGGGGTGGGCAGCTCAAGGCTAGGGAACTTCTCTCCATCCTCCGGTGACCCACGGGATCCTCACTGGCCAACAATCCTCCCGCCGTAGCAGAATAATAACAATGTTAAATCATTTAGACATGTATTGTAAACTCAAACACATACATAGGTTTCTACAGTACAATTCAATTACAAGAAATGCAAATTACACAAACCTAGCTAAAGTGTTTAACTCTTCCTGACTGTCTCTCAAAACGAAACTCTCCGAGTCGTGATTTCCGCGGGGGCCCTACATTTCACTGAATTACGGACAACATTTAAGGAGGAAATCAAGATACAGCTTACATGTAGGTTGGCAGGAACCTCGTCTCATGTGGCAGCTTCATCAGGCACTTTCGTAGTCTAAATAGACCGAACTATGGTGCGGCAAAAGGCCGATTATACTCAAAGGTATTTCAATAATACATCGCGGCCCCATTGAATTGGGTCCGCCGGCTATAGTGGGCCGCTAGCGTGTCCGTTCGCAAAGGCGCTCAGCTCTCTTCTGTGGAGAGCAGCGGACTGCCGAGAGTGGCCGGGCACGGGGGAGAGGCAAACAGGATACGGGGCGGGGAGAGGCGGCGGCGGAACTGTGGGCTAGCTGCGTCTTGGTAATCCGCTACAGGCGTATCGTAACAAACTCCAGGCTTTTGTTTGTTTGGTTGACAATTTTATTTAAGAGATTGCCATCTCTATTGATTTCTTGATTTGTTTGGTTGACAATTTTATTTCAGAGATTGCCATCTCTATTGATTTCTTGATTTGTTTTGTTGAACTGTTATTCTTGATTTTCCCTCCCCAGATTCTACTCTTTGATATAGACTTTTACTATCCCGTGATTTTTCAAAAGCCTCATGCAAATGATTGATACGTGTGAGGTTTTTATTCCCATAACTTCAAATGTTTTCATGTAATTCCTCAATTCATTTTTATACTACTATCCCGTGATTTTTCAAATGTCAAATGTAATTATAAACTGCAAATTAATCTTCTTGTTAATTCCTCAAATCATATTTCGCTGCTATCCCGTGAATTTTCCAAATGTTTCAAATAGATGATTTATATTTTTTTTTTTTGTAAAATAAATACTAATTTCATTTTATATAAATTGGTTTTTAATCCCTTTGTAATTTTAATATCGTAGTAATGTTAGCCCGAAGCAATTAAAGAATGTCAATTGTTTATTTTACCTTTAAATTCATAAACAAAACCGTCACTGACTTCGTGACCCACTAACCCAATAACATACTCTCGAATAAGTACATGAAATGACACGTGTTTTTGTTTACACTATGCATTCCAAAACAATTTGCCCTAATTAAATTCCTTTATTTCATTGTATTGGTTTCACTTTATATCTGATCGAAGCCCCGTCTGCTAATTTATTATTCTATATATATATATATATATATATATAACTATATTTATATAGGCTTTATACGTAAATAAATGTGGTTTATATTCTAAATATACATATACATATATAAATTATATAGAGATAATCTAGCATAGAATAAGATTACATAAACTACATATTTTTACTAAATTATATATATAAGATTTATAACTCTATAGGAACTCGGAAATTAATCAAGTGTAGATATATTTATAGGTAGGTATCTGATAGACATCACTCAAATTCAATATAAAAGATGTTTTGTTTAATTAACCTCTTTTTTTCTGGGAATGTAAATATATATATAATTACCCATATATGGATAACTTATCAATATAAGACATATATATGTAATAAACATCTTATCATAATTGTGCAATATCTCTCTGAGATATTTTATTTCCGGAATATGTATATAGAAATACATATACATACATACAAGTATAATTCGAAATACATATTATATACATTATTTTTAATATACATATATAGCACAGGTTTGAATCAAGTAATATTTTGTCGTAATAATATAAATTTTTATACCGATGATCAGCTGTTCTCTCCTCGTCCATGATTCTGAAAATATTTATACTTATGAAAACTTACCCCAACATGTCGGTTCCAGTCGGGTTCTACACGACCATCTCTTTTGTTTATATATTATTTTTCTCTAACTAATTCAGCTATTGTCTAACTAAATCTAAATTAATCCTTTCGATTTATTATTCCGCTATATTGTTGAATCTAAACTGAATTAATTGACGACTAATCTTTATTAATCAAAATGTATTTTATTTTCACAACTCGTTGATTAACCTAACACTTTGTTAAATTAAGTTTAACAAATTAATTCATAATTGTTATCCGGAGTAATATTATCACTATTTATTTCGTGTTCCTTTTTTTTCACCGAACTTTTATCTAGCAACAAAGTATTAATACCGAATAGATTTTTATCATGCTTATGTATTTATTATTTATCTTAACTTCCAGATTTATTATTAAAATTATTCCATTATTAAAATAACATACTGCTTAAATTCATAAATTTTAAGCAATAACCACTTCACGATTATTTACGAAATAATAGATTTATTATTATTTAATCTAACAATAGATTAATACTTCGCGATAGAAATGTTCCGTTCAATTGTACGTTATCTAGCCGAATTAACTCGATGTTAATTTTTTTTAGATTAATGTGGTTCGACAATTATTCTCTAAACACTATTAATTTTTTGTAAATCGTTACACTATTATAACCTTTTTATTTTAATGATAAGTTGAATTTATAAATAGATATATTATTATTCAATGCTGTTATAAAATTCTTTAAACACTGTTGTTTCTTTTTTAAATTCGCTACACTATATAAACTTTTTATTTTAATGACAAGTTGAATTTATAAATAAATATATTATTATTCACTGCTGTTATAAAATTCTTTAAACACTGTTGATTTTATTTAAATTCGCTACACTATATAAACTTTTTATTTTAATGACAAGTTGAATTTATAAATAAATATATTATTATTCACTGCTGTTATAAAATTCTTTAAACACTGTTGTTACTTTTTTTTATTAATTCGCTACACTATATAAACTTTTTATTTTAATGACAAGTTAAATTTATTGTAAAACTATATAAAACACCTTATTTAATTTTCAACACTTCACAGATTTAATCACTAACACTGACTGTAATTTTTTATAAGTCCCAGAATTCCCACTCCCAATTTTTCTAAGTCCCAAAATTTTTACAACACTTAAGAAATTTTCAACTAATAACCGTTTTAGACGCTACGTCACGTAACTTCCACGATTTTAATCCGACGATTGGTCCCCGACGACTCCTTCCCGACAACTAACACCGAAAACTGATCTCGATTCTTCTAAGTCCTAAGTTTTATATGTACCTCCAGGATTAGAACATCTTAATTACGCGTTCATTGATTTTCTAATTCAAACTCTAACAACTCGAGATTTCATATATCAATTCTGTCATTTTCGTATCAACGTGTTAAGTCCGGCCCCCTAGATTTTCGAAATCTTCTGTCTCTTACGTAAATTGTTCCAGTGTCGAACCTACCATTATGTCAAATTTTGCCCCGTCGTTCCTTTGTCTTCTGGTCTTACGAATTTAACTAAAATATCATGATTTTTGTGTCCTTTTTTCTCTCAATATATAATAGGTACGTCTTCAATAAACTGTATATAATTCTCAATTTGGTTTATCGCTACCAGAACACGAACAAACTCATGTCGAAATCTTTATTACGCATTTTCCAATTCCCATTTCCCAAAATTTCCCCACATTTTCATGTTCCCTATATGAATCAATTCAATTTTAAGCTGTATTGTCTCTACTTATGTCGTAGACTTGAATTTTCTTATTTTCTTCAATTATATTTTATATACGACGTTATTTTTATGATTTCTCTGCTTCATTCTTATGTCATTGTCCATAACTATATGATTAGTTATATTCCAAGCCAAATTTATTATTTTCATCGATGTTTCGGAATTTTCCGGAGTTTTCCTTCCGAAATCATCTTTTAATTATCTTTACTTCATTCTTTACCATTATTTGTATAATTTCCAATGTTTATCTTCTCTTAGAAAACTTCACCTTCTAGTCATATATATTCAATCTGCTATTTTTTCATAATTTTCATAGAAGAAAATTCCAATTTGACTCTGGGATATGTGTCAGGTTAATTGCTTCGTATAAAAAACGTATAAAATTGTGTCTCGTTTCATCCCGAAATCCCATAAAGTATCATGGTTGACATATGTTGATGTTTCGATTTCTACGTACCTGATCGTAAATAAGAAATTAATATTAACTCGTTAAATTTAATCTCTTTTATCTTATCCAAACATTGCATAAGTTCCATGTTACTTTTATTGCTTCAAAAGCAATAAAGACCATCATAATCACCCAAAACCATGTCGGAAATCTTATTGTTTAAACAACAAAATCGTGTGTGAGCTCGACAACCTTTTTTTACATCAATTGCCTCAGCAATTTGTTCTATCGTCTATAGTATTTTCTCATAGCAATTGACGTAAAAACGATCCCTTCCTTTGAATTAATCTAACGTAATATAACTAGAATAACCATCCTATTTCAAATATATAACGATATCTATTTAAACTCGTCTGAAAACGCAAAATTAAGTCGAAATCTTATATTGTTCAATAAATACTTCCGTTTAAATGTCCGTTTTTTTCATTAGATTTTCTTTTCAAATCGTTTTTCCTGACCGTATTGCTTCATTTAAAAGTGACATTCCTAATTTCCATCGTTTTTCTTTCTTTTAAATATCAAACGTACGTTTTCCTCTGAATCTGGCCTCCTTTTGTTCTTCACGTTCTTGTTATGCAATTGAGTATCCCTACAGTAGCTTTTCCCACGTTTTCCAGGTCTTTTCTTTAATCTTCCGTTCATTATATTTCCTTGCTATTTTATTGCATCATTTTTTCAACATAATATGGATTTATTTGTTCGTTAACTGCGGTTGTCGATTCCTCTGTTGCACTCAATATTTACCTTTACAATTAGGGTCATTGTACCAAATGCACCGAACGTGGGATTGTGTTTATCTTAAAGCGTATTGATCTCTCGGGTTGATGATGATTTTTACCCCATAAATCTCAGACTAATGGTCTAGTCCAAAGTCCATCTCTTTGTCTTGAAAAAAGGTAACCTCCCCCTTCTCTGATTGGTAGATCAATCTTAAGTGTTTATAATTGGATCCCTCTGTGTTCTATTTATCAAAACTTGACATGAATTTAATAATTATAGATCTCTGCAGTCTCCATGGCCCAATCAAACTTAATCCGCTAGGTGTCGCTAGTGTGTTGATTTTGTTATAATTCTGAATTATTATTTATTCATTCGTAAGGTGGAAGCTACTATATTTTCGTATCCACTGCGATTCATCACAAGTGTAAAGCGGAAATATTTTGACCATCTGAAAAATACGCCAAATATCTGAAGAGTTAACCCAAAAACTCAGCGCTCCGTCTCACATACGCTCGCCTGACATCTTAGATCTCCTTTGAATTTTAATTCTGTAAACACAATTTGTACTGGAAATTTAATCATCCAGTAGGCAAATATTTGGATCACGAAACACGCCCACAAGGCATTTCTTGGGTTACACTTTATTTTAAACTTAAATAAGATCTATATATTTAATGGCTTGACTGATAAAAACGTAAAATGTTAAAAGTAATCAGAAGAATTATACTCGTATCTCGTATGTATTCTTTCTAAGACCTTCATTAGATCACGGATGTAAATTCCAAATTGTACAGTTTCCATTTATATTCCATTATACTTGCCATATCTCTAATTTGGGAGGTGGTTATGGGTACTGCCGCCTGGTAACCGTTTATTGAATAACCAACACCTCTGTCATCAATCACTCCAAGTGGTTCACTGCGTTTGGTGACCTAGCAGAGGTGCCTGGTTTCATGAGGTGAGGTTTGTCCGGATCTTAGCGGCGGATGCGTCTGCCCACCACCTGCATGGCAGGCCGGATCGGGAGAGAATGGTTGAAGGAGTCCCTTTGACTTCTCCAGCTCGGAACATCGCCTTGCCCCGCAGTGGGAGGGATGGATTCATACGTCCGTTACTCTTAGACCCACTGACCCCCAGATTACTAACCCTTCATACCCTTTTCCTCCCCAGAACTTCCTCTCCTTCCTTTAACCAAAAAGACGCTCCACACAGCATCCTCAAATATGACTTAGGTCCCGAGGGAAATTGTTTTCCTTAGGGCTTCGTCTGTGCTCTGCAACCCTCTGGGTTTTTTGGCAGACTGACTGAATCATTTGACATTAAAATTTACGTTCACATAGTCATTCCAACATTTTAATAGGAGGATGACAGTGACATACGAATATAATAAAGTGAACCAACTACTACCATATTTCTAGTTATTTTTATTTCATTCTTTTTCTAAATTTCTCATTGACATTGGCATTCCTTGGCAGAGAAAACAGAAGGTGTAGAGAAGAGCATGCCTAGAGGTGGATTTCGAGTATCGATGGTGATACATTCCTGAGGCAACCACGCACTAACGACACCATTAATTCATCAGTTAGGCGCCATTACATGCCGAGACCCTATTAAATCTTCCCCAAAGTAGGTGACGCCATTTTGGAAGTAGGGATCAAGTTCATATTTTATAATGGCGACTTTAAAGCCGGATACCTGATGGAAATAATGATGATCTCGCATCTGGTTCGTTGGTAAAGAAAAAAGAGTTTATGGAGTTTTTGAGTGGAAGACATACGTTTTGGACACCGGACATAATACTTGGAATAAGTACATAATACGTAATAGGTAATTGGAATTCTAAGAATTCTCGTGGAGATGGCATTATTTCCTATGTCTGCAAAACGCAAGTGAATTTTGTATTTATTTTGTTATTTCAACGACATGTCTTTTGTTCATTCCAATCCTGCCCATTTGAAACTCTCTTTAATAATATTATTTAGTTTAATATGCATATTTTTAGGAAGCTATATTTATTTTCAATATATACAAACAAACAAGGCCGGTTACGAATAACCACAATCGTGGAAGAGGGGTAAGGCTCTCGTCTAGCAAATCTAGCAATCCGAAGCTCACAGGCTTTAATTCCAGCAAGCCTAGGTAAATTTTATTAGATTGAATTAGAAACAATATAAGATATATTTGCGGAAAGTTTCAGAGTTGAAGACACTCCCAGTACCGCCCTGGTGTAAGCCCACCATTCAGAATTTAAATTTTACTTGAAATGGCTTTAGCCGTGTTTGGTGACCAGATTTGAGTACTTTTACAAATTTAATGTGTCAGCAAATGTTATGTTTTCAGTCGCAGGAGACCCCGTTTAACATCTGAGAGGCTTTAGGTACAGTCCTAATTACAGGAGGTAGTATTTGGGAACAAATTCCAATTATTGTGTTTGTTCATATGAAGCAGACACTTTGTGATGTGACATTATAATTTAAAATAAAACAATAACTTTGTAAACACCACTTTTATTATTGTAGTTTAAAATGCAAATAAAATAGGGTAAATTAAATGCCAATGTAATTTTTTTTTAACAAAGGTTTATAACAGCTAACGGAGGACGGAGAAATAATAATAATAAAGGTGTATTTTATACAAACTATTTAACAAACCCGAAGATAAGAATTTTACCGTGATTGAACACTAATGAAAAAAAATATCCCTTGTTTTTTTGCTAAAAATTTCACTATAACACCTCTAACATCGCCTAAAGTTTCGCGGTATGATCGTGGAATATGGGGTATTTTTCCTTCATCTGTTTAAATACTCATTCATATCTACTGGCTTTCAATCAAATTAAGTAGATTCCCGTAATATGGCAATTGAGTATATTGTAGGGTTTTTGATAACGATAATATTTTTACAAAAAAATGCGTGCATTAAATACATTTGTAAGTATTATTTGATCCGTCATTCTGGGGATGTCCCTTTGTTATGGTGGCTGGTCAGCATACAATTTGAATCATATTTGTTATGCTATTTAAATATTACCCAAATTATAATTTTTACATGTTACAAAAGAAAAAGTAAAATAGCATTTCCTCATCATGAAAAGACAGGCTCGTGTGTTTGATGGGGGAATTCTATACATGGTTTGTAAGTAGTTCATAGATATGTTACTATATTTATATGTAAATTGAAACCAATTCTGAAATGCATTTACGACGTAAGTAATCTTATTTGAATGATTGACATGACAAATTTGTACGATGATGAAATGTGATAATAATGTTTATTTTTTTTAAAGAAAGATAAATATTCCCGGGTTACGAATAACCTGACAACATTAAAAAATATCCTACTCCCACTATTCTAAGCGTAAAATGTTACTTGAATTGATCCCACGACGCGACGCACGCCTGAATGGGACCCAAACGCAATGCCAGCTCAACCACCGACCATCATTACATATTAAAGTTATACATCACCATTTAAAATGCAATCAGTCATCAATAAATTCAACCACCTTAAGTTCAGAATCTCAATAGTTCGAATCTATCCTTCACACATCCCAAAAATAATTGATTTGAGAAACGCCTCCACAGCGGACTTTCCGCTGTCGGTCGCAATCAATCAGCGCTTTTCCCAGCCGTTATTTGACAAAAAGGTCCAATTACTGGCACTCGCTTGACTCTTATCGGCGGGGTATATATCGGCAACTTTTCGTTCAGGTAAACGTTCGCCGCACGTGACTTAAGCTGGGACATTAAAAGCTCCGCACGAATCGACGCCAGGTTCGTGTTGGCGCACAGACCGCGGGGCTTTTGTTATCAGTTTTTTCTGGTCCGACGTTTCCTAGGGGATGTCAGTTTTATTTTTTTCACTTTTTTTTTGCGGGCGGCAGTGATCGATCGGGAGGAAATCTCATTGTTTTACTTTTCAGAGTGTTACGTTAGTGCAGTACTAGTACATTTTATGTGTGCAGTTAGTATGCATTTATAATGCCTGTATGTAGTCACGTAGTTTCAACATCCTTCAATAGATGTCGCTAGCATAGTTAGTTATACGATGTTTTGTGGTATCTCAACAGATGTAAGTAAGGATTCTATTAGAATAGTATTATATGTCGTCGTTCCTGTCTAATGTACAGACAGTTCCAATGATTGCCAAAGGCATCAGTCTGGCAACTCGGAGTGACAGAATAACTTCTAGAGTAAGGTCGGCTAGTCCAGTTAGTCAACTTCTAATCTCAATGAATTTCGGTCTTATTTGGAAGTTTCTAACACATTAGTAGTCATATATATTGGAATTAACAGATACTACATCTAGCAGTTTATTTTCACTTTTATTCATATGAGAGTGTAAGGGTAAGGTGTAATAAATATGTCTTTTGTTTACGACAGGCGATTACTACTGTAAATGATAACTGATATTTTGAGTGCTCGTCTTGGAAGAAAAAAGTGTCGCTATAGTTGCTATCTCAAAAATACTTAAATAAAAACAAAAAAAACGAGTGTGCTTTAGACCACACAACTGAAAGTAAAGTAAAACTTCACTAACTTATAATAGAGGAAGAAAAAGTGCTTGCGCACTGCTCTGTCTTGCTTTTACAGTGTAAAACAGACAATAGGCTTGCACTGAGTCTTAGATATATGAAACGAAACTGGCTATGAGAGAAAGAGAGAAAATGTGTGCTCGCACCTCTCTCTCTCTCTTGCCCCTACAGTAAATACAAAACGTAACTCTCTCTCTTTCTATCTTCACTAACTTATATCTCCCTCTCAACTTTTCGTAACGATCTCGTCACGTATTTACCAGCTTACTCCCCAAGTCAAGCGTGCGTAAAGAAGTTTTACTTCAATAATACAGTATTTAACAGAAAATTATATTATAAAAAAAAACAGATTTAATTTTGTAAAGAGTTCAAAATCTACACTAGTCATATTATATTACGAAAAGTCGAAGCGTAGCAGACACTTTCAGTATCGCCTTGTTAGGAAGGACCACAATTAGGATTCAAAACTTAGCTTGAAATTATTTTATCCGTGTTTAGTTACCAGCTAATTAAGAAGAGTCAGGTATTTCGGAAATTTCCTCTTCCCCATATCCTTTCCCTCCCCATTTCCTCCTGCAGTCTCATAATATTCCCCAATAGATATGGTACCACTGACGTCGGGCTGTTTGAACTCTAATGCGGAGTTCACGTAAAAAGCAGTTTCAGTGTGTTTTGAAAATTTAAAAACATCAAAATAAAAGTCACGGCATGCCACTACAACCTCCCTATTAAGTAATCCAGTAAACACGAACGTACCTTTAGTCCACCACTTAAAATAAATCGGAAAACATCGTTTTCAATTTGAATTTCAAATACGTAGAAATACACGCGCAATTCTCCTTCGCAGGAAACAGCGTACCTAGCTCGCCCTTGCGGGAACTAAATTACACAGGAAATTGTTCAGTCGTCCGGCCACCCCCCCCCCCCCCCTCCCTCGGGGCGGCCATCTGCAATGTGACATCCCTATGACGTCATAAGCACAATCCCTGCACCGAACACGGCACATAATCCATTTGTTTGAAAATTGAAATTATTTTTAGAATTTATGGAATGTTCTGGAAAATGTTGAATGAAGGAACTGGGATGTAATTCAACGGAAATTGAACTCATCACTATTATTTTTATGAAACACTAACGCAGACCCGTAAAATCAAGGTATTTTGTAAATGTTGGACTTGTGAAGTAGAAACTTTATGTACAGAATGTATAAAAACAAAGAGAATTGGAGATTCATGAAAAAAATATTCATGAAAATGTAAATATTATTAGGTTCGTTTACCGATTTTTTGAGTTCTTATTTTTTAGTTCGAATTTTGAATTTTTTTTTTTAAATTAGCTCCACACGGGAGGCCCTGAGGAAAATAATTCACCTCAGGGCCTAAGTTATCTTTGGGGATGCTGTGTGGAGGGGTTGGGAGTGAATATATCCAGGAGTGACGGACGTATGAATCTATCCCTCCCAGTCCGGTTCAAGGTTCCGAGAGTTCTGCTGGAGAGGTCAAAAGATCTCCCGCAACCAGTCTCTCCCGATTCGGTCAGCCACGCATTTGGTGGGCTAAGTCACCAAACGTAGTGAACCACTTGGGGTGACCCATAGCAGAGATTTTCGTGGTCCAATCAATGGTTCCCGGGCGGCGGTACTCATACCCATCTTCCAAATGACAATTAAAATAATTTTCTGATAAAACATCGTATTTAATAGACAGATACTTTATCGCTTGTCAGAGTTCTCTACACAATCAGTTTAAAATTTTTGGAAAATGATACTTAAATTCAAAACAAATCCGATTTCATTACCAGTGAACCACAGGACGCAACCAAATTTAGTGGTGAAAAATTGAAAATGTTGGTTTCAAAGATTGAACTAGCTGTTTTTGAAAATGGAATGGAACATTATTGTTGTTTTGGGTTTAAGTGAATAGAATATACTTATTGAAAATGGATCATCATTGTTTAATAAATGTATGAATATGGGAAAGAGTTATAAAAACCAACGATTCTATTTTACTTAACTTAAGCAAAAAGTGAAGGTTAAGAAAGTTTACATTATTTCAAAATATTAAGAGCGTTTAACCAGCCAGCGACCCAAAATCCACATTTCGTCGAAAGATATTCTTACGATCGTACAGGGCGGTTCCAATGAGAAAGTATAATTACTCTCCGTACCAGCTTTTTAAAATTATAACTCAATATTTATTTTATTTCATTCCAAATTTGCTTTAATTTATACCTACCTACATCCAAAAATGCTGAAAGGCATGTTGATAAAACTATTAAATAGATGTAAAATAGTACTTTTTGTAATTATTTTTGTATCATAAAAATTTATCATTTTTCAATAATGTCTGAGTAAAATAAGAATGTAAAAAAAATCTGAAATATATTAGTATGTAAGTGCGCAAAATAAAAACGAACCAATTTTCGTAAAGAAACGCAGGTACGTTTATATTTTTTAATGATTTTATTTAAACTGAAATTAAAATTCTGTAACATAAGTTTACCAGATAATGTTTTGATTTATTTTATTGCATGATTAAATGATTTGAAATGGGTGCTGTATAACAAAAAATCATTTTTGAAAATTTAATACATCTGCCAACGACCTACGGTTTAAGGTTATTATACTAAAAATAAACATTTTTTCTCAAAATTTAAGACATACGTTTACTAGATAAAAGAACAATCTTTCAAAATTAATTTATATTTTTTTGTGGAAAAGAGTCAATACGTCTAAACACTGATTTGAAAATGACACATTTCAGGTTTTCTCTGGTTATACGCTCTTAACGTATACAGTTCCTCAAAAACCTTAAATATAATGTTGTTTTACTGGTGAAAATAACATTTTTCATCTCAAATAATGATAGTTTTCAAAAAATAAAATTTGCTAAATAAAACCGAAAAAAAAATATTTTTTTTTTTTTTACATTAGCTCCACACAGGAGACACTGAGAAAAATAATTACCCTCAGTGCCAATGTCATCGATGGGAGTGTTGTGCGGAGGTTATTTTTAGGAAAGAACGAGAGAAAGTTCTGGGAAAGAAAAACGTATGTTGTAATCTGGGGGTCAGTATGTCCAGGAGTGACGGAAATATGAATCCATCCCACCCACTGGGTCGCACTACGCTGTTCCGAGAGAGTCCTATTGGAATATAGGTCAAAAGGCCTCCCCCAATCAGTCTCGATCTGGCCACCCTAGCAAATGGTGAGCAGACACATTCGCCGCCAAGTTCCGGGCAAACACCCCCATGAACCTGGGCACCCCTGCGAAGTTATCAAACTTAGCTAACTACTTGGGGTGACCTATGGCATGGTTATCCAATAAATGGTTCCCGCGCGGCGGTACAAATACTTAAATTAGTAAGCTGAATAAAGAAAAAAGCTGCACGTATGAAGTAGTAAAAATTTTCCCAAATTTTTTCCAGGAATTTCAAGGGCATCACATCTTTAGCTTGCATTGAGGTCTCCATTTTTAGTTTTTTTTCCTCATACTCAATTGTATTAAATATAAATAACTTTTCATTATTAAAAAAGTATTAGGGCTCGGTTTTATGCATTCGAAAAGATGAAGAATATTTCTGAAGGGGATTAAAAGGGAGATATGTAAATACGAATGATAGAGGGAGAGCCATAATATTTTAAAAAATCAGTAAACTAAAATAATAAAAATTATAAATAAATATTCCTAAAGAGAGAGAACTAAACGAGAGAACCAGATGTATGTTTTTGGAATTTTCGAAGTTAACTTAGCGATTTTTTTTTCTATCACGGAATTTCATATAAATACTTTTTCATCTCTGCATCTGAACAAATTAATTAAAAGAGTTTAAAGGAAAGTATGTACCTATATGTCGGTAGAAATTCGGAATGCATTCTTAAAACTCATGCGAAGCCAGGTAGAAGCTTTTAGTCACATACATAAATTTATGTTTTATAGGGCTAAAGTTGAAATTGCAACACGATGTCATATGAAAAATTGTAAGCAATTACGTTTTGTCATAATAGAGACCAATTTCTAGAGAGCAGAGTACTCGCCAGGGCGGGAGGGTTGAGCGAGGGCGGGGGCGGGGATCATGATAACTTTTGCGAGGTCACAGGTACTAAGTCACAAAGTAAGCGAGCAGCCGTGTGAGTAATTGCAGTACAGGAGAGCTGTTCAGAATATCAGAGTGAAAGCTAATTTCAGGTGGGATGATGAAAATATGTATTGCATTTGAAAACAAGAGTGCTTCGAGCGTATGATAATGTAATTACATGTGTTTTGGAAAATTTATAATTATGATTTGCTTTTGCTTGAGGCCGGTGAAAGTTTGGCATCCTAATTTTGGATATAATGTGTTAATGAAGGTAGTTGGGGGTGGAGGGAGGGGTGGTGTAAATTAGATGGGGAGAAGGAAGATCGTGAATTACCTACGAACTTGGCTGTACTGATTGAAAGATTAATCGTACGTTACTCCTAGCATTTCAAATAGGTACCGTTTTAATTTTGTACAGTGGCAGGGTTACGAAATTTTCTTCAACTTTTGCAACGAAAAGTTTTTTATTCTTTGTTTAATTAATTGAATTAGCGACGAAACAAAAGAGAAGTACTTATTTTTGAAGTAAAACTTCTTTACGCGCGCTCGACTACGAGGACCAGGACGAGGTCGAAGATGAGGATGAGGATGAGGATGAGGATGAGGATGAGGATGAGGAGGGTTCAGTCGTGTGGTCTAAAGTACACTCGTTTTTTTTAAACAATTTTTTTTGTCATTCTCATTAGAGAAAGTGGTGGAATGACGGAGATAAGGAAAGAGATATGGATTGTGGAGGAAAAGTATTATTACAATATTTATTTTAACACATCTCTACCTGTTTCAGAAGAAGCCTTCCTTTATCAAGATAATATTAATACAGATACGGCAGATTAAATGTACATTAATATTTAGGTGTTGGAGTGCGAGGTCAACAAAGGGGAAAAGGTAATTATGGGGTTTATAAGGTAGGAACGGAGAGGCTTATTGAAAATATGTTTAGAACAGAACTTCAAAATCATAGTTTATTCAATGTACCAGAAATATTAAGTACAGATTTTCGAACGTCAAGTGATTCTAAGATATCTAATGTTTTATGATGGTAAAGAATTTTACCCCCATATCCTTATTAAAAATTAAATAATTGGCAAACTTTGAGGGATATTGTTATTTAAGCATCTTAAGTGATCCTTGAATACAATATTTACATTTATAGTTGTCTTATCTGTTTATAGACAGTCATTGCAGCATATTTTGACTCAATTTACGGCCTCTATTTATTAGTATTTTTGGGCAATTAATGTTATTATTAGAGAACGCGGAATTAATGTAGGCAAGAACATTTTGTAAATGCTAACTGAAGAGAATCTGGATATATACAAATTTCAACAGCTCTCTATTCAGAACTAGTTGCCAAACAGATTTCGATGATAAACATAAATCCATTCGTAGCAACTGTTGAAAGACTTTTTTTTTATTTATTTATTTTATACACTTTAAAAATACAAGACAAAAAGTCACGATAAACTACTTTTTAGCAGTTTGTCTAACGGGTTCTTTACGTTAAAGATCTTATTATAGTGATTTAAAAGTTACATTTTTACAATTATATAAAATAAAATTTAATTTTTTACAGAAATATAGATAAAAAATAAATTTTTGAAAACATAAATAACATTTTTAAAGTCTTTAGAATAATATGTCATTGTAAGCTAATACAAATTAATTCTTTCCGTAAGCCAAGTCTTCAGTAAATTCATCAATTGTTTGTTTTGGGCACAGTTTTTAATTTCAGCAGGTAACATATTTAAACAACTGGGAATCATGTAATTTAACGTTCTCTGTCCATATTTATTTGTATGCTTAGGTACAATTAGCCCTTCATTAAAGTTAAAACGAGTATTATGGTTATGTTCCAGCCTGTTAATATATAAAGGATTATTTATGTGCTGAAATATAATTTTGTACAACAGAATTGCTCTCACTGAAAGAACTTTGAGACTCTGATAAAAGTATGGAATATTTTGCCTTTCTTTGAATAAATTTTTTTCAGCTAATAATTTAACCAATGAATTTTGCACTGATTGAACATGGTCTATATTTGTTTTACAGGAAAATCCCCAAGCTGTTATTCCATACCTTATAACAGATTCAGCTAGAGATAAATAAATTATTCGAAGTGTGCAGATAGGAACAAAAATTTTTAGTTTATACAATCTGATTACAATTGATCTTAGTCGTGCACAAACTTTGTTTATTTGTATATCCCACTTGAAAAAGCAATCAATAATAACACCTAAATAAACATATTCTTTAACTAGTTTCATATTTTCACATGTACACGTTGCAGGAATACCATTGTGTAAGCAATCTGATGTATGTGTCTTTATTTCAGGTGTAATATATACCTTAGCATTAGGGGATATTATATGTAACAATTAAGTTTTTTTGGCATTTATGACTAAGCCAGAGTCATGAGACCACTTTAAGAGTTCAATTTAGTCTTTTTGTAAAAGATCTATATAAGTTTGCAAATCACTGCTAGAAATCACTAAAGCAGTATTATCCGCGTATACATAGTACTTTACATGTCTAAAAAATAATTTAATAAAATATACATATATAATATACAGAATAGGACCTAATATGGAACCTTGAGGAATGCCGGCAAAAAACTTATTTTTTTTACTTAAAGAGTTTAAGAGTTTTAATTTCACGCATCGGTTGTTTAAGTAATTTTCTAAAAGTTTTAGTAGTTTTCCTCGTATTCCTATAATTTCTAGTATTTTAAGTAATTTACCATGATCAATAGTATCAAAAGCTTTCGAATAATCTATAAATAAGACTAATCTATGTTTTTTACAGTTTAATTCATTATTTATCATGTTGGCAAATTTTTGAAGCAGCAATTCTGTACTCTTTTTTTTTGGAAACCATATTGATTAGTATCTATTATAGAAAAATCTTCTAAATATTTTATTAATTTTAATTGAATATATTTTTCAAAATTTTTTTCTAGAGATGGCAAGATACTAATTGGTCTGTAGTTACCCAATACAGTGTGGTCACCTCCCTTACATATATACAGGTCTTATGATACTACATTTTTAGTCATCGGGGATTTTTGCTTGAAATAAGATTCTGTTTATAAAATGGGTTATAATTGGACCTAGGATTAAAATATGTTTTTTAATCTCGCTCATTCTGATACTATCAATTCCTGGAGAAGAACTCTTCATTTGTCTAACAATGCTTTCTATATCCGCCGCTGTTGCCCTCGGTAGGTACATGCTTTGAGGCGTCGCCTCTGGTTCAAATTTAGTTGTCTTATGGTTGCACTTATGTAACATATTGTAAACACTTTCAGAGAAATAATCAACAAAATCATTAATTAAACCTTCTTTTGTTCGACCTTACATCAGATATTTAGAAGCATTTTCATCTCAGTCATTTTTACATTTAGTTCCTAAAATTTTATTGCACTCCTCCCATGCTTTTTTGAGTCTTGAAAATAGTTTTTGAATTTATCATTATAGTAAGAAGTTTTTAATTTAAGAAATAATTTAATTAACACATTTCTAAAACATTTATATTCTTTCTCGTAATATTTGTTTGTAGAAGAATTTTGAGAAGTTCTGTGTAATTGTGAAATGTGTGTTGATATTAATTTTAGGAATTTTTTTTTTCTATTATATTACAAGTTTCATCTTCAGGAATGAACCACTAACTCAAATCTTTTGGAATTTTGTAATTATGTTTGTAATTCTTTTAATGAAAGATTACAAGTAGATACAATTTTTACTGATTTCCAAAAAGCTTTTGATAGAGTTAACCACTCCATCTTACTAAAAAAACTTGAACAAATTGGAATACATGGAGACCTATTACGCTGGGTGAAATCATATTTGTATAACAGAACTCAATTAGTTCTTATTAATGGATACAAATCATACCCTATAATTGTAACTTGTGGTATACCACAGGGTTCAAATCTTGGCCCCCTGCTTTTTCTTATATTCATAAATGACCTTGGCTCGAAATTAAACTGTAATTATGCTTTTTTCGCCGATGATCTTAAAATTTTTCGTAAAATTAAGTCTGTTTCCGATCATCAGCTGCTTCAAAATGACCTTGACACACTCAATAACTGGTGTACTGTCAATGATATGCACTTAAATGTTGAAAAATGTTACATTTTAAACTTTACTAGAAATAGAATTATAAAGGTTTTTTCTTATGTTATCAATAATATTATTCTCAAAAAAGTTTCTTCAATAAGGGATCTAGGAATCACTCTTGATTCTAAATTCATATTTGATGTACATATTAACAACATTAAGTGCAAATCATTAAAAATGATGGGATTTATTCACAGAATATGTAAACCTTTCAAAGATCCTCAATCAATTCTAACACTTTACAATGCCTTAATTAGAAGTAAACTTGAATATGGAAGCACTATTTGGAATCCACATTACTGCAAATATGAAAACATTCTAGAATCAGTTAAAAAAAAATTACTAAGAATGTTATCCTTCAAATGTGGACTACACGACCATCTCAGATCATACGATGTACGTCGTGATTACTTCAAGATTGATACACTTAAAACTAGAAGGCAATTGACTGATCTAATATGTTTACATAAAATTATTCACGGCCATCTTGATACTACATTATGTCTATTATCTACATCTACATGTCTACATTATGACAGTTTTGAAATTAATGTCCCCAATTCCCATTGTTTAAGACGCCATAACATTTTTCATATGAATACATTTAAAAATAATATCGCCTACTTTAGCCCTCTGACCCAGATGTGTCGACTGTATAACAAGATAGAGTGCGCTGATGTGGATATTTTCGTTGACAATTTGTACGGATTTAAAAAAAAAGTTCTAGCGCTGTTAAAAAGTACTAACTAATTATGTTGTGTTAATTGTCTTTCTATGCATGCTCGCGTATTTCATATGTCTTTTACCACTCATTGCAATGTGTTACTTGAGTGACCTTGTATATAATTCTGTATTTTTATTTGTGATGTTTTTGTTTTTCTAATTGTATTTATTTGTATTTAATTGTATGTAATTGTAGATTTTTATAATTGTGTAATAACTGAGTTTTGTAACTGGATTGTTCTCATGTAAGTGTAAACATCTGTAAAACCCAGTATAAATAAATAAATAAATAAATAAAATAGAATGGATGGGAAAATGTAATGCACGGATTTCCGTGCCTAAATATTTTGAAAAAAAATTGGACAGTATTCAGGTAAATAATTTTATATCTTTACCGATTATGTCACTAAGTTGAAAATATAGCTATATCATCATTGGCACCTGTTCACCAAAAACCCTTAAATTGTTAGCCAAAATTTTCTCTTAATTCTCGTCCAATAATAACATCAAAAATAATACAGCGAATTTTCACATTATTCGGATATTTGATTTGATCGTCGGAAAGTTATTAGGAAGTGCGACAAAACCGATAAAAGCTTTTATGGGCTTTACAATATTAACTGTGTGTCAATTCTAATAAACCAACTTTTTAGATAATAAAATTCAGCCTGGTGAATTAGTTAGCAGAAAGTATCGAATGAAACTATGATCACCATTAACAACGTTTTATTATGCAAGACTTAAAAGCTTACGTAAGAAACATTTCCCTTCTCTGAACTGTCTGTATTGTTACATTAAAATTTCTATTGTCTTTTGCCATTACCTATATTAATTTTATTAACAATTGTGTGATAATTGTTTGTAGAACTAAGTGGTCCAATAAAAAATAATTTTCGCAAAAATTGTGTTCTGTTAATTATGTAATTGCATAATTAATATCAATTTGGGAGGCCGGTATGGGTATTGTCACCTCAGGAACCACTTATTTTGTAACCAACACCTCTGCCGTAGGTCACCCCAAGTAGTTCGCCACGTTTGGGTGGCAGGGGTGCTCGGGTTCATGGGTTAAGGTTTTTCGTGGTCTTGGCGGTGGATGCATCTGCCCACCAACTGGGAGAGACTGGTTAAGGGAGACCTTTTGTCCTCTCCAGCAGGACTCGCTCGAAACATCGACTTGTACGGCAGTGGGAGGGATGTCCGTCCATATGTCCGTCACTTCTCGACACGTTGACACCCAGATTCATACCAATCCTTTGTGGCTTTTCCCTTCCCAGAACTTCCTCTTCTTTAAATCCCAAAATGACATTCCTCACAGCATCTCGAAATATGACATAATATGTGAGATGTTGTGTCTCTCTTACCAGATTGTCTACTGAACTTTGCTGAGAAGCTAGCCTTTGGTAGTGGCAAAGCCAGAAGGCAGTAAAAGCGCAGCAAACCCGTGCCCAGCATCCTTAAAAGTGTCCACGCATGGTTGAAACTTCGTTCTCTAGAAAATCATACCTAATACTTCTTTCTCATTTAATTCACAATATGATAGACTTCTGGCGTGATCGATATTAGGATAATCTTTATCTAATCGGTGCCAGCAGAGAATAAATTATTGCTATGGTGAAAGCGATATATCATGGAATTTTGTTCTGCATTTGTGCCAGTATTGTTGCAATAATGTAATTATTTATGAAAATTTATTAACGATGTTAATTCACGTAAATAAGTCGTCTCAATATCGCTTAAACGCAGTTTAATATTGACCTTGAACGCCGAAACAACTAACAAACATAATTATAACAAGTACTTAAATATTTCCTGAACTTGATTAAGGTACCATAAATTTTAAAAATGTATTTTAAAATTTATTTATTAACCTAAGAAGGTACCTACATAAATATTCTTTAAAATTTCTTACCATTGTGAAAATTCATCAAATTTATGCAGCGAATCTGAATTCACCTGACTCCACCTTTTTACGGACTGGTCAACTTGCACACACGGAAGTCTAAAATGACGTGAAATTGCAGTCTTGAAACATCAAATAGAGCTATTTCAAAATCAATATAATGCAAGTATCGTAGAGACAACACGAAACAGTCTCGTCAATTTATCTACTGTACAATTATTAGTATTTGGCAGTTTGGCAGCATTGTTACTTACAACCCTCGCATGTGGAGAAATCAATAAATATGAACATAAAAATGTCATAATCCAATTGGTCTGCACACTTGAAATTGACAACCCTAGACAGGCCCCTCAAAGGATAGCTAAGGCATTATACAAGAATTTAATATAATCTACTTTTAAGAATACAATTTAATTTCAGTTCATAATTATTTCTTCAGAATTTCTCGGTCGAAAATTTCTTTCTCGTCGAACAGGTAAATCTGTGCAAATAAATAAATAAAACTCTTAGACCCTCCATGAAAAAACTGAAAATAAATCTGTTGGCAACTCAATCGCTATCCACAGGAAAGGAACTGGTGAATTTCATTGGAGGTCTGCACACAGGCAACTTGTTATTGTGTTATGAAGTACTTTCTTGAATCTTTACTTCCAACCCCTGTACGATGATTTGCGCTAGGTACTAAATTCAGTATTATTTTTTGTGATGTTTGCCACACCGACGTTGCCTTGATTGGCCGAGATTTCGGTGGGAGGGGGTAAGTAACGGAGCCGAAAGGCTTCGGGCGCTCTCCAGGCTTCTTCTGGTCTTAGCTTCCCTAGGGGCCGGTCACGACACCTTCGTGGTTTGCTCGGATCCTTAATATCACAACAGTTTTTTGTGTTTATAGATTAAAATAAATTCAGTGATGTTTTCTGACGAGGAGCCAGCTCTGCAGATGTAACCCGTGCTAGATAACGTACGTAAGCCTTATTTAATTATGTTATCAATTCATTCCTTTTATTTTGGTTTAAAATCATTAACTTTCCGTTCGCAAAGAGATACATGCTTTTTCCTAGAAGCATAGAAGCATAAATAAATTCTTCAGTATTTAAAGCGACAATCAATCTTTTAATTTATTACAACTTTACCTGTATTAATTCTACCAATGAAGCGATGATTGTTCTGAATCAAGTACCCGAGCGGACTGCAAACACGATAATCTACCGAATGAGCTAGCGGTGAGGATTCGTAAGTATTTAAATACAACATTGTGGTTTTATTCTTTATAAATTTACCTATAACTCCGTAATCAAGCGGTTCAAAGCCATAATTAAGTAACAATTGTTAAGGGTGATGCGGTGACTCGCAGTGCTAATCGCCGTGGCCGGTGCGTTTCAGTTACTAGGTTGCCATAGTAGCGCAAAATGACTTGAAAACCTGTCAAGTTTTCAAGTCATTTGCCACATGCCAGAGCAGAAAAATATCGATTTTGTTCAGGAGGGTGATACATTATTATTATATATGAAGGTTGATAATTGATAAATTATATTTTTGTTAAACAAGCTGATATAATTACTGCAATCGTAAAGCCGATTTGCGCCGTGAACTGAGTTGAATTGAGTTGCCAACCAGTTTTAGGTTTCTCCATGAGCGAAGGCCCTTACACTTACTCGCGTTTTTATTTCGATTCCTCCTATTTCTTAATGTATTTATTTACCTATGTACAACTAAAATATTATGTACCTTTCTTTAGCATCGATATAGGTACTTAGATAATCGGTTATCAGTATAAATATATTCCAATATGAGGGTCCCGTTAATTATATAAGAATGGTCAATGTCACCCGTCAATATTATAAGAATCAAGTTACGGCATACTATAATTTCGAATGTTCCATGATGACGTGGATACAAGTTCTGTCTAGGAATACTTTGAACCTTTTTAAAACTTATTGTACGATACGCCAATACCAAAAAAATGTACCTAAATCACAAAAATACGAGAACGAATATTCAAGTAGTTATATAATAAATCGATAATCTCTCCAAGAGATTATCGAGATATGATTATCGATAAGAGCCTCTATGGTCGAGGGATAAAGCACCTTTTGCTATCAAAATAAAGGTCGTGGGTTCAAATCCCGGCGTGGGAAAATAAATAATCACATTTCATATTAAATCATTTAAAAATAATATATGTAGTGTATTTGCTGCACGTTCCATTGACGGGAGGATACTCTGAAAAACTCCCTGGTGTAAGACTACCAAGTAATTTGAAATGTTGCTGGAAATGGCTTTAGCTTTGGTGACCAGGTCTGAATAGCCAAGCACTTCACCATCTTCCTCTTCTCCATATAATTCCCCTCCCTACTAACCTTACCCTCACAACATGCCCCAACTGGCGTTGCCAGAGTCTCACTGGCTCCAGGCGGAAGTAGCGGTATTCGCTAAAAAAAAGTATATAGGTACTTTACAATATAAATACAACGAAACTAGGTGTTTTAATCGTTTTGGAATTAATAAAATATGTTAACATTTTTCTCTCTCTGAAAATATCTTAAAAAATAGTTATAAAAGTTCTTCCTTGAGATCAATAACCCTGTGCATCGTGAGAGGGGCGAAGCTGTAAATATGGCTTTCCGCAAACATAGTTGAAGCGCTGCAGTAACACTGTAGCCCAAACAGAATAATATTATTGTGCACCCGCAGTAGTTTTACGAAATTTGTTTGTATTTCAACGATAGTTCGCAGGTGGACATACTGTATCTAATGGGAGAGCATTGTTTCCATGAATGTTCAATTTTCTCCTCTGCGAAAATTTTCTGCCAGTGCAATGAAATCAATGTCTGGTGTGGAAGGCTGTTGCTATGCCAGTGATCAGTTATACGAAACGATATAACGTGTATAAATTGAAACAATGTTCCACCGTTTTCCAAGTAAAAGGCTTGTTACGTGAACTTAGTCTAGACGCGCGTCACGACTATTTAGTGGAACACTAGTGGAACTGTGAAACAGCCAAAAATTAGAATCATATTGCTCTGCCAATTTAAAATAAAAATTTCAGAAACTAAATAGAATTGTTGGCCTGATAATTAATACTAAACTGATAAAATTAATTATATTTAAACATGAATTTTAGTTTAAAACATCAATTTACAATATTTGGTCGCTTTTCAACCGCAAATATTAAAGGCAATACAGTCCGCAGATATTTTGTTAAAAAAATTTCAAAATTATATTTTTCAAATATTTTCCTCTTCATGCTCTTGCGCTCGTGGTAGCCTTTTCGTAAATATACATTAATGTAGGCAGAATTTCGGTTGATAATTGAATTTCCTTTTTTCTTGAGCATTATGTGACTTTTACAAATCGCAAGTTCGCCTCTCTGTCGAATTAGGCGGCTACCTCTGGTCTGGAGCCCCAAAATTCCTGAAAAAAGTCTTGACTCTGTGCAGAAAAGGGCGGTCTATTTGATAGATTCCCCAAAATTTAAAATCAGTGTATGTTCTACATGCAGTGTTTAATTGAAGCATCTACATATAATACTTCTAAGCCATCAAATTTTCAAAACAAAAACATATGATTTTGTATGATTCTGCATTATTTAGTATGGATTCTTCTTTATAAGAATGGATTGGCATAAAACAAGGTATCATGTAGGTGTCACGTAGAATTGCTTGTTTTGCTTTATTAGCACAATTATAGAACAAAATAATATCTATTATTTTTTCTGTTGACGTGTTTATTGAGAAAATTGGTCGTTGATCTTGTACTGATATCATTATTAGTTACATATAATTCAAAGGTCAGTTCACTCGTTCATTATTTTTCACGTCGTTTGATTTCGTTCGTTTTATTATATTTAACTACATGGAATCTTACCAAATAAATCGGGTTAGGCGTCAAGAATGTTTTGTAGCAAGATATAAAAAAATAACTAATAAAAAAATTGACATAATATTATGTAATTTGACAAATTATACCATAAAATTTACAACATACAAAATATTTTGTATGTGCTAAATTATTCTGAAATATTTTAATACTCACCGTTGTTAAATACCGAATATTTTAATTTAATAATTAATACGTACTAGCGCAGAGTGTAGTCTGAATTCTTGACGAATCAGAGTCAATTTTGAAATAATAATATTTATATGATTTGTGTAGCGCCGTTTCCGTGAAAAATCACCTCAAGCACGCTTGTTTGACAATACGACAATTAAAATAATTTTCTGTTATGATATTATTATTAGTACATTATCGCTTGTCTGAAATCTTAACGTAATCAATTTTCAATTTTGAAAATAACACTTACATTCAAAGCAAAACCGAGCTCACCCGAGATACATGCATAACCAAAAACAGTATTTTTTTTGTTCTTTGTGATACCAGAATATGCTTTAGTACAAAAATAAAAATGCAAAAAAACTATGTTATGTACTTTACTTTCGCATTGAATACTAAAAACTTCAGAATAATTCTTGATATTACACAAAAAGTCATTCAAAATACTTTTTCAATTTAATCGCAACAGTCTATTTTTATCATTTTCGTATTGAGTTTTTATAACCGGTAGATATATTAATCAAAGACCTAACAATATTTACATCGAGTAAAACTCTGTTAGTTATTTATGAGCATTGTACCCGCGCTGAATTGGAGAATTTGAATATCACAAAGCCGGCGTGTTTAATCAATATAACATAATTAAGTCATAAACATTGTGTTCGAAACAGGGTACCTGATATTTCCAGGAAAATAAGTTACTACCTGGGACGGGCGGCATGCTAAAATTTAAAAGAATATATTTTTATACTAGTAGTTCTGTTAACAGTAAACCTCGCTTCCAAAAAAGTACGTTTCTGATTTTTTCACATTAATAAATCGAAACCAAATTTTAATATAATAATATTTGTAAATAGGTGATTAAATACCTACAACCTACATACTTATTTATAAACCATGCTTTATTTTTATTTCCAAAAACGGAACTCTACAATTTGAAACAAATAACCCAAACCCAAAGCTAGCCCAAAGAAACGTGACTAATCCATATTTCAAACATTATTTAGGCAGGTAGGCAATTTGGGAGGCGGGTATGGGTATCGCCGCGCCGGAAACCATTTATTGGATAACTAACACCTTGTTAACCCGTGTGGTTCGCTATGTTTGATGACTTAGTAGGGGTGCCCGGGTCCATCGGATGAGGTGTGTTCAGGTTTTGGCGGTGGATGTACTTTCCCACCAGCTGCGTGGCGGGCTGAAACGGGAGAGGCTGGTTTGCGGAAACCTTGTGACCTCTGTAGCTGGTCTTACACCGCAGCGGGAGGAATGGATTCGTACATCCGTCACTCCTGAACACACTGATCCGTAGATTCTTACCCACCCCTCATACCCCTTTCCTTCCCAGAATTTCCTCGCCTTACTTTCCTTAGCCACCTCCACACAGCATCCCCAAAGATGACATAGGCCTTGAGGGATTTTTTTTCCTCAGGGCCTCCTGTGTGGGGTTACTGTAAAAAAACACATGAGAACAAGAAAGCCCAAATAAACACGAAATTTCACATTTGAAAAAGTTGCCACCATCATGAAACAGTAACGGAACCTAGATAAAATTTGCCGACAAAATCCAGAGCAGTCGAATTGAAACAGATCTCTGCTGTGCACAGTTATCTTTGAAATCGATTCATTCTAATGTGTTCAATTGGCACCTTTTCTTTAGATGTATTAGAGGAAGGTGCCCTGTTTCGTAGTTTCTTAACTTAATCTATTAAAGAAAAAAGAAAAATGGGATGTCATTTTATTAGGGGGCTTATGTATGAAAAATTTGCTTAAAACAAGGGGGGTAAGTGAGGTTAGGTTAGGTGATGCTATTGTAAAAAAAGTGCAAGACTTGATTTCCCGAAGGTTTCCGAAGGTGACACTTTTATTGTTTTAACACAATTTTATTTTTTTAACAATTTTTTAATATTTTCTTTTTTTCGATATATTTAACCCTATTTAATATTTTTCGATAATTTTTGCATTGGACCATAAGCAGGCACCCACTTTACACAAAGGAAATCTTTAACTTGCTGGAAACTCTACCGGAAACTAATTGACAATATAATTTATATCTAATCATAACAAAAGCTTCGAGGAATTATTAATTCAATTTTTCTGCGTAGAAAAGTAGGATATTATTAAGGCATTTTGTATTTTATGTTTCAAATTTCCGCTTCTGAACGAACCATTGATTTCTTTTTAGTTGATTTATGCTTTGAATTTATTGTATTTGAAGATTATTCATTCAAGTTTATAAAAAGAGAAGTAGTCTGTTTTCCTATATTTTTCAAAATATTTTCCGGTACCTAATCAATAGACCAGTTATTTCATTTCCTCTAAAAATTAATCGGAAGGTAAATGAAAGTCCTAAAAAATCTATTGATTATTATGCGTGGTTTATTACTATGCCACCATTTTTTTTAAGTTTGACCTCTGGAGCGCTTTATAATGTAAGAAAATAGCTTGTCAATGTCTAAATTCCTTGAATACACGATTTATGTAGATAGAATGGTAATTTATTTATTAAAATTGGTTTTTTCGAAAGTGATGTGCGCAATAAAGGAAAAATCTTAGTTTTATTTTGTAATAAAGGTTGCAAAATGATAGTATATTTATATTCTATAGTCGCATCCACTGTGAAAATCATGCAATTAATTTTTTTTAAACCTTTGCATTTAGTTAGCATGGCTAGTCATCGCTGTAATTGAACTATTACATAAACATCATTAAGCGACAGTATAGTAAGTAGAACCCATTTTTTATTTTCCATTATTTTTCCAGTTGGCTTATAAAGCCAAACCTATAAGCTTATAATTAAAATTTGCCTAAAAAAATTGTACATAACGTGTACAAAACATAAAGTGAAATAAATTAAATATATAATGTTTCAAAAACTGTATTGGTAAGCCATAATAGGCCACTTGCATCACATTTTTTATTTTTTTTTTCCGGTTTTGCCAAATATTCTAAGACATTCTGTATTTTTTTTAATCGTATTTTTGAAGCCCAGACCATTTTTTATAAACCGGAAAGACGGGACATAATTTTATGGGTGCGAAAAAACGATACTTACATAGCCGAAAATCATTTTAAAAAAATAACGTTTTCCACACGAATAGCAATAAATTGTACGGGATTCTCTTCGTAACATCTGTAAAAACACCGCCATCTTTATCAAAAAATCAAACCAAAGGATAAGTTCGCATAGAACAAACAATAAATCTAGTGAACGTTAAGCGCAAATTCAAATATTCGCCGGAAATCAAAGTGTTGCCATATAAAAAAATTAATCAGTGTTGAATTTTACAAAATAAAAGGAACATATTCGAAGACGGGTCATTTTCATGTAGTGACGTCACGAGCTCAAATAATGGATGTATTAAAAAAAATTTGCTAACATTTTCGTAATCTTAGTAAAAAAATCCATCCACACAATTTTTTCCAAGTCGTTATGCAATCCATGCAAGTGGCCTATTGAAACTCTATTAAGAATTGAGGTTGTTTATTTATTATTTTGATTTTGATGTAGTTGTTTCTTGATTAAGATTAAAACTGTACACTGTACATTCTGGATGTCAACATGAAAAAGGTATTATAATTATATAATATAAAAATGTTCACTTAAAATCATAGGCAATTATAGGCGAGAAATACAGAAACTGCCAGAAAAAAAATCTAAAGTAGAAATCAAACCATGCTAAACACATAATATTGTGTTACGTTAATAATTAGGCAAATGAAAAATATTCTCCGACAATAAGACTAATTTTCATAAAAATTACTTAAGCAAATTGAAAATCCTTCCTAACCAGAGACGTAGGCGATAAATCAGAAAGCCACAAAAAGTACAAAATATTAACATTTTTTAACGAAATATGGAGTGGTAATTTGTGGATTTCGTGCCATGTCCATTTTGCCAACGCCCGTTGAGATTTACTGGCAAATATGCAGGTTGTGGTACAAACAGTGGTGTGAATAGTCCGAAATATATCGAGGGCAACAAATTTGCTGATATAAAATTGGAGCATCAAACGAAAAATTGATGGAACAGTAAAAATTTAAATATGTAACGTTGCTTGGAGCATACCACCGTATGCACACAAAATATGCAAATCGTTTAAAAAATTGAGTTTGCAAGTTGTTGGAGGACAGTGGCTGTAAGTAAGGTAAAGTTGTGAACTGCTTTTTGTAGTTTCCGTGATGTAAAATTTTGTAAATTCTTGAATGTTTAGCTTCACAGAAGCTCATTTGCATAGTGATAAAAATTGCAATAGAAAATTTTACGGTTTGTAATTCACAGCAATATTGTAAAATCTCTGTGCTGAACATTCCAGATTAATGCACGTGACTGTTTAACAGGAGTAAATCTGTAATTATATAAATGGGCTGTAAAAGCTTTATTATGCGAGAGTTAATTGAGGACAATTATTACTATTACAACTGCATCTACTTTTAATTGCTGCACGATATGCATTATGCATGACTTTGTTTATTTACGAACTGTTTTATAAATGCTTTGCAAAGCGTGCTTTTAAATAGGTTTTAATTGGATAAAAATAAGCAGACTTTAAAAAGTATGTATTTTGCGTAATGTGCTTTTAATTTTGGCCAGCAAAATTTTTTCCAGAACTTCCAACTTCAACTTCCAGAAGTCGTTTGGTATAAAACTAGTAATTTTAGCCTAAAATCATCGCACTTCTTAAATTTTTTTTAATTCAATTTGAAATTTTTTTAGGTCTTGTTAGACCTGAGTTGTAAGTTACTTGGCTGATGGAAAATAGTGGTTCTGGATATACAACATAGGTTCTAAAGCCCTACTAAAAAAACTCGTAAACATTTTATTCAATTGATAAATGACCATGAATGTGAAAACCTTATTAATATAAAACTGACAAAATATTTCCTGGAAACATATATACAGTCAAAGGGGATAGATTATCTGTTTTATACATTATTTGTTTCAAATAAATTTTTAACAAATTTCAGAATTTATCCAACGTAATTTAAATTTCATAGTTTTGAAGGTGTCGTAAAATTTTATCATTTTCTAAACTAACCTAACTACCTTTTTTAGATTTTTGTATATGAAATATAATTTTTTTTTAGGCTTTAAACACGCATACATTTTTAATTAAAAAGTTGAATTTAAAGAAAAACACAGTCCTTTTACTTAAAGAGTACGCAACAAAATTGTCACTTCATTTTTACCCCGTTCATACTATTAAAATTTATAAAATAAATATTAAAATAATTCCCCAATAATAACTGAACAAATCTGACATTTAGGATTCATATTTGTGCAATTTAAACTTTTATTCTCGAATTTGTATTTAGTTACACTTGCATACGGTTTATATTATTATTGAACAACATTACATCACGGAAGTTTCATTAAAATCACTCGGCAAAAGTCAATAAAAAAATAAATAACCTATCATCTTCTGATAACGAAACTAAATTAAGAATTATTAAAGGATTAAAACTGACGTAAAATAACATAAATAATAGTAATTATGTCAAATAATAGTAAGATGTATGATGAAATGCGTGAAAGTATGAAGAATGAAGGAAGAATGAATGTATTTAAAAAGAAATGTTACATTGTGCTTATTAGTTTATATTCATGTAGTATAAACTAGCTTAATAAATAATAAAATTAAAATAATAAAAAATACTAGGTCATACCAAAATAATAATCACACAATAGTAATCATTCAGTAGTGAATTGGTCATTAGAATAAAAATTACGTAAAAGCATAATATGAGTCGCACGTAAAATCTGTAATTTTGCCGTGTGTGAAATAAAACATGGCGGATCTGCGCATGCACCCATCTAGCGAAGTTCAATATTACCAATATAATAATGACATTTTTTTTAATTTGTAATAATCCAAAAAGAAAATGTAAAGTCTTTATACAACGTGTAACAGAAACACCGGTGTATAAGAAAGTAAAAGTATAAGTTCTAGGAAATAAGTTAAGCATTGCAATTTTTTAGACAAAGGAGATTTCTGACTGGTAGTTTTGTCCTTCATGTATTTAGATTTTCTGATTCAAATTGTTAAGTAAACTTTGGATTAATACCGGGCGCAGCTGGAGCTAAAGTTATCAACCTCTAATGAGACATAGTTTAATCGCGTGAGCTTTCAAAATCTCTGTATTTTCGCAGAATCACTATTTTTTCTGCGCCATAATTTCAAGCACCTTGAAGTTTGTTCAGGTATTATTTAGGCATAGATATAACAAAAGAGAATCCAAGAAATGCCATGCGGGCATTTTTCATGATCCAAACATCTATGTACTCTTTGCTTATTTCATATGAGGAACTCTGTTTCATAATCATTATGTAATTCAAATGGGATGGCGATATACGATGTCTAGCAAGTACGAGAGATAAAGTGCATACTGAATGGTCTAAAACCGCAAGGTACAAAGTCTCCTTTCAAATGACCCTCTTCATTATAATCTATTAGGAATTATTTTTGTGCTTTCTACACTGGCAGTTCTCTTAGAGGTAGAGATCTGTTTGACGTCGACAGTATGTCTTTGTTGTAATTGGATTGATTTAATTTGAAAATGCAACGTACTGTACATTCTTGAAATATTCTGGAAACACAACTAATTTAATCTATTTCGATTTCCAACATAATTCCAAGCTAAACATTCTATAGACCGCGCTAAATCCCGAAATGAAAAGATCGATAATTATTACGTATATTATTAACTGCTGTACTTTGCCATGGGATTTAAGAGAAATGCGTATGAATCCGCATGTGTGTGCGTGATTGTCACCAAACGTTGGTAGTATGCATTGTCATCGAAAACGGGTCTATACGTCGAATTTCAACTTAATCGATTATCTGAAAGTGAGTTCATTTCCACTTCCAAGATTCCACTTCACTCATTCAAATAATCAAAAATGAAAATCAATAGATGTACTTTAAAAAAAACGAAATATACTTCACTTAACTGGATAAACAAATAAATTTTTAAACAATTTTCTTTCCAATTCTTCAAACAATCCATCAACACTGCCAAAAGCTTCGAAAAAAAGGTTTGTCCCTACCCAATATATCACCAGAAAATTTGCAGTGACAGGTGATTCGAAAGGTCAAGCAAAATTAAAACATTAATAAACCAACACGCAAAAATTCTAGTAGCGAGAAAATTGAATTCGAGAACCGAACAAATGAATTGGACCCACCCAGCGGTAGTCGCATTGGCGCGCAATTCTTCGTGGTATGAGAGTCTATCTGGATTTTAGGCTAAAAAGCTATCCGCGACTCCTCTCCAGGGATGAATCGGCAATCGAAGTAGGCCCGAAATAAGAAACGGATCTTTTTTCAAACAGAATTTTATTCCACATTCAAAAAGTCGTCCAGAGAGAAATTTAAAATATTATTGCATTTAAAAATTGTCTTAACAAGTGCACTAGATAATTTGAAATAGTTTATTGTGAACTCCTTATTCTATTTTTAATAGCGTTCGTTCTTGCTAATCGAAATAAGGTTTATTACAATGAGAATATCTGTTAAATTTGTTGATTTATAATTATTTTTGTTGTTATAAGTAAGGCGGTTTTACAGGGGAGCTTTTTCATTATAACAAAAATAACGATAATAATACTTAGATGATTTGTATAGCGCTATTTTTATGAAATATCACCTCTAGGGCGCTGTACAAATAAACATATTTTTAATCCATCTTATTACTATCTATAGACAACCTATTATAATTATTTATGGGAAACATATTGCACCCACCGGTTGTCAATCAAAAACACAACAATATGCAAATGCATTGTTTAACCAACGATTTTCTTAAATGTACCTATGCGTTATTATTTATTAAATAAAAGACTATACTTACCGGACAGGTCACTCGAAATTAAAATTTCTTTATTTATTTATAAAATACATGTCATTTAATTAAGAGATTTACGTAGAGTAGATAAATTAAATCACCAAACTAAACGGCTGCCTAGTTTGGTAACCAAACGTGGCAGCCTTTCATGGTAACCAATGCAGTACAATGTTTATTGTTTATTAGAGAAAATTAAATGTAGTCCTCATCCAGATGGACTTTGTTGGAAGTACGTGTTAATGGAAATACTATTATTTTATCCTTATCTTTATTTTAATAACACATATTTTATTTAATTAACGTATTTAGTAAAGGAAGAGCATTTCTTTTTAATTAGCCCCTCACAGGGAATTCTGGAATGCTTGAAATAATAATAAAAGAACTAGAATTATGATCTTTATTCATTAGGAACGTTCGAACGTCATTACCTGAATACATTAACGTAGTAATTTTACTAATTTTAATCATTATACAACGCATGTTTAAAAATATTATAGCTAACTGTATCCGGGAGTTGAACCTATTAGGCGAGTTTGCAAACCAATTTTTTAAATAATTTTCTATCGAGCTATTGATAAATAGACAATAACAGTTGTAATTTTTTTTGCATAAGTTGCGCACAGGAGGCCCTGAAAAGAAAATTTCCATAAGGGCCTATGTAATATTTGGGGATGATATGTGGAGAGTCCTTTTAGGAAAGGAAGGAGAGGAAGTTCTGGGAAGGAAAAGAGTACTTGGGCTTGGTAGGAATCTGGGGTCGGTGTATCCAGGAGTGACAGTCGTATGAATCCATCCCTCCCACTGCGGTGCAAGGCGATGTTACGAGAGAATACGGCTAGAGAAGTCAAAAAGAGTCTCTCAACCACCTTCTCCCGATCCGGCCAGCCATGCAGCTGGTGGGCAGATGTATCCGCCGCCAAGACCCGGCAACCGACTACCACACTAGGCATATGCCCGTATTATGGTAGTTGATAGGCAGTACTACAATAGTTCTCTCAGGTAGTTAAGTATATTAAGTTTAAGGGTATGAAAGTGTGGAGGATGTATGATTTCACCATCTATTTATCTAGGACAAAAGTAAATTATTCTAGGTAAAAAGTTCTAAAATGAAATAATAAAATTTACGCACGGCTACATTTTCTTTACAAAATTCTCTTCTTTTTGCGTTGTGTGTGTTTTTTCCTTTTTTACACAAGTTATGAATATAGCAACAGGTTGCATGCAAAGGAATTATCATTTCAAATTAAAAACTATATTCTGTATAATGCTGACTTTTACCAGCGACCCCGCGGTTCCCGTGTATTGGTCCGCCGGGAAATTCTGAGTATTCCTCTGGTCGGTCCGCCCCTGCCACAGAGGACGCTGTATGAAGCTGCACGGCGCTTGATTTCGCTGGATCTCGCTGTGTGGCGTTCTATGGTGCCGCTCCGGGCTGTGGCGAGATGTGGCGCTGACATTCCATTCCGCGAGATCACGTGTCGCGCCCGACGCGTCATCCATATAAACCGGGCCACGAGGAGATGGAATTTTTCGCGTCAATTAAATCCTGCCTCCGTTTTTGGGGTCAGTGTTTTGAATTTTTGTATTTGGGATTTTTGGTGGTTCTAAAATTTGCTGGCGACTGAAATGTTTCAGAATTTACAAATCTTCTGAGTTTGAATCTAAAAATTAGAATTTCCCTTTTCACTCTTTAGATATTTAGCTGGTAATTCCTATAACTGTGATCTATTTTATTCGAAAACATCACTGGTTTGTGTAATCCAGTAAACACGCAATATGTCAAAACTGTTTGTTTGCTCAAATAAGATAAAACAAACGTTGTCCAACTTTGGCAAGACCAAATCGAGATTATATACTAAGGATTAAAAGCAGGAAAAGTTTACTAATTAATTATGGTAGGTATGTTTATTGTGTAGTGTATATAGGTATAATATGCATTATTGTAACATACTTACTTTTTTTTAAATAAATGAGCGATACAATGAATAAAAATATTTGACTTTGTTTTGTTGCACAACAATTTTCATATGTCGAGTGCACCAATTCATTGTTACGCGAATGACAGTTCAGTCCATAATAGCTTTTTGTTTGACGTGGGCACAGAAACTCCAACGGCTCGAAGGACTTTGAAGCGGAGAATGGACAGTTGCCTCGAGAGTGTTTCCTCTTGGGGAAGGGATAACCTCGTCGAACTCAAAGACCCAAAGTTTTAAGTACCTTATTATGTCTGATTACGTCTAAAAAGGATCAAAATTACAATCTAGACTCCTTCAGCGGAATCAATTTTCCGAAAAGGTCTTCAATTGAAACGCTTGATGTAACTCTAAGTGACCAGTTCAGGTACGGGGGCTCCATCGGAGCCAAAGTTAAGGTAGCCTCTCAGAAACTGGGGCTGTACTGTGTACACTGTACAGGGCCCGCAGATACTTTAATAGTACGCACCTTGCTCACCCTGTATATATCGCAAGTACGCCCAACGGTTGAATTTAGCAGCCACTTCTGGTCTGAAGCTCCAAAATACTTGAAAAAACCTTCGACTCTATCCATTCTCTTTAGAGCACAGACGTCGGATGAGAATTCTGTCCCTGTTCTACCGGGATTTGAATGGAAGATGCTCCGATGAATTAGCGTCATTCATTCCTTTGGCACCGGTGCACTGTCGGAAAACACGCTAAACGCATGCCCAACATTTGTATACAGTTGAGATTTATCACATGAAAACGGGTCATTTCTTTGACTAGTTATTGGGTTCAATTTGGGAATGATTTGCCGGCCCCTGGCTTTCCTCCGTTCTACAACATGGATCTCTTCAACTCCCAGTTTACACCTTCCTTTTCATAAATATACCCTCCACACAGTATCCCCAAATATGACATAAGGCATGAGGGAAATTATTCCTCGGGGCTGTGTTTAGAAGTAGTGTGCTAAATGTAGGTACGAATTTAAAGTTTGTTATGATAAGGCTAGGGACAGACTCAGCTATAAGAGTGCCAGCGTTATTTGGCATGGCGTATTTCGGCACACAGCTCGCTGTACATTCCAAATGGGAAAGTATGGCAAGCGACGTGCTGAAATAGGCCAAGCCAAATAACGCTGGCGCTTTTATAGCTGAGTCTGTCGGCCCTCTAAACGTAATAAGAATAATTAATTACAATAAATTATAAAATAAATCTAAGAAAACACAATTTTAAAAGATTCAAAAACTAGAATAAGAGGTGAGAGAACAAAGAAACAAACTTTTTTTTGTTCATATGAAGCAGTTACTTTGTGATGTGACATTATAATTTAAAATAAAACAATAACTTTGTAAACACCACTTTTATTTTTTATATTCTTTATGCCGACCGGGTTTCGCTACAACCGTAGCTTCTTCAGGGCAGTACAATCTCTACTAAAATTAATTTACATGTGTGTTATAGCTAATGCATTATTTAACCAAATGGGCTGGACTCCTCAAGAAACTTTTTTTTGTAGAATTTTTTAATTTTGTTTTTTTAATGAATACCGCACAAGAGTCCTAACTGCTCCCGTCTAGAGCCAGTGAGACTATGGCATCCCCAATTGGAGTATGTTGTGAGGCTGAAGGTAGTGGGGAGGGGAAGGATGTAGGGAAGAGGAAGATGGAGAAGAACCTGGGTATTCAGATTTGGTCACCAAACATGGCTAATGCCATTTCAAGCAACGTTTCAATTCTGAATGATCTTACACCAGGGCGATACTGAGAGTATCTTTCACTCTGGAACGTGCAGCAAATATACTATATATTATTATTAAATTAATAAATTGTGAAATAACACAAATTTATTTGCTACGCAGGGATTCGATACCGCGACCTTCGGTGTGCGAGTCAAGAGCCTTACAGCTGGACTAAGCCGGTCGTCAAAAGTTTAAGTTTAATTTAATTAATTTAAATGAGTTTAATTTTAAGTTTACAGTTACATTTAACATTATAATTAAATGTAATAGTTCCTAAATGCAAATTAAGTATAAATAAATAATTGAACTGTTCTGTAAATAATGATTTTATTTTTAAAAATGAGAGAATGATCCGTTAAACGACTGATAAGTCTTAAAAAAATAATAAATCATACCCACAGTAGATTTTGCCAAATAACATTAAAAAAAATCGTAAATAAAACTTGATTAGGTATTTGAACATCATTTTACATAAACGACAACGAATACGGTTTCAGCACAACCGTACCTTGTTCAACAACCAATTATCTGTTTTTTTCTTTATTTACCCAGGTTTTCGTTAACTTTTAAAATTAGAAAGTATTTTTAAAAAATCATTAAATTAGAACTCACAATTGGCTTCCTTTGATTGTCATTATAATTCAATTTATAGTTATAATTAGTAGACAACTTTAGACCTCGACTGTTTTGAAAGTCGTTGGAATAACTTGAGGCTATTGTACACTCTAAATAATTGATAAAGATAGGGCTTTTAAAAATAACGTGAGCTACAATGAAGCTTTTTACAAACTTTGTATAAAAAGTAAGTAAGTTATGATAATTTCAACATTTCTTGATGACAACAGTAAATCTAAAAAAATCATTATTTTTTCTAAAGAAAGACACATTCCCGGGTTACAAGCATCCTCACAATATAAATTAATAGCTAACCTAAAAAATATCCTAGGAGGCGAAGCTAGCAGACTACAATTAAGGGTTGGTACTTACCCTGATGTATGGGTGTGAGGCATCAAATTTGCAGAGGAAGGATGAAAGTAGACCGAATGCTTTAGAAATCAGTTCCGTAATGCGAACAGGTGGTATAAACATATATGTTCGTGTTAAAAATGTGGAGATTAGCAAAGAATTCAAGGTTGAAGTAAGTGTTTTTTTTATATATATGAATACCGAACAAGAGTCCCAACTGCTCCCGTCTGGAGCCAGCGAGACAATGGTATCCGCAATTGGGATATGCTGTGAAGCTGAAAGTAGTGGGGATGGGAAGGAGATAGGGAAGAGGAAGATGGAGAAATACATGGCTATTCAGATCTGTTCACCAAACACGGCTAAAGCCATTTCAAGCAACGTTTCAATTCTGAATGGTGGTCTTACGTCAAGAGCCTTACGGCTGGACTACGCCGGCCGTCAAGTAATGAGTAAAATCAAATATCTTATAGCAAAAATAAAACCTCTGACATTTTCCATACATTCTGATGGCAGCATTCTACACTAGTCCTTCCTAGTGGCGTAAGTTTCGCGCTTCGGTTTTCTTTCATACATTTTAATTGATTTATGTTAATGCTAATATTTTACTTTAAAAATCTTTAACTGATGCTTTTTTGTAATAAAATACTAAATAAATTTCTTCTATGTACCTAAAAACAACATATTTGTTTAATATATAACAATTATTATCATTAATTATTTTTCTGTGTGCTTTTGAGGACAATTAAATATTTTCATCAATAATCACAAATTCACTTTGTGGCATCATTATTTATTAAATGAAAACAAATCCCTTTGCGAACACCGTTATTTTATTTTCACGAGTGCTTTATAAAAGTGATTTGTTTTCATTTAATTAAATAATTAATGACAGTTTTTTCACACATCAGGCAACTTTTTATTATTTAAATCTTACATAAATCTAGTTTCAACATTATTTACAAAAATTCCAAAGTAATCGTCATTATTTTCTAAAATTTTTTTTTAAAGATCTTACATCCTTTAAGTCAAATTATTTGGTAAAAATAAACTAGAAGAATGTTTATTTTTTTATAAGAACAACTTTCTTTTTATTACTTTTGAAGGTTATTCCCATTGATGAAGAAGATAACACCAATAATGTATGTGTCTTATCACTGTGTCTTGTTCTCTTTCATATTTTTGTTTGGATTATTAGTAGTGTCTTTTTCTTCAATGATAGAAGAATATTTGTCTAACCCTGCAGAGAAACGGCGTGATGGTTCGTTAGTTATTTAGATGCATTCTTCTAAATGCAACAGTTGCAAAGATGCACTTGAATTATTCAACAATTTTCAAGAAAATGTATTTCCAGTAAGCTCACCCTGTACAAACAGTAAAAGAGATTGCGTCGGAGGACTTTCCATGAAATCCCGCAGAAAAAAATCTTATTCTTGTTTCGCTATTCGGATCTTCCCCGGGGCCAGGTCTTCAGTCTGCGGGCTTTAGCGGGACTTATGGGGGAAGTTTTAAACCGATTTATTGGGGGCGTTAGTGGCCGACCCACTTGCCCCCCCCCCTCTCCCATCTCGCGATAACTGGCAGGGTAGGTACTGCGACTAGTCATCCAGAACTGCGCGATAGTGGGCCATCGCGGAAACCATCCGTCCCTCGAGGAAGGGCGAAAGAAATAAATAAAAAAACTTCTTTAGCGCAAATTCAAATACAATTATTGGTACCTCCACATTGGTCTCAGTATTTGTACGAAGAAGTCGGGAATGCTGGTTACGCTCGTGCAAACATACACTACTCGTATATATATATATATTCTTTTTTTACATGAGCTCCACACAGGAGGCCTTGAGGAAAATTATTTCCCTCAGGGCCTATGCCATCTTTAGGGATGCTGTGTGGAGGTTTTTTAAGGAAAGGAAGGAGAGGAGACTTCTGGGAAGGAATAGGGTTTAAGTGGTGGTTAGGAATCTGGGGTTCAGCACGTCTTGGTCATATGCCTTCAAGACCTAGACATACGTTACGCCATGAACCCGGGCACCCTTGCTAATTCAACAAACGTAGCGAACCACATGAGTGACCCAAAGTGTTAAGATCCCACCTCATTGGTAAGGTTTCAATCCTCAAAGTCCTTGTTACGTCAATACTTACAATGATAGTAGTAGTAGTAGCAGCAGCAAAAAAAAAATTCCGTACTCCGCTTACTTCTAAATACGTTCAATATGATTAAAATAACGGTTCGTATCAATTCAATTAGTACAACAAAGAAACAACAAAAAATGTACAAAAAATCGAATAAGTAATCAAATAATCATGTATCAACTATGATTATCTACTATGTCAACTTAATTTATTAAAATTATCCGAACGTAGAATAGTATATGACCTAACATGTTTACATAAAATCATAAATTCAATAATTGACAGCCCCGAACTTTTATACTTGATTTCTTTCCATATACCTCGCAATTCAACATCGAGGCAATATCTACCATTCTATTGTGACAACTCCAACACCGAATCACAATTGTATACCCCCGTTCGCCGTATAAAAAAATTGGGTAATGACTATAAAGATGTTGTTGACATATTTAACACATCATTCACTAAATATAAACAAGCCAAAGTAGAATTTATATCAGAAAGAAGAACCACAAATTTCATTTATCCAACTGCATAGCTCTGCTTCGATTTATTTCATATGTATTGCACTTTTCCCAGTTTTCAGTTTTTCCATCTTGCATGGTGATGTGTTTTGTTTTTATTTCAATTTGTTTTTTACTCTATTTTTGTTTTAGATTTGATATTTGATTATGATTTTGATTTTGATATTGATATTGATATTGATATTGATATTGATATTGATATTGATTCTGATTATGATTATGATTATGATTTTGATTTTGATACTGATATTGATATTGATATTGATTCTGATTTTGATTTTGATTTTGTTTTTGTTTTGTTTACGATTTTGTTTTTTTTTTTATTTTGTAATGCACATTTAGATTTAGATGTTCTTTGTTTAAAAAAAATGCATGTAAAAGCCCAGCCGGGCGTGAAATTCCAAATAAATAAATAAATAAATAATCGCTTATTTAGATTGAAGTGTAAACTTTTGGCAAACGTCACATCATACTAACAACTGGTCGACACATGAGATATTTGAAAAATTATTTGAAAAAAATTCAAATTCTAATGCATCATTTTCCTTCCTGCTAAAAAACAGTTTTTTTCTTGTAGTAATTAAGTTGAAACGAAGTGTTATTTAGAAGATAGTGGAGTAAGGAAATTTAAAATTGATTAATTTTAAATATTTTCACAGTGGTTGAAATATAACGTATCTTGATGATATAATGCATAAAGATTAACTACCAAATGTAATAATTTTCTTTTTATCTCTTTACTTTCCTCAAGTACGTTCTCATAATATCTAGTTTTCCTTCCATGTGAGGTTAGGCATACTCGGTTCAAGGAAAATTGTTGAGAATGTACGGAGTGGACGTAATAAATATGGTATTAACTCTATTATCTATCATCGGCGCAGTCATCATGGTACAACGTATATTCCTATATAAGTAATAGAAACATTTTCTAGATTATAGGGGATAACTAAATGGCTGACTGATTAGATACTCTTCATATATATAATACACAAATAAAAATGTTTTTATTCAATATTTTCTTGCCAATTTTAAATTAAATACACTGAAGAACTTTTTTCAATCCGATAGAGTCTAAAACTTTTTTGTTTACTTTAGTTCTACACGGGAGGCTCTGAGAAAAATAATATCCCACAGGGCCTATGTTATCTTTGGAAATGCTGTGTAGATGTTTTTTTGAGTGAAAACTTCTTTAGCTCCGTTGTGATTTGAAACTCGATGAAACGAAAAAGCGACACAAGAGACAAACAAATACATATATAGGATTTAGCCTGCGATAGAATGACATAGAAAATCGGTATTCTCTTTGTGCGGTGCTTCATAGCTTCCCCACCCTTGTCTACTTTAGTTTTCTGAAGGTTTTACTTCTTCACGTGTGAACTGCACACTTGTATTTAAAAAAAAATGAAGCAAAGTAAGGGGAAAAACTAAGAGGGATGGTTAGGAATCTGAGGGTAAGTGTATCCGAAGTAACGGACGAATGAATCCATCCCGGTACAGGCAATGGATCGAGAGCGTCCGGCTGGATATTTCTTGGTTAGATCTCCCTCAACCACTCTCGGCCTATCCAGCCCGCCACCGCAATCGCCGCCAAGACCTAGACAAACCTCGCCATGAACCCGGGCACCTCTCGCCATGAACCACTTGGGGTGACCTATGGGAGTAGTATTGGTTATCCAATAAATGGTTTTCGGGGCAGCGGTATCCACACTCGCCTCCCAAATTGAGATGACGCGACATATTCATAAGCATATAAGTTTAAAAATGCAGTAAATAAAAGTATTTTAATAATGATAATTTCAGACTTGCCAATTAATTTCGTAAAATTAACATCGTTATTCTTGGCCACCATTTCTAACGTACTAATACTTATAAAAAATTGTAAACACAATATGTTCCCATTTTGGCTTTAAAAGAGTAATTAATAAATAAACCTATGTTTAATACGTGACAAAGCGCTCAAAACTAATGAAAAATTTACCGAAATCGGTTGACAACTGACGCGAAAAAATGCTCATCCAGCGAAATATTGTACAAATTGTATTTATTTACTTTTTTTACATTTACTTTTGACATTCTGAACATCAGTGTGAAGTTGGCTGGAAATTACATTCCCCAATTAATTATACAATACACAGCAATATTGATGTAAATTTGTTTGGAAGCAATTGTGTTTACGGTCTAGTTTTGAATTCATTTTCACTTTTTGATTAATGCAACTGAAAAATGTGTTATTGCTTTGACATACTCGTGGCAGAAAGGATCGTTTTAAAGAATGAATTTATAACCAATTTTTTGTATGCGTAAAAAAACTACAATGGCATTTGAGTTATTTTTTGCAAAATCAAATCTCTTTCTTTTTTCATATGGCATTTAAACGAAATTTATTTTTATACCTATTATTACTTTTTCTTTTGAAAAAATGAAGCTATATCTGAACAACAAAATAAAAGGATAGAAATTTTGTTTCTTAAATGGCCGCATTTACAGATAACATTATGAATCGATATTATTATTATAAATATATTATTAAAAAGAAGGGCCAACTTTCCCGGGTTACGAATTTCCTGATAATATTTTAAAAAACTCCTACTACCATCAGTGTAAGAGAAAAATGTTGCTTGTACAATGATGGGTCTGGATGGGACCCGACGCAATTGTCAGCTTTTAATCGGTCAACGCAATAAAAAAAACGTGCCTTTGCACCTACGCGTGAGAGAGTTACTCATGCGCGAAAAATACAGTTCAAGACTTTGCGTTAGAAGGGTATGTAAACGCGAAAACTAATTCACTACGTTAAAATAGCTATTTTCCTTAACCACAATGCTTGGCAAGTATATAATTCCTACATATATTGTTTCAGTAATATTTAAAAATTATTTTTAAAACACAGAAAAAATAGCGTCCCCAATTTCGTCATCCGAGTAGGTACCGATAATAATTATTCGATTTCTAATACTATTGTTCCATAAGTGGTACCTTTAATCATCTCCACCCTTTGCAAAGCACTAATACCTGGAACGGCTGGAAAAAATACACGAAATAAATTAACGCGGCCTTGTCCATTCGTAGAATGTGAAAATGTTAACATTACATTCCAACCATTGATCCACATTTCAATTTCCCGGCGGTAACGATTCCCGATTGTTTCCGGGAAAGCGGGGGAAAAAACTGAAAGCCATGCATTATTGAAACTCGGACGAAATATCTTCTCACTATTTTTATGTTTTCAAACCCTGACGAAATATCCTTTCAACCAGTGGTACAGATTACTCTAGTGGATTTCTACAGAAATGTGGTAGGAAACAATCCGAAGAAAATCTGTTCAATTCTTTGTTTTTCTAATCTCATAAAATATATTTGATAATGGGTATCAATCATAACGTTCGTCTTCAATGAGGGATTCCTGGAAAGTATAAAATATGAGTTCAAAAGTGAGGTACGTGTGTCTAAAGGTATGACAGAGACATTTGTGTGCGAATGAGATAGCACGATTACGCAGAATGAATAAATGACGTCTGCTTCGTCCTTGTCTCTCGTCTTTTTCTTCCCAGAATTAATAATTATATCCCAGTGGGTATAATAAAAGTTAAATATTCCATCTACACCGTAGATTTTCAACCTTATATTGCCCTCCACCCACTCAGTTCCCCAATTTTTTTTTAAAGTCGCGAATCTGAAACAGATATTGCCACGATTATATTGCCACAACTTGTTAGGGGGGGGGGGGGGCTCAACTGTCACGGAATCAATAATTTGATCAAAAATAACGTACCTTTTTGTTTAGGTACTAAGTTAAAAAGCAATTATTTTGTATTTTAATTACCGGGTTGCTACATCCTTCCTTCTTTTATTCATGATATAGTGTCAATTATTAATAATAATAATACACGTAAGAAGATATTATAAACAAATAATTGGACAAGATAAGTTTTGCTATTATTCTTCCCAACTTATTAACCTTGTCCCATTTAGGTTGGTTGCCCACCATTTTGACAAGAGGTCTCTAGGCGTCCTTGTCTTGAGCTACGTCAGCGACCTGGCTTCTCTGTCCATGTCATCTTAGCGCCCCCTAATTTTCTCTGGGTTTTCTACTGCCCCCCCCCCCCCTTGTCTCAAATGCCCATGTTGAGAACCTATGATCTATATGATGATTTGAGTGTTATTTTACTACCCATCAAAGGATAAATTAACAATTTGATCAACTGATCATTTCTAGTAAATCATAATATGCCCTACACACGATCCAATTTACAGAACAGTATGTTGAACCGCCAACCGAATTATTATTATTCCGATGGCCCAACAAAGAGAATAATAATAATACGATCGGCCATTTTACCTCGAATGATTTAAACACTTATTTGTGTTTTAAATACTTCACATAATGTGAGACGATGTTCTCTTTGTTGTGATTTCGAATCTGATTAAAATAGGTCTTTTTACTTGATATTATCATCTGGTTTTGCCCGAGTTTCACTCACTTTTAGACACTTCCAGACATTTCAGAGGATTTTTTTCCTAAAAAAAAGTAAGTTAAGAAATAGAAAACAAATGCTGTCCAAGGGTTACTTTTTAAAAACCTTTACCTTACTATTATCAGTTCTATAATTCAACTCTAAGATCCTAACGAAAATAAATATGTAAAAACTGTTTGGGCATTTAAATAATGAATAAAGATTTTTTTAAATTAAATAAAGATAATTAGCGAAACTAGTCGAAAATTTGAAATTATGAAAATCAGAAAAATATTCGGTCACATCTTGTTTTTCAGTTTTCATATTTTCGATGGAGTTTCACTTATATTGTCGGGATTCAGTACTGGTAAGCCGCCATGATTAAATATACTATAAAATTTAAAATAAAAAAATCTCGTTTTAAATAAAATATTACAATTTAAGGTTTGACTCATTAAGTTAAAATAGATAAAGTATTTAAAAACATAAATCATAGATGTCCAAATATCTAGATGCAACAGTTGACTTTCGAGGGTTATTTCTACGATCAGATTTATTCTTTGTAATAATTAAGATTCCGTCGAAATGGCAGTTTTTGGTGTTGTTGTATTGTGTGGTCAAATAATGTCTTGGTTTCAAAATATGTATAGACGGTGAATGAAAGACGATAGAGTACATTTTTGTCGTAAAAGCTACTCTGCTGCCATATTTGGCTCATAAATTATGTATGGTTGCAAAGAATAAAAGTAAAGAATTAACGAAATCACCAATAACACAAATCATAAACGGTGCATTAAATTCCGCAGCACCAAAACTGTGATTATTTTTACTACGGCAAATGCCAATCTAGGCTTTTCCAAGCACATGGTCGTATATTTATGTTTTGAAACTCGATTGTCCCGTGTAAGGGGTTTGGATTGTTGGGTCTAGCCCAGGGCAGGGGCGACCAGGGCGGCCGTGACAGTATTGGGAAGCGCCGGGGCGTGACGGAAATGGGGAATTCGCGTTCCCCCGCCCCACGACCCCTGCCCAGTGCCCACAGGACCTGTTGTCAACAGTCTCTCTTCTCTGCGGAAACTAATTCAATAAAAATGTCTCCATTTTTAAACTGACCACACTGGATTTCAGATACAATAGTTTTGCTTTGGTTCTTTAAAACTCGCAGTTCTTATTTGAGGAACGTTGCGCAGCATTTATCACGATATTAGACCGAAAAACCGACCAAAACTGAACAACTTTTTAAAAATCAAAATATAGAATATCTATTACAGATTTTAGTTTTTTAATTAGTTTTGTTCCTCTTAATAGTCTTAATAAAACTTAACATGAACTATTGGAAACTCTATGTATGCACATAATTTAAAAAGTTTTTCCAATAAAATATATGCATATGTATATCTTACCCGTGACAGTAATTTACGTATATGGAGGAAATATGCACTAACGTCACTCTCGTCGCTTTCGATGTGCATCACATCGTCAATCGACATTTTTCGACATATGAACGGTCCGCGTTAAAAACTAATTCTCAACCCGTTTCTACTTTTGAATAAATTGTGTTCACTTGCCAAGCATAACGATCATGCTAGTACGCTTATCAGCTGACAACAATTAACGACGTAAAAGCAATGAAAGCAATTCACCCTCGGTGTTGGTATATTAATGAAGTGAATTAATTATTAAGTATAAGTGAAAATTTTGATAAAAAAATGAAAGGGCCTGTACCACTGCAATCACCCAAATTCGAAGTCATTAGCGAAACAAAACTATTAAGTGAATATAAAAGATAAATGTAGCTGTGTTCATAGGTATCATAAATTATCCTTTTATCATTATTATTTTATTTTTTTAAGTTTTTCTTTATTAATTTCATGCATAATATGGTAACATTATCAGTGGATTTTTCGACCACCATGCTAGGCTGATGCCCATGTTTATGGTAGTCGATTAACATTATAATTATAAAATAACCTTATGTTATAAATTAATATTAAAATAACTTCAACACAAGCTAACCTAGTGAGGCGGGTTATGAGAAACCTCAACTTATAACTGTACATTTCAATTCCTTACATATTTCCTACTGTTTATATGCATATTACTAACTGTTGTTAATTCTATGTATTTATCTAATTTCTAAACCAATATAAATTATACACACCTGACGTGTACTTTTAATTATAGTTGCAAATTAATTTCATTAAAGATATATTATTATTATTATTTTAAAAAGCGCCAATTATGTATTGGGATCAGTTTCCGCTATCAGATGCACGTGTCGTTAGCTTTACCATAAATAATTAGGTACCTACGTACACTTGTTCGAGAATTTTATGTCTAAAATTAATTTATGCTCGGTTACTGCATACAAATACACCATTTATGTAATATTTGATGAATTGTTTTTAAAATTTTCATTTAATATTTCTGGAATTTATTTTGTCATTGCTTACCTCGTGACTATCTTGGTAGTCGAGGGAAGAGGCTCTCGACTAGCAATCAATAGGTTAGGGGTTCAAATCCGGCGTGCGCAAGTAATTTATGTTGTATATGTATATATTGAAGCAATTTAGCACTTTTGTTTATATTACCCACGCACAGGCAGCTCCTTAGTGGGTTCCCATTATCTACTTTTGGCTTATATATGCCAAGTTATAAATTACTTATATCTTACTGTATTTAGAAACGAAGTCAAAATTTCTTTTGTAATGCCTGTAGATTTGGGAAAAAATGGTCAAAAAGGAAAAAAATCAACAATTTATATTGTTTCACAATTCTTGGTATCGCCCTGGTTGAAATGTTGCTAATTATGGCTATAGCCGTATTTAGTGACAAGATCTAAATAACTAGGATTTTCTCTAATATCCTCTTCTACATTTAATTTCCCTCTTTACTGCCTTTAATCTTACAATACATACCCGATTGGTGATGCCTTAGTCTCATTGGCCCCAGATGGTTGGGTTTTAGACCCTTGTGCAGTATTCAAAAAGTCCAACATCTATAATAGAGACTCTATTGACTGTATAGTTAAGAATATCGGTCTGCATTATGTACAAAATCGAGTTGAAAAATGCTGCATAGGGTAAGGGTAACCGTGTATGGAGCGAGCACGAATCTTATATAGGGAATCGCGTCTTTACGAGTAAAGCGTTGCACATAATGCGCATATGTTACAGTAAACTGTGATTTTACGGGGTGGTTTGATATCACAAAGGGTATTAAGCAAGGCTATGTTATTTCACCGTGGTTATTCAATCTGTCTGGCATAGGCGCGGAAAATAATGATAATAATGATGGCTTGGAATGTGGCTTTAAGACTGATTTCAAAGCGCAGAATTACTGTTGCGCAACTGATGCAAACCACATCCAATTTTGAAGTGATGACTGGATATTTCTGTTTATTTTTAAAGTTTAGAGCCCGAGCAGGTGTTTCACAATTTAACTGTAGATTTAATGAAGTTTAAAGCGATTCACTTCGACGTGAATGCATAACGGAGATAAGGGAAGGCTGATGCAGATATTGAAAGAAGGGTATGCAAGTTGGCGCTAACAAAAAACTGTCCATAGATGCGAAGATAGCAGTCCACAATGGAATGTTGGTACCTTCCCTGATATGTGGGAGTGCGGTATGGAACTGGCAGAAGAAGGATGAAAATATACTGAATGCTAAAGAAATGAAATCCTTGAGGCATTTTTGTGGTAAAACCAAATTATACTTAGAGTCCCTGTCAGAACCCCTACAGACTACGTATTTAAAGCTCTGAATTTGATGTCACTGAAACAATTATACACAAAAGATATTTTTTTTTATTTTTATTTATTTATCTATAATAAAATATAATTACAATGGTTTTATGTATATGCCTGTCTCACTAGGGTATACCTGTGTCGAGACAGGCGTACAGGTATATAAATGAATGTTGTAGTTACAAGGATATTTAAGGTAAAATACATATCACTTTGAATAGAATTAAAACAGAAAGGTGATTGGAAGGGTGATAAATCTTTTAAAGAGAGTTATTTTATAAATGTTGAAGATGAAGTAGAGAAGTAAATTCTGCCTAATCTATTTAAAGGTCAATTTGACAGGATTCCATTATTTTCATTTATTTTATATGGGTTAGGTTGTATTTGTATAGTTATTTTTGTCTATGTGTGATTTATTTTACAGATGTTTGTAATAGTGAGGCGTCCAATACTTATAATACTTATATTCTAATGGACGCATTCAAAAACAGAATAACTTTACACAGACACACTCGAGCCGATTTACAAGATCTACACTACAACATAACTTTTATCAACCTACAACTAAAACGACATTTGGACAAAGAAATATGCAGTACTTCTATTTAATTTACTCCCTCTTACAATAAAAACAACTAAAAAAATAACCGACTTCAAAAGAAACATAAAAATATGGATTATGGACATGGGGAGGAAGAAGATAGATGCAATTTTGAAACCGAACAAATATTAATGTATTGTACTTTCTATTAGATTCAACTTATAATTTTCGTCTGTAATATTTTCAACATAGGTATATACTTATATTCAAACATAAAAACTTGTACAATGTATCCTTAGAACGGGGTACCCCAGTAAGGACACATTTTTCTCTGAAAAAATGTAAAACAAAGAAAATAAATAATTAAATAAATGCATGATCGTGTGAAGAATGTAGAGATACGCAAATATTGCAAGGCTGATCGAAGCGTTATGAGAAAGTATAAGAGAGGGACCCACATATGGTTTGGGCATGGAGAGCAAATTAACGACGAAAACTGTGTCAGGCAAATATTTGACATAATTATGAAAGGTAGAAGAAGTCGGGGTTGCCCTAAGAAAACATGGCAAGATGAAGTAAATCAGATAAGTGAGGCAGGCCATGTAAAGAGTCAGAATAATAGAAGCGTATATATGAGACGATGCACGAATGTGGATGAAGTAAAGAGAGAGGTGCAGATGTTTGGCGGTTCGTCCTCTTTGCCTACCCCTGTGGGGAAACGGCGTGATGGTTAGTTAGTTTGTTAGGTTGAAATTCGCGCTTAATACCAGCAGCCTGTTTTGATTTATTCAAAAAATATCGCCAAAATTAATTTTATTTAATTCAAGGGACAAATAATAATATTTACTAATCATTCCACTGATACCTAACTAATTAAAAAAAAATCACGTTATACAATAAAACCATACCCGAAAAACGAAGTAAGAGATTTTGCAATTCTAATATGTATTTGTTTAGGCTAGATACTTCAGATACTTCTACTCGCAGAATTTCATTAAAACATCTTATAGATATTATAAAGGCGAAAGTTTGTATGGATGAGTGTTATTCTTTCACTCAATAAACACCGAATAGAATTTAAAAATTCTTTCACTAATCGAAAGCTACATTATTTGCGAGTAACATAGGCTATAAATATTGGTAAGCTCTGGCGTTATGAATAAGCTGTAGCGTTATGCAATTATTTTTCATACGTTTTCTGTCCCTAACAAAATCGAGTTATTGCAAACGTCAAACAAATTGTTACCTTGGAAACAATGTTTTTTTTTAAATTAGGCAATTCACCATAAAAATAGTGCTTTGTTGGCGTCATAGTTAATATCTCTAAAAATGTTTATGGTCCGGACGAAAAGCATAGCGTTGCTATGTAATTATTTGACGTGGGCTGTTATTTTGTTATTTCTTTAAGTTACTCTGGATTTAAATATGAATAAAATACGAATTCCTACTTGAGGCGAAATCATAAGAATAAATTGGGGAGTAGGTACTTAAAATAAATTTCTGTAATTTAAATATTTTCTAAAATAGAATTTTTATTTGCGAAATGTCATTCTCAAATTCGGAAATTTTCTATTAAACAATAATTATTTTTTATTCGACAAAAAAGCAAGAATAATAACAATTATGCCAATAATTATGCCAGTAACTAATACCATGCGAGCGAAGCCGCGGGTAAAAGCTAGTATATAATACTTCTGAGCAATCAAATTTTCAATCCAAAACAATTGGTTTGGTTTTGAATCGCCAAGGTTCAACCGAACCATTCTACAAATTGCATTTTGACAAGGTTGAGGATAAAAAAATGAAAAATTATGAAATTCAATTTTTCTCTTTCCTGGACAAACTAATCTGAGCGAGAATAACGGAATTCGATGCCAAACGCCAATGTATTAGATGAAAGATAAATCTGTACTTTACATAGATGTATTGAATGTTTGCACTGCACATTGCACACCGTGACTTATCCAATGAACTCCGTTTCGAAGTCAGCATTTTCATGTGAAACAATGCGGGCATTGCTGAAATTTTCAAACCACATGGAATTCACTTTAACCCTTCTACATGCAAAATATTTTTCCTGTAAATTATCATTTAACTCAAAGGCGTTTGATCAAACTTAACAGTAAGTCATTTTGATAAAGCCTTTATTTTATTTCCCTTTTAGAATTAATTTATTTATTGTAGAAGCCAACTTATAACTAGGTGTACTACAATTGGATACAACCGGTCTAATAGATAAAAATAGACGATTAAATATATTTTTAAATTTCATTAATAAACTCAACAAAAAAAAAATTATCTTAGAAATTGGAAATAATTGCAGCTTAATTTTTTTGGGTTTAAATATTTCTATCATTGATAATAAATTTGAATTTAACATTTTTTCTAAAGATACATATACAGATATCATTATACATGAAACATCTAATCATCCATATTCACAAAAATTAGCAGCTTTTCATACCTTGCTAAGTAGATTAATTAATGTTCCCTTATCTTTGAGTAATTTAAAAAAAGAATTAAATACTATTAAACAAATTGCAATTTATAACGGTTATAATTCAAAATTAATAGACAATATGTTAAACAAAAAATATAAGAAAAGTTTCTTAGATCTTTTGTTTATCCACACGTTGTTGAAAATGATAATAATTGGAGAAAAATTTAATTTTTAAATAATAGCATTTCAAATTTAATAATTAAAAACATGCCAAATAATGTACAGCCAGCTTTTTATACAAATAACAAATTAAAAAATTATATATTAAATAATAAATGTGATTTTTTTAACAAATCTGGAGTTTATAAATCAATATGTAATGATTGTAACTTTTTTTTTGGATTGGAAAAACTTCTAGAAATTTTATCATTAGAGTTAAGGAACATATAAGATGTTTAAATAATAACAATTATTCTGAATTTGCAAACCATATTTTGTAAACAAGTCATTCTTTTGATATTAATACAGGTCTTAAAATTTTACACACTAACACTACGGGCATACAATTGGATAATTTAGAAATTTTAGAAATTAGAAAAAGCATTAATAGTAATTTAAATATTTTAAATAACCAAACCTTTTTTTAAAAAGAGTCATCTTTTAAATTTATTTTCTTATTAATACTTACAATAATTATTTATTTTTTGATTTAGACTAATTATTTGTTCTTAAAAGTTTTTTATTATCTAAATGCAATTTTATTTTTCTTTAAATATATTTTTTTTATATAACTATTTTTATGATTTTTAAACAATTAATTACCTCTACTTTTTAATATTTCGTCTATGTTATAGTTTATTCTAATTTATCTATACTTGTTTGTCATTTATTTTTCTTTATATTGTTACGTTTTTAATATTGTTCTGGGTTCACAAACTAATAAAAACAACATGATTTTCAGTAACACTATTTATTTGCATTCCATTTACATTAATACGGCTTTATTTATATCCAGTCATCTAACTATACCCAGATTTTATTTGTACTGCTTTGTTATTTTTCGTTTCCATGGTGATATCTTTATTTATAGTATAAGGTTATTTTTATGCATGAAGATCACCATGTCTCTCTCTCAGGTTGATGTGGGACCTAGCGATCTGTAATGTGGGAAAATGTAAGGTTCTGCTTTTTTGTTCCAAATAATAAAAAACAAGAATGTTTGGGAAGGTTCCATAAATGTGTATTTTACAACAAATCAAGTTAAACAAAATTAATAACAGAAACCCTCATACCTGTGGACCAACGCAAACGGTTCTATTCTCTAAATCTATTACGGAAAACGGCGAACGGAAGGTGACGGCAAGCAATCCTGCGATCGCCAACGGAGGACTCCGGATGAAGGGGGCAAACATCTTCGTGAAGAATCTCCAGACGGCCAGGAGTCCGGGCCAGACGGATCCGACGAGCACGTACCGGGATGAGGGCGCTAAAGGCCAAATGCCAGGTTATTTCCTACAAGCGCGAGGGACGCCATCTTGGTGCCAGAGCGTGGTGATTTTAGCGAGGCTGTTTCCTCCGACGGTGGGCCACAAATAAATCGTTAGCGTCACAGTTTTATAACCGGAGCATATCCCCGTAGTGGTTTTGCGCGGAATTTATCATCTCCAAAACAGATGGTTTGCGATTTATCCGGAATCTCAGCACGATTCCCCGAGCCACATGGCCACACACCGCGTACTTTAAATTTAACAAAAACCCAAAAAGGTTACGCATGCGGAGAATTCAAATTCACCATTTCACAAGCGGCACACACATTATTAACCGAAAATCCAGCCCGAAAAAGTTAAATAATAAACTCAAAACATCTTGTTGAGTGACCTCGTCAAAAATTCACCGGTTCCCTGACGGTGAAATTTTAAGAAAGTGCATAGAAAAAGACCCGGTTCAAAAATCAGAGAAAAAAGTGTTGCCAGTCCAATACAGGCTGTTCAAATTACCAGGTTAGTGGTCAGGTAAATAATTATATCACAAATTGATAATTATTTACGTGACAATAGTTTCCTTGGTGATCTATTTATTTACACTAGTGCTGCCATAGGCACCACAATATTCTTCCCATTACATTGCCCCCTCCTTAGGGCTGTTTCGTCCCGGAACAGGCCCCGAATTCTCTTCATGAAGGTATCGGCAATCTAGTCCTCGATTGCATTGAGCCGACGCAAAGAAATAACAAGCTACAGTTTTACCATCACTTGCTTCTGACCCTTTGTGGTAACAGCATACCAGAACCAATATGCCAGTGTATCGGAAGATCTCTTCGAACATGCTCCGCAAGATCCTCCAGTCCAGCCCAATCCCACGGCCACCGAGCTTCGGGATCCCTATCCGGTTGATGTCAGACTGCAACAAGCGGTCCCTCAAAATCATCAGACAGTCCCAAATGGTTCGGTACTCCGGCGTAACTTGGGTTGTCTCCCTGGTCACCAAGCAGAAGATCGGTGGTCCTTCCTTGTTGAGTTGTGCCACCTCTCCGATAGCTGGTGCCTGCCGCTCCAACTCCTGTTTCACCAGAAACTTATGCTGCAAAACCCTCGAAATTCCCCGTGACATGTCGAAGTCGTGTGTCACGCAGAAGGCCAGAGCATGCTCCTTTGAAAGCCCGAACAGGTCCTGCGCTATTTCCTGTGTCACTCCATGACGGGTCTTGTGCCCCTCGCTAGCCTGGGTCATGAATTTTTCGAAGGTTATTTCCTCCTCAGGGACCTTGCAGACTCGAACATTGTGCTCCGGATCATCCTGATTGTCACCCAGGAAGGGAGCAAGCCGGTTGAAGTGGACGATCCGTGGTTTCCCATTGGGCCTCTTCCTTACCCTGTAGACTACATTGTTGATCCGTTTCAGCACCTCGTAGGGGCCATCCCAAGACCGTTGGAGTTTTGGGGAGAAACCTTGGCGCCTACGGGGATCGAAGAGCCAGACTAGATCGCCAGATTGATAGCCCCCCTTCTCTGCCCTGACGTCATAGTGTTCCTTCATTCGGTCACTAGCAGCCTCGATATTCACACGGACCCGGTCGTGGGCATCATCCAGACGCCTACGAAGATCCGACACATAGTCCTCACCAGCTACGTCTTCTTTCGGTTTACATCCGAACTTCAGGTCACAGGGCAGTCGTAACTCTCGTCCAAAGAGCACACTTCCAGGCGTGTGCCCCGTAGTTTCATGAACCGCCGATCGGTAAGCCAACAGGAATAAGGGCAGGTGTCGGTCCCAGTCTCTTTGGTGATCGGAGACAACCTTCGCCAGATGTCTGCCGATTGTACGGTTCATTCTTTCAACCATTCCATCAGACTGCGGGTGCAGTGCTGTAGTCCTCGTCTTCCTAATTCCCAGGATCTCGCACATTTTCTGGAACACTGCAGATTCGAAATTCCGTCCTTGGTCCGAATGTAGCTCCAGAGGCACACCAAATCGACTGACTAGCTCCGTGACCAATGCCTCCGCTACGGTAACTGCTTCCTGGTTGGGCAGTGCATAGGCTTCAACCCACTTGCTGAAATAGTCGATAGCGACCAGGATATACTTGTTCCTGTTTTCGGTTGTAGGGAACGGTCCAGCTATATCCACAGCGATTCTCTCGAACGGGCTACCCACGTTGTACTGTCGCATCGGTGCTCTTTTCCTCTTGTACGGTCCATTGGCCGTGGCACAAGTCACGCACTTCCTGCACCAATCCTTGACATCTCTTTTGCAGTTCACCCAGTAGAAGCGTTCCCGGACTTTTCTAGGGTCTTCTTGACTCCCAAATGCCCACCGGAGGTTCCATCGTGCAACAACCGAAGGATTTCGGGAAAACGTTTCCTTGGAACCAGCATCTGTAACTTCCGTGGTTCTACATCCGGCGTTTCCAATGCCCTTCTAAGAACCCCATTTTCCAATTCAATAGAATCCCACTGAGCTCAGTATGATTTGACGTTTGGAGAAGAAGAAGCGACGTTCTCCCAAGTTGGCCGCTGTCTCGCCTTCTTCCACTCCACCAGATATTTCAGTTCGGGGTCAGCCTCTTGGTCCTTCCCGATTTCTGCAGGTTCCCAATCCTCATTCATGACTCCTGTTCTACATACTACTGCTGACTTCTCCTCCATCCGCCAGCAGTGGATGCAATCCTCCGCGCAAGGTCTCCTGGATAGAGCGTCTGCGTTCCGGTGGAGAACTCCAGCTCGATGTTCGGATTCATAATCATATTCCTGCAACCGTTCAATCCATCTCGCCACCTGTCCCTCGGGATTTTTGAAGTGCAAGAGCCATTTGAGCGCCGCATGATCTGTCCTCAGCAGGAAATTCCTCCCGTAAAGGTACTTGTGAAAATGCTCCACCGACTTAACAACTGCCAGTAATTCCCTTCGCGTCACGCAATAGTTGCGCTCAGGTCTAGACAGTACATTGCTGAAGTACCCGATGACTTTCTCCTCCCCTTCCTGGACTTGCGACAGAACGCCTCCCATACCCACGTTGCTGGCGTCTGTATCCAATATAAACTTCCCTTCTGGTTTGGGATAGCTCAAGATAGGGGCATCGGTTAACTTCTGCTTCAAGTTTTCGAACGCCTGTTGGCAGTGAGAGTCCCAGGCAAAACAATTTTTCTCTTCGGTGAGCCTTGTCAATGGTTTGGCAATATCTGCAAACCCACAGACGAACCGTCGGTAGTAAGTGCAGAGGCCAAGGAAGCTTCTCAAATCGTGCTTGTCCTTCGGTACTGGCCATTCATTGACGGCACGGATTTTTTCTGGGTCGACTGACACTCCCCTTTCGGATACCACATGACCGAGATAATTGACTTGTTCTTGAAAAAGGTTGCACTTCTTGGGATTAAGTCTCAAGTGGGCGCCCTGCAAACGCAGGAACACCTGTTCCAAGTTCTTCAGGTGTTCCTCAAAGGTTTTGCCAAGGATGATGATGTCATCCAGATAGACCAGGCATGTTTCCCAGGATAGCCCTCTTAGTATATGTTCCATCAGCCGCTCAAACGTAGCAGGAGCATTACAAAGTCCAAATGGCATCACTGTGAACTGCCAGAGTCCCGTCCCGGTAGAAAAAGCCGTCTTCTCCTTGTCTCTTGGGTCCAAATCCACTTGCCAATACCCGCTCTTCAAATCCAGAGTAGAAAATACTTGACAGCCTCCCAAGGTGTCCAACGTGTCATCGATCCGGGGTAAAGGGTAGCTATCCTTCTTGGTCACATCGTTGAGTCGTCGGTAATCCACACAAAAACGTGTGGTCCCATCCTTCTTCCTCACCAGTACCACTGGTGAAACCCATGGGCTGTTTGATGGCTCAATTATCTTCCCTTTCTCCATGTCCCGGATTATCTGTTCAGCTTCGTCACGTCTCGCAAATGGTAATCGCCTAGGGACTTGTCGGATAGGGTCCGCGTTCCCTGTTCTTATGCGATGCTGTACGACGTCGGTCCTTCCTAACAACCCGTTCGAGCCTTCGAAGACATTCTGATATTTGCTGATCAGCGTTTCGACAGCGTTCCGTTGTCTGGCAGGAAGTCCCCTACTAGCCCGTTCAACGAGATCTTTCAGCTGGTCTGGAAGCTTATTCGATGTCACGGTCATGTTGTTAACTTGCCGAACAACCGCCAAAACAGGTGAACCATGCCCTAACCGAGTGCCTTTCTTCAGGGTTACCGGGTAGTCATTGACATTCATTACCCTGATGGGTATTTCTTCACGGGTGCGGATTAGCGCCTTACCGACCAAAATTCCTTGTCCGAGTCCAGCACCGTCCCTCTCGGGTTCCAAGATAACAGTTTGCCCCGGTGGACTCCACGTATCTAAACACGCGGTAATCAGTGTCTCACTGCACTGGGGTAACAGAGTATCCGCACTAAGGATCACACACACCGTTTCGCCACCCCCCTTCTGCAGTACCACTTCCTCGTTGTCGATCCATATGACTCCCTCTCTCAGGTCCAGCTTACAGCCCAATTTCGACAGCAGGTCCATCCCGAAGATCACTTCTTCCTCTATGTCAGCGACTAGAACCTGATGCTTGAAGGTGGTGTTGCCAATTTTGAAAATGGCGGCTGTCTCCCCGTGAACGCACGCCAACTGCCCTGTTGCCGTACGTAGTTTCCATCGCGACGACACGATCCTTGCCTCGGAGGCAGCAATATCTGGTCTTATGATCGACGCAGTTGCTCCTGTGTCCAACAACAGTCTGCGACTTTTTCCATCCACCAGACCCTCTATGTAAATTCCATTAGATCATCCCCCTCCAAGTGTCGCCATAGTTACGGATGTTTCAAGGGCCTCGGTAGTACGGATCGATGGTTGCCCCTTCCCATCAACCCTTTTTAGTTTTCCGAGGTTTGTCTCCTTGGTTTCGGGCATTTATTACGAAGGTGTTCTGTCTGACCACAGTTCCAGTATCTCCCTTTTCTGTACCTTCAAAGCCTCCAGGCCACGCTTCACTAATTCCTCCATGGATGGTTGCGATTCTTCCGCCGTGGTCTCCAGAGCACGTACCCGAGCTTGGCTTCTCACGGACTGCTTCACTGCCTCGAACTCCGGAGCTTGCGTCAACGCCTCACTCAGCATCTTCGGACGTGCCAACTTGACGGCCTGCTGCGTTTCACCCTCCCGCAGTCCGTCCAAGAATCTGTCGATGGCCAGACTCTCGTAGACATCGTCAGTCACTGTTGGGTAGGCGCCTCTAACCAGGCGGACGATGTCAGCTTCGAATTCTTGCAACGTCTCGTTCGGCTTTTGGAAGCGGTTCTTCAATTGCGAGCGGTAGATCTGCTCCATGTGACGATGACCGAACCGTATTTCCAGACGTTGCGTCAACTGCTCATAGTCCTGGCGCTCTGTCAGCGGAATAGTTTGCAATACCCTTACTGCATCTCCCCGCAGCGACAGGCACAGCATCGACGCCTTCTTGATACCTGGCCATTCATTTATCATGGCCGCGGTCTCAAAGAGCGTCAGGTATTCCTCCCAGGAAGATTTTCCGTCGAAGGTGGGTAGGTCGTTTCTCAACTGGGTCAGGACCATCCTTTCCTCGACGTTAGCGTTTAGCTTGATAAATTCTTTACATCCATGACGGTGCTCTCACCACCAGTCGCGTGGAGTCGCTCCTCTATTCTCCGGATGCGTTCTTCCATGTCGACTATTTTCTCGTTGAAGCAGCAAGAAATGTTGTCTAGCTTCCCTTCCAGCTGCGTCCTCATGTCACCGATGCTTTGGGAGGTTGCTTCCAGTTTGGTGTCGATATGTCGACAGAGGTCATCAATTCCGCCAGTCGTTTCGAAAGAAAAACTCTCTGGATCTTCACCAGTGTTCGCGAGAGCCACTCGTAGCCGTTGTAGCAGTACACTCTTCGTCCCCGTTGTCTCCAGGTCACGTTCCTCAAGTTCACGCTTTAATTCCATTACCTTTAAGTCCATCAATCTGTTTTTCTTGGTCGCCATTTTTCTTGTCACCGTATAATGTTAAACAATTTATTATCCTGATCCGAACTCTCACTGTTGCAGTTGTGATAAAACCCCCCCCCCCTTCGAAGTAGTAAAACCTTCCTCTTGGTTAATTTTGCTGCTATGCTACAGCTACAGGCGCAACCCCGGTCGGCCTTTAAAAGCTCGTAGCTCGCCCGTTCTCGCGTCTCTCCCCTGCATTTCTTTTGCAGCGCCTTTTCAACCCCATCACGTAATACTTTTATGCAAACGTGACGAGATGCTCTCAATTAATCAATTGTAATTAACCCCACAACGTTGTGTACTTTTTTGTTTTAGTGGTTTGGTATAGTTAATCCAATTTAATTAATAATTTATTTGTGGTAAACCCTTTGTTCTTTTAGGTATGGCGTGTTACAATTTGCAAGGCTTCGAATAACAATGACTGAGTCTGACTAGCTTGAAAATTAACTAATTATCTATCTATATTCATCCAGCTTCCTCCCCTAGCACCTGTTATACACCTACGCTCACCGACGACTATTTTTATTGAAGTAATCTGCGTTTTCCCTCCTAGCATTTAATATATAAATTTACATTCAAACGGCGAATTGAGAAGATCCTACCTTTCGATGCGATGTCACGTACTCTCTGCAGCTCTATAAAATGCTATCATGAAAATAATTTGACATTTATGTACATTCTAACAAAAGATTTACACTCAAAGTAGTACGGAGTGCAATAATTCTACACTCACAGTTCTAGATGCAGTTTGTTAGTTAGCTAGCTTGTTTTATTTTGTTAATTTGATTCTACGGGTAGGTATTTTGGATTAACATGAGACAGAACATGTGCTGTTTAAATAATTGGACTCCTCCATAGCCCAACTGATAAGGTGATGGTCATAGACCGCCGAATCAGCTTCCAATTCCAACGCCTCCGGAGAATGTTAAGGTCGCAAGCGACGAATGAAAATCGACATGTTTTGCCTCCTGTCAGGAGAGGGTTTGATGTGTGTTTCTGGATCATAGAGTGGTAATGGGAATATTATCGACCAATACGCCGCCAAATTATAAATATGTTGATGATGATGATGAGAGGTCATCTCATACCGTTTGATATGAGGGTCTGCTCCGATTAATGGCGTGATAGCCGATGTCAGGAACTGTTCAGGAAATGTGTGGGTGGCACGAGGTTTTGGATCGTGACATCCTACTCTGGATTGATGATGATGATGATGATTCTGAAGTTCTTCAGCATGCCGATGACTTGAGTTCCATTAACTCCTAAAGCATCGGCATAAACATTAAACCGAAGTTGATTAGACAATCGGCAATGTCAGGAGATCGGTGGGGCCGCTCTCTCCTCTGATCTGGCGATGTATGAATTTAATTAAGGAAGATTTTGATGTCACCGACCCTCGCCTTGGCAGTCACTCATGTCCTCAATAGTACCGTTCTCCGTCCAGCACGCCGCCTCGAACCAGTAGAAATAATGATTACGTTTTTCCTAGGCACGCTACAGAAACATGCGCCAGCCTGCAATCGCGATGGTCATCGGTATTTGATTTGAATGAAAAATACGTCCTCTCGCATAACATACACAAGCGTAACTTGAGACCTTCCTCGATATGTTGTCACGGGCATATGCTCTACGATAGGCGTACCCCAACCTCAAACTCAAATATCAGCTCAAAGAAGAAATGTCAAACTCGGCCTCCAGGGTGCTGGGTCCAAGAATGAAAGGCACCAGGTCGTGAATCTGGCTTCCCTCCCTTCTATTTCCCCCGCTGCGCTTTCGTCCAGAGTACATTCCCACCCTGATGCTGGATGATCCCTATTCCTAGTGTGAGGGAGTTAAGAGAACTTTTGCTACTTATGTAGGTGGATATAACGCATTACGCTTAAAATATGAATACCTACCGACGGCTTCATTCAACCGACAATGTGAAAGTTTTTGCTAAATCGAATATCGAATGAAATATACCTACCTAAGCGTAAACCAAAAAGTAGTTAAGAAAACTTTTGCTACTTATGTAGGTGGATATAACGCATTACGCTTAAAATATGAATACCTACCGACGGCTTCATCCAACCGACAATGTGAAAGTTTTTTGCTAAGTCGAAAGAAATATACCTAACCGTGAACCAAAGGCGATTATATGATAAGATATCGAACCAAGTTTATGCAAAGTCCTATGTAGTAGACTAGTTGTGATACCTAAAATTTGGAATAAGGTGTGGGAAACTTTTGGAATGGGAATTTAATTATGTCAGATTTTGTTAGTAAGCAAAGATGCCCATGCTACGCACCATTCTATAAACTGTTAAATTACCCAATGCCTTTTCAAAAAAAAACCTTCCTGAATATAGTCCCCTAGCTACGTTTAAAATTATTATTACGAAACTCGTAAATAATAATTAACACCTCAAAGGCGCGTTACACATTAATTTATACCTACATTCTATACCTATGTATTTTGTTACCCGTTATGTATTGGAGAATACCCAGTAACCTAGTTTTCTAGATCACCAACAAAGCACTTTTAAAGGATTTTATTATTGTTTTGTGGTTTCAAAATCCCGTCTTTTAAATGAAGTCTCTCGTCTAAGATTTATTGCCCGAAAGTGTCTTTTGTGCATCAAATAGTATTTTAGTTCATTGGACCCCAAATTATTATTTTACAACGGTATTGTCTCAAGAATCGTCGCCGGTCAACATCAGGCAGCTCCGGATCGACTTACGGAGGGAACGCTCCTTTTTTTACGATTACCGATAATTACCCGATAGCTTTTTAAATGTTACCGTTATAATTTTCCGATTGAATCATCCGACTTAGATGACATGGTTCCTTATTAAAGGCCTCATTAAGGTAGCCATAATAATAATACTAATATTTGAACGATTCACATAGCACCGCTTTTATGGAAAATCACCTCAAGAGCGCTATATAACCTATAATACATGTTTAAATCTAGAAAACTACAAGCTAGACGAACAATTATAAACAATTAAAATACTCGGGGAGTAATGATGATTCTATTGTTTTAACCCTGCTTTGTACGAAATCCAAACATCAATGTTGTTAATAATTAATTCAATTTTTCAAACTTACCAAATTCGCCATGTAGCACAAAATAATTTCACAAATCAATTCACTACTCTAATATTTAACTCAAACAAGCATTTCTAAACCACAACCCGTCATGCAGTTATTTATTCCAAGATGCAGCCGTCAAACACAATTCTCGCGTCGATTCGTTGTAAAATTTTTCCTGACCCTGATAAACGCCCCAGAAAGCACGTCCCGTATTGATAATTGACCGCTTCAATTTACAAATTATATAATTTAACGTCACAGATATGAACTCTCAAGCCGCAATCTCTGACTTCCTTATTCGCGTGGACTCCTTCCAAATCTTGACTCCCCTCAATCGCGTGAACTATTATCCTTTAATTTTATGAATTATTCCCGGTTTACGCGCACAGAGTTATTATTCTATCGTGTATTCAACCTCGATGATTTTTATTCCGTCCGCGCGCCTCCAGGTTCCTTCCCTCACTGTGCTTTCTTATTATATATTACTATCTGAATTATTCCCGGTTTACGCGCACCAAATTATTATTCTGCCGTTTATCAAAACTCGATGATTTTTATCCCGTCTGCGCGGCCCTAGGTTCCTTCCCTGACTCCCCTTTCTTATTATATATTACTATCTGAATTATTCCCGGTTTACGCGCACCAAATTATTATTCTGCCGTTTATCAAAACTCGATGATTTTTATCCCGTCTGCGCGGCCCTAGGTTCCTTCCCTGACTCCCCTTTCTTATTATATATTACTATCTGAATTATTCCCGGTTTACGCGCACCAAATTATTATTGAAACCACAGTTTACGCGCACCAAATTATTATTCTGCCGTTTATCAAAACTCGATGATTTTTATCCCGTCTGCGCGGCCCTAGGTTCCTTCCCTGACTCCCCTTTCTTATTATATATTACTATCTGAATTATTCCCGGTTTACGCGCACCAAATTATTATTCTGCCGTTTATCAAAACTCGATGATTTTTATCCCGTCTGCGCGGCCCTAGGTTCCTTCCCTGACTGTCCTCTAACACTTCCCTGCCCTGACTATCCTGTTCCAACTCCCTGCCCCCTGACTCCCCCCCATCTACTTGTGTGGTTTCAATAATATATTAGCCACTTCTTCAAATCTTAAGTGATAAACACATCTCCCAATATGCATATTTCAATCGTTTTAATAGTGTTCTGTCACATTAGGTCCCAAATTCCAAGAAATCAGTGCAACTTTCATGTTTGCTATTTTTTTGTGTGTAACCTTTAGATAACAGAATACAAACTAATTTTGTCTGCGCCGGAGTCATAAATTATCCCAATAGCGCTTAAAAGAAGAGCTCAGTGGCGCACTTCAATTCACTACGCAAACACATGTGGTTATTTAGTGGTAAGGACCCATAAATCACCCCCATGAATTGGAAACAGAGAATCGTATGCTGAAAACATTCCATGTTACAAAATTGAATATATTTCTAAATCGATCTCTCAATTTTAAAGGAATTATTTCGTAGGCCCAAAGGCGAGATCATCACACAGTTTGTTTTTTTTTTTGGAACCCCAAACCTGACACCAATTGTTACGTTTTTAATATTGTTCTGGGTTCACAAACTAATAAAAACAACACGATTTTCAGTAACACTATTTATTTGCATTCCATTTACATTAATACGGCTTTATTTATATCCAGTCATCTAACTATACCCAGATTTTATTTGTACTGCTTTGTTATTTTTCGTTTCCATGGTGATATCTTTATTTATAGTTTCCTTGGTGATCTATTTATTTACACTAGTGCTGCCATAGGCACCACAATATTCTTCCCATTACAATATTAATATATCCTGAAGAAGATAACATTGTTATTGAAACATGTCGATATTGTTTATTAAAAAGTGGTTGATACAAAGTTTTTTGTTATTAATTTATTATTATTTATTTATTTATTTAAACGCTATAGAATGGCTTTTACATTCAAGTCATAGGTACATGATATTATAAGTATACAGTTATACACAGGAGATTATCAGTATAGCAATAATAACAAAATAAGAATGTACATTTAACAAAGTATGTGTGATAAAAGCAAGTATTTTGGTAAAGGATACTATTATGTGTTACTAAACTACAAAAAAAATAATATCAATGTTATAATAAAAGAAAACATATTATTTAAAATGGATTTTTTAAAATAAAAGACATGTACACAAAGGGGACTTGTCAGAAAAGTTGTCAACAGTATTTATAGACACCTAATAGAGTAAATTTGTATTGAGTTTATTGTAACCTTCAAAGTTATCTTTGTTTGGAATTACTAAGCAGGTATTGCTAATAAGCTAATGGTTTCAGGGCCTTCAGTTACATATTTAATAATAGTTGATTATAATTGATCATAATTCGAAATCACAAACGTATCAAATGGGTTGAAATCAAAATAATCAACCATAGCCCACCACTATATTATAATAATATTGACTATAACTTGATAAATACTGGAGCACAAAGGGTGAATTTATTCCTTCAATACAAGGTCGGTCAGTTAGTTGAGCGAATTAAACAAATATGATTATCGGCATCGCAGTTGAGCGGAGACCGTGGGGATTTTAGCTCCGAGCCGAACTAAATTAGAGTTTAAACTGAAAGCCAATAGAAAGTTGCAGGTAATGCAATTACGGAACGGGGCTTCGTTCGCTTTCTCCAATCTAAATCCCATGATATACGCTGGTAGAATTTATACTCCGTGATCGGTAGCGATGTTCCGAAAGTGCAAGTGGAAAAATAACGAAGCGGGCTCCACCGAGCTTTTTGATATGCCGAGCGCTTTTAGTGGAACATTGTTTGAAGTTCAACAAATTATTGGAATGCTCCATTGTTGGGCTCCTAAGGCAAAATGAGAACTTTTGGATAATTTCCACAATGATGCTGATTATTACAAAAGTGCTTCTTTGAAAAAGTTAAAAGTTTTGAACAAATCATGCTTTCCAGAGGGTTTTCGTTTGTTTCACATGTTTTACATAAAGTTTTAGATTTGTACGAGCAATATTATATTTATATTTTTCTCCGTCCAACTAAAATTACTGTTGGTCTTCCTCTTCTTTCTTGCACTATCCCAACTCATTGCCTAGATAGGCTGTTGGGGTTGGTTCTTCTCGTTCGCAGTCTATAACTTCTTTCAAACCCTGAACGACTGGCTTTCCAACCGCTTTATTTCGCTTGCCCTTGGAGTCACCGAGGAGAAAATAACCCTCGCTGCCAAACAGGGTAGTGCATCTTTGCTTACGTACTGTTGGTGAAATTGTATAATTTTAGTTCTATCGATATTAACATATATTCATTCGGCAATTTTTTTGGTCTATTTTGTCAAGCCATTTTGGAATTCATAGTATCAAAGTAATATAAATAATAGTATGTAATAATAGTATATGTTTATGTCATCTACACAGATGAACAATGATAGTTTGAGACCATCAAAAACAAAAGCAGGTATTCCTAGGCAGCGTATGAAATGGACGAACGATGTCAATATGTTCATCGTTCATTCATATTTTTATGTAACTAAATTAGAAACAGATATGTTATTGTATAGGAAAAAATTACATTTAATTTTCTCACAAAATTATCCGATTGCCCAAGTAAACGAACAAAGATTAGCAGACCAAAAGAGGGCAATTTTCAAAAATAATTTAATTCCTGTAGTAACATTAGATCAGATAAAAAAGGAAGTAGCAGATAGATTGCAATTAGAAAATAATTTAGAACAATTTAATACGAGTAGTAATGTTATATCAGATACATTGAACGTAGATAGTTCAGATAATATTCTAGTCGAAGAATCCAATGATATTACAGTAGACTCAAATAACTTGGACGTTATTTATAATCTTAGGGAAATCAACATTGCAAATTTAAACTTACTAGATGAAAATATTATAGAATTAGCTAACTTACTTCATAATAATATAAATAGATATATAGATATAGAGCCCACAGTTAGACCAAAATTACCAAAATTACATACGTCAAAGAAATTATCTAAATTAATTTCTGAATTAAATAATATAATTTTACCTAAAATTATATTTGATGACATTAGTTTTTTAGATCTTCATACAATAGTGTATGCTAGTGCTATCACTATATGTAATAAGTTAGGAGTTAAATTAACGTCTTCTGATGATAGATCATATAATTATAGAAAACCAGAATGGCAGAGTAGATTAGAAAATGATGTAGTATTTTTAAGAAGTAGCATAGCTAGAGTAATAGAGTATAAAAACGGAAATAGAAGTAGGAATATTTTGAGACATGTAGATGTAATTGGGAGAAAATTTGGTTATAGCATTGGTAGTAATAATAATGAAAATATAATCAATGATTTATTAGATTTGTTAAAACAAAAATTAGGTGTAAAAGCTAGTAGATTAAAAAGATATAATTATACGTATAATAAAAAAAATAATAATAGATTATTTCAGAAAAATGAGAAAATATTTTATTCCAAACTTGACGATAAACAAAATATTATTTCGAATAATAATAATCCGTTGCCATCTGAATCAGATATGCGCGATTTTTGGAAAAATATTTGGAGTAAAGATATAAAACATAACGAGTCAGGTCCGTAGATAGAAAATGAAGAACTCAATTGTTCAGACATTGAACAAATGAGTTTTTCTGATATATCGGTTGAATTGTTAGCCAAAATTATAAAAAGTACTCATAATTGGAAAGCCACGGGTTGCGATTGGATACATAATTTTTGGTATAAACCTCTGACTACTTTACATCCCCTTTTGGCAAAAAATCTTTCAAAATTTGTCAGAGAACCTCAAAATTTTCCAAATTTTCTAACTAAGGGCATTTCTTATATGTTGCCTAAAAGCGAACATATTAATAATCCCTCTCAGTATAGACCCATTACATGTTTACCGACAATATATAAAATTTTAACCTCTTGCTTGACAGATTTAATATACACTCATTTAGATGAAAAAAATGTTTTATCTGAACAACAAAAAGGTTGTCGCAGAAAACATATGGGATGTAAAGAACAATTAGTTATTGATTCTGTAATTCTAAAACAGATTCAAACCCAAAAACGTAATTTACATATTTGTTATATAGATTACCAAAAGGCTTATGATAGTGTCCCGCACTCGTGGCTGATAAAAGTTTTAAATATATACAAAATTAACCCAATTATTATTAGCTTTTTGGAAAAAATTATGGCATTTTGGAATATCGATTTGCTTTTGAATTTGAAAGATAAGAAAATTATAGTACCGGGCATTTCAATTAAAAGAGGGATTTTTCAAGGAGACTCATTGAGTCCTCTTTGGTTTTGCTTAGCATTAAATCCTCTATCTAAAATGTTAATTAAAAGCAAGTTTGGAATAAAAATTAAAGGTAATACTAGAGAGAGAAATATAATTTCTCATTTATTATTTATGGATGATTTAAAATTATATTCGAATTCTGAACCAAATTTAGAGAAAATGATTAAAGTAGTTAAAATTTTTTCAGATGATATTAAAATGACTTTTGGTTTAGATAAATGTAGAACGATCCATATAGAGAAAGGTAAAATTGTAGATGGAGACGAGGGTATATTTAGAAATTTCAAAATTGAAAGTATGAAAGGGGGTGAGGTTTATAAATATTTAGGATATCCGCAATCAAATAGATAAGATCATACTAGTATTAAAAATGATATTAGGATTAAATTTAAAACTAGGATCAGAAAAATTTTGAAATGCAATCTATCTGCTAAAAATTTAGTAAAGGCGATAAATACTTGGGCAAAACCTCTATTAACTTACTCATTTGGCATAATTAAATGGTCTAATACAGATTTAGATAGCTTAGAACGATTAATTAGAACAACATTAACAAAATTTCATTGCCATCATCCAAATTCAGCTGTAGAACGAATTAATTTACCCAGAAATTTAGAAGGTAGAGGTATAGTCAAAATAACATCTTTAAAACATAATCAGGTTGAAATGCTAAGAAATTTTTTCCATAGGAAAGCTGATAGTTCAGAAATGCACAAAATAATTTGCAAGGCAGATAGAAATATTTCACCATTGAATTTATACGACGAGAATGCCAGCATTCTTATAAATACCAACCAGGAATTATTAGATTCCTGGTCAAATAAAATTCTTCACGCAAAACACTTCAATTATCTCAACCAAACATATGTTGACAAATTTTCGTCAAACAAATGGTTGAGTATTGGAGAGTTGAGCGCAGAAATAGAAGGCTTTATGCTTGCCATACAAGATAGAGTCATTAATACTAAAAATTATAGGAAGCATATCATCAAAGATGCAAATCAAATTGATGATTTATGTAGAAAATGTTTGGCTTTTCCGGAAACTATAGAACATATTATATCGGGATGTTCTGTATTAGCGCTGTCCGAGTATACATTTAGGCACAATCAAGTTTTAAAAATAATTCACCAAGGATTACGAAAGATTTTTTAAATTTTTATATTGAGGGATCAGTAGGATTTATCGGACCAGTTAGGATTTCATCAGAGCCGAACCCTCTGATATGAAAATATCTGGAGTCGGTGAAATATTTTCCCATTATGTTTCTGGTGGATTGACATATTGTTCTTGTATTGTTTTGTATTTATTATACTTATATAGTGCACTTACATTGCGTGAATTTACTAGTTATTCATTTGTGGAAAAGTGTGTGGAAGGGTTTAGTCTTTCATTTGGGAAAGATTTAACCCGGACATAAAATCTGGAGCACCGTTAAAATGTAAAATGGAAGAAAACAAAAATAATTTCGTACTCAAAATTACAAAATGGATTAAAGAAGAAAAAATACAATATTACCAAAATTTCATTACAAAATAAAAATAAAACAACTACACGTAACACTCAAAACCAATATAAAATACACATCACTCACAAACACACAACACATAATATATGTAATATATACCGATTTAATTTTTTTTTTTTTGGTTTTAATAAAATTCATTTTATCCTATAATTTTAACTTAATTATAAATTTTAATTTTTAGTTTATTTTGTTTTTGTTTTATAAAATGGAGGCCTCAGCACAGGTGAGCTACCCAGTGCGGCCGATATTGTTGATTTTATTTTTGAAATGTAAGATAATATTATGTCAATCAAATGAATAAATAAATAAATAAATTATGTCTGACTAAAATTACTGTTGGTGAAATTGTATAATTTTAGTTACTTCGATATTAACATAATATTCATTCGGCAATAAATTTTTTTTGGTCTAATTTGTCAAAGCAATTTTGGAATTCATAGTATCAAAATTTGGAGTTTTCTCCTTAAAACTAATAATAATTTTTGTTAAACAAAACAAAAATGATGTTTCAGTTATGCCTTGAATAAATTTCAAAATACTAACAAAAAAGGTTTTTAACTGTGCTGCGAAAGAACTGACAACATTGCATTCTGTTATACTGACTAATACTTGCGCAGGTACGGTAACGTGATTTTGCCGGAAAAATGTTTTGGTTTATGATTGTTATGTTATAATGATTAATGTTATGTTTTAATAATTTATGATTGTTATGTTATAATAGCATTATTCAATTAATATTATTTGCGACATTTTTCTTGAGTTTTAATCCATTAATCCTCTCATGTTGAGAATTTAGTTTTGTTACCGGAAAAGCTTGGTTATTTCAAAAAAAATGATTTGTTTTAAACATAAATGATTTATGCATGTGAAAATAAATACAAATTTAAAATATTAACATTTATATTGCGCAAAAATCAATCAATAATGTCAAGATTTTTTTTATTGTTTTTTTAATTTTCAATTCTAAAAAAGAGATAAAAGTGAATTCTCGATTTTGTTGCAAATTCCTTAAAAAGAGGAAAGTTTTTTTTGGTTTTTCTCAAAAAAATTTCACGTTAAAAATGGTAAGCTTTTTTCATGCATGGTGCTTAGAATATCGCAATTATTATTTAATAAAGCAAATCTTCTCCTAATATATAAAAAAAGTCGGGTGAGTTACACTATTTATCACTCGAGAACGGCTGGACCGATTTTGATGATCTTCTATTTGTTGGTTTTGTCTCCGCCCCGGATAACATAATAACTATTAAAACATCGCAAAAATTAACGAAATAGAAAGTTATGAAGAAAATTCTTTTCCTTGTACATTTTGTATGGAACGAATTTTCATTTTTGAAAGAGCTGCAGGAATCTTGTGATAAGTAACTATAATAATAAGAATAGTGAGTGAGTTCCAAAAATTCAAAAACGTCAAATGTCAATGCGCTGATTGTTTTGTTTTATTCTTAAAACATAAAATGCTGCCTCTCTTTCTTACACACTAAATGTTAATAGTAAAAAATGAGACAAACAGTGAACGTATGTCTGCAACCATCCAAAGGAAAGATAAAGGTACTAATTACAATAAAAATCCCTCACACGTATAAAGAAAATGAAAATCATATATTTTTCAGCTCCACACAAGAGGCCCTCAGGAAAATTATTTTCTTCAGGACCAATGTCATCCTAGAGGATGATGTGTGGAGGGTTTTATGGAAGGGAGGGATAGAAAGTTCTGTGAAAGAATAAGGTATGAGGGGTGGGTAGGAATCTAGGGTCAGTGTGTCCGGGAGTGACGAACGTATGAATCCATCCCTCCAACTGCGGTGCAAGGCGATGGGTCGAGAGAGTCCAGCTGGAAAGGTCAAAAGGCCTCCCTCAATCAGTCTCTCTCGATCCGGCCGGCCACGCGGCAGGTGGGCAGACGTATCCGCCACCAAGACCCGGACAAACCCGGACAAACCCGGTCACCCCATGAACTCGGGTACCCCTGTTAAATCACCAAACGTAGCGAACCACTTGGGGTTTCCTATGGGTGACGTATGACAGAGGTGTTGGTTATCCAATAAATGGTTCCCGGGGCGGGGCCACCCATACCCGCCTCCCAAATTCCTGTAAGTAAGTGGAAAAGTAAGAAAATTATAAAAAATATAAATCCCTACACAACTCCATCTCTGATACTGACAAAAACAAAACACGGACAATTGCGCATTGATGATTGCTTCATTGTGTAATTTTAAACTTAATTAAAAAACTAAATTTAATTCAACAATTATTATTGATTCTGAGGCGGTAAAAATTTCGTCGGGTCGGCTAGTTTCAAATAAAAAAAATCGAAGAAGGTTTAAATGATTGCAAAATTAATCGACTTAATTTTATAACGTCGAAGTAATCGAAGTATGCAGGTTTCCCTGATTTTTTTATTACATTTTAGCTATGCAAGAGACTTTGAAGAAATCAATTCCCTTCTGGGCCTATAATATCTTTGGGGATGCTGTGTGGAGGGTCTTTTCTGTAAAAGGTATGAGGAGTGAGTAGGAATCTGGTGGTCAGTGTATCCAGGAGTGACGGACGTGTGAATCTATCCCTCCCACTGCAGTGCAAGGCGATGTTCCGAGAGTCCTGCTGGGGAGATCATAAGGTCTCCCTCACCAGACTATCCCGATTCAGCCGGCCATGCAGTTGGTGGACAGACGCATCCGCCGCAATAAGATCTGGAAAAAACTTACCCATGAACCTAGGTACTCTTGCTAAGTCACCAAACGCAGCGAACCACTTGAGGTGGCCTATGGCAGATCTATTGGTTATTCAATAAATGGTTCCCGGGGTAACGGGGGGGGGGGGGCGGTCATATTTATTTATTTCAATAAATATTTTACATCAGGTTAACTTTTGCTTGACTGAAACTATTTATCAGTAACCTTGGCAAAGTCAAAATCTTTCGGCTTCACCGGTAACATTGTTATTATTTGTTTGGTTTCAGTCAATGATTAAACTTTGAATTTACACAATGGGTAAAATTGTATTGTGTACAGATTGAATTAACGTAGAAATGCATTATTTGGTTGAGTAAGGAATGACAGCGCAATGTAAATGAGTCATGTCTGTCATCGATAAACAAAACATTAGATGAAGTCTCCTTTCGCAAAAATTGACAGCAATAAATTGGAACATTGGTGTTTAGTTTTGAATATTATATCGCGTAGGTAAATTTCAATAATATAAGATGAATTTAATTCAATTTAGTTACATTTATATCCTATAACCAATATGTCTAAACCAACATGAAAATATCTGTTAGAGCTTTTCGTAAAATAATCCTCGGGGAACAGCTGTGCAGCCGTTTTAATACAAAACTTAATTTTGGATTGGAGGCTAAATACTCGAACTAAAAATGTTTTTATTTATTCAAAAGGTATGGCAAATATCTAGTACGGATTTATGATATTTTATTTGCTTATTTTAAATTTTATTTATTTATTTATTAAGTTATAAAATATAGGTAATTCAAGTTTTCTTGATTTCACGGACAACGTTGGCAATTATTTGTGAGGTAATGAAAATTAATAAATATGATGATTAATAAAATTTAAACAAATCAAAATTTAAAAAAAAAATTGTGCATAAATTCACATTACAAATTACCGATTTACGTTGTTAACACAAATTTGTCTTCTACAAATAAAAATTTCCTCTAAAAGAAATGCCTTTTTCACGATGTTTACTATTTTGTTCATTATATTGTTGCCATATAAGTTGCCTCCCTATCATGTAATATTGATTTCTTTTGACTAATGTACCGTAATTAAAAAAAAAATTAAAAATAGCACATACTAGATGTTTGTTACGTCTTTTGATTATAAAAAAAAAACAGATGGGTTGTCGCAAATCTACAATTAAATATTGCATTAAAACGGCCGCTGGGTCCGTACAATTAAATGTGGCACTAACATACAGGATTAAAAAAAATATTATTGAATTTTTTTTTGATACAATAGGCATATAAAATAATAAAAATATATAAAAATCTGATGGGTTGACGACATCAAAGCCATGGCAGGTGGTATACCGACAAGAGTAGATTATGATATAGATAAATGGCGACAGTTGGCGGAAGCCTTTGTCAACTAGTGTAATGTAATTTAATATTAAAGAAAAGAGAAACTGTTAAAATACTATTAAAAAACCAGAACATAATAACATTTAGCACTGTTATTATTGCATTATTTGTGAAAATAACAGTTATAACAATAGAATCATAGTAATATTTCAACAAATAGCATCAACAACCAAGAAGATTCTCGTCGAGGCGGTGGTGTGATGATCATTACACACAACAATCTTAACGCATACCCTCGCGAAGACTTGGTATGCAATGCTGAATGCATTTGGGTCACTATTCTTCCCTCTAACTATACCTCCAAACGTACTATCCATGTAGCTTGTGTATATCTCCCACAAGGTCATGGATATGAAACCGCTCTCAGTTCATTCCTTTCCTTACTTGCTAATGTAAAAGATCAATATCCCGATGACATTTTACTTGTAATTGGAGACTTTAATATGCCTACGATAATATGGGAAGTGCATGATTCACACTTGACACCTACAAACTAAAATACAATTAGTTCCTCACTCACTGACACAATGTATTATTCCGAATTAAAACAACATAATCACATAAAAAATTCTAATAACCGAATCCTAGATTTAATCATGTGTAGTGATGAATGCCATGTATCTCGTGCATGCAATCCTCTTGTCAGTGAAGACTCACACCACCCATCGCTTCAAATTACATTACAAATCGATACTCTTCCAATTATCATCGCTCCTCCTAAAGTACTATGCTTGTTTGAAAAAGCCGACTATGAATTAATCAACCAACATCTGTCAACGATAGACTGGTCTTTTACTAAGGAAAATGCGAACGTTGACGAAGTAGTTGATTCCTTTTATAACATCTTAAATAATACCTTCAACCAATTTGAAAAAAAAGCCCTACGACTATCCAACTATAAATGTTTTTCAAGATTTCCCGGTTCCCCCACTTACAAAAATCTATGACAAAATTGCACTATTACAAATACATAAAGATTTCTTTATTAAAAATAATTAACCACAATAAAATATAAGCAAAAGAATAATATCTGTTGGAGGATTTACCCTGCCACTAGTGCGAACCACAACAGCACAGCATCACTATGTATTCAAGGGTATAAAATTATTTAATAAATTACCTCTTGATATACGATCGGAAGAAATCTACGAAAAATTAAAAAAAAAAAAAAAAAATTAAAATATTCTAGTACCACCTCATAACTTAACTTATTGTATATTATATTTAGAAATATGTATTGTATATTTAGAAATATGTTTTTGCCTTATCAATACTTTAAATCATTTATTTTAACTAACCTATATTTTTAGTACTTTTATCTGTATTTTCTCATGAAATCAATAATATTTTTTGTTAACTAACTAATATTTTTTGTTTTAATTTAAATAAATGTATTTTTTTTTTAGTTATCCTCTCCTAAACACAAGCAGCTGCTTTATTAGGAGAGTGATTGAAATATTATATTATTATGTTGTAAAACTGTAACCTTTTATATTTTTAAATAAAAAAAAAAATAAAAAATTTGTCCCCAAATGCATCGTCAAAAAATTTCCTAACTGGTATTCAACTCCTCTAATCAAAATTATTAAAGAAAAACAAAAACTTCATAAAAAAATGGAAATCCTATAATAATTCAATAGATTACATAGAGTTCACTATCAAACGTACACAACAAAAACACCTACAGAAGCATTGCTATAATCAATATATAAGTTCGGTTGAATCTAACATTCAGACTAATAATAAACAACTCTGTAATTACGCTAAAAACAAAAGTAAAACAATCGGCATCCCACAAATCATGCACCTTAAAGACGAGTCAGGCACCGGCGCTCATCAAGTATGTCAATTATTCTCTAAACACTTTCAGTCCACTTACGTAAGCGATATGATCACGAACAATACCAGCACAATTGATAGTTCTACGTTTGTAAATAATCATTCCTCGATTGGTAACGTAAATATTGATAATCTAGTGATCAATAAATACCTGAATAATTTAGATGTTAGTAAGAGTGCTCGTGGTGACGGTATCTCGCCATATTTTGTCAAAAAATGTGCCAAAACTCCTTTTTACCCTTTAACTAACATATTTATAATGTCACTAAAAGAAGGTAAATTTCCCACAAAGTTTAAAGAAGCAATTACAATCCCTATTCATAAAACAGGCTCAAAAATTAACATTGAAAACTACCGCCCAATCTCAATACTCACGGTATTTAGTAAACTTTTTGAACGTGTTGTCTACGATCAAATTTACACAATAATTGTTCGCAATATACAAAACCAACAACACGGATTTCTTCAAAAAAGATCAGTACTAACAAACTTGGTAAATTTTGAGGAATATTTAACGAGCAATATGGACAAAAGAAACCAAGTAGATGTAATCTACATTGATTACTCTAAGGCCTTCGATAAGGTTAACCATTTCATCCTTATTCAAAAATTAAAACAGTTAGGCATCCATGGTGACTTACTCCGGTGGCTCACTTCATCCCTTTGGAGTAGACTTCAAAGTGTCTCAATTGGGGGAACAAAGTCCAGCTTCTTTTCCGTGCCCTCCGGTGTACCTCAAGGTTCTCATTTAGGCCCATTATTATTTAATGTGTATATACGAGTATACGATATTTACAAATGTTTTTTACATGTTAATTACCTAGCATATGCAGATGATAAAAAAATACTTAGTTATCAAATCAACAAATGACTGCATTAAACTCCAAGAAGACCTCAATCGTCTTTTTGTCTATTGCGAATTGAACAAACTTGTTATTAACATCTCAAAGTGCAATAAAATAACATTTACACGTCATAAAAATATAATTTCCTTTGTATACACACTGAACGGCACACATATCAATGAAGTAAAATATATCAGGGACCTTGGGGTAACAATGGATGTCAAATTAAACTTTATCCAACACACTGATGAAGTAATTAACAAGGCCAATAAAATGCTGGGGTTTATAATTCGTATAGCAAAACCCTTCCACAACATAAATACTCTACATTCCCTTTACACCTCATATACTCGCCCGCACTTGGAACACTGTACACCGATCTGGACTCCTTTATACCAAGTCCATATTGAAAGAATAGAAAGAATTCAAAAAAAAAATTTTGAACACTTAAATTATAAATTCAAATCACACTTCTCAAATTATACCGAATCCATTAAATTTCACAATTTCAAATCCCTCCAAACACGACGTCTAATTTTTGATCAAATGCTATTGTTTAAAATTCTAAACAATAACCTGGACTCACCAGAACTTACCAATTTAATAAATTTTCGTTTTCCGTCAAGATCAATCCGATTTATTTTATTTACCCTCTTGTAGAACAAACATTAGAAAAAACTCCCCAATTCCTCGTGTATGCGCACAATATAATACAAAATTTCACAGCATTGACATTCTTAGTAAAAACCTAAAGAAATATCGATGTGAAGTAATGCGTAAGATCGATTATTAAAATGAGAATATATCGAGAGCATCTCCTATCCTTTTCCTATATTCCTCTTCCTCTGCCCTTCCTATGACCCAAAATTAATTATAATATAATAAAACTTCATTTCTGATGTAATTTAGCATAAGAAACCTCTGTGGCTTGACCCCAGTTCAATTATATATTTATCACTGTACATGTATTATGAAAAAGCTGTTTCTTTCTTACAAATAAATAAATATTTGCACAAGTATGCTGGAGGCCAACTGTCGGGGATCAAATTACGTAATTGGTCTCACTGAAGATATCCTAAACTTATTCTTTCTTTTGTGATTAAAATGTATAAATAAATCGGCATAAATGAGATATAACTACTCGTACCAACAAGGCGTCATCGTTTAAGTACTCGTATCTTTTTGGTTTTTAAAGAAAGACGCGTGGAAAGGAAGAGGACAGACGTCGGTGACATCCGTACGTGCTCTTACTGGGGATAGTTTACCAAAATTACCAAAATGACGACAACGGTAGTACACTGAAACAAAAAACAAAATAGTTAAAAATATTTCAAATGGTTAAAACTGTTGGAACGCCAGGGGTAAAATACCAATCCGCCAGCCGACACTATTTTCCTAGTTACTTGTTTTTAGCAAAATTATGTTTTATTAATTGTACCTTTTTACTAGATATTGTATTTGTTCGTTTATTAATAATAATGTACGTCTTAATCTCCCTAATGTCAAAAAAAAAACTATGTTGACTTGAGAAAATACTCTTGAGTTTTATATTTTATTTTCCAGCTAAATAACACAATAAAAATAAGTCACGTGAGGCATTCCTGTAAATAAATACAATACTTTCACTTTTGGAAATCGGAATTGTGACAATTGACTTGGAATTTTGTGATTCACATTCTTGCAGATAAGATAAACATATTTGCAAGTGACGAACCAGACAAGCTAGAATAAGATTAATAAAAGGAAATTATTTCCTGGCCAAGCAAATAAAACATTTTTTCATGTTTGTAAAAAGTATTAACTTTGTGGCTCATTGTTATTTACAAAAAAAAACATATAAATGTGTTAGATCGAACTTTGTTTTAATTTTATTCACACTCTACCGATTGCGGAAGAACCGTTCCTTCGTCAGTAGAATATTAGAACTAAGAATATTGACAGAAGTATACACAAATTTTAGGTCTTCAATTGGGAGATGAGCAAAGAGGAAGGGGTATTTGAGGGGTTTCCGGCAAAAAAAGAGTGGTTTATTGAAAATATGTCTAGAATAGGACAATAAGATAAATTCATTTGGTTATTCAAAATACTACAGTTATTATTTAGGGATTTTATAATTTCAAGTGCTTCTAAATTATGTACTTATTTTAATTTTTGTTGTGTTCACCACATGTAGTATTCACACAATCAAGTTTTCCAACTCGTCTTGGAAGGAGATTACTTCTTTTGAATAATAGAGTCTTTATGTTAATCTGGATTTATTATTACTTCGCGTATTTTAAACTGCGAATAGTCGACCTAACTAGAAGCTAGCTAGAATGAGTCTAAATTATGTGAGCTCCTGCCACGTGTAACCCGGCCCTCGGCCCCCTTGGTGTACACACTCAGAACTAAACTAACCGCCATCTTGCGGACTTTCGGGACAGCTCTTTCTGCCCTCTATGTAACAAGCTAGAAAGCTTTTAGATATAGGTACAACATTATTATTTTTTATTGATAAACTAACGTTTAAACAAGATTTTTATGCATAGCACAAAGGGTAGATAACAAATATTATAATCAATAATTATCAGCCTGAAACACTCATCTACATTGAAAAAATCTTCCGAGAAAAGATACTGGCCGCCAACGGGAATTGAACCCGTGACCATCTGATTGCCGGTCAGCAGCTCTGACCACTGAGCTATGGCGGCTTATCAAATACCCGCCAAATAATTCAATATATACTAGTTTTCTCGGAAGATTTTTTCAATGTAGATGAGTGTTTCAGGCTGATAATTATTGATTATAATATTTGTTATCTACCCTTTGTGCTATGCATAAAAATCTTGTTTAAACGTTAGTTTATCAATAAAAAATAATAATTAATATTTGACAAGTTAAAGTATTTTCAGCAAAAAATGCAGACATAATTAGTCTCGACGCCACCTAGCGGGAGATTTAGTATTAAAAATACCTCTCTCACAAAAATAAAGTTGGTTGTTTTCAGTTGGAAAAATGTAATAATAAGTAATTATCGAATGAAACACTAGTATATATTGAATTATTTGGCGGGTATTTGATAAGCCGCCATAGCTCAGTGGTCAGAGCTGCTGACCGGCAATCAGATGGTCACGGGTTCAATTCCCGTTGGCGGCCAGTATCTTTTCTCGGAAGATTTTTTCAATGTAGATGAGTGTTTCAGGCTGATAATTATTGATTATAATATTTGTTATAGGTACAACACTTTCATTGCTACAGTGAAGATTTTAAACCCCTAAATATAACAAACAAGGTCACAAGGGTTAAAATTCTTGAAGTGTGAATAAAATAAAATTAAAGTGATCTGTAACAAATTCATGTATTTTTATTAAAAATATTTTTTTCACATAAAAGGAGCATTTTTTAACGTTCATCCTACTTTAAAATACTGGCAAATCTACGGTGGATTTCTTGTCCGGCTAGGGGCCAAATTAAAATAGATCTCCACGGAACGCACAAATCATATTTATGATCGTAGGCCAATCTAGTGTATTGTGAAATGTGCATCAGCATGTTTTGTTTTAATCAGAGTGCATATCTGCATCATGTAGCTAATGTGTGTTTTGTGTTTATTCGGGCGGAATGCAATTCGTTAATGCAATTTGTCTGTTTACCGGGCATTTCGCGCCCCCTGTCTGTTGATAGTTTCATTTGCATTTCACATTAAATTTCCCGCTGTCAATGCTCCGAATGCGATTGGCCGGCCATTATACTAATCACTCTTAAAACAATTTATTATTAGAGTTGATTAGGAGACATGTGGATAGAAGCCTAATAACACAAAGGATTTATTGTGAAACCTTCCGTACATACATATCTTCTAATTTAAAAAAAATGTATATATGTTTGCCAATGCTCATTCTCGTCTCATAAATCCTTAACTTCTTTGTTTATTATTGTAAAAAAATAAGTTGGTGTACTTTTTAAACACGTCAGCGCATATGAGACTCCTCAGGTTGAAATGAGCTGGGCATGTACAGAGAATGCCAAAAAGAATTATGACTGGACATCCAGATGGAAGGAGAAAAGTAGGAAGACCCAGACTGAGGCGAGAAGACGAGGCTTGAGGGGATGCAGCACAGCTTCTCCAGGTAACAAACTGGAAGTCAGCCACTGAGGACAGAAGGAGTTGGAGGCGAATGTTGCAGGAGGTAAAATCTCGATATGGGCTGTAGCGCCATCGGAGAGAGAGAGAGAGAGAGAGAGAGAGAGAGAGAGAGAGATAGAGAGTACTTTTTAAAAACAACAAAATCTTTATATTTCGTCTATTTATTAAATGAATTGTTAAGACTTTTTAATACATTGTCGGAGTGGTCGAGGGGTAAGGTTCTTGACTCGCAACCCGAAGGTCGCTGAATCGACCTTGACTGCCCACGCCCTCGGTGTGGGCAAATAAATTTTATTTCATTGATTTGTGTTATATCACAATTATGTAATTCATTAAAAATAATATATAGTATACTAGCTTTTACCCACGGCTTCGCTCGCATAGTATTAGTGGGAAATTACTGGCATAATTATTGGCATAATTGTTATTATTCTTGCTTTTTTGTCTAATAGAAAATTAATTATGCTTTTTTGTCTCAGAAATTTGAGAATGACATTTCGCAAATAAAAATTCTATTTTAGAAAATATTTAAATTATAGAAATAGAAATTTATTTTTAGTACCTACTCCTTTTATTAGTATTTTATTCACATTTGAATCCAGAGTAACCAAAAAAAATAAGAAAATGACAGTCCACTTCAAACGCTATGCTTTATAGCAACGTTATGCTTTTTGTTCGGAGAATAAACATTTTTAGAGATATGTAGATATTAACTACGACGCCAAAAAAGTACTCTTTTTAATCACAACAATGCACTCTTTTTATGCCTAACATTTAAAAAAAAAACATTGTTTCCAAGGTAACAATTTGTTCGACGTTTGCAATAACTCGATTTTGTTAGGGACAGAAAACGTATGATACATAATTTCATAACGCCACAGCTCATTCATAACGCCAGAGCTTACCAATATATAAAGCCGTTGTTACTGGCAAATAATGTAGCTTTCGATTAGTGAAAGAATTTTTTAAATTCCATTCGATATTTATTGCGTGAAAGAGTAAGGACCATCCAACCAACCATCAATACATACTTTCGCATTTCATAGAAGACATCCAATTCGCATGGAAAAAATTATTTTTAAATCTCTATGATATTTAAAAATTTTGTGGAATGCAACCAAATTTTAAAATTTATGAAAACTAAGGACATATCTTACTAATATTATAAATGCGAAAGTATGTATTGATGGTTGGTTGGATGGTCCTTACTCTTTCACGCAATAAATATCGAATGCAATTTAAAAAATTCTTTCACTAATCGAAAGCTACATTATTTGCCAGTAACAACGGCTTTATATATTGGTAAGCTCTGGCGTTATGAATGAGCTGTGGCGTTATGAAATTATGTATCATACGTTTTCTGTCCCTAACAAAATCGAGTTATTGCAAACGTCAAACAAATTGTTACCTTGGAAACAATGTTTTTTTTTTAATGTTAGGCATAAAAAGAGTGCTTTGTTGTGATTAAAAAGAATATTTTTTTGGCGTCGTAATTAATATCTACATATCTCTAAAAATGTTTATTCTCCGAACAAAAAGCATAACGTTGCTATAAAGCATAGCGTTTGAAGTGGACTGTCATTTTCGTATTTTTTTAGGTTACTCTGGATTCAAATATGAATAAAATACTAATAAAGGGAGTAGGTACTTAAAATAAATTTCTATTTCTATAATTTAAATATTTTCTAAAATAGAATTTTTATTTGCGAAATGTCATTCTCAAATTTTTAAATTTTCTCTTAAACAATAATTATTTTCTATTAGACAAAATAGCAAGAATAATAAAAATTATGCGAATAATTATGCCAGTAATTTCCCACTAATACTATGCGAGCGAAGCCGTATGCAAAAGCTAGTATTTTTTATAAATATCCTAAATTTATGGATGATAAATTAGCCAATTAAATAAATTTTCATTACTAAAAAACACCCCCGATATTCCCTTCAGAAATTCCGTAATATGCTTTTGTGCCGTCATATTTTCAAACGGCTTACTTTCTTTCCGAATAATAACAATCCCCTGCAAGAAAATTGAAAATGAATAAGCGAGTGCATATAAATTTGGCTTGGTCGTGAACACTTGTTCGGGAAGCACTCGCGGGAGCTAAGCCGGCTGCAGTGATTAAATGCACGTGGTTCGCATAACAAAAAAAAACACAAAATATGGCGTCGCCGCTATGCAAAATATGGCGCAAGTGGGAGGGTTCCCGACCACAGACAGGGGTGGAACATATGGCAACGTAAATTGTTATTGTAAAACTCTAATAATAATGCTCTTAAAACATTTAAAAGGTAAAATGAGGCTGGCTAATATACCTATATTAAAAGAAGAAAACCTAGAATTTATATTCCAAAAATAAATACAACGTTTGGCCAGAAAAACCATAAGTTTCAAGCTACAAAATTTAACAATGCTCTTCCAAATAAAATTATAAACACCATATTTATAAAAGTTAATAACAAAATAGTATTCTCAAGAATGAAGATAAGGAAATCAGCAAGCATGAAGATGTTCACATCAACAAATCAATCAGCAAACATGGAGGTAGGGAAATCATGAAAACATTATGAAATAACACCAATAAAATAACCTGCAGTCTGCCTCGGAAAAGGAATTCCTAGTGAGAAGGACTGTGGAAATATTAATGTTTTATGTAGGGATCTAATTTATTTTAAATCTAATGGTCCACAATGGAGGGCTAAAACCAACCACAATTTATGAAAGTAGGCACTGAAGAAGATATGGTAATCGGGATAAGACCCAGAAGAAAGAAGGGTGTGGCGGTGGTTCATATTCATCTCTGCCTTTCACTGCGAGAAAAGTTGTGATGGACATATTATCAGTTAAAGGTGGGCTTTATACATTATAATGTTAGGCATATTTTGTTAGAAGATAAATTATTTGTGTGTGATCTCTAAATTGTACACTTTGTCAACAGCACAGTTTTTTCTAGTTACTACATTTCATTACGTCGTTCAATTCCAAAATCATTCACTTTATAATAAAAATAAATCTCTAGCACCAAGTGGGTTTGAGCTACATTTAACTAAAGTTCAGTTTGATTGACGAAAACTGCTGTTAGCCATAAAACGTCACACTGAAAATGGTATACATTGTAAGGAAAAATACTATTTCCGCAAACCCAAGGTGGTAGTTGATTGCTGTCTAACGGCGGGCAGTGTAAGTGATGCAACCATGAAATATAAAATCAACCCCGATGAATAGTGATACTAGTATTTGCGTTGACGATGCCTTAAAAAAAAGCCAACGTCAAAAGGAAAACCATAAAGTAGGAAAATCTTTACAAATTAGGTATAAAATCTTTCACCGAGTGTTTACTGTTACGCTAAAATTATACGTCATATTCGGTTAAATGATTTAAGATACGTTTTTGAGGTCGGTGGCAGACTGCAAACCGCAGACCTAGGATGGGTTGTTTGAACATATTTGAGCAATTTATCAAATATTTTAATTTAATTTTCACGTTCTCCGAAAGTTTTGTGATTATTTCAGTTATATGAAGCAACTGGCCCATGATGACATAATAACAAAACTTGAATAGAACTTACACAGAACGTGAAAATCAACTTCAAACAGTTGACGAATTGTTTATTTTTTTTAAATAACTCGTCGTAAATATTAAGCGCCAGTTATTTCACAGAATTTTAACAATTCATCAAATTCGAAAGTTAATTTTCAAGATTTGTAAAAGTTCTATTCAAGATTTGTTATTATTGTTATAATTCAATAATAACCAAACTATCCCAAAGATAAATAACTTTGAAATTAGATGGATTGTTCAAATTCTGCGGAACAGCCGACCCTAAATGTAATAAAAATATTATTATTATCTCGGATTAAATCTGCGTTTATCGTATCAAATATTATGTACTATACGAAATACGAAAAATTATCAAGAGTGTTGGATGTTGATGTTATCTAGCTATTATTTCCAACAGCTAGCTAATTTGATAGTACAAGTAGATGGTAAATTAAGTATACCGTCAGTACAACCCTGCCTGGTCTACACAGAGGAGGAGTGCGAGGATCTATTCGGAAGTGGGTTAATGGAGTATGCAAAGAGGTTTTTTCCCAACATATTTCTGGCCAGGCACAGATCTCAATGGGAGGTGTGCGATGATGGCTTTTTCAATGTTTGCAAGGCGGTTTTTACCATACTTAACCCTTAAGTGACAACATGGGTTCATGGGACCCTCATGGAAATTCCACTCCTCTGTTTCCTCATCCTATTCACTACCAAACCCCGCGCGTCTCAGTACCATCCTCAATTCTAACTGAAATCTCCTTGATTAGTCAACCCCATGGCAGGTCCCCAAATTCACTCTTGAAGTCATTTAATAAATAATATTTTTTTGTAGTGTAAACACCATATTTACCTGAGATAAGGACCAAATCATGCAATATAGGTAACCTATAACTTTTGCTTTGAGTAGTTTGGAAAAATGTGGGTATACGGGACACACCATGTCACGTAAGATTTGTTCAACAAATATTATAATCAATAATTATCAGCCTGAAACACTCATCTACATTGAAAAAATCTTCCGAGAAAAGATACTGGCCGCCAACGGGAATTGAACCCGTGACCATCTGATTGCCGGTCAGCAGCTCTGACCACTGAGCTATGGCGGCTTATCAAATACCCGCCAAATTCAATATATACTAGTGTTTCATTCGACAATTACTTATTATTACATTTTTCCAACTGAAAACAACCAACTTTATTTTTGTGAGAGAGGTATTTTTAATACTAAATCTCCCGCTAGGTGGCGTCGAGACTAATTATGTCTGCATTTTTTGCTGAAATACTTTAACTTGTCAAATATTAATTATTATTTTTAATTGATAAACTAACGTTTAAACAAGATTTTTATGCATAGCACAAAGGGTAGATAACAAATATTATAATCAATAATTATTGATTATAATATTTGTTATCTACCCTTTGTGCTATGCATAAAAATCTTGTTTAAACGTTAGTTTATCAATTAAAAATAATAAGATTTGTTCACTTTTTTTTTAAGTAATCTCCACTCAGGAGGCCCTGAGAAAAACAATTTCCCTCTGGACATGTGTCATCTTTGGGAATGCTGTGTGAAGGGTCTTTTTAGGGAAAGAAAGGAGAAAAAGTTCTGGGAAGGGTAAGGTTATAAGGCGTTGAACAGAAATCTGGGGGTCAATGTGTCCAGGAGTAACGGACGTATGAATCTATCCCTCCCATTGCGGTGCAAGGCGATAGATCAAGAGAGTCCTGTTGGAGAGGTCTAGGTTAGGTCTTCCTCAACCAGTCTCTCCCGATCCGGCCCGCCACGCAGTAGATAATTTTATTTATTTATTTAATACATGAATTATGGAAAGTACATTTAGTTTTTTTTTTAATGATATTTCACCCTCCATACTAGGGATGACCCTGTGTTATGGCGGGTGAAGTTTACAATTATTGGATTTACATTCATTAGTATTGGTTGAAAATATTCACTTATTAATTAATACTATGCACACAGATTCTTCAATAAGGGAGTTTATGTTGTTATTTTTGATTATAAGAATAAGGTGAAGAAGTTAAAGAATTATTGGAAAAGAGAAGTTATTATTAATATATAAGGGCTTATTGGTATATAAATCACAGTAATCAGTCTTATACATACATAAAAAGCTGCTTAGATAGTAAATACAAATATATAAAAACATATCAAGTTTTGCCTGCTCTTAATACTATGCACACAAATCTTTTATAATAAGAAAATGATATATAGTTAGATTGGGTTACAAGAAGAAGATGAAGAAGTTAGGGAATAAGCAAACACATTCGCCACCAAGAACTATTCTATCCTCATCTCATCGGGCACCGCATTTTTTATCTAAACAATGGTTCTCGGGGCGGCACTACTCATACACGCCAAAGGCCAGGCGGTACCCATACCCTAATTATAAAGTACTAGGACACTTAAGGGTTAAATAGACTGTTATGAGTTGCCCATAAATTCTACGAACATACTATACAAGCGGCAGGCAGCTGTGTGTCACGTGCTCAGTACATGTACATTCTCGCGTGATTATTGCTGTCCCTCTCAGGCTGGCAGAAGACATTACCATATATGGCTACACGGCGCGAAATCCAGCCAATGGCAGAAGACATTACCTTATAGGGCACACGTTCGAGTCTTCCGTCTCGCTCATCACGGACAGAGAACTCCGGCCACCGTTCACCGAAGCATCAGACATATTTCAGACCTATTCTAGAGAGCGGCGCGAGCAGTCGTACGTACTACTACGTACTGTCGGGCAGTATGCCACCCTTTGACGCGGCTAATTAAGTCTTCACTTACGATCTCAGTATGGCGCTATCACCACAGACGCCTGTATAATCCTACTGCCGCCTACTTTATACCATGGCAGCCCTGGCCGCCCGGCTTTTAATCCGCCTACATTGCCTATAGCCGCTTATTTCACCGTTATCACCCACCGGTTCGGTAAGCTGACCGAATCCGCCCACCATGATGCCGAGAAGCCGCCCACGCACCCCGAGCCGCCCCGTTCCTGCACACGATCTATGAGCTTTGCTCTAGATCTCTCCACTTCGTAGGAAGCTGCCTGCATCCGTACGACGCCACGTGAGATTTTAAACCCTCTTATAGTATTTCCGAGCCTAAATTCAGTAGTATTTCTAGTGCCTCTCTCTCTCTTATGCTAGGCCTTAAACAGCTTACCTGGTTGCCTGTAATGTTCACCCTTGCATTATTGAATACATTTGAATTGTGCCCAAACCTTGTTTCATTGGAGTCAACCATCGACAGCCTCGGAGGAGCCCTACGACCCTGAGCTGAGCCTTCCAAGCCGAGGCATATTGCCCCCGGGGGGCCTGCTTAACACTTGTTCCCCCCCCGGGAGGGACATATTTCTGGAGACCAGAAGTATAACACTGGACCCTACGTGGCTTCAGTATCACCCTGGCCCCAGGAAGTATGACACTGGCGCGCCAACTGGGCCGAAGTCTTGTCGATTGTTGTCTCCCTAGAAACATAATTATGTAATCTTAGCTATAAATATTTTATATTTGTGCTCCCATCAACAACGGTAGTTCTGTGTGAATTATTCTAAACGTCGCGAGTCCGTCGGCTAGTGCTATTCGAGTGTTAGGTATTTTAAACATCGCTTACTACCGTAGCATTCATTCCCACGCTATTACGTTTCTATCGTGGCATCTTAGCTATAAATATTTTATATTTGTGCTCCCATCAACAACGGTAGTTCTGTGTGAATTATTCTAAACGTCGCGAGTCCGTCGGCTAGTGCTATTCGAGTGTTAGGTATTTTAAACATCGCTTACTACAGTAGCATTCTCAAGCTATTACGTTCTATCGCGGCAGTCAGAGTTGTTCGTCATTCGCGCGGAATTTTTTTTAATTGAGTAATGAATCTCGTTATTTTAAAATCTCCGAGTGGCTGCTGTGTAAGTTGCGTTATTTCTTCCTTGAAGAGCAGTGGTTGTTTCCAATAAAAGGTAGTAACTACTGTCGGATTGTGCTCGTTCACATCCGTTCCCCTGTAATAGGAAGTTGTAAATACGACTGCCAGCAACTGCTCTCGTCTTATATTAATCGTCCGAAATTTTTTTTTTTTTTGCTTTGTTCATTATAATAACGCATAATCATGGAGGCCACCATACCAATAATGGATAGAATATTAAATTTCGAGAAAGCAAACGCGTCGGTAATAAGAAAAATGTTGATGGATAGAGGCGTAGTTCCCAAAAGGGCTTTATTAACTTTACAGAAACAATGTGTTGAGTTTAACGAATCCCGGAAGTTGAATTATAAAATAAACGTTAAACGAAAAGTTCAATAAATAATGAGTACAAGTTATAAAGTTAGTTTTCTTTTCTCTCAATAGGTAATTTTAAACACAAAATGGAAAACGACGTTACATAATGTTATAAAAGAGAAATTTTTAAAGCAACGTATTATTAATTTTCAAAACAGAATAAGTTAATATGGAAAGCTTCCCTTGTAATATTAGTTAAAGCCACAATTGTTATTTTTCTTCATAGAAGTTTTGATTTATTGTTGATGCATCATAATAAATTAGAATTGTAATTTTGATTGTTGATTGTCTAGGGCAGAGTAGCTAACTGCGTATTGGATTAATGAACAGTTCAGGACAAATGTAGATTAATAACATAAATATTAGAAGGAAAAAGGAATAAACAAATTCAGTCAAAAGTTTTTTTTAAGAAACAAAAGTTTAGGTACAGATCGGTTAAAAATAGTAAAGTTCTTAGAAGTTTAATGTTGTTTCGTTTGAAAATCATGAGTGTCATGAACCCACGGTTAGAGATCGTACATCATTGAATTAATATTCCATATTTCACAAATTAGAAAACACAATGTTGTTAAAATAATAAACGTTCGGGAAAGGAAACAAACTTGTATATAAAAATGTATATAAACAAGGCAACGTGTATATAAAATGTATATAAACAAGGCAACGTGTATATCAATGTATATAATTGGATAAGTGTTTTTTTTGTTAGTTTAAGTTCTTGAAATCTATCTGAATTGCTTTCGTACTAAAGTGGTAGAAAATTAAATAAATTAGTGAAAAACAGTAGAACATCATTAAAAGAATAAATTCCAAACTACAAGGTATATGTTACTAGGTACTTGTTTTTTCGAATGATTATCTAAGGAAGGTTTAATAATAAAATTTTGTATATGCTATAGGTATTTACCATAGAGACAGTATTGGAACATGTTTTGTTTTTTAATCGGGACTATCCCACTCTAAATAGTAGTATGCGGATAATAAAATAAACTATCGTTGGGAAAGACACTTCAGAGGAAACAAGTGTATAGCATCATATGTTCAAATTATCGTTTTAAATAAAAAATAACGAAGAATTTTTAAAGTGAAATCCTTGTCAAATTTAACAGAATAAACTCTCGAATAAAGAACATTTGAATGTTTAGCTTCAATTAAGTTTTTTTTCATAAGAATGTAGGAATGATTTCGGCAACAAATTTACATGAATGAATAACAGTATAATGGAATGCAGAATAGAAAAGATAAAATAGGTTTTTTTTTTGGAAACATCTGTGGAAAATTAGTAAAACATAAAATTAAAAAGTAAACTACGACAGTTAAATAGGTATTGTCATTTAGTAACAAAAACAAATAGTGAATAGAATCCAATTATTAAGGTCTTACTTGTAATGAAGGAAAGGGTTATAAAATTATAAGAAAGTGTCTTCTTCATTTTTTCTCGTATTCATAAATATGTCAACGTGATCGTTGTAAGGAAATTATATCATATAGATATTGAGTTAATAGACTCAAGAAATGTACTACGGATACATAGGTACCCGCGTATACAATTCTGGTTTCGAACCGTTATAGGAATGCCTTCCTCAGAATTAGGGTAAAGTGGGATTGTTAAGATGTGAAATCTTGAACAAAAAAAAAAAAGAAATTTGTGATATAGAAAGAATTGGAATTAGAGAATTAACCCCTCAAGTAAGCTTTAGGTAATTGTAAATTCGTATAGTTTTGACATAGCTATTTTAGAAAAATGTCATGGCGCCTTATATAGTTAAATACAATGGAATTTTTTTTTAAACAAAATGATAGTAAAGTAAACAAAAAGAAAAAAAGTTATGAACAAGAAAGTTGAGATTAAACTGAGACTTATAGTGAAAAGTTATTAGTAAAAAAAAAGTTATCATCGGATAATATTGTTAAATTAAGAGTAAATAAATAATAGACATGGAATTTTTTTAAAAAAAAAGGAATTTTCAAATAATCAGTCAAACAGGTAAAAGTTTTAAATTTTGGAAGATAGTAAGAAGCAACGTCGTTAGCAATTCAGTTATGATTAAATTTTTTTATGTATATAAATTGTTAGCTTATAACATGTAATGTTAAAATATAAACACACGAATTGAATACTTCGGTATTTGAGCGACTTAGTCAGTGTGTATAATGCATCGTATAGCGGTGTTATAAAATCTGTGTTGTTAAAATTTGGGAACGATTCTTGTTAAATATAGAGTAACCTTTTAAAGAAAGATTTTATAGAAATTGTAGTAACATAAATTTTAAAATAATTAATGAAGTTCTGTTTTTTTGGATATTGTGTTATTTTTATGTGTTTATTTTGCCAAAGCACAGGCATTTGAGGAAGGAAATTTCTCATTTGTGTTGGTGAACTAAGGCAAGGTTACGGTTCTCTGAACGTAACGGTGTGGCCACACGGAGATAGACGTTTGCAAACGTATCTCTTGAAAACACGAGAGGATTATAGTATAGCCTGATAATTATACGACGCTATAGGAGAGATCCTTATAATATGCCAAACGCTATAGGAGGTATCCTTATAATATGACCGACGCTATAGGAGGCGTATCCTGAGAATTACACGGAGAGGAAAACAGAAAAACAGAACAGAGTATGGAAATTAGTCCATCAGTAGGAAAAGAAATTGGTTACAAATTATAATAACACAGTAATTTTAAACACGAGGTGCATGTATTGTATTGTCCTCTACATAAGGTTGTAAAATGCGAATATGTATCAGTTTCATTGATTACATGACTTAGTCAGCATTATTGTCCATCATCGGATGACCTTAATAAAAAAAATTGTAAATTTATTCACGAGGTACATGTATTGTATTGTCTTTTATATATAACCCAAGGACGTCATGAACCCTAGTGGTTAGTACGAGGTTATAACGCATATAACTTAACCTTTGTTATTAGAGAAGTATACAATTCCTTTCTTAATGGATCGTCATCACAAGTGTTGACAATCCGGGACGCCGGTATGTCTGCACGTGAAGACTTGTGTTATTATTGTTATTATTATAAAAAAAAAGAGGTAACTCACCTTACACTAGTGAAATTACTGATGCGATATTTAGTTCATTTATTGTAATGACTATTATTGGTAGTAATAATTTATTACTTTTCCATCCTAGTGCGTAGCCACTTAGGTTGTTTTTTTTTAAAAAAAAAAATTTTTTTTTTTAAATTTATATATGAATATGGTTACATAAGTATATAAATTCGTCTAAGAAACACGACACGATACACTGATTGAGGGCGTAGTTCAAGGAACCCTAAATTAGGCTAGGTTTTTCATTAGAAAAAACTGCGTTAGGTATTCAGTATCCTGCCCGGGACCGAAGTAGAGACCTAATTTCTATTTTCGTGGAACAATTTGCATTCTAAAAAGTACTTAATTTTAGTTGCAATGAAAGAATATGCAAGCATATTCTTTTCTTTTCGTTGGCAAGAGACGGCATAAGAAAATTCTTGTACAAGTGGTAGGTATAAAGGCACCTAGTTCTCATACTGGGGTAGGTCATTGGGTAGTAAGAAACTTAAGAACCTTATGGTTGTAAATAACCTTGTGTATATATTAATATAAGGTCATGTATAAATGAAAATATCATTTCAATTATAATTTTTTTTTATTTTTTGTCCTTTTTTTTTTTCGGGTTTTTCAATCTCTTTCATTGTCGAATTATTCTCACATGTAGGTTAAATCGTTATAGTATTGGACATCTCACACGTTGCGATATAGGAGAAATTGGGGCGGTAAAACGTTCACAATCGGGTAGTTACTCACTCCTTAACGGGGTATGTCTCAATTCTAGCGTATGTTGGAGTGAATTCACGATGAAAAGGCAATGTAATAATAATATTACCACATTTTTGTTATCAGAATCGGCCCAATAGACAACACTATTCGGTTCACATAGGTTGTGGTGGTATCGAATTTTAACCTTCTTCCGCGATCATATAACAACGGTTACTCGTTGTGTGGTATTATAGAGCTGTTACAAGTACGATAGGATGGAACTTGGGTATCGACCTAACGTGTCATTCGGCAGGTAAACTATAATCCAAAGCGTGATAGGATGGCTAAACTCCTTAGAATTAGAGCAGAAGGATTGTTGGAAACGCGAATTTCCGAACAATGGAAGTATATATGATTCCGGTGTTAGGAAGAAATTCGTTACTCAATTAAAAAAAAAAAAAATTTTTTCCTCTTCTAATAACATTGTCGGTAGTATTAAATTTTCGTATTTTTTGGTAAAAATACGTGGCGTTGTTGTTATTTATTTTAATTTTTTTTTTTTCTTCTCTCCTTACGTAGTCAAACCCTGAGAGTTTAAGTTGAGTTGAAACAAACTCGAATTGAAAGTTATTTAACAAAATTGCACTCACACACATAGAGTTTTTGGTGGGTAAACAAATGTATATTCAAGTGTTTTAATTATGATAAATGTAATTAATTAAATTACTATATAAATATTTTGTAAACACGTAATTGATTACTTCGGTATCAATATGGTAAGCCAGCGTGTAAAGTCCTTGCCATATCAGGACGCAATTGTACGGTGTTTTGTAACTTGCTATATCACTGTATTCAAATAAGGAGTAGTACTTCTCGTAGTAAGAAGATTTAAGAGTATGCACCCAGTTGAGTAAATTAGCTCGGTAATGTCATAAAGTTATGTCATTCGGGTCTTATTGTTCTTATTAGAGAATAATGTAATTGCACTTATGGTCAGTACGGTTCGTCTGGTTATTTTGGTGGGAACACCTAGAGGGTGTCCTATGTGGTTTCGTCGAACGCAAGTTCACCGTGAGGATTCCAAGGGATCTATCCGGTTGTCTATGTCGTTGCGGCAAGGGTATATTTCTAGTATACCAAGTACAGCGCTGTACGGGTCACCGAGGGTGAGTCGAGAAAACATGAGAGGATTCATATTATGCCTGAAAATTAATATTCATGATAGGTTTTGTAGCATTACCTTACAATTATATGCGAACATGAGAGGATGGTCGTTTATGCCTGATAATTAAATGCAAACCAGACAAACCATGACAAGCTGAGAGTGCGGGAAACTAACATTTGGGTTAGAATTGAATTGTGAAAATAGCATAAAGTGTATAAAAACAAAGTTGTATAATTTAAAAAAAAAAAAAAGAATTCCATTGTAAGACGCGAATATGAGTGATTTCGATCATTTCATGACATTGGTCAGCGTACAATATTCCATAACAGGAATAAAGTGTATAAAAACAAAGTTGTATAATTTTAAGAATTCTATTGTAAGACGCGAATATGAGTGATTTCGATCATTTCATGACATTGGTCAGCGTACAATATTCCATAACAGGAATAAAGTGTATAAAAACAAAGTTGTATAATTTTAAGAATTCTATTGTAAGACGCGAATATGAGTGATTTCGATCATTTCATGACATTGGTCAGCGTACAATATTCCATAACAGGAATAAAGTGTATAAAAACAAAGTTGTATAATTTTAAGAATTCCATAGTAAGACGCGAATATGAGTTGGTTTCGATCATTTCATGACATTGGTCAGCGTACAATATTCCATAACAGGAATAGTGTTGGAAATTTTTTGTTTAATTTTAAGATTTTTACATGGTAGTAATCCTTCTCGGAAGGGTCATGTTTTCTTTATTTCTTCATGCACCTTCGTTAGCGTGTCTTGTATCGCACTAGGTACGTCACATTTTTTTTAATTTCTTGAGAGAGTTGGCAACCTTTGTTCAGTTTATTGCTAGTTTTTTTTAGCTTGGCTCACAGGTAGTTAAAATTTTGTTGGCTCTTAGGTAGGGAGTGTTTAAATCCTGGTGAAGAGGTAGCTCTGTACCTCACATTGTGGCAATCATCGCATCACATGCTGTATGGAAGGTCGTGGTCCCCTGCATCAGCCTCGCTGCCTTTTCCCTTCATTTTTCAGGGGGAGGAGGGTAGTGTTATGAGTTGCCCATAAATTCTACGAACATACTATACAAGCGGCAGGCAGCTGTGTGTCACGTGCTCAGTACATGTACATTCTCGCGTGATTATTGCTGTCCCTCTCAGGCTGGCAGAAGACATTACCATATATGGCTACACGGCGCGAAATCCAGCCAATGGCAGAAGACATTACCTTATAGGGCACACGTTCGAGTCTTCCGTCTCGCTCATCACGGACAGAGAACTCCGGCCACCGTTCACCGAAGCATCAGACATATTTCAGACCTATTCTAGAGAGCGGCGCGAGCAGTCGTACGTACTACTACGTACTGTCGGGCAGTATGCCACCCTTTGACGCGGCTAATTAAGTCTTCACTTACGATCTCAGTATGGCGCTATCACCACAGACGCCTGTATAATCCTACTGCCGCCTACTTTATACCATGGCAGCCCTGGCCGCCCGGCTTTTAATCCGCCTACATTGCCTATAGCCGCTTATTTCACCGTTATCACCCACCGGTTCGGTAAGCTGACCGAATCCGCCCACCATGATGCCGAGAAGCCGCCCACGCACCCCGAGCCGCCCCGTTCCTGCACACGATCTATGAGCTTTGCTCTAGATCTCTCCACTTCGTAGGAAGCTGCCTGCATCCGTACGACGCCACGTGAGATTTTAAACCCTCTTATAGTATTTCCGAGCCTAAATTCAGTAGTATTTCTAGTGCCTCTCTCTCTCTTATGCTAGGCCTTAAACAGCTTACCTGGTTGCCTGTAATGTTCACCCTTGCATTATTGAATACATTTGAATTGTGCCCAAACCTTGTTTCATTGGAGTCAACCATCGACAGCCTCGGAGGAGCCCTACGACCCTGAGCTGAGCCTTCCAAGCCGAGGCATATTGCCCCCGGGGGGCCTGCTTAACACTTGTTCCCCCCCCGGGAGGGACATATTTCTGGAGACCAGAAGTATAACACTGGACCCTACGTGGCTTCAGTATCACCCTGGCCCCAGGAAGTATGACAAGACAAAGTGCAAGCCGGGAGCCACAGCCCCGAACCCGAGCCGCGATGAATGCAGCGGGCGCGAACGGTCATAACTTTAACGGAATGCATCTAAAAATAATGTGGATGAAAAAAACATAGTTTTATATCATCATTGTCAAAAGCACGCGTGGGAAGAATATTATACCTACTCTGTGTTTGAATTAAATTCTGTCCTATAAAACTGCACTAGAGGTATGTGGGCATGAACTTGCTTTCGATAGCCGAGATTTTCTAATCACCTCTCCGAAATGTTGTGATATGTAACAAAATATTTTTTTATCTCATAATAACAAGACCACGGACAAGAGAACAAACCAAAAATGGATGCATTCAATCAACCAAAACTTTATTTGAAAAATTATATATTTTCATAGCTTTAACAAATTTTGTGTGTTGTTCATTTATTTACTACAACGTCAATCAGCGGCACCTTTTTTGTAAATATCTACCATAAAATCAAACAAACTTATTTATATTGTGTTGATCATAAAAAACATCCCCCCACAAAATATCCTAACCTAACCTAACCCAACAAAACCTTTCGGTGGCAGATTAATTGGCAGGAGACCCCGAGGAAAATAATTTCCCTCAGGGCCTATGTCATCTTTGGGTATGTTGTGTGGAGGGTTTTTTTGGGGCTAGGAAGGAGAGGAGAGTTTTGGGAAGGGAAAGGGTTTAAGGGGTGGGTAGGAATCTTTGATTCAGTGTATACTGGTCATCCGCCACCAATACCTAGACAAACCTCACCCCATAAATCCTTGTTTTAAGATGATTTACCAGATCTTATCTTAATTTGACATATTTTAAAATGTATTACCACGCTTCACAGTGTTTTACCTAGTTTTCATTTAATAAACATTTCCCGTTTTACAAAATGTTTTACGTGTTTTCCTGTGTTTTGTCATGTATTACCATGTTTAAGCGAGTTTTATCTTTAGTTTTTATTATCACCATTTTATGGAAGTTGTTTTATCTTTACCATGTTAAACCTTGTTATATCACGATTAACCACGTCTTACCGTGTTTTACCTTAATTAACCATGCTCAACGATCATAATGTATTGATTAAAGACCATGCTTTTTTTTTTTCTCGTGCTTTAGTGTCACAATGTTTTGCCAGATTTAACCATGTTTTGCCAAATGCTACTTAACTTAACAATTTTTAAATACAAAACACGTCAGAAGCCTCAAATATCCCGATACAATTTACAGAAAATTAAATTAATCTTAGAAAAACACGTAAAAAAGTATAACTACCAGTGGCAGAAATAAAATCACGTCTCTCGTGGCCGTTCGATTATTACGATAATGCCAATTAGTTGGGAATTTCCAGTCACGAACAGTGCACATCAATCTCAACAATTTATTTTAATAATATCCTGGTATAAAATGATAAATTTCTTCTGACTTCAATACTCTCGTTCAAAATCGAGAAGTATTAAATATTCTGAGATTGATTTATGAATCTAGGATGATTTTCAAAATAATTTGCTTCCCCCTTTGTATATCTTTTCTTGAATAAAGTTATGGATCTTCTACCAGCGAATGCACACAATCTATTATAAAGTTTATCTTTAATGAGAAAGAAAATAAATAAAAAAATGTTAAATGTTTACAAAATCGTGTTTTTTTAAACGGAAATTAATAAAGATACCTTCTTGGAAATAAAAAAGAGCATGGTAAAATAAAATAATTTCACGAATAGGCCACTACATTGAATTCCTGAAATATGTTCTTGTTTATTTTTTTTAATAAATTTGAAAATGTTTTTCCAAGAACAACGACCCCCCTGGCGTAGGAGTGAATATATCTCAACATTTTTTATGCAATTCGGTTTCCGAAATGGTAATTTATATTTTGAATAAATAAATATTTTTAATATTGCAAATGGAAATTCCAAATTATTAATTTTAACGTCACAACATTCTGATACTTAAGTAAACAGAACTTTTAAATAATTGTTGGCTGACGGCCGTGAATAATTAAGCTGACGGTTTTCATAATATGAATTGCAATCTTATTAAATTTAATAAATAGATTTCGTTTAAAATATTTCTAGTGTAAAATCGAAATTATTAATGAAAAAAAACTGTTTTCTGGTTTTCATGAAGCTGTATTTTTAAAACAAATATTGATTTCAACCATAGAATACACGATATGAAATAATGCTTTAAAAACATGGCAAAATATGTACCTACACAAAATCAAAACAAGAGGCGTAATTATAAAATTCTACATAATTGTGCAACTTTCTCCAATTAAAAATATCATTCCGCAAATGGTGTGGATTTTTAACTAACATAAATATGAAAAATTAAAACGAAACACGTTCGTTGGAAATGAACCATTCGTATAATCTTTTTTTATGTACTCGTGCAATATTTTTTGACGTGTTCTGTTGTATTTTTGTTGACGTGTTCTTCCATAAATTATACAAAATATAGAAAATATTATGCCCGAGCGTTATTATTTTAATGGTAATGCTTTAAAAATAATATGCTATGTAAACATAGGCTTACCAAATTTTCGTGGAAGGTCAAATTTTTAAATAACTGCCAACAATTCGAATGTACGTCTCTCTGTATGTTACTCACAGCTCTGCAAATGTATCTCTGCAGTCGGGGCATCGATACTGTAGATATTGTGAATTCCAATTTTTTATTTTTTTTTTATTAGTGACTATTTAGTTACAGGTTTGATGACAATTACAAGATATGATGATATATATAAATATTTAATCCGTTTGTTAGTCCTCCTCACTAGGTGGTCCTGTGCTGAGGCGGACTGGTAGATTTCTTTGATTTTCCGTTATTTAGTTTCTATGATGTTTTTAATACATTCTCTAGTATGTCTGCATTAATTTATTTCACCCATGTTTTGATTTTTTCCTTAAACTTATTTATCTTTTCTATCTTTTTCAGACTTGGAGGAAGGATGTTGTAAAGTTTAGTTGCAAGATATATGTGGTTTCTTTGGCCAAAACTTGTCTTGAATTTTGGAACATCTCGTATATCCTTTTTTGAGGCTCTTGTGTCATGTATCCGAGTTTCATTAGGAGATTTTCTGTTTTTAAAATGATGTACAAGAATATTCTTGGCATATATTTGTTTTAAATTAAGAACGTCAAAACACTTAAAAATATCTTTTGAGGGGGTTCTGATGGGTAATTTTAGTATGGTTTTTATAATGCTCTTCTGAGCAATATCTAAGTGGTTAATATGATTGGCTGTAGCAGATCCCCATACTAGAATTCCGTACTCAAGACGGGAATGACATAAGGCATAAAATACTTTTTTTATGTCTTTCCTAGGTAGTATGTTTCTTAGGTTTTTGAAGAAATATACAAGTCTCGTGAGCTTTTTAGTGATTCCATTTATGTGCATGTCCCATCTAAGGTTTTCGTCTATTTCCACTCCCAGATATTTAATACTTTTTGCCTTTCTTATAATAGGGCAAGAGCAATGTGACTTATTGTTTTGACACTCGTGCAATTTGAGAGTGTATTCTTTACCCGGTTGACCTCAGTTTATTGAAAAGGCTAGATAATTAGTTTTAATTACATTGAGCGTAAGAGAGTTCATCCGAAGCCAATTTTGAAGTCCAGTTAGTCCATGTTCAGCCTCTTTATAAGTGTCCATCCAGTCCTTTTCGTGGAATAACATAACAGTATCATCGGCAAAACTAATTATGTTTCCATTGATGGGAAGTTTGGTTATTTCATTTATGTAGATGAGAAATAAGATTAGTCCCAAGACACTTACTTGGGGGACGCCGTAGTTTATTGGAAGAGGATTTCTTTTTTGTTGGCCTATTTGTACTTGTTGTGTTCGTCCTGTCAAGTACGTCATCAGTAAATTTAGTGGAGTGCCAGATATGCCAATTTTTTAAAGTTAATTAACTATACTGTTACAAATTTATTGGTAAAATAATAAAATCGTTCAATAAAGCTAGTTTCATTGGGTTCAGATTTTTCTGCGTTTAGTGATTATTATTAAACTAGGGCACTTTTTGGAAATAAGGCTCTATATAAAAATATATATATATATAAATTATGTAAATACCACACAAGAGTCCCAACTGCTTCCTATCTGGAGTCAGTGAGACCATGGCATCCCCAAGTGGGGTATGTTGTGAGACTGAAGGTAGTAGGAAATGGAAAGAGATGGAAAAGAGGAAGTACCAAACTATTCAGTTCTGTTTACTAAACAAGACTAAAGCCATTTCAAGTAATGTTTCACTTCTGAATGGTGGTCTTACACCATCGCGATAATCAGAGTACCTCCCACCCCGGAACTTGCCGCAAATACACTATATATTATTTTAAAACACACAATTTATTTCAATAAAATTTACTTGCCCACGCGAGAGAACCTGCGATCATTGGATTGCTAGTCGAGGGCTTTACCCCTCCACAACGATGGCTCTTGAATAATTGAGAATTAAATTTTTTTTTTAAACTCTGTCTTTCAAACTAAACATCAGCATCATTAAACCAAAAATGAACAGCATCGACTATTTGCGTCAATTAGGTAAGCTTGGTTCCTATTAATCCTTCCTTGTTTCATTTGGGCAGATTTTCAGTGAAATTGTTGTTTGTTAGACTCGCACCGCACCCACCTGCAAACGAATAATAAACTGATTTGCGCTCCCATCAACTATTGATCGAAGACTTCTTCTTCTTGGATGCCGCTACAGCCCATATCGAGCTTTTGCCTTCTGCAACATTCGCCTCCAACTCCTCCTGTCCTCAGCGGCTGACTTACAGTTTGTTACCTGGAGAAGCTGTGCTCCATCTCCTCTTACCTCGTTTTTCCACCTTCGTCTGGGTCTTCCCACTTTTCTCTTTTTACCTGGGTATCCAGTCAAAATTCTTTTTAGGACGCGTTTATCCGGCATTCTCTGTACATGTCCAGCCCATCTCAACCTGAGGAGTCTCATATGGGCTGAGATGCTAGGGGCCTGATATATATCATTCAGTTCTTTCTTGTGCCGGGTGCGCCACTATTTGTCCTCTTTCACGGGTCCTTATATTCTTCTCAGCACTTTTCTTTCAAAATTATCCAGCATTTCAGCCATCTTTGTTCGAAGACTAGTAATAATAAATTGAATTTTGATCATTTTAAAGCGCCAATGGCATGAAAAATTACTTAAATACTAATATGCAATTTATCTGTAATTACTTGCCTGGCCACCAAGATATGATCGAATAGTTAAGGCGAAACTAAATGGATCCCACGAAATGCACAGACTGCGTAGCTATTTAATTGCGTTTCTCAGAGATGTGAACCCGTAATCTTTGATTCAAGATCTTTGCTGATATGCTACAATAGAAGTCGTACAACCTACCTGCGGTTTGCAATCACAACACCAGCGACTGTTACCCCCAACAGAAAATGATAAAGTCTATATTCTACCCAAATAATCAATGTCCTTATGCCCCTCCGATATCTCCCATAAACGCGGGACGTGCCCCTAGTTTGAAATAGCTGTCGTTGAACCCAACCCGAAAATTAAATTCATTTGATCAATAACGACAACGTCCTTAACCTTATCGTTACCAAGTTCGAAAACTTCCTTCCATTCCCAAGGCGACACGAAACATACAGAAGCCACAAACTTCGTCAAACAAAATTAAACAACGAACAAACACCGGGATCGATGGACCAAATTTTACATTAGAAAATCGAAGATAAATGTATTTATTTATTCTTAGTATATTTACATTACAAAGGTATAGTATGTTGTCCTCCACGCTAGGAGTTCACCTATATTGTAGAGGACATTTTTCAGATGTAAATTATAAATTGTAAGTAGTAAAACAAAACAAACAGTGGTCTTAGTTAATATGAAAAAGAAAAACAATCAAAATTATAATATAGAGAAACAACCAAAAAAAAAAAAAAATATATATATATAAGACAATTTGTCTATTTGTTGTAATATTTTTATTAATAATGTGAAATACAAATATCATGAGTTGCTTTGCTGACAAAGAAACTACATTTAAAGTTATTTGTCCGTCTTCAAAATATTATATCACTTTGTAATTATAAACTTATTTTTTCAATCCTCTTATTACTTCAATCTGTGCTACCCAGTTAGACAACAGAACAACAATCATCTATCATTTTCTGTCTCCATGACAACACCTTTTTAAAATTCGAACATAAAGGAATCCTATGCATTTCTAGGTAGGTATTCCTTTACATATATATAATCGTCTTCAATTCGACAAAATTATAAATTAAAGGTTAAAGTGATTGCAGCCAGTTCTATATGTTTTTTTTTGTATTCAGTAAAATTTGTTGTTTTATATTATGTTGGAAGAGAATTATATAGTTTTATAGTCTGGTATCTGTAGTGTTTTTGTCCCAGGGATGTGTTTGTTTTTGGTATTTGTAGTTGATATAGGTGTATAAAGGGATAGTTACGAAGAAGCAGAAACGGAAGGGAAAATGAACCTAAGTCTTGAACTGACATCTTGGCGATTACTTCTAGCATGAACATAATATTATATTACGCAAAAAATGAAATTAATTATTAGTAAGAGCGAAGCCTGATAATGAATCTAATAATATTTATGAACAGTTTCCAGAAAACAACGTTATAATTTGTAATTTATATTTTCGACCCAACAAAACGCATTTTTTCCAATGACTTATTAAAAAACCATAAAAGAGGATTTGGCTTAGGTACCAAAAAAACATTCTGTCCAAACGGTTATACAAAAATGGCGACCAAGATAGAACCAATATTTATTACTCAAAATATAAAATAAAAAATAAATGGAAACTATTTTAATGTAACGTCATTTTTGTTTAACCGTTTAGACAGAATGTTCGGTATGTATTTGGATCGGTATGCCAAATCCTTCTTTAGGTCATTGTAATCAGAACTTTTCAAAATTGCTTGAAAATTGCAATATTTTGTAATTAAAACAATGAAAAAGCGCTCTCAAGCATAGATAATATATTGCGTATTTTTCCTTTCCCTTTGATAAAAAAAAAGGATAATTTAATTTGATTAGGTATTTTGGCCATAAATCCAAAACAATTTTTTATGAAACAGGTCGCGCGTGCGTTCCTCTCTAGAAGATGGTTTTCGGGTAGGAAGAGGTTGAAGTACACTAGGCACTGATACTACATGAAGTTTTGATACAATTAGCTACATTTACGACTCACGACCCAGTAACGGCTTACAACTTTGGGTTATCAAACATGAACTCGGAACAGTTAGAAGGCTGAAATTGATATTGCAAACTGAACAGATATTAAAGTTCGGTCACTAAAGTTGCACTGCTGTTTGAACTTAACATTAAACTTTTAATAATATTGTTTAAATAATACAGAATTTGGAATTTGTTCTTACATTAACATAATTTAACTAAATCTATTTTTCATTATCAATTCCTATTGCACCAGATTTTTATGAAAAGAAAATGCTGTAAAGGACAAAATGTTAATTGTTCAGGAAAACGAAAAGATAGTTTTTCAAAAGAATCATGTCTCCTGTTTTTTTATTGTCTATTTTTATTCTAAAATAACATTGAATAGATCTTTCGGAATACTTAACACTTTGTAAATTTCTTTAATAACAGTACCTATTTAATTCATTTTGAATTTTCGAGAACAAAATTTTTCTTATAACGTCATAGATGACGCATTTATTTTTCCAGAAACACGTATCTGCGCTAGCACCATTATTATTAATAATACTAATTTCCGTTGTGACTTTATAAGTCGGATTTGCTTTGAATTTAAGTGACATCATTTCCGAAATTGGAAGCGTTTGGAGAATTTAGACAGGCGCTAAAGTACCTACCTATAATCCAATGTTATGCGTATAAAACAGTTGTTAATCATATATTATAATAAAACGAATATAGAACTTTTTTCCACTTAATTTTAATTGACCGTAACCGGTTTCAGCCTGTCAAGACCATCCATTACAAGCAGTGGCGGTTTTTTTTAAAGTGCGTTTGTGCAGTGAACCCCCAGTAAAAGATGATAAAATAAAACAAATTCGCTTTATAATAATGTATAATATTATTATAAAACAAGTTTGGAATCATTATAAAACAAGTTTATAATCACATTATAAATAGGGCTCCATTAAAATCCGTATTTTAAACTCGCGCCACTGCGCACCGCGTCGAAATCGGTACCTATGTCCATTTGGTGCGTGATGCGGTTGCGCGCAAAATTCTCCTTACAAAAACATCCTGGCCCATACAGATCCCTCTGACGGTGATTTGAACGAAACTATCCATTTATTTGCCAAATTCATTCCCGCTTGGTGCGTCGCGATCCCGTGTCATGGCTATCACGTGATCTCCGATCTTTCACGAGTATTACAGATAGAGTCCGTCGGAGAGTGACAAGTTGCCTTTGCACCGGATGCAACTATACGATGAAACTATACGTGAACTCCCATTTAGATACTATTTAGATTAATCTTTACTACGAATCTGTTTACATTATGAACATCAAAAAATATGCTAGGGATAAATTGAACCTTTTATTACCTTTTGAATGGATTGGAATTACAATAAAATTATTATTTACGTTACAAAAAATATAAGCGTAAACTACTAAAACAATGTTTTTCATGACTTAAGTAACTATGAAGCAATACGAGAAACAATTTAAAAAAAATACCCTTTTATGGCTTAGACTATTTTTGATGTTTTGTATGATCTAAATTTTTTTCAATCTTATAAAATTATGCACAAAATAAAAAAAATAAAAACACTGGCGCTTACTTGCCTCGTACAAAAAAGAAGGTCGATTTAAATTTTGAAGGTGTGAGAATCAAAATATTTCTATCGTTTATATTCCTCTTTTTTAGATTATTTTCGGCAAACGTCGCACTGTCAAGTCGCTTGTTATGTAATTTTGTGTTGAACTTACTTCAGTATTGTTTTGGCCATAAATATACCAAACCACTCACCCAACCACGTTGTCGCTAATATTCTGTCATTTTTTTTTTACACAATCGCTGAATGCAGTGTTGTGTACATAAAAAATAATGCTAATACTCATGAAAAAAGGCCTCCGCGTCCACTTATATATTCTACGTAATTATTCTTGTTGTAAAAACAATAATAATTAGCAACGTGCATTGCTGTAAAAAAACGTTAAACAATTTAATTCCTCTGAAAGTAAATTTTGATTAGATAAATCTTCTTTTGGATTTCTGAACCCCCTGTTAAAAAGACCACGGACCGCCACTGATTATAAGATTATTCCATCTCAAATGTAAAACGTGGGTCTCCTCAAAATTCAATAAAAAAATCCAGATAATATAATAACGGTTTGACAACAATAAAAATTAGTTCATTCCCAGACGGCCGGCGTAGCGCAGCGGTAAGACGCTTGACTCGCACACCGAAGGTCGCGGGATCGAATCCCGGCGTGGTAAATAAATTTTATTTGATTAATTTGTGTTATTTCACAATTTATTCATTTAAAATAATATGTAGTATATTTGCGGCACGTTCCAGAGTGGAAGATACTCCCTGTATCGTCCTGGTGTAAGACCACCATTTAGAATTGAAACGTTGCTTGAAATGGCATTAATCGTGTTTGGTGACCAGATCTGAATAGCCAGGTACTTCCCCACCTTCCTCTTCCCTATCTCCTTCCCCTCCCCACTACCCTCAGCCTCACAACATACCCCGATTGGGGATGTCATAGTCTCACTGGCTTCAGACGGGAGCAGTTGGGACTCTTGTGCGGTATTCATATTAAAAAAAAAAATCATAATCCATATTACTTGTAATGTTTTTCTCAAACAACATTTATAAGGCTACAAGCCCGAGGTAATTAAGCCTACCTACAAAATAATTAGAAATTAGACAGCCAAAGATCACTTAGTGAAAATTATAAGAAAACTCATATATTCTAATAAAATCCTTGTAGACCACCCCTCTACCCCTCCCCCATATTTGTGTATATAAACCGTGAGTTATGAATACTTGTACCAGTCTGAAGATGGCCTTGACAGGCTGAAACCGGTTACGGTCAAATAAAATTAAGTGGAAAAAAGTTTTATATTCGTTTTATTATAATACACATGAGGGGGGACCCAAAAGTAACGTTAGTTGTGCTGTCGTGGAGAGGCAGAGTGCGAGGACCCATTGTTCGACCAGGTCTCGGTTAGGGTCACTACTCCTGAGTCAGTATACGAAGTTGTGTCGCTGGTAGTGCATTTGTTCACCCGTGAGATTTTTTTAGTAAAACAACTTTTTCCATTTCGGTGAAAAAGTGATGGCAGATTTTCGAGAGCAACGCGCGGCTGTGAAATTTTGTTTCCTGTTGGGGAAATCGGCAAACTATTGTAATTCTGAATGCTTATGTCCACTTAAACCAGAGTCTACGAGTGGGTTTCACATTTTAAAATTGGAGAAATGTTAATTGAAGACCAGCCCCGTTCAGAACGCCCCCCAACGTCAAGAACTGTCGAAAACGTCAACAAAATCAATGCCCTCGTTCGTGAAGACCATCGCTGAACCATTAATCAACTCTGTGAGATATCTGGAATGTCATGAAGATCATTTCCGAGGATTTTAATCGAAGAATCGCACATGAGAAGGGTTGCAGTCAAATTTGTCCCCCGCCTTCTCACAGACGTGCAAAGGGAGCGTCAACTTGTTAAGAGCTTCTAAACCAGGTCGTAGAGGACCCTGACTTTTTTTCCAAGTTGATCTAGTCCCTTGTGACTTTCCTCTGTTCCCCACACTAAAAAGGACATGAAAAGAAAGTGTTTAGTCACTGTGGAGGAGGTAAAACAAAAATCGCTGGAAGGCCAAAAGGACATCCCGATGAGTGAATTAAAACACTGTTTTGAACAAAGAAAGAAGCTCTTGGAGAAATGCGTTGAGGTTAATAAAGAACATCTTAAAGGCTACCAAAATTTGGCGTTAAAATATTTAAAAAAAAATAAAGAAGTTATGACGAAATAACCCTTTTTTGGGTCCCCCCTCGGATATTATAATGGAAGTCTCAAAAATAGAAATATTCAAAAGCTGTATATCACTAATATAATTTGTAGATTTTTTATCAATACTTAATCTCCAAAAACAACCCAACAAATCCATGCCACTAGATTTAGCTCAACAATGAACTTTTTGGCAGTACATACAAAAATTTTACAAACAGTGCATACCAAAGAAACTATTTATATCAGGCCACTTATGTTTAATATTCTGCCAGATTACATTAAGTCTCCAATTAATTGGTTAAATTTAAAAATAATGTTAAGATATTTGTGTTGAAAGATGATTTGCGTACCAACTATTTTTCTATGCTTGTCCCTTTTCACATAAACAGATTTTTTTATAATGAAAATAATTTATAATTAGATTTTATTTGTGTTCCATTTGCCAAAATCAGAGTGTCACCCTAGGTGTTTTGAACATTTACTTTGCTTCTTGGTGGATTAATGATTTATTTATGGTCTAAATATTGTTAAAATTCATTCTCAATAATTACCCATCTGGCCATTAATGTAATATGTTTATTTATCATTTTCTCCATGTAATATTTTAGTATTTTGTATGTAGTGGTTTAACTAATATCTCTTAACACTAATTTATAAATGTTAACCTCAATACAGCCTATTAGTCCTTTTCACGTAAAACTAAAAATAACGTATGACGTTGAGAAATTATAAATAAATAAAAAAAATATTATAATGTATTTAACAAACAAATATTTTACATTACCATTTTCAAAATTAAAACTGATGTGACGAGAATTCAGAAAATCCTTTAATTTGCATGGGTCTGCGCTAGTATTAATACTGGATACGTACGTATATTGTGTGAAAGTTTTGGGAGACTTTTTTTTGCATAATGCTTCCACAGGGTTGATTATAACTTGGAAGCGACCATTATAGTTATAAGGAGTTCGATGTTGCATTCCTCGAGGCTAGAACAAGTTCTTCGACAAGCTTGGCTTTGATACACGTGTCTGGGCTTGGTACACGTGCCTGCATGACCTGCATCGCACGTGTTTCATACTTTTACACTACTCCAGGCAACGTTATCCCAGCTTTGTTTCTGATACTAACAATCGCGATAAAATAAACTAATACATTTCATGAGAATGAAGTTAGTGTCCTCGTTCCGACTGTAGACAAAAATAATTTTATTTTTCAAGCATGCTCAGGTGTGTCTGACGCTACTAGCAATATTAATAATTTGAGTAGTGACAATTTCAATTTAAATCTTTTGTATGTACCCTTTTGGTTCTGACAACATTTTTTTTTTACAAAAACCCTGACGTCATTTCTTTTTACGGTTAGATAATACTTTTTTTATTCAGCCCACATTCGCGGTGCCAAGGGAAAAATTTGAGATATTTTAATTGGTAATACGCGTGTTTATCCTGCGACAAAATATCTCCGATAAAATATCCTACGGACAAAACATCCTCCAACAAAATATCTACTAAAACCTAACCTAACGGAATGTCTGTATTATTTATATCCCATTTTACTTTCTTTGAAAACTAATTTATTGTCTTTATAGGATGTCTGTATTATTTTTGTCCAATTTTACTATTTTTTATCTAATTTTACTATTTTCATCCCATTTTTTGTTAGGTTAATTTTGTCGCGTTATTCCCGCACTCTTTTTCATATGCTCAAAGTTTTTATATCATTTTTAAAATAATATTAAAATTAAAATAAAATAATTTTCAAATGTGTTTAATCCCGTACAATATATTCCGTGTGACATTTTTAACCAAAATGAGTTATTAACAGATTCCATTAGATTCGGATTTTTTTTCTTCATCATGCACTATATAGGTACCTACCCCGTATAAATATTTTATTTTGTGTCCTAACTAATCCAATATACAATAAATCCCATGTGTCGACATTTATATTCGTTCATCCTGAATGTCCAGAATGTAGAGAACATCTAGAATGAATCCGTGCAAATGTCCGATGTGGGAATACGTCACACAGAATATTTTGTCAGAGTCAAAAGCTCTAGCATCAATAACTTTACGATATCAGATAGATAAACATAATGTCCAATGATTTTATATCGATGTCACAAGCACGCTTTAACTGTTGACAGCCGAACCGATATTGACAGGGAATAAATAAGAAACTGATATACGCTGTAAGGCATTTCCATGAATTGACAATATGAATTGTCAGACGCCTAGCAATTAATTACACGAAATTTTTAATAAACTGGCAAAATTCATTTGAAATACTAACCAATATAGTCTTGACAGTCTGCATTTACATGTTAATGCTAGCGGGAGTTAATTAGTTAATGAGGTCTTTATTTATAATATTTCAACCATTTTCGTTTCTCAAAGATCAAACGGAATAAATTAATTGGGTATTAGATGCATTATTTAAGTCTATGGATTGCTTTAAATCTATATGACTTATTCAATTTGTTACTTCAATACGTTCATTAAATAAGACAGAAATTTTGCATTTTGTGCGACATATTTAAAAAATATGTGTATATTGATCGGTAACCGAAACTGATCTGATAAGCTACGGTCGCGTCGGCGTCGGTTGGAATATTTGTTAACAATCGTGGACCGTGCTCGAAAATATTGATTACTGACCATAGATGAAGGATTTGGTCAATATCGTATTGATTTAGGGTTTTATCGGTCGACCAAGCTAGACCTTCAGAAAGGTTCTGTACGGAAGAATTTTGATACTTCTTTGTAAGACTTCATTCTTGCATCCACTTTTGGTTATAATCGATCAAAAGTCTGAAGTTTCTATGATTTTTAGCTACTCTACTTTTTCAAAGCCTTTCTTTCATTGGTCAGCCCATCACATCTATGGGTGAACTCTGTTTTCCTTGCTGTTTAGTGATGGTTGAATTTCAACGACCATGTTCAACTTTCTTGCACCTAAAATTTTTAATAACTTATCAATTGAATTAAAGTCTAAGGCCAAATATCTCACTTTCAGAAAGACGCTTACTGACCTTCTGGTGAGTGACTATGACAGTGTTTATAACTTGTTTCATATAGTCAGATAGAGATATAAATTTTCAACATCATTACATACATACTAGTACCATATGTTTACAGGTTTATTTTATTTATATGTTTGTTTTACGCACTTCTTTTTCTCTTTTCTATTTTTTATTTTAACTTTACCAATTTAACCATGTGTTTATACTAGACTACACTCAAAGTTACTAGGTATCCTTAATTAATCACCATGAAACAGGCATTCGTCTAGTATGGTGATTTAATAAATCTTATCTATGGAAATGTCAAATATATGTAACATGTATTAAATAAATAAATAAATGCTTTAGATTGAAGGTGCCAAAGTCAAATTTCAAAAATTGAAATTGTGGCAATCATCAAACAACCTTAATATACTATTTATTACTTTTTTAAGGTGAATACCGCACAAGAGTTCCGACTGCTCTTTGCTAACCGAAGCCAGTGAAAATAGGGCTCTATACATTGTGTTTGCGATTGGTTTGACAGTTGTTGCTTTGATTATGCGGTTCGTTTTAAGAGCAGTAAAAGTTTTTTTTACACTATCTCCATACTGGGGCTTCTGAGGAAAATAATTTCCCGCAGGGCCTATGTCATCCTTGAGGACGCTTTTGAGGGTCTTTTTGAAAAGAGAAAGGAGTGAACATAGGTCTTGAAGGAACCCCTAATGTGGGTGGCAGCCGGCCGGGCGGCGTAAGGTTAAGGTAAGGTTGGGTATGGTTCTTGACTCGCAATTCAAAGGTTGCGGGATTGAATCCCGGCATGGGCAAATACATTTTATTTGAATAATCTGTGTTATTTCACAAATATTTCATTTAAAAAAATGATAATGTATTTGCGGCACGTTCCAGAGTGGAAGATACTCTTAGTATCGCCCTGGTGTAAGATCATCATTCAGAATTGAAAAGTTGCTCGAAATGGCGTTAGCCGTGTTTAGTGACCAGATCTTAATAGCCAGATACTTCCCCATCTTCTTTTTCCCCATCTTCCCCCCCCCCCCCGCTACCTTCAGCCTCACAAAATTAGGGATGCCATAGTTTCATTGGCTCCAGACGGGAGCAGTTGGGACTCTTGTGAGATATTCAAATTTAAAAAAGGCAAATCGTTCCACAGCCGAGCTGTTGAACTCAAGAACGAGTTGTAGAATTGATCCATTCTCATATGACAAATTTCAACGCTATACATATTATGTTCGCGTATAATAAGTTGCTTCCACAAATTGCTTTCCTACATTATTTTCCTCATCCATTAAAGTTATTTTTTTATGTTTATTTTGCTTTGATTTTGAAAACATTTCGCAATACTTTCCGTAAATTACCATTCTACAAAGCCGCAAATTATATTTTTTTAACCAGGAAAACATACTTTCCCAATGTAGATAGTTCAGAAATCTGAGAGCGTTAAGAGAAATTTGTTATTCAGTTTCAGCGAGCCGAATTGTGATGGTGTGTATTTTCCCAGTACTGGGATAATGCCAGCGCGCCGCCCGTGTACCCGGTACGGTACGGTGTACTCTGTATTCTGTACTCTATATTATATATCTACGTACAATGTACGGCTTTACCCTGTTCCCCGTGCGCTGTTGTGCCCCCGCACAATGGTGGACACGCTGAACTTTATGGGCTGTTTTCAGCTGCACGATGGATGGAGTCAGGGCTGGTACATAATGGGTTTCTGGCAGGGGGTATCAATTCTTGTTCGAAAATTAATATTTTTAATTAAAATTTATGTTTTTAGAGCTAAGTGTTTAAATTGTATTATTTAAGTGAAAACTTCTTTAGCGCCGTTGTGATTTTAAATTTGATGAAAAAAAAAGAGACAAACATATACTTATATAGGATTTAGCCTGCGAGAGAATGAGAGAGTATAATTTATCTCTTCTTTGTGCGTTGCTTCGCAGCCTCCCCACTCTTTTCTACTTTAGTTATCTGAAGGTTTCACTTCTACCGCATGTGAATTGCACACTCTGTTTTTTAATACATTAAAATATGGAACGCCAGTTGAAGCAATATTGATGATTTTGAGAAAAATGTAGCTGAACAGGACCCGCAGATACTTTAATAGTACACAACTGCTGACCCTGTACAAATCGCAAGAGCACCTCAGTGTTGAATTTGGCAGCCAGCTCTGGTCTGGAGACCCAAAATATCTGAAAAACCCTAGACTCTGTGCAGAAATGGGCCGTTTGATAAATTCGTTTGATAAATTCCCCTATCCGAAAAAGCGGATTGCATTTTTTAGAGCACAGGCGTCAGGTAATTATACTGTTACGTTACAATGGAAGATCTTCCAAGGAACTCGAATAGCGTCATTGATTCCTTCGGTACCAGTGCGTAATCAGGAAACACGCCAAATGCGTTCTCAATATATGTATACAGTTGACATTTGTCACATGAGAAAAGATCGCATCTACAACACGTTTTTGACTTCAACAGTTCGGCTGTGGAATGATTTTCCTTTCTCTGTGTTTCCTTCCTCCTACAAAATGAGTCTCTTCAAGACCCGTGTTCACTCCTACCTCTCATCAAAAAAACTCTTCTCACAGCCTCTTCAAAGTTTACTTTAGCCCTGAGGGAAATTATTTTCATCAGGGCCTCCTGTATGGAGTTAAGGTAAAAAAACTGATTAAAACGACGATCTTGAAAAGTGGTCCAGTCGTGAATTTGGCAAAGGCATCTGCCGGGTAGATTCCAAGATTGATTTAAAACTTTTCTTTTCTGCTTTCTTTCACGTTCACATTGTTCAAATATTCTGTTATAGGAACTCGTAGTAACTTAAATGTGTCATTTATTTCACAGTGTTCTCTTCCTCGGTGAGTTTGATGTTACTTATTTGTAGTAACATCTATTAATAAGGACTGTTATCTTTGAAACCACAAAAAGGTTTCGTTCACGAGAGTAATAACTTTTTGAACATTGGTTATATTCATTTGCGATATTTATGCACAAAATTATTAATTTCATAGAAAGCGAATAATTTATTTAGAGATTGTTCAACTTCTTTTGATATCAAATTATTGCTTGTCCACTTGTGCAAAAATTCATGCTTTTTCCGAAACACTTTTGCAAAAAAAAAATCACGCATCCCTGATTGGAAGGTTATTGGAATCATTTAATCGTGTTTTTGTAATTGCGCCAATGCACCTGGGTATCATATTTTATATTGATTCATTGTGAATATCCTTTTTTCATATAAAATAGTTTTATTAGGGAGGGAAAGATTTAATGGGCGGCTGAATTAGTACACGGGAGGTGTAGTGTTAATATTTTCACACTGAATTTCAAAACGTACTTTATTATACTAGCTCCACACAGATGTATCGTTTATAGGGATGCAAAGTGGGTGAGGTCAAAAGGTAACCTTCAACCAGTCTCTCCTGATCCGGCCTGCCACGCATTGGTGGGTAAATGCATCCGTCGCTAAGACCTGCACAAACCTCAATCATAAACCCGGGCACCCTTCCTAAGTCATATAACGTAGCGAACTACCTGGGGTGACTTACGGCGAAAATATTGGTTATCCAAAAAATGATTCACAGGGCGGCGGTACCCATACCCGCCTCCCAAATTGAAATATATGCATATGTGTATTAATAAATCCATTCGTAATAAAAAAGACAGATTCTATGTAAGTTTTGTTTAAGGGTCGATGTATTATTATTACGAAATGTGTGACACTATACAAAAGAGTAAACGAGAAGGAAAAAACATTTTTACTATGTAGAAACTAAGGAATTGCTGGCACAAGAAAATGATTACATTGCTGTTTAAATAAAACTTGTATTTTTTGTTGTTGTTAATTTTACATATTTTGTTTTTTTTTTAAATGATTACCGCACAAGAGACTCAACTCCTCCAAGTATCTGGAGCCAGTGAGACTATGGCATCACAATTGGGGTTTGTTGTGTAACTGAAAATAGTGAGGAGGAAAAGGAGTTGTGAAAGAGGAAGGTTGGGTGTATTTGGCTATTCAGATCTGATCACAAAACAAGGCTAAAGCCATTTCAATCAACGTTTCACTTTCGAATGGTAGTTTTACGCGAGGTTGATTACTATCGAAGGCACCGCAAATATACCTTATATCTATTATTTTAAATGAATACATTAAAAATAACACTAATTAATAAAAAAAATTACTTGTGCACGCCGGGATATGAAACCGCGACCGTCGGATTGCTAGTCGAGAGCCTTACCCCTCAGCCACGGAGGCCGTCTACATACCATGTTGGGATTACAACAGAATTAAAAATAAATACATTATAAACGTGTTTCAAAACAGATATCAGAATTGAAAAAAATATTGTATCTAGAGTTGATTAATTGGTTATTATTTGTAAAAATTATAAATTTAAAAAAAAAACAACAAAATTAAAGAAAACATTGATGGTAATAAAATTGAAAGCAATTTGATTTTATTTAATTAAATGAAGACTATATTAGCGAAACTCGATCGAAAATCTGGAAACAGAAAAATCATAAAAATATATGGGGACATCTGGGATTCGAACACAGGACCTTCGGCTTTCCGGGCCGCGACTCTACCAACTGAACTAAGTTTCCTTATCCGATTTTTTTTACATTACTCCACACAGGAGGCCCTTAAGAAAAAAATTCCCTCAGGGCCTATGTCATCTGAGATGCTGTGTGGAGGGTCTTTTTGATGAGAGGAAGGAATGAACATTGGTCTTGAAGATACTTATGTTGTAAGAAAGAGGAAACACAGAGGCCGGCAAATCGTTCCACAGCCGAGCTGTTGAACACAAGAACGAGTCGAAGAAACGACCCGTTCTCATGTGACAAATGTCAACCGTATCTATACATATGTTGGGCACGCGTTTGGCGTGTTTCCCGACTATGCGCCGGTGCAGAAGGGAATGACGCTAGTTCCTCGGAGCATCTTCCATTGTAATACCGGTAGAATAAGGATAGCATTACCACCCGACGCCTGTGCTCTAAAGTTTGCAATCCGTCTGTTAAGATGGGAGAATCTATCAAACGTACCGCCCGTTTTTGCACAGAGTCGAGGGTATTTTTCAGGTATTTAGGAGCTCCAGACCAGAGGTGGCTGCCAAATTCAACTGTGGGGTGCACTTGTGATTTGTAAAGGGTTAACAGTTGTGTACTGTTAAACTATCTGCGGGCCCTGTACAGTACGCCCAGTTTTTGGGAGGCTAACTTTACTCTGGCTTCGATGGAGCCCCCCTTATCTGAGCTGGTCACTTAGGGTTACACCAAGCATATCAATGGAGGGCCTGTTCGGCAGATTGCTTCCGTTGAAGGAGACTAGATTTTCATTTCGATCCCTTTTAGACGTAATCAGACAAGATTGGGTCTTTGAAACATTAAATTCGACGAGATTATTTTCCCCCAAGAGAAAACACTCTCGAGGTAACCGTCCATTCTTTGCTTCAAAGCCTTCCGAGCCGTTAGAGTTTGTTAGCCCTTTGGGGGTTTGTCAAACAAAAAGCCATCATGGACTGTACTGTCATCCGCGTAACAATGAATTGGTGCACATGACAAAAGGTCGTTGATGTGCAACAAAAAGAAAGTAGGAGACAATACCGATCCCTGCGGGACGCCAGCATTTATCGAGTGTGAGGAAAAGGTGAAACCATCGAGTACCGTCTGAATCGACCTCTCCCTCAAAAAGTCGGCAATCCACATACACAAGGATGCGGGAAGTCCGTAAGAAAGCAGTTTGTTGACAAGTCTTCGGTGCCTTCTTCTTCCTGTTCTTCTCGAGGTATGTGAGCAGTTTGTCGTTGATCACACGTTCCATCACCTTAAAAAGAACTGATGTGATCGCTATGGGACGGTAGTTGGCCGGGTTAGAGCGGTAACCATTTTTTTGGAGTAGGATGAATAATCGCTTTTTTCCAACCAGAGGGCACAGAGCCATACTTCAGGGACAAAAAAAATTGGAGCTATTTCTGCAGCGCACCTCTGCAGTAACAGGGCAGGTATTCCGTCAGGTCCGCTAGCTTTATTAACACCAAGCCCTTGTAAAATATGGAGTACTTCCCGATGCCGGATCCTCAGCTTTTTCATATGAAAACCGCAGTGAGGAACCGACGTCGGGACAGCACCTTGGTCATCGAGGGATGAGTTATCCGCAAACATTTTTCTTAATTGGTTAGCCTTTTCGGCAGCGGCGTTTGCTAATGAGCCGTCAGGTCTGGAAAGAAGTGGCAGACTGGATTTGCAGAAATTGCATCCTATTGAGCCCGCAAGCGACCAGAATTGCCTGCTGCCATGCGGGCACGCAGTCAGCTTTTTGCTGATCTGCAGGTCGTACTCGAATTTTGACCTATTTATGATTCTCTTGGTTTCCTTTGCCATTTTGTTGTAGGCTGTTCTGTCTTCGGGTGTTTTAGATATGTTGTAGGCTCGGTAAGCCGCGTTTTTTCGTCGCACTGCTTCAGAGCATTGTCGACTGAACCACGGTTTTGTGCCCACACCAGTTTCTTTAACGGTAGATTGAATGAAGCCATTCATCGCGGATGTGATGACTTCACCAATTTCCTGGGCATATCTTGAGGGATCCGAAGTCCGAAAACAGACAGCCGACTCCGGGAAAGCATTAAAATGTGCCCGCAGACCTGTATCTGTAGTGCCACACTTTTCTCTGCAGCCTCTCGTTTGGCGGTCCGAAGATTACGGGGATAGATGGGGATAGATGTCGTCACCAGGCAGTGGTCAGGCGATCCTAAAGGCGCTGTGACTTCAATCTCGTAACCGTGTGGCACAGTGGTTACACGATTCGGTCATTTTAACTGTATCATACTTCGTTTAAGAACTACCAACATTATCTTCATTTTCTTAACGCATATTTTATTGGCTGCTATCTTTATGTGTGATTGCAAGATTCATATCGAACTAAATGCTATCTAGATAGTGTCTTGAATAAATTTATATCCATTTTTATTTTTAATATGCGACATCTATTGACTTTTCTGCAAGTCCGATGAATATTTATCTATATTTTTAACTTAATTAGTAAAACCTCAAATTGTAATATTTAATTGAATGAAGATCTGATTTTACGATTTCCAGATTTTCACTTTGGCTAATATTGTCTTCATTTAATTAAATATTACAATTTGCCGTTTTTCTGATCAAGTTATAAATAAAAATATTTTTAATTTTCATTAAAAAAAAAAAAAAAACTTAATACAAATAGATAATACGTATGTGGTCTAAACACAGTTCGATAATGCCTTCAGAAGACAAAACAGCTGTCAGGTTAAATTATAATTATACAGCAGAACTCGGTTATAAAAAAAACTGAATTTAAAAAATTGTTTTGTAATTCTAAGTTTGTTGAAGAAAAACTTATAATTGTTTTAGAAATTAAAGTCGACATCGAGTTAACTAATATAAACTAGTCTTCATAAAAACTATTATATTATAGTAATGAATACAAGCACGGATATTAAACACAATTATGATAAATGCATTCTGAGATTTCAGATGCACTCAATATTTTTATAACTCTAGCAAGTTACTTAAGTACTTTCTGCAAAAGCTACAAATTCTGAAGTAATATGGGAGTAAATTACGACTTAGAAGTTTAGCCATTGTTCATTTCGAGGGGAAATAATATTCTAACCTCATTTCGAACAACACCTATCTATTGAAAATGTGTATAATCGAATTATCGATTTTCGAAATTCGATAAAACATATTATTATCTTAAGTGATTAATCGCTTACAACCATCGGAATAGAATATACAAGATTGGTCATTGAATTTAATACATATTTTATACTAAAACCTATCGCACGCGCAGGAGCCAGTGGGCTTTTGCATACTTGTTTTGAGTATGTTGTTAGGCAAGATGTTAGTGAAAGATGGGGAAGTATCCGCGTTCTCAGATTTAATGACATAATCCGTTTACTCACAAAGAGACCTAATCTGTCCCGGCTCACACGGGTCTCATATAAATCATTTAACTCCCTTACTGTCATGGTGAGAAATATGATCTAAACGGTGTTAGAAAGAGCAAACTCCAAGCTTTATACGAAAATTTACAAATTAACCGTTTAAATTATTTTATGCGCACCTCTATAAAACCAAGTTTCCGATTAGCATTTTTTTAATATTATAATAATCTTTATTTATCAAGTTACATAGGTGATTGTTCTGTGCCTGTCTCACTAGGAATTCCTGTGTTGAGAGTATTAAATTAAATTAAGTAATGTATTAAATTTTGAGAATTTTTTATTAATTATTTTTTTATGAAACGACCAAATATAAGGTGATAATAAAGTAAATAAACCATTTGCCTCATAAATTATACATATAATTATTAAGAATTATGTTTTTTCTTCAAACATAGCAAACTTATGTTGTGGCACTATTTTAATTTGAAATTAATAGAATACTCAGTTTTTACACTCACTTCTTCAGAGTTTCCTTCGTACGTATTAAGAAAACTCTGAAAGTGTTTCTCACGAAACATGTTGGTTTTTATAAACAATAAAAGTGGTAAAAACAAAGTATTTTTGATTCTAATAATAACATTTTTAAACGTATTTCATCATTTTTTGCAAAGCGGGGATTTTAGTTAAGGCCATTTTAAAATATCTATTCTGAATTGTGGTTTTTTACCAGGATGATGCTGAGAGTATCACGAGAATGATATATTATATTACACGATAATATTAGTAAAGACGTATGAAAATGTGTTTTTAAAACTTAGATTTGAAAAGAACAATAAATTTCGCTGGCCAATAGCGTCTACAACCTTCATCAGTTTTTTTCAAATAGAGATTTCTATCGAGAATGAACAAATATTCATTTTTAAATATCCACGTGGCAAATGTTTAATGTCCCAGAATCTATCATTATTAATTCTGTAACGTAGCCAGAAAGCAAGCTTTCATACAAACGTGTTATTATTTCTAGATAAATAGTACTTACACCTATTACTGACTAACACACCTATATGCCCATAATTTTCTCCAATACAAACCATAGAGCCATAATTAAAATATCTTAATATATCTACGCGTTGAGAGCAATAGGCAAAACACAGTAGGTCGCTTATGTACGCCATTAATGCATGAAAGTTTTGCACAACACTACAACACGTACAATGGAGTGGTGTAGTTTAATTAACTAACAATAGAACTAAAATTAGAACCTGACTACAATAAATTCAAAATTAAATTAAACAATAATATCTTAAATAATTTTGCTACCTATAATCACATTAACAATTAATTAACAATAATAATCTTTTAAATGAAATATTCCGTAAATTTGTTAAAATTACATGCTTATTTGTTGAATTTTCTCTATTCCCGTTAGCGCCTATAGTCGCATCCTTCGAAATGGAACCAAGACCCGCCTTCAAGGCGAGTATTTATCCAATGGAAAAGAATCCAATTCTCATTGTGTTTTCTTATTTGAAAAGGTCTTCTAGTGTTTTATGTATCGATGTTCACCAGTCATCTTTATTTATGAGTTTCCAATACCCATTTGCCATTAAAGAACGCTTTGATTGTATCGAGTTAAACTGAACCAATTATTTTCCACTCCGCTCCATACCCTCAACACACAAATAAAAAAAACATTCATTTGTATCGATACTGAAATAAAATGATTGTTTGTAAATATCGAGAGCGGATGACACGTAGAAAAACCGTATAAATAACGTTTAATATCATAATAAAAACATAAACTTATTGTTTGTACGAGCTTTGATATAGTATAGACTACAGACTCTTCTAATGTATTATATTATATTATGGTTTATAGTTTTTCATTCAACTAAGTGTTTCACTTATGTATTCCCAGGCAACCAATTTCTAGATATAACTAATATCATGATTGGCCAATGAAGGAATGTTGAACAAACCAGAAGTTACACAGAAAAGAGCTATGAGATATATACTCTGGAAAGGCAAATACGCAAGGATGAATCAAATGAGGGAGGAGTTAAATTGGATTCCAATTAAAAAAAGACTACTATTTAATGTGTTTTTGTGCATAAAATTATGAAAAACCAAATGCCAAAATACTTTCAGGATGAAATTTTTTTTAATAGAGACGTACATAAGTACGAAACAAGATATATAAACAGAGTTCAATTGCCACAAATCAAAATCACAGAACTGCCTAATGTACAGAGGACTAAAGATGTACGATGAAATGCCTGAAAGTATGAAGAATGAAGAGAGAATTAATGTATTTAAAAATAAATGTTATGCTTACTGTAAAAATATTTAAATTTATCAAATGAAATGTTACATTGTGCTTATCAGTTTATATTCATCTGCATAGTATAAACTAACTCAAGAAATAAAAAAATAAAAAATTAAAAAAAGATTAAGAAATGGAGTGCTAATATCAAACCTCATGTTTGAATCATCGAGGCAATGAACTGGCAAAAGAATAACAGAACTGAGGTCCCCGAGGTATTTATTTGGTAAAATCATTTTTAACCATTCACAGAAAAGCAAGACTGAAGAAGGGATATTGAACAACATTATGAAAGGTGCCCTTAGGTGGTTCGGACATGCAGATCGCAAGAACGAAGACAGGATGTATTTATAACGAAGATATTATATGAGAGAACATATGACGAAAAATAATATATGACGAGAGAGTGATTGGTAATAGAAATCGGGAACGCCCGATGAAAACATGGCACAACTGAGTAAATCAAATACTAATTTTCGAGTCATGTCAAGAGTCGGATAAATATAGTGACGATGTATAAATGAAAATGATGTGTGGAGATCTTCCTAGATACCCTCTCCGTGGTTCTCTAATACTTGATCCCCTGATAGTTGGTCCCCGAAATGCTTTCAATTTTTATTTTTTTACTAGGAAAATTTACAGATTAATAATATTACATGCATTAAAGAAAACAATTATAATAATTAGGTTATAATCCAAAAACAAATGTGTGCAGAAAGGATATACCGCCGAATAATAAAAGTATAATACATATTTTCATTCAAACGCACCAAAGAAAAAACTACTTCTTCAAATTTTGCAAATTCACTTTGTGGCACCATGTTATTAATGAAATAATTAAAAACACTTTGTTTTTACCACGATAATCTTTATTTAAAAATCAACATGCTTCGAGAACGATGTTCTCTTCATCAGGACATTATATATAATGTCCTGATGAAGAGAACATCGTTTTCGAAACATGTTGATTTTTTAAATAAAGATTATCGTGGTAAAAACAAAGCGTTTTTAATCATTTCATTAAAAAACTGCTTGTTTACATACTGTGTATACCTACTAGCGTTTAAGTACAAAAAATCGACATTGTAAATAAATTAGTTTGATATTATATTTTAGGTTTGACATTGATAAACCATTGACAAAAAATTATAAATTTTTAATAATTATAATATCAGGGAACCAATTGTCAGGGTCACCTCATGTCATGTCCCTCGATGTTCAGTTGGAATTTACATATATATGTTAAAAATCTTGGTGTTCTTAAGAAGTGGAACACATTTGTGCCAGACCATATTTTTTAAATGTATACTTAATTAAGTAAAGTGAACTGAGTTGGAAATAAAAATTACTAGTTAATTAGTCAGCTCCTAAGCGTACCTACGTTTGGGTCCAGTGAATCAATTTTATATGGAGATGTCCTCAATAAAACCGTTATATTTTCAATAAAATACAATTACTGAGAAAGAATAATATTTATTAACGAAATTTTTTACATTCATTTTATCTGTTTAAAAATCATCTGTCATAAACAAATTGTACTACTGTAAAAGCCCTCTTGGCGTTGAATAAATAAATAAATAAATAAATAAATAAATAAATAAATAAATAAATAAATAAATAAATAAATAAATAAATAAATAAATAAATAAATAAATAAATAAATAAATAAATAAATAAATTACAAAACCGTTACAAAAAACAATTATTTACTTTGCTTTAAAAAATAAGACCTTTTAAGTTGTAAGATAGTGCGGTCCCGACGCTTTTGTTTCACATGTCATTTTCTGGGGCTTTTTTTTAGGCGGGGAGAAACAAATTTTACGCAATTTTCGTTCAGACACTTAATTCTGCAACTAGGAAAAACAAGTTTCCATTATTGTTCGGTTTTTACATGAACCCACCGTATTCAACAAAAAAATATTGATGAAAAATGTAATTATTTCATTATTTATACGAGGCGATACCGCGTTTTTCAATTTATTACTGCACAAGAGTCCCAACTGCTCCGAACTGTCCATAACCAGTAGGACTCTTAAACCGAAGGGAGTGAAGAAATGAAGTAGGTGGTTAAGATGAAGGTTGGGACGTACCTGACTACACAAGTCTGGTCACCAAAAAACAAAGTCATTTCAAGCAATGTTTCCATTTTGATTAGTTGTATTTCACCAGGGCGATACTGAGAGTATCTTCCACTCTGGAAACACTGCGTGTTTTTCAAATTCGGGACCTTTTTTAAACGCCTCGATCACTTCCGTGACTCGTTCTCGAACTCGGTGATCACAGATATTCCTGGAACAATATTTTCGCGTACACATGCCTTCAATTTACACATTATTTTTGTAAATTTATTGGAGTTAAATATAGTAAAAATAACTTACGCAGACATATTTTACCATTTGTGTAAAACCAACCACTTATTGACTATTTACATTCACAGTTAAGGAAGTGTTTAGTGACCTACTTTAAGTAAAGCAATATGTTTCTCGATGACTTTGCACATCGAACAACTTTTAAGAATACGCAAATGCCACATACACATTCCGCTAATATCTCAACCCGCGCTTAGGTCTTGCGTACTACGAGAACTAGTCGTGGATCTATTGTACTCTGAAAATCTTTTTGTTATAGTAAAAGAACAATATGGACATTTTACGATGTAATTTTTTTTTTTTTTAAATTTCATTATAATACAATAAATTGATGATGAAGGGAAAGAGTGATGAAACGTGTTCCAGAGAAAGATGCTGCGCTTGAAGGACTTATAAATCTACGTGACTGGTATGAGTGCAGTTCCGCTTACACGTTGTTTCAGGCTAGAGCCATTGTAATAGCCAACGTCCGATAAAAATACTAGTAGAATCTTCAAACATGACAAACGCCCTGAAGGAAATTATTTTCCATATGACCTACTGAATGGAATTGATAATGATATAACAAAAAATTATATTCATGCAAAACTTACATAGTACTTACTTATCTGTGACGACAGTGTGGGATTTTGTGGTGAGTTATAACAGACAACTCCTACATTTACATATTATCATATCCCTAGAACAAAAACAACAAAAAACCACGATGAAATAATGATTTATGTACATCACTGTACATAAATAATGATTTACTTGATTATCCACTGATTAGAATTCCAGTTGGTGATCGGCAGTTTTCAACAATAACTCGCCTGTCTATCGGATATCTTCGTAACCGTTCGGGTTTTAGACCCAAACGGACGACAGTTGTCTCTCTAATGTATTACTACTACTGTCCTCTGTTGAGTCACCTTAAAACTACACCTATACTTATGAGAGCTGTCGAGAAACATTGAAATAACATACTCTAACCGATTGAGGGACATTAAAACTACATACATTTTCACACTTTCGAATCTGTGTGCACTATCCAGATGCTTGGGTTCAGTTAAATTTTAATTTATACCGAGACAAAGAAATGAAGAACGTTGAAAACGCCAAACAGTTTACCCAGAACGTGACATTTGGGATTGTGGCGGCGTTGTTCTAAAGGTGCGATATTATATTCTTCGTGTGTGTTTAAACTTGAATTAATTACACCCATGCTTGGATTAATTTCCAAGAATCGTTCCCATTTGTAAGAACACATAAAACTAGTCTATTCATTGTATTTAGTACCCCTTGAGCAATCGAAGTACCCAGCTAGTTAGTACCTATAAGTTATAATAATACCCTGTAATGGTCTCTCAACAAACTTGACCCTCTACTCCAAAGTTACTCCACTTAGCATAAACTTCAACTTCAAACTCAATAAACCCGCTCGACGTATTTTATCTCGAATGTCGTTAGGGCTTCCCGGTAAGTAATAATTTCGTTTTTCACCTCCTCAAGTTTCCACGTTTTACCCATTTTTATACTGCGCGAGGGAAAAAACACCTTTGTCTATGTTGTCAACGTCACTTTCTGTTGGACATTACTCAGCAGAACGCGAGCAGGTTAGTCTTGCTAATGCTCCCCGCCTTACAGCGACTAAGATAAACGAATAATGTCATATTAAGGGTTTTATTTTACACCAGAATGTCATATTAGAAAATGTAGAATCACGAACAATCTCACGTACGTGGTGACTTTCTACATGTTAACCTTTTTTTTAATGTGAATACCGCAGTCAGTCTCGACTGCTCACAGCTGTCTAGAGCCAGTCGGATTATCGCATCACTAAACACTGTTAAAACCATATGAATAACGAACAATGTTAATTATTTCTGAGAAATATTTTTTGTCAATGAGCGTGATGCATTTGTCCCCCAATCCGCAGAAATATAATTTTTTTGGATGCAAACATATAAAAATTGTAATAATTTTGTCCCTACCCTTCGTATAGAACTATATTTTTTTTTGTGAATACCGCACAAGATAAAAGGTGTATTAGTTACCATTTCTCCCATCTGGAGCAAGTGAGACTGTGGCATACCCAATTGGGGTATGTTGTGAGGCTGAAGGTAATGGGGAGGAGAAGGAGACGAAGAAGAAGAAGGTGGGGAAAAACCTGGCTATTCAAATCTGGTCACCAAATACTCTAAAGCCATTTCATGCTACGTTTCAACTGTGAATTGTGGTGATCCAGGGCGATACTTACTGAGAGCGAACAAACTATGTATTTGCAATGAATTAAATGAATACATCTTCTTCCCCTTGTCCTATTCGGGTCGGGGACCCATTGCATCAACAAGGCTCCTCCATAAGTCCCTGTCTTGTACTGATTGTTCGGCATCTGTCCATGCTTGACCCATCCTCTCCTCACACAGTTTCTGCAGTTGCCTCGCCCAACTGTGTCTCAATTGTGATTTTTCTATGAAGAGTAGCAGTGGTTCAACGTTTAGATCATCTCGGATCATCGAGTTTCTTATATGATCCCATTTCGTAACCCCTGCCACTCCTATCGTACCTCATTTCGGCAGCTTGGAATCTGGAGCGTGTTCGTTCATTTAGCATCCATGTCTGGTGGCCGTAAGTGAGCGTCGGTCGGTATACCGTTTTAAACACTGCCATATTTGTCTTGATGCTGAGCTTGACTTCATATTCAACCAAATAAAATTAATTTGCACGCCCTGGGATTTGAACCCGCGACCTTCGGATTGCCAGTCAAGAACTTTACCATTAGATCACGCAGGACGTCAATTGTAGAATATAGAATAATATGAAATACAGTGCTACACTTATGTTGGCGAAAAATGACAGCGCTGTCGTAAATGTCTATGACATATCGATAGCAGGTGTGGTTGCCAGATTAAAATATAAAGATATGGCGTTAGTTCGTGTTTACGCCACCGCCAACTTTTAACTGAAGCACTGTATGGCTCCATTTTTTTTATCGTTTGAGCTCTGCTTTATTTCTTGATTATGTTGAGAGACAATCATCATCACCGGAAAATGTTATGTTGGCCTAAATTAAAGACGAGAAATATTTAAAATAACAAGCATAACACCGTTTTTATTAGGTTTCCAAGTTGAGCTTAAAAATATTGAATTAAAATAATTGTGGACTAGAATTTTTTTCATTACTGTGAATTTAGATCGCTTGTAAAGTCGCAATTATCTTCTGCCCATTGCCCCACTGCCATTTAATCGTCGCATTGTTTTTACGCCGTAGTGACACAGTACAGACCTATAAAGCTTTGGTGTATATTTTATTCCTACTCGCCCTGGTAAAAGTCTATGAATATAAATTAGATATTGATTTTGTAATCAACATGTTTACAGCTTTTATAAAAAAATAGTATGGTAGATTGTGGTATGATGATCAGCGTACGGTGAACCTGGATTTATTGAGATTTTGAAGTTACGGAGTAAACCTCCACAGCACGGGTATTTGCTTAGCATGGTGATCGAAAAATTTACAACTCATGTAATTAAATTACAACTATGAAACTATAAAATAATAAATTTAAAACAAAAAAGGAGAAAAATTTACGGAATAAATTTTAGTATTAAATCCATTAATTACGTCGGACGTACACACTAACAGTATTTTGCCATGTTATTCGAGTTTTTTTTTTTCTTTTTTTTCACAACTGCATAAAAAAGAGAATTGATCACCTAGAAAGAGTAGGTAGGTATACAAATAGCGATACTAAATAATCTTATAAATATTCAAATAAGCTAAGTAAAAAAGTTGTTAATTTTTGTAATCATTGATTTAACATAGCTACCTTCTTACATTGATTAAAAAATGTGCTGTGTGCAAATTTCATTAAGATTTGTCATTATTGCATAATAATCAAATACATTATACTTCTTTTCCTCTTTTCTATTTTTATTATAACTTTACCATTTTTACTATGTGTTTACACTAGACTACAATCAAAGTAACTATCCTTAATTAATCACCATGAAACAGGCAGCCGCCTAGTATGGAGATTTAATAAATCTTATCTATGTAAATGTCTAATATTTGTAACATGTATTTTATAAATAAATAAAAATTATAATAAAAAAAATGGAATTAATTTCTCATTTTTTTGTCTACTCTTTTTAATTTATTTTACCGCGTTATTTTATTTACTTAAAATTGTTAAGATCACAAAATGATTCATTTGTTTCAGCAAAAGTTATATTAAATTTAATGTAATTTGAACAAATAATTGCTTTTCGAAGCATGAAATTGAAACTGTGTTCTACTTTCACAGAAATAAATTTTGTTCTAATTTTCCAAAAACCAATTCCATGAAATACAAATTAACGAAAGTATTTTTTTCCTTTCTACTGGTTTTTTTGCATTTTTTAAAACTTTTATAATAATTTAATAAATAAATTTTAATGTATATTTGAAATTCAAAAATCTTAAAGGATATTTTATCTACTATTTAAAATGGCATTAGTTTTTTAGTCTTCAAAAATAAGATATATAATACATTTAAAATTACTTTGTGATATTCCAAAATTCGATAAAAATTTTCAAGTTTACAATAAATATACGATGAAGATAGATTTTATATCAGTTTCTATTCTATGTTATTATTGTTAAGGTTTTTACATAAACTGTTGTTTATCAATTGAATAAAATATTCACCATGTTTAATACTAAGGCTAAAAATGTTCAAGACAAGAAAAGACTTAATCATTTGGGATGAAAACTGGATAGCTTCACATATTTTGGTAGAAAGCAGTAATTAGTTAATTGTTTTTGTGTTTAATTCGTTGAAGTCCATTATAATTTTTAGAAATTTAATTAAAATTAAATTGATAATTTTTTTATCGAGGTCTGCAAGTATTTTAGAATGTATTTTAGTTACAGCTGTTTCGACTTGTAAGGTCATTTTTAAACTGTGGTGAAGCCACGTATGGACGACTTATTTATAATATTTCAAATTTCAAGTTTTTAAGGTGTCCAAACTGATTTATTACCGGTTAATCCAATTTGCAGAGACACTAATTGAGAGAGTGATTATGTGGGATTCAGAATCTTTCCCTTTGGTTTCCCTTGCACTAAGTGTAAGGGTTTTCTTAATTGATTTAGAATGACATTATTGCTATGACTCATTTAAGTGCATTATATTGTTTGGGTTTGGTAAACATAGTAAGTAGTGGGGAATACATAATTTTCCTTACTTTATTAATTAGCGTTATGTTGGGGTCATTCGTTCGTTTATTGATTTCTAATTGTTCAAGCAAATTTAATCTAAGACCCTTCCGTTCTATATGTAATGGTTTTGGCTGGTTGTTTTTGAGTGGAACGTGATTATTCACTAATCTTCTTATTATATATAGAAACGTTCATTTTACTATTGGAACACTACTCAGGGAAAATGTGTCAAATTAAAACACGTATTTACATAACTTTGCAGTTCCAATATTTAAAAATGAATTGGCAATTTTTTTTTGGAAACGAAACAATTACAGCAGGCTATAAATTGATATCGACAGAAAAATATTAACGATTCATCTTCCTAGCCGCAATTTTTCGTTACGATTCGCTTTCAGATAACGTCGTTTCTTCGGCGACGTTAAAGCTTTATTAAACGAGCTTGCGTGGCTCCTTTACTGGATTCCCCTACAATACGGGAAAGATAACAAATTTTCTTTTACGTTTACTTACAATGTTTCTTCTTCTCTGCGGTTTCCTTTTACTTTTTGCCGTGTATTCACTTTTCGGGTTTCTGTAAATGACTTTGGTTAGCTGTTTTTATACCCAGCCAAATTTATTAGATTTAGTTTAGCTTCTCGATTAATCATATACCTACAAAAGAGTTATTCGAATGCATCTATAAATGATTAAACATTTGTAGTAGGCACCTATTTAAGAAATTTTCATGTAATTTGACCAAATATAAAATAAACTCATATTTTTTTCTCCACACAGGAGGCCACAAAACCTATGTCATATTTAGGAATCCTGTTTGAAGGGTATTTTATAGGAAAGTATGGAGAGAACGTTGTGGGATGGATAAAAGTATGAGGGGCGGGTGGTATTTCGGGGGTCAGCCTTTCCATGAGTGACGGACATATTTATGAATCCATCGCTTCTAATGCGATGCAAGGTTACAAGTTTTCCTTACATGGTTTCTTCGTATATGGCCCGTCATACAGTTTTTTAAATTATATTTTTATGTTAACACCGCAGAGGTGTTTCAACTGCTCCCAACCGCCTTGAGCCCGTGAGACTATGCCATTCCCAATTGGCGTATGTTGTGATGCTGAAGGCGGTGGAGAGGGTAAGGAGATGGGGAAAGGAGAGGAGAGGCTATTTAGATCAGCAAACTATACACCTGACTAAAGCCATTTCAAGCAACATTTTATTTCATAGAAGTAGATAGACGCATTCGCGTCAAGATCTGATCAAATTTTACCCAGTGAACCCGGGTCCCAAATCATCAAACGCAGTAAACTATTCAGGGTGACCTATGGCAGATGTGTTGGTTATACAATGAATTGTGGCGGCGGTACCCTTACCTCCCGATTTGGAAAACCTGTTACCATAACTAGTATTTACCCATTATGTAATGTATATTATTATGTTTGTTAAGTTTACTGACCATAAATCCCACATATAATGATGTACTCATATTGTATGGAACACAAACTTTATGTTGCGTGGGATTCGACCGATTCGACCGGTTTGACCGCGACTTCACAAAGTCAAATGCGCTACGGAGGTCGTCATGCAAATATTGTTTTACAGTTAGGTTATATTTGTATTTCAATATTAATTTGATTAATATCAAATCTTTAACTTTCTTTCTTGGTTTTATAACTGAAGTGAAAGTCGAATCTTTAACTCTTGGAGATATGAATCCGTAATTATGTTTGATAGCGAAGGGCATTTTTATTGATCAAGACTAAAATATTTTGTGGGGTAGTTGTAAAAAGAATTGTCATTGCTTTTATTGTAAAATGATTATATAAATCCCCTGTCCGATATACCCAGGTTGCGAATAGTCTGAATTTGGATTCATCCTACTAAAATCATAATCATGTTTCATTTTCAGTTAATTAATTTAGATTACAATATTATAAATGCCTAGAAATTAATTCTTTACAATAGTTTTTTTAAAAAGTTTTTAAATATTTGTTTCGAATATACCTACGCAATATTTAAGTGTTTTGAACATTGCACAATACGCGATAGAAAATAGCACATACAAATACAAGTAGGTAGGTAATGTGAACTTAAATATATAAAAAGATTTTTCCTTCATGGTCTATTTCATTTTTGGGGATTCTGTATGAGGTGTCTTTTATAAGGGAATGAAGGAGAGAAAGCTTTGGAAAGGAAAAATCTATGAGGGTTGGGATGGAACCTAGGAATCTGTGTGTCCAGGAGTGACGGACGTATGAATCCATCCGGTGAAAAGCGATGGGTTGAGAGTCCGGCCGGAAAATTCAAAAGGTCTCCCTCAACCTGTCAGACGAGGCGAGGCAGATGCATTCACCGACATAACCTAGACAATCCTCACCCCATGAACCCTGCTAAGTTATCAAATGTAGCGATAGTCTTATCAAGCCCCGGACATCAGAAAGAGGATGATGGTTGCTGGGGAAATAAAATTTATATAATGGGCCAACTTAAAAGGCCCCGGACGGAGCTAATAGAGGACTATTTAAAACTGAAGAGCGGAAAATATTTTTATTTACATAATTTTATCATGACATGTCCCATTTCCTGCCCGGACACATCCCAAAAATTGTGAAAAAAAAACCGTGATGTAATTTAAGAGTATAAAAATAAAATAGTTCATTTTATATTTCAAAAGTTGTCACACAAGGCAATTTTCCCAAACCCTGGATTTGGCAATGTCAAAGTCATTCAAAACAAAAATCACACGAATGCTCTTTCTAGTGTTTTTAGGTTCATGACAAGGTCGGTGAAGGTCGCAAGCTTTTACTGAAACTCTAAATATTTGATTTTTATTTCTGGTCCAGTTGTCTTCAATGGACCGGCTGCGACTGTCAAACGTAAATAGGTACTGGTAAATAACTACGATGTAGCAGGCTGGTGGATATCAGTACAAATCGATTTTAAAGACTGTGCCCAAGTTTAACTTTTAACACTCTTAAAAATATTCTTCACTGCGTGCTAGAGGGTACGTTTTATTTGACTGATTGTCGAAACAATGTGGTCTGAAAAGATGGACCTTTGATAGAAGCACGGCACATATAAGTATTTATTGTCTCTTGTCATAAATATATCTGATGTTTCTATAAACTTTATTAATTGGCAGTAAAACATTGATTCGCCGACCTGTAGCTAAAATTAAATCAACCCATAACTCTCTAATCGGTTTTATGTCGGAAATCAATTTGTTAAACAAATTTTGTGCTCTATTCTTACAGGAAGAGATCGTTCTGCTTATATGAAATGTTTCCACTGCTGCCTGTTTCCTTTTGCCTTTCTTCAGTACAACTACAGAATGCAATTTGCTTTCACAGCAAAAAGCATTATCTGGACAGAGCGTGTTAATTTTAAAATTAACACCGAAACCAAAAATAAAATTTTAAGAAAACCATCGAAAGATCCATTGCTTTTAACTTCTCCGGTAAGTTCTCACTATTGTATACAGAAACCATGGCGGGCATGCACACATCAAATCCCCAAATCGCAATCGGATGAATGGTTTAGCAACGCATAGCAGACATACAAACATTTTTAGATTTTTATATATATAGATTTAAATAATGTCTCGGATAAACACATCTTTATACTTTTTATTTTTCTGTATCTTGTTCTTTTCGTATTCAATTTAGATTTATTAGTTTTATATTATTCTTCAATGATATATTACATTGATGAGTTTTTCAAAAAAAAAATTATTTTTTTTAAATTTCAACTTTTAAATGTTATTATAACAAGTTATTTCAATACAATTGTAATAATTCGTTCATTTTCTATACTTTTAGCCCTCTGGTCCTTTTACAGTGGATTTGGTTTGATCATTTATTCTTTAAAAAATCCAATATGGGTAAAGATTAACCAATATTAATGGCAAGCCAAAAAACTGTTTTCGTTTAAATCGATACGTATTTGGTGATAATGTAATATAAAACGTTATCAATACTTTTTCTTAGTTATTGGTGCCTTCCCAGAAGTTCATCTCAGTAAAAAAAGACAGAACAACCAAACAACGCCATCGCTCGCACGAGCCTGCAGCCTCCGGGAGAAATGCGAAGGTAGTAAGTAAAGCTCCATCTACCCCTTCAAACTTCCTTATCTTCCCCCGAAACCTCCAGCCCCTCATTTGATCAGCAACCCGTTCAATTTTCCCGCCAAAAGCAACCCCCTCCCCTCCTCAAGATAAGAATGCCGGCGGCGAAAAACTACCGCTTGCCGGAATATAAATTGATTGTACTATCCGCAGGTTTAGCCACTACTTCAATTTGGGGATGGATACTGCGAAACTGAATACTATTAACGTAGGTTTATACAGCGTCTCATAAATGAACACCGGATTCAAAATATGTTCATTTGTTGATTTGGTATAAAAATAAAATAGGGTTTTATTTAAATGTTTGAGCGCACTTAAAATTCCCGTCTACCTCCTTTTTGTTAATGGCACTTACGCCATTTTAAGTTTCCGTTATTCAAATGTAATATATTCCATTGATATACTTTGTGTAACTCTAAGGAATCAGCTCAGGCACGGGGGCTCTATCGAAGCCAGAGTAAGTTGGCCGCTCGGAAGCTGGGCGTACTGTGTAGGACCCCTGCTGACCATGTACGAATTGCGAGTGCGCCCCACTATTGAATTTGGCAGCAACCTTTAGTCTGGAGCCCCAAAACACCTGAAAAAAACTGTCGAATGTGTATAACCCTAAGCGGAATTGTGGTATGATGGTTACACATAAAGAATAATTGTTTTCTAGAGTAGCAGTGAACTTTTTAAAATAATGCATACACTGAAAAAACTAATAAATCCATCTATTTGCCGCTGCTAAATACTTAAAGTAAGAATTTAAAAAATATATTTACCGGCATTTTCGTTATTCCGTTCAAAATTTTGAATTAAAAAAAAGTCTAATGTACCGCTAAGTGATAAACGGGCGATCCATTTGATAGATACTCCTATCTTTAATTATATTAATAAAACCATACATAAAATGGGATAGGGATTAGAATAAATAGGATTAAATAAAATCATATAAATAAGTCGTCTCAATATGTCATGACCACAGTTTGATAACGGCCTTGAATGCCGAAACAGCTATCACAATAATAAAAGCAAAAATGTGTGCAGAACTTAATAACATAATTACACTCCAAATTTGATTTTTAGTTTTAAAAAACCTACAATTTTTACCTACATTCATATATATCAAACATGAGTTCCTTGTATGTATACAAAAAATGTCCATAGAGCCTTTTTTCTAAGGGAAACCCTAAGAATCCATCCCAATATGTTTTTCCGGTGCCTTTTCCCTCTTCAAGGTTTCCCCCGAATAAATGTTTCTAATACTTCCTCAAGGGAGAAGGCTCGGAATGAAAATGTTACCTTTACCGTAAATAAGGCAAGCATTTGGCCGGAGGTATAGCTTTCAGCTTTTTATGAGTGTTACTCATTATTGTAACGACCACGAGAAATGTCGAGTATTGGGTAATGCTCTTTTTACATTTATTGTTAAATTTTTACAAAGGGCAATCGGGGACAGGAAGTTACTGGCAGGAAATGTCAAGTTCAATGCGGAGTACAAAGGACAGATATCATTCTTATTGTTATTGACAATAAAGCCACATTTACAATACATTTTTGTGTTTGATGTTTATTTATGGTGTTAAAAAGGTTCTTTATCCTGTAAGATACGCAAAAGCTTAAGTCATGTTCATCCAATTAGGGTTTTTCAATATTTTTATTATTATATGAAATTGTACATATAGGTGTACATAGGTAGAAAATGACTCCTTTGTGATGTTAACCTTTATTCATAACCCTAGAAAGATAAACTTATTGTAAAGTACGTTGAAGATTGTGATGAGACGCGTTTATCTCATTATCTCAGATTATACAAAGGAATATCATTCTCATTTAATGAGAGGAAGTAACCTTGAATTTATCTTCAAAGAGAGTGGAGTTCAACAACCGCAACAAGCTATAAAAAACAAAATAATATGAATGTTTACATAAGCCAACTGCGCGTTTGTTTTGAATTGGAGCACAGGAATGAACAGGCGAGACAATGTTTATTTTAGAAATGCTCAATTCAAAATAATAGTGTGGACCATAAAAAACACTGATTTATGACAAAATACGTAAAAACTTTAATTTGAATGGATATCCATAAAAGAAAGAGAGACAGGGGACGTTTTGTGGATATTGAAACGTGAGATGGGTTATGAACGGCGCGTGTGATGCAAAGTTCGGAGTAAAGTGTTGAGTTGAAAAGAGAGTGGCGAGAGATCAGCTTTGAAGTTCGGTTTTGTAAAACGGGGAAGTTATTTAAATTCAGTGTAAATTGTTGAATTGTAGTAAAAGACATTATTTCGTTTTAAAAGTTAACATAATAATAGAAACAGTGTTTTATTTTGTGTTCGATAGATAACTTAAAATCAGTGTTTAGTATTAGGTTTTCGAACTTAATATCGTGGATAAAATCACATCAGTAATATTTCAGTTAAATAAAGTGAGATTTGAACGGAATACTTCTATCACAAAGATAATAATTAATTTGAGATTTAAAATAAATAATACCAACTATTGATTTATTGTTAAATACGTGAGTGTTAAAAAAATAATTATTATTCCGGTAAATAATAATTATAGTATAAATATTATTTTATTGCAAAATAGAAAAGTTCGGTAGTAAAACAAAAATTGATATTTAATAATATCTATTATTTCGAAAAAATCGTGAAGTATCTATTGTTTAAAATTTAATTAAACAAAGCGTTACTTAGCCAACAAGGTTTTGAGTGCTATACAGAGGTGAATTAAAGTAACTACATATTTGAAATATTGGTGAAGAGAAGGAATTTCACAATGGGGTAAGATTTCATTTAAATTGAAAGCGGAAGCCGTGATACCAACATCGTGCGGGTGAGGAAACGTATGTAAGTACATCAAAAGTATTAAAAATATTTTCAGACCTAGAAGATGCTGTTACACGCTGTCGATCAATTTATCCAACTTAACAAATATTAACAAACACTGTCAAATAATTAAAAGATTATGTCATTTTTTCTAGGCACGCCATCCTTTTCCATCAGCTCGAAATTAAGTCGAACAACAAATACCTATTTACTTATATTCACGCAGATGTTTTCTTTAGTCAGATAAATGCATTATTTATTTAAGAACATATAGGGGCTGGCAGCGGACCACATAAAGTATCAGCTTGAATCGTGACCATGAAAATAATAATTATAATGATATTAGGGTGAAGAGCCCATCGTCTCGGGCGCTATACAGATTTATAATATGTAATGTGCGTATTTTGAAAACAGAAGCAAAATTTAATAATACTCTCCCATAGGTATTTTATTTAAGGATATGAGAGAAAAAAAAAGGGTAGAATTTAGTGCCTACATCCTTCAAAAAAACTGGGCCAAGCAAGGAATATCTAAATTTCGAACTAGGACGTCAAGGTATCTCCTCTATTAGGTGAGCTAATTATCTACTTAAACGATTGAATAATTGAATAGGGACCGAGTCAGATAAGATAGAAAATAAAACGTCTGGGATTGCTTTAAATAAACAAACTTCAGCCTATGTAACCCCTCGATGTCGAGTGTCGTCTAGGTGAGAAAAAAATAAACTATAATATGGTAATAAATCATGGTCGACCAATCGTTCGTTAGTTTTAATAAATTGTTGGCACAATAATAAAAACTAACTGACTTCTTTGTTTACAGTTAATGTTATGGTTTTGGTTTGGATGAGTAGACTGACACATCATAACTTAAAAGGCGAGGGACAAAAATAAAATACTGAGTCAAGTGGATCTACTGGAGGTACCTTATTTGTTTTGAAACAGAGTCGTTATGGGATGATGTGCTCGAACAACGGAATGATGAACATTGTAGCATACATTCAGATACATAAATATTATCACACCTTACAATAAATTTTATTCATTTACAGCGTCGTACTCGAAAAGAAACAAACACTTATCGTTCCCACTGCTAGCATGATTAGGATTTGTTATGTGATCTTCGATCGTGGTAAAAAATTTCAATACAGTCACCCAGATTCGTAAAGTAATAAACGGTAGACACTGAAGGAAATATGTCTAGGGGCAAGTTTATCAATTATATCCTGCGATGGGACTTCGTAGTGTTTTTACGACATACTGAGTCTTCAGATTACGATACTTACAATCAGTTTAAATAAAGGCGGTTAGATATTGCGCATTTATTATATGTTTAGGTAAATATAGAACCCAATTAGAAGATTACGTTTTTGAATGTGGACAACCATATAGTAGTTCTGAGGTACTGTAAAGGTAGGAATTCATTATTGGGACTCCCAACATTTGGAGAGAGTAACATTTCTTTCATTCTGCATCGTGCAAAGGTTTAGTTATCAGGAAAATTTGAAACTACATCCAGTTTAAATTTAGTAGGTTAATGTGCCAGTAGGAGATCTAGTTACATAATATGACATTAAGGGTAAAATAAACAATTCAAACATTAGTTAGTTGGAGCTCTTCGAGGTTATTGAAGCAAGGCTTCTTTACGCACGCTCGACACCTGGTGGTAAGTTGATAAATATGTCACGGAAAAGAACCATGTGTAACGCAAATCTAAATGAACGCTATAATGAAAGTGAAGTTAAGTGAAGTAAAATGAAGTAAAGTGAAGTGAGATGAAGCGAAGCGAATTGAAGTGAAGTCAGGCGAAGTGAACCGAAGTCAAGCAAAGTCAAGCGAAGTCAGGCGAAGTCAAGCGAAGTGAAGTGAAGTCAAGCGAAGTCAAGCGAAGTTAAGTGAAGTAAAATGAAAGTGAAGTTAAGTGAAGTAAAATGAAGTAAAGTGAAGTGAGATGAAGTGAAGCGAATTGAAGTGAAGTCAGGCGAAGTGAACCGAAGTCAAGCAAAGTCAAGCGAAGTCAGGCGAAGTCAAGCGAAGTGAAGTGAAGTCAAGCGAAGTCAAGCGAAGTTAAGTGAAGTAAAATGAAAGTGTAGTTAAGTGAAGTAAAATGGAAGCGAAGTCAAGCAAAGTTAAGCGAAGTCAAGCGAAGTCAGGCGAAGTGAAGTGAAGTCAAGCGAAGTCAAGCGAAGTTAAGTGAAGTAAAATGAAAGTGTAGTTAAGTGAAGTAAAATGGAAGCGAATTCAAGCAAAGTTAAGCGAAGTCAAGCGAAGTCAGGCGAAGTCAGGCGAAGTCAAGCGAAGTCAAGCGAAGTCAAGCGAAGTGAAGCAAATTGAAGCGAAGTCAAGCGAAGTAAAGCGAAGTTAGGCGAAGTCAAGCGAAGGGAAGCGAAGTGAAGTGAAATGAAGTAAAATGAAGTAAAGTGAAGTGAAGTGAAGTGAAGTGAAATGAAGTAAAGTGAAGTGAAGTGGAGTAAAGTTGGAGTTGGAGTTGGAGTTGAGTTGGTGGGGATGTTGAGGGGATGGGGATATCTTATTCCTGTTACTGTTATATTGCTAATTGACGGCATAAGAATGTGAAGTTTTACTTCAGTCGTGTGGTCTAAAGCACACTCGTTTTATTGTAATATCAAATCACCAGGGGAAATAAAAATAGCCAAAATTAACATGAAGGCTAAATTATAGTTTATATAACAATTGACATTTGGAAAATTCACGGAATAGCAGCGAAATATGATTCAAAAAATTAACAAGAAGATTAAATTACAGTTTATAATTACATTTGACATTTGAGAAATCACGGGATAGTAGTATAAAAATGAATTGAGGAATTACATGAAAACATTTGAAGTTATGGGAATAAAAACCTCACAAGTGTCAAACATTTACATGAGACTTTTGAAAAATCACGGGATAGAAAAAAAATTATATCAAAGAGTTGAACCTGGGGAGGGGAAAATCTAGAATAACAGTTCAACAAAACAAATCAAGAAATCAATAGAGATGGCAATCTCTTAAATAAAATTGTCAACCAAACAAACAAAAACCGGAGTTATTAGTCTTCATTAATAAAACTAATAAATATTCTTAGTTTATTCTCATATATTGATATTTCCTACTCTTAATATGTATATATTCGGTCATCGGCTAAGGTTTTGTGCAGAATTCCTTTTCACGAAATCCGAGCTTGGAATGCGAGGCTGGCTAGCTTCACATTGCGAGTTATAATCCTTCCCAAACGTATGTATACATATATATCTTCTTATGTACTGTGCATTGGATGATGTGGACTCGCTTACAGCTAGCGCTTTAGTCTCGACAGAGGCACTCTCACATCGTCTCTTGCATGCGAGAAATTAGGATTCACGACCCGAACTCTTGCAAAAACCGTGAGTATATGATTGTGTATAGAACGAAACCGGTTCGCTCTAAGTAAATAGTAGACTTCGGAGGAGTTGGAATTTGGAGATTTCGGGGCTTAGAGAAAGACCTGAGTAACGTACACGACGACATGGAAGATTGACAGAACAAGGTATAATGGCCCTCTGGAAAATCGCGTCGGCTGACTGTGCGAAGTTCTAGTTGATCTTTGACCACCCTGTTTATCTGCAGGAGGATAGGAGCCAAATTATGCAAGCAAAAGAGCATTTCTGAGTTCGTTCTAAAAGACAATCAATAAATAACAATAATCTACTAAAACAATGTCATATGTACGTTATAGCATCAGGACCAAAATAGGGGAGAGCCAAGCAGTAAATAAATCTTGAGTAACAAAAGACTTCACTAACAAGTAACCATTTGAGTCATTCTTAATTATACAAACAATTGAACAGGTAAATGTCATTAATTACAGGTATATTACGAATTCATTAGAGGTAGGAAGTCGAAATAGTGTTTAGGGAAAGTTTAGTTTATAAAGAAAATAAAATAAAATTTAGAATTGCAAGAAATAGACCAATCAAATTCGTTGCTCAACGCTCCTTTCAGAATCAAAGGGTACCACAAAACCAAAGTAATTAAGTTCCCACACCATAAATCAAAAAATTAACACAACGTTTGGTGGAATTTATTTACAACATAAATACGAAAATTTACGTTCAAGGTCGTAGATAACGTATTAATTAATTAAGTACTTATATCTATAAAGATATGTAGTACAAGGGAGTTTTAAATAGCTTCCTGTAGTAATCAAAGAAAATAAGGGTCACATTTTCATGAAGGCTTGTGTGTCATACATATAAAGCCTTTGAGAAAATTAAATATCGATCAGAGCCAAAAGAAAAGTTCAAGAAAACTTGAAAGGATGAAAGAATTCAAAAATAGTAAATATTAAAAAAAAAAAAGGAATTCAAAAGAAGAGACGAGAGAAAACGAGGATATCACAAGATAAACATGCGCTTCGTAGGCGCACGTTATGGATTTTTTTCAGAATTTGTGATTTTTTTTCGCAATAACTAGCTGACATCATACCACCTCAGAATCAATAACCCTTGTGTTAACTTATTAGCTGAATTATTTCAGTTTTTTTATTTATTTAAAAATTATACTCTGAAATTATCGATGCGCAACTGTCCGTGTTTTGTTTTTGTCAGTTTCAGAAATGGCGTTTTGTATGGATTTATATGTTTTGTGATTTTCTCACTTTTCCATTTACTTACGTTGCGTTTCATTTTCTTTATACGTGTGGGGGAGATTGAGTATAATTACAATATTTTTCCTTTGGAGGGGTGCAGACATACGTTCACCGTTTGTCTCATTTTCGACTGTTGACATTAAGTGTGTAAGAAAGAGGGACAGCATTATATTTTTAAGAACAAAATAGACAATCGGCGCAATAGAAATTTTACGCTTTTAAATTTTTGGAATTCACTCACTATTCAAATTATATGTACCTATTACGATATTGCAGCAGCTCTGTCAAAAGATGAGAATTCGTTCCAAACAAAATGTATTAGGAAAAGAATTTTCTTCATAATTGTTTTTCGTGATTTTTTCCGATGTTTTAATAGCTATTCTTCTATTCGGGGCGGAGACAAATCCAACAAATTAAAAATCGGTCCTGCCGTTCTTGAGTTATAAATGGTGTATTTATATAAACTAATATAAGAATAACAAATAATCACAATACATAACTGAAATACATACATGTACAAAAGATTACCATGCGCCTCTGTACGCATCAGCTCGTCGAGAAGTACAAATGTATACACGCGCAGGATGAAAAGAGAGCGCTAAATTTTATTTTCGCGAGCGCTTTAGAGGCGTAGGTTATCTGAGGCGGTTAAAATTGTTAAAAATTTTTGCAAGACTATTATTATCTTGACTTCAAAGAAACGTTACATTAAATAATAAATAGGTTTTATCAAAACATGTACTCATTACTTTGTCTACGATAAAAATAAAATTAAATCTGTATTTGCATAGCTTCACTTAACCATATTATAAATAAAACTTACCTGAAATTTAAGGTCCGTGAAGGACAACGGAACGCATTGCTTATCCTGGATATTACTGCACATATATATATAATAACTAGCTGGGTTACCCGGCTTCGCTCAGGACAATAAGATAGTGTTCTGGAATGTTGCACAATGATGTTCCCGATTTCCTATTCCTGATCATTCCACGAAATACTCCGCCACTCCTTCCACAACTTTCTACAGCTCTATGGAACCTTCTAGAACTTTCCGGAAGACTGTTCTAGAAATTTCAAGAGGGCGAAATTTTCAGCCCTTATATCTTTAAAAGCACGGCCTTTAGGTAAAAACGGATACCCTTATTCCCTAAGGGGGATAGAGATCTACCACACCATATAACTCCCTTGATCGAACCGGGACTCGTTTCTGAGTTTTTGCGAGCTGCACGTTTTTTTGGACTTTCAAATAAATAAAATGTTACTCCTTACATGTCCTTTCCCGTGCGTTCCCCTCCAGCGTTCCACTTCCACCTTCCCCGCCACCGCTCTCCCGCTCCCCCGTCCCACAAACCCCCCTGGCACTGCATTTCTTGACTCCTCTCCCGCGCGGCCCGCAGCCGAAACTTTTTTCTAATACTAACATTTTTAAACTCGTGATATCTTTCTAATTAAATATCCGAATTGAAAAATTCAAAAAGTTAAATAAAGGTATTGAAGCTGTCTTGAATATGAAGTAATTTCTTTTGATAAGGATTAAAACCAAGATACAAATAAAGAGCTTTTAGAAGCAGCGACATATTATTTAAAATTTTAAAATAAAAGAATACTTATTGTGGCATAACCATAATAGTTAGACATATGCTGTAGCGACATTTTTTGTAAATAATGATGTGTTCTATAAAGTCGTAGTACATTATTTTATTCTATCATCAATAGTTTTCGCAGCGCACGCGATTTAAAGAATATTTTAGGTAAGTTTTTTACACCCTGGGTTACATTATTGAAGTTTTAGTAAGGATGCCTATTTTTTTTTTAAATATAATATAGCCTATGTCACCCAAGGATAGTGTAGCTTCCCAACAGCGAAATAATTTTTCAAATCGGTTCAGTAGTTTCGGAGCCTATTCGATGCAAACAAACACACAAACAAACAAACAAACAAATATTACCTCTTTATATAGTGTGTTAGATGTTAGATTAGATGTTAGATGTTAGATTAGATATGTATAATAAAAGATACTAACGCTTGAAGGTGCCCACAGCTGCACGAAACCTATATTGGGAGGGGATAATATACATTGAAAGGTTATAAAAAAATACCACTTTGGCATTTCCACCATAAACTTTTTAAATTCATTTTTCGAAAGCCCTTTACTTATAGGTACTCGACCGAAGACAGGTTCGTAACATAAAATATCTTCATGTCATCACAAACTGAATATGTTATGAAGACCTTATTTTAAATTTGTCTAGAGCGTGTACCTTGAACCCGTATGAAAGTACACTCACCTGCAGAACGAACGAATAAAATAAACATACGTAGATCTTGTTAGGCATGGCGGAGTGTAGTACCTACTTGTGCCGAGGAGCAACCTGGATCCTGTTTAGAGATTCCCCTCGCAGCGTCCGGAAATAATACAGACCTGCATCCGTTACATTTGCATTACGGAAAAACATCTGTACGTTTCCCCTTCCGGGATATTTTAAAACGACGGAGAAAAATGATTTTTTTACAAAGCGCGATATGAAATATCGGGAAATAAGCTGCCGCCCGAGTCTATAGCGGGGGCGGCAGATGCGGCCAACAGAGTTTCATTCAATTCATCCAATAAAACATTTTAATCTGGCCATAACAAATACAGATCTTCCAACCGGAGTGCCAGGGATGCAGAGAATACAACTACGGTGGACCACACTGAAATTCCCCGAAGGCGGCGCTCTCCGGTGATTTATATGAATAGTTTACCTACGGAATTATATATTTCACGTCCGCAGGCCCTCCGCGCTCCTTCTATCCTCGCTACTTTCGAATTTTACTCTGATGTTGTTTATTACTCTAAAGTAGGGCAGATCAATATCATTCAAAACTTTGAAAACAGGTTTGAGAAAAACAATAGTGCAGGCGAACACTTTTTTAACATCTTACTAATATTATAAATGCGAAAGTTTGTATGGATGGTTGGATGGTCCTTACTCTTTCACGCAATAAATATCGAATGGAATTTAAAAATTCTTTCACTAATCGAAAGCTACATTACTTGCGAGTAACAAAGGCTGGTAAGCTCTGGCGTTATGAATAAGCTGTGGCGTTATGAAATTATGTATCATACGTTTTCTGTCCCTAACAAAATCGAGTTATTGCAAACGTCAAACAAATTGTCACCTTGGAAACAATGTTTTTTTTTTTTTAATTTTAAACTTAAAAAGAGTGCTTTGTTGTGCTTAAAAATAGTGCTTTTTTGGCGTCGTAGTTAATATCTACCTATCTCTAAAAATATTTATTGTCCGAACGAAAAGCATAGCGTTGCTATAACTATAAAGCATAGCGTTTGACGTGGACTGCCATTTTGTTATTTTTTTACGTTACTCTGGATTCAAATATGAATAAAATACTAATAAAGGGAGTAGGTACTTAAAATAAATATCTATTTCTATAATTTAAATATTTTCTAAAATAGAATTTTTATTTGCGAAATGTCATTCTCAAGAATTTTATTTGTCTTGTCGTTATTTGTTGTTTGTAGTATGTGATTTTTTTAACAGAGATAATTGGAGGAATGGGAAATGACATAGGCTACTTTTTATCAAGGAAAAAATTTTCATTACCGTGGGAAAATTCTTTATACAGTAATTTCCCACTAATACCATGCGAGCGAAGCCGCGGGTAAAAGCTATTTAAATATATTTTTCTTACAGTCCAGCGGTTTTTTCTAAACGTTTTCGTTTTGGATTTAGGACGGGTTATTTACTGAATTTGTACAATTCATAACAATTTCAAGATTAATCTTAAAGTTCTTAGGAAGTCCGATTCAAGTTCTATTAATATTTCAGAAATGTGAAAAAATTGGAAAATAATGACGTAATAAAAATTATGTGATGAAACCCGATCTTAGTTTACTAAATTGTATGATTTTTTTTTTAAAGCAGAGTAAAAACGAGACTAAATCAATGCAAGAAGAAGATAAACTCGAGGTTATGGATTGACTTGACCACTGTAAAAAGACTTTTTTTGGATAGCAAATCTACATCTATTGCGTTTCGATATTATTAAGAAAAAATCGTATACCACGCTGAAGAGTAAATCTTTTAGAATTATATAGAAGGATACCAATTGTTGGTAAATGACTGAGGTATATGTAATTTAAAAAAAAAAATCAAAAACATTTTTCACAGAGCGTGATATGCCTATTTAAAAAAAAACATCATTTTGTTTACAGCACAAATTTGGCATTTTCACGAGAATTTGGTTCCGTACAATGGGCAGTCTGCCTAGCTGGGAACTAATATTGACCTAAAAAGACATAGAAACACTTGTACTGTTTAATTTTTGCTATATAAATGTATCTAATAAAATGTAACAAAAAATTGTATTCCGGGCGTGACCGTGTGCAAGAATGAGGCTCAATTTTGACTATTTTTAATGATTAAAAAACATTATTAAGATTAGTATTATTCTGCAAGTATATTAGTTTTCATTATTATGACAGCTGTTTCGGCTTACAAGACCTTTTTCAAACTGGAATTACAAGCCAAAACATTAATTAAAACTAAAATACTTGCAGATGTTAATAATAACATTATTGAATATAATTTAAATTAAATTTTAAAAAATGTAGTTCTATTTTTCGGATAAAACATACTCAATCTGCCCTGATTATGGACACTGTGAGCCTGTTTAAAACGTTGACCAAAGAAAGAAAAACCCCACCCCGGCAACAATAAATAAAAAATTAGGGATTCATAACAAAAAACAAAAAAAAAGGATTTTAAATTCAATAAAATATCATTCCAAAATGACGCCGAAACTAAACTTAGTGGTAGCATATTACTCATCCCCCCATTACACGTATCAGTATTCGCATCAGTATTTAAGTACTGATGCGAATACTGTTACGTGTAATGGCTAATACTGACGCATCGACAAAATTACTGACGCGCATCTAGATATTTGGATCGGTCTCATCAGTATTGGGGCGTGGCCGAAAAGTGGTGGGGGATACTGATGCTGTACTGATGCGTGTAAGGGCTCGCCGCATCAGTACGTCAGTATTTCTTGCGCGCGTGGAGGACGGTGCTGTCTTATCGCCTCTAGCTACCACATTAAAAACATTATTACTCCACATTTGTGTATGTAAACATATAAAAAAATTATAGTGCTATACAGCCAATGAATTCACCTATATTTTACTAATTATCTTATGTTTTTAAAATTGAGAGAAAAAATATTAAAATATCTTCAACTTTATAAATGCGCGAAATTTGTGCTTTGGTGTTTAAAAATTGCCGCCAGTGGATATTTTTAATATATGTATTGAATATGTTCTACGTTGTTATGTTCCCTATTGCCTGTTTGATAACCTCAAATGCAAATATTTATTAGAAATCCATTTTTTCATATGTTAACAGCAAATCAAAAGTTTGATTTGAAAATTATTTTGTAGAATTTGAGTGCGTAACTGAGTTTTAAACTGTCAAAATTCGTTCTAGAACAATTCAAAGACAATCGTTAAGGTCATAGACTTATAGTCTATTTTAACAACTATTTGATAGAATAAATTGCTGGCTATGAATAAAAACTAACTACCTAACCATCACGCCGCTTGCCCGCAGGGGTAGGCAGAGAAGACGGACCGCCATATAACTCGGTCTTGGCACACACTCCTTGCCTCGTTCACATTCATACATCATCTCATACATTCTCTTCTATTATTCTGACAGTTAACATGGCCCGACTCAAGTATCTGATTCACTTGGTCGTGCCATGTCTTTCTCGGGCGTCCCCGACTTCTTCTACCATTCACATTTGCGTCATATATTCTCCTTACACTCCTTTCCTCGTTCATTCGCTTTACATTCCCAAACCATCGGAGCGTTCCTTTCTTGATCTTACTCATTACGCTTACATCAACCTGGCATTCTTTGCGGATCTCCGCGTTTCTCACACGATCATACATGGTTTTACCACACATACGCCTTAGGGATCTCATTTCTACAGCATGCAGTCTACTTTAACCCTTCCTCTGCCAATGCCATGAATATGTTTTAAATAATGAGGTACAATAAATGTTTTACGAATGGTAGGAAAATGTGGTCCGATTTTGGACCGAAAGCAATCGCAGAAAAATATAATCGGTCCGAATCGAACCAAAAGCAATCCAGTGGTAAAGTCTCGGATTGATTTTTTTTCTATAATTTTTTATTCCAGTAAAAAAGAAAATAAAATTTTCACTTACTTAACTAGAATACTGATTTCATACATAGTTTGTGGCTTTGAGAAGCCAAATATACCTAATATAAATCCCAAAATATGTGCTAATGTAAAATAATGGCTATATAGCACAATAATCAGTTTTGTATGTCTCCATATTCAAATTCGGAAGTATAATTTTTTTTCAATGTTGGAAAAAAAAATTTAAAAATGATCACGCAGGAATGTTGAGAAATCAAGGAGTATGTTTTTTTTATTTCTGTAATCGCTCCAGTGGCTAAAATGTAAATGAATCTTGGTATTGCACCTTGTTGATGGCTTAAAAATAAATAAATGATCAGTCAGCAAAATTTCATGCATTAAATTCAAGTGTGAGAATTTTTCTTTTTTGAGAAGCCAGTCCTTCACCCGTCGTTCGCCAAAATTATAGCAACACAGGCCTTTCTTTTCGGATCCATCACTTTAAAAGCGTCTTTCCCGCAAGGATTCGCAACGATACTGACGTCAGTAATACTGACACGTGTAATGGCTCACAAATACTGACGGTTGTCGTCAGTAATTCGCATCAGTAAATACTGATGCGAATACTGATACGTGTAATGGGGGGATTACTTAGTGCTTGTGTAATAATTATTGTGAATATCTTTCGGCCACATAACACTCCTCGTACAGTCAGAAGGGGGTAATCTCTTATTTCTATAAGTTTATAATATGTTTATCATTAACCGCAGGCTGTAATAATTTACTTCAGCCAGCAATTTAGTTTTGCAACTGTAGTTAACATTTGACTTGAAAATTCCTAGAAGTTTAGTATTTAATCCCATGCAATTTAACAGTTAGCCCCTGGATAAAACTTCCTAGCGGCACTTGGAAACTTAAAGAGATTTATTTTTTATTTTTTTTATATTTATTTAATATAGATATATAAGTGTACAAAGGTGTTACATAAATTACATATCGGTACAGAAATTATTTAAAATTGCAATCTCATCAAAGAAGAAGCTAGTTCTTGTGCTTGATGAGCGAGTTACACTAATTATAACAGAAATAGAATAACATTATGCAAAAGGTAAGTATATAATACGAACAATTGAGCCTTCTGGATCATCAATATGTGTAGGTGTACATACATAGGATACGGTACGAAATTCGAAAAATCTAAATAAAATAGAGATGAATATAATTTATAATAAATGGAAAGAAAGAGAAAAACAGGTAATTATTTAGTTTTAATTATTCCTGATGAAGTGTAGCTTCAGTTTGAGTTTCAGTTTATTGATGTCTTTGGTTTTTTTTATTTCAATTGGAAGGTTGTTGAAATACTTTATTCCTAAGTAGATATAATTGTTTTGCATTAGTTTGGTATTAAATTTTGGTATTTTGATGTTTTCTTGATATCTTATTGATTGGTAGGTTTCAAATTTTTTGATGATATTATCTTTGTAAATTTGGATAATTGCATTTTTTTTTGAAGATATTCTCTACTCGAGGCACCGTAAAATCTGCGAAAAGCGTTTCTGTTGGATATGTGGAGGGTTTCTTTAGGATTACTTTAATGATTAGCTTCTGGATCACTTTGATCGGGTTTAGAATATTGTTGTAAGACCCCCCCCATCCAATAATTCCATATTGAATTAATGACTGGATTAGTGCATAGTATACTCTTTTTAGATTGTTGAGTTTTAAAATATTTCTTAATCTTATGAATATATATATACACTTTCTGATACGCTTAACCAATTCACAAATATGGCTCTTCCACTTCATATGTTGTTCTATTATCACTCCGAGATATTTAGTTTCTGATACTGATTTCAACGTTGAACAGTCTTGAATACATGTGATTTTATTACATTTGTTATTGTGAATAATTATTTTCGTGTTGGGGAGTGTTTTTAGTTTGTTAATTGAGAAGTGTATGTAGTATGTTTTGTTAGTGTTCAATGAGAGAAGATTTGTATCAAACCAATGTTTTAAGGTATTCATGCTATTATTTGCTTGCTCGTTTACTATATCCCAGTCGATCCCATTCACTATGATAGCTGTGTCGTCGGCATATGATATTATGTCTGCGTTAATTGGTAGTTTGAAAATGTCGTTGACATAAATTATAAATAGTAGGGGGCCTAGGACTGTGCCTTGAGGTATCCCGAAATTACTTGTTAGTGGTAGACTTAGAAAGTTGTTTATCTTGACTACTTGGTGTCGTTCAAATAAATAGCTTTTTATCCATTTTAGAGCTTTATCGTTTATCCCAATACAGTTTAATTTTTTAATAAGTTTATCATGAGAAATACTGTCGAAAGCTTTTTTAAGATCTATGAAGATTCCGAGGCATTTCAAAGATTTGTCTAATGTGTTCTGGATAATGTTCGATATTTTGATTGTTTTATTTATTTTATTTATTCACGTCTTGAAAGCTTTTACATATATATATCATTAAATTTAACTTGTTCTGGAGTATAATAATAAGTGTATAGTACCTACATAACATAATAAACTGAATATAATAATAATAATAATAATCGGATAATTTGTAGAGCGCCGTTCTTGTGAAAAATCACCTCAAGGGCGCTGTACAATTTTTTAAGAATTCTTAGGTTCTATCTAATTTTAATATTTACAAATGGATACAGAAACATACTTTCCTGGCAGGTCACTTCCGATAAACTCACTGTAGTATGAACGTTACAATCAGATAAAATACAAGTGGTGTGTAGTTTCATTATTATGTAGAGTTCGACATACGACTTTAATAAGTGTAAGTAGAATAAGAGTAAAAAACCAGTACTTAAGAAGGAGGTCCAGTCCTGCTGAGTTTTTTTTTCAAAGATAAAATATATTTTCGTTCACGAAACTTTTGTAACATGTAAAAGTACATTTGAACAAGAAAAACATTTATAGAAAATTTGATTTGAATACATACATATTAATTTATTAAAAAATGAAAATTCACCAGCTTTTTTAGTCACGAGGGAAGACGACCTCCAGAAAATAACGTAAGAAAATACCTACTGCTCATCCGATTATTATTGCATTCTCCTCCCTCTCCCCCTCCCTCCACACGCCCGCCTATCCCGCATCTCACATTGCCATCGCATAACTATTATATTTATTACATTCGCACTACATTACCTTATTATATTTTCCTGTTCTCAACTCCTGTCAGCTGCAAGATATTCTCACTTTCTATACTCAATTTTTTATTTTTAATATACTTGGCCATATTTCAAGTGTCTATACTGTTAGCAATAATAAAACGCTAAGTTAATATTTATGATGAAATATATTGTCTCCACGTTAATTGACAATAACAACATTCAAGAATCAGCAAGATTATATTCCGTGTTCCGCCATTTGTAAATCTAGCCGTTGGCTGTCCGTGTTGTAGGTAGTTCTTCTTTACCGACCGCCATAGCTGGTGTAGTTTCCTTGTTGGCCGCCAGAGGCGATAGCAGTACCTCTGGCGGCAGATGAGCGGCAATATTTAAATATTCTGCTAACACGGCCATACTGACCACTGCTTTGACCTCAAAGCAGGAAGCTAAAAGAAAAGAAAAAAAAATATTAGAGGGATTGAAATTTTTTCAACCCCACAATGGTACTGACAAACAGATTACCCTGCTCGCCCTTCCTGACCATTGCAGAAATTTGTTCATTTGGTCAATTCCTCATATTTTCATATGCGACCATCACTCTGTGAGTGCTGCCATTGGGTCTGGTACCCACCACGTCAAAACGATCGTTCGGCAAGACTTCTACCACCTTATAAGGCAAGCCCCGCAACCGACCTTTCAACTTTCTGTACCCCGGATTTCCCCCAGAAATCCGTATCAAAACTAACCGTTTCGCATTGAATCGTTTCATCTGCCGCCGTTGATCTGAATCAAAAAGCATGAATCGGTTCGAGTTGAACAGTTTCATCTACCGCCTTTGATATTTATCAAAAGAACCCTTGTCTCAGCACGCAAGACCATAAGGTCCTGCTACTCACCAACCTGTGAGTTTATGAATCGGTTCGAGATGAACCGTTTCATCTGCCGCTTTTGATATTCATCAAAAGCACCCGTGTTTCAGCACGTAAGACCATAAGGTCCTGCTACTCACCAACCTGTGAGTTTATGAATCGGTTCGAGATGAACCGTAACTGTGAGTTTATGAATCGGTTCGAGATGAACCGTTCCATCTGCCGCTTTTGATATTCATCAAAAGCACCCGTGTCTCAGCACGTATGACCATAAGGTCCTGCCACTCACCAACCTGTGAGTTTATGAATCGGTTCGAGATGAACCGTTTCATCTGCCGCTTTTGATATTCATCAAAAGCACCCGTGTCTCAGCACGTATGACCATAAGGTCCTGCCACTCACCAACCTGTGAGTTTATAAATCGGTTCGAGATGAACCGTTTCATCTGCCGCTTTTGATATTCACCAAAAGCACCCGTGGCACCCCAAAAAGGTACGCCATCGCCAAAATTGTCATGATGACAACTTTCATGCTTGTTTCTGCCTCTGCCTCTCATCGGCAGTTTTTTTCATGAAGCCATCCTGGAGAGCAATAACACGCAGCATTCCGTTCACGCTCTTCACGAAAGATCATAGTAAATTGATCTACCTGCTCAACGCAACAGCAAAAGACATCTCCATTTTCTAAAAACCCCGGGCTCACATATCACATCGCCCAGTGTCTCATTTTCCAACCAACATTTAAAATAGTTTTCACATATTTTGTGATAACATTCCTCTTCCATGGAAACCAGTATTTGTCCCGGACGGCAGCCAGTGTTTGATTAACACCTCGATGTCCAATCTCATCATGAAGAATCCAAAGAACGCTTTCTTGAGGTTTCTAGGTGTTCACCATTTAGAATATCTTCGAACCATTCAACATCGAATCATTTTGATTATCTCCGAATCATTTCAAACCGCTTTGAATCATTTCGATTAACTCCAAACCATTTCAAATAACTTCGAACCATAATACTAGGTTTTGACATAGATAGTCGGCATAATTGTAATTCAACATGATTACAACTTCTTTTCGCCACACATAAACGTGCTTTAATTTTCGCAAACATATTTCCTTTTAGTTATAGCAATAAGGCATCTGCGATGTCCATACTCAAAAGCAAATCACCATATTGATCCCTTTTTGTCAGCTAGACGGCTACCAAGATCATACTGTCATCGCCGCGTAAACTTTCAGCATCGTAATTTTGAAACATTTTGAGGTTCCGAACATTTAACCAATTTCCATCAAGAGATCATATCCATCTGCTATCTTCTGGACCTGAAGTCAGCTTCTCTGATTCACCATGTATTTCAGTTTATGCGCGCAGCATAATGCTAGCGACTTTATTTTGACAGCCGTTGTTGGCATTTTGGACAAATGTCTTCGATCATCAAATTAGGCTCACGATGATAAACACGAAAGGGAAAGGCCTTTTTGACAAACCCATTGAACCACAAATGAGTTTTCAAGCACCAAATTAAAATTTTCAATGCGTCCTTTCGGCGGAAACACGATCGACGCATTCCTCCGATATCGGGCATCAATGCATCTGTCATCACTGTAATTACGCGGCATTTTTACGTAAATTCACAACAGAAGTCCAAACATTTCACATATATTCAGAAGTCCGATACACAGATTGTCACTAAATCACTGGCATCAAACATCAAAACGTAAACAAACTCGAGAGACGCCGTGATGGCCGCCGTTTGCATACAAAACACGAGTTTTTGTCAGGTGAACGAAACAAAAGCCAATTGACACTTGCTTTTACGAATCCCACTTCTGATGTTAGCAATAATAAAACGCTAAGTTAATATTTATGATGAAATATATTGTCTCCACGTTAATTGACAATAACAACATTCAAGAATCAGCAAGATTATATTCCGTGTTCCGCCATTTGTAAATCTAGCCGTTGGCTGTCCGTGTTGTAGGTAGTTCTTCTTTACCGACCGCCATAGCTGGTGTAGTTTCCTTGTTGGCCGCCAGAGGCGATAGCAGTACCTCTGGCGGCAGATGAGCGGCAATATTTAAATATGCTGCTAACAATACATATTACACCTCATATTATGTTCACACATTCTCTGCATATTTTTGTATTGACACTAAAATGAAAAAGAGTCCCTGCCTCTAAGTATTTTTTATCAGAACGTACGTGGACTGAGAACAAAAAATGACACGTTTCTTCGCAGTGTTGCGAGCGGTGATTATGACGTGATTGGTATAACAGAGACTTGGCTTACTGATTCTATTTTAGATGGGGAGCTTTTTGACTCAAGATACAATGTTTTCCGATGCGACAGAAGTATTGAAGGTGTAACAATGGGTGGTGGGGTGCTCTTGGCTGTCAAAAAGGAACTCAATTCTATTTGTAATTACTCGTGGTGTTCTACGGATGAAGACATTTGGGTGACTCTTCGCATCCCACGTGCCAATGGATTTACTAGCGTTTATCTTTGTTGTATCTACCTGTCCAAAAGCTTCAACTTCAATGCTCGAATCTCCGCCTTTTCGAATGATCTAGGTTTTAAGCTTTTGAATCAACCTAACGACAAGTTTCTTATTATGGGAGATTTTAACCTTTCTGATATCACCTGGACTCTTCCTGTGGATGAGGTAAACATGATTCCTTGCAATTATACTTCTACAATAAGTTCAACATTTATCGATAATATTAATTACTGTAACCTCCACCAATATAATGGTGTTCAAAATACGTTAGGAAGAATTCTTGATCTCGTTCTCTGTAATTTCTCGGTACGCGTTGCTCCCGCAAACGACCCGTTGGTTCCTGAGGATACTCACCATAAATCCATCATTATCACTGCTGAGTTTGTTGAACCCCCGGTCATAAAGGAAAACTCAATTAAACGACCTTCATTCCACAAAGCTAATTACGATGACATAAGAGACAGCCTGGCGCAAGTAGATTGGAACACACTTAACTTAACCGATTCCGTCAATCCTGTACTATCACATTTTTATAATATTATTAATAATTTGATCTCTGATAAGGTTCCATTGAGGCGTTCTGGTAAACATTCCTATCCCCCGTGGTATAGCTCATCATTAATAAAACTTATTCGCGAAAAGCAGAAATTTCACAGATTATATACTACTTATAAGAACCCTTCCGATTACATTACTTTTTCTAGGCTACGCACCAGACAGAAAAAAATGGCTAAGAAGTGTCATGAAGACTTTATTAATAATGCTGAAGAGAATATCGCCAAAGATCCCAAGGCATTCTGGTCATATGTTAAATCAAAAAAAACTATCAGCATCTATTTCTAGGGTATTAAATCTTAAGGATTTAACAGCCGAGGGTGGCCAGGCAGTCTGTGATTTATTTGCTGAATATTTTCATTCCGTCTATGAACCGGCTGACCCTCTGGGGACTTCCTGCCATGACTCCGTAGTTAATCAGGTTTGTGAGATAGGATCAGTTTTTATCGATGCTGATCTTGTATCTAAATATTTAAAACGGCTCGATTCCAGCAAGGGTGCTGGGCCAGATGGTATCCCACCACTGTTCATTACCGAGTGTGCAAATCATTTGTCAATTCCACTATCAATACTGTATAATATATCGCTTAAGACTGGTACATTTCCAGATATATGGAAAAGAGCTTACATCACACCAATTCATAAATCGGGAACTAAGTGCGAAGCAGATAATTATAGACCTATTTCCAAGCTTTGCATTTTTTCAAAGGTGTTCGAAAACATAGTCTATGACCAGTTATTCTCTGTGGTAAAGAATTCGATCAACGAATTTCAGCATGGATTCTTTGCAGGTCGCTCTGTTGCTACAAATCTTATAACATTTATAAATTTCTTGTCTGCCTCTATGGATAAACGTGTGCAAGTTGATACAATTTATACTGACTATAGCAAAGCCTTTGACAAGATCAACCACAGGATCCTGCTTAGAAAACTTGCTAATCATGGTATTCATGGAGATCTCCTTCGTTGGTTGTCTTCATACATAACAAACAGGTCCCAGGCTGTGACAGTAGGTGGATTTTCTTCCATCTGGAAAATCATTACTTCTGGTGTGCCTCAGGGGTCCATTTTGAGTCCTTTGCTTTTCTCTATCTATATAAATGATATTACGACATGTTTTCACAACGCTCAAATTTTACTATTTGCCGACGATATGAAGATATACCTTCCTATAAGCTCCCATGACTGTTCTGTGCGTTTACAAGAAGATCTTGACCGACTGACGGATTACTGTCTCAGAAATAAGCTTTTTATCAATATTTCCAAATGTTGCAAAGTCACATTCACACGTAACCATAAAAAAATACTGCATGAATACACCATTTCTGGATCTCTGTTAACAAATAAAGATTATATACGTGACCTCGGGGTTATTTTGGATTCTAAACTTACCTTTGATAAACACATTGATAATATTGTCACCAAAGCAACAAAGAGTCTAGGCTTTGTACTGAGAACATGCAAATTTTTCAAAAACACTAAGACTTATCTGATTCTGTACAATTCACATGTTCGTCCTCACCTGGAATACTGTTCACAGGTATGGAATCCGCGCTATGTTGTTTATGTTAACAGGTTAGAAAGAGTTCAGGAGCGATTTCTCAAATTCCTCAATTTTAAATCATTCAACATATAAAATTCTTACGACGAAATCGAGAAAAATTTTCGAATCTCGAAACTGCTCAATAGGAGGCTTGTCGCTGATCAGATGCTCCTGTACAAAATTATTAACTCAAAAGTTGACTGCCCGGAGCTGCTAAATAAAATAAATTTCCACACGCCGACTCGATACAGCAGACAAAATACCCTTTTCTACATTGATAGATGCAACACTAATTCCAACCAAAATGAATTTATACAAAGGACATGTAAATACTATAATAATAAACTTGCACATATAGACACACTTGCTGACATATTCACTGCTAGTTACTGTCGTTACAGAATTTCTTTGTATTACATTCTATGTAGGTGCGAATAACACATATTCATGACTAAATTTATTGTACCTAATATTTTTATATTACTTGCGTGGCAACTTTCCCTTATCCCTCTCCTCCCCTTACCCGTCCCAACCCAAATACCTATTTCGCAGTCTATTTAAGTATTGTTATAATTATTTTATTATTGTGTATAACATGTTTATCACTTGTTGAATTAACATCTGTATTGTTATTTTTTTTTTAAATTGCTGCTTAGTTCTGTTTTTATTTTTTCTGTTTTTCTTAAATTTTCTAGTTTACATTCAGTTACTTTTATGTTTCTAAATACCTATCTGTGAACATTAATAATTGGTCTGTTTTTTTGCCATCCTCTTATGTATATTTTCTTACTATGACTGTTTATGTTCCTTAAATAAATAAATAAATTATCTAAACATGAAATTGAAAAACATTTCGTTATGGTATGAATGTAGAATGCGCATGAACAACAGTTTGCAAAAAAAAAAAAATTTCAAATTGGGGGACGTAATAAGAGGTTTACCGAATTTAGTTATTTTTTAAATTATAATGTATTTTTTAATAATTATTTTGGTTTTATTTAAAGTCAAAAACCCTAAGCTAATTATTTAACTATCTTAAAACTGTGCAAGTGTGATAATATTGCGAATATTCACTTTTAAACCTCCATTCGTCACTATGACGAATGATTATTTATTTTTTAGGTAGTTAAAAATAAGATTATCTTCCTAGTGTTAAGTTGGAAAGAGTACCTACTTCTACCTGTTATACATCCAAACTAGTAAGGTATATGTATATTAGGTTTTATTTGTCATCCTATCAGTAAGAATTCCACTTGATGAAGAGAGATCAAAAAGGCTTATTGAAAATGGAAAAGCAATTACTTTGATACGTACTTTGCAAAATATTGTGGGTAAATGTGTATTTAATTTTAGTTAGTACAGTAACAGTGAGACTTATGGAATACTGTGAAATATCAAATAAAGAGTTTCATCTATGTAGAGTTGTTGTTGAAACAGAAGCATTATTTGCTACATCTGAATAAACACTATTGATTTTTTTTTCAAACGTGTAAACAATACCATCAGTATTATTTCAATTGCTTCCACATAGTAAAATACATAAAAGCATAACCTAACGGGATTCGTAAGAAAGAGATTTGAACTTTAAAGCAGTTTGTGGGTCTGATTATTTTTCAACCGATCAATTATTTCAAATGGTAAGAAGTGTTCTACTTACAGTATAAAATTAAAACGTCCATCATTTTTCCATTCAATTTAATTTTCAAACCAAAAACACATAATTATGCATTAATTCATAGTGCGCCTTAACCGAATTACGTACTTGTGTTTAAAGAAGCGAAGCTAGCAGTCTATAATATTGAGTGTAGGTATCTACATTTATGTATGACCGTGAGGTATGTAACTATCAGATGAAGGATGAAAGTAAACTGAATGCTGTATAAATGAGATTACTGAGGCTTCTTTGTGGTAAAACCGTATACGATCGCGTAAGAAAAGATTGGTAAAGAATGCAGGGCTGATTTAAACGTAATGAATAAGAAATTACGATGGAGTGTAAGGCGAATGTAATGGTAGAAGAAGTTCGGGACGCCGCGCCCGAGGAATAAATGTTACGATCGAGTGAACTAAATATTTGTGTCGGGCCATATCGAGAGTCAGAATAACAAAATATAATGCATGAGATGATGTATAAATGTGAATGAAGGAGTGTGTGCCAAGACCGAGTTGTTAAGCGGTCCTTCCGGCAGTTAGTTAGTTACAGAAGTAAAAAAAACTCATCTTTGTTTATGAAGAGGTGTAAAATTATATACCTCGTCTTTTTCTCGTCTTCGACCGGTCAGTGGCTGAGTTGGCATCGCGTTTGGGTTCTACCCAAGCGTCACGTGTTCGATTCCTCAACTAGCTAGGTCCTCCATCACAACACAAGCGTGTGATGTTTTACCTCTCACCTCTGCGAATTCTCTTTTTTTTTAATTTTTATAAGGAGTGACTCATGGTCACTCTTAGCAAGTGTGATAATTTGCTTTTCGCTTCTTTTAATTGTTTTAAGTTTTCTTTAACTTTTCTCTTGGCTCTGATCGATATTTAAATCTTCCTAAGGCTTTACATGTGTGTAGTATGGGTGGGAAATTCCTCCCTTACGACACACAAGCCTTCATGAAAATTGAACCCTTATTTTCTTTGATAACTACAGAAAGCTATTTAAAGCCCCCTTGTACTACATATCTTTATAGATATAAGTACTTAACTAATTAATACGTTATTTAAGACCTTGAACGTAAATTTTTCGTACTTATGTTGTTAATAGATTCCACCAAACGTCGTGTGATTTTTGATTTATGGTATGGGAATGTAAATACTTTTATTTTGTGGTACCCTTTGATTCTGAACGGAGCGTCGAGCTTCGAATTTAATTGGTCTCTTCATTGCAATTCTAAGTTACATTTAATTTTCTTTATGAACTAAACTTTCCCTAAACTCTGTTTTGATTTCCTACCCTTCTAATGAATTCGTAAGTAATCTGTAATTATTGACATTTCACGTGTTCAATTGAACACATAGTTAAATATAGCTAAAATAGTTAATTGTTAGCGGATTTTATTAGTCAAAATTTTATTTCTGATTGGCTCTCCTCCTTACGATACTGGTGCTATAATGTTCATATATATAAAATTGAGTTAGTAGATTAATGTAATTAGATGATTGTATATTTGACGAATCCGGGTGAACCCATTGCTTGCATAATTTGGCACCGTTTCCTCCTACAAGTAAACAGAATGGTCAGGGATCAACCAAAAATTCGAAACAATCTTTTGACACGACAAAGTTGATTGGTGCCTCAGTCACCGCGTCCCAACCCGTCTTCCTACATCAATATTTATTTGTAACACTTTCAAACGCTAAGTCCCAGAATTCACTCTTAGAAACTTTTTCCAATTAATAACCGTTTATCACGTCACGTCACGCTGACACTACTCCCAAGATCCGACGATTGACTTCCTCGAAATGATCCAAGTCCCTCCTCATATACCCACTTTCAGGACTAGAACGGCTCATCTATACCTTCTTTGATTTATAAATCCAACTCTTATCGACTCGTGATTTCATAGTACAATTGCTCTATTTTTGTATCACAGTCGTTAGTCCAGCTTCCCTGATTTTTGAAGTCGAGCCCTAGTCTCCTGTCTCTCCCGTACATTGTTCCAGGATCAAACCTGCAATAATATGTCAAAATTGCCCTGTCGTTCCTTTGTCTTTTGGCCCTACGAATTTAGTTTAAATATCATGATTTTCGTGTCCCCTTTTTTCTCAATATATAATAGGTACGTCTTCAATAAACCGTATATAACTCGTAATTTTGCTTATCGCCGACAGAACACGAACAAACTCATGTCGAAATCTTTATTATGCTTTTTCCAATTTTCATCATACTAAATTCCTCCACATTTTCATGCCACCTATATGAATAAATTCAATTTTAAACTGTATTTTCTCTATTTTCATCGTAGATTTGAATTTTCTTATTTTCTATAATTTTCTTTTATTTATGACGTTCTTTTTATGACTTTCCTCCCTTGTTCGTATGTCATTCTCCATAACTATATGATTAGTTACATTCCAAGCCAAATTTATTCTTTTCATCAATATTTCGGAATTTTCCCGAGTTTTCCTTACTGAATCATCTTTTGATTGCCTTTATTTTATTCTTTACCACCTTTTATATCGTTTCCGATTTTTACCTCCTCTTGGAAAATTTCATCTCCTATCCATAATTACTTAATATGTTATTTTTCACATTTTATATAGGAAAAATTCCAATTTGACCCTGGAATACCTGTCAGGTTAATTAGTCTGTCCAGAAACGTGTAAATTTGCGTCTCGTTTCTCCTTAAAATCCCATAAAGTACCCCCGTAGACACATGTTGATGTTTCAATTTCTATGTACTCGGTCATAAATCAGAAATTAATATTAACTCGTTAGATTTGATCTCTTTTTCTTATCTAAATACTGCATAAAGGCAACGTTAAAACTAATCACCCTTTAACCCATAAAGACTGTTATAATGACCAAAATCCGTATCCATATTCTCATTGTTTGTATACAAGAATCGTGTGTGGGCTCAATAACCTTTATAACATCAATCTCGCTTACCAATTTGCCCTATCGACCATAGCATTTCCTCATAACAAATGACGTAAAACGATCCCTTCCGTTGAATTAATTTAACGTAATATAACTAGAATGGCCACACCATCTCAGGTACATAACGATATTCATTTAAACTCGTCTGAAACCGCATTAATAAGTCTGATCCTTATATTGTTCGATCAACACTTCCGTCAATACGCCAATTCTTTTTCATTTGATTTTCTTTCCAAATCGTTTTTCTTGACTTTATTGCTTCATCTGAAAATGATAATCCTAATTTTCATTGTTCTTTTCTTTTTTAAATATCAAACGTTCATTTTCCCCTGAACCTGGCCTCCCTTTTTGTTATACGTAATCGATCTACAATTGAATATCCCTACAATATTCTCCTAAGTTTTTCGCGTCTTTTCATTAATTTTCCATCTATTATATTTTTCTTATTATAACCTCGCACCATTTTTCCGACATAATATGATTTTAGTTCTTCATAATCTACAGTCTCCAACCCCATAAATGTACTCAATGTTTAGGTTATATCTCGGGTCGACGCACCGATATTCAGACCGTGTGAAATCGTTTATCTTATCATGTATTGACCCCTCGAGTTGAAATCACATTAATTATCCAGCTAATGTTCTGGTTCAAAGTCCACCTCTTTGTTCCTAGTATGGCCACGCCTTCTTGCTCTGATTGATTTAATCAGTTTAATTAATTTGATTTTAAGCCTACTTCTGGGATTCCCATAAATTGAATTCGATCGTAACAACATCTGTGTCTTATTTATCAAACCTTGATACGAGTTCTCATATTATAGATATCTCCGGTCACCATGGGCCTAATTAAATTCGATTCGGTAGATATCGCAGACGTGTCCTTTTTTATCTTATATCGCCAGGTGAAAATTATGCCGTTTTGTATTTACTGTTGATAAAAATTCATTTCATCACAAGCGATGGTAGGTTTTCAAATATTGTCGGGTTATTCGTAACCCGGGAATATATATATATATATATATATATATATATATATATATGTTATGGTTAAGGTTTTCACGGGTGTAAGATGTAGAACAATTTTCTCGGTTTACCCGCGTAACGTAGTCCTTAAAAGGACTTTTTAACTCCTGACGTTTCGGACAGATCACACTGTCCATCTTCAGAGGCCTTATGTCTTGAGTTTTTGTCTCAAACTGATAGCTTTCGCATATCTGTTCGGTCCAGAAGCTAAGACTTAAGTGAGTGCAAGTCACTTCTTATGTCTAGAACGAAGTACCCGGGTTGAAGGTGATTGATAGTGGAGGGGGTTGGGGGCGGGGCCGGCAGTAGATACCTGATTGGTTAAGCTAATTGGAGATACTACTGGTAATTTTGGAAATGCCATTTTTGGGGGATTTTCATCGATTATGACTTTCCAGGTGTTGGGAATTCTGACTGAGTCATTTCTAGCATTCATATTATTTTTATGTTTATAGATTTCTATCGCTTCGCGGTAAATTCTTTTTGGTTCATTGTAAATGCAAGCTATTGTTGTTGTATTATTAAAGTCAATTTTATGACCTTCATTAAGGACGTGTTGAACTATGGATGAAGTTAAGCGTTTATTAGTGACATCTACTTTATGTTCTGCAATTCTACAAGATATTTTTCTATTACATCGTCCAATATACACCTTTTCACATGCCCCACAAGGTATTTTATAAATACCATGTGACTCAAGTGGAATGTGGTCCTTCGGACTTCTTAATAGAGACGAGATTTTATTTTCTGATTTATAAATAGTTTTGATTTTATTGCTTTTGAGGATTCGACTGATTTTATCTGTCGAGCCTTTGATGTATGGGAGAATCGCTATAAAAAGGGGTTCTTCTTCCGTTTCAGGAATAGTTTTTTTGCTTTTATTTATAGATTTGTCTATTAAATATTTGGAGAAGCCGTTTGCTTGAAGAGCACTACTAAGTAGACCTAGTTCTTTATGAATATGATCTTTTTCCGCTAGTCGTTTTGATCGTGTGACTAGGGTATTTATAACTGATGACAACTGAGATGGGTTATGATCAGTGGCGGCCGCTGCCCTGAAAATGTGGTGGTTCACTGATAATCCGTACCTATCAGATAACGCGTACTAAGTAACAATAGGTAAAAATGATTCCACTTATCTTATTTGGAGAGAAGGTCTATTCTAAGCTATTTTCGAATAGCGAAAACTTCAACACATCGCTTTTATAAAAAAAATATTTTTTTTAGAGATCTTTTTTCTGTACTAAGAAAATAGAAAAAAACACAAATTTTTCGTAAATAAATCTTGAATTTCAACCCAATAAACTCTTTTTTTTACAATGTTTAATTTATTTTGTTTTATATTTCATAAAATAAAATAATTTTGAAAGTAGTGTAAGAAGAATATACGACGCAAATGTGAATGGTAGAAGAAGTCGGGGACGCCCGAGGAAGACATGGTACGATCAAGTGAATCAGATACTTGAGTCGGGTCATGTCAAAAGTCAGAATAATAGGAGAGAATGTATGAGACGATGTATGAATGTGAGTGAGACAAAGAGTGTGTGCCAAGACCGAGTTGTTTGGCGGTCCGTCCTCTCTGCCTACCTCTGCGGGGAAACGGCGTGATGGTTAATTAATTAGTTTTATATTTCATTATAAACAGTATACAAATAGTATTTATATACAATGTATAAACATTACGTGGGCAAAATTGTCAAAGTTACCTATAAAAAATTGAATCCCTTAATGATCTTCGTTTTATAATTTAAAACACAAATCAATAAAAAAGCAAATATATTTAAAATTTAGGTATTGACTGTACCTTTTGATTAAAAAAAGAATTTTTCAGTTTGGTTAAGTATCTTTGCCGCAAATCCAAATTTAAGTTTGTATGATAAAGGCCGCCCGGTGGCACACGAATATAGCTTAATTTTTCATACATATTGCTGGCGTTGCGCGCTGGCGATGTTTGGGATATTCGGTACAAAAACATGATTCGTTCCGCTTGCAATCGGCCTGCACGCGGGGAACAAGGCAGCTTCGCGCGGAACTTAGAGAATCCGCTCTCCCTGATTCACACTATATTAGGCATTATATTGGTAGGTGATGTTTTTAATGAGATTCATAGATTTTATATTTTTCAGTAAGATATTATAAAGTAATTTTAGGCGATATAATTTACCAGTGCTGCACACGAACGCACTGTGCAACCAGCCGCCCTTGGTTATGATTTGAGTTGGCGTTTAAGTATCTATTTGTATGTGTCGGTTTACGATATACGGTATGGCCAAGGCTGCCGTTCTTTTTCTTTTTAACTAAAATATCGAGAAATGGGAGACAATCATTTTCTTCAATTTCCATGGTAAATTTAATATCTTCATGGATACTGTTTAAATGAATAAGGAAGTTATTTGAATATGGAAGTTAGGAATTGAAGAATTAAATAACTTCCTTATTCATTTAAACAGTATCCATGAAGATATTAAATTTACCATGGAAATCGAAGAAAATGATTGTCTCCCATTTCTCGATATTTTAGTTAAAAAGAAAAAGAACGGCAGCCTTGGCCATACCGTATATCGTAAACCGACACATACAAATAGATACTTAAACGCCAACTCAAATCATAACCCATCTCAGTTGTCATCAGTTATAAATACCCTAGTCACACGATCAAAACGACTAGCGGACAAAGATCATATTCATAAAGAACTAGGTCTACTTAGTAGTGCTCTTCAAGCAAACGGCTTCTCCAAATATTTAATAGACAAATCTATAAATAAAAGCAAAAAAACTATTCCTGAAACGGAAGAAGAACCCCTTTCTATAGCGATTCTCCCATACATCAAAGGCTCGACAGATAAAATCAGTCGAATCCTCAAAAGCAATAAAATCAAAACTATTTATAAATCAGAAAATAAAATCTCGTCTCTATTAAGAAGTCCGAAGGACCACATTCCACTTGAGTCACATGGTATTTATAAAATACCTTGTGGGGCATGTGAAAAGGTGTATATTGGACGATGTAATAGAAAAATATCTTGTAGAATTGCAGAACATAAAGTAGATGTCACTAATAAACGCTTAACTTCATCCATAGTTCAACACGTCCTTAATGAAGGTCATAAAATTGACTTTAATAATACAACAACAATAGCTTGCATTTACAATGAACCAAAAAGAATTTACCGCGAAGCGATAGAAATCTATAAACATAAAAATAATATGAATGCTAGAAATGACTCAGTCAGAATTCCCAACACCTGGAAAGTCATAATCGATGAAAATCCCCCAAAAATGGCATTTCCAAAATTACCAGTAGTATCTCCAATTAGCTTAACCAATCAGGTATCTACTGCCGGCCCCGCCCCCAACCCCCTCCACTATCAATCACCATCAACCCGGGTACTTCGTTCTAGACATAAGAAGTGACTTGCACTCACTTAAGTCTTAGCTTCTGGACCGAACAGATATGCGAAAGCTATCAGTTTGAGACAAAAACTCAAGACATAAGGCCTCTGAAGATGGACAGTGTGATCTGTCCGAAACGTCAGGAGTTAAAAAGTCCTTTTAAGGACTACGTTACGCGGGTAAACCGAGAAAATTGTTCTACATATATATATATATATATATATTTTTTTTTTTTTTAAATCCTATTCTTTTTATATATGTGAAATTTTGTATGGAGTTTGTTACTCTTTCACGCAAAAACTACTGAATGGATATTAAACTTTACCATAATATAGCTCATACATCAGAATCAACACGGTTTCATGAAGAATAGATCAACTCTGACAAATCTACTGATATATGAAAACTTTATAGCAAATGCCTTTGCAGATAAATGTCAAGTAGACTCGATATATACTGACTTTAGCAAGGCGTTCGATAAAGTTTGTCATAAAATATTGATAAATAAATTAAGGAGTATGGGTATAACCGGGAACTTTCTTAAATGGGTAGAGAGTTATTTAACAAATAGGCAACTGTTTGTAAAGTTAAATGACGTAATATCGGATGCCTTTTCTGCCACTAGTGGTGTGCCACAGGGCTCCCATTTAGGACCAGTACTGTTTATTTTATTTATCAATGACATTGTAGACGTTTTTTCCGATGTTGATATCCTGTTATTTGCTGATGATTTAAAATTATATAAAAAAATTAAAAATACTTCTGATTGCATAATTTTACAAACAAATTTAAACAACTTGTTTAATTGGTGTATAAGCAGTAAACTGGCACTTAACATTAGTAAATGTCAAATAATAAGATTTTATAAAATAAAGAAACCGACCATTTATGAATACAATCTTGACAAAATTATATTAAACTCAGTAGAAACAATAAAATGATCTATGTATTATTTTTAACTCAAAACTTATCCATATAACTAATATTATTAATATGGCAATGAAGATTTTAGGATTTATTGTTAGAATAACCAAACAATTTTGTAACATTGATACTATTCGCATTTTATACATAACGCTAGTGAGAAGCATTTTGGAATATAATTCTACGATTTGGGCTCCACATTACAATATCCATATTCAAGCGATTGAAAAAGTCCAGCATAGATTCCTTAGGTATATTAATTTTAAATTAGGTATTCCAAGAGAATCCGTGGACTATAATTTGTTATTAAACTGAACTAATCTCGTAAATTTATCAGATCGCAGAAAAATCTGTGATCTTTTAATCTTCTACTTATATATATATATATAAATATATATATAAATAGGTAATATTTGTTTGTTTGTTTGTTTGTGTGTTTGTTTGCATCGAATAGGCTCCGAAACTACTGAACCGATTTGAAAAATTCTTTCGCTGTTGGGAAGCTACACTATCCCTGGGTGACATAGGCTATATTATATTTTTAAAAAATTTATGCATCCTTACTTAAACTTCAATAATGTAACCCAGGGTGTAAAAAAATTACCTAAAATATTCTTTAAATCGCGTGCGCTGCAAAAACTATTGATGATAGAATAAAATGATGTACTACGACTTTATAGAACACATCATTATTTACAAAAAAAGTCGCAACAAAATATGTCTAACTATTATGGTTATGCCACAATAAGTATTCTTTTATTTTAAAAATTTAATTTAAATGTCGCCTCTTGAAAAGGCTCTTTATTTGTATCTTGGTTTTAATCCTTATCAAAATAAATTACTTCATATTCAAGACAGCTTCAATACCTTTATTTAACTTTTTGAATTTTTCAATTGGGATATTTACCTAATTAGAAAGATATCACGAGTTTAAAATTGTTAGTATTAGAAAAAAGTTTCGGCTACGGGCCGGGCGGGAGAGGAGTCAAGAAATGCAGTGCCAGGGGGGTTGGCGGGACGGGGGAGCGGGAGAGCGGTGGTGGGGAAAGTGGAAGTGGAACGCTGGAGGGGAACGCACGGGAAAGGACATGTAAGGAGTAACATTTTATTTATTTGAATATGGCATATATTATAAAAGAAAGTCCAAAAAAACGTGCAGCTCGCAAAAAATCAGAAACGAGTCCCGGTTCGATCAAGGGAGTTATATGATGTGGTAGATCTCTATCCCCCCTAGGGAATAAGGGTATCCGTTTTTACCTAAAGGCCGTGCTTTTAAAGATATAAGGGCTGAAAGTTTCGCCCTCTTGAAATTTCTAGAACAGTCTTCCGGAAAGTTCTAGAAGGTTCCATAGAGCTGTAGAAAGTTGTGGAAGGAGTGGCGGAGTATGTCGTGGAATGATCAGGAATAGGGAATCGGGAACATCATTGTGCAACATTCCAGAACACTATCTTATTGTCCTGAGCGAAGCCGGGTAACCCAGCTAGTATTATATAAAATAATTCACTCGGTCCTGGATACCCCTGATTTAATAGAACTAATACGATTTCATTGCCCTGGTCGTGCTAACAATAGACTCACTCTACCGATCTACTATAATAACACACATACATTATCACATTATTACTCACCAATCAGTCGATTACACATTTTGGGAAATGAACATGCTAACATCGGCGACATTTATTTCTTAAAATTAGCGCAATATAAACATGCACTCAAAAATTATTTTTCCAAAATGTAACTATATATACGCAATATGGACATGTTGAAATGAAATGATGATATTTATCATTGTTCTTTTTTGTTATTTTTTGTTGTGATACACAAAATGATTGTATGTTATTTTTAAGTTTAAAACTACTATTATGTAATGATATTATTTTTCTTACTTTTGTACTCTATTATATTTTTATTTATAAAAGGCAGTATAGCCGTTTATGTATTTACAATAAAAAATGAAAAAAAATAAAAAAAAATAAAAAAATAACATACAGACTACAGCTCATACATCAGAATAACATATACGAGCTCTGGCATTATTAAATTGGTATAAAAAAGTTGCAATAGGTGGCACGCGATTTTATCTTAGCTGAACGTAGAATGTTCCGGAAATGAATTAATGGAATGGGGGATGGGGGTGGGGAACCCGGAAGGGAGGAGTGGGTCTCGGGAGGGGGGAGGCGAATCCAAGAGTAGGGAAGGGAACTTGGGAGGGGGGGAGGGAACTCGGGAGAGGGATTCCCGGGACGGGGGCACAGCAACGCATGCCGGGAACCATCTAGTTAAATAATAAAATAAAAAATTTACGAGTTTTGAAAACAGATAAGCGAATTGAGTTTCATCGCCATTGTAAAAAAATTTGAATAATCATTTGATTTTCAATGTTATTTCGGGTTCACTGAACTTTGAGTTTTGTCTGAAAATATTAAAGAAATATTTCAAGAATTTTTATCTTCTATCTCGCTATTTCCATTATATTCCCAGTTTCTTGCGAAAAGCAAAACACATCGAAAACAATCATCTTTTCATTATTTTTTCTTCATTATGGCAGTATTTTTGAAGAAGGGAATAGATAAAGTAGACGGAAGGCTGACGTTCGCGCTCGTCAAAGATAAAGTAAAAAATGTCTCAAAAGTAATCTACTTAGAACATAATATTTTTTTACCTGTCTAAGATGAGAATCTCAAATTATTATCATTTCTTGGTCCCATGTTATTTTTCCCGGCGTTTTTACATTTCTTGTTAGACAGGCCGTCTCTCTTTCTATTCCCAGAAGTTCCTCTTTGTCAAATTAAATATTATATTTGCTTTGAAATACAAAATATTTTCTTACGTACAGTAAGACTCTCGACTAGCAATCTTGAGGATGCATGTTCAAATCATAGGAAAGTAAATTTTATTTATTTAATTTTGTTTTATTTCACAATTAACTCACTGTAATACTAGATCTCGAATTGAATATGGAATTATAGGATGGGGACAGACTACACATAAATACATACACAACCTGAATACAATTCAAAAAGGAATCACAAAGACCATAGTATTGAAATTTTCAATACTATGGTCTTTATGTAATTCAAATGTACAACGAATATATGGCAAAATATATAATTGAAGCTATTCAAAAATACTGAATCCTCTACTAGACCACGTATCCATCACACTAGATTGAATAAAAATGACATAAAAAACATTCCAAGTCAAAAAACCACATTCGGACAAAGAAACTACACTTATTTCGTAAAACTCCATAATAATCTTCCCCAAGACATAAAACTAATAAAAACATTTAATGAGTACAAATCAAGAATAAAAACATGGATGAAAGAGGTCAACGAAAACACCATAATAAAGACATTTAAAACGATATAGAAGTATATAAACTATAATTAAACAATGTTAGTCCTCCTTGGTACAGGAATCCCTAACGAGGAGGACTAAGAAATACAATATCTATACCTAACGTAACCATTATATTTTGTATACTTACAGATTTATTTTATATAGTCGCTTAAATTAATAAAAATTTAAAAATTAATATAGGTATATATATTATCTGCACGTTCCCGAGTGGAAGATACCTATTGTCAGTAGCGTCCTGGTGAAAGTAGTGAATATCACAATTCAGAACTGAAACCTGACTTGAAATTGCTTTCTCCGTGTTTGGTGGATAGATCTGAATAGCTAAGTACTTCCCAACCTTTCTCCAAAAAAATATAAAAATTAAATTCTTCTATAAACTAAATGCAAAAGAAAGATATTTATTTGGAAGCCTTTGAAAACTTTTATTATTTTCTTTCGTTTGTTCAAAAGCGCTCCCTTATTTTAACTTTTGTTTATTATGTTGATTACTTTCTTATTAAAGTTTATTTCGTAAACATGTTGTTGTTCTTGCGAAATTTTAATGATTTTTTTACTGACCGAGAACAGAGATTACGTCCTTTTGAAACAACGGATTTCAAAATTTTTAATTAATGGTTTTTTTTTAACATTTTATCATTATAATTAAATTTAAGTTCTGCTGTAATATAGTTATAATGTTTTTTTATTATTTTATTTGTTTCTAGGTCATTCCTGGTGAGTTATAAAACTCATTTTAGGACGGAGGAACTTACGATTGTACATATTACCTTACATGTAAGTGGAAGGTAATAAGTACAGTCCTACACAGATATTTTGATATCGAAAACATAGGTTTCACATACCGTATAAGTGATCGAATTGGAATCCCGTTTGGCTTGCTAAATCCTCCATCACGACGCAAGCAACATTTTCAGTTTACCCTGGTGGCAGTAGGTCATTTTCAAATATTGATAGGTTATACGTAACCCGGGAATGTTTGTCTATATTTTATTTAAAATAAAAAAAAGCAATAAATAATAATAGGATAAGCAGATCAAACGACAAGCGAAGACAAATAAAGAAGCAAATAAGAATACCTACACAAATATGGATGATTGCAATTACAAGGAAAAGAAAAAAAGATACAAAAACAAAATATTACAAAATAATACAAAATATTACAAGAAAATTACCGAGTTTTCGTTTTCGTGTACTTAAAAAAAATATTTCTTTAAAGCCATACTTTAATTTTTTTTTGTTATGGATGTTTTTCTATATATCTGGTAGTATTATACGGCGTGTAGACAATATAATTCAGAGAATTTAATCCATATTTTGTTGTGTGCGTTTGAGGAATGCAATTTTATTGTTATTTTGAGTATTGTAGTTGTGAATGTCCGATTGTAAAGTAGTGGGTTGGTGTTAGGGTTAGTTGATTGTTTAGTACTTTGTAGCATGGTATTTTTGATTTCATGTTCAGGAAGGATTATGATTGGAAGAATACCGGAAACCGAATAGATGTCCCTGATATAAGCATCCCACGGAAGTCCAAAAACATTACTGGGAGCTTGGTTATGAAACCACCTGCAGGTCAGCTATCAGTTTATTTATTTATTTAATTTTTTACATTAACTCCACACAGGGGGCCCTGAGGAAAATAATTTCCCTCAGGGCCTATGTCATCTTTGAGGATTCTGTGTGGAGAGTCTTTTTGAGGAAAGGAAGGAGTTAACATGGGTCTTGAAGAGACTCATGTTGTAGGAGGGAGGAAACACAAAGGCCGGTAAATCGTTCCACAGCCGAGCTGTTGAACTCAAGAACGAATCGTAAAAACAACCCGTTCTCATGTGACTAATATCAACCGTGTACAAATTTTGGGCGCGTGTTTGGCGTGTTTCCCGACTATGCACCGGTGCCGAGGGGATCAATGACGCTAGTTCCTTGGAGCATCTTCCATTGTAATACCGGTAGAACAAGGACAGCATTCCCACCTGACGCCTGTGCTCTAAAGATTGCAATCCGTCTGTTAAGACGGGAGAATCTATAAAACGGACCGCCCGTTTCTGCACAGAGTCAAGGGTTTTTTTTAGGTATTTTGGAGCTCCAGACAAGAGGTGGCTACCAAATTCAACCGTGGGGTGCACTTGCGATTTGTACAGGGTTAGCAGTTGTGTACTATTAAAGTTAAAGTATCTGCGGGCCCTGTACAGTACGCCCAGTTTCTGAGAGGCTAACTTAACTCTGGTTTCGATGGAGTCCCCATACCTGTTACCTGCTGTCCATGAGGCAAAGCTTCAGTCAGAGATACAGCAAAGATCGGAAAGTTGTGAGTTAACCATGGCATAGTATACTTAAGTTTGTAAAGGAATAAGTAGTAATCCTTGAAGCCTATAAAGTACACCAGTTATTACGTACGATATATTTATTTTTTTCAAAATTTGGTGAATTCACTTAGAGACGATCATTATTCGTAAGTAGATGCTTGTAATGAAAATCTTTTGATAAACTGCATACGCTTTCATTGCCAATGCTATAATTTCCGAGTAAATTAACAGTTAGCATTATTAATGAAATTACTATTACGCTGAAAATTTAAAGTCGTGTTTAATTATAAACCATAATGTACAAGTAAGTATGTATTATCCAGGTAAAACAATGTTTTAGTACTTAGCTTCTTCTAAATTTTGACGTCCTCCGTGATCGGCGGGTAAGGCTCTCTACTAGCAAACCAAATGTTGTGGGTTTGAATCCCGGCCTGTACGAGTAATTATGTTATTGATAATTATAGCAAATTTGCGGCACGTTTCAGAATGGAAAACACTATTACAATTGCCCTGACGTAAGACACCATTCAGTATTGAAACGTTGCTTTAAACGAAATGGCTTTAGCCGTGTTTGGTGACTAGATCTGAATAATCAGGCACTTCCCCGCCTTCCCATTCTGCATTTCCTTCCCCTCCCTGCCATCTTCAGCCTCACAGCATATCTCAATTGGGGAAACCATAGTATCACTGGCTCTAGTCGGAAGCAGTTGCAACATTTGAGCAGTACTCAAATAAAAAAAAAATAAAAAAAATAACTTGGAAGCACCCTATACCCCACTTTATGAACTTTACACAAATTTGAACATTACAATAACGTAGCACTTAAATATGGAAACTATGCAATATTTTTTAATATCAATCAAAGGTTTCAAATTGGTTAAAAATAATTTGATTTGTTTATAAGTTAAATATAAAATTTGTGCTCGGTCGAGGATTTTTGGTGAGGCATGCAAAAACACGAATTTGTATTATAATAATAAAATAATACGAAGAAGTTTATCAATTTTGGTTCTCAGAAAAAAACATTTGGCAAGAGTTGGCACCAACCTAACGGAGGTTACACAGGCATAATTTACTTAGGTGCCTACCTATATTTATAAAAAAGAACAGCATTAAAGTGTCTGGTGGTAGAACCGAGCCTACATTTAAAAAATTTACCGAATTCTTGTTCAAATTTGTTTTTTGGTCCGTTTTACCACGCGACTAAGTACCTACCCTCCAGGGAGATGTGCGTAAACACGTTGGTAAACCTGCGGCGAAAATTTTCCCACACCTGTATTATTTTAAAATGGTTGGAAAACTTTCATGTTTTGACAGTTTGGCTGTAGCGGCTAGGGCTACTGGTAATTCGCGTCTAGGAGGCGTTAAGCGACATCACACTAAGGTGCTATCTGTAGTATGTAGGGGTAATAATTGTAGATTGCTTCAACACCTACTGTCCGTATACAATGTATATGTTGTACATATAATTTTATAATCAATGTATATGCTTTTAATAAGAGTAGGTATTTATATCTGTGGTATCCGCTAGCTTGCTTTAGCATGGCAACATTAACGGAAATAGCCGAACGCTTCCGATGGCACCCGAAGTCGGTAGTCGGAGGCAGGCAGCGCGTAGTACTTCGGCCGCTGAGCGCTCATTCTCTCGTAGACCTTAGCATAGGAGATACTATTACACTGTAAACTTTATAACATCAATAAACTCGTCTATTACGATCTTATTCTCCTTATTACAAATTCATTTGTTTGTCTTGTTTATAAGTCTATCAAGGACATTAAATTACATTACCCCTTTTTTTATTTGATACAATAAATTTACATATTTATAACATTATTTGATAATTTGGGCTTCACTGGGTACTTTACCCGTGCTGAGTCCCCTTTTTACCATTTAATAAAATTCAATAAATAGATAAAATGAGATAATGCTAGTACATTGAAATAAATTGAAAATTAATAATAAAGGGGGTAGTGAAAAAAAAATACAAAAATAAGTAAATCAGCAAATGTTAAATAGGTAATTTTGAATATAATGATGTACCTACCTTTTGTAGTGGTAATGTGTATTATATACTTATGTATGTTTTATTCTTTTACGTTACAATTTGTTTGTAGTATTGCCTTTTTTGTTTTAATTTTTTTTTTAATTTTGCATCTAAATTGTTTTTTTGTTTAAAGCTTTCTTTACCTGTCTTTATTTAGTTTACCATTGGAGTTTGTATTTTTTTTGTTCGCTTGTCTGACTGGTCTATTAACGATAATTTAAATTGGGAGGCGGGTATAGGTACCACCATCATGGAAATTGAGTGACATTTTAAAAATGACACGTCAAGCAGAGCAAATTTGAGTTCATTGAACGCCAATAATTTCACGCAGGAATGACGTACATCACTGACAACCGAAATTAGTATGTTAGATAAGTACCTTTTTTAACGTATGTTTGAATTCAACACACAATTGTGTTTTAATTTTGAAAATTACTCTCTTAATTTCAAAGCAAATTTCAGTTCAATCAACCAGATTTCAAGCAGAAATCAAATGTACCTACTTATTATAGACTTTCTTCACATTGAAAAATTGTGATTCCTATGTCTCTTGAAATTCGTTTATTATATTTAATTTTAGAAATATTGTTATTGCGCCACTTTTTATACTTTCTTGATCTGGTCATTAAGTGGTGAGAATACTTTCTCAGAGCGTATACACTGTACAACATAAATGTCATTCAGAAAGGCTCGAGCCAAGTGACATCGAACGAGATGATATCGCGTGCGGGTCCTACTTACTCCCACACTGATTATATAAACTGATAGAATTGTGTACCGAGCGTGTCCTTGGGCCTGAAGTTCTTCCAATTTTTCCAAATTCTGACATTATTGATCACATACCTTCAAATTTCGATGTTCTTTGTTGTAAAATGAATACAACAGTATAAACTCCTTGAAGCTAATGTTTGAGGCTATATAATATTATGAAATCGCTATTTGGGGTAGTTGTGAAGTGGGGTAGTTAATGTGAATCGCTAAATGGGGAGTGGAATGAGATTGGAAATAGAAAACATAGAAAGTAGATGGCTATTGTCTATTTAGATCTGGTCACCAAACGCGGCGATATTCATTACAAGCTAAATAAGTCAAAAATTTGAATGGTGGGTTTAAAGTTCTACAATTCTAAGTACACATCTTGAACTTGCCGCAAACATACAATGCACTATTTTATTTTAATATTTATTAATTATTTTATATTTACATCATTGGGTGGGGTGAGGTTTGTCCTGGTATTCGGGAGGGACTAATTGTGAGAGATATTTTGATCTCTCTAGAATATAGAAGGATTTCCCGTATTGCCACCTTGCACCATGATGGGAGGGTTGGATTCATACATCCGTTACTCCTGGATACACTGACTCTCTGATTTCTAGCCACCCTCCAAACTTTTTCCTTCCTAGTACTTCCTCACTTTCCTCTTCTAAAAAGACCCTCCACGTAGTATCCCCAAAGATGAGATAGGCCCCGAGGGGAATTATTTTCCTCAGGGCTTCTTGTGTGGATGTAGTGTAAAAAAATAATAATCTGCCAAATAATTTAATTTTCTAAACCGATTAAGTGCTTTCCCCTTACCTACTGTTAAATTTATTTTGCCAGTGAAAGACAGGGTATTACATTTTTTTTTTATAATTCACACTTCTAGGGTTTTCTAGTTCAGTGCTCTCACCGATCTTCGCAGTATCAAGTCTCAAGGACATAGTCGTCATATCAGCGAGTCCTATCTTCAGGGTGCTTACTCGGAAACTAGGGGATGTTTTAACGCATGGTAGAGGGAAGGAAAAACAACGCTGCCAAGGTTGAGACAAACATATTTCATTTAAGAGCTTAGTTCGTCTTGAGATTTGATGGCCCAAGACAGGGTCACCGTGAAACCATGTTAATACAATGGGTTTTACTTACTCCATTTTAAATATAAACATTTAATGAATCTAGATAAATGAAACAATTTTACTTTGTTTGAACCACTTGTATATTTGTATATTTCATTTACCTATATGTTTCATGTATCTATAATGGATTACTACAACTAATATAGCTACTTTTAAATTTATTAAATGAATATCTTTAGATATCTCACTAAGAATACTCAAACGGTGTAGACTGGTCATATGAAAAATGACAGTTGTGTTATGACTGTGTTGTTAAAAGATTTCAAGTCACTTGAATAAAAAACACACACCGTATAATAAGTAGGCTGAATTTATTCACAATAAACACTTAAGTGATGTTTTGAACTTTTTTAAACTCTACCCAGATGATGGCCGGTTCGGTTCCCCTATTAGTTCAGAAGGAATCGTTTTGTCCCGCTTACGAATTAGAAAATAAGATTTTTTAATGGAGCCCGTGTGTTTACGATTGAGCCCTGTAGTAATACTCTATATTATCATGTAAGAACTGTTTTATGATATGACCTGTGAATAACAGGAATGACAGCCGGGTTTGGGTTTAGTCAAACTCCAAAACCTAAAACTTTAAGTTTGATCCTATAGCTATAGAGTGTAGAGGACAATAGTAGTTACCTTTTAAGCACATTCCTGTTTAAATATCGCCAGCCTATTAAAGATGGTAAATTGATGAAATATAAAAAAAAAATATATAAATAAAAAAAACAGTATTTGACAGGTCCGATAAAAGTAAATAATTAATATGGTAATATTACAAGTGTAACTTCGATTAATACATATATTTTAATCGTATGATGCTGGTAATTTTTTTAACAAAATAATCAGCCCCGGTAATGCGTCGACTTATTCGATGTAAGACGAAGAAAAACTAGTTTCAGGCGTGAATATCACAAATTTTTTACTCCATAATAGGGTATTCTGTTGAAAATGTACGAAATATTTAAATATCGTTTTTCTGATTTTAATCATCCTACTAAAAATCTTTGTTTTTTATATTTCCATTTAAAATTATTGATTTTAAAAACGATCTAAAACTGACTAAATCAAAACGGCCCAGTGGTTGGCAAATCGGATTGTGACGTCGCAAGCGTCGCTCAGCTTGGCCAGCATAAATAAACAATGTCAGGAGCGTCCACGCTCGTGACGTCACACGATAGCCCCGCCCCAAAATATCGTTTTAGCGGTAATTCAAAAATGGGAAACTTTGACTAGCTTTAGAAAATTTAATCGTCAACACAAAAATAAAATGAAAATGCAGTATTTTTTGCTTAATTTTTTATGCAATAAAAAACGTAGAAATACCCCATTAGATTCATAAAAACAGAATAACACGTGAATGAAATTACACATGGAGAGAAGTTAAACTACTTAAACAAGTAACATCTCTTGTAATTTTACACGTTAAAAAAAACCTAAGCTAATTAATTTCATCTTGTCCCCAAGAAAAAAGATGAAATCAGGAAGAAATGAAAGGTAGTATTTGTTTGTTGCGTAATCTTAGAAACTTAGAGACTTAGCAGGGGTGCCCGGGTTCATGGGGTGAGGTTTTTCCACTTACTGCATGACCCGTTTCGACAGAGATTGGTTGAGGGAGACGTAACGTAGACCTCTCAAACCGGGTCTCTCTCGACCCATCGTCATCGCCTTGCACCGCAGTTGGAGCGACGGATTCATACGTGCGTCTCTCCTGGACACATTGACCCCCAGATTCCTAAAATTGAATTGAATTGAATTGAACAGCAACCCCCAAGATGACATAGGCCCTGAGGGAAATTATTTTCCTCAGAGCCTTAATTATTTTCTTCAGAACTAATGTAAAAAAAAGATGTCCTGCTAGCGATATGTCTTAATTTCGAGTCCCAGTCAGACGAGATATTTTTTCTTGATTTTTTAGTGTTTTTAATACGTTTAGTATCTTCATGAAGCACTTTACTCATATCTAGTAAAAAATGTTAGTCACAATAAATGCATTTGATTATAATGCATCACTTCGCGTCGTCGTGTTAAGACGTGCGGTACGTTTTCGGTGCTCTCGGAATAAATAATGTGCTTGACATACTGATAGCTTTCACGTCACGCCCAGTGAAAACCACCCTGACATGTGCTGGATATGTGGAGTTGGTACACCGCACTCGCTGAACAGTGCACACTGTACAGTGCTCTGAGAAGTCAAACTACTATACAGTCCCACAGATAGGAGGGGACTAGCGACAGCTATCCAAAGCTTAGGAAAATAGTAGAAAGCACGGAAATAAAGCAAGCTGAAAGAAAATACAAAGTTGAAGTATTGTTAGGTATAACTTTTATTCTATTGAGGAATTTCGGGATGCACTTCGCCTTTCTTTGGTCTCAAATTTCAGGATCGTATTGTGAGACCAGCTTAAGGCTAAGTTTAAAATAATTCACATCCCCTTAGACATCAGGCATATTTTGTCAGAAGTTAAAAATATTTTTGCTTTGCGATAAAATCCAAATAAATGGAATATTTTTTAAAGTATTCAAAAACTAAAAACTGTTTTTGAAATAGAAAGAACGAAATCAATGTCCAACATAGTTGTCAATGATGAATACTTGGAGAAGGTGGATGAGTTTGTTTATATGGGAAGTATGTTTACGAGAGATGGGAAGGCTGATAGAGATATTGAAAGGAGGGTGAATGCAGGTAACTCTATTAATGGAGGACTGAACGCCGTTGGCACCAACAAAAAACTGTCCAAAGAAGCGAAGCTAGCCGTCCATAATGGAGTGCTGGTACCTACCCTGATGTATGGCAGTGAGGCATGGAACTGGCAGAGGAAGGATGAAAGTAGACAGAATGCTGTAGAAATGAGATCCCTGAGGCGAATGTGTGGTAAAACCATGTACGATCGTGAGAGAAACGTGGAGATCCGCAATGAATGCAAGGCTGGTGTAAGCGTGATTCGTAAGATTAAGAAAGGGACTCTCCGATGGTTTGGGCGTGTAGAGCGAATGAACGAGGAAAGGAGTGTAAGGAGAATATATGACGCAAATGTGGATGGTAGAAGAAGTCGGGGACGCCCGAGAAGACATGGCACGACCAAGTGAATCAGATACTTGAGTCGGGCCATGTGAAGAGTCGGAATAATAGAAGAGCATGTATGAGACGATGTATGAATGTGAACGAGGCAAAGAGTGTGTGCCAAGATCGATTTGTCTGGCGGTCCGTCCTCTCTGCCTACCCCTGCGGGGAAAACGGCGTGATGGTTAGTTAGTTATTTAGTTACGAAATACACTTTCAAATTTTATAATCGAAATAAATAGTTTCATGACAACTCAGAATCATGATTTCCCTTAAGATAAAGGAGGTTGAATAATATTATGACTGGGTGAGAGTTCATTTTTGAGAAAAGCTATTAGGAGAGAGTATTTTTTGTAATGTGAATATTACGCAGGAGTCCTAACTTCCTGGAGCCCGGACCACAGAAACTTGAATCATTGGAGTATGTTGTGAGATGATTGTAGCAGAGAGGGGAAGGATACGAGGAAGAGGAAGGCTAGGTTGTGATATTCAGATCTAGTCACTATACACGGCTAAATCCATTTTAAAACCACGTTATTTTGAATAGTGGTCTTTCAAAATGGTGTTTATTTAATTATTTATTTATTTGTAAGAAACAAACAGCTTTTACATAATACATATAAATGATAAATATATAATTGAACTGGAGTCAAGCCACAGAGGTTTCTTATGCTAAAGTACATCGGAAATGAAGTATTATTATATTATAATTAATGTTGGGTTATAGGAAGAGGAGAGGAAGAGGAATATAGGAAAAGGATAGGAGATGCTCACGATATATTCTCATATTAATAATCGATCGTACGCGTTACTTCATATCGATATTTCTTAAGGTTTTTACTAAAAATGTCAATGCTGTGAAATTTTGTATTATATTGTGCACACACACGAGGAATTGGGGAGTTTTTTCTAATGTTTGTTCTACAAGAAGGTAAATAAAATAAATCGGATTGCCGGGTTGATCTTGACGGAACATGAAAATTTATTAAATTGGTAAGTTCTGGTGAGTCCAGGCCATTGTTTAGAATTTTAAACAATAGGATTTGATCAAAAATTAGACGTCGTGTTTGGAGGGATTTAAAATTGTGAAATTTAATGGATTCGGTATAATTTGAGAAGTGTAATTTGAATTTATAATTTAAGTGTTTAAAATTTTTTTTTTGAATTCTTTCTATTCTTTCAATATGGGCTTGGAATAAAGGAGTCCAGATCGGTGTACAGTGTTCCAAGTGCGGGCGAATATAGGAGGTGTAAAGGGAATATAGAGTGTTTATGTTGTGGAAGGGTTTTGCTATACGAATTATAAATCCCAGCATTTTATTGGCTTTGTTAATTATTTCATCAGTGTGTTGGATAAAGTTTAATTTGATATCCATCGTTACCTCAAAGTCCCTGATATATTTTACTTCATTGATATGTGTGCCGTTCAGTGTGTATACAAATGAAATTATATGTTTATTACGTGTAAATGTTAATTTATTGCTCTTTGAGCTGTTAATAATAAGTTTTTTTATTTCGCAATAGACAAAAAGACGATTGAGGTCTTCTTGGAGTTTAATGCAGTCATTGATTGATTTAATAACTAAGTATACTGTTTATCATCTGCATATGCTAGGTAATTAGCATGTAAAAAACATTTGTAAATATCATATATATACACATTAAATAATAATGGGCCTAAATGAGAACCTTGAGGTACACCGGAGGGCACAGAAAAGAAGCTGGACTTTGTTCCCCCAATTGAGACACTTTGAAGTCTACTCCAAAGGTATGAAGTGAGCCACCGGAGTAAGTCACCATGGATGCCTAACTGTTTTAATTTTTGAATATGGATGAAATTGTTTACCTTATCGAAGGCCTTAGAGTAATCAGTGTAGATTACATCTACATACTTGGTTTCTTTTGTCCATATTGCTCGTTAAATATTCCGTAAAATTTACCAAGTTTGTTAGTACTGATCTCTTTTGAAGAAATCCGTGTTGTTGGTTTTGAATATTGCGAACAATTATTGTGTAAATTTGATCGTGTTCTGGAACGTCCCGTATACCTATATTTTAAGTATTTATTAAAGACATGTTTGTATTTTTATTTTTTATATCCAATAATAGTAATATTATTATTCGCCTTCTGAAGGCATTATCAAACTGTTCGATAATGCCTTCACAAGGCGAAACAGCTGTTATGCATAATAATAATAATTACATTGCAGAACTTGTTTATACATAAACTGTTTTTATAAATTAAATGCTAAGATTATCAAATATAAATATAAAAGAAATGATCATTAAAATGAAGTTCTACAAATTAATTTTTATAACAATGGATATTATGTTTGTATGTGAAATTACTGATAACTAGAGATCGGATTATATTCAATTGCATATCCATTTGCATATTAAGGCAAAAAATTTTAGCAAAAAAATTGAGATCTTGCATATTTACGCTCGATCTCGTTCATCGTTCAGATGCCTCGTATAGTGACATCAAGGGTATTATCAATGACTTCGGTAGTGCAGAGGCTTCGACAGTTTTCCAGTGCAAAGAAGCGTTTGACGATGCTAGTATTATAAAATAATAACCTAGCTATGATTAGCACTCATTTCGCCTACATATCTTGTTTAAAAACGCTTCAAACTCATGGATTGGCGTTGATGAATCTATTCTGGTTATGAAGAAAATTCGCCTTATGAATTCCTCGTTGTCAAAGCTACTCCTCCAGAGTAAACTCAAAGAAAAGTTTGAAAACTTACTGAACAATAACCCAGGGTTTAAACCCTTGTGCCAAATTGATAGCTTCATCAACGGGGCAGGTGAAATTTTCCCCGGCACGATAAGTTCAAAAATCGCACCTAAATCTAAATTCTGTCCAGTCACATCAGTAGACGTAGAACGCTCCTTTTCGCTTGCAAAAATATATTAAGCGATCGTAGACACAAATTGTCTACATAACATTTAGAACAGTACTTAGTCATATACGTTTTTAAAGGTAAATTTTGGAATCGATATTTTCGAAAATACTATTCTTATCCTTGGCTTACTACAATAAAAAAATATTTAAAAATACGACTTCCTGTTCTATTTCATGTAGCATATTTTGGTCCTTTTTATGGATTTTCGAGCATATTTTAGCTATTTTTATTGCATATTTTGGGCTCTTTTTGTTGCATATAATCTGGTCTTTGTGTTGTTGTATAGTTCTCACCATGCCTCAACATTCCCTCAATAGAGGAAGTATATCGAAGTTTCACTGACTCTGGGTGATTAGAAACCTTGTTATCTGCCTTTTAAAAGAACGGAACTGCACTTAACTGTCAAATGAATTATTACCACCGCTACAATTCACTTACTTGAAATAATTATTTATGTGCAATTTGGCGATGACCCTGCGCATTAAAGTAATGCATGTTGTGTTCCCATTAATGGCATCGTTAAGTTAATTTAATGTAATGCAGACTGGCTTTGCTTGGTCGCACTTTGAACGAACTTTGTATGAATTGCAGCGGCAATATGGCTGTGCCGTATTAAAGTAACTGCTTGAGAATATCACAAGAGGATTGTGAATGCATTGTATGAGCACAATTGCAGCAAATAACTTGCACCTTGACTTGGTTGACCTCGAATGTAAGGGCTTATGGTTTTTAACATTGGAATAATGCACAAATTATGTAGGAATACCTACATGATATGCATCTGATAACGTTTAGGGTAAGTACATATTACTTTTCATGACTGATAAAATCAATGTATTTTTGAAGCCTATGTAGATCGGAATTAGACTTAATAACAAGTGTGGCAATTTGTTTAGAATCAATGTACCAGGAGAACGGTGGATAATAAAAGCGATTCCATGAGTCAGAAGTTCTCTTTGTCTTTCGACAACTACATGAGTACCTAGTACCTTAAATATAATATCTACTGATAATTTCGAAGTCTATATTTTATATTTTGGTAGAAAGCAGTCACTTTGTAGTTTGATAAATTAAAACAATTACTTCGTTTATAACCACGACTTCGTTTTTATTTAATTCCGACCGGTTACGCTTAACACGAGCATAATCAGGGTATAAATTAAAATGTTGAGTCAGTTCAGATCAGTTTAATTTATACCCTGATGATGCTTGTGTTAATAAATCATGATTATTAATAAAGTGATTGTTTTATTTCTATGTTTTATTGTACCCTTACCAAACAAAATTATACCTAACATTTTCGTAGCTACATTGTAATGGAGCAGGATACACTACATTTGGCGCAGCCGGCAGGATACTTAGGATTATTAGACCTATGTATTTTTATGATGCATTTCATGTGCAAGTTCTCTAGTAGAAAGTTTTGTAGTATACGCATGAATCGTTCGAAATATAAGTGAAAAAAAATTGTGACATCAAGGGATACTTTTATGCTGATTATGTTTATTCGGATGATAAAACGATTTTTTAAAAGATGTACCATTTTGTAATTATTGCACTTGACAGATATTTATTTCTCTTTCCGTGTAGATGTCACATATCAGGTGTTGTCTGGCAATGGAAAAACGGTTATAGATTTACGATTTGGGGTTATGGGGTTGCTTCACTATGGTTATTGATGACCTCAGTACTTATTAGGTGGTCACGATCCTAGACTATGAATCCGGAGGTCGCGGGTTCAAATCCGAAGAGTGCAAACAAATTTTATTTAATTATATATTTTATTTCGAATTTATAATTTTTAAATAAATATATGTAAATTAGGTATATTTTACTTATATAATAATATTAACAAGAAGAAACTTTCAGAATCAATGTACCAATCGTCCTGGTAAAAGATCATCAATCAGAAATTAACTTTGCTTGAAATGGCTTTAGCCATTTCTAGCCCATCTCCTTTCCCTCCTCGCTACTTTCAGCTTCACAACATACCAAAGCATGCAAAGAACCTATGCTCCAAAAATTATTAAAAACAAGTCTGTTTCTATTATCTTATAAATTATATTTCTGAAAAAATTCACAATGTTTCTTTAAATCATACTTAAGATGCTCCCCACGAGATTTTTGCTCAATTTTAAACGAGTCTTGTTTTATTAAACATTTTCGCAATTTTCGCATCGATTTTGTCGCTGTAAATGTTAGCGCGCTCCTCTAACATTCGTAATTTCGTATCTTTCCATCTTCTTCTTTTCGAGTCCGGTAGCGTAGCCTTGAACACTTTGTGCAGCGGGTTGGCTGCGATAAAGGGGTTGGAATTTGTTTATCTATGATATGATTTTGCAAAGAGATTAGCTGTTAGTGTTGCCCTAAATTTTGTAGTCGTATTAAATGTACTTAGATCAGGAGGGAGATTATATCCAGAATTAGGTCCTAATACCCAGAAAGCTGTCTAACTTTGTATCTAAGATGCACTTTGGTTCCTTTAACCTTTCGATAGCTGATGGAATTAGACCAAGATTCAGGAATGACCTAAATTGATATTAATAAAAATATAATTATGTTGTGAATTTTGACGTAAATTGAATTTAATGAAAACAAATAACTTTATTTGCACCACTATATTTAATATTTTGTCTATATTCTTATTTATCTATACTTATTTGACATTTGTTATTTTGTCACAAAATTATACCAAATCAGTGGACATCTTCAATTTATCTAAATACAAAATATTGTTACTGAGGCAGTTCAGTTATGTACAGTAAATACTTTATATTTCTTTATAAATAAGTAATCTCAGTGTAATTTGTAAATTTCATACGTGAAAGTCTAGAAAAAGGGCGTAAATAAATAAATAAAACGAAGCATTTTTTCAAAGTTTGAAGAAGTAAATTGAATTTAATTACAGGAAAATGTTGATTTTCCTGTACCTCTAGTGGTTTATCCCAGTGGTTCCCTAAGGTTACCCCGGGTCACCTCAAGTGGTTCCCTAAGTTTGGTGACTTAGCAGGGGTTCATGGGGTGAGGCTTGCCAGATCTTTACAGCAGATGCATCTGCCTACTACCAATTGCATGGTAGGCCGGAATGGGAGAAGCTGGTTGAGGAAGACATTTAAATCTCTCCAGCAGAACTCTTTAGGAACACCGCCTTACCGCAGTGGGAGGGATTGATCCATATGTCCGTCACTCCTGGACATAATGACCTTTAGATACCTACCCACCCTTCATATCTTTTTTTCCTTCCCAGACCTTCTACGGAAGGAATATTTGAATGTCTTCTTTTTTTATCATAGTATTGATAGATTGACATACATATACGAGTATATTTTTCAACCGATTTGTTTAAACTAAATTGCACAATCTTTAAACCGGTTTTGTCCAATAAAAAAAAACAGTTATCAGAAATAAAATAAAAAATTCATATAAAAAAGTATGTAGATAGGTGGCTAGATTTTTTCTGGAAAATAATTAAGTGGAATGTGAATTTCTGCACTATAATAATATATGTAAATATTTAGTTTTCAAGAAAATGTATCACAAAATTGTGAATTCTAATGATTTGTTTGTTCAATAGATTTATACTTCCCCGTTACTAATAAATGTGTTTGAATTTTTACACAGCTGATAAACAACATTTTATCACTCATTAATTGTTGATCATCGGTTGTGTAATTTTTTTTTAAATTTTACGTCAGATCCACACAGAAGGCCTTGAGGAAAAAAATCCTATGTATTATGGGACGCTGTATGGCAAGTTCTTTTAGGGAAAGGAAGGAGTGGGAGTATTGGAAAGGAAGAGGTATGAGGGGTGGATATGAATCTGGGGGTTCAAAATATCCAAGAGTGGTGGACGCATCATTTCATCCCTTCCACTCCTAAAGAGGTCAAAAGTTCTCCCTCAACCAGACTCTATCGATTCGACCCTTTATGCACTAGGTGGGCAAACGCACCGCCGCCAAGACCTGCATACCCCTCACCCCATGATCCCGGGCACCCCTGCTAAGTCACCAAATGTAGCGAACCACCTGGTTAATAAAAAATAAATATAAAAAACATAAATGGTTCCCGGGTCAGCGGTACCCACACCCGCCCCCCCAAATTGAAATTCTATGATACACCTGCATAATACATAAGATAAGTCTCTATTGTTGAGATATTACATAACGCGTTGCATGTCAACGCCGCTGAAACAAGTTAATTAACGCATTGAACTGCAAATAACACCGATTGACGTATCCAATAATCTCTGCTTGCATAACCAAACACTAATTTCACGACCATACAGCGGGATGCAATGGCAAGCGCATATCAGGAGCTTTAGCACGTTGACGTCGATAAATTTACGATGTCGGATCGATAGGCCTAACTTCCTACGATTTTATATCGATATCCCGAGCACGCTTTCACTTTTTTGAGCAAGTAATCGATAAGAAATAATAGCATGTAATAAATAATAATAAATATGATATCCGCTGGCAACACTGAAGGTATTTATTTTTTTATGAATTAGTGCTACAAAATTAACGCTACTTCAGACGCTAAATAATTATATAAAAAAAAAAATTCTTATGTTGAATAGGAATACTAACTTAAATATGCATTTGCAGTCCGAATTTATTTTTTAACACTAAACGGAGTTAATTAGTGAATGATGTCTTGATGTATTTCTTGTATGTCTTGTTGAGTGTTTTTCAACTTTTTCATGATATTTAAAAAATATATATAAATATTTTCCTATTCCGCATCACAATATAGGTAGGTATGTTATGTGTGTATTTGTGTATGTTGTTGTTATGCTAACGCGTTTATGATTATTTAATTTGTAGTTGTAATTCATCTGCGGAACTAATCTCCTGCTGACAAGCTACTTGCAGTAGCTTAGCGAGTAAGAAATTTCAATTGTATGCAATTTTTTATACAATAATAAATAAAATAAATAAAAATTTCTCAAAGATCGACTGGAATAAATTGACTGCGTCTTAGACGCATTATTTAAGTCTATGGATCGTATATACGACTTCTTTCATTTCTACGAGATTTATTAGTTCAATTTTTATATTGGGGAAGATGTTATAATGAGGTTCGATTAAAAGTATGGGGAGGGAAAGGAAATCGTGAAGAGTAAGACGGGGTACTTGGCTATTCAGATCTACTCACCAAATACGGCTAAAGCCATTTTAGGCAACGTTTCAATTCTGAATGGTAGTTTTTCTCTTGGGCGATATTGCGAGTATCTTCCACTATGGAAAGTGCCGCAAATAAGAATCAACTAGCAATCCATAGGTCACGACGTGTGCAAGTAAATTTAAATAAGTGTATTTGCGGAACTTTCCAGAGCGGAAGTTACGCTCAGTATCACCCAGGTGAAAGACCACCCTTCAGAATTGAAACATTACTTCCCCATCTTTTGGTCTCTAATTTCCTCACCCTTCCCACAACCTTCAGCCTCACAACCTATACCCATTGGGGGTGCCATTGTCTCACTAGTTCGAGACTATTGGGTGCAGTTGGGTCTCTTGCACGACATTCACATGAAAAAAAATCAGAGTGTGCAAACCACACGCGGTAGAAGTGAAATCTTCAGAAAACTAAAGTTAACAAGACTGGAGCGACTACGAAGCACTGCAAAAAGAGGAGGCCGATTATACTATGATTGAAGATATTAGTACATTATTATTATATTATAGAGAGACCACCGAGAGACAGCCTGGGTTCTCATTGCCTCGCAAACTCTGGACCGCCATCAATAGAATAAGAAGCTCCCATAGCCGTTGTGCCCACATGATGCATAGATGGGGGCCTTAAAGAGTCGGCGATGTATGAATGCGGTGCGGTGCAAATCACCGAACATGTGGTCAACGAATGCCCGCTCCATTAATTCTCCGGCGGGATTGATGAGGTCCACAGGCCAACGCCTGAGGCCCTAGACTAGCTCGCAGACCTAGATGTCCCCTCTGACCCCCTAGCATACGAAAGAAGAATTATATTATCACTTGTAATTATTATCACTTATATTATCACTTATATTAAGGGGAATAACCTTCAAGAGTTATAAAAAAAGAGTTGTTATAATAAAAATTAAATATAAAATGGTTTATAAAGAGCAGCCTGTAGTAAAATTCGTATAATCCTGAAGATAATTTTATGCATAAACCGTCCATATCTCTCAAATTTGGTGTAGGGCCCCTACCAAGCAAACAGCTTCACATAACAACCGGCAACCGCCATCGGGGATGTTTTTCCGGAAGCCGAATCGTCTATCCTCAGAAAAGCCTTGACAAAGGGAAAAGGGACTATAACCTTCCTGCCTGAGTTATCCGGGACTTTAGGAAGCAGCAACTTAGCGAATGTAGCTGGCTTTCACCCTATGTTAGACTTTATGATAACACTGATTCAAATAGGACGAACACAACAAGTACAAATAGGTCAACAAAAAAGCAATCCTCTTCCAATAAACTACGGCGTCCCTCAAGGAAGTGTCTTGGGACCAATCTTATTTCTCATCTACATAAATGAAATTACCAAACTTCCCATCAATGGAAACATAATTAGTTTTGCCGATGATACTGTTATGTTATTCCACGAAAAGGACTGGATGGACACTTATAAAGAGGCTGAACATGGACTAACTGTACTTCAAAATTGGCTTCGGATGAACTCTCTTACGCTCAATGTAATTAAAACTAATTATCTAGCCTTTTCAATAAACTCAAGAGGTCAACCGGGTAAAGAATACACTCTCAAATTGCACGAGTGTCAAAACAATAAGTCACATTGCTCTTGCCCTATTATAACAAAGGCAAAAAGTATTAAATATCTAGGAGTGGAAATAGACGAAAACCTTAGATGGGACATACACATAAATGGAATCACTAAAAAGCTCACGAGACTTGTGTATTTCTTCAAAAACCTAAGAAACATACTACCTAGGAAAGACATAAAAAAAGTTTTTTATGCCTTATGTCATTCCCGTCTTGAGTACGGAATTCTAGTATGGGGATCTGCTACAGCCAATCATATTAACCACTTAGATATTGCTCAGAAGAGCATTATAAAAACCATACTAAAATTACCCATCAGAACCCCCTCAAAAGATATTTTTAAGTGTTTTGACGTTCTTAATTTAAAACAAATATATGCCAAGAATATTCTTATACATCATTTTAAAAACAGAAAATCTCCTAATGAAACTCGGATACATGACACAAGAGCCTCAAAAAAGGATATACGAGATGTTCCAAAATTCAAGACAAGTTTTGGCCAAAGAAACCACATATATCTTGCAACTAAACTATACAACATCCTTCCTCCAAGTCTGAAAAAGATAGAAAAGATAAATAAGTTTAAGGAAAAAATCAAAACATGGGTGAAAGAAATTAATGCAGACATACTAGAGAATGTATTAAAAACATCATAGAAACTAAATAACGGAAAATCAAAGAAATCTACCAGTCCGCCTCAGCACAGGACCACCTAGTGAGGAGGACTAAGAACAAACGGATTAAATATTTATATATATCATCATATCTTGTAATTGTCATCAAACCTGTAACTAAATAGTCACTAATAAAAAAAAAAAAAAAAAAAAAAAAAAAAAATTCATCAATGAATTGAAGCAATAATTTTGTTAATTTCATTTTTTTATATGTATTTTTCATCATGACAGAACGATATTCCTAGCGTGGTAGATAAGAAATATACTAACAACGTAATAAAATCAAATACATGTTATATTTTTGTAATTATTCTCCTAGCAGATATCCTCCATGTTGCGGTAATGTTTATCTGATAAATTATTTATTATTAATAACAAGAAAAAAATCTACAGCATTGCAATGAAAATCATTATTATATTGTTGAAAACTACATTAGTATAGGTCAGGTATATGGCAAAGCATGGTGATAATTTTACGGTCAGGTATACGACAAAGCATGGTGATAATTTTACATATTTATTCTGATGTTTTTTTTTTGAAAATGAGAGCTTCCATTTTTTAACATCACTTCATTTATTTACCGTTTCTGTTCTTTTGTGTATTTTTTAAATAAATCTCAAGTCCCATAAAACACGCACGCGTGATATTATAAAGAGATAACACAGTTGGTGTAAGTTACGAGTTGTGAGGCTGAGTTTAGTATGAAGGGGAAGGAAATTGGGGAGAGGAAGGTGGGAATCAGCGTTTTTATCTTTCACCAGGGCGATACTAAAACTATCTACCACTCTGGAATGTGCCGTAAATACACTACAGATTATGATTTTTAACTAGCGAGTTCCCGTCATGCGTTGAAATTCCACTTAAATAAAGGTATTGTTTCTCCCTAGGTGTTCTATCCCAATCGCCCCTTTCCCCTCCCGCCTCCTCTTCCCCTCCCGCATTCACCCCACCTTCCTCGCCTTTCCCCCCCGCGTTCACTTTCCACTTTCCTGCCTTCCCCCCTCCCTTGACCCCTTGGCCACTAAACTACCTGAAATATACTCATTTTTCAAACAAGTCGCGCGCCACTTATTTTTGTAAAAAATTCATAACGCAAGAGCTCAACGGTGAATATAGAAACCTTCGCGGACATGCACACAACAACTGATCAAAGTTTCAACGCAATCGGATGAATAAGATCACTATCATATATAGAAACCATTGTGGGTATGGGCACATGAAATCGTCAAAGTTTCATTGCACTCGGATGAATGGTTTAGGAGCGAATAAGAGACAAACAAAGAAACATTATTTATTAACGTAAATACATTTTGACATAATGTAAATTGATGCAATAAAAATGCATAGCCAAAAACTGAAACTATTCATTCGCGGAGGCCGCAATATTTCAAGCGAGGCATCAATTTTTATAGTGGTCTACCCTACTTACAGCTCATACAAAGATAGGCTGGACAAATATAAAACGCAATACAAAGAACCATGTAGTAAACGAAAACTAGTGGGAGAAACAGTAAAAACCTGTTAATAATATAAAACAATTGAGAAATGTTTTTTTAAGACATTTCGCTGTCTCTTGTGGATCAAGTTGGAGAATCGTTCATATTCTACAGACATCCATTCTGCGTGCGTGTCATTGTTTAGAGTCTAGACTAGCTGCTTCAGATGGTTTCTTCACCTTAAAGGGTACTGACATGAATTCATTGTGGCCAGAACTTACGTACGTACATTATATTGGTGAATCCACTAAGATTGCGAAGCTGATAGGAAAGGGAAACCAATTAACTAGACGCCTTCAATGTATCTACCTATGTAATTGCCTTTTGTAGTTAGTAAAAAATTTTCAAACTTTTAGCTTTTAAAACTCATTTTATTTTTCATCAGCTTCAACAAAGTAAAACCTAATATTAAGTTGCTTTTTAAAGTTGTACCTGACATATGGTTTATTTGTAAGCCGTAAGGCCTACGTTAGAAACTAGATTAAAAATTCATTTGGAATAGAAATTGTATATTTTGATACCCCCAACGTTAAACAACCCACAGGCATGCTAAGTATACATTAGTGTGTTTATAGTATAGTAGGCGTAGGTAGCATAACTTACCTCAGCAAAACCATCAAAGTTCATAAACATAACAAAAGGTTTTAATTTATTCCCCAGCTGAACACACAATGAAGGTTATTAGTATTATTTCAAGCATTTTCCAACTAAAATTATGATTTTAAAATGAATGTTGTTATGCAGAAAGCTGTAAGCCTCAAAAACTCGGAGATAAAATAACTTTTGTATAAAGATTCAACAATCGAATCTAAAAAACACCTTTAATTTTTATTCTTAATAAAATATATAGATACCAAATTCCTATAACTTTAAAGTGGCTTTAAGCGTAGATTTGTAGAAATATTTGTGTTTTTTCTGTCTGGCTGTTATCTTAGTATTTATTAGTGAATGTAAGTCATGCAATCAACTGTCTGACCTAAGTTTAAATGTAAGCTAAGTATGCTTTCTGCAGAAAATATTCAGAGCTACCAAATAAACAAGGCGATCCACTAGTACAGGAAAAAAATCGAAATCGGAATTCACGCCCTTCTATGGGAGGAGTTTAAAAATACTTGAGAAAAAGCTTTTGGAAAGGTTGGAAAAGATATTTGAGATTTTTTTTTACATGTTGATTTCGTAAAGGCCTGTAAAAAACATTAATTCCTTTTTTATGCATTGTTTATAGCAATAAAACGGAATTTTTAAATTGATTTCACGAAAATAAGCGGCGCGGAGCATAACACGACTGCTCTCCGCTCCGTTCGGAGGAGTAATGACGGAAGACAGGGGGGCGGCTGCCAGTCGTTCTTTGGTGGAAGGTATAAGGTTCACTTTGATATAACAAATTCGTCGACTGCCGTATTGTCGCCGTGATGTCAAAAATACCAACGCAAAAATGCAAATTATATTTTATTTTGTGAGGTTCGGGCGTAAATATCATTTTTTTTTCGCGATAATTATATAAGAAACTGAATTTGCCACATTATTCAATAAAACCATATCCGAAAAAGTGTTCATAAGAAGGAGAGTTTTCAGTTAAAAATGTTTCTTATGGACCTAATACTTAATTTTTTTCTAAGCTTATTAAAAGACTTATTAAAAAAAATGACCAATATTTTTAAGGGCCAAAGTATGTTCTACATGCAGTATTTAATTGAAGCTTCTATAATACTTCTAAGCGGTCAAATTTTCAAAACTAAAACATACGATTTTGTATGATTTTGCATTATTTAGTATGGCTTCATCTTAATGTATGTAATTACGAGCGCCGAGAAAAGTCAAAAGTCAAATGAGTAAAAGTCATTGTTCAAATATTAGGTATTTCGCTGAAATCGATCAGTTGACTCTGGCAGTTTTCTGCTAAATATATTTTCAGAAATATACATATTAAAAGTATTTTGAACGCTGTGGGCACTTTTTGCACATTTTTAAATGTTCTTTTTGACATTAAATTTTTTTTCGGTAGGCGATTACTATGAATTTTAAGATTCCATTTCAAGGTTCAACTTAACAAAGTGGTATTTCAACACCCCTTTTAAAAGTTATTAAAAGTGATTTTTTTATATAGCTCATAACTTAACCTATTTAAACATGTTTTTTTATAACTTTTTCTGTCTTTTCAGAGTGACGAAGTCACGCATTGTTGAGTTGTTCGGTCACCGAAATTTAGCATGAAAGCGGCCTGGCTGGTTTCAGTAGAATATAGAATCGGCCTTACTCCGTGGGATGACAGCAATATACTTGTTTGTGGACGGGCTGGTTTCTGTATAACTACGTTTGAATATGATGTTGTTCGCTAAATGAACTTGCGAAAGTCTTGCAGATACTCTGGAGCACACACAGGAAATTAAGAAAAAGTCTGAAGCTCGTGAGCACGAAAAACCAAATAAAGTTCCCCGGGCTAGGAGGAGAGTGTAGGGGGAAGGATAAGCAGGAGAGCGAGGAGGTGTGGGATGTGAGTTGGCATGACAAAGACGAATTAAGAGTCTGCAATATGGCGGAGGTAACCGGCCGTTTATTCTTCGTGGAGGATTTGATTCAATTTACTACAGATGAATGGCTTTCAAGCATTTAGAGATTTGAATTTCGAAAGGGAGAAAATGCTCAGGGTAAAGTGCTCCAATGAATTGCCTTACACGACATGTGTTACTAAATACATCTCTCTTTATTGGTATATTAAATTCTTTACGTGATAATTTCTACTCTGAGGACCGTGAATAACTTATGAATCACGTGCATGCTTATGCGTACCATACGAGAAGGGATACTGAAAAATCACTATGTAACAAGTACATGCATAATATCAATTTAAAGTCATTAACCATCAGATAAACCAACTAGCTAATGAATACATTAGCAATATCATTATTTTCGAGGACTATTATTATAAAAGTGATCGTCTACTCCTAAATATGTGTTGAGATTACAAATCAACGGGAATAACTTAATAACACGACGAACGACTGCGCGGCGTTTATCATTCAAAACTTAAATTTGAATTTGATGCCAAAATACACAACCGAACTGAAAAATTATCTTTTTATTCAAAAGGTTTAGTTAATATCTAGTACGGATATGTGCCATTTTTTTATTTTTTATTATAAAATAGAGCCATTAAATAAATCGATTATTCGTGATTTTAGAGACTTCTATGGTTTTGTTTGTTTGTAAGTTCATCGTAATGGGTATAAATTTAATCTTGCCCAACCTAGTATGTAAATACAAATAACCTATAATAGCTGAAGGTGAATAGGTATATCCAAATCCACAACGGAAAGGCATTATTCCGATTTAACATTGCAATTAATTCGTTTCACAAAACTTTGATTAAATGTCAATTTAAAAAATATATTATTATAAGCAATAATTATTAGCCTGAAACACTCATCAACATTGAAAAATCTCCCGAGAAAAGATAAATGCCGCCGACGGGACTTGAACCCGCGTCCTTCTGATATCCGGTCAACTGCTCTACCAACCGAGCTATGTCGGCTTATCTCCCACCCGCCAAATAATTCAATATATACTAGTGTTTCATTCAACAATTACTGCTTATTACATTTTTCACGTGAAAAAATATATCTTTAAAACGTATGTTTATTAGAAAAGTAGACTATTTTTGAAGATACAATTTTTTATAACTTACCACTGATAGCACGGGCATTAATCGTAACGACATATATTTGTAAATGAAAATAAGTAGGTATGTTAATCGCAAATCTCTAGTTTAAGCCACGGTTGTATAACAGTATTGTGTAAATACCCAATTCGGTCATAATAAATATACACACGTTTTAGGTCACTAGTTTAAGTCTTAGCTGTAAGTCACAAGTTATCAAAGTTTTAAGTCTAAGGACGGGTTGTTCATCAAATATATTTTTTATCACATTCTGGGTATATTATAATCAATTTCTGTGATTATTTCAGTTTTATCTGCCTGTAACTACCCTAAAATGAAATAATAACAGAACTTGACTAGAACTTACACAAAACGTGAAAATTAACTTCAAATATTTTGATGAATCCTTAAATTTTTTTGAAAAAACCCTTCCTAAGTGATAGGTTACAGGATAAATATACATATAAAATTTGTAAAGTGCCTTTGAGGTGATATTCTCAAGAAAATGGCCCTTTGGAAATGGTCCAAACTTTATTATTATTAAAATATATATATGTTCTTGTAAATGTCATAACAAGTTAATAAAAACGTTTCGCTCAAAATGTAACCCATTAGATAATAATACTAAACAAATGCCTGTTTTTAATGTCACCAATTTCAAATATTCTGAGCGACTAAACTGAATCCATCTTCAGAAGAGTGTCAATAAATTAATAATTTATTATTATTTATTAGAATCATCCGGAATTTTTTGAAGATTGTGAACTAGTAAATTAATATGTTAAATCGCAGACCAAACATTTTAAAAATAAACCATTTACGCTTATTGTGAAATATGTTTTTTGCAGTTCATGAAAAATTTCACCTACTTAAAAAATTGTAAAACATTTTTAGATTATTTTAATTGTTCAATTTTCACTAAACTTGGAACAAATTAAGAAAATAAAATGATAATTTAGGCATCATTTTATTCAATGATTATTTTTCAAGAAGAGAGTGGGAGACAAACATTACTAATTGTGAATTTTTCAATTTACTAAAGTTCATAGTTCAGGCACATATTTTCAACCATTTTATTTTTCTCGTTAAATGAAAACACCAACGCTCATTTATGATGATTAATGAAAGTGAAAAGTGATTGTTTTTTTAATAACATTTATAAAAAACCAATCATGTTTCAAAATTATTAAAGAGGTATCAGGTATATGAAAACATGCTAAATGAAATCGTCAGATTAAAATACAATGTAGAGGTGTTTTGATTTGATTTCTATTTATTTTCAGTTTTGTATTTGAGCAATTTAAAGGTAGTAAATATATTTCAATTTATTTTATGTGCCATTATTTGGATTGAACGGTGAAGTTGAACTTTAAACTTTTCATTAAAAGCTCGTAATAAAGTTAATTTAAATTGTTTGTTTTTCGAAGCAAACCTAACATCTGTGTCTAAATTTTAAAGAAGCAAAAGTGATAGGTATTAATTTGCTTTTTAAATAAAAATTTTTGGTTTAATAAATCTAAGAATGGGCAAACAGCGACAAATGTATAAACAGGGTTAACTCTTACGAATTAAAAACGTTGTTGACAATGATAAATTAAAGTTTTTTTTCGGTGTGTTATAATTTTAATGCGAAGACTCCCAACTGTACCTAAATTTCTCTAAATAAACAATGAACAGTGTTAGTCTCTAGTGACCCCCAAGGTAAGTTTGGTCCTGTATATTTTCTGCCTGTACTGTACATTTTTATATAGTTTTGCGTTCATTGGTCAAATGATTGTACATATAGTTTGGTATCGGTGATCGACGAACCGATGGATGCAATTTTTAGCTATAAGTTGTTAAAATGGTTTGCCTAGTTTGTATTTAGAAATAAGATTATAGAAATATATTTTAAGTTTGTACAGCCCCCTCGAGGTTCTTTTAACAAAAACGTTGGTATACAAGTCATCCAAATATTATTATTATTAATATTATTCCACCAACTTAAGATATCTTCCATCCAAAGTATTACGGTTCAGATTTAATTATTTTCACAATGAATTAAGGCACTTTTAAGTATTCAATAATTTTCAAAATATTAGACGTCATAAGTTTGTCAAATATTTTTTTTGTTCAAATACAGCAACTTCTTGAAATTGAAATCGCAGGTGATTCCGAATAGAACCTCAGTAATATAATTAAGAAAATTCGGAGAATTAATATAAAATATTACGTATTAATAACTTCGGTATTTCAAGCTATTCATGTGAAAATTGTTCAGACGTGAAAATGGGTTTATTCTATATCAATGGAGAAAGCCTGTTAGTTGGACTGGAATAAACGATTCAATTATAATCTTGAACACTGCATTGAATAGTTCGTGATTAGTGTTCATACAACTATTTTGGGATAATCCGCAACCTTGAGGGAACGTTATTCCGCAACTTATTAATAATTTTCAGATCGACGACATACTGAAAACATTTTCAAAGATGAACGAAACAAATGTAAAAGCAATTAAGAAGATTGCGGGTTCTAGTTAGCAGTATTTATCCCTTTTTTAATATTGAATGTGCTTTCACACTGGTTAAATAAATAAAATAAAATGCAGCCATATTGTAGGTTGTAAAATAAAAAAACATACTAGTTACTTAATTTAGCTTTGATTCTACCTATACGACAGTACAAACATAAAAGGTGAAATATGACAACGGGGGAGCTAGGAACCTACGCGCGTCCTATGAAAAAATATTTTTTCTGTAATATTTTTTCTGTAATAATTTTTCTGTACTCTTTTGGCGACATAAAAATAAACTCATTCCAGCTATCCAATTTAACTTTTTTAATGATTAAAAATATTTAATTCAGTTTATTATTTTAAAATAAATTTCTAAATGGAAATCACTTAAGTGTTGATAGTGGGTATCAAAAGAGAGTAACAGAGCTTGCCCTTTAACGACAGTTTTAATGATTCATTTTAACAATCTTCCCAACTTGTCTTTCACGCATATGCTTGGGGAAACTCTAAGGAAGGGTTGTTGTACAGAATTTTAACAGTTCATCAAATTTCAAAGATAAAATTCAAGTTCGTTAATATCCAAGTTCTGCGAAGCAACCGGCCCATGGTGAAATAATAACAGAACTTGAATAGAACTTTTTAAAAATTTCGTCCTTAGTGACCAGTCCAGGTATGGGGGCTCCATCGAAACCAGACTCAAGTTGGCCTCTCAGAAACTGGACGTACTATATAGGACCCGCAGATACTTTGATAGTACAAAACTGCTGATCCTATAAAAATCTAGAAATGAATGAATTCTAGCAGCACGGTACGGATTCAAGTACAGTTTATTACGTTTAATTTATTTGCAAATATTTACACTGAACCCAAATATTTCGAAATTCACAACAATTTCCAAAAAACATAATAATTAATTTCAAAACATTTCAAATTTTGCAATCTGCATTGTAATCATCAGATTGCCACTTCAAATTTGTAATTCATTATGTGTCCCCTTTACCGTATTATACCATACTACACTCTAATATCCTGTTCCCAAGTACCCTTTTCCCAAAGCAACTAGCCGCTGACATGGTCGAGAGGCCGGGCCCGATGGCGGTGGCTGGACCGGAATATCACATTTGCATTTGGCCAGAAACAATGGTCAATGATTTGTTTTGTGTGCTTTGTTTCGACAAGTGCGGAGCTCTTTATTCAGCACAATGGACTGTACGACGTACGTACAGTTTACAATGCCATCAAGTTGTTTGTAGTCATTTATTGTCTTCAAATGGCACAAAGCAAATTATGTAGGAACGTGAGTAGGTAAGCACTTCGACTACTAGGTACCTGCTCCTTTTACCACAGTATGTGGAAAGTTTGATACTTCAGAAATTATCCATAGAATCTGCAGATACAAGATGTTATCTAGGTCATTATTCCTCGCCAGAATACATTTATCTATTCGTAAAAATGAATGTTTCTTTTTTATCCATTATCATTTCCTACAGAATTCATCCGATTGTGATGAAACTTTGGTGAGTTGTCATCCGGAGACCCGGACAAACCTAATCCCATGAACTTGGGCACCTTTCCTAAGTCACCAAACGTAGCGAAACACCTGGGGTGACCTGTGAAAGTGCATTCCAGAGTCCACATTCGCCTTGGACTTCCCAATGATAAGTCTACTTGTCAGTTGCTGCGACCGCCCCGGCCTTGAATGCTGGTGCCGGATATGAAGCAAACCACCGCCACGTAATGACGAGCCTCCTTACTTGTTATTACTACAAAGCAAAGATGTGGATAAGCTATGGAAGAAATACAGCTTAAAATTAGTGCAAAAGGGAAGAGTAGAACGCTGATAAGAAAGTTGACTTAAAACTATCACTGAATAATAACAGATGGTAGGGACATAATGGTACGTTAGCAAAAATTATGTGGCGTACTATACATACATATTTTACTTGGATATCTTCTCCAACGCATCATCATCATACAAATTAATCCTTTAATAATTTACACACGGGTAATTGGTTAACCTTTGTCCTTTCATCGTAATTTAGGGAGCCACAATTTATTATACTCTGTTATAATGAAGAGTCACAGGAATTAATACACAACTTTCGTTGATGCAAAATGGCAATTTTGCCTTTGTTAGAACAAAATAGTTACAAATCCACCCATATAATATTATATTATATTTCAAATCCACCCGTATAATATTATATTATATTTCCCAAAAGGGGAATTTTTTTAGAAATCAAACACTAATTTATAATATTACTACATTGTGGAATGAATACACGATAAACCAATTAAGTTCCATTCATTTGTCAAGGTATATATATATTATATACTTTTAAAAAATACACATTGGTACTCAACGGTATTTGGTCGATGTAAGTACTACAATGAAAACAAAAACAAAATAAATAACAGAGTAAATAAATAATAAGAACAGTAAAAATAATAAGTTTTATTATAACCTAAATAACATTTTACAATATAAATCCATAGAGTGTTTTGATTTTGAAACTTTATTACTTTGTTCCCCTTATTTATTTAGAACTGAACCAATTTCACCCTTCTGCGATTTTATTTAGATTGGTTCAAATTCTTCAAAAGATTCGAATGGTTTTAGACTGGCAATAAATAAGTGGGACAGATTTTTAAGGATAATGTTAATTGTTAATTTATACTATAGAAACTAAACAAAAGGTTATGTAGGTCTTTGGGTTAGTAATTATAGATTAGGATTGGTTATACCTAGTGATGAAGTTATTAAATATTTCTTAGTAGGTACCTACCTATGATGTGTTCCCTTGTAAGCTCTTATCTGATGTTGATTTATGAATTCGGGGCCTTATTGTAATGTAGAGTAAACGTTTGTTTATCAAATGTGTAAAATTTAAAACACGCTGGTTAGTATATACCAGATGACGTGTGTAGTGCATAGACAGGAATGTATGTGTCAGTGTAGTATTAAAAATTATTATATCATTGAGATGATGCACCTTTTAAATATGCGCAGTGAAACCGAAAAAATGTCGATGTAAGTGTTTACACAAATATTGTTGAAAATATGAAGAGCATGAATAATTATTATGAAATTCTATAATAATATCAGTTGCAAATGAAATCCACGCCGAGTAGAGAAATGAATTACAAACAATTTCCAACTAATTAAGAATAAAAAATATAATTATCAAAGCATCTCGTCTAAATCAACAAAAGTTGATACGTGGCAGCTAGATTTTATTTCCCTCTGGACCCCGTGTTAAGGGATGCGGTGCACTTCTGTGCAAAGCCCACTTGATGGATAAAGATAGATTAGAACAAACCGGATCTTATGAGAACAGTGTTGTAGGAGGACTGAGAAGTTTCACAGAATTTATCAAATATAAAATTTAAGTTCTGTGAAAGTTCTATTCAATTTCAGTTATTATTTCATCGTGGGTCGATTGTTTCACAGTAGGTTAATACTTAGATAGTGACATAATTCGAATAGGACTTTCATATAACTTAAATATTAAATTTGAAAATTTATATTGTTCATATTCTGTAAAACAAACACTCCTTAATCTTTTTCGTCACTGAACTCGTTTTCCTTATATTCAAGCACTGAACGGGTGTTTCATTATAATTGTCAATGGTGCTAGCTACTCAAGGCAACCTTCATTGAAATTCAGTAACAATGGCTACCATTTCCTCCTATCTTATATAATTTGACGTTTGCGATCTGTTTCCATAGTTAGAGGAATCAAAGTTTTTCATATGATCTCCAGACTAGAGTGAGGTCCAAATTCGAAAAAAAGGTCACGCTTGAGATGCAACCATATCGCTGACTTAGAAAATGTCTAATCTATTTTTTGAAAAATCTGTACGTGTTTTATAACATTAACTCTTGAACGGCTTGCTATGTTGACGTCGTGAAAAAAACACAACAGTTGTCTAAAATGAATTCCAGATCAATTCAACTCTTTTGAGATCAAAAACATAAATCAATCATAGGCGGTATTTGCTTAGAGAAATCTATTTGACCTTCAAAATATAAAAAGGCGCATTTTTCATTTATTTCACCTAAAACTCATGAAAAATACTTGATGTTTGAGCGAAGCCATTGTGACTAAAATCATAAAATTAGATTCAATGATTAGCAGCATGGTGTAGGTACTGATATGTTTTGATTTATGCACAAGTATTTATTTTAATTCAAATAACATTATTTAAGGCTGTTAAAAATTAAAAATTATCTTGTATTTCCTCGTTCCACAATAATCTCTAATGAACATCATCATGTCATAAACATTTTTATCAAGTTCGTGTCCAGGCTAAAAAATGATCATGCAGATAATAATGTATTATTTTCTTCTTTATGAGACAATTTTTAAGAATATTGGAACTCTAACCGAAATATAAATATGGATATGTATTTACTAATTTCCAGAATATTATGATGGACCTACCTACATTTTAATTTTTAAGACTGTTTTCAGCAATAAAGTTGAAACCATTGCATACCAGTTTCGATACTGTTAATAAAGTTTAAAAAAAATAATAATTATTACATTATTATAAACAGTATTATAAAGTGTGATCCTGCTTATAGAAGATAATGTTGTAATGGGTAACAACAATTGATCGTCATTTTGTAAGGGGGTAATTACAATATTACTTGCTATGCGCCATTTACAAACTTACTACCAGGCAATATGCTGCGAATTGCAATGTCATGGTTAAACCAAGGTAGTAATCAATAGAGTTGATGGTTGATAAACCATCCACACAATACCTGATGGGCTTTATATTGCTAATGATGATCAGATTTTGACACCAGGTGTTAAGTTTTATAAATTAAGATGAAATCGGGAAGGAGAAGATTCTTACAAGATTCCAACTTTGTAGAAGGTCGTCCACGCGCCAAAATCCTGTAGGTAGTTCATTGTGGAATCGTGAACAAATCTACCTTCTGAGCATGAAACTAAGAAATCTCTCTCGAGGAGTGGGCATGATTCATTTACAACTTCATCAGGAAATACTGGGTTGATATAATAAAAGTCATAGTTTTCAAATCATAAAAAACAAAACTCTTTTTTAACTTTAAGCATTTAATATCATTTTATAAGAGTAATATGAAGCACCCACCGATTCAGACCATTATAAATATATCTAAACCTGACTAGCTACATCTAATCGCCGTGACCAGATCAGCAACCCCGTCGAAGGATCCAGGGTATCATCTGGTTAGGGCGGCATCTCGGGCGGCCAGCCCATCAGGATGATGTCGTCTCTCGTTCAGACCCGAGTTCGGGTGGATGCCGCACAGGGCTAGAGGAATCCGGTAGGCGCCAGTTATGAAGAAAGCAGGTGGTCGGCAAGGTGAACTCGGCGCGATCTCGATTTCCGAAATAAGGGTCACGGCCGATTTTATATTATTAGATAACCGATCTTGGCCACCAACGGCGACAAGGCGAGCGCGGATTGCAGAAAATCGTTACGATTTAGAATCCAAGAATATTTAATCCAGCCATCACCGGAATGCGGGTTTATTACACTCGTGGCTCAAAATTCGCTTTTTGCGTAAAAAAATTTCCTTAAAAAGGAAACTTAAATGAAAGTGAATTCACTATGTCCCGGTACGGGAATTAAGAATTTTAAAATATCAATCCAAATTGCTCGAACTATTATTTAAGGTTCTAAATACGGCACTGTTACATTTCGGCAAAGTCTCCGCCCAACGAGACCTTGCTGGGAAGTGTTGCGTTAGTACGGATATCTCCCTACATCTCTTCTCGCGCCCGTTATATGGTTGTTAAAAAAAACCTCATAGACAATAAGAAATTAGTATCCACTGTACCTATTTGAAATTTTATATAAAATATTTAATATTTTCATAACAATGTGTTACATATAATATGTTACATCATATTAAGTAGTTATATTATATATTAAATTAATAAAAAGAAAATACTTTGTTTTACGTCACTTTATTGATATTTTGTAGTCTACTGGTTTCGGTACCTCCGTACTATCCTCAGAACTGTTATAAAAATATTTCAATACTTAAATACTAAAACAAAATACTTAAATACTAAATAAAAATTCTTAAATAATAAAAACACTAAAGTACTGAAACAGTATTTTTATAACAGTCCTGAGGATGGTACGAAGGTACCGAAGCCGGTAGACTACAACAAATCAATAAAGTGACGTAAAACAAAGTATTTTCTTTTTATTTATTTAAAATTTCAAGTCACAATGTGTTTGCTTCTTTTGAAAAAAAAATTATATTTGTTTGTAAAGTACGATGAAGGGAAAAGAGACAGAGAAAGGCTGGGAATTAACTGGCTGTTCAGATCTCATCACTAAACACGGTTAAATCAAACAAGGTATCGTTCCTGAATGGTGATCCCTTAGTAATATTGTTATTAACAATTGTTGCTGGCCGAATAATTGGTTTTATGGATTTTAGAGAGATATAAGTTCTTTAGAATAAAAAAGAAAATCAGTCGATTTTGTCAGCCAATGAAGGAAATTTGAACAAGCTAGAAGTTATACAGAACAGAGCTATGAGATGTACGAATATACTGGAGAAAGGAAAATACGCAAAGGTTAATCAAATGAGAGAGGAGCTAAATTAGATTCTAATAAAAAAGAGGCTGCTTTTTAATATGTTAATGTTTGCGCAAAAAGTTATGAAAAACCAAATGCCAAAATATTTTAAGGATGGAATTGTTTTTAATAGAGATGAACATAATTATGAAACAAGAAAAATAAATTGAGTAAGATTTCCACATACGAAAAAACCACAAAACTGCCTAATGTATAGAGGACTGTATGATGAAATGCCTGAAAGTATAAAGAATGAATGTATTTAAAAATAAATGTTATGCTTACTGTAAAAATATTTTAATTTATAAAATGAAATGTTACCTTGAGTATATTAATTTATATTCTCACTTACTAACTGACCATCACGCCGTTTCCCCGCAGGGGTAGGCAGAGTGGACGGACCGCCAAACAACTCGGTCTTGGCACACGCTCTTTGCCTCACTCACGTTCATACATCGTCTCATACATACTCTTCTAGTATTCTCAACATGGCCCGACTCAAGTATCTGATTCACTCGACCGTGCCATGTCTTACTCGGGCGTCCCCGACTTCTTCTACCATTCACATTTGCGTCGTATATTATTCTTACACTACTTTCTTTGTTCATTCGCTCTACATGCCCAAACCATCTGAGGTTCTCTTTCTTAATCTTACTCATTATGCTTACATCAAGCCTTACATTCGTTATGGATATCCACATTTCTCACACGATCATACATTGTTTTTCCACACATATGCCTCAAGGATCTCATTTCTAAAGCATTCGGTCTACTTTCATCCTTCCTCTGCCAGTTCCATGCTTCACTGCCATACATCAGGGTAGGTACCAGGACTCCATTGTGGACTGCTGGCTTGGATTCTTTTGACAGTTTTCTTCCTCCATTAATGGAGTTACCGGTATTCACCCTTCTTTCAATATCTCTATCAGCCTTCCCATCTCTCGTCAAAAAACTACCCAGATACACAAACTTATTCATCTGCTCCAAGTATTCATCATTCACAACTATATTGTATACTGTTTTCGTACTCTCTCTTTCAAACACATATATTCTAACGTATTATAAAATAACTCAAAAATGAAATAAATAATGAAAAAAAAAAAAACCTAAAATAAATTAATATTTGGTGAACGAACCAAATCTCATTAATTATTTAGTATCTTGGGTCGATTCGCGAGCTTTGCCATCTGTTGAAAGCTTCTGTTCAGTTCGCCAGGTGAATACGAGCCGCTGGCTGAAACCTAAAAATACTTTGGCCCGGCGCAAAGTTCAACTATTTGGGAAATGAACCGGCGCGCGTGATTCTCTGGAATGAAGCTGAAATTAACGGAAAATGTCCGGTTCAAAATACGTAGTCAAATTTTGAAACGTATTTTGCAAAGAGCGTATGCATTATACCTATTTTGTTAATTAATGTTAATGATAACTTTTCGGAGTCATTGTTACTAAAACATATCCGATTTGAATATTGCGAAAATGACTGTAGAGCAGTGAGCCGGGAGGGTGGATATATTGAGAGGCAGAGTGGGAACGCGAGAGGGGAAGCGGACGCGTAAAGGGAATAGGACGAATGGGAAAGAACACGCAGGAAGAAACAATTTCTTAATTAAATGGCATAGCAACGCATCCTGGGAACCAGCTAGAGACATATTTTATGGAGTACCTCCTATAACATGTGTATATATTTATTTAATATCTGTTAGTTGTTATAAGTGGAACAAGGAATTTTATAATTGTTAGGTTAATTACACAGGTTTAAATTAGCCACATTGTAAACTGTTGATTTTCCTAAATTAAAAATAAAATAAATAATATCTTATTTAATTAATAACAGATAACTTTGTATAAACCACTTTTTAATAAACAATATCGACATGTATCAATAACAATGTTATCTTCTTCAGAAATAATTTAGAAATTTTAGAAATTAGAATTAATAGTAATTTAAGTATTATAAATAACAAAACATTTTTTAAAAGTAGCCTGATTTTATTTTCTTATTAATACTTAGAATAATTATTTATTTTTTGATTTAGACTAATTATTTCAATTATTTGTTCTTAAAAGTTTTTTATTATCTAAATGCAATTTTTTTTTTTTTAAATAATTTTTATGTTTAATTTTGTATAACTATTTTTATGATTTTTAAGCAATTAATCACCTCTACTTTTTAATATTTCGTCTATGTTATAGTTTATTCTAATTTGTCTATACTTGTTTGTCATTTATTTTTCTTTATATTAACATATCCTGAAGAAGATAACATTGTTATTTAAAAGTGGTTTATACAAAGTTATCTGTTATTAATTAAATAATGCCACAAAGTTATTTTGCAAAGATTGAAGAAGTAAATAATATCTTAGTAATTTCCCACTATTACTATTATAAGAGTTTTCCAGAACTTCAATAAACCAGATTTACTATTATTTTTTTTTATTTTTATGTGAATACCTCACAAGAGTCACAGCTGCTCCAGTCTGGAACCAGTGAGACTATGGCATGGTGGCCGTACACCAGGGCGATACTTAGAGTATCTTCCACTTTGGAACGTGCCGAAAATATACAATTTATTATTTTTAAGAATTAATTGTGAAATAATACAAATTAATCAAATACAATGTGTTTGCGCACGCCGGGATTCGATTCCGCGACCTTCGGATTGCGAGGCCATCGAATTATTGAGCCGCCGCTACCCGAATTTCTACCAATTTCTTCCATATCTCCCTTAAACATTTAAGGTTTTTAAGCTCTAAAAAATTATATGTTATTTTTGAAAATAATATGTCTATACATTCCCCGAGCCGAAACGAAAACTATATGAAATTCTCTTCATAGAAAAAAAATCGCAAAGTATGCTCCGAAAATTATCATCAACACATTTGTTTCAGTTATTTTATAAGTTAAATGTATGAAAAAATTCACAGGGTTTCTTTAAATGCTGTTTTAGCCACCCACACGAGATTCTTGCTCTATTTTATTCTATTTTCGCTTCAATTTAATCGTTTTAAATATTAACGCGCTATCTCCAACACTCGTAATTACATATCTCTCCTTCTTCTTTTTTTGAACGGGAATATGGCACCTTAATGAAAAAAAAATGATAATATTTATGAAAACACTTGCGCATCTAATCATTCATAACATGAAATTTCTTCATTCTAAAGCTTTATATAATATGCATAAAGAAAGCTACACAATCTTTCAAAGGATAGTATTTTTTGTGTTCAGAACTTATTACCGCTGTGCCACGGACCTCATTATATATTTATTAGGTATGTGTAGTGAAATTATGAATCCGTTAAAATTTTCTGAATTTCCTGTATTATACAAATTCTTACAAGTCCGTCTTAATTCTAAAGATGAAGAAATCCCAGAAGAATTTCGATGCAACATAAAATTCACAGAATTTTAATTTATCTCCGAAGAATCTTAAAAACACAGAATCATGCCAATTTATTAGAACATCGGAAACGTTGCTTCAGTCTCAGGTGTTTTTTCCCAGTAAAAGGTTCATCTTAGGGTAGAAATTCTAATATAAGGTATGAACGAAAATTAAAAAGAACTATTCGTTTTTCGTTTGAACCTCGCTCCTGCAGGGCATATGCTTAATGGAAATGCTAATGCTTTTTAGTTAACGTTAATGAAAACACCTGTCATTTTTTCCACACTTTATTAAAATGAAGGTAAATGGTTCTTATTTAAAGAAAGAAATCTTCGGGTCTATAGTCTAGATTCACCTGCCACATTTTGTTCTAGAAAGGGACTCAGTCACAATACTCTGTGAGTATCAAACTCTATTCGCCATTGACCTTGCCATTGAGCGTGTTTTTGACCATGCTTTTGACCATGCTATTGACCATGCTATTGACCATGATATTGTCCACCCTGTAAGGCACAATAAATTATTCTATAATATTTTTCTGTGAGCATTTAAAAACATATATTAATTTATTGAAGAACACTAATAATCTAAACGAAAATTTGAAAGTGAACAAGACACAGAAAAACGAAAAAATAATTGTCGCAACTGGGACTCGCACCCAGAACCTCTCGTCTAACCGAGATAAACGCCTTTTCCAATTACGCCACTGATAACATCGAAAGTTATTAAGAGAGAGTTGTTCTTATAAGAATTAAATATACATAATTCTTCTTCCCCTTGTCCTATTAGGGTCGGGGACCCATTGCATCGACAAGGCTCCTCCATAAGTCCCTGTCTTGTGCTGATTGTTCGGCCTCTGTCCATGGTAGACCCATCCTCTCGTCACACAGTTTCTGGAGTTGCCTCGCCCAACTGCGTCTGGGGCGGTTCACTGGACGTCTACTCTCTGGAATCGCACTCAGTATCTTCCTCCGAATTCGGTCATCAGACATTCTTAGTACATGCCCAAGCCACCTCAATTGAGATTTTTCTATGAAGGGTAGCAGTGGTTCAATTTTTAGATCATCTCGGATCATCGAGTTTCTTATATGATTCCATTTCGTATCCCCTGCCACTCATCTCAATTACCTTATTTAGGCAGCTTGGACTCTGGAACGTATTCGTTTATTTAGCATCCATGTCTGGTGGCCGTAAGTGAGCGTCGGGCGGTATACCGTTTTAAACACTGCCATCTTTATCTTGATGCTGAGCTCGGCTTTTTTATTACTGAGCTGTATAGAGGATGCAATACACTGCTTGTCGCACTTATTCTTCTATCAATTTCTCCGTTTTGCTGACCATTGCTGGAGAATTCGACCCCAAGGAATTTGAAATTGTCCACCTGTTTCAACTGAGTTCCATTAGCGAGTATGTTTCACAGAATTAAATATATACTTTTTTTCATAATAATTGTTTCCGGTTTGCATTGAGTGAATTTCGAAACTATATTAAGTAGGGGAGACCTAGGAGAGTTGTGACTTTTTTTTTAATTTATGGACATATCTCGCTCAAGAAACATTCCACAGTTATGACCTATGTGAATTAATGTAGCACCATTCCCTCCCTTTCCAAAACAATCATCAAAACTAATTAAGGTATTACGGTTTCCGAGAAAATCTATTAAAAGAAAAACTTCTCCCTCTGTCACAACTCCCCTATCACCGTGGTAAGTTGTGACAGCCTTGTATTTAGACTATTTGAGTATTAAAAAATACTGGTGCCTTTGTCTGTTTTTTTTTTTGTATAGTTATTGGCATTCTTAAACAACTCTCCTTTGTCACAACTCTCCTTTGTCACAAATCTCCTAGGTCTTAAACGAATATTATCATTAAAATAATGTAAACCATGTTTAACAATTTTCCACTTCTTTTATTTTTTAACATTACCGGTTTTAGCCCATTCATTTGGTCTTCAAAAATAAAATACGTGGGAAGAAGGATACGTATTTTAATATTTTTTATAACTGAATTCCACAGCATTGTCAGCATCAAAAACAGAAACATTATCAACATTTTAGTACCTATGTATCTACGAGAAGACACGATTTTGCGCAGAGGTCACAAAATTAAAAACACTGCACATTGCATGATTATACAGTTGATATAATTGTATCTTCCCTCACCATTGATATTGAATTATAGAGTTCATATTTATTTAAAAAAATAATAATAATTGTGCATTTTTCGGACTGGAGAAATTGAAGCAGTAAAAGTTCTCGGACGTTAGATCTGGCGCCAAGTTTTCTGCCTTAAATAGTTACATCAGCTTCTAAATGAATACATATTTAAGTTAACGTAAAAATATGTTAAGATTTCAAAAGAATATTGTTTATTCTACGTTTTCCATTCATATTTTTAGATTTAAACAGGACATTTCCTCTACTATTCATCCGTTTGCCATGAAACTTTGCTGGTTCGTTGTGCGCACGGTCGAAAAGTTTTCTCTATGTAATAGTGAGCTCTAGAATTATGAGATTAATTTTAAAATAAATAATATTCGGTGGCATGTGATGCGTTTGAAAACTGTGTGTATTTCATATAATTTAGCGGCAGGAGCTCAATTTCTCACACAGACAGCTGTATGTGGCCTGCTTACGCATCGGAAAATCACACGCATTTTAATGTATACACCATACGGAAAAACAAAAAAAATATTGTGTGTCCAAAAGCACTTAAATAAACAGAATTAAAGCATAAACAATTTCTTTGAGTGGCATAGCAACGTTTGCTGAGTACTCGCTAGTACTAAATAAAAATCAGTTCGACGATACGATAGACTTTTTTTTTCACAAGTTTTATTTTATTAATTGATCTTGCTTAAATTTTGTAAAAATGAACGAGACACGATGTCGAGCAACTTGAAAATCTAATCAAAGTTTTATTCACGTTTCCAAAGCACACAAATGGTAGAAATGAACACTTATCGAAATCGCTGTTCAAATGTTACAATGACGTGATCATAATCACATTAAATGCTCGGGGCACGAAACACTGGTCCCTCAAATGTTGGCGTTATTTCCGGCACTTAATGCCACGGCCGATTAATTGACACAAACCAAACTAGATAGACACTGTATTAACCAAAAAATACTTCAACAACCAAAACTCTTAAGCTGTGCTATGTAGTTTCAAAGATGTTGAAATGTAAGAGATGTGCAATATGCAATTTTTACTGGGTGGGACAGTGCTTCCCGGTGTCGCCGATATTTTTAACCGATTAACGAATAAATTAAATGATCGTTAAACTAAATGAACGATTTTTTCCGTATTAAAACTATATTGTTAACCAATACTAGTGCATACCTTAAAAAATCAACTAAATGAACAAATTATTTCCGTATGCAAAACTATTTCCATTAGGTAGTAGTCCGCCGACAGTCGGGCGGACATCATAACATATCTCTTTTGTATTTCAATATCTCTGGTTAGCTTAAAGGTTTTATTTCAAGTAAATTCATTAAACTATGTACTAAATCGAATATAAAAACTGTATCGAAGTCCTAAAAAATCTTCAACCTCAGTTGTATAAAATTAAAATAAATATTATGATTCTTAAAAGATAGTTGTAAGACATAATGAAAAACAGAAAAACGATCGGACGTCATTTTGACCGGTTTTTAGCCAAATTGTCCAAAGCGTCGATTTTGCACCCCACGACCAGCAGCAATTAATTAACAACATTTTTAGCTTTTTATGGTGGAAATAGGATGAAAGCAAACATCTTCAGGACGTAATTAAGTGTACAAAATTATTAACCAAATTAATGATTTACTTTATTTGTTGTAATTATTCATGCACTTCAACAATTTAAAATCCCTTGTTTGTAGACTTCGGATGGCTTGTTTCACAAAATTTGAACGATTCATCAACTTTCATAGTTAGTATTCGAATTCTGTGAAAGTTCCATCCTGTGAATTTTGTAAAACAACCCGTTCTTAGAAATAATGAAGTGATTTTCTTCAAACAACCCTCCACTAATTACGAGTACCGTTCTCCACTATCCAAAATATCGAGAATTGTTAACTCAAGTCCAGAGCCTTAATATTTTGATGCCAGTCCAAATGATTGTTTATGGAATAACGTCCAAATCAAGCACTTTACCAAAACCTTGAATAATAATCTATGTAAATACACACGTATGAACTGTTTATTTCTCTAAAATAAAATAAACAAGTAAATTACACGTCCTGCTTTTATTTTTGCTTCAATTAAAATAATATGTACCCGGCGCGTGTCCTTGCCGGGGACAAAGATTTTCAAAAATAGTTACAATGCTGTAGACAGATTACAATTTAAATTGTTTTAGACAACAATAATTTTTCTCTCAGTTTGAACATTTCCGTCAAGAAATTTCAACAAATTTCGTCAAGAAGCATCAAACTTCGGTTATAAGGGGTGGTAAAAGGGAGGTGTTTTTTGTAGGCCAGTTTTTCTTGTAGAACACTTTTTCCTTTTGTTTTGAAAATCAAGCGCTTCTACGACTCTTTCTTAAATTCAACAGCTTGGCTGTGGAATGAGTTACTGGCCTCTGTGTATCCCCCCAAATACATTGATTTTATGTTATATAAATTGTTTAATTGGACAGTTGTTCGTTTAAATAAATAAGAAACACATTTTCCGCAAGCGTCAGTATTTACATCCTAAAGAATAAACTGAATTTGTTGAATCTGTTTCGTTTTAGATATCTCCTTATCAGAGTTCCCGGTAAAACTGTAATCATGAAATTAGTGATATCAAGTCTATTAGCAAAAGTAGCACCTAGTTTATACGGAGAGCGTGAAAGCGGCATTCGATCAATCGAGCCGTTGATGGGAGATTGTTCCAATTCCGCGAATCAGGTGAGAATTGTCTAATTCAAACAGTCCCGACTCCGGGCATCAGCGTATAGCCGCGCCGCTGCGGTGAGCGCTCCCGACTACACATCATTACAGGGACGATTAGTCCACGGGCAAGTGTGATTATATTCTGATATTTTCGGCAAGACCAATATAGGTATCGACCAGTTTAGGTTGCTCTTTTAGTTTGTATGAAACCTCTATCCTGCGGAGGTAAGTAAAAACGAGTCATTCTCTAGAATGAAGGACCGAGTTTAAACAGTTTTTCACCTTTTAGAATGATTTCAAGAATTGACCTGATAAATCGATTTTTACCATCACACCAGTAGACACTTTTTTATAATACTTAATATCATAATTAATTTAAATGCATGCAGGTAGCCATATACGAACAATTTATCCTCAAAAATTAAATTGCTGATTCTCATCACTTAAATTTTTTTGTCAAAATAAGAAAACAGAGTTGAAGCGAAATCCCCACCTTACGATTTTTAGGTAGAAGAAGAATATTGGTAAGTAAAAAAACAAGTAAAATATTAAACTGATTTTTTTAGGAACTTCAAATAAAAAAAACACATAAAACAAAAAAACGCATTTTTTAAATAGTTATTTTATTACTTTTACAAACTTTTTTAATAATTTGAACGGCTTGAAATCCTTCTTGTCAAATCATTGTCATTGCAAAAGATCCAGTAGTTTCAAAATGTTTTTTTTTGTGTTTTAAAGAAAATTTTATAACATTAATATTATGACAGGTTTACTTTCACATTTTTCCTTTACTTTTGAAAATGTAGGTTTGGTGAGAACATGTATTTATTTAAAATGTACTCTGTTGCAGTTACGCCAGCTTCAGACTCCTAGTTTTACCTGTCCATTGTACCTGCATAGGTCGGCTGCGCTGGCACGCCGGACCGTGTGGATGAAATAACTGCGCAGTTATTTAGACCTGAGCCTGAGCAGGCAACCGGACGAAAAGGGAAAATTCTAATTTTGACGTGCGCGTTAGTGAGTCAATATAAAACCGACCAATTTTAACGCGTTGTCTGTCGACTGCGCGCCTTTCAGGTGCATCAAGCGATTTCTGGATACCTGCGCAGGTAACCCGTACATTTACGCCGGATGAGTTTGCCTGAGCGTCTGGAGCCGGCATTAGTTTACAAACTATTTTATGTCAAAATCGATTTTAACCTCAAATGATTTTGACAAAAGTAGTCAATACTAAATCGCCAATCTGGCACTACTACATATATTAGTAGATAATAATTTAAAAAAAATCTGAAGTAAATATCTCAATACAATGATAAGGTCAGGGTTCAAAACTAAAAACCAACACTCTCTAAGGTGAACAATTTTACTTTACTCAATACAATTTGGGTTAACTTGTAACTCTGTCCGTATTTATCTAGGTAGAACTTACCTGTCAGAAACTTTATCCTGCAGCTATTTACATAGAAAATCTTTACTGACGATTAAACCAAAGTTCAACTAAAGCAAAGTCTACAATATGGCGATTAAAGCAAACCAGATACTGGTACGGATGTACTTACCGGCTGCCGGCAAATTTGCACCGGGATTTGTGCCACCCTTGGGCCTGGGGATTCGAACGAAATATTCTCGTGAAGAGCGATGGACAAAACGTAATAGACGTAGGATTTATTTTACTGATATGGACCGGAATTTAATTATTAATCCGAATCCGAAACCCAAACTCTATTCACTCGATAATAAATTATTAAAATTTCCCTGAAATTCGATAACATTGTCCAATTTTTCATTTTTTCTTATATATGAATTCTGGACCCGAATTTGGCATCCTTAATTAAGATGTGCAGGTGCAATATGTGCATTGAGCACTGTATGCAGTCAGGCTGAATGATGTGGAGAGGGAAGAGAAATTGAGAAGATAAGGATTGGATGGCATTGTTTGACTATTCAGAACTGGAAACTAAATACTGCTGTGGAAAGCGAACAATGCACCACTTTCACGAAATATACCTTCCATTGTCAGTTCATACGCCAATTATCATCAGCGACGCGACGCCGAGGTAGAAAGCAAATCATTCTGTTTCCGATTGCCGTCGATTCAATTGCTTGCGAATTACCCCAGTCTTCGCCCTTTGATAAATAATTTCTTATATAAATATAAATTTATTGGATGAATATCGTTTAATAAACCTGTAAGTAAATAATGTTGCTTACTTGATATATCATTTCAATTATTCGTATCCCCACGCTGCTAAAGCCATTTTACGTAAATTTTCGATACTGATTGGTTTTCTTTCACCAGAGGATTGCCGAGAGTATATACTAATCTATAATGTGATGTTACTATAATAAACGTATATATTATATTACTTCGGTTTTAATAAAATAACCCTTACCAATTACATTCAAATTAATTAGGCCCGCAGCCGATAGTTGATCGAAGTGGTTTAATTAAAATTTCAATTTCGATATTCTGATTGGCAAACTTGATTTTCATAAAGGTGGAAATAGTTTTTCCGTGTCGTCAAAATTAAATTCAATTAAGTATTTAAATAATTATGTACCTAAGTGACATAAATCTTCAAAATATTGAGTTGGTCATGCCTGAGTGCATTTGACGAGCAATCGTATCTGTCATTTATTATACGCAAGTTTTAACATTTTCAAAGACCATACAAAGATGGTCAGATTAAGTAATAATCAAATATTATATCAAATTTAAGAGGTGGGTACTAACGAATTTCGTATATAATATTTATATTTCGTTCAAAAAATGTTCTTCAGTTTTAATATATGTTAAATACTATTTAAAATTTCTTAGCATCGTATTGTCGCTTATTGTTCAGCTAAGAAAGGGTAGTTTAGTCTACATCCCCAGAAAACTTCTAAAACCAATATTTTTCCTTTACAAAGTTATATATGTTTTAAGTGTTGCCCTGGTGAAAGGCCGCCATTCAGAATCTAAACGTTGCTTAAAATGCTTGGTGGAGTATTTATTGACCAGATTTGAATATCCTGGTTCATTCCAACCTCCTTCTTTCCCATTTCCTTCCCCTGTCCGATATTTTCAGCCTCTCAACGTATCGCAATTATATAGTTCCGGAAAGTCGCATGGTAACAGTTGAGAACCTTGTGCGATATTTACATAAAAGCATAAAATCATTTTTGGTGTTTTTAAAATAGTTTCTAGTTTTTACGTTGATTATAAGAAACTTTGATGAATTGTTGAACATTAAACTAAACATTTGTCGGTTGTAATCAAGTATATACCATTGGTTGATTAAAAAGATTTGCAGATTGGCTAGAAAAACGATGATTATGAATCATTCTCTTCTGAGTAATGAAAAAATAAATTAAATAAACCAGCCGGGGCGAAATAAATTAAAGGGATTCGCTCACAACCCCTCCCCATACAGCCTCCATTCCGCTACTGGACCGGGCTAATTATCCACGTACTAAACCACCCCGGCCACTACCCCCACCCCCACTCTCGCCCACCCTCACCGCAGAATGCTTTTGCTTCAAACCATTCTTCATCCCTGTATTAGCATAATTAAAAGGTGTTTCAGAAAATGCAGATTTTAATTAAATGTTTATATTATTTTATATTCATAAATCAGAAGAATGAATAAGTGCCTTTTTAAATGTGATGTATAAGCAATACGCAGGTTCCCGAAAAATTGATGAATTTTAGATAGCCAAAATGTATAAGGCTTTGTTGGTATTAAATGAAAGCATTTTGGTGGAATTTAACGTTTTCGTTTTATTTTGAACACTCACTGACCAAAAAGCTGCATTCTCTCTCTGACTGACGAAACGTCCGTATTTTATCAGAGAGTGTATATAAAATGATCGGAATTCCAGGCATGTACCTATTTTTTAAGCCCATTCGACACTAGTTGTAAAACGCTTTTTCGAAAAATTTCGATTTATTTTGTTTTGGCTCTTGGATCATTAATTTGGGAGGGCCGCCCTGGGATCCGATTATTGTTTATTGGATAACCAACACTCCTGCCATAGGTCACCTAAAGAGGTTCGCCACGTTTGGTGACTTAGCAGGGGTGTCCGGGTTCTTGGGATGTGAATTGTCCGATCTTGACGGCAGTTGCGCCTTCCCACCTGACAGGCCGATCGGTAGACTGGTTGAGGGAGACCGTTTGATATTTCCATCGGCGCTTTCTCGGAATATTGCCTTGCACTGCAGTGAGAGGGATGGATTCATATGTCCGTTCCTCCTGGACAAACTACCCCCAGATTCCTAACCACCCCTTATACCTTTTTCTTTCCTTTCCTGGAAAGACCCTCGATGACATAGGCCCTGGGTGAAATGATTTTCCTCGGGTATGGAGCTAATGCAAAAGAGTCCATTTGTATCAAAATAGCTATTTGAAGAAAAGCTGAAAAATGTATTATAATATTTCTTCCTTGCTCTTCCTACATTCCCTTTTTCTTTTCTGTCTCCTTTCCATATAACCTTCCTGCCACCTCACCAAATTTCCAAACTTAGTGATGCCTTAGACCCTTTGGCCCCGGGCAGGTGGGATATTGCCGAACCCTCCACAAAACGAGCCTCTGATATTTTTGGTTAAAATAGATTCAGTGGGACCGCAAAATCCTGGAAAGTCTTATGAATAATTTATTGCATTGCGCTGTCCGAAGTTTGAATATTTCTGGAATAATTATTGTGCTTAAAGTTTTTACTCTCTTCATTAGGCTGCTATTGAAACATCACTAGTGAAGTTATAAGTTAATAATCAACGCCACCCAATACAATTAAATTTGTAGATGTGTTCAATTGCACGGAATACAATTGTGTTTAGGCTATAATAAGATACCTCAATAATAATAACAATATCGCAATTTAAATTGCATATTTAAAGGTTGTCGCAGAAAACATATGGGATGTAAAGAACAATTAGTTATTGATTCTGTAATTCTAAAACAGATTCAAACCCAAAAACGTAATTTACATATTTGTTATATAGATTACCAAAAAGCTTATGATAGTGTCCCGCACTCGTGGCTGATAAAAGTTTTAAATATATACAAAATTAACCCAATTATTATTAGCTTTTTGGAAAAAATTATGGCATTTTGGAATACCGATTTGCTTTTGAATTTGAAAGATAAGAAAATTATAGTACCGGGCATTTCAATAAAAAGAGGGATTTTTCAAGGAGACTCATTGAGTCCTCTTTGGTTTTGCTTAGCATTAAATCCTCTATCTAAAATGTTAATTAAAAGCAAGTTTGGAATAAAAATTAAAGGTAATACTAGAGAGAGAAATATAATTTCTCATTTATTATTTATGGATGATTTAAAATTATATTCAAATTCTGAACCAAATTTAGAGAAAATGATTAAAGTAGTTAAAAATTTTTCAGATGATATTAAAATGACTTTTGGTTTAGATAAATGTAGAACGATCCATATAGAGAAAGGTAAAATTATAGATGGAGACGAGGGTATATTTAGACATTTCAAAATTGAAAGTATGAAAGGGGGTGAGGTTTATAAATATTTAGGATATCCGCAATCAAATAGATTAGATCATACTAGTATTAAAAATGATATTAGGATTAAATTTAAAACTAGGATCAGAAAAATTTTGAAATGCAATCTATCTGCTAAAAATTTAGTAAAGGCGATAAATACTTGGGCAATACCTCTATTAACTTACTCATTTGGCATAATTAAATGGTCTAATACAGATTTAGATAGCTTAGAACGATTAATTAGAACTACATTAACTAAATTTCATTGCCATCATCCAAATTCAGCTATAGAACGTATTAATTTACCCAGAAATTTAGGAGGTAGAGGTATAGTCAAAATAACATCTTTAAAACATAATCAGGTAGAAATGCTAAGAAATTTTTTCCATAGGAAAGCTGATAGTTCAGAAATGCACAAAATAATATGCAAGGCAGATAGAAATATTTCACCATTAAATTTATACGACGAGAATGCCAGCATTCTTATAAATACCAACCAGGAATTATTAGATTCCTGGTCAAATAAAATTCTTCACGCAAAACACTTCAATTATCTCAACCAAACATATGTTGACAAATTTTCGTCAAACAAATGGTTGAGTATTGGAGAGTTGAGCGCAGAAATAGAAGGCTTTATGCTTGCCATACAAGATAGAGTCATTAATACTAAAAATTTGTCATACTTCCTGGGGCCAGGGTGATACTGAAGCCACGTAGGGTCCAGTGTAATACTTCTGGTCTCCAGAAATATGTCCCTCCCGGGGGGGGAACAAGTGTTAAGCAGGCCCCCCGGGGGCAATATGCCTCGGCTTGGAAGGCTCAGCTCAGGGTAGTAGGGCTCCTCCGAGGCTGTCGATGGTTGACTCCAATGAAACAAGGTTTAGGCACAATTCAAATGTATTCAATAATGCAAGGGTGAACATTACAGGCAACCAGGTAAGCTGTTTAAGGCCTAGCATAAGAGAGAGAGAGGCACTAGAAATACTACTGAATTTAGGCTCGGAAATACTATAAGAGGGTTTAAAATCTCACGTGGCGTCGTACGGATGCAGGCAGCTTCCTACGAAGTGGAGAGATCTAGAGCAAAGCTCATAGATCGTGTGCAGGAACGGGGCGGCTCGGGGTGCGTGGGCGGCTTCTCGGCGTCATGGTGGGCGGATTCGGTCAGCTTACCGAACCGGTGGGTGATAACGGTGAAATAAGCGGCTATCGGCAATGTAGGCGGATTAAAAGCCGGGCGGCCAGGGCTGCCATGGTATAAAGTAGGCGGCAGTAGGATTATACAGGCGTCTGTGGTGATAGCGCCATACTGGGATCGTAAGTGAAGACTTAATTAGCCGCGTCAAAGGGTGGCATACTGCCCGACAGTACGTAGTAGTACGTACGACTGCTCGCGCCGCTCTCTAGAATAGGTCTCATGCTTCGGTGAACGGTGGCCGGAGTTCTCTGTCCGTGATGAGCGAGACGGAAGACTCGAACGTGTGCCCTATAAGGTAATGTCTTCTGCCATTGGCTGGATTTCGCGCCGTGTGGCCATATATGGTAATGTCTTCTGCCAGCCTGAGAGGGACAGCAATAATCACGCGAGAATGTACATGTACTGAGCACGTGACACACAGCTGCCTGCCGCTTGTATAGTATGTTCGTAGGATTTATGGGCAACCCATAACACTACCCTCCTCCCCCTGAAAAATGAAGGGAAAAGGCAGCGAGGCTGATGCAGGGGACCACGACCTTCCATACAGCATGTGATGCGATGATTGCCACAATGTGAGGTACAGAGCTACCTCTTCACCAGGATTTAAACACTCCCTACCTAAGAGCCAACAAAATTTTAACTACCTGTGAGCCAAGCTAAAAAAAACTAGCAAAAAACTGAACAAAGGTTGCCAACTCTCTCAAGAAATTAAAAAAAATGTGACGTACCTAGTGCGATACAAGACACGCTAACGAAGGTGCATGAAGAAATAAAGAAAACATGACCCTTCCGAGAAGGATTACTACCATGTAAAAATCTTAAAATTAAACAAAAAATTTCCAACACTATTCCTGTTATGGAATATTGTACGCTGACCAATGTCATGAAATGATCGAAACCAACTCATATTCGCGTCTTACTATGGAATTCTTAAAATTATACAACTTTGTTTTTATACACTTTATTCCTGTTATGGAATATTGTACGCTGACCAATGTCATGAAATGATCGAAATCACTCATATTCGCGTCTTACAATAGAATTCTTAAAATTATACAACTTTGTTTTTATACACTTTATTCCTGTTATGGAATATTGTACGCTGACCAATGTCATGAAATGATCGAAATCACTCATATTCGCGTCTTACAATGGAATTCTTAAAATTATACAACTTTGTTTTTATACACTTTATTCCTGTTATGGAATATTGTACGCTGACCAATGTCATGAAATGATCGAAATCACTCATATTCGCGTCTTACAATGGAATTCTTTTTTTTTAAATTATACAACTTTGTTTTTATACACTTTATGCTATTTTCACAATTCAATTTTAACCCAAATGTTAGTTTCCCGCACTCTCAGCTTGTCATGGTTTGTCTGGTTTGCATTTAATTATCAGGCATAAACGACCATCCTCTCATGTTCGCATATAATTGTAAGGTAATGCTACAAAACCTATCATGAATATTAATTTTCAGGCATAATATGAATCCTCTCATGTTTTCTCGACTCACCCTCGGTGACCCGTACAGCGCTGTACTTGGTATACTAGAAATATACCCTTGCCGCAACGACATAGACAACCGGATAGATCCCTTGGAATCCTCACGGTGAACTTGCGTTCGACGAAACCACATAGGACACCCTCTAGGTGTTCCCACCAAAATAACCAGACGAACCGTACTGACCATAAGTGCAATTACATTATTCTCTAATAAGAACAATAAGACCCGAATGACATAACTTTATGACATTACCGAGCTAATTTACTCAACTGGGTGCATACTCTTAAATCTTCTTACTACGAGAAGTACTACTCCTTATTTGAATACAGTGATATAGCAAGTTACAAATTACCGTACAATTGCGTCCTGATATGGCAAGGACTTTACACGCTGGCTTACCATATTGATACCGAAGTAATCAATTACGTGTTTACAAAATATTTATATAGTAATTTAATTAATTACATTTATCATAATTAAAACACTTGAATATACATTTGTTTACCCACCAAAAACTCTATGTGTGTGAGTACAATTTTGTTAAATAACTTTCAATTCGAGTTTGTTTCAACTCAACTTAAACTCTCAGGGTTTGACTACGTAAGGAGAGAAGAAAAAAAAAATTAAAATAAATAACAACAACGCCACGTATTTTTACCAAAAAATACGAAAATTTAATACTACCGACAATGTTATTAGAAGAGGAAAAAATTTTTTTTTAATTGAGTAACGAATTTCTTCCTAACACCGGAATCATATATACTTCCATTGTTCGGAAATTCGCGTTTCCAACAATCCTTCTGCTCTAATTCTAAGGAGTTTAGCCATCCTATCACGCTTTGGATTATAGCTCACAGCCGAATGACACGTTAGGTCGATACCCAAGTTCCATCCTATCGGACTTGTAACAGCTCTATAATACCACACAACGAGTAACCGTTGTTATATGATCGCGGAAGAAGGTTAAAATTCGATACCACCACAACCTACGTGAACCGAATAGTGTTGTCTATTGGGCCGATTCTGATAACAAAAATGTGGTAATATTATTATTACATTGCCTTTTCATCGTGAATTCACTCCAACATACGCTAGAATTGAGACATACCCCGTTAAGGAGTGGGTAACTACCCGATTGTGAACGTTTTACCGCCCCAATTTCTCCTATATCGCAACGTGTGAGATGTCCAATACTATAACGATTTAACCTACATGTGAGAATAATTCGACAATGAAAGAGATTGAAAAACCCGAAAAAAAAAGGACAAAAAATAAAAAAAATTATAATTGAAATGATATTTCCATTTATACATGACCTTATATTAATATATACACAAGGTTATTTACAACCATAAGGTTCCTAAGTTTCCTACTACTCAATGACCTACCCCAGTATGATGAGAGCTAGGTGCCTTTATACCTACCACTTGTACAAGAATTTTCTTATGCCGTCTCTTGCCAACGAAAAGAAAAGAATATGCTTGCATATTCTTTCATTGCATCTAAAATTAAGTACTTTTTAGAATGCAAATTGTTCCACGAAAATAGAAATTAGGTCTCTACTTCGGTCCCGGGCAGGATACTGAATACCTAACGCAGTTTTTTCTAATGAAAAACCTAGCCTAATTTAGGGTTCCTTGAACTACGCCCTCAATCAGTGTATCGTGTCGTGTTTCTTAGACGAATTTATATACTTATGTAACCATATTCATATATAAATTTAAAAAAAAATTTTTTTTTTTTAAAAAAAACAACCTAAGTGGCTACGCACTAGGAGAAAGTAATAAATTATTACTACCAATAATAGTCATTACAATAAATGAACTAAATATCGCATCAGTAATTTCACTAGTGTAAGGTGAGTTACCTCTTTTTTTTATAATAATAACAATAATAACACAAGTCTTCACGTGCAGACATACCGGCGTCCCGGATTGTCAACACTTGTGATGACGATCCATTAAGAAAGGAATTGTATACTTCTCTAATAACAAAGGTTAAGTTATATGCGTTATAACCTCGTACTAACCACTAGGGTTCATGACGTCCTAGGGTTGTACCTAAGGGGTAATAATTATATCTCAACTAATCACCGGACTAATCAGAGAAAATAACAACAAAAACATAAATAAAAACACTTATAAGGTTGCAACGACCGGGGTGTCACTACCCTTTTTTACTATGTCTTTAATGTGGAATTTACCGACAATTTTTCCATTTAAATTCTCTAGTACATATACCGTGCTAGAGATTTTTTCCTTTATTCTGTTTTCTACAAAACGGGGTGCCAGTTTGGCTGAAAAATATACGCCTGCCTTAGATTGAGGGAAGTTTCTTCTCCAAACTCTGTCTCCGATTTTATAGGATTCCAACTTGTGTCTAGTGTTATAACGAAAAGCACTTTGTTTATACGCGGCGGCGAGTGAATCGCTCACCTTGTCATACACGGCTACAAGTTCTTGTAGTTTATTTGCATAATCCACTACCGTATCTGGTTGTGTGTTATTTTGACTAGCACCCGGGGAGATACGCCAATGTGACGTGCCATGCACTGTCTGTTCAAAGCCGTGCATGAGGAAAAACGGGGTGTATCCAGTAGTAAGGTTGACCGTATTATTAATTGCTGCTTGTACCGTTCTGACGTGCTTTGACCACTGACGGTGATCGTTGCCCACCAAAATAGCCAACGAGGTTCCGATGGTTTGGTTATAGCGCTCTACCGTGTTGTTCATAGGAGTATAGAAAGAATTATAAAATACATCAGGAACGCCGTATTGAGACAAGAAGGCTTTAAAAGCACCTGAAGTGAACTGGCGACCGTTATCAACTATGAGTGTTCTAGGTACAGAGATTGGTAAAAATATATTGTATTCCAAGGCTTCTATTATGGTTTTTGCCGTCGCGTGGCGTAATGGGAATAACCAGCAGTACTTAGTAAAAACGTCTACCACGCTCAGAATATGAAAGTTTCCGTCGTAACCTTTCGGAAAGGGACCTATCAAATCTACGCTAAGACTTTGCATTGGGCGATCTACGTTTTTGGGGTGGGACATATGACCTAAGGCTGGCTTAGTTGAATGTTTATAAGCCTTGCAAATATTGCAATTGGACACTAATTTTTTTACATCATTATACATTCCGGGCCAGAAATTCCTTAACGATAATTTTTTAAAGGTTTTAAACACACCTGGGTGTATTGCTGTGGGTGAATTATGACATTCTGAGATTAAGGCCTGTCTATCCTCTACCGGGGATACTAATTTCCATTCGTAGTCTGTATGTAAGGAAAAATCAGCTTTACAATGCTTATACAACCTATTACCTTGTATTAAGAAATTAGGACTAGCTTGTGGGTTATTGGCGCACTTATTATACAGCTCTGAGTACCACTTGTCTTTAGAGCCAGGCGTGCCAAGTAATGAATTTAATTGGGTAATTTCAATACGAGATAGTACGTCTGGAACTACATGAAGGGAGCCTTTACGGTGAATTATGTCAAAATCGAACTGAGACAAGCGTGTCCCCCACCTGGCAAGTCTACCTGTTGGATTCTCGAGTGACATAAGCCATTTTAAACTTGAATGGTCCGTGACCACTGTGAATTTTGACCCTTCGACGTACGAGCGAAAGTTGTGTACGGCGTCGAGAATGGCCAATAATTCGCGTTCAGTTGTACTATAGTTTCTCTCCGTTTTAGAGAGTACTCTGGAGTAATACGCGACGGGGTGTTCTGCGTCCTCAAATTGTTGTGAAAGGCACGCTCCGATGGCGAAATTGGAACTGTCACATTGTATTATAAAGGGTAACTTAAAATCAGGGCAGCTTAGTACCGGCGCTGAAATTAAGGCATTCTTCAAGGCGGAAAATGATTTTTCTATCTCCTCATTCCACGTAAAATTAGGTAGGTTCTTTTTACCACCAGTTATGTGAGTTAAAGGGGCTGCAATATTTGAAAAGTTGTTGATAAAACGTCTATAATAACTGCATAATCCAAGGAATGATTTTACCTGTTTTGTATTCTGAGGTCGGGGGAAATTTTTGATAGTATCTATCTTTGCCGGGTCTGTACGGAGACCTTCCTTGTCCACTACGAAACCTAAATATTTGAGTCTTGATTTACAGAATTCCGACTTTTCTATATTTAATGTTAATCCGGCGGCCTTTAAAATATTACAAACCTTTTTAAGGAGTTCAATATGTTCTTCAAAGGTACGTGAGATAATTATTAGATCATCTAGATATGCAAAAAGGTTGGGTTCGAATTCTGGACCAAATAAGGTGTCCACGAGGCGTTGCAGTTCGCTAGGAGCATTACGTAGCCCGAAGGGTAGTCTTACGAACATGAAGGTACCCCTACCTGGAACTACGAAACTAGTTTTCTCACAAGACGAAGGGTGCAAGGGTATCTGCCAGAAAGCTTTAAGCAAGTCTAAGGAAGTAATAAAGTTTGCATGCCGTAAGTTATCAAGAATACGATGAACGTTTGGCAACGGATAAATTTGTGCCCTTGTAACAGCATTGAGTCTTCTACTGTCCAAACAGAACCTAGCTGTTCCGTCCTTTTTGGGAACTAAAATAACCGGGTTTGACCAAGGAGATTTACTTTTAACGATTACGCCTAATTCCAACATTTTATCCACCTCACATTCTAGCTGTTTCAACCTTACTGGTGACAGGGGGTAATAACGTTGTTTTATTGGGGTTCCTTCAGTTTCGATAACATGTTCGATCAAATTAGTTTTACCTAAACCGCGTTTAGCAAAAGATATGGATTGAAATTCCTCTATCACATCACTAAGTGTTTTTAGTTGCGCGGGTGTGAGATCGTTTTTTGACCTTACTACGTTAACTTCTGAGATGGAAGTATACGTAATGCTTTGATTTGCTGTAAATAAATTTGGAGCTATGTTGAATTTTTTCCAAAAATCCACGCCTAAAATAATTTTCCGGCCGAGCGAAGGTATCACTACAAAGTCTATGGTCTGCAACTTATCGTTATAAACTACTGGAAGTGACAGCTTGCCAGAAACTTCCTGTCTCTTGTTATCCGCTGTAGTAATTACCAGATCACAAGGGGACAGCGCACGAGACGTGAATTGTTTGTGCAAATTCCCACCTATACAAGATAGTGACGCACCCGAGTCTAGTAAACCTGATAAAACACGATTTTTAACTTTGAATGTGACATGTGGCCGGCCATCTCCGCTACAATTCACATTCACTGCCTCGAGTGGATCGGTATTCAGAAAAACCTTCACGTAACCTAACCAGTCATTCCATTCCTTTTCGATTGTCTCTGCTGATGGCTTCGGACTGAAATGACCGCCTAGAAGTTTTTTTGATTCGAATTACAATGAGTCGGGGGTGGTTTAGAGAGATCAGGAAAATCGTTTGCTCTGCTGTAATCAGGCTTTTTCCATCGTGGGCTACGGCGCGGGACGCTGTTGCTGTTAATTTTATTGCAATTTTTTGCAAAGTGACCGTTTTGATTGCATTTAAAACAAGCACGATTAGCGATATCCGTGGTTCTTTGTGAAATCGCCGCGAGCTGTGAGTTCTTATTACGTCCGAAAGTTCTAACCCTGTGATTCTGTTGGGAATTATCGAAATGAGTATCTTCTAAGATCTCGCATCTTTGTATTACCTCCGCGCAAGTACGGGGCACATCGTACGAGAATAGTTTACTATATTTGTGCAACAACCCATTTTTAATTATAAGAACCAAGTCTAATTCAGACAATGGTGATGATAACTTATCATTCAGGGATGATATTAGATTTACATACTGCCGAACCGGTACGTTATACATTTGCTTGTAACGGTGAATTTTAGATTTAATTCCCAAATCACTGTCAACCTCCTTATAACTTGAGACGACCTCCGGCTCGACTGCCTTTTTACTTGATGCGCGACTGAATTTGATTTTATCCATCTCCTCACATAATGCTTGTAACTCCGAAACGTTGGTGATATTTTTACCGATCTTCAGTTGTGCGTAATCTGGCGTGAGACCTTTTGTGACTAACGATAAAAGTTCCGACTCTTCTAACGGCAAATTCAGCTTGGAATTGATAGCTAAAGCTTCCAAAATAAAATCCGCAGCTCTTTCGTTATTTTTCTGACACAAGTTAAATAACTTCGACTTCTCAGTCATTTGAAACGTCGGGTCCTCGAATCTCTTCAAAAAGGCTGTTTTAATTTCTTCCCACTTTAGATTAGTTTTGAAAATTTTCCTATAGAATAATAGTGCTGAACCAGTGAGAAGTTCGACAAAACCCCTAGCCAAATCTTGACAATCAACGCCCCTCGCGTATTGTAATTCGGCGATTCTGTCTAAAAAAGCGCGGACATCCGAATTCCCGTCAAAAGAAATTTTCCAATTTGTTAAATTAACTATTTTTCTTTCAACGTACCTTGTGGTAGTCCTTTCATAGTGATTTTGCGTAGGCGAGGATACTATGTTAACGAGGTTTCCCGAATTACTAGTTTTTGGGGTGGTTGCTACACTTGGAGAATTTAATAAAATAGCAGGAGACTCAACCCGCCCACTAAGGGATTCATTAAACTCGACACATTGTTTCCGTAAAGACAACAAAGCCCTTTTGGGGACTATGCCTCTATCCATCAACATTTTTCTTATTACCGACGCGTTTGCTTTCTCGAAATTTAATATTCTATCCATTATTGGTATGGTGGCCTCCATGATTTTGCGTTATTATAATGAACAAAGCAAAAAAAATTTCGGACGAATAATATAAGACGAGAGCAGTTGCTGGCAGTCGTATTTACAACTTCCTATTACAGGGGAACGGATGTGAACGAGCACAATCCGACAGTAGTTACTACCTTTTATTGGAAACAACCACTGCTCTTCAAGGAAGAAATAACGCAACTTACACAGCAGCCACTCGGAGATTTTAAAATAACGAGATTCATTACTCAATTAAAAAAAATTCCGCGCGAATGACGAACAACTCTGACTGCCGCGATAGAACGTAATAGCTTGAGAATGCTACTGTAGTAAGCGATGTTTAAAATACCTAACACTCGAATAGCACTAGCCGACGGACTCGCGACGTTTAGAATAATTCACACAGAACTACCGTTGTTGATGGGAGCACAAATATAAAATATTTATAGCTAAGATGCCACGATAGAAACGTAATAGCGTGGGAATGAATGCTACGGTAGTAAGCGATGTTTAAAATACCTAACACTCGAATAGCACTAGCCGACGGACTCGCGACGTTTAGAATAATTCACACAGAACTACCGTTGTTGATGGGAGCACAAATATAAAATATTTATAGCTAAGATTACATAATTATGTTTCTAGGGAGACAACAATCGACAAGACTTCGCCCCACGTTGGGCGCCAGTGTCATACTTCCTGGGGCCAGGGTGATACTGAAGCCACGTAGGGTCCAGTGTAATACTTCTGGTCTCCAGAAATATGTCCCTCCCGGGAGGGGAACAAGTGTTAAGCAGGCCCCCCGGGGGCAATATGCCTCGGCTTGGAAGGCTCAGCTCAGGGTAGTAGGGCTCCTCCGAGGCTGTCGATGGTTGACTCCAATGAAACAAGGTTTAGGCACAATTCAAATGTATTCAATAATGCAAGGGTGAACATTACAGGCAACCAGGTAAGCTGTTTAAGGCCTAGCATAAGAGAGAGAGAGGCACTAGAAATACTACTGAATTTAGGCTCGGAAATACTATAAGAGGGTTTAAAATCTCACGTGGCGTCGTACGGATGCAGGCAGCTTCCTACGAAGTGGAGAGATCTAGAGCAAAGCTCATAGATCGTGTGCAGGAACGGGGCGGCTCGGGGTGCGTGGGCGGCTTCTCGGCGTCATGGTGGGCGGATTCGGTCAGCTTACCGAACCGGTGGGTGATAACGGTGAAATAAGCGGCTATCGGCAATGTAGGCGGATTAAAAGCCGGGCGGCCAGGGCTGCCATGGTATAAAGTAGGCGGCAGTAGGATTATACAGGCGTCTGTGGTGATAGCGCCATACTGGGATCGTAAGTGAAGACTTAATTAGCCGCGTCAAAGGGTGGCATACTGCCCGACAGTACGTAGTAGTACGTACGACTGCTCGCGCCGCTCTCTAGAATAGGTCTCATGCTTCGGTGAACGGTGGCCGGAGTTCTCTGTCCGTGATGAGCGAGACGGAAGACTCGAACGTGTGCCCTATAAGGTAATGTCTTCTGCCATTGGCTGGATTTCGCGCCGTGTGGCCATATATGGTAATGTCTTCTGCCAGCCTGAGAGGGACAGCAATAATCACGCGAGAATGTACATGTACTGAGCACGTGACACACAGCTGCCTGCCGCTTGTATAGTATGTTCGTAGGATTTATGGGCAACCCATAACAAATTATAGGAAGCATATCATCAAAGATGCAAATCAAATTGATGATTTATGTAGAAAATGTTTGGCTTTTCCGGAAACTATAGAACATATTATATCGGGATGTTCTGTATTAGCGCCGTCCGAGTATACATTTAGGCACAATCAAGTTTTAAAAATAATTCACCAAAGTTTGGTAATTAAACATAACTTGATTGACTGCCGTAATGTACCATATTATGAATATGAACCAAATTCATTTTTAGAAAATGAATTTTATAAAATTTATTATGATAAAACTATTCTGACAGACAGAACAATTAGTCATAATAGACCCGATATAGTTTTACATGACAAAATTAAGAAAATAACTTATATCATTGATGTCGCTATACCAAATTCTTGTAATATTCAGAAAACTGTTTCTGAAAAAATAAGAAAATATACAGATTTAGGAAATGAAATTAAAAGAATTTGGCATTCTCAGACTATAAAAATATTACCATTTGTTATTTCGGCTACTGGCATTATACCAAGCTCTCTCATTCAAAATTTAGGCGTATTAGATTTGTCAAAAAATTTGTACATAAAAATGCAAAAGTCGGTCATTTTAAATACATGTAGGATTACGAAAGATTTTTTAAATATTTATATTGAGGGATCAGTAGGATTTATCGGACCAGTTAGGATTTCATCAGAGCCGAACCCTCTGATATGAAAATATCTGGAGTCGGTGAAATATTTTCCCATTATGTTTCTGGTGGATTGACGTATTGTTCTTGTATTGTTTTGTATTTATTATACTTATATAGTGCACTTACATTGCGTTAATTTACTAGATATTCATTTGTGGAAAAGTGTGTGGAAGGGTTTAGTCTTTCATTTGGGAAAGATTCAACCCGGACATGAAATCTGGAGCACCGTAAAAAACTTCATGATTACTGTTCCATATAATTATTTTGTTTATCACGTGTTTGTAAAAGCCAGGATAGGCTTACAATGTGTAAATAAATTGCTTATATGTATCTAACAATGATTTAATAGTACAAATTGAAGAATATGGTTTTATGTAGTTAGTTGTAAAGAAAAAGTTCGTTCACCATAATGTTATTTTCCCATATTATTTATTTTAAAATACTATTTTTTTTAATTTTGTAATTTTCTAGGTATTTGAGCTGACCTATTAATTTAATTTTTCTACATTTAAATAATGAATTTAAAATATTAAAATTTTAATTGAATATGGAGTGTAGGGAATTTCTCGTAATTGAAAATAAACTTTCAATTCTTTTTTTTAAACAAGTTTTTGAAAAAATTTGAAAAAATATATGTATTTGGGAGGCTGGTATGGTTACCGCAGCCCGTGACCATTTGTTGGATAATCAACTCCTCTACCTAATTGGTGTGGTGACTTAGCAGGGGTGCCCGGGTTTACGGGTTTACGGGGTGAAGTTTTGGTAAATCTTGGCGGCGAAAACATCTGCCCACCTACAAAGAAGGAATTCCCTCTAGTCGGACTTTCTCAACGCATCACCTTGCACCGCAGTTGGAGGTATAAATTCGTGTTAATTCTGGAGACACTGACTAAGTTGCATATGCCCTGTGGGAATGTGTTTTCGTCAGGGCTTCCTGAATGGAGCTAATGTAGAAAAAGAAAGTATTAACCTGCCAATAATTTCAATTTTCCATTAATCCGATTAACTGCTTCCATTTAGGTACCTATTGGTAATACAGTTTTACTTATTTTTTATTATTACAACCATCGATAAAAAACAGGATATACGTCATAATTATTACTGGTAAAACAGATATATCTCAGAATAATTACGCGCTATCACGAGAATAAAACAATTATGTTATTGTAATTTGTAAATCCTACCTGAACAAAATAAAAAAAAATGTTTGAATCAATATGTTTGTACTTGTATTTGAATAACTTCGGTTCATACCATGTTGGATAATGATTTTTTTACAAAAGAAACATAAGGTATTCTCATGAACAAACTATTACTTTAGAAAAAAGCTCGTGTAAAAGAGATAAACCTTAAAAAAGTAGAAATAATAAAAATACGCCGCCACAAAAGTGGCAAGTAGTTCGGTCCAATTTCCATTTCCGGCCAATTATGGCGCTTCTGTATGCGTCGCGACATCTACTCCACTAATTGGATGAAAATTTCCCGTCCTGAATTAACCACTCGCTTAACGGCCGGGAAGCAATCGAAACCACGGAATTCTGCGAAAAATTCATTGTTATAGTACAGAACGTTGGCAATTCAAGGAAATAAAAGCCTGCAGGTTCTTTAGTACGAACTGTGCGAACAATAAATTGTTTCGATTAGTTATTAGTGTTCAAGGAAATGAAAGTCTCGCCGATTTAAGGATATGGAGAAACCCAAAATAATTAACAGTACGGCAGTATGACAGTTGGCTGAATATCAGTATTTTATCTTTGAACACACATAAAACCAAACACATATATCTCTTTTAGCATTTAATATAAAAGTCAGACTTTTGCCACTCATAACTTGATTATAAACAACTGTTTGCGAACATGTAACTGCAACCTCTTAGAAAATGTAGACAACTTCAAATATCTAAAAATAGATAAATTTTTGAGATGTAACGATCATTTCGATATGTTGGTAAATAATACTAGGAGGCTTACAAACTCAGAAAAATAAGGAAAGACTCAGACAGACTAGATAAGGAAAAATTAAAAACTGTTTATTTTGCAATAATCCAGTCTCCTAGTTCTGTGTGCTGGGGATCCTGTGTAAAGGCTAATATAGAACCACTAGCCCAAAAACTGATTCTTAAAAACATGTTCAAGAAAAAAATCAGATATCGACCTCATTTACTTTGTTACCGCGGAATCCCGCGGTCGCAATCTAAACAGAATGCAAAAATATAGCATTTTTGAAATACTGAATACTCTTTATGAGCTCTTATACTTTACTTTTTATCTCTACTTATGGCATACATAAACATCCTGCAAGGATTAGGGTTTTGCTTTCAAATTAAAAAGAAGGTATTTAAGTACAAAATTATATCATCACTTAAAATACACACTGAAACTAGTGCTAGCTGATAAAAAGGCTTGCTTAAATAAATAGGTTGATGGTGTGATACCGTTTCAAGTTGAAGCGGGGTTGGATATTGAATGACGTGGCTTGCAGAAAACTTCTCGGGATTTCAAAAAAAGGTTCACATCGTGAGATTGGGTCATCGGTAGAACATTAGTTACCAGCAAAAAGGCCCGTTTAGAAGCAGGAAAAGTTGATGTCTTCTGATTCTAAAAATCCTCCTAGAATGACTTCCAGTCAATTCCAATGATGGCGAGTGATTTTCCAGATGAATGATCACGATATTGGCGAGTTGAAGTCGATGCGTCGCGTCGTATATGAGTCGAGGGATTGCCCAACGCTCCGGACCGTCGCACAAGGATTGGGCAACGCTGCATTTGAATTCTTAAGACTTGTGTGCTGCCTGTAGGTTTGGCAGCAAAAAAATCCAGGGCTGGCAATCTAGGAAACAAATTAAACAAAATTCAAAAGTGCAATAAAAAACTCTTTCAATAGTATTTCTCAAAGATAATATTTGATTTCCTTTTTTCTCTTATATTTTCTTTCCACTTTCATACCTATTATTTTTTTTTTTTTTTTCAGCTCTCTTGCCTTTTCTGAAAAGTTTCTGAAAAATGCTAAATAGTTTTTTGTTATATAATTTTTATTTTTAACTTTATGAGTAAAACCTCAAATTGTAACATTTAATTAAATGAAGAAAATGTAAGCGAAACTCAATCGAAAATCTGGAAACAGAAAAATCAGAAAAAGATATTGGCACCTCTGGGACTCGAACCCAGGACCTCTCGCTTTCCGGGCGAAAAGCGAGAAAGCGAGAGATTTCTCCCGGAAAGCGAGAGATCCTGGGTTCGAGTCCCAGAGGTGCCAATATCTTTTTCTGATTTTTCTGTTTCCAGATTTTCGATTGAGTTTCGCTTACATTGTCTTCATTTAATTAAAAGGTATTTTGTTAATTACCCACATTTATCCGCCTTTTTAGAACAAGCGTCACCCTAAAAAAAAGTAAAATATGATTTTTACTATATAAAAATAAACTTTATTAATTTATTATATACGTTCTTTGTACAATCAATATAATAATGGTTTAATCTTTACATAGAATAAATCACAGTCGCTCCCGTTGTCTGTACGCTTAGATCTTGTTAACTACGCAACGGATTTTCATGAGGTTTTAACCAATAGATAGAATGATTCATCAGGAAGGTTTAAGTATATAATTTAATGTAAATGCAAGGTTTTGTGTAAATTTGTAGTACTTTACGATATTTTTTATGATGTAATTAACAATTATATTTTGATTTTATTTTATTTTTCACAATTGAAACGGTAAGAAAAAAAAATATCCAAAGCATATTTTTTGTTGTATTTACGATGTATACTGATTTGCAGTAAAGATTAATCGAAAATAGTGTTTTAACATTAATCTTCGGCCTAAGAGAACATTACTCTATCGATTCATCAGGAAGGTTTAGGTATATAATTTATCATAATTTAGTGTAAATTGGTTGAAATATATAATATATAAAGAGAGCGGGCTAGCAAGCGGGCGGTAAGGATTTGATATGTAGCCACAGCAAGGTGTTGCCGTGTCAGCTAGTATGTAATATGTTCAGTGTTATCGACTTATTATTCAGTAAGTGTTCGATTTTTTTTACATTTAGAATTATTCTAGTACTCGATAACACTGTAGCAAAGATTTTTTCGAAGACTTCTCATAAGCCAGCACAGTAAAATTTTTGAAATGTACTGATACTAGCCGCCGCCATTTTGATAAAAAAAACATTTATGTATTCCCACACTAATGAAAGTGTTGCCAGATATAGTGGCTAATCAGTAAATTAAAAAAACAATAACATTTTTCCAATAATATGTTAATTATAGCCACCACTTTCACAGATATCGACGATTTTTTGTTTGAGAATAATAATTTGGCCACCCACTGTAGAAATAAAAATGAAATAATAATAGTTTATAATTTTATGTTGATGAAAGTGTATTTAATTTGTATGCAATAAATTTATCTGTAATATTTCGAGTCTTCATTCAATACCTCCACTCACATTGTAATAAAGTCAGCTACACATACACGCTCTCGCGTCATTTGGAATTTTATATTGTGCTTCTACTAGCGATTTTTTTATTGTTATTTATTTCGGCGATAGGATTATGTATGTGCATGTGCAGCGTTTTGGATAAAGAATCTTTCCATATCATTCAGCCTTATCCACATTACAAAACAAAACAATCCTGATAAATAAATAACAGTACAGCTGATTTGGTAATGATTGCTTCAGCTAAAAGTCAAATTAAATTTCGGTGGGGGGGGGGGGGGAGGGGAGGGTGGTTTAAAGATTAAGGAACATTGACCCTAAGTATATACCGAATTTTCGTCCAAATTGTATTCAAAGTATTCTCAAATTACTTGGGTTTATTAAAAACAAAAAATATACATCAGATACACATACTTAATATTATAACTTTGATCTTAAACCACATAAATTATTTTCCTTGATAATTTCAACAATTGCCTTGGAAGCGAAAAAAATATTCAAATTCAATTTATTTATTTTTCATGCCTGGAATATTTCTCAGGAACTTATTAAAAATATTCAGATATAAATTTAACATAATTGAAAAATTATGCCTTGAATGGAAAATGTTAATTGGTAAATTTTATGATGGAGTTATTATAGCTAGGTTAATAAATTTATAATTATAATATTTACATTATGAATATGAAAACCAAAAATTCTATTGAAATCTGCTGTGGAAGGGATATCAATCAAACAATTCCAAACTAAATGGATTCTTATTCAACAAAATTTTATCAGACTCCATCCAATTAATTTTATAATAATTCAGCATTCATTCATTCAAAAGTAACGTTGCCTGTTTAAAATATTTGTATTATTATTATTATTAACAACCCACCACCTGGGTTGGACAAGGTTCTAACTGCCATTTTTTTCATTAATTTAAATCTATTTTAACCATCTCTATAACCAAAATCATTTTCATAGCCATCTGTGTTGTATGTACGTAGATACATGAATAACGTAGTTTAAACACCAAGTTTTTAAAGCTTTCATTGTTTGGAATGTTCTAACATCAGTAACAATTTTCGTAATTGAAAATTTGTTTGTATCTGACAGTTAAGAGTTTTACGAGGCGCAGTCGTCAGTTATCGCAGTTCGTCACATTTGTTGTAGGGGGTTCTAACTTCGCCTTACTATGTTTTGAGGTGCCAAAGTGTGCAGAGACGAATTTCATAATTTGTTTAACAATTTCTGATTTTGAGGTTTAAAATGAGTAACGTATTTTAGTTTGATATATTTTATAGGACTTAATTAGTACGTGGTCCCTTGGAGTGGCATTAAGGAAATGTAGTTAAAACCATTAGCCATGAATTGAATGAATAAGTATGCCCCAGCTGGTTGCCTATATCTCTATTTACGCGTTTAGGCATGTTCTAAAATGGTAAGTATCCATACGTCCTATTTAAATATTTTCTTTTAAAATATGTCGAACTACAATATTTTCCACAAGATTCAACCGCACAATCAGAAAGGGGCCATCCATAAATTACTTCATACCTTAAGGGTGGGGGGGGGGGTCATCAGCTCTGTGACGTCACATGTAAAAATCCAAATTATTAAAATGCAAAACATTTTTAGATGTAAAATTGAAAAATATGTGACGTTACACTAGGGGGGAGGGGGTATCACAAATGGGACGATGTGTGACAAAGACAGGGGGGGGGGTGTCAAAAAATCATGAAATTCGTGTGACGTAATTTATGGATCGCTCCAAATCGGTAAATAGATAATGAGAAATTGTCTTTGCAAAATTTGACACTTCGTATCTCAGAATAAGGTAAAGTGAAGTCAGAACCCTGCCCGACCAAAGTAACGAACTATCGATGTATAAAATGAAACTATTTCTATAAATTGCAATTTAATTGTTTACCGGCTTAAAACGTACGAGTATGATATTCTACTGCCATTGACGTTGATCGATGTCTCCTGCCATTATAAATGTTTATTTAATTAATACAACAATATTGATTAAGTGTCAATATCAATTTGAAACGTAACTAACTAAATAACCATCACGCCTAACAACCCGCAGGGGTAGGCAGAGAGGACGGACCGCCAAACAACTCGATCTCCCACACTCCTTGCCTCGTTCACATTCATATATCGTCTCATACATGCTATTCTAATTTGAAACGTAAACTCTGAAAAGGGCAATGGTATTTATGTATTTATGTCGACACATAGCAAAGCGTTTTTAAAGAACAATGAAATTTTTATATGAACTAATATAACTTGAATATGAACCAATTCTTCAATATGAACCAACGAAACTTGAATATGAACCAATTCTTCAATATGAACCAACGAAACTTGAATATGAACCAATGAAACTTGAACATGAACCAATGAAACACGAATATGAACTAATGAAACTTGAACTTCAATCAAAGAAATTTGAATATGAACCAATGAAACTTGAACATGAACCAATGAAACACGAATATGAACTAATGAAACTTGAACTTCAATCAAAGAAATTTGAATATGAACCAATGAAACTTAAATATGAACCAATGAAACTTGAACTTGAACCAATAAAATTTGATTATGAACCCATGAAACTTGAATATGAACCAATGAAACTTGAACATGAACCGATGAAACTTGAATATGAATTAATTAATCTGAATATGAACCAATGAAACTTAAATATGAACAAACGTAGTAATAATGTTTACCTACTTACTTCTATCTCTATTATTTTCATTTATTTAATACCTTTGATATTTGATTCTAGTATTTTCACAAAAAAATAAACGAAGTGAAAGATTTTTACGTGTCATTTTTGACATGCCGCCATGTTCGATTTTATTCGAGAATAAGACGTTAGCGACGTCACGCCAATCAATGTCAGTGACAGCCGTCTTACTAGCCAGTAGCATTTTCTACATCGTAATGATGTTGTAGCCGGTTCGAACCGTTTTAAAAAGCAATAATTAAGGAACAATTATTATAAGCAATAATTATTAGCCTGAAACACTCATCAACATTGAAAAAATCTCCAGAGAAGAGATAAATGCCGCCGACGGGATTTATCTTTTCTCGGGAGATTTTTTCAATGTTGATGAGTGTTTCAGGCTAATAAATATTGCTTATAATAATTGTTACCCTTTGTGCTATGCATAAAAATCTTGCCTTAAATATTAGTTTACCAATAAAAATAATAATCAATAATTAAGTAATAAAAATATAATAATTACATGTTTTTAATACATATCTACGATGGCCAGAATCAGAAAAAAACTTTAAATTTCTCAGATGTTTTTTAACGGTATCCATAACTTGTGAAAATATCCTGTTAAGGGGAATCCTTTCACCCCTTTGTGATATATATTTCGCCTTTACGACCTGCCAAACAGTCTCTCAATCTCCGAGGGTATAAAGCAAAGGTAAAATCTCCGAAGTGAATACGGTCACGTAAACACATTTCCATAAATCCTATATTTGTCCGAAGTTTATTTGATAAAACCAGATTCTATATTACAGTCAGGCTCTCCTCAAGGACATTTACCTCGGGTTGAAAAATTCTTCTCCTTGCTAGATTCTTCCCACTGCCATCATGCCTTACTTCCGGCACATTGGACTCATCCCTTTACAGTGGTTGAAATCATTGGACGACTAAGTGAATTTTTCATAAGTCAACCTGTTTCAAAACAGGATACGTCAATATAACATTCAATGACAGCTGTCGTGTTTTTAGTTCTCTCTAGAAATTTCGCAAAATAAAACAAAAGTTTTAGCTAAAACCTAAATATATATAATTTAATAAGTTTATAATCGTGGAGTGTTGTGATATCAGTTATATTAGCTAATATTAAGTGTCAATATGACTACAAGGGCAACTGCAAAGACTGCACTAAATAATACTGACACACAACTCCTCCAACTCCTTGACAAAAAGTTTGAAGAATTTAAGGTGCAATTTCTGGAAATTGTGAGGAACGAGTATAAAGAAGAAATCGAAGAGTTAAAAAATAAAATTTTAACTCTTGAAAAAAAAATTGACACGAAAAAAAACAACAACCTTGAAAAAAGCCTGGAACAAAATGCCGTAATTCAAAGTGAATTTAACGAATTACAAAAACAATTGGATGCTAACGAACAACACGCACGCATTAATAACATAGAGATAATTGGAATACCAGAAAAAAAACAAGAAAACCTGACAGAGATTATCAAAAATATCTATTCAGAATTAAAAATAGTAAGTCCTGAAGAAATTGAATACGTCACCCGAGTAACCCCTAAGGAGAAGATTGAAGGAAGACCGCGAAATATTATCGTGAAACTGAAGTCCAGAAAACAAAAAGATGACATCATGGCAGCAATCCGGACAAGACGGGGCCTAACAGCAGAGGATATTAATTTGAATGGAAAAAATCGGATCTATATTAATGAACACTTAACTCATAAAAACAAAGTACTCTACAAAAAGGTCAGAGAGTTTACCAAAATTAATAAATTCAAATTTTGCTGGATTAAAAATTGTAAAATTTATGTGAGACTAAATGAAAACTCAAATCACTATTGTATTAATTCTTATAACGATCTAGAAAAACTAAAAAAATACGATATTTCCATCAATAACGCTTAGAACATAACAGTAACTTTCAATTTAACTACATTGTATCTTAAAATGGAATCTTTAGAATTGTACTATCAAAACACAAGAGGTCTCAGAACTAAAACGAATTATTTTCTTCAAAATGTACTATTAAACAACTATTACATTATATGTCTCAGTGAAACATGGCTTAACAATTCAATATTTAATGAGGAACTTTTCGATACAAGATACCAGGTTTACAGACGAGATAGAGATTACCATCACCTCAATCAGAATCGCGGTGGTGGAGTCTTAATTGCAGTAAAAAATAAATTTATTTCTGATCAAAAAATGGAATGGAGCTCTGAGGCTGAAGACATATGGGTAACGATTTCACTTCCTGGAAAAAAAATTCACATATACACTTCGTATATTGCACCTGATAGTAAACATCTCATAAATATTACGTCTCACATAAACAAAACATCACAAATTATGACGGATAACAATAATGATAATTTCATTTTGGTTGGAGATTACAATTTACCTCACTTACATTGGCTACCAATTAATGAGAACTGTGATTATATGTATAGTGAACCAATCAATTCATTAAACCCCGCCCATTTGAACTTTATAGAATTTTTATCATTTAATAATCTGAAACAATATAACTCTCAGAGTAATAGTATAAATAATCGCATTCTTGACTTAGCTGTAAGCAACACACTACTGAAAATTTCGCACAATAATATCTCATTAGTACCAGAAGATGTTTATCATAAAACACTGCTAATTTCAATTCCTATTAAAAAAATAAATAAAAACCTGAAAACTAACGCAAATCAAATATTACTATACAGGAAAGCGGATTATTCAATAATAAACACAAAATTAAATGAAATTGATTGGGATCATAAACTTAACCATTTGAATACTCAACCCGCAACTGACGTCTTATATAACATATTGAACAGTATTAAAATAAATTATGTACCAACTAAACCGGCTAAAAACTGTAATTATCCACCATGGTACACGTCATCTCTCATAAAAATAATTAAAGAAAAAAATAAATATCATAAAAATTTTAAAAAATTTCAAAATCCACGTGACTACCAAACGTTTTCACTCTTAAGATCTAGACAAAAACGAATTGCACAACAACTTTACATTAATTATATACATACTGCTGAAAGTAACATGAATGGTAATCCTAAACTCTTCTGGAATCATTTCAATAACATGAAAAAAACACAATCGTCTCTTCCAAGGACGATGCACCTAGATGAAAAAAAAGCAGATAATGGCCAAGACATATGCAATATTTTCATGGAATATTTCCAATCAGTTTACATAAATGATAATAACCTACCAACATTAGATATACCAGAAAACACAAATAATATAAATATCACCACGGTTAAATTCACACGAGAAATAGTCTTAAAAGACATAAAAGCTCTTGACATAAACACAAGCGCGGGGTGTGATGACATTCCCTCATACTTTATAGTTAATTGTGCGGAAACACTTGCAAAACCTCTCTGCATTATATATAATAAATCAATGAACGAAGGCACGGTACCAGAAATATGGAAAAGAGCATACGTAACACCAATCCACAAAAATGGTGAAAAAAATAATGTTAAAAACTATCGGCCGATTTCAAAACTAACAATATTCAGTAAGTTAATGGAAAAAATTATTTACAAATATCTAAGTCCACAACTGAATCACATCATTACAACAAAGCAACATGGTTTTACAAAAGGCAGAAATGTGGAAAGTAACCTCGTTCTTCTTACTGAATTCATTGTCGATCACATGGACAACCGCACTCAAGTAGATATCATATATACAGACTTTGCCAAAGCATTTGATAAAATTAATCAAAAACTATTACTCAGAAAACTTTGGTCATTAGGTATACGTGGTAATTTATTTCGTTGGGTTACATCTTATATACTTAAGAGATCACAGGCAGTAGCAATAAACGGCTTCGAATCAGATTTTAGTGAAATTTCCTCTGGAATCCAACAGGGTTCTCATCTCGGACCATTGTTTTTTATTTTGTATATCAATGATTTGGTCAATGTTGTTAAATACTCTGAAATAGAATTATTTGCTGATGATGCCAAGTTATACAAGTCAATAAAAAGTCAAAATGATTGTGTCAATTTACAACATGATTTAAACAATATATTTACCTATTGCCAACAAAATCAACTATTTCTAAATGTCTCAAAATGTCATCACATTACCTTTTCAAGAAATAAAAATAAAACATTATTTAATTATTCTATAAATAACAACAACATTGCAACAGTCTCAGATATTCGTGATCTTGGAATAACCCTTGATAGTAAACTACAATATAACCTTCATATACAACAAATCACAAATAAAGCTGCTAAAATGTTAGGTTTCATCATAAGAAACACAAAACTTTTTAATAGCATAAATATCATTAAGCAACTCTACTTTGCCTATGTACGGAGTCATCTGGAGTTTGCATCAGTTGTTTGGTCTCCATTTTACAAAATTCACATAAACAAAATCGAGACAATTCAAAACAAATTCCTAAAATATCTTTGTTATAAGTCATTTGTAAGATTTAATAACTATGCAGAGGCAGCTTCACACTTTAAAATTGATTCATTGAGTGTATGAAGGCATCATATGGATGCACTATTCCTGTATAAAGTAGTTAACAATGATATTCAATGCCCAGAGTTGCTAAATAAAGTTCATTTCAATGTACCTGCACGTTCAACACGCTCTTCTATCCTGTTCAGGGTGGATCAATGCAAGACAAACTGTAAGCAGAATTCTTGCCTGAACAGACTATGCAATAGTTATAATAACGTATTATCCAATGTGGACATTTTCAATTGCGAACTTACCAAATATAAGAGGTCCGTAAAAGAATATTTCTCTGATGGTGAATAATGATATGTTTTTTTTTTTGTGAAATAATAAATTTAATGAAATTAAAATTTTTTTGAATAATGTTATGTTTTACGTGAATAATGTTATGTTTTTATTATTTTACATTTCTGTTCTGATTTGATTTATATGTACAACCTCTCTCCATGGCTACCAATGTATTGATAGATTTTTTGTTTAGTAATGTTTCATTTTATATAAGAAAAAAATTGTTTTATATTTTTTGTTTTTTGGTTTTTGTTTTATATAATTTTTGGATTCATATTGCTTTTTTATAAAATTAATTTACATTCTTATTATGCTGTCTCAGTACAAGTAAAGTCACAAGGAGGAAATCCATAATTGGTTTTATTTTGGCTATTTAATATTATGTACAAACTGAAATAAATGTAAACTGTCGATTTCCTGAATATTAATAAATAAATAAATAAATAAATAATTTCTGAATAGAATACAAATCTAGTCTTTACAAGTTTCAGAACAGACATTGTCTTATAAGGCGGCTAAAAAATATTTACACGGAAATAAATACGACATTAAACGCCCGGCTTGCGGGTAACGAAATGAAAACAGATTTGGTATCCAATGTACTTACTACCTATCTGTAAGTACTAATAGTTCCGTGAAAAGTACACCTCACGTCTAAAAAGTATGTATAATTTTGTTTTATTTATTAAAATTCAAAGAAGGAATAGTTATTCTATTTTTTCAAAGAAACGTCAGTATTTCAATGACGATTTTTTTTCAAGCCTTATGCTGCGGGTAAATACATAATATTTTTAAAACGCGAATAAAAAAGTCTTTCACATTTTAAAAACAAAAAACCCATCTGAAATCTTTAAGGAACCATTAAAACCGCCACCATCTTGAAAACGGAAACGGGATCTACAAACAATTTTATGGTCAGATGAAATGAAAAACGGTCGAGTTAAAACAGGTTAATGATTATCTAGTCTAGAAGTTATTGTGCCACATGTGCAATCCAATGGTATTCCGGTACGATGACACCCACAATTGAAGAATAAAGATTTTTTATTGAAATTCGGAGGCGTCTCTTACCATGAAGCACGAAATAAAATTTAACATTTCCCTGTATGTGATCGATCTCAAAAAATATATATGTACTTGTTCACTGGTATGCTTTTTATTTAAATACATTTTTGACGTAACATTATGTGAAATAAGTGTTTTAGCGTTCAGGATAATTTGTTCGTTTTTCGGAACAACTCATATAGGTCTCATAGAAATCGTTGTTCTCCCTTACTATCGTACTGAGAGTTATGATCTAAACGGTGTTAGAAAGAGAAAACACCACACTTTCTATTCATTCTAAAAAATATCAACCAAATAAGTAAAATGCACACCTTTAAGAAACCAAAGTTTTAGATCTCACTTTGAAAAAATAATTATGAAACTTTGAAAATTTTGTTAATTGATAATTTATATATGGAATGACTGAAAAGTGAGATTGCAATAATATTAACAATATTGTCTAATAAAATATGTATGTGTTTTTATTGTTTCCATCATAGGTATTTTAAAAAAAAAATTAAGTTTAACAATTTTTAAAACTTATCTACCCTTTGTGCTCTGCATAAAAATCTTGTTTAAACGTTAGTTTATCAATTAAATATAATAATTTTTAAAACTTTTTTGTTTGAATAGAAAATTTTAATATTTAAAAAATTATATTTTCAAATTGAATTATTAAATTAAAAAGCGTATTATATCATCTTTCGAAAACCGTTTTTAGTTTTTGGATACGTTCAAAAATTTTCAACTTATTTGGATTTTATTACTAAGCGGAAATATTTTGACATAATACGGCTTCGTAGAAAATGTTATATGCACAGAAAAAGAGAAAGGACGTTCTCAGAAAATTCTATTAACCAACAGCTCCTTTTATCTTAAAAAAATGAATGAAAATTGGAAAACAGAACAACAACAACAACAAAAAAAACAGTTTAAAGTCATTATTATTAGCTAAGGCAAAGGAAAGGTTTCGCTCACCTGGGATTGAGGCTCTCTCGCTGAGTTATTGGATATTAAAGGGATGAATTCCTCTGACTTGAGTTATTTGCCTGTGTTTTGAAGATAGGTACAGGCACCATCCCAGATAAGTACGGATGCTGTGGAGTCGTAAAGGCACAGACGCAATGCCGTCGTAATGAAATAGTAGGTAACTGACCATTCGTTTCCTCAGAAATTTGTTTATTACATTACCAGAATGAATCCGGAGAATGACTCGACTCTGAGAGACATGCAAAGGATTCTTGGGTTCCGCGACTTTTCATTCCACGGACAAAATTACCTCCGACAAAATATCCTACAGACAAAACTTTCAATTTAGGAGGCGGTAATGGATATCGCCGCCCCGGGAACCTTTATTGGATAATACCTCTGCCATAGGTCACCCCAAGTAGTTCGCTACATTTGGTGATTTAGCAGAGGTGCCCTGGTTCAAGGGGTGAGGTTTATCTAGGTCTTGAAGGCGGATGACCAGGACACTCTGAACCCCAGATTCCTACCCACCCCTTAAACCCTTTTCCTTCCCAGAAATCTCCTCTCTTTCATTTCCTTAAAAAACTCTCCACACAGCATCCCCAAGGATGATATAGGCCCTGAGGGAAATTATTTTCCTCGGGCCCCCTGCTTGGAACTCATGAAAAGAAAAAACTCCCAACAAAATACCTATTAAAACCTAACCTTACCTATCCTATTCTAACCTAACCTAACCTAAGGTTAGGTTAGGTTATATTAGGTTACGATAAGTTAGGTTAGGTTAGGTTTCAGTAGATATATTGTTGGAGGATGTTTTGTCCGTGTGATATTTTGTCCTTACGATATTATGTCAAGGGATATTTTGTCGGAGTATATTGAGTTAGATATATTTTGTCGCGGAATGAAAACGCGCGGTACCGGATTCTTGTTCTTCTTTCATTGGGATACAAAATACAGATTTTATTTCTTGTTTCTTTGAAATGAGATGGAATTCAAATAATTTTATTTTTTTATTACTACAAAAAATCTTCACGAGTTCGCGAAAATGTTGAAATCTTTTTAAACGTCAGTTTTGTAACTGAGATCATTTGCATTTGAATAGCGTATGCTGAAAGGGATAACAATTAGATAGACGGGCTAAAACAGAACTTGCCTTTGAATAAACGATGCTGACAGTAAGACGGTTTGAATGAATTCATGAAAAGGAAACAAAAGAAAAAAAAACATATTTTTATTTATCTCTGCTTTGTCTTCAACGTTGATTAGAGGCCACGATAAAAGGGCGTAAGTAGATATTTATATATTTTTTTATGTTTAGTTTCCATATTTTAAAAATAGAAAATAAAACAGCATGGTTCATGTCTTTAAATGTTTTTTTTTCAATTGGATTTATTGTTTCTTATATTTATGGAAAACTGGAAAAGGAACACATATATTACATTACCGAGAGTAGGTACCAAAACATACAAATTGGAAGGCGAGTATGGATACTACCGACCCAGGAGCCTATTATTGGAGAATCAACATCTCTGTCATATGTTACCTTGCGTTTCGCTACATGCCCAGGTTCATGGGGTAAGGTTTGTCAACTGCGAACCAACTGCGTGGTTGACCGGATCCGGAGAGAATGATTGAGGACGACCTTTTGACCTCTCTGTCAGGAATCTCTTGAAACATTGCTCCGCACCTTAGCGATGAGACCTGTAATTCTCGGACACAATGATTCCCAGATTCCTATCCACCCCTATATCTTTTACTTCCCGGAACATTCTCTCCTTGCTTCCCTAAAAATATCCTCAACACAGCATCCTTAAAATGACACAGCCTCCTGTGTGGAGCTAATGTAAATAAAAATAAAAACACAAAAACAAATGTTCATGGTCGAGGAGTAGGGCTCTCGACTAGCAATCTGAAGGTCTTGGGTTCAAATCTCTGGATATTTTTTTATGTTTATTAATTTTTCTTTATTTATTGCTTTGATGGTTACATAATTTGTGGATTTTTGACCACCATGTTAGGCATTATTTCATAATTTAATTATTTTAAATAATGTTAGGTATATTTGCGGCATGTTTCAGAGTAAAAGATACTCTGAGTAAGACCACCATTCAGGATTGAAACGTTGCTTGAAATGGCTTTAGCCGTGTTTGGCGACCTGATCTGAATTGCTTCCATACTTTCCTCTCCCGATCTCTTTCTCATCCCCACTACCTTCAGCCTTACGACAAAACCCAATTTGAGGTGCCGTAGCCTCACTGACTCCAGGCACTGGGAAGCAGTTGGTACTCTTGTGCTTTCAATTAATATCTATCTTAATTCTAAACATGGGTAATTGTATGCAAGAATTGAAAGAGATGGGATTGGGCGCAAAATTGAGTAATCTGGAAGTATGTTGCCTATTGTATGCTGATGATGCGGTGCTAATTTCTAACAGTATGGAAGATCTACAGTCTCTCGTGTCTAGGATGAACGAAGTATGTATGAAGAATGAGTTAATGATGAATGTAAGTAAGTCTAAAGTCATGGTGTTTGAAAGAGAGAGTACGAAAACAGTATGCAATATAGTTGTGAATGATGAATACTTGGAGCAGGTGGATGAGTTTGTGTATCTGGGTAGTATGTTTACGAAAGATGGGAAGGCTGATAGAGATATTGAAAGAAGGGTGAATGCCGGTAACTCCATTAATGGAGGACTGAATACCGTTGGCGGTAATAAAAAATTGTCCAAAGACGCGAAACTAGCCGTCCATAATGGAGTGCTGGTACCTACCCTGATGTATGGCAGTGGACATGGAACTGGCAGAGGAAGGATGAAAGCAGACTGAATGCTGTAGAAATGCGATCCCTGAGGCGAATGTGTGGTAAAACCATGTACGATCGTGAGAGAAACGTTGATATCCGCAAAGAATGCAAGGCTGATGTAAGCGTGATGTGTAAGATTAAGAAAGGGACTCTCCGATGGTTTGGGCATGTAGAGCGAATGAACGAGGAAAGGAGTGTAAGGAGAATATATGATGCAAATGTGAAAGGTAGAAGAAGTCCGGGACGCCCGAGGAAGACATGGCACGACCAAGTGAATCAGTTACTTGAGTCGGGCCATGTGAAGAGTCGGGCCATGTGAAGAGTCGGGCCATGTGAAGAGTCGGAATAATAGAAGAGCATGTATGAGACGATGTATGAATGTGAACGAGGCAAAGAGTGTGTGCCAAGATCGAGTTGTGTGGCGGTCCGTCCTCTCTGCCTACCCCTGCGGGGAAACTGCGTGATGGTTAGTTAGTTAGTTAGTTAGTTAGTTCTATCTTAATATTTTATTTTCTGATCTCACAATAAGAAGCGAAAAATATTAATGATCCAACTGAATTTAGATTATTTTTATCGACTACACATTTTTTTGGATTGCTTGGGATTAACTATGTAACAATTTCTAGACATTTCGATTATTACATTTCTGCATCATCAAAAAAAATTACATTCATCGAGATGCAAAAATCATCATCTTTCAAAACAGCACTACTCGTCTTTCGTTTAAATGCTAGCCAGTGGCGTATCGAGAAATGCGGCCGCGGCACGTCGGGCCCGAGATAATGACCCGACCCCTTTCTCCTCCCTAGCCCCCACGGGGAATAATGAAGATGCCAGGGGCGGACCGGGAATTCCTTGAAATAATGGCGCACGCAGACTAGGAAATGGCGGGTTCATTAGTTTTTGGATGAACTGTTTTATAGCTTTATTATATTCGTTTTTAAGATGCAACGTCAATATATTAAGAAGCACTGTTTTAAACACACTTGATAATTTTGTTTATGTTTGGAAGATAAAGGAACTTTGTTATGACAGATCGTTGGAGGAAAGTAATGAAATATGGAATAGTGTCGCTAATATAGATAACCGGCATTTTTCATTAAAAATACTCCTAAACTCTATAAATATTGATCGACTATCTCTCTCAATCACTATACGCGCGTATAGGTTTCAACTTGTTAGTCGAGCGAGTGCTATGTCCTCGGTGATATGGTTTTGTTTTCTAGGATAACCTGGATGAATCTTTATCTTTATATATATATATATTTTTTTTATTTATTTATTCTTAGTATATTTACATTTCTAAGGTATAGTATATTGTCCTCCGCACTAGGAGTTCACCTGTATTGTAGAGGACATTTTTCAGTTGTAAATTATAAAATGTAAGTAGTAAATTACAGTAAATTATTATTTAAATTATATCAAATTATCATATTATTATTAATATTAATACTAACAAATTAAAAGTTAATTAATTTTAAGTTTGGTAATTAAACATAACTTGATTGACTGCCGTAATGTACCATATTATGAATATGAACCAAATTCATTTTTAGAAAATTTATTTTATAAAATTTATTATGATAAAACTATTATTTTTTATTGGTAAACTAATGTTTAAGACAAGATTTTTATGCATAGCACAAAGGGTAACAATTATTATAAGAAATAAGTATTAGCCTGAAACACTCATCAACATTGAAAAAATCTCCCGAGAAAAGATAAGTCCCGTCGGCGGCATTTATCTTTTCTCGGGAGATTTTTTCAATGTTGATGAGTGTTTCAGACTAATAATTATTGCTTATATTAAATGATAAAACTATTCTAACAGACCGAACAAGTAGTCATAATAGACCCGATATAGTTTTACATGACAAAATTAAGAAAATAACTTATATCATTGATATCGCTATTCCAAATTCTTGTAATATTCAGAAAACTGTTTCTGAAAAATAAGAAAATATACAGATTTAGGAAATGAGATTAAAAGAATTTGGCATTCTCAGACTATAAAAATATTACCATTTGTTATTTCGGCTACTGGCATTATACCTAGCTCTCTCATTCAAAATTTAGGCGTATTAGATTTGTCAAAAAATTTGTACATAAAAATGCAAAAGTCGGTAATTTTAAATACATGTAGGATTACGAAAGATTTTTTAAATATTTATATTGAGGGATCAGTAGGATTTATCGGACCAGTTAGGATTTCATCAGAGCCGAACCCTCTGATATGAAAATATCTGGAGTCGGTGAAATATTTTCCCATTATGTTTCTGGTGGATTGACGTATTGTTCTTGTATTGTTTTGTATTTATTATACTTATATATCGCACTTACATTGCGTGAATTTACTAGATATTCATTTGTGGAAAAGTGTGTGGAAGGGTTTAGTCTTTCATTTGGGAAAGATTCAACCCGGACATAAAATCTGGAGCACTGTAAATATTATATTCATTAAATTATATTATACTCAAATAATTTTCTACCCATCAGGGATAGCATTCCAATGAGTTGAGGTCTATTTACACAGAGGCAGCTGACCTACTAACTATTCGTAACGGTAAGTTATCAGGTCTTTACGTTGTGCTAATGGCTTTTTTAACAAAAATCTAATAGGCTTGTTTACGTTTGAATTGACACAATCGTTGTATATTTATTAGCATTATTTAAGCCACTGTGAAACAAGCACATTAAGTTATCAGATTTCAAACGTAATTAAAATAAAACAGAGAAAAGATTTTCACACTTAGGTATCCATTAATTCTGCTTTAATTGCCTTAAGGGCATTCGGTAACAATGAAAGGGTTGGAGTGATTAAATAAATAATCGGCAACGGAGATGGCTAGTGAAAGTGTTAAAATACACCCCTTTGCGAAACCTTTAACCCTCAAAGCTTTTTTATAAGAAAGGGTCATTTTTGCGAAACATTTTTAAGCACAATATAAAATCCTGTACTGGAAAAAAAAATTATTTCAAGAGAAATGTATAGAAGTAACATCGTGTTTTATGCCAAATAAAAGTGACCCTTTTTCATCTGGTTTTCATGTAAAATGTTTGTTAGTTGTTTAAAAAATAATTCATCTATTATAAAAGATTTCCATTTGAATCAGATTTTTTATGAATAGAGTATCATGTCCAATCAAATAATTGATCTTTGAGAAATTTATGAGATAAATTGATCACTATAAGATACTGGTACGCAAAATATCTGGAACAAGAACGATTCGAAGGCATCATAAGAAGAACAAGGATGAAACCCAGTGAATTTATGTGAATACCGTACAAGAATCTGAACTGCCTAGATGGAGCAATGGCATAATCAATTAGTGGGATATATTGTGAAACTAAAGAGAGTTGGAAGGGGAATGAGTTGGAGAAAAATAAGATTTGTTATAGCTAAAGCTAAACGTTTCAATTCCAAATAGTGATATTTCATCAGGGCACATCTCAAATCATCTCTGAAATGAAATCATATCATTGGCTAGAGATTTTTCTGAAAAAATGTATGAATGTTGTGCAGATCGTAACAATCATATTTTTTAAATTAGAATCAATGGAGGTTGGGAAAAAGAAAGGTTAAAGAAATAATGGAGAACCTGGTTAATAAGATTTACTGGTTAGACGGTTACCATTTGGTAACTTCCAATTATTTCAACAGACATAAAAAGCCACAATTTCTTTACTTAAGTTAGCTCCTGCTTGAGGCATTTCTTGAGTAGGTGACCTGTCTAGTGTCTAGGGTATCAAGCGTCACCCTTTGGATCTCGTCAATCCCGCCTGGGAACGAATTCAGCAGTCATTCGTTGAACACATTTTCAGTATGTTTATTTTTTGTTTTTGAATATTTATTTAGATGTATGCAAAAAAAATTTCATACATCTAGTAAGAAAATATATACAAATACAATTTAAAGATACAGTTACATTTTTATAAATATATTTTAAGAGGAAAAAAAAAAGATTACAAAAATAAAAATAAATTTTGAGGAAATAGATAACTATGTGACAATAATATTGGTAAGATTGTTATAAATCAAAAAAAAAATTCACATATAATGCACACATCCTACGAAAAGTGCTAAGACTTGAGGCTTCCTTTACGGCATTCGGCAGGCTGTTAAAAAGTTTTTGTCCTTTATAAAACGCGCTATTTTGTGTGCACGAAAGTTTAGTTTTGGGATAGTTGTGAACATTTTCGTGAAACATAATTTCGTGAAAGATAATTTGGTAGCATATTATTTTTCAGTTTGTAAATCATTGTTAATGCATTATATGTTATATGTTATTTTGTCGTCATCATATTTAGATTTTGTAACATAATTTTGACTCTAGTAAACATATTGTATTTTAAAATCATCCTCATCCCCCTATTTTGTATAACCTGTAGTTTATTATTTTGGGCTTCGTTACATAGGAATAAAACACTAGAACAATAATTTAAATGCGGAGTTACAATAGAATTGTAAACAAGGCGCGTTGTTTTGAGATCCAACTTATTTCTGATCCTTTTTAAGAATCCAACTTTTTTAGCAATTTTTTTTGTTATGTATTCTAAGTGTTCGTCGAATTTTAATTTATCATCCAATATTAAACCAGTGGTGTGTACCACACCTGCATTCACACCGATTCGACCATTTAATGCCTTACTTTTGCATCATAAGGAAAGACGGCTGTGGAAGCACCTTATCCTAGGAACAGAATTTACGAAGCAGTGATAACCCAGGTTGTCTCTTAAGGCGGTACACACTAGTACACAGCCCTAATAATTTTTACAATAAAAACACATATACATTTGTTGTAGACCATCTACAAAAAATATTTTTTACAATAAAAATACATATTAATTTGTTGTAAACCACTTGTCAACCAATTGTACACCACTTTTATAAGTGGTCTATAACAGATTTATATGTGTTTTTATTGTAAATTATGGCGAGCCACAAAGTTAATGCTTTTTACAAATATCTTATAATTTCCGGCGAATTCGTAATTGAATTATCATTTTTATTTCCATGCCTCACAAGGGATGCGAGTTATTTATATTTTAGATTAATGAAAACAGTACCTTACCATTAATATATTTTACTTACAACGATTTTAAAACTTTATAGCCCGTTTTTCAACTATAAAGTTTGCGGTAAGCACCAGATTTAATTTTTCTAGAATGTTAATTAATTACTTCGGGAGTGCGACATGGAGATATATTTTAAATATTTGTAACACATTCTTCAGAATTTATTAAAACGAACGAGGCGGAAAGGTCCAATCTCCAGGTCTGCTAGGATGAATTCGACCGTAGGTCCGTCCAATACGCCATGCCGCGGGCGCATATTTGTTTGCACGCTTTTTTCACTTACGTCTTTAAGATTCCCACGTTATTTGTATTCTTCTTCTTTTCTTTGAAATGGCAAATTCGACAGTAGGTCCGTCCAAGTAGGGTTGCGAGTCGCAATTTGTATACATGGCTTCTTTACTTACGTTGTTAAGATTGTGAATATGTTTTAGAGTATATTGTCGTCTTAATGAGGCCATAAAAGAAAATTGAAATAAAGGCACGGAAGTTTGTGGGTTACTCGTATTTGAGATGATCTGCTGATAACCTAAAAATATCTGACTGCCTTCGAATTTCGAATTGATCAGAGCCGCCAACAATATTCAAGTCTAGAAACATTTGGGGTCAGCTTACATGTCCAAATCTGAACACCAGAAGACTTACACATTATTTTACCAGGGCAATACTGAAATTTTATCTATAACAGCTGAACGAAATCAGTGATCGTTTGACAAGGGTTTTTGCAAAGTCAGGAATAACGCTGTCACATATTAAAAAGGTCAAGCTTTATAATTTTATCGATTGGTCCAAAAATTATAATTTGTTTTGTTTCGTTATCAAGAATTTATCCATCAAGATTAATGAGGTACTGAACTAAGTACTGAGATAATGTGGATAAAAGTTAAAATGAACGTTCAGCGTTTTAATTAAATTGATTGTTCTCTCGGAAGATATCGGACACTTCCGAGAATCGTTTCCAATATTATTTTAATCTCAAATTCATTTAAACTTAATTTAACTTTACTTCGGTGACTGTCCTCAGTGCAAAATTTTATTTAAATATACAATTTTTATTTTATCTGAGTTCTTATCAAAATCAATTCACATTTAAAAAATATTTGTATGTTTTAATAGGAATAATTTTACATAATCGTTCAATCGGTAGTGGGTAAAGATTGCACACCTTTCTGATAAAAGATTTATAGATTTATTTTATAACATTAGTTACATTTATACAGCAAAATTACATTATAATAATATTTCAAAATAACTGTAGATTTTAAAATGTGTACAAGTGTTTTTATGTCTAGCTAGGCATATTGCCTGTTCTAAGGAATGCTGGTGAAAAATGACGAAAATGTATTCTGTAAAAAGAAAAAAAAAGGAAAATGTTTCTTTTTTTGTAGATTAAATATATACTAACTTTTTAATGATTCTGCCATTAATAGTTAACTATGTATAATTTTAAGATGAAAAATATAATAATAATTTTTTTTTTTTAAATTGATGTGCACAAAGTTAATTGGGTTAAACAAAAACTACGATAAGTCTTATAATGCTGTTGATCCACTCAAGCGATGGGTACCAATGTGATTGTCAAAATTATAAGAATTATGAATTTAAAGTTGCTTGTTTTATTGTATTAAACCTAAAATATGGGATAAATAGTGAATTCAAGGTGAATTCATTTATTTTAAACCGCAGTAATTAAGAAGTCTGGTTGTTTCAGTATTAATATTTCAATCTCCAAAATTTTTAATCGAATAGCCGAATCAAAAATCGAAATTTCAGAAATGCCGGTCGCTTGAGTGGTGGTGTGATTTTACCAAAGATATTCAAATGCAAAATTTGGATTTTACATTAGCTGCACACAAGAAAATAATTCCTTTCAGGATGCTACGTGGAGAGTATATTAGGGAAAGGAAGGAGAGGAAGTTCTGGGAAGGAAAACAGATATGAAGGGTGGGTAGGAAACTGGGGGTCAGTGTATCCAGGAGTGACGGACGTATTCTTTCCCTACAACTGCAGTGTAAGGCAATGTTCGGAGAAAGTCGACCTGCCATGCAGTAGGTGGTCACACGCATCCGCCGCCAAGATCCTGACCAACCTGACTCCATGAACCCGGGCATCCTTGCTAAGTCATAACACCTAGCGTACCACTTGGGGTGAACTATGGCAGAGGTGTTTGTAATCCAATAAATGGTTCTCGGGGCGGCGGTACCCATACCCGCCTCCCAAATGTATTATTCAATCAATAAACGGACTGTAAACGGCACCATAACAAATTATATTATTTCCAGACTTGTCGCCGGTCAGTAAGGGATTACTTGAAGATCAAAATAACAATGTTTCGCAAACCATCAAATCGATTTTAGTAAAATTAATTTGACCATTTTTATAGTTGTTTTTAGAATGACAATATTAGATTTTATTTATTTTATAATCCTTTATTGTAACCTAATACAATAAATTTTGCTAACGTAAGACAATTTAAAAACGAGTTTTTTTCTTCTTATTTATAGTAAATTGCCAAATTTTTAGCTTTGGTAACCGCCCCTGTGGTAATATTTTACAAAAACAGTGCTATAGAAATTAGTCAAGTACTTACCTCTTATTATTAGTATTACAGCACGAAGCGTTCAACGTACGTAAAGTTCGTAAAAGAAAGTCATTTGTAATGTATAAGTTATACAATTTTCTGAAACATGCTGTGTTTTGTATCATTTACTGTAAACCAAAGTATTCCTTGAACCCTTTGCCTATGAAGTGCTCTTCGTGCAAAGGCCGGCGGATTAGCGAGTACTAAATTCATGAAAGTAAATATTATCTGTTCTTGTCCACGGTTAATATAATTACAAGCCAACACATGCACACGCTTAATCATGTTATTCACATATTTTATTCACCAAGGTTCGCATACCATGTCGTTTCCCAAAGGAACAGACAGAAAATGTCAATATAACATGAACAGCTATGTTATAAATTTGTACTCATAGTGTTCCTTTGGAATAACGTTGGTCAGGGTTAATTTCCTTGCTACACTAAATATTACTATTTATTTATCAATTCTACCGATAGGAGATTTACAGTGAAAATGCAAATATTGTTAATCTACTACACTATATAAAGAGGTAAGGTTTGTTTGTTTGTTTGTTTGCATCGAATAGGCTCTGAAACTACTGAACCGATTTGAAAATTTTTTTCGCTGTTGGGAAGCTACACTATCCCTGAGTGACATAGGCTATATAATATTTTCAAAATAATTAGGGATCATTACTAAAACTCCAATAATGCAACCAAAGGTGTAAAAAAATTACTTAAAATATTCTTTACATCGCGTGCGCTGCGAAAACTATTGATGATAGAATAAAATAATATACTACGACTTTGTAGAACACATCATTATTTACAAAAAAGGTTGCGACAGCATATGTCTAACTATTATGGTTATGCAACAATAAGTATTCTTTTATTTTAAAAATTTAATTAATATGTCGCCGCTTGAAAAGGCTTTTTATTTGTATCTTGGTGTTAATCGTTATCAAAATAAATTACTTCACATTCAAGACAGCTTCAATACCTTTATTTAACTTTTTGAATTTTTCAATTCGGATATTTAATTAGAAAGATATCACGAGTTTAAAAATGTTAGTATTAGAAAAAAGTTTCTGCTACGGGCCGGGCGGGAGAGGAGTCAAGAAATGAAGTGCCAGGGGGGTTGGCGGGACGGGGGAGCGGGAGAGCGGTGGCGGGGAAGGTGGAAGTGGAACGCTGGAGGTTAACGCACGGGAATGTACGCACGGGAGTAACATTTTATTTATTTAAATATGGCATTGCAACGCATGCCGGGAAACAGCTAGTGTTACTATATAAAGCAATGAGCAATACAAATATTACTCGTACAAAATACTTACAATTCATGGGATAAGCGAGTGATATTAACTAATGTTTAGGAAACTGCATTTCATGACAGTCAACATACGATTATGAGAAAATACGTGTGTTTCATTTTTAGGTATTTTTTCTAAATGTTGTTTTTTTTTGGCACTGATTTTTCATTTAAATTTTAAAAAGTCCTCTGAAACTCAATGTTCTTTCAAAATGAGAATAGCAAAAATTTCTAAAGTACCTACTGAAAAACAATCTTTTTAGCCGGAGGGCCAATTTATAAATTTTTATTTTTTTCGCTTGCCGCAGGGAGCAGATTAGAGTAGGTACATAAAGCTTGACATTGTTAAGTTTAAAGTCGATGGTGCTGCAAACCTATTTCTAAAATGGTATTTTTTTATAAAACAACTAGCTGGTTCCCAGCATTCGTTGCTATGCCATTCAAAAAAATAAATTGTTTTTCCCTACATGTCTAGCGTTAATAAATAAATAAATGTCCATTCTCATGCGTCCCTTTCCCCTCCTGCGTTCCCCTTCCATCTTTCCCGCCTTCTCCCTCCCTCGTCACCCTTCCCGCGGACCCAACCTCCTTCTTTACCCTCCTACCCCTTACTTACCTCTCTGCCGCTAAAATATATGAAATAAAGACATTTTCAAACCTTTCGCGCACCACCTGTAGTAATTTTTTTATACAAATTTCATAACTCCGGAGCTTACCATTATATATAGAAACACTCTTCTGCCAAAATGAAATGTTCTGTAAAAAAATTTTGTAAATTCATACATTACTTTCCAAGATTAACGGCAAACATACGGAACCTAAATTTTTATATACATAGATAGATAGATTACAAAACGTGAAAAGGAAAGCTCCGCGGGCGAAAATTATATAACTCTAAGGCCAAACCAATAAATGCTGTCAATTTTTATCATTTCGAAATTGTAATGAACATATTATTAAAAAATGAAACCTTCTTGAAATTTTTGATTTTTATCGTTTGGAAAGTAAAATGAGGTCAAGAAAGCTTTTGGAATTTAATAAAATGGAAATCTTTAAAAAGCACAAAGCATAGATCCCAAGAAAAGAGCGGTGCCAAGATCATTTTTTTTATACTTAAGGTTGACATACAAAATCTTGTCTTTAAATTTTTGGAATACGTAAGAAAAATCTTATTATTTTGTTTGGCTGATTCAAAACTTTGAAGAAATACTGTAGTTTTTTCTTTTGCAAAACAGAACAGAAACCATTGAATATTTTTACTATTTTTTTACATTTTATTTAGCCAAGTGGGCAGCACAAAAAGGCTCGCAGGGCACTCGAATTGGGTTCGCGGGTGGCTAATCACCGTTCTAAAATAACGATATAAAGTATGGGCACCTACCAACCAACACAGACAGGCAAATAAATAAATTATTAATAATACAATAATATCATTCAACACCTTTTACACAATATGTCTATGTACATAGGTTTCCACAACTGAACTGAGAGCGAATCGACGATTCTGCTCTACCTACGATGGCATAAACTGAAGGTTATATTTTTACAGTACCATAAAGTCTGTCTCCAATCTCCAATGCTTCGATTTACGATTTCATGTTTATTTTCTGAATTTCCTTGTATCTTTCCATTTATGCCGACGTATTTAATTTATTTTTTTAACTTACCTTTTTGTGTATTCCGATTTAATCATTCGTGACACATTCGTATTATTTCTTGAACCTCTTCCAGTTATAGAAATGTATATGCATAAACATAAATATATAGCAGTCGTAATGGCAGAGCTCTGGCAAAACTAAAGTCCTGGGCTTCTAGATGCGACCGAATCTTTTACTAATTTTTCTGTTTCAAATTTTCGTTTGAAAGTCGCTAATGTTGTCTTTGATGATTAGAAAAATGATGTGACGTGTACTCAACCAAAATTTAAAAAAATGGATTGTTAACCCGTTGAAAGAATGCTTTCTAGATGTTTAACGATACGTTAATTTGGATGTACGTTTTTCCAAATGAAATAAAATTTTAAAAGTTACATTGAAAAAATACTTATAAATAAATATTTAAAAAAACAGCCATATTTGTATCAAAAGTTTTCTGGTGTAAGAGTACTAAAATATCATAATGATCAAATCCATCTCTAAGGTCATGACTCCGAGTAAGACAACGCGACGTCAAAACTTATTTTGACTTGTTTTGTCCATACAAACTTATTCCGCAATTTCCTCTCTGGGTTTTGAGATAACTGTAAATATTTTTTAATTTGATATAGATGTTGACCACTAGCGGGTTGGTAAATTTTATTTTTTTTGATTAGTTATTTCTTATAAAAGTTAGGAACCTCCAAACTAGACAATCTTTTTTTAAAAAAAGTAACACAGAATATTTTCTTCTTATATAGTTCTTTGAAATTGGTTCAGTTTTGGAGGAGAAAATGGGGGAACACGAAACCTCGATTTTGATGAATTCAATTAGGTAGATACTATCAGCTTGAGTTGCAGTTGTCCCTTTCGCTCAATATTCGGAGAGTAAGATCGACAGCGAGAGCAACAATTTGATAAAATAGACATTGTTATAACAATATAAGTTCCTTACGTACAAATTTGAATGGATACAAATGTGCCATTGACTTAGTACCCTATGGTTTTAGACTATTTAGCATGTGTACTATCTTATTATTTTTCGTTGTTAGTTTTTGGGGTGTTATGCCGTGTTGCGCTACCTCCTACTATAGCCGACGTTTCGGACAGCGTTGCAGTGTCCATCATCAGGGCAGATCCGGTAGATCCGACGATGTGTAATTGCAACACGGCATAACACCCCAAAAACTAACAACGAAAATGCTTTTAGCCGTGAAAATCTAAAAACTTATCCATCTTATTCTTGCCTGAAATTGCAGCGCTATCCCATTTGAACTTTCTAATCATGATGAACCGCATTTTTTTTAATATAGGCCGAAATCAGTCCAATAATTGGATAACGAAATATGCCCATGATCCACTTCTTATGTTATGTATCGGTACAATGCTCTACCGAATTAATATTATTTTTCCAGTTCACAGTTCTCACAAATCCCCCTCTACTGCACATCTGAATTCCGCCAATCGAATTCTAGGAATCGCTTTGTTGGCGTTTGCTCTGTGCACTTTAATTACAATTGACCCGATTATTTACCGATATTATTTTTTTTTATTATTTAATATTTAAAAAAAAAAAACACCACTTTTAAGAAATTATCATAAAATAAAGATTTAAAAACGTAAATTTGAACTTTCATGTAACCCAAAACAATATTTTGACAGTTCAACTTTTAATTACTGTTTATTGTGCAATAACTTGATATAACTGATGTAAAACCACACAAATAACACGGCAAATATATTAATTACATGAATAGAAGAGTGAATTGGTCACCTTAATAGAAATCATTTAGTAAAATCTCAATATTTACTAAAAACATTCCCGTCATGCATGAAAACCAACCAGGCGGTAGAAAATGTGCCTGTACGACGCCGTTGCCATCTAGCGGCTACGAATGAAAACAACAATTTAGTATGGAAATTACGCAAAATTGCACTGTTGTCAGATTTTAAAACCTGTTTTAGAGTGAAATTCGTTATTGGTAGAATTTCGTGTTTTAGTGGAAATTTGTTATATCCATGTTGCTGCAAAAACACAGGTAATCGGTCGTTCTGTGGTTTTTTTTAGTAAGGCTGACTATGTATAAAACTTTCCGATTCCTTGCTTACATAGTTTAGTATACGAATATACAAATAATGTCTTAAAACATACCTAAACAAATTGTCCAAGTCAAAATATTATTTCTGTTATTGTTTACATTATTAGTTTTTTTTTTTTATTTATTTAATTTGAAAACCATATGAAACCATTGTTTATTACTTTCCCTTGTAAAAAAATGTAACCAATCTAAAAGGTCTATGGAATAAACAAGAGCAATAAAAAATAATTATTTTTAATTAAATTGTAGATTGAAATAAATTAATCAAATAAAATTTACTTGTGCACACAGGGATTCTAATCCACGACCTCCGGATTCGTAGTCAAAGATCGTACACACAAACAACGGAGGCCTAGTGTTTTTTTTTAATACCGCACAAGAGTCCCAAATGCTTCCGTCTGGAGCCAGTGATACTATTGTATCCCCAAGTGAGGTATTTTGTGAGACTGAAGGTAGTGGGGAGGGGAAAGAGATATGGAGAGGAAGGTGGGGAAGTATCTGGCTATTCAGATCTGGTCACCAAACAGGGCTAATGCCATTTCAAGCAACGTTTCAACTCTGAATGGTGGTCTTACACCAGGGCGATACTGAGAGTATCTTCCACTCTGGAACACAGGGAAGAGAAAGGTGGGGAAGTACCTGGCTATTCAGATCTGGTCACCAAACACGGCTAGCAAAGTTTTCAGCAAAGCCATTTCAAGCAAATTCTGAATGGTGGTCTTGCACCAGGGCGATACTGATGTTGTTGTATGTTCCACTCTGGAACGTGCCGCAAATATACTGTATATTATTTTAAATGAATAAATTGTAGAATAACACAAATTGATAAAAAAAAAATGCTTTTTTGATTCGATCCCGCGACCTTCGAAATGCGAGTCAAGAGCCTTACCGCTGGACTATGCTGGCCGTCATAGTGTTAGGTTAGTTAAGAAATTTTTGTTAGGCTACGAAAGCATTTATCATTTCTTCATTGTGTATCTCTGTGTATGTACGTGTGTTGTATTGTATGTGTTGATAGGCGGCATAAAATATGTATGTGCCTACCTTGTGACCGCTTTCGGCAAACGTCCCTGCCTTACCTCTGGGATGGCCCGAAACAAAACCAACCGGACATAAAATTTGTAGGCAGGTACACATAAGTCTGATCCACTGAACAATAAATTCCTAGAAATCTTATTACATAGATACTGATTTGATAGAAAACTGATAAAATTGCCCGGCCAGTGACTGAGTTTGCATCGCGGCGTCGCGTGTTCGATTCCTCGGTTGACTAATTCCTCCATCACGACACAACCAACATTTTCCGCTTACTGTGGTGGTAGTAGGAGCTTTTCAAATTTTGTCAGGTTATTCGTAACCCGGGAATGTCTGAATTTCTTTGTAATTAAAAAAAATGTAATGGTATTTCTCCGATGAAATAATTTCGATATTTGAAAAATATTGTTTGGTTTTACAAAATAAGTAAAGACCAACGAGCTTACTTTGGTTAAAACATAAAAAAAGATAACTCTATCCTTCTAAAACATTTACAAAATTTGACCTACCAGGGTAATCTGTTCTAAGGTCACATTATACATGGTGTTGTGTATGAAATATATTTTTAGTCAATTTTTTTTTATTAGTTTGTTAAAATATAACAACAGGAAAATTATAAAGTAATATCTAGAATAAATCGTAACATGGGCGTTTATCTTCGTTAGTTTGCAGCATTGGAAATAATTTTTGACAAGTTGCTTCCAGCCTAAGCAATTTATGATCCTTTGTAGTCTTGTGCTTTTTGCATTGGGTTTCATCATATCGATATTAAGCTCCACAGATTATTATTTAATCTCTTGTATTTATTTGTTTACGACACCATTCATCAAAAAAATCTAAGAATTTTGTATCATTTTGATTTGGGGAATGATAAATAGCTGCGTAGGTTCCCCTCTTAAAATCCTTTTGAATTTCAATAGCAAGCATCCAGGTATTATTTTTATCTAGAACCATATTTGTTGTGACTTTGTAAGAGATATTATTTTGAATTAATATTATAACTCCCCCCGTATGCCTGCTAAATGAGTCGCATCTAATTGTCGAATAGCCCTGAAATGTTATTTCTTGTAGTTTAATTTCTTCAGTAACACAAGTTTCACTCATCATACCATGTGCGGTTTATATTCTCTTAGCATGTCTTCAACTTCTTTTCATGAAATGAATGCAAACAATAATTTGTTATTCCATTTAGTCCATTTAGCACGCGCTCTAATACGTACTTACACTCGTCTGACATCGCAGATTTCCATCATAATTAAATTTCGTAATAATGGTGAAACAATCTTTTATATTGGAAATTGAAGGCTCGATTGACCAAATATTTGAATTACAAAACACGTCCACATGACGTTTATTGTAAAATAATACACTCAATGTAGTTTGTTTCATTTTTTATTACATTAATAACAATAATAATAATAATGATTTATTGTCTTCCTTTCTTTACAAACATCTAAAGATAATGATATCCTCACTCGGATTTCCCGTGCTGAGGATTTCATTTACATATAATAATTTAATTATAAAAAATTAATATAAATTAGTTATAAACATATAGGTATCATGTAGTATTTTTTAAATAATTAAAAATTAAATAAAATTGTGTTTTTTTATAATTTAGTTCTGTAGATTCGATTTTAGTCTGTATTTGATATCAGTATATTTTCTATTTCTGTTCTCCCTATATTTAGTATCCAGCTTTTTATTTGAGATTTAAATGTTATACTGTTGAGGTTTTTAAGTGAGAGTGGTATTTTATTGTAAAGTTTAATACCATAATACAAGAAGCTTTTTTGCCCAAATGTTGTGTTAGTAGTTACTTGTTGGATATGTTTTTGACCATGAGATCTAGTGTTTCTAATGTACGTGTAAGTTGTTATTTCTTGGGTTTTGTACTTATGAATGTAAATGAGTATAGTTTTAGAATACAGTTGTTTAATTGACATGATGTTAAGATTGTTGAAGATTTCATCAGTGCTAGTTCTTACAGGAACTTTCAGTATAATTTTCATTATGGATTTTTGAGTTTTAATTAGTGGATTTAGTATGTTTTTATTTGCACTGCCCCATCCGATAATACCGTATTCTAACAGTGATTAGCAGAGAGCCATGTAAATCTTGATTAAGTCTTTTCTAATGAGGACATTCTTGATAGTTTTGAAAAAATAACTTAGTTTTTTAATTTTATTATTTAAATAGGTAATGTGTTCGGTCCGTTTTAAGTTTTGGTCAATTTTTAGATCCAGATACGTTATATGGTCAACGTTTTCTAATGAGGGACAATTACAATGCTCATTTAAGTGATGCTGACTATGAATTTTCAAGTTCAGGTTTTATTCAGAGTTTTTCTTATTTTTTATTTTGAAAGTGATGAATTTGGTTTTATTAGCATTAAGTGTAAGTGAATGGTAGTCTAGCCAATTTTTAATTCTTTTAAGTGTGTCTTCTGCTTTCTTAAATGTTTCTGCCCAATTTTTCCCTTTTATTAGGATTATTTCCCTTTAAATAGGATTATTTTTCCCTTTTATTTCCCTCTCATTAGCTCCGTACAGGAGGCCCTGATGAAAATAATTCCTCTCAGGACCTATGTCATCTTTGGGGATGTTGTGTGGAGGGTCTTTTTAGGAAAGGAAGATCTGGGAAGGAAAAGGGTATAAGGGGTGGGTAGGAATCTGGGTGTCAGTGTGTCCAGGAGTGACGGATGTATCAATCCATCCCACCCACTGCCGTGCATCGCGATGTTCCGAGAGACTACAGCTAGAGACGTCAAAGGGTCTCCCTCAATTATTCTCTCCCGATCCGGTCTGCCATGCAGCTGGTGGGCAGACGCATTCGCCGCCAAGACCCGGACGAACCTCAACCCTTGAACCCGATTTGAAAGAAGATAAAAGTCATTTTATCTCCTCGACCCCAAACTGTTTAATTGATATCAGAACGCAATTTATTATCTGCACAAGAAACGATTTAAATAGTTTAAGTTTATTGGTCAATTTTATTTGAAGTAAGGTACACAATGCACTTCCAACGGCCGAGAGAATAAAATCGGTCTTTGAAAATGTTTGATTATTTTTATCAAATGTAAGGGACATTTTGAAGTTGTTTGGGAACACGCCCCCAAAACACTTCTACCGATTGAACCCTTCGATGGTCTGAATTCACAATATACATTTACGTTCCATTCATCGTGTTTCATGCATAGATGGATTGTTCGTACCACGTAGTGTGGAATATACCCCGAGGAGCAAATTAGTGTAAAGGTTAATTTTAATGTGTACCTACCGTACAAGAGTCTCAAATGCTCCCAACCGTCTAGAGCCAGTGAGACTATAGCGTCCCTAATTGGAGTGTGTTACGAGGCTGAAACAAGTGGGGTCGGGAAAGAGGTTGGGTAGAGAGAAAGGTGGGGAAGAATTTAGCAACTAGAATCTGGTCATCAAACATGGCTAAAACCATTTCAAGCTATGCTTTGATTGTGGATGGTGGGCTTTACAATGATATCTGCCACTCTGATATGTCGCAAATGTGTTCACTATACTTTACATAAGTACATTCTAAAATAACGCTAATTAATAAAATAAAATCTACTGGCGTAGGTACGTCGGAATTTTAACCCACGACCCCCGGATTCATGGGTTCATGATGATTGTTGGGAAAATACATCCGATTGTTTAGGTTTTAAGTCACTTGTATAGAGAAAACACACATTTTATAAGGTAAATAATGAATTTTATAAGACAAATAATGAATTTTATAAGGTAAATAATGAATTTTATAAGGTAAATAATGAATTTTATAAGGTAAATTGGTTTATAATATACGTGGGGTTCAATAAACATTATTTTTTAACCAACCCTTGCTAACCCTACCTACATTGAAAACTAAATTCAGGCGTGACAGCTATTTCATCTTCCGCTGGCTATTTATTAATTTCCCTTAAAGGCAAAGCATTGAAAATAACGTCATCTGAAACTATAAATATATATGCAGTGTAAAGATTAGGAAATTATGTCACAACTTGGTTGGGGGACGTTTTGAGGCGGGTTAAGGTAGGGGCTGTAGGAAGAGATTTATTGATGCGGGGCTTGAAGAGGCCCGGGCTATACGAAGGAATAAAAGCAGACATTTACCTAGAATAACTTTAAAAAAATATGAGTATATGATTTTATTAATTATATTGACGGTAAATGAAACAATCACTAATTTGTTTCAATTTATTCGCCAACCGGTTTCACTTGTTTCAAGCATCATCAAACTAAAACTGTAAATGGTTAAAATTTATTTTATCTTGATGAAGCTCGTGAAACCGGTTGGCGAAAAAATTTTAATAAATTAATTAGTGGTTAAAAAAAAAAAGTTTCATTTAATAAGATCTCAAAACAAACTCACTAATGTTCATTATTTTCATCTCTTCTTGTTGTGTCCTGTCCGTTCAACGGACGTTGGCTGTCATGTTGGCTATGCGGACTTTGTTTACTGCGGTCCGGAACAGCTCTACGGTAGTCTGGCCAAACCACTGTCTCAGGTTTTTCAGCCATGAGGTTCTCCTTCTTCAAGGGTCCCGTCTTCCGGCAATCTTTCCCTACATTATGAGACGCAAGATCTCATACTTCTCTGGATGTCTCATCACATGTCCAAGATAATGAAATTTTCAGATTTTTATAGTTTTAATAACTTATTTTTCTTTATTCATCCGAACCGTGACATCTTCATTCGTAACTCTATCCATCCAGCTTATTTTAAGTATTATTCTGTATATCCATATCGAATGCCTCAAGTCCTCTAATTAGTTCTTCATTAAGCGTCCATGTTTCAATTCCATAAAATAATGTCGAAAACAAGTAGCATCTGACCATTCGCATTCGTAATCCAAGGTTGAGATCATGACTGCAGAATATTATTTTTTTAACCAACTGAACCTTCCAACATTTTGACAATCGAGTTTATTTATTTTTAATAACAAGACGCCGCAATTTTAAATTTATTATTTATCAATAAACTAAGAAATTTCACCTTATGAATAGAGATTTTTAGATTTTGTACAAGATTCAAGGCAACATACGGCACTATTTCAATATGGCTTAGCTAGAAAGGTAAACGATGTTGTACGTTCCCATAAAAACATCATAGATACACAAAATATGTTGTATTATTATGTTGCTAGGTCCCCCCCTCACCAACATTTATTCAGCATAGCAATAATATTTCAGCCGACGGTCACGTATTTGGAAAGGCAGTATTTTGCAGGCGCAGCGAAATATTCCACATAAACCAACAAAAAAGCTTCGCCAGTAAAAACCTCTCGATTGAGTGGCGCTTGTCGATATTCGCACACAAGTTCTCTAGCATTTTTATAACGATGTAGGTACCTATGTGGCTGATGGAAAATGTAAATACGTAATTAAAAGCAGTGTGAATACGATTGAGTGTTTTTACTGTAATTTCAATAATTGAAATGTATTGATAAAATAATTACTAAAATTGAAAGCTCACTAATGAAAATGCATTTTAAATTTCTCTAACTAACTGACTAACCATCACGCCGTTTCCCCACAGGGGTAGGCAGAGAGGACGACCGCCAAACAACTCGGTCTTGGCACACACTTTTATCCTCATTCACATTTATACATTGTCTCATACATACTCTTCTATTATTCTGACTCTTTAAATGACCCGTCTCTAGTATCTGATTCACTTGATCTTGTCATTTCTTCGTCGGGCGTTCCCGACTTCTTCTACCATTCACATTTGCGTCATATATTCTTCTTACAGTACCTACTTTCTTCGTTCATTCGCTCTAAATGCCCAAACCATCTGAGGGTCCCTTTCTTAATCTTACTCATTACGCTCACGTCAGCCTTTCATTCTTTGCGGATCTTCATATTTCTCTCACGATCGTACATGGTTTTACCACATATACGCCTCAGAGATCTCGTTTCAACAAATGATTACATTTTTCTCCTGAATAATATATCTATATGCAATGCAGTGTGTAAAGAGAGAAATTAAATTAAGACTATTGTAATTATTATGATGACTAGATTTGAAGAGCCAGATACTTCTCTACTTACCTCTTCCCCATTTCCTTCCCTTCCCCATTACCTTCAGCCTCACAACGCACCATAATTGTGCAGTATTTACATAACAATGATAACAAAACACTCCTATTTACGAGTATGTTATTATATTTCCACCACATCTGCCATAGGTCGCCCCAAGTGGTTCGCTAAGTTTAGCAAGGGTATCCGGGTTCACGGGGGCATGTTCGTTAAGGTCTTGGTAGTGGTTATGGAATAGATAGATTCATATATCCATCAATCCTGGACACAGATTCCTACCCACCCTTCGTATCTTTCTCCTTCTCTGGACTTTCTTTCCCGCCTTTTCCTTAAAAAGACTCCTCATCCAGCATCCTCAAAGATGACATAATAATTGGAAAATCATCGGGACTGTTTAAATTATAACCTATAAGTGAAAATAACGACAGCTCAAACAATATAAACCTTTCGGATCGATACTTATCGGCGTAATCCAAGACTTTTCAAACCAACGTATGTCAAGAATGACTCGATTACAATATAATAAACACTGCGATCGTGAAGACTGGCTATATTTTCGAATTCAATCACAACCTTCAAGGAACTTATACTTGCGTATACCTGATGATCTCCTCACTGTGAGCCACTTTTCATTTATTGTATCGTGTACTTACTAATGCAATGGCTCTATGTATACGTAAATATTTTTGTTTGTATTTACTATTACTAGATTTGGGTCCTATTTTTTTTAATGTATTTGTACATTCAACGTACCCTTTGTAATGAACGGTGTGCTCTCTGTGAAATCATCGCTTTAACCGTATTGAAAATGTTAATATAACTTTTGTTTTTTATCTGAATACCTCACAAAAGTCTCAGCTGCTCCCGTCTGGAGCCAGTGAAACTATGGCATCTCCAATTGGGGTACGTTATGAGGCTGAAGGTAGTGGGAATGGGAAGGAGGTGGAGAAGAGGAAGGTTAGGAAGTACCTGGCTATTCAGATTTGGTCACAAAACAACGCCATTTCAAGCAACGTTTTAATTGTGAATGGTGTTCTTACACCAGGGCTATACTGAGAGCATCTTCCACTCTGGAACGTGCCGCAAATATATAGTATACATTATTTTAAATGAATTAATTGCGAAACAACATAAATCATTCAAATGAAATTTATTTGCCCACGCCGCGATTCGATCCTGCGACCTTCGGATTACGAGTCAAGATCCTTACCGCTAGTCCACGCCGGCCGTCAACATCCGTCCGGCCATCACTATATGTGATGTATTTCTGTTGGCAAACTAACAAATAAATTTGAGTCCAAACTCGATCAATCAAATATCCTGCATTATTTTATCTCAACGTATAATACAAAAAAAAAACATGTAGACTCACGCCTTGGGGTACCTAGTAAGTATCATTCTGTTAGAATATTGTTATTATCCCCATACATTGGTCAGTCGATGCGCAGTGTAGTAGCGTAGTGTGTATATTTAATGGGTTAGGCCGGAGCCGGGGTAGGGGGCAGTATTGATTGTGTCGCACGATGCGCCACTGCGGACGGCTTTTGCCCCTACTGTCGATATCTTTCCCGTACGCCCCTGGTGATGTATTTTATTTTACAAGGTTCGTCTTCGCACAATGGCGCACGCTTGAATTAATATACGTCTAAATACAAGATGGAACTTGTCCTAGCGTAGGAACTAAACTGATTTAGTTTTTATAATGAAATCATTTATAGTTTTTATAATGATAATCTCCATCTACCGTCCCGGGTCGTGCACACCGACTGCAAATTTTTTCAACGAATTCAGGTCTCTCCTAGAATGCACCTCCAACTACAACTGCGAGATTATTATCCTAGGAGATATAAATATTCATTTGGAAAACAAAACTAATCCCATGTCCATAAAATTCAGCAGAATTCTGCGTGACTTCGGCTGCGACCAGTGGGTGGACTCAGCTACTCATGATGCAGGAGGCACACTAGATGTAATCATTTCCCGGGTTGGGTTTCCCCCGAATAACGTAAATGTTACTGACATTGGACTATCAGATCATCGTCTCGTCACATCGGAGTTTGCCTTCGATCCTCCGAAATTAGAGTTCAAATCCGTTGTCTCCAGAAATTGGAGAGAATTCGACTTCGAGGCATTTTGCAGTGAATTGAAAGCGTCGCCTCTCTGTGACAAGGAAAAGTATAGCGAGAGCCATGTAGAAGAGTTAGTAACTTTATATAATTCTACTCTACGGGCATTACTCGATAAAAATGCTCCTTTCACAGAGAAGGTCTGCCGCGTTAGGAATTGCAGCAAATGGTTCGATGCTGAATGTCTTCGAAAGAAGAGGGAAATGCGGAAATTTGAAAGGATCTACAGACGAAACCCGACTTTCAGCAATCGGCAGCTTTGGATTACCAAGCAAAAAGGCTACAAGGAAGAAGTCACCCAGAAGAAATCTAACTTTTGGTGTGAGCAAATTGAGACAGAAAAAGACCCCCGAAAACTTTGGCAAAACGTAAGGACTCTGTCTGGAGAGAGCAACAACAAGGTTGATTCCTCTCTTGAAGCAAACAGCCTCGCAACATACTTCAGAAGTAAGGTTGAAAAAATTCGGGCCCTCAGTGTGGTAGGATCGTCTTCTGTCGCAGCATCAAGTCCGCTCTCGAGTGAATTCACTACTTTTGCAGCAGTAACGGAAGAAGATGTCACGCGTGCGATAAAATCTTGTCCTAACAAGCAATGCGCTCAAGACCCCATACCTACCTGGCTTTTAAAACAGTGTCTTCCTGATATAGCGCCTGTAATTACCGCAATTATCCAGAAATCACTAGTAAATTCACTTGTACCGGGAACACTTAAAAAATCAATCATAACTCCGATTCTAAAAAAACAAAATCTTGATTCTGACAATACGGATAATTACAGGCCAATATCCAATTTACCGTTCCTTTCTAAGCTGCTTGAGAAAATCGTTGCCAAACAATTGGTGGGGTATTTGAACTCTGCCGGTCTATTTGCCAAAAATCAATCAGCTTATCGACAGTTTCATTCAACGGAAACTGTTCTTCTGCGGTTGATTTCAGACTTGATCATCGGGATGGAAGCAGGTAAGTTGGGTTTGATATCTGTTCTTGACATGAGTGCGGCATTTGACACGGTAGATCATAGTATTTTATTAAATGTGCTTGAAACCGAATTTGGCGTTCGAGGTGATGTACTCCAATGGATGACATCATACCTGTCTGGACGAGTAGCCTCAGTAATTTTCAATAATTGTACTTCACCTGGAACTCCCATAGAATGTGGAGTTCCCCAGGGTTCTGTCTTGGGTCCCATTCTCTTCATTCTCTATACGAATCGCCTCGAGAAACTTATTCAATCAGCTGGCTTTGAATCACAAGGCTATGCAGACGATCGTTTCATTTTCAAGTTTTGTTCCCCGGATGAAAAAGACGTCCTTAAAAACGAGGTGGTTAGTTTCATTAACACAGTCTCAAGTTGGATGTCTGTCAATAAACTCAAACTTAATCCGACCAAGACGGAATTTATTTGGATAGCTTCTCCTGGAAGGCAAGCCCTCATTGACTCTAATCCAATCCATATTCAGGGCACAGATATAATCCCTTCTACAGAAATAAAATTTCTGGGTTTCACAATAGACAATAGTCTTTCTCTTGAATCACAAATTTCAAAATCTGTAAGTTCAGGCTTTTTCCATCTAAGGCAGATAAAATCAATCAGGCGTTGCCTTCCCTCTGATGGAGCAAAGTCACTCATAAATTCGTTCGTTGTCTCACGTATGGACTATTGTAATAGTGCATATGCTGGCTTACCTAAAAAACAATTCAATAGAATCCAGTCCGTTTTCAATGCTGCGGCGAGAATGATTTTTGGTGAATCTAAGTATTGCCGTATAACCCCGCTTCTAAGGGATCGCCTTCATTGGCTTCGATGCCCTGAAAGAATAGAGTTCAAGATCTGCTTAATGACCTTCAAAGCATTACAAGGAATGGCGCCAGCCTATATATCAGAACTATGTGTCCGACAAAACTTAAGCGATAGACAGCTTACTCTAAGGTCAGCAGATCAAGATGTTACTAATCGTTTAATCGAAATTTCTAGGTCAAATCGAGCCGTTTACTATGATCGATCTTTTCGTGTAACTGGCCCGCTCATTTGGAACAAACTTCCCTCAGTTCTTACTAATATCCAGAACTTGGCTGAATTCAAAAGGGCTCTAAAAACAAACTTATTTAAAAAATCATACCTTTCATGAATTTGTAGCTCCTTTTCAAAAAACTATAATAAACCATGTTCCTCAATTTTCCAGTAATTGTTTGGTTTCGATTACCTCCTTACTATAGTTTTATGTGCACTCCGAATTTGTATTATTTGTAAACGTAAACTGTTTCCTGTTCTGTAGTATATTTTAGTTTTTAATGATTCTTGTTGAATCGCACCGTTATGGTTTCAATGGGATCAATATCTATTGTCATGTGCACCCACTATTGTTGTTAATATTGTTCTTTAGGAATTGATTTGTATATACTGTATATTCTTTGTTTCACATTATTTAATCAATTTTGTAAGGACTCGTAAATAACACTATATAATTAATTTTAAGCTTATTATAATTAAGCGCATTTGAAGTGAAATATCACAAAACTGCGCTTTATAAATACCATGTTATTATTATTATTATTATTATTAGTGTAGCAGCAGTTTCTTAGCTTTCATGAGGTTTTATGGAACGAAATTTTCGGCTTTAGTTCTGAAGCTTAGAGGTTTATCACCGCATTATGAAATAATGAGTTTTTTTTTTTTATTGACAGTTTTTCTATTTTTTTTACAATTTAGGTATCTATATCTATTTTATTTGTGAAGATGGTATCGGGTGGAACCCGGGTTGGCGGTCTGGTTTTGTTTTTATACAAATCTAGAGTTATATTCCGAGATTGAGGAAATTTTGCAAATTTAACCTTCAAAACAAGAAGAAGGTGGCTGATTATAAAAAATAGCGAAAAGTCTTCCTCCCTCTCCAATCCGTTTTTCTCACCCCGTGAAGCAGATTTTTTATAATTCTTTATTAATTTTGCACACTCGGCGTTCAAAATAAGAAATAATTGCTGTCCATATCTGAATTCGAAAATCTCTTCAAAAATCCTAGGCAACGGTGCGGACTTCAGCTAGTATGTATATAAAGAGCAATGTCTGTGGGCCTCATTGTTTTAAACAAAAATCTACAGTTTTATTCGAAGATTGATGAAATTTGTCACATTCTACATTGAAAACAAAACAAAGGTCACTGCTGACATGATACCATTTTTAGCATGTAATTATTAACCCTACTTGGGTTCGCCTGTATCGTATATCTTATTTGGTAGATGGCAGTTTCTTTCAGTATCCTTTCTTAGTTAAAAATAAATGGTTTTAACCTTGTGTCTACGTAAAAATTCTACATTAATTTATTTAAAAAAAATGAGAATGATGAATAAGAAGATAAATGGATGAGGAACGGATTTTGAAAGGATTAGGATGTGATAGGTGTAGATGTAGATGATATGTGATAGATGTAGATGATGGTAAGGTTTGGGAAAGGGATGGAGAGTAGATGAGGAAGGGCTGGGAAATGGATGAAAATTGATAAGAAATGAGGTGTTTCGCTGGTGGAAGATGAATAATTTCATTAATTTAACCTTTAAACTGATATCGAAGACAATTACAGTAAATACGAGGAAAGTAGGTAGGTTTGAGTAAATACATTCCGACTTACATTTATTGTTGATTCATACGGGTAAAAATAAGATTTCATACTTAGTTAATGAGAACTATTAAAAACATTTGAGGATCTAAATTTGGATGCATTTGATACTGTTTAAAATAACTATCCCCAAAACAGCCACTTTTTAGCACCCACTCTAACGAAAATATTATAAAAAGTTGTTAATGAGGGCTTTATCGAAATCATATTTAATTATGTGTTTAATGAAGGTTTTCGTCATTAATTAGCACCCGTTGCTCGAAATTATTTTTAGCAGCACAGATATAACAAGTGTGGTCGTATGAAAAACTTTTGTGAATATATTTATTAAACTCTTTATCATTTTATTTTCAATTGCCAATTCCAACAAGACAGTTTCTCATATCTTTAAATGTCAATATTTGAAACAAAAACTTAATTTTTAACACAATTTTACGCTGCACATGAATCAATCCCGCAATCCCGTTGACTCTACACAATAAGTAAAATACCAATACCGTTTTCAGTCGTTTTTTGATAAATAATTATTTTACTGTAAAATGAAAGAAATGTTAAAAAAAACTATTTCTGATATCTCTTTTCAATTTTTTTTTCACAACCTCAGGATAATAATTCCCTCAGGGTCTATGTCTTGTTTGGGGACGCTGTGTGGAGAACCGTTTTAGGAAAGAAGGGAGAGAGAGTTCAATGCGTAAAAAAGCCTATAAAATTCCACTTTATTAAGTCTTCATGACCATTTGCGCCCATAAAAGATGTAATATTATATCATAATTTTGCATGTCTATATGAACAACAAAGCGTTCTCATTACTCATTCCACACTCTCGGCGTCTTCACCATTTGGAAGTCCTTGCCTGGCCCACTCTGTAAAAGATATAGGATGCAATGTGAACACGAATAGGGAGGACACCCAATCTTTCCCTCATAGTATGTCACACAACGAAATCCGGGCAAACGCCAAAGAAAATAACGGGAGAGAGCAAAAGAGGCGAAAGGCAAAGATGCGATTATAGGTACCGCCACCCTAGGAGCCATTTGTTGAATAACCCAAACTTTTGCCACAGGTCATTCCAAGTGACTTATAAGGGGTGCTCAGGTTCATGGTGTCAGGTTTTTCCGCGTCTTGGCGGCGGATGCGTCTGCACAGGTTGAAGGAAACCTTTTGGCCTCTTCAGCAGGACTTTCTCTGAACATCGCCTCTTACCGCAGTGGGAGGGAAGGATTCTTACGTTCATATCTCCTGGACACACAAAGCCCCAGTTTCCTACCCACCGTTCAAACCTTTTTTCTTCCCAGAACTTCCTCTCCTTCCTTTAAAAAGATCCCTCACACTCTACCCCAAAGATGATATGGGCCCTGAGGGTTTATTTTTAGGTATTATTAAAAAAAACGACTCTATGGCTTCCCCAATTGGGGTATGTTGTGAGGCTGAAGGTAATGGGGAGGGGAAGGAGAGGGGAAGAGAAAGGTTGGGAAGTACCCTGGCAATTCAGATCTGGTCACCAAACACGACTAACGCCATTTCAAGCAACGTTTCAGTTCTGAATGGTGGTCTTACACCAGGACGATACTGAGATTATCTTCCAATCTGGAAGGTGCCGCAAATATACACAAAATTATTTTAAACGAATTAATTGTGAAATAACACAAATTATTCAAATAAAATTTATTTGTGCACGCCGGGATTCGATTCCGCGACCTTCGGATTGAGCTACCGCTAGACGGCCGGCGTAGTCTAGCGGAAAGGTTTCTGCCACTGTAGTCTGACCACCAGGGTTAGCAGGGGGCAACATGTTCTAACGAACCGAAAAAAATTATATTATGCGATGGTCGTTCAGCGCGACTGTAAAATGTAAACATAACTTATATATTTTTTTGTTAATTTTGTAACCACCCGGTTCTGAAATTTATTCCACTTCCTATGTATGTATATCCTAAAAGAGCGAAACCTTATCGAATAAAATACATAGAGCATTTAGTTTCTTTTGTTGTAGCGACCCTTCGGACGGAGTTAATAGGGTGTGTTTTTGTGCGATCCAAATGGTTATTTGGATGAATAACGATTTTTGTCCCACTGATAGGACCCACCAACCCTTCTTATCTTAACCGTCCTCTCTTATTTCATTTGTTTGCTATCGATATTGATAACATGCAATCGCCCGGAATATATCAAACTTGATTCATTTCGTTCCGTTGCCAAGGATAGAATTCTAGAAATATACCATTATTTCCAACATTCAGCAGATGTTTTCACTGATTTTATTATTTACTTGACCATCCGCCCATCGCGTCTTTTTTATAACTAAAGGTGTCGCGCGGGGTCGCTGAGGACCCCAAAAAGAAAATATGATTATATTGTTGTTATACTTTCATTTTATGTGATATTTTAACTGATAAAATTCTTCCGTCAGAAGATTTTCTAATTGATTCGTGTACAGACCATGAATTTTAGTAAGAATCAAAAATTTCAGTCAGATCGGTGCAAAAGGGTCTAAGTTATTACCCACCCCAAGTGTTGAAAACACCGACCCCATGTACTAAAACGAGCGAATCAAAGTGTGAAAACGATGATATTTTTTTCAAAATCTTCTTTTCGCTGATTTTGTGTTTGATTCGTGTACAGACCATGATTTTTATTAAGAATCCAAAATATCAGTCGATTTGGTGCCATTGTGTCAAACTTATGGCCGAACCAAAGTTTGACAAAGTGCCCATGAAACGATGAAAATTTAGTATGAAGAAAATTAAAAATCTTCTTCTAGCTGATTTTTTATTGATTTGTGTAAAGACCATGATTCTTAGTAATAATCCAAAATTTCAAAAACTAATTTTGACAAAGTGCCCATCAAAGTGTCAGGTGATAATGACTACATTGAAATAAAAAGAAATATTAAAAATTAAATATTTATTTTCAATGTAAAAGCTAAAAAATCAACTTAGAATATTTTTTTATAATTTTGAATCATTCTTTTTAACAGAAAACTTTTTAAAAAATTAAACTAATTTCTCTCTTACTAATTTGAGATTCATACAGCCTTATTATTATTACAAAAAAATCAAAAAAAATACAATGAAAAAACATATAAACTTAGTTTTTCATTGTATTTTGTTGATTTTTTTGAATCTCACGCTGAGACACAAGTTTAGTCTGTATCTCACATCGCACATGCACAGACTAAATATTGGCGGCGCTAGCGTCAAGTATAGTCCCTTTTATGAAGTTATCTAACGTAAGGAATCACTAGGAACATATAAAATGTACAAAATTAGCATTCCTGTAAAACCTGGACTTTCAAGACCCCACGCGACGGATCGATGGTTAAGGTAGCAAGGTTTGTTTTTGTATTTTACCAAAAGAGCTTTTGTTTAGAAAACCCTATTCACATGTTTTTTTAATGTTATTTTTTTCTCGGCTGTAGGTACTCTGCGTGGACCTGGATTCAGTAAACTGAGATGATTTTTATGAACTGCAGTAACAATTTTGTTAAGGCAAAATGGTAATAACTAAAATTCAATAAATATCAATAAAAATTTTTTTAACCCCTCAAGATAATTTGTTCGGTTTTGGGAACAACTCAAATAGGTCTCATAGACGTCGTTATGTCTTCCTCACTGTAGTGTTTTTAAAAAGTCACATAGGTTTTTGTTGATATCAATAGAAGCCGTTAGGCTTAGAGCTTCTCTTAAGTTCCGACAGATGCTGCCGAGGGTGTCCAAGTGGCTACTGCCTCTGGGGTCATTCTCACTTGCCAGCGAATGACCCCAGATAAGAAAATAATAATTCAGCTCTTATACCATTCGCAGCCAGTTAAGATCGGTCGTGTTGAGCCAGTAGTATCATGTAAACACGTAAATACAATATTAAACCAGATTGTAACAAGGACATATTTATTATTGAAGAGCTTCAATACAACAATTAGTTTATGCCTGTGGATAAGGCAAATATTACACTCCCTACCATGGTTAAAAATATGGTCTAAACGGTGTTAGAAAGAGAAAACCCAGGCCTTTTATCAAATCTACAAGCTAACCACTTTTATTAATCCAAAGGGGTTCCGACGGCAGGGAGAAAAATATTTTTTTATTATTAATCGAACAGTATTATTATTATAGTATTATTACCGTAGCGTTTGCGTGGTTGAATTTCTGAACCCAGCTACGAGTGCATGTCGAACGCCACGCCATACGAGCGGCGCCACAAATAACATATGTGTACGTGGAATTTCACACAACTGTTTCGGTTTCAAATTCAAGAATTCGACACAAGATGTCGCTACTTCCATCAGAAGCTCGCATGTGGACGCTTCTACCCTAGGTATTAGTACTACGGATTTATAGAATGTAAGTATCTACCCAAAATTCTGTGAGAACCATCGTCCAATCAGCCTTCTCTCAAATGTTGGTAAAATATTCGAACAAATTCTCCTCACCCGGCTCTTAAAGCACATTCACGAGATGAAAACCCTTCCTGATGAACAACATGGCTTCAGATCTCAACACTCAACCCTTCATCAACTTCTCAGAGTTTCCGAACTAATCCTCGGCGGCTTCAACTCCCAACGGTCCACTGGCGCCATTTTCCTGGACATAGCCAAAGCCTTCGACAAAGTATGGTCAAACGGCCTGCTCCTCAAATTGCACAACACGGACATCGATCCCCAACTCCTCGGTATCTTAAAATCATTTCTTCAGCACCGGACTTTTCAAGTAAAGATCCGAGGTGCACTCTCAACGCCCAGATTCATGACAGCAGGCGTCCCGCAAGGATCCCTGCTTTCCCCTACCCTCTTCAATATCTACTTACACGATATTCCACTCACGGAGAACCAACATTCGTATAAAGCCTTGTACGCTGACGACACCGCCATTATGGTTCGATACAGTTCTCCCAGGATGATCACACTTCGCTTACAACATAACATAAACATACTCCAAGACTTTTATAACAAATGGCGTATAGATGTGAACCCTTCCAAGAGCGCAGCTATTTTCTTCTCACGAAGAAAGGTTCGCAGCACTTCTAAGGGTCAAGTTTATATGTACGGCCAAGCAATACCCTGGCAAAAAAATGTTAAATATCTTGGAGTCACACTCGACAAAAAACTCACATGGCACACACACATCAAACATACAATTAAAAAAACCAAAAACGCTGTTTCATCCCTTTACCCACTTTTACATTATAACAGTCAAACATCGCTTCAGAACAAACTTCTCATTTACAAATCAAAATTACGACCCATCATGACTTACGCCGCTCCAATTTGGGCCACAAGCAATACTAAGAGTCTAGAAACCTTCCAAAATGTCTTGCTTAGAAGATTCACCAAAAGCCCTTGGTTCGTCCGAAATAGCATTATTAATTCAGGCACGAAAATCCCTCCACTTAAAAAACACATAATAGACCTGGCCAAAACATTTTTCTCAAAACTTGCTTCAAATCCGAACCCAAGCATCTCATGTCTCGGGCATTCAAGTCCCGATGACAATCCCCTCCACCGCCTGCCCATATCCATCCTTCATCCACCTTGATGCGCGGGCTATAACAAAATTTACCTTTATATTCTTATATAAAAAATTAAATACTTGTATATATTTATTATGGTATACATATTTGTGGTATATGAATACATACATGCATGGGTGTATGTAAAAATGTCTGTATGTGTGCATATATCTATACAAAATATATGCCACTCGCAGATTTAAAACAAGCAATTAAAAAATATGAATGCCCTTCATCTTGCCCAAGGCAGCCCGAACATCGGGTTAAAAAAAAATCCATCAGGTGACATCACTACAGTTTGCAAGACAAAGGGGTTAATTTCTCCCTGTAACTTGCTAAGAACCAATATATAATATAATATAATATAATATAATATGTAAGTATCTTTCCGGATATGGAGAGATTACATATGGCGTCATTGCCTGTCGTGGTTACTTTAACTCGGTGACTAGTAGATGTGGGTCGTTACGACATTTTCAAGAAACGTAACGAGACTAGTTTCTTGGTCGGCGTAACCTGTTTCAAAACAGGTTATTTTTGTAACTAGTTATTTTCATTCAGCTACTGTGATTGTTTGTGTAAATACCTCCACTAACTAAACAGTTACACACGAAACGAAAATAAATTAAATGACTATCTAGTATCTAAGTGTTTGAAGCTATACAGTGAAATCAATTTTATTACTTTAACAATAGGATTACTTTGGATTTCGTGTCACGCACTCCCGCTGATTCGGAAATTTTCGATCTGCCAACTCGCTAGCGCTAGCTCGGCCGGCCGGCAGGCGCGATGCGAAACGATGCGAAACTACTCAGTTACTCACGTTACACCCAACACCAACAATCACAGTTACAAGAATAACGCATTTACAAAAATAACTACTTGTAATTTGAACGAAACTAGTTATTTCCGTTTCATTAACGAAACTAGTTATTGTATCTAGTTACGTTAAATAACGCGCACGCCTAGTGACTAGCTGTCACTGGATCACAGTGGATCCGAGGAACTGCTAATTTTTGGTACCAGTTCTTATCGGATTTATAATATGGTTACCTACACTCAAACCGGGCGAAGCCGAAATAAAAGCCTCCCGCGGGGCCTAGCAGCTAAAACCTGCGGAGCGAACGACAAAAGAAAGACTTGACGATAACGTTTATCATATATTTGCCTAAAATATGTGTGCGTGTGTGTGTGTGCTTTTTTTGTTATCACTAATTTTAGTTATAAGAAACGTAAAGTGAGCCATTTCCAAAACTATTTTATGATTGCATTAAAAAAAAATTATATTTAAAAAAATTATACGTTTATTTCGAATTCTAAAGCGTATTTCATTATCTTTCAAAAAGAGTTTTAAGGTTTTGGATGCATTCAGAAATATTCCGTTTATTTGTATTTTATTGCGAAGCGGAAATATCTTGACCTATTAGCAAAGTAGGTTCGAGGCCTGAGGGATTAAAGTGTTTTTTTTTTCAAAAGCCACATTTAATTAATTTCTTTCGTGATGTTCCTACTTATTACACGACAAATGATAATGGCATATAGTCGTAAATACAAATTTATTCAGTCAAGGCAGGTAGATAGTAAATGGATCGTTTTTAGCAATTTTATAATATACGAGAGCTCAGTTCCACAACCGTCATTTTTATTGGTTGGAAGAGCAATTTTAAATGCCCCCTTTACACCTTTGGGAAATAAACCAGCTGTGTCTACTAATTTATGTCCTCCGAAAATACGCTTCCGCATTGAAGGATTTCTGCGAAACTCAGCTTGTGCCAATATATAAATATTACTTAAGTATTTTTATAGTATACTAATAGTTTTATTGAAGTGAAAACTTCTTTAGCACTGTTGTGATTTGAAACTCGACATGAAAAGCGACACTATAAAGAGACAAACACATACATCTATAGGATTTAGCCTGCGATAGAATGAGGCAGAATAATCACTCTCCTCTTTGTGCGGTGCTTCGTAGCCTCCCCACTATTGTCTATTTTGGACAAGTTTTTTTTAACAAATCTTTATTTATAATTTTATGGAAAACCATCACGCTTTTTCCACTGCATGCTAACTAGAAACATTTCTCTGATCCATTCCAAATTACCTCATAATTCTATTTTTAACCCCCGACGCAAAGAGCTGTCTCCTACAAGGAGGAGTCTGTCTCTGGCTTCGTAGCTCCTAAACGAATCGACCGATTTTGATGCATTTGAAAGCTGACGTGATCGAAATGATTCTTAGTTACAATTCATGAAAATCTGTACAGTCGTTTCAAAGTCATCAGCTCTTTTTTTAGTCGGGGGTTACTAAAATTTTTTAAATTTTTACTGAGGGTAATTAAAGTAAGCCTAGTGTAGTGTAGTATTTGTTTGGTGTTTACATGCACATATTATGTAAACCTTGTTGCAGTTAAAGCGTGTGTGTACTTAAGATAAATATTCCGTAATTATATTTGATTTTCTTGATCATGCCATGTCTTTCTTGTTCAATCATCCAATAATCCGGAATTCAATTTAATTCATTTCTCCATCATTTCACGAGGTTCAGTTGTTTCAGAGAAATTCAAATGGAAATTTAACGCAATTTTTTTTATATTTGAAAAGTCCCCGTTAAACGCCGAATCTAGATGCGTTTCATCTTTCTATCAAATTGTAATACGCTGAGAGCTTAACATCATGATAGCTCTCCTCTTCTGATGATCACAAAAGCTGAAACGGACTTAGAATCGGCATTTGACAGAGACCGTTTAACTGTCAAAAACGGCACTGAATGGCCATTTGATGCATTGGTACATTTGAATTACTATTTCTTAATTTTGAATCACCGACATAACATTCTTTCGGATGATTTTCTTCTTTTTTTTTTCACTTTTTAAATCTTCTCGCAGATGCATTGCAAATTTTCATTCTATATATCAGTAGTATGTTGAACTAATAATATTAATAATACAAATATTAATAATTGGATAATTTAGCGCAGTTTTTGTGAAAAAACCTCAAGGGCGCTGTACAATTGATTACGAGTTCTCAGGCTCTATCTAATTTTATTATTTACAAACAAATGCAGAAAACATATTTACCTAGTAGATCACTTCTGATTAGAGAGTTAATATAGAAGATGCGAATTTGCACTTAGAGGATACCACAATTAAAACACTGAAAGTTACATGGTTTTAGATTTACTGCCCTTTATTACCGTTGATAAAAAATTTATGAAAAGATTAGTGGCAAAGGTAGGGTTAATATTTATTTTAAAAGACTGGAGAATTTTTATGAAATGAACTCAGTAAGTTCGTGTTTGCTTGCATTTTTACACAATTAATTATTTACAGTGTCGCGGGCAGTGAAGGAAAAGGTGAAAGGTTTTTGACTTTATGGATACGACTGTCTGAAAGGTGAGTTTTAAGTTTAGTTCTAAATTCAGTCGAGTTTGTGATCATTCTTAAATCATGCGGCAGTCCATTCCAGGCTTTAGGTCGTGACGCTCCGAAAGCACGCTCAAACTTAGTAACTTGTTATTATAGTTGTTTAGATACCTACCGTATATGATTCAATACATTTGTCTGTATGTATTGTATAAAATAAGTAATATCAGTCACTACAGTCTACAGTGGCTGTCTTCCGATATATGAAGGCCCTAGACTCCTATTACGGTCGATCAATAAGGTGTATATCGATAACTTTCGGTAACTTCTCATCGTTCCCTAGTATGATTCCATATCGCCAACGAATAAATAACAGTTCACAATGACAATTAAGTGTTTTTAATATATTCGACGTCAACTGTTGTTATTTTAGCTGTCCGCAGTTGTCCTAGGGAACGATGAGAAGTTAACTAAGTTATCGATGCAATCCTTATCGATCGACCGTACTAGGGGGCCTGAACAATTTCCTTCTCGTCGATTCTCGTCAAAGATGGCCTCTAGCCCCATGCTTTATTTAAAAGTCACGTATTATTATTTTACGATATATTCTATTACAATGCTACTTAAAAACAGATTTAAGACATGATGTTTACGATTACAGGATATATTTAGTCTGATCCGATTTCCTAAAAATATATTACAGATAAAAAGCTTCACTGTTTTTTTCCTTGATAACCAATTAATAATAGGGTGATTCATTCAAAACAACTGCTCTTCCAAATGCAAGGATCTATCTTTAGGTTTTAAACAGCAAACTTGTTCTATACCTCCCTGCAGCGAAGGAGGGTGGTTGTCAAGGATATTCAATTAGTCCATAAAATTATTTAAATTGAAAGTGGAAGAAAGCCACCAAGAGACTGGGATATGGTGTTCCAAAAAATATTAAAATAGAAATATAATTGGAAATTTGAATGAAATACTACGAATTTGAAAAATTCACCAAGTTTTACAGTTCATTTTCAAGTTTTGTGATAGTTCTATTCCAATTCTTTTATTATCTCACTACGGGGCGTCGTTTCACAGAAATAAAATATGTAATAATAGAACTTGAATTCAACTATCAAGCAACTTTAAAATGAACTTTGAAATTTGATGAATTATTCGAAATAACTGGCCCTAAATTTTTAGGATAGCCAAATAATAATTTGTGGGTTCGGTTGCTCCAAAATGATTCTTAAAATATAACACATCAATTAAGTCGTATAATGAGGTTTGCTGTATGGCAAATATATTAAGAAATATTAGGGTATTGGTATAAACTCTGGCAAAAAGTAACATTTTCGGATAGAAGTTGAACTTCATTTAAAATATGATATTATATAAAGTCTTTCAAAATGTGTTAGAATTCTTGAGCCAAAGATGGGAATTATGAAAAACGAAAGAACATATTAATATAATAATGTATTTTACACGATATTGAAAGATTGTTGCTTTGGATTGAAAAATTAGAAATATTAATAAATAATTTCTTTTGAAAAACATACATACATTTGTGTAGTTCATAAAACTATTGATTGTTCATTCTCTTTGGAACGCTATGAATTTCACAACTTGTTCAACATACCACATGGTAAAACAGATTTTCTAGGACAACAAAGCACTCTAAGACAATGGTACTAGTCAATAACCAATTATTAAATAACCAACACCCCTGGCATAGGTCACCCTAAGTTGTTCGCTATGTTTGGCGCAATGTGCCAGGGTTGATGTGGTGAGGACCCGGCGGATGCTTTTGCTCACCCAATGCGTGGCGAGCAGGATCGGGAGAGACTGATTGAGGGAGACTTTTTGATTTCTTCAGCCGGGCTTTCTCCACCCATCGCCTTGCACATTCTTTTTCCTTCCCAGAACTTCCTCTCCCTTTTTCCCTAAAAAACACTCCACTTCTACACAGCATCCCCAAAGATGACATAGACCCCGAGGAAAATTGTTTTCCTCGTGGCCTACTGTGTGGAGCTTTTCCACAAAAGAGTTGTGACAGAAGTAGAATAAGCAGTCGAGGTAGGTAATTTCACAGCGGCAATAAAACCGTGGTATTGTCGGTTTAGAACTGAAAACAAAATATAATTTATGCATCAACTTTGCAATCAGCCAGTTGTTCCATCTCTTTAGGACTATAAAAAGACGGTCGGGGTGGTTCTTTTTTGCTACCCATGTTTTTTAGAATTGTAAGGGTGAACAGTGAATAGAGTACAGAGAACGTGAGGGTTGGGGGTGAGAATAGGAATAAGAATGGGTATGGGATGTTGGACCGCCTTGCCTATTTGGGGATGTTTATTCAAAGCTTTTTGTTCCACGACTGTAAGAATGCCAGATCTCCTACGAGTAATGTGTATGACGTCTTTGGAAGTGTTTTTGGCACGAGCATGAAATTGTTGATTTGATTGTGTTTCAGCGCAGAAGACGGTACTAAATTTATGGAAATACGGGTATCTCGCATTATGGGACGTTCAGTTTCCAAACAAGGAATATTTTATTAAAATATTGTTAACCGAATTTATGGGAAGGCATGTTTTGCTGATTTACAGAATAAGAAACTCGTGTAAGAAGAGTGTGGCACAAGTGGGTAGAAACAGAAGTACCTATATATCGAATATCTTATTAAAAAATTGTTAAAAGGATTTATGGGAAAGCATATTTTGCTGATGAGTAGAATAAGAAGTTAGTGTTAGTAGTGTGGCTTAAGTGAGTGGAAACAGAAGTCGGGAAAGCATCAGGAAAACATTATTATGTAAATAGACAGTATGAGAAAAATTACAGAGTGGTGTGGTGTTCCATTGTGTTTGTCTAGTCTTAGCAATTAATTAATAAAAAACAACGATATATTAATTTTTGTGTAACACAACCCAGAGAGATTGGTTGAGGGAGACCTAATATAGACCTCTCCGGCCGGTCTCTCGACTTATCGCCTTGAACCGCAGTTGGAGGGATGGATTCATACGTCCGTCACTCCTAGACACATTGACCCGCAAACTCCTACCCATCCCTCATACCTTTTTTCTTCCCAGAACTTCCTTTTCTTCATTTCCCTAAGAGGACCCTCCACACAGCATCACCAAATATGAAATAGGCTTAGAAGAAAATGATTTATTTCATGGCTTTCTTTGTGGAGCTAATGTAAAAAACATCATTTTACTTACTCGAAGAAATTTTTCTTTGCCCCTTCTTCACTATCGTAAGTTTGAAGAATGGAAGAGAATTAGAGACATTTTCTACATACGGTCAGGGATCTTCCATGGTTATAGCGCCAATAATGATGAAGCTGCAGAAACAATATTTTACAAACAAATTAATACCTATTTTTATATCATCACCTTTATATCAATGGAAAGCACCATCCGAAAAACGGTTTAACTCTTGTTCCACAAAATATCTTTTTTGGGGAATTTAGATGTGTTTATTGGCCCGGGAACGTAATTCTAATTCCGTGTTTAATAAATGCAACTGCTGTCCTGAAATCAAACGAGTGTACTGATGTACCCCAACGTTACATGTTGTGGCGATGTACCCCAATAAACCGCCAAAAGCATTCTGTTTGCGTATTCAACAGAAGCACTATGCCATTCTAAAATCAATACGGGTCTGTATTAAATACATATTATAACGCACAGTGTTCGCTGTGTGATTGACAAAAATCATTGTACAAATGCGTGTTGTAAGTACTAAAATCAAATAATAAGAATAATATTTCAATGATTGCATTTTTTACATCAGTTCCACACAAGATGTCCGGAGGAAAATAATTTTCCTCAGTGCCTGTCATATTTGGGGATGCTGTGTGGAGGCTCTTTTTAAGGAAAGGAAGAAGAGGAAGTTCTGGAAAGGAAAAAGGTGAAGAAGAAGAGGAAGTTCTGGATGAGGGATCGTAAGAATCTGGGGTTCAGTGTGTCCAGGTCACCCGCCGCTAAGACTTAGACACCTTTCACCTCAAGACCTTTCGCCTCATGAACCCGGGTGAACCTGTTAAGTCACCGATTATAGCGAATCTTTACGTTTGTTGAGGACCCTTTTAGAAAAAAATAAACTTCAGGTGGTTGCAGTTGCGTCTACTGACCATGGAAAAGGTATTAGGCGGCCCATATCAATACTATTATTTTATGAATTTGTCTGTAATTAAATAATTGTCAAACATTCAAATCATGGGTTATCACAAATTTTCTAATTGATGTAACGAAACAAAAACACATTCATATATATAACAATATCCCAATCAATATTTTTCAGTCAGAAAGGAACTCAAGTATTATTTTCTCAACTTACCCTTTTCTTGAAGACTTCAAATCAGCGGTATAAATATATGCAAGTAGGTATAGTATAAGTGTTGAAAACTTCTCAGTATAAAAGTAAAACAAATTTTCAATAAAAACCAAAGTTTTATTGTTTGCCAAAACATTTCATATACTTAGTTTTTTTAACACAATAAAAACTTTTTATCATCGCAATTCAAAAACAACTCAATCCCTACAACTTTTTTAGTTTACAAGGAGGTCTACTCGTACGTGAATAACTTCAAACATAAAAAGAACCAATACACTGTTCGTCCAGACGTAAAATTGGTAACGTTAAAAAAATTAATTAATTTCTAGAAAAATATAATAAAATTACAAATAAAAATGACATTGAAGTAAAAACTTTGAAATGTAGTAAAATTCATTTTGAACAGTGAACATAATTGAAAAGAAAACGATTTTGGATTGATTAAAATAAGTTGGAAAAAATACTATTTTAAAGCTTTTATAAATATTTTACTGAATCGTTTATGTAAAGTTTTATTTGAATGTACACTGATTACATCTAAATATAACTTAAATAATTACTTAATTCACATTTATACCTACAATTTTACAGTAAACATATTAAGTTTTCTCTTATTTACACAATATTTTTTGTTATTCCTATTTAACATTTACGTGGAAATTGCAACTAGCATTGCATATTTTATTTACATTTTCTTACCTTAAGTAGGCAATTGAATAACTAATAAAAACATACTTACAGTTTTTGTGGAAGGTATTTCATATTTTATTGGGCTTTATTATTTTAAATGAAATTATCTCTGCTCGCTTTTATTGTGTTATTGTAATGCTAGGCATCTATTTCGAAATACGGACGCTTCAAATAATTGAAGTCTCTTTTTAATGAATAATTCTATCAGTAAAAATCGTATTTATTATAGTAAAAATAATGATTTAAAAGATAATAGAAAAATATTTTTTAAATGATTTCATGACTTTTTAAGGATACTAAACCTATGTTCAAGTAAAATTTTCAGAATCAAAAAAAAACAGATATGATTAAATTATTTTTAAAACTATATATAAGTACCAACATCAGTTTGTTTTCAGATCATTTTGTATACTGTTAAAAGGAAAAACTAATAAAAATGCTTTCATGAGATTTTTTGATACTTCTACTTCTCTTCGCATTATTTATATAATAAATGACATGGGCTGGTCAGGGTTGAATTTACTAGTAATTAGATTAGGTTGGTTTTTACTTTATCCAGAATCAATATTCTTGGTATAATGCTTTGAACTATTCGAAATCACTGAATTAATATGTCAAAAGAGAGATCAATACAACAAAACAGAGAAAAAAATGCACAGACAACAATAAATATCAAATTAATCAAAACGAGCACATTTATATAAATTAACTATTGATAAGTTAAGTAGCACAAGTTTCACTTGAAGTTCTTTAGCATCTGGTTTGTATAGGTAGTTGTTTTTTTTGAACGTGCGAAGAAATCTTGGAAAATGAATAAGCAATTACGAGCAGCTCTTCGCGGTGAAAGTTTTCTTTCGAAAGATTTTTTTTCTTTTTCTACCTTCAAAATGGCAGTCGTATGATTGATAAATTTTCGAGTAAATTTATTGGAGTTTAGTAACTAACACCTCGAAAATCTTTTTAAAAAAAACTTTCGTACCTCTGCATTTAGGAATGGAAATAATATCAAATAGAGGTAGACATTTGCTTGTACAAGCAAACCAATGATGAATAGCTTTTGGGATTTTAGAAGATCTTTTCATATTGTACCGGAAAGTGCTCGTTGTCCTCAGATCATTTTTATTATTATTTAGAATATGAATTAAAATTGTTGACAATAAACAAAACATTTTATTGGGAAACGTTCATGCTCAAAACATTTAATGCAAAATCACAACTTTCATAAGTTACTAGAAATTAATTTCTGTCTTTAATTAATAAAGCCGAGAGAATAGAGACGACCTTACGTTTATATCCACATGAAGCCATTTTTCATATATACAAAAAAAAATTATATTGTTTAAAGAGTCATGTTTTATCAAAGCACATTGATTTAATTGGTAATTTATATTAAAGAATAAAATTATTTCTGATAAATTTAAATACAAAAACATTAAATGCGAGAATCAGACACAAATCTAACTATAACGGTTTTATATAGGTACAAATCTTTAATACTGCTCATAAAATTTACACATCATCTTAAGTGTATATTATACAATTCTTAAACATATTTTTAACACAACTTTAAACAAGCAAGTTGTAACCTCACTCAGTATTAATAAAGTAACAGTAATATATTATGATGTGCTGAAAATTCAAATACCTAATTATTATCATGTATTTTCATAGAAAATAGAAAGAAGAGAGATAGGCCACGAACTATTAGTAACATAATACCGCGCACACCTCATCGTCTGCCCTTACTATTGCAAATCATATCTATGTAAAGCCACGCCCTTACGTCTACCTACACACGAAACGCATGACTTTTATTGGCTTCGCCGCTGTGATAGTCCATGCAGTTTGGTCGTAGCTCCACGTTTCCGTGCCATATCTCCCTGTGTTTCTATTATCTGTCAGTATTTTTATGTTAACATTCAAATAATAGAGACTCATGTTTTTTTATACATTTCTAGGATCAAATTATAATAAAACGATTTCGAGTGAAAATCAGTCGCACTTACAATATTTTATAGTTTTTTTTAAGATTCATCAAGTTAACGGTTCTAGGAAGGTTTTTAAAACTGTTTTGTGAACACGAAGGGTCCAGACGTAGTTAGGGGATGCTGTCCTTAGTGCTGATGAAGGACCAGGTATCAGGAGAGCAGAACGAGCAGGGAGGCAAACAGCAGCACGTGGTGCGCCTGGGAAGACAGTATGAGGGACTGACCACCCCTCTGCATGGCGGCCGGATACTCCCCTGATAGCACGGACAACCGTTTGTCTATATGAGAATTGTAGTAGGTATGCAATGGAGCATAATATAATGGTCACAGAATTATGCAATGGAGCATAAATATTACGGATGTAATATGCAGTGAAATATAATTTTATGGTCATGAAATACATATATCATAACGGTCATGCAATTATGATAACATATAATTGTATAATATTATAGTGATTATCAAATTATGCAATAAATTATAAACTAATTGTATCAAATTATGCAATCGAATAAACTATATATAATATGTAGAAAAACATGCGGTGCTTACTGCAATGGTTAAAAATAAGTAATGTGCGAGTTAATAGATACAAATATTAAGAAGTAAAACAAATAGTGCTATGAGCAATAATCAAATGGAATACTGCAATGGAACAAATAATGGAGTAATAATTATAATAATAGTGATCGTTGGTGAAAAGAAATCATAATATATGTAAAAATAAAATCATTATAAGCCATGAAGCAAGGCAACATTTGTATAAGTATATGAAATGGGTATTTTTATAATGAACATAATGAACGAAGAAAATTATATGATAAGGCTACGGAGAATTTTATCTATCGAAAATAAATAAATAAAAAATATGTTTTAAAGTTGCGCAAATGAGAATAATTTACTATCATCAATGTTGTTCATATTCATATAACTAATATTATTTGCTAAATGTGTGAAATCTTATTATGAAATAGGTAGACATGTAGGTATGTCTTTACTGAACATATTTTAAGAATCAAAAAGACAATAATTAGAGTTGGGTTCACGATCCTTAGCAACGAGAATACAATAAAGATCCTAAAGAATTATAATACAGACTTACTAACAAAAGTACAACTGAATACTTAAAATAAAAGTTAAACTTTTGATTATAGCACAATAATTATTATATCACGTCTATTATGCTTATTATTATGCTAATTTAAAAGTCGTTTTTTGTTCAAAAATATCATTTACGAGTTGCCTTTCACTACCAATTCTCCGGGAGCTAGTTTCGCTGACAAAACGACAAAAGTTTTAAAATTAACCGTCAAAGTTGTGTAATAAATGAACGGGTCAAAGAACGGATGTTTCACTTCTTACGTGTAACTGACCTCAGTTGTTTGGTAGCTAGTCGCAGTTTTTTTTTTGTATTTGGCAGGTAACAATTTATGTGTTAAATTAATTAATTATTTTTATTGGTTTATTTTTAATTCTATTTATTAGTCAAAAATCTTTCTCTGCGAGTGCACGACCTATTTGAATCGTATGCTTTCAAAAAATATCATACATTTCAATTGGCTTTAAAGGTATTAAAACGAGAGTAATGGTTTACTTTTTTAATGGTTAAATATTTTGCAGCGGTTCAAATTGAACCGCTTAACGATGTTTGGGAAATAAATATTATATCAATCAATTTTCGTTGTTCATTTAACTTTTGGCCACATGTCAGTACAGACTTTTAACATACAACTATATTTAATATCATGCTTCTTACGTAATTTACTTAATACTGACTAAAGCTTAGTATTGAAATGCTTTATTGTTAATTTATAAAGTTTTTTTAATATTTAAATGCAATTCTTACATAATTCTAAAATAATTTTTACGTAATTGTTTTTTATGATATCTTTAACTAATTAATTAATCACCACTCTTTGTAATGGTTTTTTTTATAGGTTATTATTTGTCTTTACTTTTGTTAATTTTTAATTTGTCCTGACGAAGAAGACATTGGATACGAAAAATTTTCATAATTTCAAAGTGGCACAGACAAAGTTATTATTTTTCATCTAATGAAAATGATTTTGTAAAATTTTGTCATTCCAAAAAATATCAGCAAAAAGGGTTTTTATTTTCCGTGCATATTTTTGGAAAATAGAGATGATGAATGCAATGTCAGGGTTGAGTGAGAAGATCAGGGGACATTTCAAAAATACCCTCGGTATTCAGGTAGCGGAATTAGCGCTCATCCGCGGATTAGCCGAGCAAAATATGCGGCTCATTTGTCAAGCTCCAATTTAAACCGTTGTGTTTGAACTAAAACGGCGGTAATTTCCAGCACTGCCGTACCGTACTTAGCCGCCTTAATCGTCCTAATTCCACGGCGCAGTAATCAAGTGTATCATTTTATCTGGGTAATTGTTCCGTTCTTTGTTGAACTGTTACTGCTGTTCGCTATTGCGCTTGTTGAATAAATACCTCCTGACAGTGCCGGATAAACCGTAAAGAAGAGTAGGTGGTTGCACTTGGGCCCGTTCCTTTTAGGGGCCGCTGAAAACTAAATGTTTTCAAAAAGAAAAAAAAATCTTTCATTCTATACCAGCGATCTCAAAACTGGAAACTCCCAAAGAAGTTTTCATAAACTTTTAAAGTCTTGGTGAATTATCTGGAAAGTGCCTACAATTCAGAGTGTCAAGGGAAGTGCTTGACTTACTTTAAGCAGTGATTCCTGATATCATTTGGAGTAAAAAATGTAATTTTGGTTTCCGGTGATATATTTTTTGATATATTCTTCAACATAAACATAAAAAAGCAGTAGATAAGTAGGTATTTGATAGTTTTGATGAGGTTAGGGTTTAGTTACTTATGTTTGGTTACTCAACTGAGTGACCAGTATGCTGTGTGGAAAATTTTTTTTTGTTAAGTTTTGAATTAAAAAAGTGTGCAGTTCACACGCCGTGGAAGAAAAACCTTCAAAAAACTAAAGTAGACAATAATGGAGAGGCTAAGAAGCACCGTCACAATCAATTACAACAGTGTTAAAGAAGTTTTCAAATCAAAAGATCAAAAAAGTCACAGAGATTAAAATTTCATTTACTTTTTTTACTCGAATAATGTCAGGAATCGTTGAAAGTAATCCAAATACGTTCCTAAACAACCTGTACCTATGTATATGCAAGGAGGTGTAGGTCTCCGAGTTGACTAGTGAAAATATAATTACTACCATTTTTTAAGATTTTAAAAGCTATCAAGATATTTAAAAAATACTATTTTGTAATACTTCGTAATTTTTTAATGTGATGAAGATAATACGCTAAACTATGAAATCATATCTTTTTTAATGCATGTGGCGTTCTTTTCCTCTGTGATAAGATCGAATATGGGATAACGTTGAAAGGGGGTTCAAACATTATAACTGCCTGGAGGCCTCCAGTGGGCTCAATCCGGCCCTGCCTCCTAATGGAAACTACTCACCAACTTTTATGAGAAAAGGTTTCTAGGTAATGCGTGAGGCTTTCCATGAATATCCTGATAAAACTTTTGTTATGCCTGGCTTTATTATAATTATGACTATTAAGCTTTTGACATAATGTTGTCACCCGCACGGTAATATTATTTGTTTAATGTACATTTGTGAACGAGTCCCCAGGCATTGAAAAGGGTTAATTGATAAACTGTTATCGAGCTTAAAATTATTTATAAGTACCATAAAATGACCTTCAGCCGCGTTACTTTTAATGTATAATCCACATTTATTCATTTTATTTCAGTTTCAATTAAACTTGAATGATACCATTGCACATTATGCAAAGAAACGCGGTAGTTATAATTCAACGAACAAGAAATACTCGAAATTGAATACCAGAAGATAATATTTCTGCCAAGGATCTAAGGAGTAGAAAATTTAGGAAAGTAACCGAGTATAATATATTCGATAATTTTTTGCGTTGTACTAAGGAATCTTTAAAGATATGCAAGCACTACTTAAGTATTATTTGCTTTTGATTACCTCTATTTCTATTTCTATTTCTATATGCTTGCACGTTTTTTAAAAGCAAAATTGATATGTTACATATTCCTTGAAATATTTTCAGGAACAGTTAGTTTAAAGGCCATGACCTGATTATAATCTGCTAAAACTGAAGAACTAATACCTACTGTAATACGTCACAATTGCTTCCTGGAAACTAATTTGATCATATATTTTTTAACAGCTGATATAAAACAACACTATTCACTTATGTGCGGTTTAACTACAAGACGTATTCCCTAGTATAAGAATTATAGGAACCCGTCTCTCAATATGAAAAATTTACATTGCTGAAGGCTAACGTGATTTCTACCACTAATTGTAAAAATTACCACATTTCTTAAACTTACCAATAAATATTTTATCTTTTAAAATAAATGAAAAACATAATAATAATCATTGAACTTAAAGAATATGATGATTTTCACTAAGATGATAACTGATATGATCACCAAAAGGGTTTTTTTGACTCCTTACCATTGAGCACATAGACTATCATGATCGCTTAATATTGAGTTTGTTTGTAATGATTGCTTACCATTGCGCCCAATAAGTATTTTGTATAATGATCCCCTACCATTGAGTACAAAAAGAGTTTGTTTGATAAAATTATTTCCTACTATTGATCACAAGATTTTCTTGATACGATCCCTTACCACTGAACACAATTGTAGTGATCCCAAAACACCATGTTCTAGAAGTGTGTGAATTGACAACTTACCATTGAGCACAAAAAGTATTTGTTTGATATCATTCCTTACGAGAGAGCTTACCTAGCATTGAACCCCAGAGGTGTATGTTTGTAATGTTAAAACATTGAGCCCAGAAGTGTTTGTTTGTAATGTTCCCTTACCATTGTTCCCAAGAAGTGTTTATTGTAATGTTCCGTTACCATAGAGCATAATGTTCGTTGGTAATATTCTGTTACCGTTGATCCCAAGAAATGTTTGTAATTTTCCCTTACCATTGAGTCTAAGAAGTATTTTTTTGTAATGTACCATTGAGCCCAAGAAGTATTTATTGTAATGTTCCGGTACCATAGAGCATAATGTTCTTTGGTATTTTTGTTACCGTTGATCCCAAGAAATGTTTGTTTGTAATGTTCCCTTACCATTGATCCCAAGAAATGTTTGTTTGTAATGCTCCCTTACCATTGAGTTTAAGAAGTGTTTGTTTGTAATGTTCCCTTACCATTGAGTACATGAACGGAGATGGTCTTGGACTGCGCGTTGCTGGGGTTGCACTGGTACTGGCCGGAGTCCGAGGGGCGCGCGTTCTGGATCAACAAGAAGGAGGTGGTGGTGTCTCCCTTCTCCGTGATCACGCTCACCCCGCCGCGAGGGGAGTCATAGCTGATTATCTGGAAAAAAAAATTGTCAAAATTACAGAGTAAAAAAATTCACTTGCAAGCTTACCAAAAATAATAAATCGATTATTAGCTTTAAAAAGATGACGTAAATTTTTTAAACTTTTTCATCAGTTAAAAAAATAAATTTCTTCAAGTCTTCTATTATTATCAATGTGCAATTTATGTTCACTAGATATCCAGTAACAAACATTTTAGCCGACGATGCATTAATGAATAATTTGCAAAATCTTCCTAAACACTTTACCTCAACGTATCTAAAAGTAAATTATTTTCCTTGAATTTTGTGTTGTTGTTTTAGGTTTTTTTGGAATATAAAAAAACATTTTACATTATTACTATTATTTCTAATATTGATGTGTAGTTAAATAAGAACCTAGATGATTTGACGCTTTTATCGATTTACTATGCTAGCTTCGGCCATGTTGTAGTAAGTAGTCCACTTCACGTATATTACAAGGGTTCCATGACAATTCGTCCTCCGAAAATTCATGTACAATGTGCAGTCGCTTTAGGGAAAGTACGTTATACATAATTACACAAAATATAACTAAGTGACCCCGTTGGGATGTGCAGAGAGGATGTACAGCCGAAAAACAAAAGAATAAAACATATTTTCATTGCACCAAGGAAAAATCTGCTTCTCTATTTACTGTATGTACCAGCGCATAAGTACAAAAAAACTATAAGTACTGTGTATAAATTCCTTTGATATTCATACCAACTTTTTATTAAGGGCATTTCGGAAGTCGAACTTAATATCTTTTATGTTTAAAATTGGTAAATTATGCACAAAAAAATATAATTTTATAGAAAATATCATATCGGGGGGATCAATTTTCGGTTCACCATTATAAAATTGCCAATATTGTATACGTAGTTAGTATATATTAAAATTATTTTGGACAGTAGAAATACCAAAAAATAACTACCTGGTACCAAGGGTCATAATATATTATACCTAATAATAATATGCAGGCTACAACGAAACTTAAAGTATTGCTTGTTTACTTGGTCAGTAAGGAATAAAATTCTTTTACACGACAAGAATTTTCGTAACTTTTCTCATATTGTTAAAAGTTCAATTTAAAGTATACGCTTGCTCGTAGGCACTCCCTTGGTGATTAGTTGAAGTTCTACCGGTGAAAAGTTGAGAAAACCTTCTCTTACAAGATCGCATTACCTGTGTTGGTCGTGGAACGTGTGGTGCCTACTTGAGAATGCAAAGTGTTGGTTAAACTAACTTGCCAGTTGGCGCCAAGTTTATTATTCGTTTGATAAAAAATGCATGAAGAATAGTACACACTCCATCAAGTTGACTTCACATTTAACCCTCTATGTCCAGTTTGGTTAAGAACACACTTTGCAATAAATTATTCTTCATTAATTAAAATAACAGTCGGTTAGGTTTAGTCCCTATTTTCAACTTTGTAAAATGCATTGAATTGCAATACCTACAGAATCTGAACTATTCAACCTAAATAACGTAATCAGGCCTGCACAAACCTAACGACATAAAACTGTAATATTCTGAAGTCAGTATTAGTGATGCCCACAAAATAAGTTCTTATAAAATAGTTACAACTTAAGGCTTAGAATTTTTTTCTTTATTCATTGCATAAATTATTTACATTGTAAGTGGATTTTTCGACCACCGTGCTAGGCTGATGCCCGTGTTATGGTGGTTGTAGAATGTATAAGTAATTTTAATAAATGTTAGAATGTATTTTTAATCTACTGTGAGTGTCGCCTAAGTCAATAAACATTGTTTAACATTGAAAAGATGTAACTTTTATGGGTTTTGTTGCATTAGGTTTACTTTGTAATTTTTTATAAGACCACACTTCTTTTGCATTTCAAGTAGCAAACATTACTGGAACTTAACAAACTTTTGACATGACGTGCGCCAATTCATTGTTACGCAGATGACAATACAATTCATGATAGCTTTTTCTTTGCCAAGGCCTCAAAGGGCACACAAACTCCAACGACTTGGAGGGCTTTAAAACAGATAATGGATAGTTACCTCGATAGTGTTTTCTCTTCGGGTAAGAATAACCTCGGATGATGGAATGATTTGCCGACCTTTATGTTTCCTTCCTCCTGCATGGAACTCTTCAAGACTCAGGTTACTTTCAACATAAAGAACCTCCCCAAAAATGAGAAGCCCTGAATGAAATTATTTTCCTCCAGTGTGGAGTTAATGTAAAAAAATACAAACATTTTTTTTGCATCATTAGGAACTACTTGTACACAACTTTTCAAAGGGTTAAGAGAAACATCGCGTATTAATTCAATTTCTTTTAAGTAAGATGCAGTAATATCTCACTCCATTCTCTTTAAAGCTCTCGAGGATACTGGCAAAATGAAGCAAATAATGTGTGTTAATTACTGCCGCACTCCAAGCGCATCTAGTCCAAGAAAAGGAACTAGAAAAGGCCAAGGCATTTTACTCAGAGAGACTATGAGAGTGGAGACTGGAGCTCAGTGGAAATGATTAAGCACCGGTGGCATTAACCGAATGGAAGAAGTATTATGATTTGACACCAAGAAAGTAACGGTAAATGTGATTCATGACTGGAATAGAAAGAAGACCGTTGAGGTTCTGCGCACCCCTAATTACTTTCATAAAATCCCAGAAAGAAGAGACACCATTAGCGGCAGATCTGATGGATGGCGGCCATTTTGTGCACCCAGCTCCCTTACTTCCGGCGACGGAGTGATGCAGAAATTCTTTCTCCATTCCGCGGATCATTTAGAATGTAGACAAAGGATTTTTGACAGCTCGGAATTAACTGACATCTCAAAATCTTACAAAAATAAAACTAAAAAACCATCACTTACAGATGACAAAGGTGCTTTATTTTGATGATTTTAAAACACGGAATGAACTCTAAATCATTAATTTTTTCAGTACAATAATATTTTTGAAAGAAGGGATCACGATCGTACTGTTAGTAATAATTATTATTTTCCTAGAAAAATCACTGTATGAATAACGAAGACTGATTAAATATCATTGAAGAGTTTGATGAAAGCTTGTTAACTATCCATAAAGCCAATTTCCCGCATAGGTGGGCAAATACAAATTAACCGCTATCCAACTCTAACTGGCACATACTCATTGCTCTATTATTTTTCTGTTATAACATATTATTCCTACCGGTTCAATAGAGCGTACCGTGTCTACTTGAGGCAGTCCTGACTCGTTATTCTATTCAGTTGAAAGTCAAGAACTTTTCATTTCGTTTTTAAAATAGTCTTTCTACAAATCAAACACTTCTCTGACTATCGTTAAGTCTTACATATAAACCATTAAGCATTATTCTTAGACACCACACTCGTGGGATTGTCGGTACCAACAGTAGTATAATTTCTACTGCAATAAGTCTATTTTCACCCTTCAGTTACCTGCCAGTTACTTTCCATACTACATACCGCTAGCTTACTATCGGATTAAATCTTGAATTTAGACTAACAAAGATTATTTTTTTATTCTTCTTATTTATCAAATTTAACCTTACTTGTTAGTAGGTAACCTACACATATATTTATCCGTTGAATAAGAAGATGTAATGTAATAACACTAAATCTAAATGAAGCACGAAACAGAATAAGATATATAAAATAAAATAAAAGGTAACGGTCACAACTGGAGGTCGAACCCAGGAGAGGTCCTAAACTAGTCTTACAGGGACAACATGCATATTTTGTTTTTTCGGTTTCGTGTTTCGTTTTTATTTATGAATATAATCTTCTTAATCAACGATTAATTATTTATACATTAATAAGTAATACAAACCGCATCGTTGTGATTCCAATAGATGTAGGCTGGAGCTTCAGGGGAGAAGAGTACCACGCAAGTCAGGTTGATGGTGCTTCCGCGGTCTATGTAGAGGTCTGGACCCCCTATTATCTCCGTCGTTGGCTCTGAAACAAAAGCACATCATTATTTTTAGAACCTACAAGTGATTGGTTTACTTTGTGAGGACCACGGAAACAAACAACGTGGAGTCTTTCGTTGTATAAATGTGCTGATCTGAATTTTGTTTTGTATTCACATGCATTGTGTTTTTGTATTCACATTAGATGAACAAGTTCAGGATTTAAGAAACTTCAGGTGTTGTCGTATATTTAAAAAAATCATCACATTGCTGATCTTGCATTCAAAAGATCAAGTAACTAGTATTTCTGTGAAGAAGTAATACAGTAGACCTCCCATCAAAAAAATAATGTTTCTTATTTTCTTTTATTTAATAATTCAAAGCTAAAATTTCTTCTTAAATCACAATATTTGTGTGTAAAATACCTGCCTAATTCATTTTAAACCTTTCGTGGTTGAGGTAAAACCTTCAATAGCACCGTTGTGATTTAAAACTCTATGAAACTAAAAATATTGACACTAAAAAAAACAAACACATATACCTATAGGATTAAGCCTTAAGGATTAAGAGATAGACTAATCGGTCTCCTATTCGTGCGGTGCTTCGTAGCCTATCAGACTACTCTTTGTGTGGTGCTTCGTAACCTTCCCGCTCTTGTCTAATTTAGTTTACCGAAGGTTTCACTTCTACCGCATGTGAACAGCACACTGTTTTTTTCTAGAAAAACTGGAAAAAAACCTGTCATTTTCAGATTTTTAGAAAATCAATGCTTACCACGGTAAACATTGATTTTCAAACGTTTTTCAAAATTCAAACGTTCACTACGGAAAACAATACCAATTGTAGGTTGTGAGGATGCCCGTTTTCCCAATTTTAGTAGCGACAATAAATTTAATAAAGGAAATTTTTTTTATCAACAACAAGAACTTTTTGTTAAGGATATGGTCTTTGCAATTCAAGTCACAATCATCATAAAAACACACCATCTCTGGAATGACAGAAAATAATATAAATTAAAAAAAGACAGATTTATGAGTTGAAAGATTTATTTACACTTCGAGCATTCCAACGAAGAATGACGGAAGAAGGAAATTCTAAGGGGTGATATTTTGCCCCAAATGAAGATATCAAGGATTCGACGGCAATAAAACTCCCCAGCCTTCCATTGTAATGACTCCCAACGGGGTAGGTTTTAAAAAATTTCATTACATTGTTTCCTCTCTTTCAATTTGATTACGAAGTCAAAACAACATATTTTACACTCAACCTGTTTCAATAAAATATATATTACGATTAACGAATCGTTAGATCATTAGTAATGATATAGTGATGATTCATTACTATATCGCCGATACATTGAATTATTTGTCTAGCAGATCCGTTTATTCTTGGCTAATACTGGCGGGCAGCTTTTGGTTTGGCTACGTCTCAAGTATATGGCTTAATTTAATACATATGAAAACCTTTTTAAAAAATATTTTTTCAATACACTAATTTGTGATATAAATGGAAATTGGAAAAATATATGAAGCGCCCTAGATGTGATTTTCTCTATTTTTTTTGCTAAAAAAACAAACAGATAATAAATGACGAAAAATTAATAAAAAAATGTGAAAATGATAAAAATATTGTTCCAATGGACAAGTTTTTGTGGATTAGTTCTTAATTGTCCAAGCAAACATTTTAGTTTCTCCCATGGAACTAAAATCCAATGGAAGCGGCATACCTAACTCAGAATGTATAAAACCGCCAAAACCAGTGTAGCTCTAAAAATTTGTGGCCGCCGGGAAGTGGGGATACAGACGAGGTAAAGGGGCCAGCGTGCGGGGGGAGGGCAGCCGCCAGGAGATAAGGGCCGAATTGGGAATGGGCTTCACATTTTTTTTTATTATTAAAAAAAACGTTCGTAAATTTTTTATAAATTTTGAACATATGTATAATAGTTGTTTTCTAAACAGGGAATGGTGGTGAAAAATAAGTAATGAAGAAAAGGGAAGTACTTAACAAAAGACTTTTGAGTAAGTTAAGTAATTTGAGACTACATTATTTAATTTTTAAAATGTCCTGATGTATGTTACTCATCCAGACCACAAACAATCACATAAAAAACAGACATATCGTGACAATACTTCGAAAAAAAACCTAACGGAAGATACGATTATCTGACCAATGTCATGTTGAATTATTCCGACTGATGACGAAACTTATTACTGTTGGATACTAAAAAATATTTTGCTGACACCAGATGTTCATCAAAAAAATTATTCAAAGCATCAAGAGTTTATACTGCTTTCATCAATTCAGGATGGTAGACATATACAAGTTCACCCTACAGGCTCGTCGGATACATAGATAATATATCATACTCCCAGGTGTCCAGCAGTCAAATGATCCCCGTCTTCATGATATTGTCGAAAACAAAGAAATTTTGCTGCCACCAGCTATCCAGCACCTAAATAATTTACACAACATTGTCGGATATCAAGATTATCTATAATTAAAAATGACAATTCCAAAACCAACATTGACCTTATTATGAGTAGAACTAAAATTCACGTGCAATATGTCAACAAAAAAGTGCAATCAACAATAACTAAATATATATATTTTTTAATGTGATCACCTCACAAGAATCCCAACTGATCCATTTTGGAGACTATGGCATCCCCAATTGGGGTATGTTGTGAGGCTAAAGGCAAGTGAGGAGGGGAAGCATATGGGGAAGAGGGAGGTGGGGAAATACCCGACTATTCAGATCTAGTCTCCAAATACGGCTAAAGCTACGTTTTAATTCTAATTGTTGGTCACTCAGCCGAATAACCGAACAACTTCTAACCCCGACTTTAGCTGTTCAACACATACCATTTTTTTATGTTTTTGTAGAAAAAAAATGTCACAGAAGACCAAACTTTCAGTTACATTTTTTACTCCAAATAATGTCAGGAATCACTGATTAGAGTAAATCAAGTTTTTTTTTAATTTTTTTTTATTAAAAGTATACAATACAGAATATAGTATATTATATAAAGCATTGTACTCCCAAGAGTTAATAAACTCATTGCGGGAATGATACGCATTACATGAAACATATAGCTGGATGTATTAAATGGACATATCATAGGACATACACAACATTATTATTTCAGATAGTCATTCATAAAATGAAGTTTGAGCATTTTAGTTAAGTACGTCCCTTAACTCCCTATATACACACACACACACGTATATATAAACATAAAATTCGAATATTTATTTATATGTATGTAAATAACAAATAATCGAATATGTACATATGAATAACACATAATCGAATATATATATGAGGGGAAGGAGATAGGGAAGAAGAAGGTGGGGAAGTACCCATCTATTCAGATCTTGTCAACAAACATAGCTAAAGCCATTTCAAGCAACATTTCAATTATTATGGGTGGTCTTACACCAGGGCGATACTGATAGTATGTTCCACCTAGAACTTGACGGAAATATATCTTATATTATTTTTAATTATTAAATTTTGAGAACACAAATCAATCGAATAAAATTTATCTGTGCGCACCGGGATTTGAACCCGCGACCTCCGGATTGCTAGTCAAGAGCTTTTCCCCTCGACCACGGTGGCATGTCAATGTGAATTTTACATAACAATACAGTGATTATTTTATTTTATTTTATATACTATGAATTACAATTGTAAACATATGTAAAAGGAGTGATAAATTAGTAGGAAAAGAAATAAATATAACAGTGCAAAAAAGACGAAGTAAAAACGTTTAAAAATGAATAAGCTAAACGATAAAAAACACGTACATACGACATGTGTAAATCAGAACTTTATATTTGTGCGTTATGATTTATAAAAAAATAAAAGTTTTTTGGTAACTTTTAATTATTATAATTTAAGTTGACTGATTCGGCCCATTGCCATTCCGAGATCACGTGATAGCGACGGGCCGATGGCGGTCGCTGTTGAAATGAACACGTCGACAATTATAAAATGTATATTTAAGCGATGTTTAAACACTTATATGTGAAAGGTAAGACCGTCTTTCTTTTTAAAGGTCTTCATAGAACTACTTTTACACAATTTTACGGCGCATTGGACCATTTTTCTATGTTTTATGAACGTTTTACTGGGAGCTCTATACGCGACCGAGGTGTAAAAGCCAATGTCAACCGTCTAAAAACCGTTCGGTAAAATTTTTGAATAATCACACTTTGGGTCAGTGTGCACACTTTACATGCCGTCTCTCTAATATCCATACTCTTAGGTTTCTCCACTTTAAAATTAAAAATAAAGATAGTTAAAACAAAAATGATAGTTAATCACTTAAATAAGAATTATTTAAGCTAATGCGACTTTTATCTTTGCGGAAGTAGTTTTATCTTATACACCTATTATACGAGAAATGTTATATTGAAATATTAAAAGAAAACCTTCTCTTACTGCAACATTTTCTAATTGTCGTTTACACAATTAAGAACTAAGGCAACGAATTTGTAGTTAATGTAATTTTTTTTTATATTTTAGAAAATTATGATTTTTTGAAGAAAACTTCTTCAGAAAGGTTTTCACTTTGTGATGGCACTATTTATTTTAATAAAAAGACAAATAACTTTGTTTACACCACTTTTATTGGTACACAATCAACATGTTTCGTAAACAATGTTTACTTCATCAGGATACGTTTGATCCTGATGAAGTAAACATTGTTTACGAAACATGTTGATTGTGTACCAATAAAAGTGATGTAAACAAAGTTATTTGTCTTTTTATTAAAAGAAAATTTTGGATGTTTGTGGCTATTTGTGAATATTTTTTGATCAAAGCGTATATAAAACCTTTAATTTTAAAACAATATTTTAAACGCGTATAATTCTAGCAGATGTAATGTAGGTAGGTGTAATTCTCCACATGTGTAATTTCGTCAATGTGTAATTTTGTTAAATTATGATAGTATGACAGTGTGTATTGTAATTATGACTGTACTGTGCATGTACCTAATTCACTTTTGTGTTTTTAGATGTGCGACCCTTAATAATATCACTACTCTGCTTTGATACAACATTTCATTCTTATTGAACAATCGACCAATATAACGTCATGTCTTATGCATATTTTACAGAAAAATCAATTTTTCCAACCTCGAAAAGTGATACGGTTGGCTGGAAATCAAAATTCTAGACAGAAATAAGGAAAAATTCACAGATCGAGGGAAGTTTTGCTTTACTTCATAAGATTTCCGATGTCTTCTTTAACTATGGTTTATTTTTTTAAGGTGATTAATATTTACCTAGGCACTAAATTTCAATATTCAAATATCATCCGAAGACACGCAAATGATACGAGCTGCCATTAGAGAAATTCTCAGCCGAGGCATATAAAAAATAGGGGGGCAAGTGTATAAAATATTTGCAGTAAATCTTCTCATTTTATGGACACCAACAAACAGCTGAAGCGGGGTTTATACGTTTTATGGCGTTTTTATCGAGGATGTTTTTCCTGTAGGCGAAATTATCCTTCCAATATTCTGAATTAGGTCGGCCAGGCAAACATAAATACCAACTGATAATGCAGACCATTTCCATAATGTCATTGAAATATTCCCTGTATTGATGGATGGGAGGCATTACTTAGATTAATATTATCATTAAAAACTTTTTAGAGGAAATATAGAGATAGCTACGCATCATTAAGATATTGGTTCTGATTTACGAATCATTTTTAGGATGCAGAGTAAACGATTTATAAAAATTCTGGTTTTAGATTAGAAGGCGAAAAACGGATAAGAAGATTAATAACAACACGTTAGCAAAAATGGTAAGTTTTCTCTTTCACGATTTAAATGTTTGAGGGACAATACAGATACGTCCAATTTCGTCCAAGGCAAATAAACGTCTTTATTAAAATAACTTAAGTACATATGTACATAAAACCAAAATGAACTGTTTTGTTACACCAAACACACGCAACACGCTCAGTTAACCTGCCACCGCCACTTGTACGTGTCGCCGGGTATTAATTTTTTTTATTTGAATACCTCACAAGAGTCCCAGCTCTTCCCGTCGGGAGCTAATAAGACTCTGGCATCCCAAGTTGGGATATTTTGTGAGGCTGAAGGTAGTTGGGAGGGAAAGAAGATGGGAAAGAGGAAGGTGGTGAAGTACCTGGCTATTCAGAGTTGGTCACCAAACACGGTGAATCAATCCGAATGGTGATCTTACACGAGGGCGATACTGAGAGTATCTTTCACTCTAGAATGTGTAATAAAATAGGTATTATTAAATTTACCCATAGATATTTTAAAAACTTTTTATAAATTAACACAACAGAATCAAGGAACAAAAAAAAAGTATTATGTGAAGTGATTAATTTTCGTAAATTCGCGATTATTAAAAAGAAATAACGTAATTATTATCCTTAGCTTTGACTAAATAACTTTTATTTTATGGCTTAAATAAGTTTTAAACCTTAAGCCTCGGAACCAAAAACTTGGGAAATATCATGCAGGTTGTCATACATGTAACAATTAGCAATATCTTTTTTTACGTTTAATTCAGTTTAATTACTTTCTTACGTATTTTTGAAAAAACATAGATAAATTAAAGTACTTAATAATAAATTTATTAATATTGTCTACCCGAACCTCGTACAAGACCTACACCGAATAGATATTGTTTTATCTTTGAGCGAGATTTTGGTAGGTGGGTATGGATCTCTGCCATAGGTCACACCAAGTGGTTCGCTACGTTTGGTAATTTAGCAGGGGTGCCCGGGTCCATGGGTGAGATTTGTGTAATGCGTGGCAGTCAGGATCAGGAGATACTGGTAGAGGGGGGTCTTTTGACCTCTTCAGCCAGAATCTCTCGACTCATCGCCTCGCACCGCAGTGGGAGGAATGGATTCATACGTCCGTCATTTCTGGACACATTGAACCACATATTCCTACCCACCCCTCATACCTTCTTCCTTCCCAGAACTCCTACCCCTCTCTTTCCTTAAAAAAACTTCCATACATCATCCCTTAAGATGACAAACGCCCTCGAGGGAAATTATTTTCCCTCGAGGGCCTCCTGTGTGGAGAAAAAAATAAAAATAATCCAATATTGCCTAAGTTGTAAAATTTATTCATTTTTTTCCGTAGTGGAATTCTAAGTCGAATATAATCGTAAACAATATTTATGATGTCCATTAAAATCCACAGAGGAAATCATTGATCATCCGTTCAGTAGGATGTATTTTTTATTCCTTTTTTGTGTCACTTCTTTGCAGAAGTAATATAACGTTAAAGTCTAACGTCATTGAGATCAAGTATGCGCGCTATGGCCTTCTTCCTTCGCTTTGTAAAAAAGCCAAGAGTGCATTAATTTATCCTTTGTGGAGGTCCTCCAGAGGAAAAAGGAGAAAATTACCTCCCAGCTTCTGCTGCAAGCTGTTACTTTTAACTGTAACATTGGCTGCATTCGTTATGGGTGCATCGCGTAATTTAGTTTCAAATAAAAGAGATGACATAATGGTTTTATTGAAAGATTTTACGTACCGGGCTTAACAATATTAAGTAGGTGCCTACTTAACAAGTTTTGATTTAAGACCCTCTCTGAATTTCTCGTTTGAAATCCCTAAATGAAAACACTTTATAAAATAAAAAAAACTGAAACGCAAATAAAAACATGAACTATAACATCGACGTTTACCAATATAATACATGACAACACAACAAACTAGATATATCAAAAATACATTCCACAAAGTTCGGACTGTAATCATTAGAATACATTGCCTACACTAACTATAACAAATTGCCTGAAGAATTAAGACAGTTACCTATTTGCCTCCAACAAATCTCGAACGATTTATTGAATCCTATTTTTTTCCAAATGTTATTTGGAAAACGAGTCATAAGTAGGTTCATAAGTAGAAAACTCTGTTCTGATAGCTGTCCTGGTTATCTCCAAGTTCCAAACTTTGGTCATCCAGATATGATGGGCGCAGTTTATATCTTTTTTTAAATCTTGTCATGTATTTGTATGTAAACATCTTGTATTAGGTCTGTATTTTTTTGAGCCCGAACCTTTTATTGTATTTTCATGATTTTGTTCTTTTAAGCATTTCTATAGTCCATCATGGAGGATACTTTATTTCAACTTTTTGACACTAACAGTACATAAATCAAATGAGTGGTTATAATAATTCATAAAATTTTATAAGACATGTTTCTGTGAAATATTTGTAAAGTGATTCTTCGTATGTTGTGTGTGTATGTTGTTTCTGTGAAATGTTTTGTAAAAATTTTCTTCATATATTGTGTCTGCATATTGGGTTGGGTTGGGTTTAACTTTTCAAAAGTACCAATTGGCGATCCCTTAATGAGTTTTGATAACTCATGGAAGTGCAACTTTCGCTGTATGTTTTATTTAATAAAAAATTAAAATTAAAAAAATATATAGTTTTTTCTCGGCATGCGTTGCAATGCCATATTTAAACAAATATTTTTTTTCTCCCTGCAAGTCCTTTCCCTTGCGTCTCCGTTCCCCTCCCACATCCCCTACCCACCTGCTTTCCCCTTCCACCTTCCCCGCCAACCCTGTCCTCTCTCCCGCTCCTTCGTCCCGCCAACCCACGTCCCGGGTTCCATATATTCAGTCCCAGCTCATTCAGTTTTCAAACAACTCGCTTGCCTCTAACTGCAATTTTTTTTTTAAATTTTAATTTTTTATATATTACAAATATATTTGTTCATTTTCGTATATTATAAGAACAGTAAATCTTATTTGGTACCTAACATAGATACCTATTTAAAATATCTATAATTTTAAAAATCTACAGAAAATTCTTTTGTTATATCTTCCTGCTAAATTCATATTCATAAAAACGCGCGAACTGTCAAACGTGCGAAGTTAATAGCCGTTAAGTTTTCAGAAATTTTCCAATTTTCTGCGCAGTTTTCTTAATTTTATTTTCCGTAAGAACCTTCTACAAAGTATTAGTAAACTTTTAAAAAAGGTAAATGTAATAGATTAAGTCATTCTGTAGTTATGGAATGACCAAGAAAAACAAGAATTCATGTTTATATATGTATATACATATACATAGATAGCATTTCTTTGTAAGAGTGAATATCATAACTAAGTGTTTGTATCGTGGCACACATTTTTTAAATAAATCATCGTATATCGTTTTGTACATTATTATGTCAATCTGACTTGTGGTACTGATCCGGCTAAATACAAATAAAATATCACCACATCCGTAAATAGTAGTACTCACTTGAACGTTTTATTAAATTCTACTATTGTTTTCCTCCTGTTCGTCATCTTTTATGTTTTCATTAAATAACAAATATCACAGACAAAAATATATATATTTTTTTTATTTATTCGTATTGATGTACTCTAATAATCACGATTTATTTTCTGGCTTGACGGCGGTTTCATTTAAAATACCTAATATATTGAAATATTTGATTAAGGTATTGACTGTGATTATTAACCCTTTATTAGATTAGGCATTTTTCTATTAAGATTTTAACTTGTTTATACCCTTTTACTTAGATTAAGGTAAAGTAGTTTCGACGAAGCGTGTCACCTTTAAGGCAAATGTGGTACTTAAAATAAATACATAAATGATGAGCATGTGGCATTATAATTATTATAAATAGTTTAGATAAGAGGGGAAGAGAGAATCAGGGAGGGTAAAACATGGGCTTGTTAAATATGAGCCTTGACGTTAGGCTGCTTATCATTAAATATTCATTAATTTAATTAATTCACTACCGAAGAATTCAAACTGAAAAATCAAGTTGTAACGAGAGTACCCAAGAAATCTAATTAAACCTTGTCTATAATACATTTTTTGGTCATTGGTGACCCAAACTAAAGACGATTTAAGACTTTTGAGGATATACAGGTCAAGATTAGACGTTTTGAACACGTACGTCTTTTAAGTTGAAAATTATAACAACACTTCTGAGCTCACAAAAAGATTTAAACTTTAATCAGTTGAAAATAAAATTATTTATTGCAATAGGGACCATAATATTTTTCAATAGTTATGTTCATAAAAACCATTATTTATAAAACCTTGAAAATGTTCAGATGTTCCACAAAATTATGTTTATTTTGATGTAACTTGAATCTTCGCTATCGAAAAATTAACTGAGAAATTCATTCAAACATACTTATTTCGGTTGTCTGTGATGTGCCTCATTCCTGCTTGAATTAGAAGCTAGTGGCACAATTAATTTATTTGAGGGATGATGTAAAACTATTTAGGGGAAGGCGATAGAGAATAGGGAGGATGGGATATACTATAATACTCCCAGTTTTGAATGTAAAATAACATAATAAACATCAAATAAAAAAAAATTCTGTTCTCCAACAAAAATTTGACTTATTGATAACATTATGCAAAGAGATGACACTACAAGAGGAATTAATACAATTTCTAAGCTGATTTCTGGCCGAGTGGTCCCAAGCGCCGGGTTCACATCCAGGCGTTACGAGTTCAACCCTTAAAAAGTCCCCCATCGTTACTTTCTGATTTTTTCGATTTTATGAAAAACGATCCATTTTTTATATTTTTTTATGTATGTATTAATTCTGTGTAGAAATAAAGTAAAGAGAAATCACGTCTCTTCATTCATGCTCAATAATTAATACGTACCTACGAGTAATCGGGATATTATTATACTAACAAGATACAAATACATCTTGTCCCTAGATAAATTGAATTAGTTCTGATAATAATTCAGGCGCGAAGTGTTTTGATTCCTAATACGTTGTATTTATCTAGCAAATTTCTACGTTAACGGGAAAATGGAATCGTTGATATGAATTATAGATAAGACGTGCACAATTAAATTATATCAAGTTAACCCTGATACAACGTAATTGATACGGGCGTAAGAGCTTATTTAATATTATAATCCATTGAATTTTCTACATGTTGCCGACCAGTAGAGAAGGTACTGCAAATATGCTGAAAATAGAATTTTATTTGAATTAGGTACACTCATCGTACCATTTCAAGGTAGCAAATAGTTGAAAATTTAGCAAAAATTATCAAAATCATCGATAAGTTATGATATGAAGTGATCTATTTGGTGAGGATCATATTTAGAGTGGAACAAACTCTCAGTTTAATCCCGGTGAGACCTACTTGGAATCAGAATGTTACGTGACATGGTTTTAGCTGTTTATTGTGACATTAATAGCCAGGTATTTCCCAATAATATTCACTTTCCCCTACACCTGTCTATTAAGGCTTGGTAGTAACGCTCAAAAAGAAGAAGCGGAGATATGTAAATACGAATGTAAGAGGTGCCACACTAATATTACAAAAGTAAGCGAAAATTTTGATTTTTTTTTATAACATACGACTTAAAATAGCAAACAAAATTGTTGGAAATGTCTTATATAGTACAATAACACTTCTTATATAACACTCACACTTGTAAAATAACAGAAAAAAACGTGTTTACAATAATTTTCGGAGCATAATATGCGATTTTATTCTACCGATAGAATTTTATACAATTACCGTATATTTTAAATATACTTGGAATAAGGAACTCCAGTGAAAAATATTGTGGCTTTAAAAAAATATGTTCATATAGACCAATAAACGTTGATTCTGAATATATAACTTTTATTTGATAATATTAAACGTACAGTTTTTAAAAATATATTAAAAAGTGCATTTTTAATATTCTCTTTAAAACCCAACAACGTCAGGTTGGTATGCTGTGTAATGCTGTGTGGTAACGTCACGATGGAAGATTCACCTGGTGATGGCATTTTGAAATGTATGAGGCAGAATGAGGCAAGCCGTTCAAACACAACATTTCGTATTTTTTTATTTGGTTTATTAACATACTGTTAGTAGAGATTTAGACATATAATAGTTGTTGTGTTTATTGAAATATTATTTAGGCTTTATTTCCAGGATAATGGAAATCTAATATTTTAGCGAACCGTAAAATACATAACACAAACACACTAACACAAACAAACATACCGAACAATACACAATCGATACAACACAGATTTATAATTAAAACAACTTCAGTAGAGGAAATTGACAAAATAATAAACACATTAAAAACAAAATTACACCTGGATTAGATGAGATAACAACGGATTGCATTAAAATAATAAAAAATGAAATATTAAAACCTATAACACACTTAATAAACCTTAGTATAACACACTCCTGCTTTCGTAGTTCTCTTAAAATAGGACTGGTGATCCCTATTTATAAATCCGGAGAACAAATGGAAATAACTAACTATAGACCAATCACATTATTAAACTCGCTATCAAAGATTTTCGAAAAAGTATTAAAAAACCAAATCATAAAATACTTGGAAGAAAACAAATTAATCTCAGATAAATAATATGGATTTAGAGAAAAGAGAGGTACAAAAGAAGCTTTTGCATGTACTATAGATTATATACAAAGCAGCTTAGATCAAGGATACAAATGTTTAGCGATATATCTAGATTTAGCTAAAGCCTTTGATTCAATCTGCCACAACACACTTTTAAAAAAAATAGAAAATATGGGTATCAAAGACAAGGAACTCCAACTATTAAAAAGTTATATGAGTGATAGAACACAACAAGTCAATATTAATAACCATTCTAGTAAACCACTGCCGATTACATACGGAGTTCCACAAGGAAGCATACTAGGGCCCGTTTTTTTCACCATTTACATAAATGAACTTTGTAGCATCGAAATAAACGGAGAAATAATTAGTTCTGCAGATGACACAGTTTTACTCTTTAAATCTAAGGATTGGAATAATGTATTTAACATAGCAAATTTAGAAATCACGCGCTAGACTCAAACATACTTACACTAAATATATCGAAAACAAAACTTATGACGTACAGTATAAATAGTACAGGACAACCAAGAAACATCTCAAACACCATAAAAATACACGAATGTTTAAATACTAACATCTGCAGTTGCCCTTCTCTAGAAAAAACAGAACAAATAAAATACCTAGGAATAATAATTGACCATAACCTTAGATGGATACATCATATCAAACAAATCACAAATAAACTCCTCAAAACAATACACATTTTCCTAAACATAAGAAACATATATAATATAAAACAAATGAAAACAATATATTTTGCACTTTGTCAGTCAATAATAGAATATGGATTAATTATCTGGGGAGGAGCAACAAACTCAGCTATCGATCACTTAGAAATCGCGCAGAAAACGATCTTAAAGGTAATACTTAAAAAACATAGACTGACTGACACAAACCAAATATTCAACAGTTGTGACGAACTAGATATACGCCAATTATATGTTAAAACACTGCTAAACTACATTTTTGACCAGAAAAACAAATTTCAATAATGTCAAAATATCACTAACAGACCAGTTAGACAATCGTACAAAAATAACCTAAAAACTCTGACGGTAAATACAAGCTTTGGACAAAGGCACTATAAATATCATGCTATAAAAGCATTCAACAGTCTTACCCTTGAAATTAAAATGGAAGAAAACAAAAATAATTTCGTACTCAAAATTACAAAATGGATTAAAGAACAAAAAATACAATATTACCAAAATTTCATTACAAAATAAAAATAAAACACAACTACACGAAACACTCAAAACCAATATAAAATACACATCACTCACAAACACACAACACATAATATATGTAATATATACCGATTTTAATTTATTTTTTTAGTAATAAAATAATTAATATCATCCTATAATTTTAACTTGATTATAAATTTTAATTTTTAGTTTATTTTGTTTTTGTTTTATAAAATGGAGGCCTCAGCACAGGTGAGCTACCCAGTGAGGCCGACATTGTTGATTTGATTTTATTTTTGAAATGTAAAATATTATGTCAAACAAATGAATAAAAAAAAATGTTTTTCAAATATAATACAGACTATGTACCTAAGTGCTGAATTTCGTGGGATAAAAGTTGGTTGGTGAATAAATCATCTTATTGGTTGTTTTTGAAAGCTGTAGTAAGCTGTAAAAAAAGATTTTTGATAATCTTCAGTAAATGTGGCCTAATTGAGGTTAAAGTCGTGTCAATTTTGACATTTTGTTTATCTACCATAACATCGATCGTATTTTCGAATTGGTTTATTATCAAGGGCTTTTTATACAAGTCATGATCAGTGTATTATGAATACCAGTATTTCTGTATGTGTTATACATAATACAATGTATTATGTTAAAGCAAAAGTCACACCTGAACACAAAATTATACGGCTTACGATGTCATTTGCAGTCGTTTGTATTTGCAATGAAAAAGATGATTAATTGTTATTGTATTGCACTTTGGTACAATACAATAACAGTAGCGATGAGATGTCGACATTTTACCTAATGTTTTTCTATATTAAAAGCAGTTAATCGTGAAAAAAGACGCCTCGACTTGTCACACCTAAAGTCATTCGGCCATAGATTTTTCAATATAAAATGAGTAAAATGACAGCACCTGTTGAAAGTGAATAAAACTATCGATGACGTGATGACGTCCCACAATGCACCATAGATATGGTGTTTTTCAAGGGATCTTGAAAATTCAAAACTTTGAAAATTATTTTAAAGATTAAAACTAACTCTAAAAATAAAAATAAATACGCAGTTATTTAAGCTAGAAGGTCATTATTCATTAAAAAAAAACTCAGCAAATTTAAATTCAGATTCCAACGTCAGCGCTCCATCAGAATTGTCTAGCGTCAGCGCATACATCAGAATTCGCTAGCGGGCGTTTTTAGAACTAGATTTCGTTCCGCTCCAAGCTTGGTTTTGAGTATCTACTAGCTCACGCACACGCCGCACAGCTAGGACTATAGACGCTACAGTATGGGTCAGATGAAGATGTTAAATTCTCGCTTCCAGAATTTTAATTAGTAGTAGTTATTTGTAATTTGTATATCGAAGTGCATAAACATAAATAGGTACAAGTAAAATGCGTACACCCAGTAGGTATTAAGTAGGTACCTCCATGAATAAACAATTTGTTATATTCTTTTTAATATTTTGTTTTTAATTGTATTTTACAGCCATTAGAGTGGAAGATATCTCAGTATCGCCCTGATGTAAGACCACCATTAAGAATTGAAACGTTGCTTGAAATGGCTTTAGCCGTATTTAGTGACCAGATCTGAATAGCCAGGTACTTCCCCGCCTTCCTCTTCCCTATATCCTTCCCCTCCCCACTACCTTCAGTCTTACAACATACCCCAATTGGGGATGCCATAGTCCCACGGGAGCAGTTGGGACTCTTGTGCGGTATTAATGAAAAAAAAAGAGTAATATTCAGTTGGATTGTAAAAAATGTCTCATTTTGAATTATTTATTCGTGTGCATAATTTTTTATTTTATATTTATGTGAATACCGCACAAGAGACCCAAATGCTCCCGTCTGGAGCCGGTGAGGCTATGACGTGACTATGGGGTGTATTATGAGGCTGAAGGTGGTGGGAAGGGGAAGGAGATGGGGAAGAGGAAGGTGAGGAATTACCTGGCTATTCAGATCTGGTCACTTAACACGGCCATAGCCATTTCTAGCAAGTTTCAATTCAGAATGGTGGTCCTACACCACCCAGAGCGATACTGAAAGTATCTTCCACTCTGGAACGTGTCGCAAATATATTATTTTTAATTTCAATAATTATGAAATAACCCAAATTATTCAAATAAAATTTATGCCCACGCCGGGATTCGATCCCACGACATTCGGATTGCGAGTCAAGAGCCTTACCCCTTGACCACGCCGGCCGTCAATATATAGTATCAGTACTTTGAAAGGCGGGTATTGGTACCGCCGCCCCGGGAACCATGTATTGGATTATCAACACCTCTGCCATAGGTCACCCCAAGTGACTTAGCAGGGGATCCCGGGTTCATGGGGCTAGGTTTTGTCAGGATCTCGCCGGCGCGGTCGCGCGGCACCAAGTACGTGGAAGGTCGGATCAGGAGAGACCGTTTTTTTACAATCGCTCGACACACTGCCTATCTCTACTTTGGGATTGCTGTGTGGAGGGTCGTTTCAGGCAAAGGAAGGAGAGGAACTTTGGAGAAGGAAAAGGGTATTAGGGGTAGGTAGAAATCTGGTGGTCAGCGTGTCCAGGAGAGCGGATGTATGAGGCCATCCCTCCCACTGCGGTGCAAGGCGATGTTCCTTCGAGAGGGTAAGGCTAGAGAAGTCAAAGGGACTCCCTCAACCACTTTCTCTAGATCCGACCTGCCATGCAGCTGGTGGGCAGACGCATCCGCCGCCAAGACCTGAACAAACCTCACCCCCACGAACTTAGACACCCTTGCTAGTCACCAAACGTTGCGAACCACTTGGGATGACCTACGGCAGACGTGTTGGTTATCTAATAAATGGTTCCCGGGGCAGTGGTACCCATACCCGATTCTCGTGTTTGTTATTTTTGTAATAGGAAAAATGGATATAAAAAAGGCCTACCCACCCACCCCCTCCCAACCCCCCCTTCTCACCCCCATCTCTAACTCCTCTCCAAACCCCGCCTCCTTTACCCCCCCCCCCCCTCAGCCATCCCTTTTATCTCATCTCAACTCTCCTCCAACCTCCCTCCCTTGGGAGCTGTTGGACTCTTATGCGGTATTACATAAAAATATTTTTTTGAAGCATTTGGGACTCTCGTGCGGTATTCAAATAGCAATAATTTACAATTTTTTTTAAACTAGTGTGCTTTAGAGTCTTTAGACCACACGACTGAAGTAAAACTTAACTAACTTATAACGGTAAATTTAAAAAGAACCTATCCAAAAGCATTTCAACAAACAAAATTAAAGTGCACAAACCCTTTCCTTCTTTGAGTGGCCTTGCAACGCCCACTGGGTGCCCGCTGTATATAAAGTTCAACTGGAGTTAGAACTTTTTTATAATCTTTGCGTAAAATTCTCAACGATTTATTTAAATTCAGTTTGTAATTCTTCATACAAAAAAATATATTCAAATAAAAATAAATGATAACATGTTTATTTATTATCAACTATTAAAAAGGGTATATACGTACAAATTTATTTTTTCGTTATAAACCACCTCACTAGGCTTTTTTTATATAATTTCTAATCAGGAGGCCATGACGAAAATAATTTCTGTCAGGACCTATGTCATCTTTTCTCAAAGGAAGAAGAGGAAGTTGTGGGAATGAAAAAGGTATGAGGGGAAAGTATGAATCTGGGAGTCAGCACTTTTAAGAATGACTTATTTACATTAGCTCCACACAAAACGCCCTGAGGAAATTAATTTCCCTCAGGGCCTATGTCATCTTAGGGGATGCTGTGTGAAGGGTCTTTTCAGGAAAGCAAGAAGAGGAAGTTGTGGGAAGGAAAAAGGTATGAGAGGAAAGTATGAATCTGGGGGTCAGCATGCTAAGAATGACTTATTTAAATTAGCTCCACACAAAACGCCCTGAGGAAATTAATTTCTCTCAGGGCCTATATCATCTTAGGGGATGCTATGTGAAGGGTCTTTTCAGGAAAGGAAAAAGAGGAAGTTGTGGGAAGGAAAAATGTATGAGGGGAGGGTATGAATCTCTCTTTTAACAGGAATTCTAGAAACGCTGACAAGTCACCCAACGTAGCAAACCTCTTGGGGTGATGGAAGAAGCTTGTTTTTGTGTCATGTACGCCTCCAAAATTGATAAGGCTAGATATTATAATCAAGTACCGCAGGCTTGATTTAAATATACCATTTCGAGAATACAAGGAGAAGAATACTCCCAACCCCCCTCTCTAGCCCACGGTGCTGAGACGTTCAGCGCTTCAATCGATCAGAAAATCGGGTCCCTTTGATGTCTATGAAATTATCCCACAAAGGCTCTATACGTTCTCTACTGCCAGGCTCCAGATACCAGGTAGGTACCCAGACAGCAACAAACGGAAACACATGCCCCGACTCAAATGGTGAACTTAGAGTCCATGAGCTTTAGAAATAGTTTTAAAAATAAACGCATTAAGTCCAACTTCAAAGTATAAGTAATACTATTAGTTATGTTAACAGTGGTAGACCTCGTGTCCAAAAGATTGTTTATAATTTTCTCTTATTCAATAAATCAACATTTCAATTTGATGATAATAAGGGAGGAGGGTATAGGTACCGCCGTCCGGATAACCAAAACCCATTTCAATAGGTCACCACAAGTGGTTCGCTACGTTTGGTGACATGGCATGGATACCCAGGTTTACGTAGTGCGGTTTATCTTGGTTTTGGAGACGAATGCGTTTGCTCACCTACTGTGTGGCGGCCTGATTGGGAGATACGGGTTAAGGGAAACCTTTTAACTTCTCCGGAATTTCTCGACCCTTTCCACGGGAGGTATTGATTCGTACGTCCATCATACCTGGACACATTGACTCCACGATTCCCAGAACTTCATATTCCCTTCCTACCCCTAAATATACTCTCCACACAGCATCCCCAAAGATGTGTGGAGCTAACATAAAACCACCGCTCCCTAGCATCTTCGCGTCTTCCTCTTACCTTCCCCGCAATTTCCTTCCCTCATTTTGGAAAATTTCATAATGCCAGAACTCACCATTGTATATAGAAACCTCTGCGGGCGTGCCCACAACAAATGACCAAAGTGTCCCAATTGGATGAATTATTATAGGTCGTACAGGATATATTTTCATAACACCAGAAATCTTCCGCATAACAAATCTCCCAAGTTTCATCGCAATCGAATGAATAGTATAGAAACGCATCCGGGACAAACGAAGAAGCATTCATTATCTCCAATAATTATATTTTGTACTTTCGTTCAAAATGTAATTTTTACAAACATAATGGTTGTAATGTTGCAATATTATACATGTAGTCATACAAATGTGTCCCATGACAGTTTGTCTGGAGGTTCAACCATTAATTTTAAATAACTTCGTGTCTGCTTTCATTCTCTTCTACTCTTTAATCTTTCTTTTTTGCAGTTTTCTAAATTATTTGTTTACAACTTATTATTTGTATTTAACTTTGTATAACTGCATAAGTTTCGAACCCATTGAGGTGAATTATATATTATTCTCCATTACTTAGTGCTGCTGCCTTACCGTCGAAGACCGAACTATAACTTTTAATTTTTGACTTAAATTTTTTCATAATTTGCCTATCTTCACTCTGTGAACAATTTCTTCAAACTCAGTATAAAATAAAATTAATTAAAATAAGGCTGTTAATCACACTTTAAACCCTTCAGACAAGCATTATTTTATGCTTCTTATTTATTTATTTATTTATTTATTTATTTATTTATTTATTTACGGACTTACGTCCAATTTACAACATGGTATAACGAAAATTTGGGAATGTACATTGTAAGGGTGAAAATGGTACATGAGAGCAAAGACAAACAGAAAATAGAAGTGTCAAGTCAAGTCAAGACTTTGCAAAAATTACAGTAAATATAAAATATCATCATTTATTTAAAGAGCGACAGAATTCATTCAAGCTTATACCAAAAAAATCAAGGTCTTGTCGTGAGTTGACCATTCTACACATTCTGGACAGTGATGAGTTGTAACCATAATTAGTGGAGTGCTGATTGAGGAAGAGTAGGTCTTTATTTCTGAGTCTACGAGAAGGTATATTGAATGGGATGAGTTGTAGTAATGTAGGTGAATCGATTATGTAGTTAATAATTTTGAAGAAACAGATGAGATCGGATTTTTTCCGACGGTCTTCTAAAGGAGAAAGGTTTAGAGTTTTTTCAATTTCAGCATACGAATAATTGCCTCGCTCTAATGCTAGCCTCCTAGCAATCCCTTTTAGGAACCTATGTTGAACGGATTCAATATGACGAATATGGACAGCATAAAAAGGAGACCATATAACACAAGCATATTCAAGATGGGGGCGAACCAAGGAGCAGTAAAGAGTTCTTAAGGTATTTATGTTTTTGAAGTCGGAAGTGATTCTAGTGATGAAACCAAGTAGTTTGAGAGATTTATTAATAATCACATTTAAATGTTCCCGAAAAGAAAGCTTGCTATCAAGAGTGACACCAAGGTCTTTAATATATTGAACAGTTGTTAGGCAATTATTATTTAGTTTGTATTCGAAAACGATCGGATTTTTAGATCTGTAGAAAGACATAATTTTGCACTTATCGACATTTAGTTCCAAGCAATTAATTTTACACCAGTCATTGAATGAGTCAATATCTGATTGGAAAAGAAGGCAGTCATGGTAATTATTTATTATTTTTAGGATCTTGTTGTCATCAGCAAAGAGCCAAAAGTGCGTATGTGAGAAAATACTAATAATGTCGTTTATAAACAAGTTGAAAAGAAGCGGGGCTAAATGTGCTCCTTGTGGTACGCCGGATGTAACTTCAATAATAATAGACATAATGTTATTTATTTTAACTCTTTGTTTTCTGTTACTTAAATAAGAACTAATAAAGGATAGAAATGGGTCTCGAATACCTATAGCATATAGCTTGGCCATGAGGATTGCATGTTTTACTCTGTCAAAAGCTTTAGAAAAGTCGGTGTATAGAACATCTACTTGTGATTTATCTTCTAGGCCGTTGACTATGGTATTGGTGAAGGAGAGTAAGTTTGTAGTGGTAGATTTAGCAGATCTAAAGCCATGCTGCTCCTCAATCAGCACATTTTTGAAAATAGGTGTTATTTTCTTTGTGATTATAGACTCAAAGATTTTAGGAATATGAGATAAAATCGATATAGGTCTATAGTTTTCTACGTTCGACTTATTACCTGATTTAAAAATAGGTCTTATATAGGAAACCTTCCAGGAATCCGGAAAAGTGGCAGATGATAGTGATAAGTTGTATAATAAACAAATTGGCTCAGATACAGTAGATTTACATTCTTTCAATAATATTTCAGGTATACCATCAGGACCAGTGCTTGATTTGCTGGGAAGATTTTTTAAGTAGTTGAAGACATCAATAAGTGTGATTTCGCAATTATTAAGGTCAATAGTATTAGCATATTTAAGTGGAGGGATGGTACATTTGTTATCGGAATAGACGGAGGAGAAATGTTTAGCAAAAAGATTGGCAATATCGAAATCGTTGGTAGCGTGAGTTTCATTAAAGAATAAACTTGAAGGGAGATCGTTAACAACACGTTTTTGTTTAACAAATTTCCAGAATTGTTTAGGGTTAAGATTTAATTTTGTCTCAGTGAGTTCAATGTACGATTTGTAACATGTGGCAGATTCAATTTTGGATAATTCTCTTAAATGAGAAAATTTTTGATAAAGCACTAAGTTGTTCGTTAATTTGAATAACTTGTGTATTTTCTTTTTTTCAATAATCAACTGCTTTAATTTCACACTGAACCAAATAGGAAATTTAGGCTGAAAATAAGTTCCCCTTGGAACGAACAAGTCTATAGCATGAGTTAAACATTCATTGAATTTAAATACAGCATCGTTAATATTGGTGTTTGATAACATAGAAGTCCAGTCATATTGGGCAAGATACCTGTTCATGCCAGTATAGTCACCTTTGTTAAATTTGTAGTGGTATGTAGCTGTTGACTTCAGAGTATCACTTTTGAAAGGATTAGAGAAGTTAATGTCGAGTGGTGGGTGATATTTATCTATTGGTAATATTGAGTCAGTAGCTTCACATACACAAACGCTAGGCATGTTGGTAAATATCAGATCAAGACAGTATCCTACACAGTTATTGATCGAGTTTAGTTGGAACATATTCAAGTAGGCATAGAAATTTACTATTATAATTTTCTTTTTTTCAATAATCAACTGCTTTAATTTCACACTGAACCAAATAGGAAATTTAGGCTGAAAATAAGTTCCCCTTGGAACGAACAAGTCTATAGCATGAGTTAAACATTCATTGAATTTAAATACAGCATCGTTAATATTGGTGTTTGATAACATAGAAGTCCAGTCATATTGGGCAAGATACCTGTTCATGCCAGTATAGTCACCTTTGTTAAATTTGTAGTGGTATGTAGCTGTTGACTTCAGAGTATCACTTTTGAAAGGATTAGAGAAGTTAATGTCGAGTGGTGGGTGATATTTATCTATTGGTAATATTGAGTCAGTAGCTTCACATACACAATATAAAACTTGAAGGGAAACATTATTAGGAGTTTTCACACCCTGACTATCATTAAGCCACACTATTTTAGGTAGATTGTAATCACCACAAATAAATAAGAAATCCGCATTAATGGAAACACGCTCAACAGCTTCAGTATGTGACTTATAGATTTCTGTTGAAGATGAGGGAGGAATGTAGACACAACCAATGACAAGTTTCTTGGAACCAAGTAGAACACAAATAAATAATTGTTCAGATACATTATTAGACGATTCTAGAAAGTGGCAAGGGTATTTTTTTTTAATACATATCATTACCCCGCCTCCTCTACGCTTGTTAGATGAGGAAGAGCGGTCACAGCGAAAAATATTGTAGTCGTGTAGTCCAAGTTCGGTTGAAGCAATATTATCTGATAGCCATGTTTCGGAAAGACATAAAAAATCATAAGGGCATATATTAACGGAGCATCTAAAGGAGTTAAGCTTGGTATTGAGACCACGAATATTTTGATAATACGACGAAAAGTTAGTATTAATAAGGTGTCGATTCTGATTCAGCCTAAAAAATTGACACGAGATAATTCGCGTCTCTCAGCGGCTTGGCGGGCAGGACAGTCAGGGGAGCCAGTGTTGTGAGTGGCCGGTTTTCTGAAGAATTTGCATGTGGCACATGCTGGTGGCTTTTCGGGAGTCGGGCAAGCGTCGCGATTGTGTCCAGTTTTTCCACAGTGAGAACAGGTAGGTGTGTCAGCGTTACATTTTGACGCTGTGTGGCCATAAAGTTGACAGTGTCCACATTTTAAACTGTCAATCCAGTCCCTTACGGTATGTATTTGCCAGTCCATAGCAAGTTTGGAGAAGCGAATGAGGGAGTGACGAACAGAAGGAGGAACTCTGAAGACATGCGTACATGATCCAGTACGAGGTCCTACTTTATGAGAAAACTGCAGTGTTTCTTTTAATTCATTTAGATGTAGACCAGTTTCTTCGTGTGTTTGCTGGTGTATAGCCAAGGTGATGTTTTCTAGGGGCACAATTTGAGGAAGGCCATGGATAGCTATCCGAGGAAGTTTATGCGAAGAAACTGCTGCTTTCAGACCAGCATCGGATATGGTCGGTGCATTGGCAAGTTTAATGGCTTCTGCATCGGTACTCGGATGCACGACTACACCTCCGTTCCTAATTTCGCGTATTCCCGTGATTGTGATTCCCAAAGATGATGGGTTAGTTGATGTTTTGAGGGTTTCAAGGGTACTGCTGGAAAGAAGTGACTTGTCATCTTTGGGGAAGATAAGTACCGCTGGTCTTGCGGGAAGTATAGGCGCATTGTTTCTCGTGTTCGGTGGGTATTTGGGGAGGACTTGGTTGGACGTAATTGAACTATATGTTCTGTTTTGATTAGAACACATATGTTTATAGGTCATCAATTCTCCTTCAAGGCTCCCTAGTTTTACACCCATTTGACCGACATTACCCAAAAGATCGGTGAATTTGGGGGCGAGTTTTGATATTTGTTCTTTTGTGAATTTATTAGATGTGTCCATTAAGATGACATTCAAAAGGTTTAAAATAGCGGTTGCCTTAGCCAGGAATTGTTGAGCCGAGTTTTCTTGATCCATTGTTATATTGGAGGTTGCGCCTGTTAGTAGGCAAAATCAATAGCACAGTCTGCAGCGCTACTCTACTAATAATAGATCTAAAATATAGATTGTCTTAGCACAGGTATATTTATAGTGATTATAAAATGTCAATTTTACTGCGAAATAGTCTTTAAAAAAAAAAAATCACTTCGGTATCACTAGGATTCGAACAGCCGACCTTCGGATCTCTAGGCGGCCACTCTAGCCACTCAGCTATCAGCTATGTTTCTATCCTTGAGAATTATGTGTGATATAAATTGACTTTGCACAGGTATATTTATGGAGAGCATAAAAAGTTAGTTTTACTGCAACAATATTGATACACTTCACAATTATTGATTTAAACACTATTTAATCACTGTAAATATAGAGAGATTTTGTTTCACACGTACGGGTTTCACTTGGGGGATACGTTTAGCGATGAATTGTGTGGTTATTCGGAGTTTTAGAATTTTGTATTTATTAGTGGAGCGTTTTATGACATGCACTCTGTTGGAAAAAATAAAAATATATCCTTAAAAAAGATTAATAAACTCCTTTTTACTTTTTCACATAAATATCATCTGTGTCATTTTTTATTTTAATTTACAAAAATACAATAATATTACTCAAATAAATAAACTTTCAACTATTTTTACGATTGTGTCAATATTTTTCGATGCAAGCCACTCATGGGTTTCTTTCAAAAGAATTGTTCACAAAGAAATCAAAAAGCTCTTCTGAAAAACTTTTAAAGTTGTCGTCAGGTTGGACTGAACTGAAAGTTCTGGTGTCGAAATAACTGCTTGCACATTTCAAACCAAAAATCATTCAGTTATGTTTCTGATCGACAATGAAAAACTTTGAAGTTTCAAAACACTGTTGGAAAAATTTCTTCGTTTTTGTTTACTTAAAACCCTCAATTCTCTTTAAAGCACCATTTTTTGGGATTGGGTATAAATAAGAAAATTTGCCTTAGTGGTCAATGATTACGTTACTTTCAAATATATTATCAAAGCGTCATTCGTCTTTATTTATTAAGCAGGGCACTGAGTGGAATCCATGTTACTTTTAAACTTAGGTACTTTGGGGTCGTCCATGAATCACGTGAGACTCGAAAGGGGGGGGGGGGATATCACAAGGAGGAAGGGGGGGGGGGGGTATAATGATATATCACGTGTATTTATTTTTCGTTGAATGCACGATTTCTAAAACAAATGCCAGTCAAAAACAACCTGCAACCTTAATGTCTCTCGGGATTTTTTTTTCACGATGTTTAATTTTACAAAATTTTATAAGATTATACCTGTATTTAAAGATAATATTCGGAAAATTTCAATATACTTTTTGGTAAGGGGGGGGGTAATCTTAAACCTCACAACATATCACCAGGGGGAAGGGGGGGGAGGGATTAAAAAGTTGATAAAAACATCACGTGATTAATGGACGACCCCTTTACGACGGTGACCGGACAACTCAACGACGTGCATTTTCATCAATCCTTTGAAAAGTTATTAAACATGTTATGTTGTTGGGTTATGGCTTTTTTCATCACTTTTTAAAGGGTTATAGAAATTCCACTTTGTTGAGTTGTGATAGAACACTTTATCACAAGATCCAGTGACAATAAAAGAAATAACAAATATATTCCAGCTTTGCTGTGAAAATAAATACTTTGAAGTGTCAAGGCCTACTCTACCCACCATAATAAATTCCCACGTTTTAAAAAGAACATCGAAAAATTAATTTTGTTAAATGTTAAACTGCTAATATTACCGATAAATACTCGTAAGTGACTTTCATATATTTTTAATAGCTTTGTAACTGAGCTCTTGGCCGGAAAAATGTTGTATTCAATAATATTCTTGTTCTGAGAAAAGTGGAAAAATCGAAACCAGTTATGTTATATTACATTTAATATTTAAAATGCAATAAAATACACTTTTAACAGTTTTAAATGAAAATTCGAGAATAAAAGCGATTAAATTATAGTTTATTACTAGAATTTGTTCAGAATTAATAGAAAAATATTTTATATACAAAAATTCACAACAACAATATTCAACAAAATGTTTTTTTAACCTTCGTGCCTTATAGAATGTCATATGCTCTCATAACTTAAATGTACATAATATATTTTGTCATTTATGTATTTGAGTATAAATATCTAAAAACAGATATGAATAAATTAAACTATTTACGTTCGAGATATTATCTTGAAATCAACTTACAACATTATTCCACAAAACTTTTTTAACAGCTAAAAGCAGCCTTAATAATATTCTTTTCGGACAAATTCTACTTTCCTGTATTCTTCAGCTTCTTGGCTTTGAAGTCTTTCTGGTTGAAACCAAAAATGTTCGTTTTCTCCATTTATTCCCGTCAATTAAACCTTGTCCCGTGATTTCAATTAACGGCATTCTTATACAACGTTCTTCCACAAAAAAACTTTAAAATACTGCCACTAGTATAATATTTTTTTCGTTAATATGATCACTATCTTAAAAGTAGCATATTAATATGTCCAAAATTATTCCATCAATAACTCAACATTGATAGTTTAGTGGATACAACATTATTCTGGGAAAGGGCTCAATTATTATGTTTGTGCTCAATTATATTTGTATGAACATTCCAACACACCCTCGTATACTCGTACTTAAATAATTTTGCATTATTACCATCGCTCAAAGTAGGACAGAATTACGTCTGGCAAATAGAGATCGATCTCAAGAAGTTCCTAAATGTAGACACCTAAATAATACCCTATACGATCTTTGTTACAAGCATTCTTCAAGGTATTTGAGTTTCTTGTATCCCTATAAGTTTATATTCATATTGACTACGAGTACACTTAAATGGCGTTTCAATTAAAACTTGAAACTTATATAACTTGTTAGTTGTTAAAAACGTTCATGTAATAATATTTAAAAGTATCAGAAGTTTGTGTTTCTTGCAAATAATGTTTTTGCCTTTCTAGAAACTTTTTAATTTTTTTTTATTTATAATGTGAGAGCTAAGAGAAATAAAAAATACCCTAATCTCAACATTTTATAATTTTTTTTAACGTAAGTATTTATTATGGTGGGTAGTAACCAGTGGCGGCTCGTGAATTTTGGGTGTGCTAGAGTGCTAATATTTAAAAAAATGGCGTTATTGATGTTGTTGTAGCTGAAAAAAAAAAATTTTTTTTTTGAAAATCAGTTTTTGTATGAAAAATTTCAGGACGTTTCAATTTGTTTTTCGTGTGCCATATGGATTTTCTGAATAATCTTCATACAAAAAACCGATTTTCGAAAAAATAACTTTTTTTTTTCACCTGTTACAACTTTTTAATATTGTAATGCAATTTTTTAATATTAGCACTCTAGCACACCCAAAAGTCACGAGCCGCCACTGGTAGTAACCCTTGACACTTTAAATATATTATTAATATCTACGAATAAATGAAGACGGCCTTAACAGGTTGAAACCTATAAAGGCCATCAAAAAACCTGTTAAGGTCAATAAATCAAAGTAGAAATAAGTTTTATATTTGTTTTATTATAATATATTATAAAGGAATTCCACCATGAATTAATTATCAGTCTCAAAAATAGAAATATTATAATATTAATAAATACCAAATATATTTGGTATTTATTTTGTTGTCACTGGAACTTGTCATAAGGTGACATACATAATGTATTTCAACTCATCATGCAACTTCAACACCTCCTTTGAGAAGTCATTAAGTGATGAAAAAAAATATTAAACAATGGTTAAATAGGTTACGTTACGTAGGTTAGGTAATAGGCCATTTTGAAAAAAAAATGCTTTTCGAAGGGGTGTTGCAATTGCATGATTCAGAGTTGTTATGGAATCTATTATTAATATTATTCTAATACTAATATATACGAATTTTTTGTTCAATGGTGGATTAGAAAACAGATACATAAATTGAATAAAATGGCCATTAAAATCAATGATTATTAATTTGTGGTTGATCCCACAGTTCTTGGAAATTGCAATCCAGGCCGCAAAGTTCAAGTGCTTTCGGTAACCAAATAATAAAAAAAGGATATTTAGGAAGAAAGAAATAGGCCAACGTTCCGGTGAATTTTTTTTACATTAACTCCATACAGGAGGTCCTGAGGAAAATAATTTCGCTAAGGGCCTACGTCATTTGAAATGCTGTATAGGGTCTTTTTGAGGAGAGGAAGGAATGAAAATTGGTCTTGAAGAGACCCATGTTGTAGGAAGGAGGAAACACAGAGGCCGGCAAATCGTTCCACGTACAAGCTGTTGAACACAAGAACAAGTCGAAGAAGCAACCCGTCCTCATGTTACAAATGCTAACCGTGTTCATATGTTGGGTACGCGAATATCCTCATATTTCCTTAAATGCACTAAAACTCCAAGGCGAATTCGGATTGTTTCTTTGCGCTTAAAGCGGTGATGAACTTTGAACTTGGTTGTTAAGCGTATGAAATTGTACTTTTAATTACCGGTACTTACCCTTCTTCAGGTGACAAAGGCTGCAGAAAGGGAGGAGGTGGGGGAATATGGGTAGACTTTAAAGTAAGAATAAATCTGCGGTACCCGAACACTGATTGTAATATATTTTTTAGATATAATACCATTCCTTTATTAAATCTTTTGTCACCTTCCGGAATATTTATCTTGGCATAATTATAAGAAACGCTGATGTCTATAATAATTAAAACATACAGATTAGAGCAAGGTACGATAACTTATGTGTATACAAATATTATGGTATAACGGGGAACATATTTTTTATATTATTTAATGTAAGACTGCAAGGTAAATATTTAGATGGTACTTAATATATTTTTAATTGTTTTTGTCAATGTCCGAACTAATCTTGATACTATAAAGACAAAATGTCTTTATCCCTTTCGCTAAAACAACTTTTTGTCAAATAAATTATAAATAAGACACCAAGTCTAGGATCATCAGGCAAGGCAGATAAAACATCTAAGATTTTATTAAAACCTGTTTATAGGATATATTTAGAATGTTGTCATTTTTACTGTTAACTGCTAATGTTGAATACTGAACTTGCTCTCAATATAGGATTTACTGGTGGGACGGGTGCACTAAATCAGCAATGTAATGTTATTAATAAAGTTGAATAAATAGAAATAAAATAATAAAATTAAGTGTTGCTGTTTTTCTACATTAGACCATAAGAAAAAAAAACATGTAATAAGGGCATATGCCATAGTTGGAGATACAGTGCGGAGGGAATTTTTAGGGAAAGGAGAGGAAATTCTGGGTAGTAAAAAGCCATGAGAGGTGTCCAGGAGTGACGGGCGAATGAATCCATCTCTCCCGTTGCCTTGCAAGCCGATGGTTCGAGAAAGTCCGTCCGGAGTAAAAAAGGCCTTCCTCAACCAGTCTTCCCAATACTAATGCACCCGCCGCCAAGACTTACACAAACCTCACCCCATGATCCCAGGCTCCCCTGTTAAGCCATCAAACGTAGCAATCACTTGAGGTGACCTATGGCAGAGGTGTTGGCTATCATAACCCATAACAGCCTCCCGAATTGCTTCTTTTCTACCTGAAGCCATTAAATTAAGATATTTATTAACGTAGGTACAATAAATTTCTAAACTTCGTACGCACCTACTTATTGTAAAGGTTAAATGTGCGTATTATGTAACCATAACATTACAATAATAGATATGAATATAAAAACGAAATACGTAAATCGACCCAACGCTGAATTGTGTTTTAACGAGAATGTCGTAAATGCTTGAATCCGAATGTTTCCAGGTTTATTTCACCACATATCCGTGAGTGGCTACGATAATCAGCCTCAAATGGTTTGTGTCGTGCCTGAAAAATCAATTTTGTTTACTTCTAGCTTATCGAAACTGAGTTTTACGCTTTTCCAGCACGAAAAAAGACGATCACCGCTGTTTGGCTGGGAATTACATAATCATACTCAACTGCGGCAGTCAGACTGGGTGTGCTGGGGAAAGCTCGTTTGTTTGGAGGGCACCGAGTTATGAATGTGGGTCTAGTTTTGTAGTTCAATTTGCAAAATATAATACGGTTGATGGCATTCATAACGGTACATGTAGCCAAGTGCCAATTTCACCCTGTCGTGCAAAAGTAAAATTTATTTCAGGAAATACGATACGATTTGGAAAAAATGTCGCTTTTTAAAACTGTTCTGTGACTGACAGACGGAAATTTTTTAGTGAATGTTTATTGTTATGTTATGTATGTGTAGGTAACTTCGGAGAGAGCGTGGAATGCCATACAACTCGGCCTTGGTAATTACTCTTCAGTTTGTCATTCTTGCATCGTAGCGTGTACATTTTTTTTAAAAAGAAAGACAAACATTCCCGGGTTACGAATAACCTAAAAATGTTTGAAAATCTCCTGCTACCACCACAGAAAGCCGACAATGTTGCTTGTGTTGTGATGGAGGACTTAGCCAGCGGAGGAATCGAACATGCGAGTCCGGGTGGGACCCGAGCGCTATGCCCACTCAACCATTGACCGGTAAAAAATAAGAATCTACTGAACCATTGTCGAAGTTAGCCATCTTCTCAAAATAAGACTTGCTTGAATAATAAAACAGAATCGGAACAAACTAACAAAACTACTGACAGATGAACAGCCAAACTAAACGGGACTTCACTAAGCTCAGTTAATACCATTCTCTTGTCGTGATTCCTAACTATCTTTGAACTGATTTGATTTCGTCTTATAGCTTGCAACTTTGCAGTAATAACTTCTTCGTAATAACATATTGTATGATACTCTGGAACCATACGCTAGCTTTTTATTTTATAGTACCTACCGCTCAAGAGTCCCAACCGTTTGACACAAGTGAGACTATTACAATTCCTAATTGGTATAACGGCCGGCGTGGTCTAGCGGTAAGGCTCTTGACTCGCAATCCGAAGGTCGCGGGATCGAATCCCGTTGTGGCAAATAATTTTTATTTGGTTTTTCAAAGGAAGCAAACACATTGTTACTTGACATTTTAAATAAATAAAAAGAAAATACTTTGTTTTTTTTTTTAATTTTAAATTTTATTTGATTGATTTGTGTTATTTCACAATTTATTCATTGAAACTAGTATATAGTATATTTGAGGCACGTTCCAGAGTGGAAGATACTCTCAGTATCGCCCTGGTGTAGGACCACCATTCAAAATTGAAATGTTACTTAAAATGGCTTTAGCTGTGTTTGGTGTCCAGATCTGAATAGCCAGGTACTTTCAAACCTTCCTCTCCCCTATCTCCCCTCCCCACTACCTTCAGCCTCACAACATACCCTAATTGGGGATGGCATAGTCTCACTGGCTCCAGACGGGAGCAGTTGGGACTCTTGTGCGGTGCTCATATTAAAAAAATGCAGTTAAATTTGGAAGGCGGGTATAAGTGCCGCCGACCCGGGAACCATTAATTGGATAACCAACACAGCTGCCATTGGTCACCCCAAGTGGTTTGCTGCGTTTGGTGACTTAACAGTTTGTGGGGTGAAGGTTCGTGGACTGAGGTTTGTCCAGGACTTGGCGGTGGATGCGTCTGCCCACCTGCTGCGTGGCAGGCCGTATCGAGAGGCTGGTTTTGATCTTTCAAGCCGGACACTTTCGACCCATCGCCTTGCATCCAGGGATGGATTCATCACTCCGTCACTCCTGGATACACTGAACCCAGATTCCTACCCACCATTCATACCCTTTTCCTTCCTAGAACTTCACATCCTTCCCTTCTTTAAAATATCTCCACACAGCATCCCCTAAGATGACATAGGCCCTGAGGTAAATTATTTTCCTTAAGGCCTCTTGTGTGGACCTAATGTAAAAATATTTAAAAAAGGTAGTGAAAGGTGGAAGTGCCTGGATATTCAAATCTGATCACCAAACCTGGCGAAAATCTTTTAAAGTAACATTTGAATTATGAATCTTTCATCGATACTGAAAGTATCCACCGCTTTGAAACGGGCCGCAAATATACTTCATTACTTTTAAAGGAAAAAAATGTGAAAAAAGTCATTCAACCACGGAGGTTATCAATCTACGTTGGTGTAAAACTGGAAAGAGCACATAAATTATAATTAATAATGAATTTACTTCTTTCCAGGATCTAGCATATTTTCTCTTTCAGCACACTTCAGTAGAATGGGTCGTTCACCCGGCGAAACTCGCTGTTTACAGCAATAAATATATTTTTTTTTATCTGGGTCTGCGGCTATTGCTATTACCAGAGCATGACATAAAGTTTTATGATACGTAAACCAATGAAATATGCCAGAGCATACCCGAACATGCTCCAACATTACGCCGGCACAACTTGGAACAAATGAACAATACGCAGTTTAAGAGACGATACAAAATGAAATGGTCTATTAAATTGCACGAAAAGTAAGCTCGAACTAGAGAATAAAGAAGATAATATGGACCCATTTAAAGCACAAAAACCATTCAGTCCAATAATGTTCGAGAGCAGCCTCTTTTTAGTGGTGAGTCATCATTAAATTGAAAGCAGGTGTAAAATCTTGGTTGCTTTTAAATATGCTGAGTTAGTGGCAAATATTATATCTGTGTATTTTTTTATTTTTTTTTTAAACTTTATTTATTCCCATTTCTTTGTACATATAATGTATAAAAGCAAATATTATATAATTACATTATAAAGAATAACAACAATATTAGTAACGATTAGTAATAATAATTCGATAAATAAACTAATACTTAGTTCTGTGAACAGTTAAATAGACCTCGCGTCCAAAAAGGTGTTTTCCTAAATTGCTCTTGATTAATTATTATTAAATAAAAACCAAAATTTTCTCTAAAATCACGAGATTTGTAAGTAGGTATCTACTTCAATACCTACCTACCAAGTTAATACATTTTCTACGAACCTCGCCTACCTCGTTAATTATAAACCGTACATTTTATACAGCTTTAATAATATGCTTTGTTTTAAAATTCACTACCCCAATGGTTTTTTTTTCAAACTTTCTTCAAGCGAGTATATAGATAGGTACCATAATATTTTAAAAAATCGAGTGCAGTTAACATACGTTAGAAGCGTAACTTTACCAAAATAATCTCAACCAATGAAGAACCAAGGAGCCTTGAAAAGTGAGGTTATAATCAAAGCGGCCAATGAGCGTGACCTAGGGTCATTTCCGTTTTATATCTCAACCAATAGGAGCCTTGATAGGAGTTTGATGTTTCGCAGGTGCGTTTATGCGTCATTTCCGTTTCATCCGAATTCCAAATGACAACGGGGCTATAGAAGTTTCAGTTCAAAAAATGCGAACCAAAAAATCCATAAAACGACGATTTCACATTTAACGAGTGCGGGGAACAAAGAACTTGAGAACCGCGCGTAGCCTCTGAGACTTCACGTCCATACTTAATAAGGGTTTAAAAAAATCACACGCGGTAAAAGTGAAACTAGAAAGTCGCTAGACGTCGCTTTCTTTTCTTTTGCTTGTTTTTTTAAGTGGTTTGAAGATTGGATATCGATTTCACAAAATAAAAATATTATTTTCTTGGATTTCGTAGGATTTGAATCCCCGTTCGCTTGATGTCTGTTTCTCTGGCCGCTGGGACTAGTCAGGCACCTTGCCAACTACGCTATGGAAGGCATGCGCCGAGGTGCGAATTTACCATATTATATTAGAACCGAGTATTTGTGTGGTACTGAATTGTGATGCATTACCTTACACCCGAACTTCAAGTCACTAACGGTGCTAAAGAAGTTTCACTTTAAAAAATATGAATCTACTGAACCATTGTGGAAGTTAGCTATCTGGTCAAAATAAGACTTGCTTCAATAATAAAACGTAATCGGAACAAACGCACAAAACTGCTGACAGATGAAGAGCCAAACTAAACGGGACTTCACTAAGCTCAGTTAATACCATTCTCATGTCGTGATTCCTAACTATCTTTGAACTGATTTGATTTGGTCTTATAGCATGCAACTTTGGAGTAATAACGTCTTCGTAATAACTGAACTTCAATTAAATAATAAACCGCAATTATACATCACCATGTTACAAAATTATCATGTCTGAATCAACATTTAATTTTTTATTAGTAACTAGCAGACCAGGCCATACGTTGCTGTGGCTTACGAAACACAATGCCACGCCATTACTAAACCTTTATAACCAACGCCATCTGTTAAATCAAATCCACACCGCCTATTTGCCAGCCTACTGCCCACTGCCCGCTGCCGCTTTGTCAGATATATTTCAACCAATTTACACAAAACCTTGACAAAATATATACCTAAAAACCTTCCTCATGAATCACTCTATCTATTGGTTAAAACCGCATGAAAATCCGTAGCGTAGTTTAAAAGATCTAAGCGCACAGACAGCGGGAGCGACTTCATTCTATACTATGTAAAGATTAATGGAATGGACTGCCACATGATAGAACGATCACAGACTTGGCGGTGTTTAGAACTAAATCTAAACCCATCTCTTCAGACAATCGTTTCCATAAAGTCAAACCTTTCACCTTCACTGCCGACGACATTGTAAATATATAATTATGTAAAAATATAAAAGAACCTTTGTAATGGCCATTTCATAAAAATTCTCCAGCCCTAAAGATTCCTTAATTGTCAAGTCTTTTAAAATAAATATTAACTATACTTTTGCCACTAATCTTTTCATAAATGTAATACTAACAGTGATGGGGGAAGCAAATGTAAAATAATGCAATATTAAATGTTTTAAATATAATGTCCTCCGCGTGCAAAGCCTGTCTTCTCCAAGTATACACTTTCTAATTAACGTGTGTTTATATTTATGTCACGTGTGTGACCTTCCAGGTTAGTATGTTTTCTGTATCTATTTGTAAAAAATAAAATGAGATAGAGTCCAAAAATTCATAATAAATTATATAGCGCCATTGAGGTGATTTTTCACAAAAACGGCCCTATACAAAAATTATCCAATTATTGTATTATTATTACTAAAATGAACATTTTAACCACCCTTACTTGGCAAAATAGTACCTACATTAGAGGTGATGAAAAGTTTAGTGCGATAGTGTTTCAATGAGAAAGGTTCCATCAGAAAGTTACTGGTTTCAAAAAGAGTATAATAATTATAAATATACCTCATTTTTTTAGATCTTGAACCAAAGTTATAATATTCTGACAATTACATGCTGATAAGTTAGAATCACGAACTGAATAAGATAGTTTGATATCGAAGGACTGATGTGGTGAAATATATATTAAACTTAAAAGTCACACGGAAGCGGCTATTTATAAGGGCGGGGTCAAAACACTCAACGCTCGTGTGAGAAAAAAAATAACACATAACAGTCACACCTCATATTTAACGTGTAATCCATGTAACTATGATTCATCAAACAAAATGACATTACTCAGAATTATCGCGTAAATACCAAAAATGTAAAACAAATGTTTACCGGTTTTTGACAGCAGCAGATTTAGAGGAATAGAATAAGCAAACGAAAAATTGTGTGCCTGTAGGTGAATTTTCGCATGGTGGTTAGGTATAATGCTGAATAAAATTTAACGTAAGTATTACCTCACAAGACATTTTTTGCTTTGTTAGATTGTTTTATTACGAAATTTCATTATTTCATTTTTCCCAGACTCGTGAAAGTCACGCTATCTAGTTTGTCTTAAGATAGTGTTAGAAAGAGAGAACATGATGCTTTGTAAAACTAACTAACTAACCATGCCCGCAGGGGTAGGCAGAGAGGACGGACCGCCACACAACTCGATCTTGGCACACACTCTTTGCCTCGTTCACATTCATACGTCGTCTCATACATGCTCTTCTATTATTCCGACTCAAGTATCTGATTCACTTGGTCATGCCATGTCTTCCTCGGGCATCATTGACTTCTTCTTACATTCACATTTGCATCATATATTCACCTTACATTCATTTCCTCGTTCATTTGCTCTACATGCCCAAACCATGGGAGATGATGCTTTGTATTTGTGTTTAAAAGTTTACTATAGACGTTCCCGAAACTTTCGAAATCTTTCTATGGAACAAAAGAAAGCATTTTACAAATAATATTTGTCAAGGCTTGCAATTATTTTTTATAGTTTTATATTAAACGAAAAAAGTGTCAATGACTTTTAAATACCTATGTCAAAAGAATTTTTAAGTTTTTAGTTTGGGGTTAAGTGGTAATAAAAGTTAAAGTACATGATAAAAACAATCAGTAAGCGCATTTAAAAACTTATTCAATATTGGCTTTCCAAAGTTTAATATTCTTAATTACATATTTTATTTATTTCGATCTGTTATACTAAAATCTGAAAGAGTTTTGGATCTGATTTTTAAGCAATATTTTGTATTGTCAAACACAGTGAATGTATCTGGAATCGAATTTAAAGTAAAATCATTTTTCACAATTACATTTTTATTTAATCCGCATTTTGAATGTTGGCTTTAGAGAAGCACAATATAGAAGTTCCAGAGATTAAGACACTATCACCTTTCTGCATACACGTAGTCAATATATCAATAGTAAGGGACATCATTATTTTAAAACACGTATTACCTTTCTATACATACTCCTTTACAAAACACATTTCTTTTAGTAGCAAAAAATCATTACATCTGACAACAGAAATGTTAGCAAATAATGTATGTATTTGATGTATTTATTGAAACAGGAGTGATTCAAAATTGCCAGTAGAATAAAATAGATTCTTTAAAGTATGTAGATTCAAAATTTACAAAAATTGTGGAAGATTTTTTTGTCGTAGTCCGATATACAACGTATGTAACAACCAGAACAAAATAACATATTTAAAAATTTATAAATTCAACGCAGTACCGTAACCTTAAAACTAGTTTAGCATTATCGTGTTACCTGTGGATTATTCTGCTCGAACAAGTCGAGTTTGTTTATCTGAATCTCCGCGAAGTAACGTTAATTACGCTACATTACGTGGAATTGCGTTAGCTTTTCAGCGTCAAATCAGATTTAAGGCTGTTTGTTCAATGTGCTGTTAACCGACGCGTGTGACAGTTAACTTTGGAAATTGAGTTAACGACAGTCTGGAAATTTAACTTTCATAATATAGGCAATATCACCTTAACGTAAAATGACACTAAAGTTTTTGGAAAATGTATGAATTTATTCAAGAAGCGTTCTTGTCTGTTACTGAATAGATAAAGCACGTTAGAAATGCATTCTTAAATTGCCCAGAGGGTTTTAATGGAAACAGACGTCGCTACTGACTTAGTATCATTTTGTTCTTGCTTGTTTAGTATGCGTTTTGTCTCTTTTACATTGCCTGGCATCGTATATCGACAATTTTATCGAAAATTTAGTAGAAATTTAAGATAAGATTGGACAGATTTTTAGATCACGAAGAGCGCCCACATCGCATTTCTTATACGAATATATGTCAATACGCGAGGAATGATACTATGAGCCAAAAAAATATTACCTAAAAAAATTTATGCGAACTTCATGACAACAGAGCTTTGAGAGAGAGAGAGAGAGAGAGTTTTTACACCATTTTTTTCTGATAAATGCAACATCCACTTTAATATTTTTATTTATCATAATTCCACGACTTACACAGTTTAAATATAGCGTTAACTAGTCACGCGTCGTCTCAAGAACAAGCCGAGAAGCCTTCATTCTACATAACGATACATACACCGTACAAGTAGGTAGGTACATACTACGAGACGAGTAACGGAGGTTCGTGGGCTAAAAGCACGTCTTGCGCCGGGAACTTCTCACGTAGCTCGTAGCCCATAGCCCATAGCCCGCCGGATGTAGGGCGGGATACGTCTGTACATAGGTAAACACCAGACGGCAAGACGTAGTGCAAAGCGACCTGAATAATATGTATGAAGGTACCCTCCTACATCAACGTTAACTTTCAATTATGTTTATTCGTTCAATAAATGTCTAATGAATACGGAATGCCGGCTACAAGGGTTTTAATGTCAGAGTTTAAGTAATGGACAAGCCTACCGCTATAATATTATCAAGCATTGAAAAATGTTTCCTTCTTAAAGTGTTAAAATATTTATAGTACGCATATTTATCACAATAAATTAACAATATTATTTTACGAAAGCATAACTTACTTTATACGATTTTGACGCGAATTTAGTTTGTTTATGTAATTTGCTCTCAACTTATTAATATTTTAAATTTATTGTGTCTTTTCTGAAGTTCACCGCTATGAAAATATGTTTTTTTAAATCATGTTTGGTTGTCTAATGTTTGAAACCGGAATGTCAACAAAACACCTGAAAAAACCTTCGACGGGCGTTCCGTTTAATTGATTCTCCCATCTTAACGAACGAATTTGCAATCTCTAGAGCACAGGCATCGGATGGAAATGCCCTCCTCGTTCTACCGGTATTTCAATGGAAGATTACGGGAAGAGGTGAGCCAACAATAAATTGCAAGACACGCTCATATTTGCTGCATATAGCTTACGGATGAAGATATTTGCATGAAATGATGAATTAAATTTTTAAATTTTGGATCAACATTGCAATTGCTGTAATTGCCCGTAGCCAGCGGAATAATGGCAACCTAATAGTGATAAATAGTGGGAAGAGAAATGAAGATGAGGAAAGAGAAAAAGGAAGGGGAACATGAACATTGATTGAACCAGATTACATCTCATCAACAATTTTTTCAAAAACCAGAGTCAGTAGTCAATGGTACACCTAGCAATTTAATTTTTGACGAATTAGCAAGGAAAATGAAATTAGAAGAAAATTTAAACAAATTTTACGTTTAAAAACGAAGATATACGATGGATTCGTGCTAAAAATGTATTTTTTTTTTCAAAATAATACATGTTTTAGGATTAGATTTGGACACAGGAAACTATGTAAATATTTAAATAAATAAAAAAAATCAATATTTATTTGTAAACGGTCCCTCTATACAGGGTGTCCGGGGGGTAAAGTACATTAACTTCGGTAGATGATTCTACATGATGGTAGGAGTAAAAAAGATTAATAACTTTTTCCGAAATTCTGACTTTTTTCCATACAAAAAGAAGTACATACTAAAAATCCTTAGTGCGAGGTACGATCTTACTTGCTGAGAGCCTGCCGGGCACGATTGTGGCAATATTTATGGTTGTGATTGGCTTGGCGCGCCGGTCTAATTTTATCTTTTTATCACAAAACTACCCCTAAAAGTTGAAATTTCGATAAGGTAATTAATTATCTTTTTAACTTATTATTATAAGTAAAAAATCACCTCCGGTTATTTGTTCAGTAATGCACTTTAACCCTTTATACCCTGTGTATAAGTGGTTATGCACTTTCGGAGTTAATTATGAACTAATTTTATTTAGCTCTACGAGACAGCTGTGTCATCAAAGATTAGAAAGTACCTAAAGCGAAACAAACAATAAATCTATTTCATTATAAAAGAGGCGGGCAGCGCAGAAGTGGCGTAACTCTAAGCGTCAAGTGTCGAGCTGAGATAAACGGTTTTGGGAAAATTCACCGCCCACAATTAACTACGGAAAATTCATAGACCACAATTCACCGCGTGGAAATTTTACCACCCAAAATTCACCGCGTTGTATTGACGCAGGGAAAATTATTTGCAATAAAGTTTGTTTTTTTGTGAAATAAATTAATTAAAATAAATTAGCAAACTATTAAGGTGAAATAAATTAAATACAAAACAGCTGCTACCGTTAGCGTTTTATTTTTGTGTGTCTTGTTCTTTTTAATATTCCAGGGTTACGAAAAACCCGACAGTATTGAAAAATCTCCTACTACCACAACGGTAAGCGGAAAATGTTGCTTGTGTCGTGAAGAAGAACTAAGCCGGTCAGGGAATCGAACATGGGAGGCCTGGGTGGGACCCAAATGCGATAAAAACTCAGCCACTGGCCGATTTGTTAGTACCTATTTTCTTTTTCTTCAATGATTTATAACAGCTAGTTTCGAAAATATAAGTGGGAAAAGTGAAGTGGTGTATCATGCTTTAAACATGGCATTCAGATATTTTAATTATATTCTAGATCTAATTAAAAGTTTTTTCTTGAAACTATAATTTTGTAAACATAATAAATTCTCGGTATTTTTCACATAAACAGTACTATGGAAGTCGTACAAAAATATTAACATTATTACAGCATGTATTATTATATTTTCTGCTTCATTTCTCTAACATCTACTTTTATCTGAAAATGAACTAGTATTAAGAAAGCAATTCTTAGTTTCCTGCACTTTGCAGCATTTTCACAAATGCGCAGTGCTTGAGATACTTCCGTTGCAGAAAAACGATACACGAAAGAATTTCCGTATTAAATTATAGGTACTCACCCACCTAGAACTATCAGGTAAACATATCGCGTTTGCTTTACCTCTGCATTTCAAACTAAGATGTTGGCAAATTCCCATGGAGAAATGCGTCACAAAATTTGCAGACATAAGAATTGCCAGAAATTCACCAATATTTTACACCCCAACACTTAATGTATTTTGAAATACGTTTTAATATTATAATAAAAAAGGAAATTATTTTTGTCCTGGTAAGAAATGATTCCCAGCTGCAACAGTTACATTTATATTTTTCCGTGTCTTGTTCTTTATTATTATCTTTTCAATGATATTTATTTTCATATTGTTATAACCTTCAAAAAGTTATTATGAAAAATATTCCATTAAAATTGAATTACATTATGAATTTTTTTTTACATTAGCTGCAAACATGATGCCCTGAGGAAAAGAATTTCCATCAGGGCTTACGTCACCTTTGGGATTGCTGTGTAGAGCGTGTTTTAGGTAAAGGAAGGAGAGAACATTCTGAGAAGGAAAAATATATAAGTGTGAGTAGGAATCTGGGGATCAATGTAAACTAAAGTAATGAGACGTATGAATCCATTCCTCCCACTGCGGCACAAGACGACAGGTCTAGAGAGTTCGGCTGGAGAGGTAAAAAGTCGTCTCTCTGATCCGGCCCGCCACGCAGTAGGTGGGCAAACGTACGTACCGCCAAGACCTAGACAAACCTCACCCTATGCACCCTGCTAAGTCCCCAAACGTCTCGAAGTGAAATCTCTCGAGTTGAACTATGACAGGGGTGTTGGTTACACAATAAATGGTTCCCGGTGCGGGTGTACCCAAACCCGCCTCTCAAATTGTTAAAATATATTTCTTTGATCCCAAAAAATCTGTATAACTGGGGATTAAATTGATTTTTTGATAGTCATAGTTCTTCCCTCTTATAATATGGGTCTCTTCAAGACCCATGCTCACTTCTTTCTCTCCTCAAAAAGACCCTTCACACAGCGGAAAATTACACAGGGAAATTATTTTCTTCAGGACCTCCTGTGTGGAGTTATTTAAAAAAAAACGTAGCTTTCTCTGATCCCTGAAAACGTCGAAATCCTTGGTTAACCCGGAAGTTCAGAGAAAGATGTATAGACTATTTAACAATCCATTGGCGCCACTTGAGCGTGTTCAGAGTGACAAGCATCGTTGATTTCGTGCAATGGTGCGAAACCGAGAGGAAAAACGAACAATGGCGAAACACTTGGTCACACGTCAACTGCTTGAGAATCAGTCGCTTTACCTTACATCCTTCCTTCCGCATCATCGCGTTTGTGAAATCAACTACCTTTAGACTTTTTTCAACTCATCTAATAACGTTGTCAATTGAGTGTTGACATAGGTACACACTTCAAACAAGAAAATGAAAATGTTCGAAAAAAATTGACTCTATTTTAAACTGATATATCTTTGAAAATTTTATATAAATTTGAATGATATTTTTATATAGTATTCACTACAACCCAAGTGTTTAAGAAAGCTGATCGATGTACCGTCACACTTTCTACTATGAGACCTTCTTCTTCTCGTGCCCTGTCTGTTCAACGTTGGCTATCATGTTGGCTATGCGGACTCTGTTTAGCTTTACTGCGGCCCGGAACAGCTCTGCAGTAGACTGACCAAACCTCTGTTTAGGTTTTTCAACCATGACGTTCTCCTTTCTTCCAGGGCCCCGTCTTCTGGCAATCTTTCCTTGCATTATAAGATGCAGGATCTCGTACTTATTTGGATGTCTCATCCAAATCCTAGTGTCCTAGATATCCGTACAATCCATCACATGTCCTAGATATTGAAGTTTTCGGATTTTTATTGTTGTAATAACTTATTTTTCTTTATTCATCCAAACCATAACATATTCGTTTGTAACTCTGCACATCCAGCTTATTTTGAGTATTCTTATATAGATACACATCTCGAATGCACATTTCCCACTATGGTTTATCTTGATAATATTCTTAGCACCGCACACGTATTTTATTTTGCCTTTGCAAGGTTAAATTATTCGAACGACAAACCGCGGGATTTTAGTAATTAATTTTCGGTGCTATAGCGCATCTATTTGTTTTATCCAGACTCCGATGCATTCCTTTCAGAGAAATTATAACTAATCACATTACAACATGAAGACATTGTACACTTTAAGCCCAATAAAGAGGACCACAACTGGCCCAATCAATTAGTTGTCCAACGACATTCGTTAAGTCTGTGTTTTATTTCGAAAATCTTACCCAAGATACCCTGAAGAGGAAGCCGGCAATTACAGTATATATACAGCCACTAACGTGAGCGTTATCTATAAAAGTAATCAAAAATTATACTATACTCTGTAATAGGACTCCATAAATAAAAGTTAAAGTCCGTATTGGGCCATCTAGTGATGTTTCAAGTGTAAAAAATGTACATAATTCATTACATTACAAAAATGGTTTTCACTTCGGTACAAATATTAATTACAAAAAATACAATTAGTGCATATCCAGTGCCACACAAAAAAAGGAAGACTTGTATTACATTTACACATATGTTTATATTATTCATATGTTTTATACACATAAAAAAAATAATAGTAAATAGACTAACTACCCAGTTAGACTAGAGAATAATTCTCCACTAACCGGGAATGAAATTAGTTAATGAAGTTTGTTATGTATTATTTCATTATATTGTATCTTTTATTATACAAATAAATAAAAACATATATGCAATATTTGCTAATATTTCAATTTTAATCTTTGCCCCGGGAACCATTTATTGAGTTACCAGCACCTCTGCCATAGGACACCCCAAGTAGTTTGCTACGTTTGGTGGCTGAACAGGGTTGCCGGGATACATGGGGTGAGGTTTTTCTGGATCTTGGCGGCTGATGTTTTCGCCCACCAACTACATGGTATTCGGGATCGGAAGTGACTGATTGAGGGAGACATTTTAATCTCTCCAGCAGGACTCTCTCGGAACATCGTCTTGTCACAGTGGGTGGATTCATATGTCCTGGACGTACTGACCGCCCGATTCCCACCCACCACTCATTCCTATTTCCTTCCCAGAACTTCTTCTCCTTCTTCCCTAAAAAATACCCTTCATACAGCTTCCCCAAAGATGATATAGTACTTCCTGTATTGAGCTAATATTTAGAAAAAAAATTGGAAAACTTACAAAAAGGTTGGTATACAAAATTAATAAAAATATTTGACAGCAACGTGTTTCCAGGTAGAACCGGCGTAAAAGGTAGAAATTAAACTATCCTTCCTGCCCAAAGTATTAATAAAAAATTAATTTGTTTGGCTCTCATTTAATTAGTTGAGATAAGATTAAAAAATGTTTATTAATTCACAAAATTTCTTCGAATTCATAGCTACCTCTAATTTCATAATACCGTGTAAGAATGAAAAAGATAGAAACCTACTTTCATTAAGCCCAGCCAGCGCCAGTATCATAGAAGAGATCAGCCGCGTGTTTGTTTGCAATACACATCTGGGAACTGCGAAGGATTTGAGGAAAGTGGATTCAGATACAGGGTTTCCCCAAATAACAACAAAAATATGAACTACATAAACGTACAATTTCAGCATATTTTTGTTTTACTTAGAAGCCAACTGAAAGGAATATTTATATATAAAAAGCAAAGAGGTTTTATTTATTATGTGGTCGAAGGGTGAGGTTGTTGACTCACAATCCGAAGTTTGCGGGATCGAATCTCGGCGTGCACAATAAATTTTATTTGATTAATTTGAGATTTTTTGCAATGAATTCATTTAATGTATTGCCCAGGTGTAATACTACAAATCATAATTGAAACATTGCTTGGAACGGCTTTAACTATGTTTGGTGACCAGATATGAACCACCAGGTACTTTACCACTTTCCTCTTCCCAATATCCTCCCCCTTCCCATTATCTTTAGCCTTACAAATGTATAATGTTGTTATTAAACTGTAAATGTTAATAATAAAATAAAATAAAAATAAATAAACAACATACCCCAATTAGGGATGCCATAGTCTCAGAGGCTCCAGACTGGAGCTACTAGGTGAAGTATTTAAATAAAAAACGGGTAAAGACTTACATTATACTTGTTTTTTTTTTAGTAGCGTTGAGCCAAAATTTCAGCCCAATCCTACTGATTGGTCGACCAGTATGATCGAGAACGGCCGTAAGATGTGATAATTATACTCAACAGCTGATATACATAATGTAAAAATCATAGAGACTCATTTTATTCCCAAATCTGAATTTCATCACTTTCTTTGAAACTAAAGAAATACGATATTTCCGATGCACCCTGTACTTAGAAATAGAGAAATTGAGATAATGAAAAACTATCCCCGAGCTTGTAGGGCTGTAGGGCTGTAGGGCCAGAGGGCGGTACCGACTAGTGTGTGATATACGACTCAGTAAGCGGGGCTCATGACACATTCAATACAAAGGGAATTTATTAAGGGAATATGTAGACAAAGAAGCCCACAAGAGATATATTTTTTAGCGAACAGAAATGAGAAAAGGCCGGAAAAAATCGTATTATCAAATTTTTCAATTATTTAGAAACGGCAGAAGTGCCATTTATATACCTGTTTTTTTTAACACTCAAAGTACAATATACAAAGAAGCAAGAAAAGAAAAAAGTATAAGATTGCACAAGTGCGCCCTTGAGGTGATTTTTCACAAAAACGGCGCTTTATAAATCAGCCAAGTATTATTATTAAGTAAACAAAAGAAACGAATATTAATGTGCATTAGTAGAAAGTTAACGAAAGCAGTAAAGATGAATGTACTATTAAGGTGATTAATTAGTACGGCTTTGAACTTAAAAATATAGGGGTATTAAAAATATCAGCAACATTACTAAAAATAGTTACCAATGGTGTGAAATATAAATGTAGGGAAATTCTAGAAACTTTGATCTAATGGTTGGAATAAAAAAGTGAATCAACATTAATAATATATTTCGAAATAATATTTACGATACTCTTCATTTATGCGAGAGATCCTGTACAACTGGAGGTATTAACCAAAACAAGAGACCTCGGAGTTAAATTTGATGAAAAACTAGAATTAATTTGTACACTACATAAATCACATTATCAACAATATTATGAAAACATTAGGATTTCTTCTGAGAACCATTAAAAACTAATTCCTGTCGTAAAAAATTTATTTATCTCATTAGTTCGTAGCCAACGAGAGTATAGTTCCATCATTTGGTCACCTAACGAGAAAAATTATATTAGAAATATCGAAAGAATTTAGCGAAAAGTTTTTCACAATAACAATTTTTGATCTAATAACCGCTTAGAACAGATTAATTACAATTTTTAAGAAATTCATGTACTTGAGAATCGGCGAGGGATAAGAGACATACGCTTCTTTTTTAAAATTGAAAATTTGGAGCGACCTCCCAAGTGTAGTTAATTTAAGAGTACCTATTCGACCCACTCAGCCTAAAGAACCTAATGCGATGTCACCATTCGTAAACAAATTATGTAGCAATCTCGCCTTTACAGACTAGCAAATGAATATACCAATGATATCGACTTTTTTAATGTAGCCAAGTCGATCCTTAAAACACACTTAATAATTTTTTTTGTATAGATATTATTTCTGATAATTTAATATTGTTTTTTTAAATTTTATCCCAATGCAAAATAATGTAATATAAGAAATAATTTTTCACCCTATTGTTTATTACTAAACTTTGTGTAAAAATTATGCACCCAATGTGAAAGCCCCACAGGCGTAAAAAAGTATACGTAAATCAGAATTATCCAATGTATAATAGTAGAATGTGAAAAGAACCGAAGCAATAATAAAATTCGAAATTTTGAGACGACCTACAAGAATAAAAAAGGGCTTAGTAAAAGGGTGAGGAAAAAGTGCAAACCTTTGTAACAAAAAAAAAGGTTGTAATAAAAGTCATTCTCATTATTCGCACTTTAATAAAAATGAAATGCTTTGTATCCGCTGCTTTTTGGTAATGTAAACAACTTTAGGGAAACCAAATGGGTGGCAGTGGCGTGCACAGAGTTTTTGATCAGGGTAGGCAGTAGGAAAACCGCCGAATGGATTTAAATATATAAAAAAATAACCTAACCACAGATAACTCCCTTCGTACAAGTTTTCGCTAAGTGTGCTTGCAGCTAGCTGCAGATGATGTAGGTTTGGATTATCTAAGCCACATCAAATATCCAAATAATAATAATAATAAATAATCGCTTCATTTATGCATATTATCACCAGCCAATTACTGGATAACCGAGGTGGTCTTGATAAAGGCCGTTGACGTTGTCTCACACTTTATATAACAACAACAGATGTCACTGATTGCCATTTGACAATTTTGTTCCAGAAAGCACTACCTAATACTAACAAAAAAAACCTCATGAATCAAATTCAAAACGACAGTTCTACTCTATGCTACGTGCATTTCGTAAACATTGATATCATATCTTGTATGAAGTTAGCTCTAAGCAGAAATAATTCCTGCTTAGGCCGCATTGGGTGGTTTGGTATATTTATGGCCGCATTTTAGTTAGGTAGTCGGAGGGCGCGAGTAGTTTCTAGTTATAGTTTATGCCACGTTTGCTGTATGCCGTTTGATGTGGCGCTCGCGTAGTTTCGGTTGCTCAGCTTTGTCGCGCTTATTTTTGAAAGGGTGTATTTATATTTAGCAATAATTTTATAAATTATAGTATTATTTACATGCTTAAGTTTTACAAATACGGTAGGGTAGGCAGTGCTTATGTGCCTATATGGAGTGCACGCCCCTGATGGGTGGTGATCATTAAATGTAATTTAAGAATGTGTTGATGTGACCTTTCATTATTATGTATGATGACTTGTTGTGGTATATTATAAATGGTGCAATGGGTTTTGGGTAAGGCTGTGTAACGTGGTAATATATATATTTTTAACTTTAGTTCCACACAGATGCCTAGAGAATTATAATTTCCCTTAGGACCTACCTGAGATGGATAACCATCACCTTTGTTATGGATCACCCCAAGTGGTTGGCTGGGTTCCCGGGTTCATGGGGTGAGATTTGTCTAGGTCTTGGCGACTGCCCAGCAGCTGCTTGGCGGGCAGGATCAGGGTGGCCGTTTGACAAATTGACCTTTCCAGTCGGACTCTCTCAATCTGACACATTGCGCCATAGTGGGAGCTCCTGAACCCACTGACCCCCAGAATCTAACCCACTCATTCCTTTATCCTTCCCAGATCCTCCTCTCCCCTTTGTGATGAACGGAACCTTTAATCTAAGAAAGCCAATAAGATTTTTTTTTCTCTTAAATAATACGTAAAGAATAGCGCTGTTCAACGACATCTATGCGGTTAAAATTAAAAGCTTACGGAAGTTTATATAAATGTAATGAATTGGGAACAGAGACTGTAATTAGGCAGTAAAAATGTTTCGTTGAAAAACACAGATGTTATTACGATCGAATTAAATTTATGGGGATCCCAGAAGTAGGCTTAAAACCAAATAGAAAGTGAAATCAACCAATTGGAGAAGACAAGGCGTAACCATGTTGAGGGACAAAGAGATGGACTTTGAACCAGGACATTAGCTGGATAATTAATGTGATTTCAACTCGAGGGGTCAATACACGCTGAGATAAACAATGTCCCACGGTCTGGATATCGGTGCGTCGACCAGAGATACAATCTAAACATTGAGTGCATTTATAGGGTCGGAAACTATAAATTATGAAAAACTAAAATCATATTATGTCGGAAAAATGGTGCGATGTTATAACAATAAAAATATAATAGATGGAAAATTTATAAAAAGACGCGCAAAACTTAGGAGAAGCTATTGTAGGGATATTCAATTGTAGATCGATTACGTATAACAAAAAAGGAGGCCAGATTCGGGGGAAAATGAACGTTTGATAATTAAAAGAGAAAAAAACAATGAAAATTAAGATTATCATTTTGAGATGAAGCAATAAAGTCAAGAAAAACGATTTGGAAAGAAAATCAAATGAAAAAAATTGGTGTATTGACGGAAGTGTTGATCGAACGATATAAGGATCAGACTTATTAATGCGATTTCAGACGAGTTTAAATGAATATCGTTATGTACCTGAGATGGGGTGGCCATTCTAGTTATATTAAGTTAGATTAATTCAAAGGAAGGGATCGTTTTTACGTCATTTGTTATGAGGAAATGATATGGCCGATAGGGCAAATTGGTAAGCGAGATTGATGTTAAAAAGGTTGTCGAGCCCGCACATGATACTTGTATAATAACAATGAGAATAAGGACATGGATTTTGGTCATTATAACAGTCTTTATGGCTTAAAGGGTGATTAGTTTTAACGTTGCCTTTATGCAGTATTTAGATAGGAAAAAAAAGATAAAATTTAACGAGCTAATATTAATTTCTTATTTATGACCGAGTACATAGAAATTGAAACATCAACATACGAGGGTACTTTATGGGATTTTATAGAAACGAGACGCAATTTTACACGTTTTTGGACAGAACAATTAACCGGACAGGTATCCCAGGGTCAAATTGGAATTTTCTCCTATAGAAAATGTGAAAAATTACATATTAAGTAATTATGAATAGGAAATGAAATTTTCTAAGAGGAGATAAACATTGGAAATGATATTAACGGTGGTAAAAAATAAAATAAAGACAATTAAAAAATGATTCCGCAAGGTAAACTCAGGAAAATTCCGAAATATCGATGAAAATAATAAATTTGGCTTGGAATGTAGCTAATCATATAGTTATGGAGAACGACATAAGAATAAAGGAGAAAAATCATAAAAAGAATATCATAAATAAAAGAAAATTAAAGAAAAGAGGAAAAATTCAAATCTACGACGAAAGTAGAGACATAACAGTTTAAAATTGAATTGATTTGTATAGGAGGCATGAAGATGTGGAAGGATTTAGTATGATGGAATTTGGAAAATGCATAATAAAGATTTCAACATGAGTTTGTTCGTGTTCTGTCGGCGATAAACAAAATTATGAGTTATATTCGGTTTATTGAAGACGTACCTATTATATATTGAGAAAGAAAGAGACACGAAAATCATGATATTAAACTAAATTCGTAAGGCCAGAAGACAAAGGAACGACAGGGCAATTTTTACATAATATTGCAGGTTCGATCCTGGAACAATGTACGGGAGAGACAGGAGACTAGGGCTGGACTTCAAAAATCAGGGAGGCTGTACTTACGACTGTAATGACGATGACGATTACGATGAAAAATAGACGAAATGTACTATGAAATCGCGAGTCGATAAGAGTCGGATTTGTGAATCAATGAAGGTGTAGATGAGCTGTTCTAGTCCTGAAAGTGGGTATAAGAGGAGGGACTTGTATCATTTCGAGGAAGTCAATCGTCGGATCTTGGGAGTGGTGTCAGCGTGACGTGACGTGATAAACGGTTATTAATTGGAAAAAGTTTCTAAGAGTGAATTCTGGGACTTAACGTTTGAAAGTGTTATAAATAAATGCGTTTTGAATAGAAAAATTCTAAGTGTCTGGGATTTTAAAGACTAGTAAAAATAAATTCAGTTTAAAAATAGTACGATTAATAATAATAAGATTAGAATCAGTGAAGTGATAAGTGATTAATAATACCATATTATCCGGGCTAAAAAAATTTGTACCTAAATAAAGTGTAATAATTTGGTTTAAACAATAGTGATTATAATAAAATATATAAATATACGGATTAGAGTGACTTAGATAAAACAAAGTTCAAAGGATGCTTTTAACCAAAGCATTATAATTCAAAGAGAGTAGTGCAGTGACAATAAATAAAAATTCAATGGGATAAATTTTTTTTTTTTTATTTTTTTTTTTTTTATTTATTTATTTTATACACTTTACAAATACAAGACAAAAAGTCCCGATAAACTACTTTTTAGCAATTTGTCTAACGGGTTCTTTACGTTAAAGATCTTATAATAGTGATTTAATAGTTACATTTTTACAATTATATAAAATAAAATTGAATTTTTTACAGAAATATAGATAAAAATAAATTTTTGAAAACATAAATAACATTTTTAAAGTCTTTAGAATAATGTCATTGTAAGCTAATACAAATTAATTCTTTCCATAAGCCAAGTCTTCAGTAAATTCATCAATTGTTTGTTTTGGGCACAGTTTTTAATTTCAGCAGGTAACATATTTAAACAACTGGGAATCATGTAATTTAACGTTCTTTGTCCATATTTATTTGTATGCTTAGGTACAATTAGCCCTTCATTAAAGTTAAAACGAGTATTATGGTTGTGTTCCAGCCTGTTAATATATAAAGGATTATTTATGTGCTGAAATATAATTTTGTACCACAGAATTGCTCTCACTGAAAGAACTTTGAGACTCTGATAAAAGTATGGAATATTATGCCTTTCTTTGTATAAATTTTTTTCAGCCAATAATTTAACCAATGAATTTTGCACTGATTGAACATGGTCTATATTTGTTTTACAGGAAAATCCCCAAGCTGTTATTCCATACCTTATAACAGATTCAGCTAGAGATAAATAAATTATTCGAAGTGTGCAGATAGGAACAAAAAATTTTAGTTTATACAATCTGCTTACAATTGATCTTAGTCGTGCACAAAATTTGTTTATTTGTATATCCCACTTGAAAAAGCAATCAATAATAACACCTAAATAAACATATTCTTTAACTAGTTCCATATTTTCACATGTACACGTTGCAGGAATACCATTGTGTAAGCAATCTGATGTATGTGTCTTTATTTCAGGTGTAATATATACCTTAACATTAGGGGATCTTATATGTAACAATTTAGTTTTTTTGGCATTTATGACTAAGCCAGAGTCATGAGACCACTTTAAGAGTTCAATGTAGTCTTTTTGTAAAAGATCTATACAAGTTTGCAAATCACTGCTAGAAATCACTAAAGCAGTATCATCCGCGTATACAAAGTACTTTACATGTCTAAAAATTAATTTAATAAAAGATACATATATAATATACAGAATTGGACCTAATATGGAACCTTGAGGAAATAATTATAAATATCAAAGATTATTGCAGATTTAAATAACAGAGAAGTGAAAAGTGATTAATAATACCATATTATTCGGGTTTAAGGGAAGTGTACCTAAATAAAGTGAAGTAATAATTCGGTTTAATCAATAGTGATTTAAATAAATTATTTAAATACACGGATTAGATTCAACGACGAAAAGGGAAAATAAAGAGTTTTGTTCTATAATTAGCCAGTTTAATCGTAATCGAAATTACAGTAAATAATTAATACCTTATTTGTGCGTTGTCATAGGAAAAAGAGGGAGGTTTAAAATCAGGACATCACACTTAAGTCTATATTTATAATTCTACCCTTATGGTAGAATTATAAATATAGTTACAAGTTAGGAGCTACGAGATTGGAGCTACGAGGTAGAAGCTTAGAAAAGTAAAATGTACTAGGGAGGTACCATCACACCCTTTTATTAAAAAGATCATTCAAAAATGTTTCCCAAAACATTTCCCAACATTGTAAAAAATGAAAATGAAAAATGTAGAGGTATTTGGGAGGCGGGTATGGCTACCGCCGCCCCGGGAAGCATTTATTGGATAACCAACACCTGTACCATAGGTCATCCCAAGTGGTTCGCTACGTTTGGTGACTTAGCAGGGGTGCCGGGGTTCAAGGGGTGAGGTTTATCCGGGTCTTGGCAATAGATGCGACTGCCCACCAGCTGCATTGCACAGATCGAGAGAGAATGGTCGAGGGAGTTATTTCGACTTCTCCAGCCGTATTCTCTCGGAACATTACCTTGCACCGCATACGTCCGTCACTCCTGGACATACTGACCCCAGATTCCTACCCATCCCTCATTCCCTTTTCCTTCCCAGAACTTCCTTTCCTTCCTTTCATATGAATACCCTCCACCCAGCATCCCCGAAGATGACATAGACCCTGAGGGGATGTTTTTTCCTCGGGGCCTCCCATGTGGAGCTAATGTAAATAAAATAAAAAATTGCAGAAACGGCAGATAAATATTAATTTGTGTTTTTTTAAGATTGATCTCATTGCATTTTCTTATCCCAATTGGAGAACTCAATAATTCCGCATGAGAAAAGCTCTTTCACTTCTAACAAAACCTCTCCTGCACATTCTTCAGTCGAGAGCCACTGGATAAGATAACGAAAGCTCCCGGTGACGTCACTACAGCCTCCCCTACATACACCCCCCCCCCCTGTGGGGGTTACAAGAGCCGTTAACTTGTGAAGTATATCGGCAAACATTGCCTCGTACAATGTGGGAACTTTCCTTCCAATATCTGATGAAGACAGTCTGTTATTTCTGTTACCTCAGCTGCGATTCTGCCATGCGAGCTTCCTTATGTTTGCAGTATTCACCAGACAATATTATCTTGTTTCTGCTTGGGTTATGTTGTGATATTAAGGCAATAACGATCGCTTTTGTTTGTACGTTTCAATGTTTAATAATGATGTTATTATTTACCTCTCATATTTCGATAATTAATTCAGCTTATGCACATCCTCTTATATCTTTCATTATCCATTAAAATGATTTTATTATTTGGAAGATTTGTGATCTTAAAGTCATCAAAATAAGTTTTAAATTCTCAGATGAACTCCAAGATAATGGAATACAAGAGATATGCTTCCAGCCGTTTCTAGCGCATTACTTGGTATGCATTCCATTATCTTTGGTTTTATCACTAAAATATTTATTTATTAACAATACTTTTACTTATTATTAAAATATCGTAATGTTTTCCACATATTTATTTACTAAACCACTCATAAAACATCATTTAATATAGTGGCAGACGTCCTAAGCTGATGGATTGATTTTGCTCTTTTTATATTGATATGTCACAGAGCGAATGCTCCTTGGCTCTTTTTTTCATGTTTTTAATTTTATGTGACACCTCACAAGAGCCCCACTGTTTGTAGAGTAAATATAGGGGAACTACGTCGCCAGCGCCACCCGGTTAAGTAGCGCTGTGAGACGGGCTAAGTTAGGGGCTAAAGGAATGGATTTATTAATGCGGATTTTGAAGAAGTACGGATTATAAAAAGGAGGAAAGACAGATGCTGGTAGCTCGTTTCATATACAAGCCAACTTACATAAAAAATGAGTCGAAGAAACCACCCGTTCTCATGAAGCCAGCATCAACTACATATGTACCTACGGGTGTTACGCTCGTGTCCGTCGAATTTCATGCACATGCACAGTGCACCGGTCTTTCCGGCTCTGGCCTCAAAGATCAAGAGTTCATTACTCCACGAAATTGTGAGTGTATTAGGTACTTACATTTTACGGTTTTAGTCTCAGATATGAAAACATCAAAAATACTTATTTCGATTGTATCTGCGTGATGTGAAATATTCATGCGTGAAATTATTCACATTCAATTAACTCAGATTCGCTTTGAATGTATGTTATTATTTTAAAAGTGTAACTGCTTATCTGATAAATAATTCAGACAAGTGATGAAGTAGGTTAATCCATACTAATATTATAAATGGGAAACCGCGTGTGTTTGTAACGCTGTCACGCCTAAACCACTAAACGGATTTTAAAAATTCTTTCATCAATAGAAAGCTACATTGTCAGCGAGTAAAATATGCTGTATATAATGGTAAGCTCTGGCGTTTGAAATTTGTATAAATGAAAATTTGTGTATTTCATATGTTTTAGCGGCAGGAAAGAAAGGCAGGGGGAAGGTGGGACTCACGGAGAGGGAAGAGACAAGGGAGGGGGATGGCGGAGAATCTGTAAGGGAACGGGGAAGAACGGGAAAGGACATGAAGGGTTAATCATTTATTTCTTTGAATGCATAATAATTTTCTATTATAATATAAAATAAAAATTATGAATATTTTTTTCCAAATTTGAATTCAAATTTATCGTTATTTTTCACATTCATTATTACACTAAGGCAGTGAATTCTTTTGCCAGCACAAATAACATTTTTTAAATCATTTTTCTTACTGATATTTACACAAGCGACTGAAATAGTATGTTTTTCCAAAATGTCGAGATTCAAGTAATTCAAAATGTCCGCTATCAAAAGCACATTTCAGCGACGTTTAAAAGCGGTTAAAAGTCATTCTTTATCTCTCAAAAACAATTCAATAGAAAACTCGCAAAGACCGGGCAGGACAAACAACAGAAGAAGACTCATAAAGTACTTTTAACGGTTCCAGAATTAATGGCGACTCAAATCAAATTAACGTAAAAATCTGGTCTGTTTTTATTCTCGCCCCCACACAGTACAAGCGATTTATCAAATAAGCCGGTTGTATTATCTCAAATGAAAAGAGTTTTTTTTTTGCCCAGTCTTGGAGAAATAAAAGAACGCGGGAAGCTGAGAGATCGAAGTACAGGGTGTTTTTAATTGTTTTTACTGAATATTTTAAGGTAAAACCAACCATTTTTGTTATTTATTATTTATATTGCTACCATTAGAGATATCTATTTTGAATGCCAGAGAAATATACTTAGGACAGGTTGTTTCAAAAAATTTGAAGGTTTCATCAAATATTTGAAGTTAAATTTCACGTTCTATGTAAGTTCTATTTAAGTTCTTTAATTATTTCAGTTTTTTTGAGCAACGGTAAATGATATAGTAACAAAACTTCGAAAGGTAGAAAAAAAGGTGCTAGAATAGAATTTATGCAAATCGTGAAAATTAACTTAAAATATTTTATGAATCCGACAAATTTTTTGAAACCTCCCGTCCTTACTCTTATTCCAATGATTTTATTTTCTTCTCTTATAATGCGGATAGTTAAAAGTTTCAAATATTCAAAGTATTTTAATGCTTGATATAACGTTTTTTAGTTTTTAAATTCACAGTGTCTCCAACATGTGTTATGGTTAGTTAAGGTTAGGTAGAATTTGGCCTTAATTGCGACAATTTCTTATCTTCCTATTTTTTATTTTATTTATTTTTATAATAACTCCATATAGGAGGAAAAATAATCCCTCCGGAGTCAGGCTGGAGAGGTCTACGTTAGGTCTTCCTCTACTAGTCTCTCCCGATCCGGCCCTCCACGCAGTAGGTGGGGAAAGCATTCGCCACCAAGATCTAGACAAACCTTCCCCGATGAACCCGGGCACCCATGCTTAGCCACCAAACGTAACGAACCACTTTGGGTGAGATTTATGGCAGGGATGTGGGTTATCCAATAAATGGTTTGCAGGGTAGTTGTATCCTTTCCCGCTTCCCAAAGTGGGATTCCGTCCGTGTGTAAGATTCTAGCAACGCAATATTTTTCCGTGAAATTTATGTCGGTGTAATTTCTTCCTGACACCATAAATTATATAAGAACATTGAAATCGGTTGAAAAATGTATTTATGTTACATTAGCATACCTACACTAAATGTACTAATTTAGAAAATATTCAATCTTTTCATCGTTTGATCAACAGAACACATTAATTACATTACAGCGTTTAGTTCGGACTTGAATCTTACATATATGTAGCAGCCAACAAAATATGCGTTAAGAAAATGAAGATAATGTTGGTAGTTATGAGTCGAAGTATGATACAGTTAAAAATGACCGAATCGGATAGGGACACCTTGGCTCGGTTGGTAGAATCGCCGAAGGTCCCGCGTTCGAGTCCCAGCGGTGCCAATATCTTTTTCTGATTTTTCTGTTTCCAGATTTTATTGTCGTCCATTGTCTTAATTTAATTTAACATTAATTTTTGTTTTAATGTTTTAGATTTTTTTTTCAATTGTCGATAACCACCCTATGATAGGGGTAGTTCTGTTTAGGAGCTGCTTAAACCAGCAGGGTTCACCAACTATTTTGGCGCTGTCTTCTGCCGTCGCTAAATGGTCCGCAGTCAAAAGTAATTTATTTTTTTCCAAGATTGTCTTTTCCCTCCCCGCCGCTGAAGAAATAGATTTTTTCGACAGATATTTTTATGATTTAAAGGTCTTAGGATTACGTTCCCTGATTTATTGGTCAATGCCGCCTCCGCAAATAAGCTTTTCAAGTATTTTCGTAATAAAGGAAAAGTTTGAATCACGACTGAGCAAATTATTGGTACATGGTATAAAATATGGTATTATCATTTCCTGACTTGTAACTTTTCCAATATTTTGTATATATAGTTGCAAAACAACAAAATATCCTAAAATATAAGGAAACCTGCTTTGGAATTATAGGTGACTAAGTTAATGGATTATTTTATTATAAAAAAACCTTACTCCAACTACTTATGTATGTATAAAGGCCATTTATTTTTGGGGAATTTATTAGGCATTTACTATGTAACAATTTCTAGACATTTTGTTATGAAGAGTTTTATTTCACATGTGCATTTGTTACTTTATTTTTTAATTATCTGATACCGGTTTCGACACATCCGGGTCATTCACTAGCAACCTTAAACTAATTTGAAATTTTTGCAAGTACAGAAGTGACTACATTTTATCAGGTTGGGAGGGAGTGATTTTGAGGGAGGGTGAGAAAAATGGGAGGAGTCAATGTAATAAGGAAACATTGTCAATAATGATAAATTACACAAAGTTAAAGTTAATGACAAGGATATGCCAAACCGATAGCAGATAAATAAAAATTAAGTTACAAATGTACATATGAAATAAAACAAAATTCCTAATAAAGCATTTAGTTGCTCCGAAATATAACACTGCAAATAATATTGTTTTGAACACCAATTTTTTATTTCGATCGAAAAATTCTTAATGAAAAATATTCTTTGCTTAATAAGTTATGTTTGGAGTTTTCCCCGAGAATAAGATGGCATGAGCTTCAAAAGGGGTGTATGTTTAATGAGAAATTAAATAAGTAGAATGATTCAGTTTGCTGGCGGAGAGCAAAATTCGAGGGATCTCTAAAAGCTCTGCCAAACAAACAGTAGCTTCGTAGTTAAACAATGTCTGTGACTTCAATGTGTAACCAAGGGGAGCGAAGAAGTTTTTTTGAATGTTTGATTCTTGAAATGAGCTATATAAACCATTAATTAAGTAGTCTAGCCAGTAAATGTAACGATTTTCGCCATCTAAAATCTTAGCTAATACGATATTGATAATAATTTAGTCACATTGAAATTAATTAGCTATCAATATTTACTCGTCTATGTTTGCCTATTAGCGGGATTATCGTAGATGATGCTACGTTTTCTTCGTACGCGATTTAACCTGATGAATATCGATATCGCTAATTGTATGATCTGAGACTTTGCTTGTTGATAATGAACCTTGTTAGTCGTTATTGCCTCTAATGTGTTGACAGTAGAATCCTGTTGCGATGACATTATCTCACCTTTCAGAGGGAGTAATTTTTGTTGTTACTCGAGATAATGCAAAGTTAAGAATATAATAATATTTACAAAATTCAATGTTTGTTTTTATAATTAAATCACTAATGAGTATCAACACTAAAAACTAATGGGCTATAGGCTCTGAATTTTTTTTACTGGCAGCTTAGACGTCGCGTCGTGAGCTTTGAAGTTGCTTTGAAGTTTTTACTGGCAACATGGTTTTACGTAAGCTCTGCACAGGAAACCCTGATGAAATACCATTCCCTCAGGGTCACTCCCAACTACTCACCATTCCAATATTGTGGATGCTGTGTGGGGGGTATGAAAAGAAGGAAAGAAAGTTCTGGGAAGTAAAAAGTTATAAGGGGTGGGTAGGAATCTGAATATCAATGTGTCCAGGAGAGACGGACCTATGAATCCATCGCCACTGCGGTGCAAGGAGGTCGAGGGATTCTAGCTGGGGAGGTCTTGGTTATGTCTCCCTCCACCAGTCTCACCCAATCCGGCCCGCCATGCCGTGGGTGAGACCTTGACAAACCTCAGCCCATGAACCCGGGATCCCCTGCTAAATCACCAAACGTAGCGAACTACTTGGGGTGACCTATGGCAGGATTGTTGGTTATCGAAAAAAATATTTCCGGGGCGGCGAAACCCATACCTGCCTCTCAAAGTGCATATAAATATATAGTGTTTATATAAATATAAGTGTCAAAAATGAGACAAGAAGACATCTTATTTATAAAATCTTAATCAAATTAATACTTATTTATGCCCCAGTCTATACTTTTCTTATGTAGTTTGAAAGTAGCATCTTTAGTTTCGCAAGTTCATTATATATTTTCAAACATTTTGCGTAGCCTACTTATTTACATAAAGATCGAAAAATATATCTATGAAATGCTTTTACCGATTGTATATACCGATATAAGTCATGTATTACCGATTTTTACGCTTTTGGATAGCCAGATTAAAAAAATATTATAACAATTTCTTATAAATTATTGCATTTTTATAATAAAGGTTTATCATCATCCGAATTTATCATAGACCACGCTAATAGAATTTAGTCCAACCCTTATCTCTTTTATGCTTCCTACTGTTAGTGTTAGAAATTTCCGACCTTCAGGAACTACCCTTGATTTGGTTTTCGTACTATTCTTGAGATAATAACCAAACATCCCCTAATTGGGTCGTGTTGGATAATGTTCTTGCCAAATTAGGGAGAAAGTAGGTACATGTATTCAGACTCAGTGTAGATAGTTCCGACGTGCGTTATTATATTATATTATAATATCTTCTATTTGAGAATACGTATGACTGCAAATTTTATTTTTTCACAATACCATTTATAATTTATTCAAATAATAATTATTTATCGTTAAATAAAAACTTTTTTTTTCAAGCCTTAAAATAAAACTAGTGCATCAATGCCCACGTTACGTCAGTCTTCTCAATTTGTCTACAGTAGTGGTTGCTAATTCAGTATATGATACAGCGCAATCTGACTATGACGTAATTATTCAATATTTAAAGCAACTGAAGTTAAAAAGCCTATTGATACGTTGTGGAACTAGTGGACAGCCAAATATCCAATGACAACGCGTCGGTACGTTAAATTTTGGTTCATTTGCGGTGCGATAAAAACGTCTAAGTATATTGAATTGCCTAAAGGCATGGGTAAAGAAGAAAAGGTGAGAGTCCACAAACTTACCGGTGTTTCGTATGACTGCTTCTCGAGGCCTACTGATGGTCCACAGCTGATTTTGAATCTCTCATAAAATGATTGTCTTTGAGTAGGGAAATATAAATAGTTCAGTACTAATAATATACACATATAACTGCGGCGGGGCGCAAATTCACAAAATTGACCGATTTGCGGGGTATTTTAATGGCGGTGATTTCGACTGTTCTAAGTTAAACAGCGGAGCACATTAATGTGCGGAGCATTGATTATTCGTCGGACATTTCAACCATATTCAAAAACAATTGCGTGACGTTCGACAAACACAAGATCATTGAGGATTTGTTAGTGGTGTTTGAATTTTTAGAATTTAAAATAGGAAGGAACAGGAATTTGTGTAAGTGAACTTTATCAAAGGGACTGGTGTCAAAGAAATGAGGTAATATGAGAAAAGCACAATGAATCCATGTATTGAGTGCTCAAGGGAACTATGTAATTCCATGCTTTGATTGATAACATATAAAGGTACCTATATATTGACAAATAAGTCATTAACCAGATAAAATTCTAGTGGAGATACGAGTATGGATATTAAACTGACTACAACGATGACTTCCGTGCAAAAGTGATAAGTTCCTGCCCTATTTGAAAAGTGACACTCGTTCCGTTTTAAAAATTGTTGGTATCTAATCTAAATAAATTATATTTTTATGTATAAATTCCGCAATTAAATAGAATGTCAAAAACTGAATTTGTTATTTGCACCCTGCAAAACCTTATTGCAAAAGGTAAGGAAGTCTTCGCATTATTATCTGCGTAATAAAAGCTTGTTTAAGACAGAATCCGACCATAAAAACCTACAAGGCAAAGAAATGAAACCGTAAAATTCTTCTAAAATTACAATAAATTTCTTTCTCAATGCCTGGTCGGCGAAAAAATCTTTTTCATTCCTGTGAACTTTAGGGTTGAACTACACATTACGAAAATGTTTTGCTTTCATCATTTGCATTAAGAATTTAATCACAAAATAATTCAAGTCATTGCTGCTCAGTCGGCGTAGAATAACGGTGTACTGCTTTGCTTGGAACATACTTTATGTTGATTGCCAAATTTTATTTCACGGCGCTTTTTACGACCACGTTTTATTTTATTTAAAGCCATTAGTCACAGCTAGGTTTATTTGCAAAGTTCTTATGCATAGGTAAGTACTTAAATTACTGCTGGATGATGGGTCGGTATGGTCACACTGGTGTTCTACCACTCCACTTCCCGTTGTAGCTTCAGGGTAATAAATTTATCTTTACAACCAGAGGGGTCTGTCTAGGTGACGATCTCATAGCTCGAGAATTCTTCCATATTCATATATTCTCTTTAACCCTCGCTTTAAAAAGAAATACGTCATCAAATATTTCCACTTGACTTTTTTAAATTTAATTACATTTTTGTAATGTTTCATATAAGTCTATGATTTAGTTCCTACATTACTATGGCTGTCTATAGGCTCTTCGGGAAAGATGACCGAAGGTAAATGTAAGATGTCATTAGAGTTGAAAAGAAGTTTGTCCTCAGAAGCATTATTATAAATTACGATACGTCAATAAACAGTCTCTGTGTTTTCAACAAGCATCCAATAGCAATGGAGAATACGGGTCCCAGTACTTACTAGTTTACGAAAGTTTTGGAGAGAACATAAGCTATAATTTTTGAAACATTGTACAGTACATACATATTTCACCCTCCATGCCAACGATGTCCCTGTGTTCCGGCGGATGAAGTTTACATTGTACTTGTTTAGTTTTTTCTTATATTTTAAATATTTTAAATGATAATTAATTAAGTTAATTAAATAGAGAATGTGAAATATGTATCAAGGGAGGTGAGGTGGTTAGGGTGTAGAATGTATGGTATTAAGTTTGAAATGTATCGCAGATGAAATGGTCCATAGCGTTATTCGTGTTTTGAAAGAATGGAGTTTGGTTTCGGTTTTTAAGTTATCAAGGAGAAGATTGAAGATTTCAGGAGCTAGTTAGATGGTTTGTTGTCGTAGTATGTAGTGTAAGTACATTGTAGTCTGGGTTGGTTATAATTCTTGTGGGGTGATTGTGATGTAAGAACAGTTTTTTTTTCAATTATTTTTTTTAAATGTATTAGCATACATTTTTAATGAAGTAGACGTATGTTTAAGACCTTTACTCGCTGAAACGTCTAGAGGAGTCAAATTTCGGTCGTTTGTTGACAACGCCTATTACCATTTTTAGAGAGGAGAGGAGATTTTTACCAGAGGATTATTAATAGTTTGAGCACAGCCACCCAAATGAAGATGCCGTATGCGGATTGGCAGCCTAATAGGGATTGGCAGAGAGCACAGTACACCTATGTATACATTATATAGTTAAGTTTTGTAGGAGTAAAGTAATACTATTTTTGAAAGCAGGTGAAAGACTCTTTTAGATATTTGACAATTACAAACGGACATATTATGCAAATAAAAACATTTAATTATTTTACGCTTAATTTAATTTTTTTTAAACATATTATGTATGTAGCTAAAGTTTTAGGTTTAATTAATAACATATAACTTTGTATAACCCTTTATAGGACCACTTTTTTTTAAACGATACACCCTTAAAGGTTTTATTTATGTATTCTGTATTCATTTTGATGGACAGAAAAAACTTTACTTTTATTTTTTTTTGCTTAGTCTTTTTGAAATTTTCGATTTTCCAGCGGTCTTTTTTCTGACCGGAGTCCATTTAGGTAAAAAAAAAATTTGGTCTAAAAATGTTGTTTTTCATAACAAAAAGACAGATTAATAAGGAAAAATGTACTTTTATTTATTTACTTTGATAATTTTATGGAATTCTTTCAATTTAATATACCGTTCTAAGGCCTCGAAGACTTCTCCTTTTGACTAGATTAATGGTACAACATAAAATCATAAACACAAAATAATAAACAATTCTCCTTGTTGGTTTCATCTTTTGATCAGACAAATGGCAAGTAAAAAACGGCCGGCGTAGTCCAGCGGTAAGGCTTTTGACTCGCATTCCGAAGGTCGCGGGATCATATCCTGGCGTGGCAAATTAATTTTATTTGATTGATTTGTGTTATTTCACAATTTATTAATTAAAAATAATATAAAGTATATTTTCGGCACGTTCCAGAGTGGAAGATACTCTCAGTATCACCCTGGTGTAAGGCCACCATTCAGAATTGAAACGCTGCTTGAAATGGCTTTAGCCGTATTTGGTGACCAGATCTGAATAGCCAAGTACTTCCCCACCTTCCTCTTCCCTATCTCCTTCCCCTCCCTACCACCTTCAGCCTCACAATATATCCCAATTGGGGATGCCATAGTATCACTTGCTCCAGACGGGAGCAGTTGGGACTCTTGTGCGGTATTCAAGAAAAAAAATGGTATGGCATAAAACACGGCACCCAAATAGCTACTTTGCAAATGTTGCCTGCTACTGAGCTTCGTACCACTTTCAGCGACGTGCTGCAATAACCACATCTACGAAGTGTACATTTTTCAGGATAATGATTAGAATTGATATCGTCAGCTAATGTAGTTTGAGGACGACTAATACTTTTTTCTTGTAGTAAAAGATCCTATCAACTGATCAGCCAATTGGTTTCGGAAGATGTGTAATAGTTTTACTTTCTTTATCCATTTTCTTCAATGTTTCCCTATGATGATGCCTTCGTTTCTGCCATTTATAGTAGGTCACACTAGAAGAACGAGTAACTTCTGGTGATTGATCGAGAATGTTTGGGTCTTCATCTGAAGAACAATCAGCTTTCAAAATCCTTTCAATATAAGTAGGGTCCGAAACCGCATTGAAAGGATCATAATCGCAATTATTCTTAGCAGCGCTCCTGGGAACTGAATCCCGAGGACTTGATAGAACCTGGGAAATCTCATCTTCGGGATCGGAGTCTCCTCCTTCCTCCGAATCCTAAGCTTGGTCCTCCGTAATTCCCTCAAATAGTGATAGGATTGCATCCAAACCCATGTCTTCAAGGTCTTTCACACTAAAACCGCCGCCACTATTATTTTCCATGCTAAAACAAACTAAAAACTTACTTTTATGCTGCAATATATTTTTTTACCTATACATATAACATTTCATAACTAATCTACATCAATTTGGGATATGTATTTCAAATAATTATTGCAGTTTGGTTGAAAACAAAAACCATAATTTTGATCGGATATTTTTACAAAAATCGTTTTATCTAGGATGACACATATCATCAAAAAACTCGATGGCGGGAAAATATCCACAAAAAAAAATTATTAGTTGTAAAAGAACATAATATTATCATACCAAAATAAATGTTTTGTGGTTAATAAATTATTTGCAGTGACTATAATATGATAATCAAAAAGGGCCTGCATTTTAGCTTTTGAGGTTAGATTTTAGACATGACGCTAAATAATTTGACTTTACTTGATCATTTCACATACAATTTTTAATTAAAATACGAAAAGCTATATAGTATTGTGTGTATTACAAATGTGCTGTCTTTGTTTACGGAAATATCTCTCATTGTTCGAGAAAAAAAAACATAAAAATAGGTGTTCTTGTAAAACTGATAGCAGTCGTGTTGCTAAATGGACGCAGGTCTTAAAACTGACCAGGACGCAATTTTCGTAAATTTACTCAATATGTGCGAACTTCGGGGCGGTTGGTTCGATTCAAGACCTCTGTGCGTTACCTGAGAATGACTAAAACCCATAAGGGTGATAATAACTTATAAACATAAAGAAATATAGACCTTAATGTTGCAGGTCTCAAAACTATCCGTTTTTAGCTTATGACCTATAAAGGGATAAACCACTTTTTAATATACAATATCGACATGTTTCAATAACAATGTTATCTTCTTCAGGATATGTTAATATCCTGAAGAATATATATGTATATGTTAATATCCTGAAGAAGATAACATTGTTATTGAAACATGTCGATATTGTATATTAAAAAGTGGTTTATTCAAAGTTATATGTTATTAATTAAATAATAAATAATGCCACAAAGTTATTTTGCAAATATTGAAAAAGTTTTAGGTTTTTACTGCGATCCTTATTTACAAAATTTATTCGAAACATTTATTAAACAAGTCATTAAGTATTACAAAGGTTGTTATTACTTCACTTTTTAATTTTTTTTGGCAAACCTCAACCGGGTGAACTGTTTGCGGTTTTCTGTTTTACATAATTGTTTCGAATTATATGGGGGCTCACGGCAAACTTTTAAATGCAAAAAGAAAACTAGGTATTTTCTCTTTCTAAATCTATTTATATTATATATCTAACCATAATAGAAAAGGTGATAAAACGAGTTTTATGTGGAAGTTTAATTTGGTGACAGATACAGCAAAATTAGAACGGAAGAACCGAGTTGTTTTAATTTAGCGGAATATACATCACATAACATAATAAAATTTTACTCACCAACAACGTTGAGGTGAATGAAATGGCTCATGTGAGGAGTGGTTGATATTTGACACTCGTAGATACCAGAATCTCTGTGTTGTGGATATTTTATCTGAAAGTTGAAATAATCAGCATATTTCATAAATTTTATCGTTACTGGGCAATTAATAAGCCTTCATTTATCTCCTTCAATACTTAATATCTCGGTGTGTTTTCAAATTCTATATATAAAAAAGTTCTCTGAGATGGATAGTTTTATTAGTTTATTATAAAAAAACTTTAAATGTATGTGATTAGCGCCTTTTTACATTCAGTGAAATACATTTGCCATTGAAGTAAAATCGTATATGGTTTTGTAGTGCTTTCGTACAAACGAAATATTGAATTCCGTAAGTCTAAACATAAACCTTAGGTCTTAGATTTACTATAGATGTTTTCCGAACTCACCATGACCGGACAAAACATTCCGAAATATGGCGTAAAATGTAGAATAAAAATACAAAATAATCTTTGTAATATGGAAGGTTATTTAAATAAATCGATTACCAACATATTTTTGTAAAAAAGGGAAATTATTAGCCTTTGTAGGTACTATAATTTTTTACGTTTTTAATGAAAAAAATTATCAATCAATGTGTTGGTAAAATTGGCAAATGATTTACTTTATGTTTTAATAGTTTTTTTTCTTCAATTAAATTGAAGGGTACAGATAATTTTTACTAGAATTGGGAGTTATGAAAATAGTTAACATAACTTACAGTATATAGGTTTCGATTAAAGTTTATTTTAAGATTCTTAGTTTTATTATACTTTAAATTAGTTGTAGAAGAAATATATTCTATTCAGCAACATTTCAGAGAGAAATTTAAAAAAGTGTATATTTTTTAATGATCTTCATGCAGTTATAAGCATTCTTACCTGAAGTGTGTAGTCTTCCGTATGAGGAAGATGGATGGCTCTAAACCGAAGATCTGATGTGTAGGTGTACCTACCCACCGTCAGCAGGTGGATGTCGCGATGTCTTACCCAGGATACCTGCAGTAACATCTGTGGGAAAAACAAACATATTTATAATAGTGCATCGCAACCCAACTACTAAAAACATAACTGTAACTTAAAAAACCACAGTTTAAGCATGAATCTCTTAATGACCAGAGGAATACATTCGACTCTCTTCCTTCTCATGAATTTAATAAAACAAACTATGTACAATGTACAAATGGAATTCATATCGAGCCACGTCCAGATTGTCTAGGGATGATTTCCATAATGTGTTCATTCACATGAAGAAGTGGCTTGGGACTCAATACTTCGATAACGTTAAAGATCTCCGAATGGCTGTTACCGGTTGGTTACGTTCCCAGGCGGCCGAGTTTGATGCAGACGGAATTTCAAATTGACGTAACACTAAGAAAAGTGCTTGAATTCAAATTGCAACTATGTGAAAAATGTTGAGAGGCTGCGGTTTCAAGAGAAATGTATTACAAAATTAGTATAAAAGCAGTTTTTTTTTTTAATTTGAATGCCAAATGGCCGAACTGCACTCGGAAATACAAATATTCTATTGTTATAATATGATGGTGACCCGACGTTGATCCACCGACAGTTGGCCCCAAAAATGATCTTTAATATAAAATTATGTTTTTTTGTGCATTATTTGCCAATTTTCAACCAAAAATCTACTTCAAAAATATCCTTTATAATGAATTGGTATGATTATCTGTGTATGAATACAGTGCCATTTTTTGTACTTATGCGATAGTATACGCATTATCTAGAGAAGCAGATTTTTCCTTGATGCATTTGAATGAAAATATATTTTATACTTAGTTATATTTTGTATAATTAGGTATATTGTATTTTCCCTAAACCAACTGCACATTATATATAAGTACGCCGGGAGGCCAATTGTCGGTGGATCAACTATCATGGAACCTGATGTCATAATATATCATCCATAATATTTTTTTAGCATTTTTTTCTGAACCAGTAAGTTTTCATAATCAATTTAAAAGTAGATTATATGTTGACTCTTGTGAATAAAGATTTTTATTTGAAAGCATCGTTAAAAAAAGACCGGTCAGTGGCTAAGATAGCATCGCGTTTGGGTCCCACCGAGGCACCGTCATGAGTTCAATTCCTCGGCATGCTAAGTCTTTCATTACGAAACAGCATCGTTTTCCGCCTAATGTGGTGGTAGGAAGAGATTTTTTAAATTATTGTCAGGCTATTTGTAATCCGCAATTGCTTTTTCTGCCTTTGAACTTGAAAAATCTTCTTGATGATATGAAAATTCACTCTCTATTTCAATTTTTTCTCCGCGTGAAGGAAAGTCTCCGGTATTTTGAACAATAAAAAAAAAAGAATTTATATTTCGCACAAAAAAAACTTACTACAGATCGTATTGCTTAACTACAGATGGCGTAGACCGCGGCTTGAAAGTTCGGCGTGCCAATCAATACGCTGCGCTGCGCTGGCCCAATTTCAAACGGGTATTGGTTAATTAAATATATGTATGTATGTTGGTACGAGTACCTGTCTGCTAGTACCTTCTCTGTTCAATGCTTACTATTCTGAACAGCCTTGTATGGTCACTTGTAAATCGATTCACAACCGAAGTGATACCTAAATAATATTAGATTATTACAATCGTTTTCTAATTCTTCACCACCATATAACGGTGTATTATAGAACCATGTATTTGCAAAAGCCTGTACATAATCGAACATTAAACAAATCAAGTTTGCTTTATTATGTTTTTTTTGGTAAATGTTTACATTTAAATTAAATGTTTTGGTCAATGCTTACTATTCTGAACAGCCTTGTATGGTCACTTGTAAATCGATTCACAACCGAAGTGATACCTAAATAATATTAGATTTTTTTTTTTTTTTTTTTTTTTTTTTATTATTTTTTATTTTCATTAATATGTTTTACATGTTGTTAAATGATAATTTTACATCTTAGGTTTTTTACTACTTTTCCATTTAAAGCATATGCTTGTGTATGGAAAAGGAGTGTACATAAATGTGGTTATTACTTAGTACTTAAATAATTCATTTACATAAATATATGTGTGTTGTAATCGTATATAATAGTATATATTTAAAGAGAAGAAAGAATATTATGGAAAACCAAGGATATTTGTATACATTTAAATAAAAGAAATAATATTATGGAAAACTAAGGATATTTGTAAGGATAATTAAGTGGCATTAGTTTTTTTCTTCAGAATATTTTTAAAATGTCTCTTGACAGAGAGCAGTATTTGGGTTTTATCATTAATGCTTCTGATTTCTTCTGGTAGACGATTGAAAAAAATTCTTCCCTGGTAAGTGTAATGGTGTTGTGCAAAAGACGTATTTAGTTTTGGGCATATAAAAACATGTTTAAGTCGAGTTCTGTTTTCGTTTAAAAATTGATATTTATCTTTTTCTTTTATAATTTGAATTAATGAATTTTTAATATATAAATCTTTAAATGTAGGTACTTGGAATTCATCAAATAGGCGTTCTGTTGGGTAGTCCAAGGATTTTTTTAATATAATTTTTATAATTGTTCTTTGTACAATTTCTATTGGAATAAGATTACATTTATATGCGGATCCCCAACTAATAATAGCGTATTGTAAAGTGGATTGAACTAAGGCATAGTAGATTAAATATAGATTTTTTATTGACAAAAAATTTCTAATTCTTAAAAATATGTAAATTAATTTTCTAATTTTGTTTACTACTTGACATATTTGTTCCTTCCATTTTAGATTTTTATCAATAATTACTCCTAGATATTTTATTTTATTTGTTGTTTTTAATATTGTACAGTTTGATTTGCAGTAGTTTTGGCTGTGAATTTTAGTATTTTCATGTATGACAATGTTAAAATTTTTGGGAGCATCGTTTAAATGTATTGCAAATGGAATTACAAATGTCTTTTCACTATTTAGTGATAGTAAATTAGTGTCGAAAAAATTCTTAAGCGTGTTAATGTCTTCTATGGCCTTTAATTCTACATTTTCCCAAGTCTTTCCACTTATTATTAATACTGTATCGTCGGCGTATGATGTAATTTGACCATGTAAAGGTTCTAAAAAAATATCGTTTACATATATAGTAAATAGGATTGGTCCAAGCACTGTACCTTGGGGGATTCCAAAGCTTGAAAGCTCTTGATCGCTATTAACATGATTGATTTTTACCACTTGAGGGCGGTTTTTTAAGTAGTTGGTGATCCATTTAATCGCGTTGCCTTTTATGCCAATATTATTTAATTTTTTTAATAGCATCTCATGAGATATGCTATCGAATGCCTTTCTGAGGTCAATAAATATACCCGCACATTTTTTACCTTTATCTACTGTTTCGTAAATGTATGAAGTTACGTTAGCAATAGCATCTTGTGTGCTGAGTGATTTTATAAAACCAAACTGGTTTTTGTGTATTATTTTATTACAATCTAGGAAATTTACCAACTGTTTTTTTACTATTTTTTCAAAGATCTTTCCTATATTAGAAATTAGACAGATTGGGCGATAATTTGTTACTTGGTGTGGATCTCCAGATTTATAAATAGGTGAGATTATTGTGTTTTTGTAGTTCATTGGAAATATCCCTTTTGTTAAACTTAAGTTTATTAAATGAGTGATAGGTTTTATTAAGTAAGATTTCATAGATTTTAACATATGTGCCGTAATAGAGTCAAAACCGGGAGACGAACCTCCTTTCATATTTTCTATTATTTTTAAGATTTCACATTCTGTTGTTGTTTCGAATGTTGAAAGTATATTACGTTTCTGTAAATTTTTATTTTTATGTTTTTCCGGGTTAGAAGGCTTATGAATATTTTTCGCAAGATTTTTTCCAACATTTGCAAAGAAGGAATTAAAAATGTTTGCACATTGTTTAGGTTGCATATTGGCATCTATAATTTTTTTATCGTGTTCAATGTATTTAATGTTTTGTGTTTTTTTTGTATTGTCTATGGCCAAATTTACTGTTTTCCACATTTGTTTATGGTTATTTTCTGAAGATAATATTTTATTTTTAAAAAACTCTTCTTTACTTTTTTTAATATAAGATGTTAATTTATTTTTATATTTTTTATAGAAAATATATGCTTTTTCATCGTTGGGATTTTTTAAAGTTGTTTTGTAAAGTTTTTCTTTGTTCCTGATAGATATTATAAGTCCTTTGGTAATCCAAGGCTTTAAACATCTTAATTTTGATTTTATGTGTGTTATTTCAGTTGTCGAATTTTTAATGTGCTGTGACAAGATATTTTCAAAGTTAGTCGAACATATTTCGGTATCATCACTGCTCAAAACATTGTTCCAATCCTCCTTTTTTAGTTTTTCAGAGAGAATAGTCATATCTATTGTTGATTTTTTGGTTATTAAATTATGTTTTTTATGTTTAATATTATTATTATACAGAAGTAAGCATGCATGATGATCAGTTATGTTAGTTTTCCAAACAATAGATTTTAATTTGTGAAGATCTTTAATGTTTATGTTTGTCCAAATGTGATCTAAACAAGATGGAGTATGTTCTTTTATTTCTCTAGTATTTTTATTTATGCAAGATATGAAATTTTGTTCAGTCATACAATTGATGTATTCATTTTTGATATTATTTTCTATTTTTTCATTGATGTTTACGTTAAAATCACCTACCACGAAGCAAAGTTTATTTTTTAATTTTAATAATATGTATTTGAGGTCATTAATAAACGTAATAATACTAGAGCTATGCGTTCTATAGATAGCTATTAGATGATATGTTGATTTGCCGAGTTTGAAATGTACTTCAATGCAGTTAACCAAATGTATCGGGTGCTCTATTATGTTAACAATACTAAATTTATTGCTTGCAAATATTATTATTCCCGAATTTTTGTTAATGTCTAATTTGGTAGAAATATAATTGTACTCGGGCAAGTGATAAGGCGGTGACTCGGCGTTTGTAAATGTTTCGGTTAACACTATAAAGTCCGGTTTTTTAATTAAATTATTTATTTTTAGAATTAATTCATCAAAGTTTTTTTGAATGCTACGGATGTTTATGTGCATAATAATTATGTCATTGATGTTTTTAGAAATAATTTTGTTACACGAATCAGTACATATACATTCATATTCCTGAATTTTAATATTTAATTCAAGTTCGTTATTTAAGAAATTATCCATTTAATGCATTTCTAGTTGTATTTTGCAAAATTATTTATAAAATTTTTATTCAATGTCGTAGTTTATTCTTTCTTTGGCTAATTTAAGCATGTAAGATCGGAACTTACATGTTTCGCTGTTTGTTCGGTGGTCTACTTCATTCATTCTATTGTTGAAGGAGTTTGTTTCTTTCTTCTTGTTAGCCGAGTTGCAGTTAGCGCATTTGGGTGGCAGATCCAGGGATTTACATTCGGAGATGGGATGATCTTCTGAACAGTGCTTGCATGTTGGTTTATTCATTCTATTGTAGCATTTTTGTGCTGTGTGTCCAAATCTTTGACAGTGGAAACATTGGGTAAGAGGACTGCAGTCATCTACATAGATTCTCATGAATCCTAGATGAATTTTTTTTTTATTAATCAGATGTAGTCTCATTTCGGGATTTGTTTGTAGAATTAAGTTTTTGCTGTTAGTTTTTTTGTTGGTAATGATGGCCTTAACTTGTAATATTTCTTTGTCTTGGTATTTTTCACATATCATTTTGATGTCGTTGTTTTGTTCAATGATGTCTTCTAAGAATTCTTTTTCGGTATAGTCTTTGTCAAGACCTTTGAATATTACGCATGGATCCGTTTTCAGAAGTACCTCTGCTATTATGGTTTTGTCGACTTCATTTATCTTATCTTTTAATTTTTTTGCGTCTTCTTTTTCTGGGCATGTTATTATAAGGTTTTTTTTTGTTTTTTTTATTTCGCATACTCGAATTCCCAACTGCGATATTTTAATCTTTTGTATTTTCTCTTTTATTTTTTCAGTGTCTTCTTCTTTTAGGCTTTTAATTATTATAGGAAATCGTTTTTCTTGCATTTGTGGTATTAAGTTTTTTACTGCAGAAGAGTATGAAAATGGGTATTTTTGTACTTGGTTTTTTTCTTGAATATCACACTTTTCTTGTAATTTAGCTAATTCTATTGCCATGTGAGATATCATTTCCATGATGTTATTTATTTCTTTCATCATTTTTGATTTGGTTTCTTTGGTAAGTTTATTTTCTTCTATGATTGTATGTAAATCACTTATGTTTTGTTTCGCCTTTGTTATGAAGGCATGCGGATCAACCGCTTCCCCCATTTTCACAGGTTAAAAAATTATTTTCGGTAAATTTATGTATTTATAAAATTTGTCTGGGTTTGAAGGGGTTATTTTATTTAGTCACCGCTTACGGCGCTCACTCGCGTCCAACACCGTTAGAGGCTTGGGCGACACTGTATTATTACAATCGTTTTCTAATTCTTCACCACCATATAACGGTGTATTATAGAACCATGTATTTGCAAAAGCCTGTACATAATCGAACATTAAACAAATCAAGTTTGCTTTATTATGTTTTTTTTGGTAAACATTGTTATATTTCCCAAATATTCATCCATAAAATTATGATTTTAATCAAAAATTACATGAAAATATTTTTTCTGATAAGATCTTTTCTTATTTTTTATAGACTTGACTATAATAGATTTTTCGAAGCTCTAAAAAAGGCTCCATGGAAAGAGCTACATTAATTTAAACATAGAAAAACTGGGAAGATTTCAAAACGCAACGCTAAAACAGACATAAAAAGAGCTTGGACGCTTCCAAACAAATAAATTTATGCATTATTGTTAAGATCTTCAAAATACTCATAATATTTCTAGATATTTTGGCATCGTGGGTACCGATCGTAGCATCCAACCCAAGTGTTACTCATAAACCACATCCCTCTATCTAACATTTTTCCTATCCTCAAAGATAGAAACCGCAATTTTTGGGAAGAGTATTGTCACATTAGACGAAGGGAGCCTTTTATGCCTCAATACAAAGCTGTGGGATTAAAAAATTCCTCAATTTTTCCAAAAAAGAGATATCCTCACATAATCGGATGAGAATTGAACTTTGTTCTATACTTTCTCACCTTTTTGAAAATCACTTATTTGACACCCCAGATTGTACTTTCTGTGGTCTAATAACTTAAGATCACAAATTTTTTTTTTTTTTTAAGCAACTCTTCTCTCTTCTATAAAGCCTTATCTAAAATTGCCTTTCCTCCATTCAACGTATTATGATCACTTCTAAGTATGAACTCGACAATAATCTTCCTTATAATTTTTTGCCATTTTAAATAAAATCAATGTATAAATTTACCTTCCCTCTCTCCATAATTATGAAATGATAACCTCGAAGGGTGAAATCCACAATGTTGTGGTCACAACATTCAGCCCGAGAGTGTCGTGAGGAGTATGTTCAAAACAGGTGTATCCTTCTAGTTTGGAAAGTTAATGATTTTCTTCAGCAGCATATATACATTTTTACATAAAACTATAAATAAACATTTTATTCTTGTTATTTTAGATTGTTTTTTTTATCATTTTTCCAAAGATTTGGTTCAACATTTACGGCATTTATGTGAAACTATGTACAGTGTTCACTGAGCATCGCATGACACACGCCACACGCTCCCGGGAAAATTTCCAATGGGAAAGAGGAAATTACAGCTCTGAACGAAAAAAGGCACACATGAGTTAATATAATTTTGATTTAAGACTTTTGTAAAATGTAATTAAACTTCCGAATTATTTTATGAAAACGTAAAGTAATAACAAAGTAAGGAAATCAATGGTTAATCCCATTAACTTTGAAATACTCACGAACAGTAACAGCACTATGAGCTAATCATTTCGACTGTTTTGTTCATTCATTTGTTACACATTTCTGTTCTCGTGATATTTGTTTTAATTAATGTACTGCTATGTCAATATTTGCAGTACACACTTGTGCTTTGTGTCAAAGAAAATGATGCCAAGAATTCTCAGTGCAAAACTGCTAAGAATTCTCCGACCTTAGTAAGTAATTTATAGTATAAGTCCTGAATAAGGGTTGGTAGAACGAAATTCAAGTATGGTATGACGTCAGTGTAATTTACAAGATTAAGAAAATAACACATAGTCAGATGGTTTAGGTAAATAATATGATAAGCAATTTGGCCAAGAACAAGAACAGGTACCAGTGAAATTTTTAACGTGCCATGGGTGAAAAACGTCTTGGAAGTCCAAAGAAAAATAGGCAAAATCGATTTGATCGAGAGCTTTTTTATGTGAATACTTCACAAGAGTCCCAACGACTCCCGTCTGGAGACTATGGCATCCAAAATTGGGGTGTTTTATAAGGCTGAAGGCAAGGGGGGGGGGGGAGATAGGAAAGAGGAAAGTGGAGAAGTACCTGGCTATTTAGAAATTGTCAACGTTTAATTCTGAATGGTGATGTTACACCAGTGCGATACTAAGGATATCTCCCGCTCTAGAAAGTGTTGCATATGAAATAACACACATAAATTAAATAATATTTATCTGCGCACGGCGGGATTTTAACCCATCTCCCCCGATTTGCTAGTTGAGAGCCTGGCCCCTCGTCCACGGAGGTCATCAATTGCTCGAGAGGTTTGAAAATGTTTTTCAAAATAAAATTACACAAATAACCTATATGTTTCAATCATCTGTTTTTAAGTATATACCATAACACCATGCTGGAAAAGAACAGTTACTATGTTTTAATCTTTTATTTTATTTTTCAATTTTTTTTTATTTTTTATTCTTTCTCTTTTATTCATTCATTTAATTTTCCTTTTTTTTGTCCGAACCATGTTCCAAATGTTCATATTCATCCTAATTTGACTGTCCTAAAACGGGAATCCTCCTAGTTGGGCAGTCAAAACATTTCTTAAATAATGTATATAAATGAAAAATCTTTTACTAAATTATTTATAATCTTTTAATATTTTACATTATATTTTTCTTGAATTAATGAGAGAATGTGTGGTCGATTGTGAATGAAATGAGAGCTATTGTTTTTCGTAACAATATCATTTTTTTATAAAATTTATGGTTGATGAGTACCCAGTGAAAATATGACAGTAGATATGTAGTTAATAATTTTTTTATGAATTCTGATGTTTTAATTATCCCTTTTAAGTGTCAATCAATAACGTTCCAGGTCAATTGATTTCGCAAATATCAAGCATTGAACGTTTTAAAAGTTCTGTTGCATGTTACTATGTAATGTTCCTAACCATAAAATTCCCTGTCCAATATTTCAAATTAACTGTAAAAAAATAACGCTCGTATAATTTGTGATTTATTTAATCGCGTTAAGAATTTTCATAACTTCCTGTAAATACAAATCAGCCAGTTTGGCCGGCCAGTGGCCACACTTACAGAAGCAGTCGAGGCGCGATTTTTACAATCTCTCCTCCAATCGTGTGAGCATTTAACGTCAATTTTGTGCCGTGGCCAAGCCCTAGTTCGTTACACTTAGGTAGACAACAGAGTCAACGAGTCTGGAAACCACACACTAGTTATAAACATCTGAATTATTGGTTCATTCTTGCGGGACCCTTATACTTCAAAGGTAAATAATCAATCACTCACGATGATTTGCGATTATACTATTTCATAAATTATTTTTACTCATTTATCTTCCAATAGATTTTTTTAAAAATTACTTTTGTTCGAAATCCAGAACATGTGGTCTTCCTTTTCAAAGTTCATTAAAGACAAATTCTAATGTACAACATTATTTTATTTTCATTCGAAAAATTTAACTTTGTGGATATGCGTTTAATAAATAACATTTAGATGTGTAATAAACGAAAGAAATTACGTTACCTACATCCCTGCACGTATAATTTTTGTTCGACTTTCTTGTAAAATAAGTACTTACTTGTAGAAAGAATTTCAACATACATACGATACTCACTTTCCACATTAACTATATTTTCGGTTAATAAACCAGAAAAGGTTTTTTTTTTTTTTTTCTTAACATTATATTTTCTTGATATGAATTTTACAACCTCAAGGAATTCAGTTAGGGCAGGATCAGTTTTCGTCGAATACATAGATATTTGAGATTTAATACGATGAAAAAAAACTTTTTTTTACATTAACTTTACCCATGTACGACGCACGAGACGACGGCGATCGTGTGTACACCGTGACCGATATCGGTGGTTCAGTCTTGTTCTCGCTGTCGTGCCTACGTACACTTACTTACTTTATAAAGTTCGGTGAGAATTTTTTTTTTTTTTTTTTTTTTTTATTGTTATCAAGTTTAATTTGTAGAACTCCATTTTAATTTTTATTTATTTTATATATTCAATAATTTTATTATTAAATTAATAAAAACAGTTTATTTATAAACAAGTTCTGCTGGTAATTATTATTACGCGTGACAGCTGTTTCGCCTTCTGAGGGCATTATGACACAGTTTGATAATGCCCTCAGAAGGCGAAACAGCTGTCACGCGTAATCATAATTACCAGCAGAACTTGTTTATAAATAAACTGTTTTTATTAATTTAATAATAAAATTATTGAATATATAAAATAAATAAATAAAAAAAATAAAAAAAATAAAAAAAAAAAAAAAAATAATTCTGTGAGAATATTTACATCGTAATTGAATTTGAGCATTTTAATTTAAATTTTAAAGTTTAATCAATAAAACACAAAAAACCGTTCGCCGGCATCGGTAATCTCGGGTATAATGAGGAAACAATAGGAGGAACCATGGAGCGGAGAGCTGAAGCCACCTCCGTGAACTCTTTCCTTATGGGACCTTCAGGAAATCAAGGGGGAGTGGACTCCTCTTTCCTAGGTCCTTCAAGGAATGAAGGGGGAGTGGAAAGGAAAGCTGAGGCCACCTCTGTAGACTCTTCCCTCATGGAGCCTTCAGGGAACCATGGGGGAGTGGAAAGAAGAGCTGAGGCCACCTCCGTGAACTCTTTACTCTGGGAACCTTTAGGGAACCCAAAAAAAGCGGGACTTTTTATGCGAAAACCGTTACCGCTGCCGCTATAGAAGAACCCTGGAAACATACTCAAAGAGAAGAGGTAAAATGGACGATAGCTCAATACGCCCATGGCACGAGTGCTCACCGGAACTATGTGTACACTGTTATCGTTTTAATAAAATAAAATGGATATTCTGTCGAAAATTTTATTGAAAGATTTTATTGTACATTTCTGTTGAAATTTAATTTCACTGAAAGGTTTTATTGTACATTTCATTGAAAATTACAGTAAATAAATAAATACATATTTTACTATAGATTTTCAACTACTTACTTCAGATATCTTTACTATCAGATTGAAGAGAGATAGCTTTTAAATGTTTTTTTTTTAAACCAAAATTATTATTACATCTTTAACTGACAGACCTGAAACAGTTAGCTAATTAGCAATACCTGCTTAGTTTTTTCAAACAATGATAACTTTGAAGGTCACAATAAACTCAATACAAATTTACTCTACTTCTTAGTATCTATAAATTTAATTCTGTTGACAACTTTTCTGACAAGCCCCTTTGCTTACTTCTTTTTTATTTTAAATAATCCTAAATATTATGTTCTCTTTTATTATAACAATGATTATTAGTTTAGTAACACATAATAATAATAATAATATTTGGACGAATTATATAGCGCCGTTTTTGTGAAAAATCACCTCAAGGGCGCTGTACAAACTTACCATACATGCCTAAAATCTAGAAAGACTACAAGCTAGACAAACAATTAAAAACAACTTATGGCTAAAAATTGCGTACACCGGTTCATTGATCACCGATACGAAAATATATGTACAATATTTTGACCAATGAACGCGACACTGCCTAAAATATACATACTAAATCCTATACCTAAAATAAATATACATTCTAATATCCTATACCTAAATACTTGCTTTTATCACTCATACTTTGTTAAATGTACCTTCATATTTTGTTATTTTTGTAATACTGATAATCTCCTGTGTACCACTGTATACTTATAATATCATCCACCTATCACTTGAATGTAAAAGCCATTCTATGGCGTTCAAATAAATAAGTAAATATCCAATATTATAAATTGAATAAAAGAAAGCGCCGTGTCCAGACCTACTAACATTGTGGCAGGTTAGCCCGGCTTATGGCACTACTTCAGAGTGCGGCAGTGTTAGGCCTGGCACCAAAACTAACTACAAAGTGCTATAAATTACCACCGCCCGGCCATAAGTTTCCCGGAAAGTAACGGGCGGACCGTTGGACTAGGTTAGGGAATATCAAATGCCACGTACACCTATTATATACCAAGCCCGGGCTTTTCTCTAACCAAGTAATATGAGTCTCGTTGAGGGTAGGACTGCTGCTGACTCTAGCAGTATGAACAACAAACGTAGCATTAAAGTTACGATAGGTTTTTTGATTCGCACTAAAAATAAAAATGCAATCTAAAGTTAAAACTTTAGATTGCATTTTTGTCAGCATCTCTAAAAACTGCAAATCCGGACGCTCGAATGGTTTGTAAAATTTATGAGTAATATTTATGAGTTACGAATAACCCAACAATATTTGCAGATCTTCTCCTACCACCACCTATACGTATGTTAGCAGATACCTAAGTACTGTAGGGAATTTTTAAGTAAAGTGTCATTTGGCCAGCGTGGTCTAGCGGTAAGGCTTTTAACTCGCAATCCGAGGACCGCGGGATCGAATTCTGGCGTGGGAAAATAAATTTTATTTGATTAATTCGTGTAATTTCACGATTAATTCATTAAAAAAGTAATATATAGTATATTTGCTCACGTTCCAGAATTGAAGATACTCTTAGTTTGGCCGTGGTGTAAGACCATCATTCAGAATTGAAACGTTGTTTGAAATGGCTTTAGCCGTGTTTGGTGACCAGATCTGAATAGCCAGGTACTTCCATACCTCCCTCTTTCCTATCTCCTACCCTTTCCCATTACCTTCAGCCTCACATGGGGATGCAATAGACTCACTGGCTCCAGATGGGAGCAGCTGGAACTATTCATATAAAAAATGTGAATACCTAACAAGATTGACGTAATCATTAAAAAAAAATAACGTTAGCTCCCTACAGAAGGCTCTAAGAAAAAAAAAATTGCCCCAGGGCCTATGTATGCCTCCTGGTGATGCCATGTGGAGGGTCTTTTTAGGGAAAGGAACGATAGAAAGTTTTGGGAAAGATAAAATGTATGAAGGTGGGTAGGAATCTGGGGCCAATATGTTCAGGAGTGACCCAAGATAAAAGTTTTCTTAAACTCTTACGTAGTATTACGACTCGACTATTTCAATAGAAGTTTAGCAAATCTCCCTAAAATGTAATCATAAATACAGACTTCAGTCAATTTTCAATGCTGCAGTCCAGCATTTCAGAAACATCCCCACATATTACAATATCTGCAGTTTCTCATTGGCTTAAGTGTCCTGGGAGAATCCAATTCAAGCTCTGCTGGGTGGTTTTTAAAGCAATACATGATATGGCGTCACTCTACTGGTCTGAACTGTGCATTCAAAACGATGTTAATAGCCACAAATAGATTCAGTACCTGTGCGCAATCCCAATACCAATTTTGGAGACCGGGTTTTTCCAGTAGCAGGCCCAATAGCTTTGAACAAACTCCCTTCATGTTTGCGAAAGATTGATAGCTCTCCTGAGTTCAGAGCAAAACTAAAAACTCACCTTTTCGAATGATCGTATTCAGAATAATGACTGTATATTTCTTCAGTCGTATTTCATTATTCAGTCCAAGGGATTTGATTAGATCGATTTATCTTTCTTATTGACTACCGAATTAAACGTTATAACCATTTTTATTATTCGTAAACTTCTTTATGCAATAACTTTTATTACTTACCATTAACAGCACGGGCAGTATTCATAACAACAATTTGTAAATAAGCATGTTAGTCGTAATTTGTAAATGTTTATAAGTTTGTTAGCATAATAATGCTAGTGTAAGTCCCTAGATATTATGGTTCCATGACAACTCAACAAAGTGACATTTCAACACCCCTAGTCATTAAAAGTTATGAAAAAAAAATTAAAGAGGCCCATGTACTAACTTATCTAACCTTTTTTCCATCGCTTTTAATGAATTTTCTAAGGAGATGTTGAATTTGTATGTTGTTGATTTGTCCGGTCACCAGTTATGACTATTACGTTACAGTTATTTCACAGTCAAGGTATTGCACGATATAGTCACGTTACAGTCATGTTACAGTAACTATGCAGTCACGAGACAGTTAAGGTATAGTCACGTTGAAGATACGTTAGAGCCGCGTTACAGTCATCTTACAGTCAAGTTACAGTCACGTTACAGTCACTTTACATATACTTTACGATTACATTAAAACATTGTGTGTGTATTATAAAGCCCGCGTGAGAAAGAAAGAAAGTGGTATAATGTAACCGTCCAATGGTGTTTCAATTATCATACGTTCAAGAAATTTATTATGAAAACGCACTGTCCATAAAAAATTGTGACTCATTTTATTGACAAATTATTAAGCAACTAAGAAAAATGAAGATGAAAATTTAAACTGAAATAGACATAATATTTTCGCTTCAGCCTTTACACATATCCAGTATTTGCAAAATTGTGAAAACTCAAACGAATTTCTAACAGAATTAAACCGAAAGTCGATAATCAAATACACTTATAGTAGAAGGAACTAGGTAGGTTACTTAAAATCACAATTTTAATAAAACTTACTAAGTCTAATTCAAGAGGTCAATCCTGTGTTAAACAACGAAATAATTTTAGTGCTTTGAATGACTGGTTAAAATTAGTGATATTTTAGTTGATAATTTCTCAATTGATTAAAAATTCATAAATTTCTGCTTAATGGGAAGTTGCTAATTCAATCAACAATATAATAAATAGTGGAAATTATATGTAATGCAGATGCTTGTATAATAATCTTCAGTATTAACATCGGGCATAAGCAGATGAAACCAGGCAATTAATAAGGGAATTTATTGATATAATTTATCGAAATCCGATTGTTATTTCACGAAATACCATTTTACACAAAATAAAATTAATTGAATCAGTTAACTGGAATCTAGGCTCTTTTGTACATAGAAAAAACTTTTTTTTCTATTATTATGGGTTTGTAATTGTGTGTTTTTGGTGGTCCTCTCTAGCATGTCTTATTTCACAATTTTCTCACTTGGTAAACTTCCTCGCCAACAGCACATAACTCACAAGACTATGCCATAGATATACGGCATTAGAGCGGGTTTTACAGTGTACAGTGTCTGAGATGTAAATTCTAGTGGTCTGGCTGTTCGCTACACCACCTGGCGCCCGGCCCAAGGAGCAGGCAGGTAATAGCGGCACTAAATGTCACTAATTTTTAATGTCGGGGCCACGCGGTCGAGAATAAGAAAGGGGGAGAATGAATTTAAGGACCGGAACCCTTTCAGATACCAATCTTTGGACCTTCAAACTTATTACACTCCGGTAAGGTAGGGTAAAACGCAAATTGATAATAATTTAGGGTAGGTTAGGGCACAGGGACACTGTAAAAGGGAAATTTTGATTCAGTAGAAATTTATTCAATCGTAGAGTGTTCGAAGTGTTTATTGTCAAATTGAAGGAAAAACTTCAGTAAGAACATTTTGAACGGAAATGAAACCTGCATATAATGTGTTGTGTATACCGAATATGTAACAAATAAATAAGAAAGACGAGACATGCGTAAGAAGAAAGGATAATTTGAAATTAACAACTTATCTATTTACTTGTTTAAAGGATTCTCTTTTGTATTTGGTTTACATAAACGTGATTATATTTGAGTTACTACGAAGTGTGTGGGTGTTAATTGAAAAACCACGACTAAAAAATGACTGAAATTTTTTGTTACTAACAACTTTATTACGGTTGGGGAAAAAAGCTTTACTAAGTATTTAAATGAGGCAGCCAGTGCAAAAGTAGCGTAACCCACAAAAAAATCTAAATAGTGTTATTAGCAATCGAAAGGGACTTTAAATGATATGTTTTACGAAGTGCAAGTGGATGGATGCACCATAAAATGAACATAAAGAACTGTGAAGTCCAGGTTTTTCGTTAAAACTTTTACTTGCACCAGCTCCGCATAATATTAAAACTTTCAAAAACCTCAGCTTAACCTGTTTGTGGCTTGCGCCACTTCTGCGATCACCGCCTCAAATCATCTCCTTAAAGATTATGAACCGCTTCCATCAGTTAAACTAAGCGATTTATGGTTCCGCGACTCTTCCCCAACAAAATAACCCCGACAAAACATCCTCTGACAAAATATCTTACAGACAAAACATCCCCCAACAAAATATCTACCAAAACCTAACCTAACCTAATCTAACCTAACTAAACCAAACCTAACCTAACCTAACAACCTTAACTAACCTTAACTAACCTTACCTAACCTTACTAAACATGGGACTAAAATAATACAGACAACCTGTAAAAACAATAAATTATTGGTCAAAAATAGCAAAATGGGACAAAAATAATATAGACATCCTGTAAAAACAGTAAATTATTGTTCAAAAATAGTAAAATGTAAAATAAGATTAGGTTAGGTTAAGTTAGGTTAAGTTAAGTTTTGTTAGGTTTTAGTAGATATTTTGATGGAGATGTTTTATACGTAGGATATTTCGTCGGGAATATTTTTTCGCGTGATAAAAACGCGCGGTACCGCGATTTATACCAAAAAATGGGTAAATCCATCAATCTACTCGCCTACACAATTACACATGTTTGTAGGCACTACCAACATTGTTGAAAATCCATTTCAGTCATCGGAAGTTTTAAAGTTAAGCCATCTATTTTCACTTTTTAATAGACGCTAAAAGATTGATTGTCAATTTAACAGAAGATACACTACTTACAATTTTTTTGTTTACAAAAGAGTACCAGTTATTAAATCAGCGAACCCATTAGAGAAAATAAGAAAGAAAAGTAATAAAAATACAATCAAAATTCACAAAACAAAATCTTTTTCTGTTTTTAAAGTTTCGCTAATATTGTCTTTATTTAATTAAAATATTATTATTTGAGGTTTTACTCATTAAGTTAAAAATAAATATTCATTCTAGACATGCTAGATAAAAATAAAAATGATAAAATTTATTCAAAAGACTATCTAGATGGCATATAGTTCGGGTTTGAATCATGAAATCATACGTAAAGATAGCAGCCAGTAAAATATGCGTTAAGAAAATGAAGCTAATGTTGGTAGTTCTTAGTCGAAGTATGATACAGTTAAATTTTACCGAATCGGATAGAGACACATCTTTTTCTGTTTTCAGATTTTCAATGGAGTTTTGCTATATATATTGTCTTCATTTACGTAAAAAGTAAAAGAGCATTATAAAAATCAATGCCTTTACGTTTCCGGTTGAATTAAAAAAAAATTTTTAAAAAAAATTAGAAATTGAGTTAACTTTGAGAGTTTTCTAAAAGTGTTGCTAAGCTTTCTAATGCTAAGTAGAACTATGCAGATCTCACATTTTTATTCAGTTGAATGTATCTAAAGAGTTAAATTCGACTCTTATACACTATAATACCACTAATCAGAAACAAAAATCATTCCGATCATTATTCAAGTTTCGTGTAAAAAACATGAAAAAATTAATAATAATTGATATCAATTTGCTCTTAAGTACGTGAGTAATAAAGGAAAACCTTTATTATTCAATTTGATAAATAAAACACACCGCCCTTTAATACAAGCACACAATTCAACGTATCAAAATAACGGCGAAGATTAACGACAATGTAATCTAAGGGAATGTCCGATAAACCTTTAAATATTTTTATCCATTTGGGATTATCTGTTTAGAGCCGCGTTTACGCTGAACGTGGATTAAAGGATTTGGTTGGATCAATGAATTATTTAAATTCATTGCCATATTAAGGCCATTTAAAGCGTACGGATGGTTTCATGTTGGCTAATGTATCCCCGCTAGATAAATATATTATCTAGACAAGTTTCCCGAGAGTACGACGCGGGAGGCCGGGGAAACTGGAAAAGATTAAATTTAAGAGGGTTTCGGCAGGGAGTACGTAAGCAGGTACTTGGAAGAAATGAAAAATTTTGACAACCATGTATTTTGTGTACATGATAGGTACATTATTTTGCACAATTTTACGCGTTACTCTTATTTTGTGTGTGTGTATGTTTTTTTTTTACATTCGCTCCACACAATAGGCCTTGAGGAAAATAATTCCCCTAAGGCCTATGTCATCTTTGGGGATGCTGTGTGGACCAGATTATTTTTTGGCATAATAATTGATTAGCATTTAAACTTTCATATCATATAAAAATACGATTTAGAATTTTTTTTTATTTTAAGTATTTTTTTATTGTAATATAAAAAATATGTATGTCATATATATTTTAAAAAATATTTTATTAAAGATCGTTTTTAGTCATGTATACCTTATCAGAAAATAGGAGCTCTTGTGCCATTTATTAGATAATCAATACCCCGGCCATGGGTGCCAAGGGGTTCGCTATAATTGGTGACTTAGTGGGGTGCCCGGATTCATAGGGTGAGGAAGTGTTGGTCTAGGTCTTAGGGGCGAATGCCCACCTACTGAATGGCGGGTTGGATCGGGAGTTTAATATGATCGAAAAGGATATGATAAAATTTTCTCAGAAGCAAGGCTAAGGTCCTGGGATAAATTCTTGGATGCGGCCGAATCTTTTGTCTTCAATTATTATATAGTTTTGTTAAAACTACGTAGAATTTGATACAGGGAAAAAGGTATTTTATTAATTAAAATAATTCATTTTAATTGAGTTATTACTTGTATGCGATACAAAAAAGATCATGAGAGTACTAAAATTACTAATTGGTAACTCATTTTTATTTTGCATATTCATACAGTAAAACAACAAAAAACAATTAATTTAACGATCGGAAAAAAATCCCGAATCGTGCCTACAGAGATCGGAATAATAAACTTGTAGAGAATAGCATGAACTGAACGGTGGCTGAACAAATGGCGAAAAATTATTCAAGCGCAATATATCTTTCAGGCTGAAAAATCCTGAAATCTCTCGGCGACCATTAAAAAAAACCGCGCCAACTTAATAAAAACAAAACGTAATTACAAAATATAATGACGTGATTCCGAATGTAATCACGTGTTTTCCGGTTGGTGAGCGCATAGCATACACGTACATGTTTCGCATCCAGCAGCCAGCTCTCCAGCGTGCCCGGCGTCCATAAATACTGGCATACAGGAATTATGGTTGACCCCTTTCGGATGACGGTCCGTCGAGCCTTCCTCGCCCTCTCCCTGTCCTTCCCTCCGTGTCATATTGTCAGGGGTGCAGCAATCTGGTGTGTGAGGTGTGCGTGGCACAAGGGCGGCTGAACCAAGGGTTGCACCTCTTGATTACACTACCATAGACATATATTTTATTTAATCACAGTGTAATGTGTAAATTTCATATTTAAAAGCACAGAAAAAGGGCGTAAATAAATAAATAAATAAACAAATAAATAAATAAGTAAATAAATAGACGCATAAATAAATAATAAAAAAAATATTATTATTAATATATAAATAAATAAATAAATGAATAAATGAATAAATGAATAAATGAATAAATGAATAAATGAATAAATGAATAAATGAATAAATGAATAAATGAATAAATGAATAAATGAATAAATGAATAAATGAATAAATGAATAAATGAATAAATGAAAAAATAAATACATAAATAAATAATTTAATAAATAAATAAATACATAAATAAATACATAAATAAATACATAAATAAATACATAAATAAATATATAAATAAATAAATTAATAAATAATAAAAAAATTCCATTGACCGCCGCCGAAACCGAGACGACGAGATTATTTCGGGTATCCGGAACGACGCGACGTGACGGCGATCGTTTTTCCACCGATATTGGTGGTTTCGACGCGTACGGGTAATTTGGACGCATAACCAACACAAGAACAAAAAAATCTTGGGCCTATGCTAACAATCTTAGATATGGTTGATAAGTCCAGGCGTGCATTGTTTTGCCGGCATTTCGCATCATTTCATATTTTGTTTAGATTTATTAATATTATCTTCTTCTCTCATGACATTAGAAACAAATTTTATTATTATTTTTTATTTATGTTGTATAAAATGTTAAAATACTAAGTAAAACCCAAACAAAATACCTTAATACCATAACCATTAACTGCGTTCAGTTTGCTCAGCATGGTCTGAAATTCTAACGCGTGCCGTAAGTCCGCGACGTGAATATTATGATTTGGCACGACTCGTTTACTACCAAGTTCATGTAAATTACAAAGTCACGTAAATTCAAATTACGTTTGTGTTATCACAATATGGTTTTCTGGATTTTGTATGATAGTAACTATGAGAGAAAAGGTTCGCATTGGTATATTATTTATCACCAATCATCATTTAAATAGATTAGGCAGAATATACTTCTCTACTTCATCTCCAACATTTATAAAATAACTCTCTTCAAAAGATTTATCACCCTTCCAATCACCTTTCTGTTTTAATTCTATTCAAAGTGATATGTATTTTACCTTCAATATCCTTGTAACTACAATATTCATTTATATACCTGTACGCCTGTCTCGACACAGGTATACCCTAGTGAGACAGGCATATACACAAAATAAATGTAAATACATTTTTATTATAGATAAATAAATAAATAAATAAATCATAACAAAATAAAATTTAACCATATTTCAAATAACCCATCATTATATCAATTTCTGCTGATTTGCATATCTCATAATGGTATATCATGTTGTTAGTACAAGGCCAAGTTTTGAGCTAAATTTACACAAATTAAAAATAAACGGAACATACACTGCCAAAACGGCGAATGTGAAATTGGCCGCTATATATTTATGATTACATGATTAAATACCCACCAAGTACAATGCCAAACTCGCTAACATTAATTTTAATTAATTTGGCATTGAACATATCCTTTCTTTTCCAATTACAAGTACTATAATGCAAAAATTGCGTTTATGTCAATTTTCGTATTATAAATTTCTTTGCCTTTGACAATTTCCGCTAGAGGCGCGCATTATTTGTATAATAAATGATCAATTTAATTAACTGTAACTTGTCAATTTTAGCAGTTTGCATCTATAATATTACATTTGATATCTTTTCGTAAAGTTATGGATTAAACTTGCAGAAAGGTTTGTGAACTATAAGAATCTTATCAGGCAGAGACATCTTGACATATTTTTTTTACGTTCATCATCATAGGAGACCCTGAGGAAAATAATTTCCCTCATGCCCTGTGTCGTCTTTGGGGATGCTGTGTGGAAGTTTTTTTCTAAATATAGAAGATGAAGTGCTGGAAAGAAAATAGGTATAAGGAGTGATTAGGAATCTGGAGATCAATGTATTCAGGAGTGATGGACGTAGGAATTCATTCCTCCAACTGCGGTACATCGTCGAGAGATTGCTGTTGGAGAGTTAAAAGGTCTCTCTCGAACAGTGTCTCTCTATCCGGCCTGCCAGGCAGTAGATGGGCAGGCGCTTTCACCACCAAGACCTAGACAAACATCACCCCAAGCACCCAACGTAGCGGACCACTTAGGGTGATCTATGGCAGAGATGTTGGTTATTCAATAAACGGTTCCCGGGGTACCGGTACCCATTCCCGTCACACAAGTTGATAAATGTAATTATTGACCCATATGAATTTATGAGCTAATGAAAAAAAATAATATCGCACACAAGCGGTTGCAACCCTCGTGGCGGCCCTGTACCTTGATGAAATTATTGAGTTCCGAACCATATAGCGCGGGGAACGGCCGTTAGGGTGCTAACGTCTGCCCGAGCAACGGATGCAGAGGGCCCTGAAATCCCTTATATAGGTTAAAAGCCTATTTTTATTTTTAAACACTCCCTACAAGTTATAGGGTACCGGCGTTGTTTAATGGCCTATGTTATTAAAGGCCATTGGGAAATTTCTTGTTTAAGAACAGATTTCCATACCAATTCTGTGTTTTTATTCCGTTCGATCATAAATAATGGGTGGGTGAATACGAATATTAATGTTATTATGTCTTTCAATCTACATATTTTATGTCTACATTACTTTTAGTACAACGAACGCAAAATGATAAAAAAACATTAACATTTTGTGTAAGGCATTCGCTCATTTATTTGTGTGATCTTCTCTTCAGCAAGAGCAAAAGCGTAAATTTTAACCTTTCACTGAAGAGCCTCAACAACAGTCTCCCTATCTAGCCATCATGTTTTGTGAAATATCTAGAATTATATCGTTTTTATGACAAATGAACTAAAAAATGCACCAAAACCATTTGGTTTTGTTCTTGATTTTCAGTGTAGGGTCTAATGAAATGTGAAAAAAAATCATTACAAATATTAATGAAGTTTATGTAGATTTACATATACAGCCTTCGTAATTAGGCGTGCTCGATGCGCTTTAAGTTCCGGAACAAATCCAAAGTTACCGAGTTGTACAGTATAACTACACGCCAAAAAACCTAACCCAAATAATTACTACTTTTTATCTTGTGAAAATCTTAAACATGTCTTTAAAATATTGTGAGTTTATAGAAATGATCTACAAACTAGTGGGCAATTAATAAAGGTATACTGAGAAAGTTCTGTCACAAGCTAACAAGCAAAATCCGCCAGATAATAATGCACTCACTATTGTACCTACACTACATAATAACACCGTTCATAAAAAGCTAGCTTGGGAAATGGGAAAGCATTATGAAAGCTATTTTGAAGTGTTTCCGTCACTGCAGCATTTTTATCCTGAAATCTCATATCTATGCAAAACATCATACAGCAGCCTACGTCAAATTCAACCGCAGCTTTTGGCCTACTTACTGGTAAATAAATACAATGTGCGCTCATAAAAAAGCCAATATCAGATCACATAAATAGTAACAAAGATAAAGGTATGGGGTAAATGAGATCGGTTGAAAAAAATATTCACCGTAGAATACCCGTCGTTGCACGATATTCTGAATGACAGAGCAGAATCTAATTATTATTAGTTGTGAATAAGATTTTCTGATTTAATAAAAGAAACACTTTAATAAAGAAATATACTTAGACAAAAGTTTTATGTACCTATTACTTTTATGTTTACAAGATATCTAATAGGGAAAATAATACTAAAATAATAATACCTCTTCATCGTCAAAACACACGTCCATCCTCTGAGACTCTCTCTTTGGAACTCGAATGGGTGCTAACTTAACATTATCATTTCAAACTGTTACAAACATAATGAAATTAATATAAAATTAAGACACAGGATTCCAATAAGAATTTAAGTGACATTCTTAACTTTTGGAAAGATGGGATACTTATATATTGGTAATTTGTTGCAATGAATGTAGCTTGATGCTTTCGGTAGGTATAGGTATATTATGTTTTATAGGCCACTTGCATGGATTTCATAACGACTTAGAAAAAATCGTGTGGATAGATTTTTGATTAAGATTACGAAAACGTTAGTAAAAATTTTTAGAAATGCAAAGTTTTTTTTATTTTTTAATAAATAAATCCATTATTTGAGTTCGTGACGCCACTACATGAAAATGTCCCGTCTCCAATTACGTTCTATTAATTTTGTAAAATTCCACACTGATTTTTTTTTATATGGCAACACTTTGATATCAGGCAATTTTTTGAATTTGACGTTTAACATTCACTAGATTTATTGTTTGTTCTCTGCAAACTTATCCTTTGTTTAACGATTTTATAAAGATGGCTGTGTTTTGACAGATGTTACGAAGAGAACCTTGTACAATTTATTGCCGTTCGTGTGAAAAACGTTCTTTTTTTTTAAATGAATTTCGGCTATTTAATTATCGTTTTTTCGCACCCATAAAATTATGACCCGTCTTTCCGGTTTATAAAAAATGGTCTGATTTTTTGGATTGAAATTTTCAAAAATCGCCAGGGTTTCAAAATTACGATTAAAAAAAAAATCGGAATGTCTTAGAATATTTGCCTTAATCGATTTTTTTTAGATGTGATGCAAGTGGCTTACTTACAGGAAACGTAAGCTGGAGAGCTGCATACAAAACAAATCTATTCCCTTTTGAAATTGTGCAATGCTTAATTATAAAAATTATATTGAAAAAACGAAGAGATTATCCAACACACCTTATTTTTGAAGAATTTAAAGTATTAAAATTTTATGATCTAGTCCGAAAAATATAATAATTCAAATAATAAAAGAAAAAGAAAACCATAGCTTTTTAACTGAAAGTCGTACTCTTCAAAAACATATATTCTAACACAAAAATACAACACCTCATTACACATATCTAGGGAAAAAATACTTCAATAGCCTGCTTGAAAAGATAAGAACAATCGAAGACGATAAATGCCTACTAAAAGCAATTCAAAGTAAAAATTACAAAATGATGAAATTATCTTCATAACTCATATAACTATTAAATTTGTCTTTTTTTTAAGTTCCTACCATAATTAATTATAAGATACAAAATATATTCAGAAAATATATTATATATTTTCATCCCGATACTCGTCCCTCTTCTAATTACAAGCATCTGCTTCTACATAAGAGAAATATCATTAAAAAATAATAATCATTGAAAACTTATGTTATTTATTTTGTATTCAAAATTATTATACTTTGTAAACTGATTTTTTATTAAATTAGAAATCTTAAAAAAATAATTTAAAAAATTTGCGAGGAATTAATACTCAACAATTTTGCCATCAGACCCAAGACTGTCACAGATGTTTGTATTGTAGATATTTGCCATCCCAAACCAATTCATATTAAACAGAAGCTTAGTTGTCGAGATATTTGGTCTAACTCTCTTCCCCCGATTTATTTACGTTACGCTGTACTGTTTATAAAATGTATTGCTATGCCCTCAATTCTCCGTACGTGGTATAAAATGTTAGATATGATTTGGTAGTCCTCGACGTCAAGATGATAAAATGCTAATTATTTTTTTTGTTAACGTTGCTTATTTTACGGCGTATCCAATCTAGACTTCCTATCCTCATAATTTTCCTCCGATTAAAAATCATCATTAATTCAGCTTGGTTTTATTTTCTGTGCCCATTGCCGGTGCGACTCCACCCGACGCGACGCTACTGGAACCTTTCCAAGAATACGAAAAATGTTGGTCCGTGTTCCTATTTTTTGTGTTGTTGATTTTGTGCGCTAGTCACGGAGGTCCATTTCTCCAGGTCTCCACACGTGTGCAAATTGTCCGCGTTTCCATTTTTTCGCTTAAGTAGTAAATAAAATCGCCTGTAGTTATTCTGTCAACTTGAAGCCTCGACTTCCTTACCCACGAGTTTTCCCAGGACGGGCTGGCCATGTGTTTACCATTAAGAGCCATATTTAACCATTTGTGATTTATATTGTTTCACCCTCAGTATTCTTTGATTGATTTTATGAAATCGTAATCCCTTCCATCTACAAAAAATCATGCCCGTCCTGACTTTTTTTGATCGCCAAATGCCTACCAAACGTCAGCTCTGGTCACATTTCGAGAATGAAGTTCAGAGTTTCTTATTCATTCATTAAGTATGGAAAAAATATCATTTCTTAGGCAAAAGCGAGATCATCACAATATAGACAGTACGTATTAAGCATTCTATGCATTTGCTATTTCTGTTTCCTTCATCCGGTGCGATGCTCATGTCTGTTTATTAGTTTACTTAACTTGCAGCTCCCTGGGCTTTTGCGTCCTTGGTTCGATCATACCAATATTAAATCTCTCTGCCACGGATCCCTAATTCCTAGGATCTTAATCATAACGGAGGCCAGAGAGGGCTTAGAAGCCAGTTGAACATCATTGACTAAATTCTAAGATTTACAATAGTGGAGGCTTCATACAGATTATTTTGCAATTGCTATTTTCAATCGTTCGGTAAATCACTTTTCATAAATTGCTTATTGGAAATATGATAAAATCCCGTGCTTGTATCGCTAAGTAGCTAATAAGTATGTACGCTAACATCGGAACTGTATTATGATGGGGGCTCTATTGCTTTAACCTACTTTCCAACGTAAAAATATTCCTCCCCCGACGGATAAAGCCTCCACTTAAGAACATGCTCGTTCACATTTTTTGGTTAAGCCTTTATATTAAATTTGCAATATGGGAAAACGTTTCATAAATATTTATGTTTAGTACATGATGGAAATAATCATTTTGCATTTTTGGTGCCCAACGCTTTTTCTTTTATGTATGTACTTGCAAATGGGTGGTATTAGAAAGACTCAAGAAAAGCGCCTATTAACACATTTTAATATTTGCTGCTCGTGAAATTAGAAAGTAAAATATCATTGTATGTACTGTTTTAGGTTTTTTTCTCGGAGAAGAACACTATACACTTTTTTTTTCTTTTTTACAGGTTTTCAGAAATATTTTCTGAGCATTTTTCAATAAACAGCTGACGATTGTTCTATATAATTTGAATACGTTGCTTTTTTAAATGAGTATTTTAGAGATTTTTGTTGTTTTATTAGGGCCGTATGTTTCAACGGACGCTAGGGTAACAATAAGATAAAAAAATTGCTCTAGGTAAATACCACAAAAATTCGTTTTTGAATAAATTAATCCGCTTGTTTTACGTCACTTTTAATACTTGCATTTGCTTTCCGAAAAACAGATAGATACATTAGAGTTACTCTGCCATTTTGACAGTTCTGTTGGAGGTAAGGTACGAAATTGCGCGCTTCAACATGATAATATTTTTAATCATGATTGATATTATAGAAGATATTTATGTTGATTTATTTTTTTTAGTTTTTCATTATTTATTGCTTTGAATGGTTATATCATTTGTGGATTTTCGACCACCATGCTAGGCTCATGCCCGTGTTATGATGGTCGATTCCTCAATGAAAGCCAAAAACATTTCGTCCCCGTGTTTATAATATGGTTATTTGGGATGATCCCAAACTTAGGCACGGTATCTCATGTCGAAAGATCTTGTAAAATTTGAGAAAAAACAAATTAAAAGAGATATTACAACTACTGGAAAGAAAAAAAAATCGTGTAGCTAATATCATATAATATAATATAATATTATTATATTACAAAAGATCGCCATGTATTTTTAAATATTCAAACAAAATTTTTATAGGAACAAAGCTATCCTGCGACAAAGCAAAACAAAATACAGCCGAAAATTGTGACAGTTGTTCTGGTTTTCAAATTTAAATTATGGTGCGGCTGCATCAACAAAAAATGCATTGGGTTTTTTCACAAAATATTAAGGAATATTCTGCTTTTTATACTGGCCACAGTAACAAATGTCACTTTATCAAAATTACATTGGAACAGCGCATAGTCGTGTGTGGTTTGGTTTATTTATAGCGTGGTCCTATTTAACATCCTTGTTACTTTGACTGATTTTGGTTAAAATTTAAATTTTGTACACGATTTAGCTTTCTGTTGAAACTGACCAACTTTAACTTTATAAAGTGTCTATTAGGTGATAGACTGTTCACAAAAACTGTGCACTAAAACTAGTCTTGCATATTTTTAATTACGTTTTCATAATTATTTAATATTTATCTATTGGGATTTCATTTTGGTACAAATCAGTGAATTTATTTTGTTCCTCGGAAGCCTGGAGTAAGAGCACGTCACACGTTAGACATTTAGAATTTATATTAATAATAACAAATCCGTTTAATTCATTTAACAGTTCATAATTTAAAAAAGGCAGTCAGCAATAATTCATCCGACACTTGAAAATTGAACGAATTGCACAGATAAAAAATCAAAATGAAATTTAAAGTATTAATGACGATTATCTAGGAATCCGCAATAAATGCTTGTGGCCGTGAAATATCTTTTGAACTCATTAAGGATGTACATTTTTACATTTCACGAAAACTACATCGTTATTACTTTTGAAATATCGTGTTTCATAAATATGACAGATCCTGTATAGTAAAACACTCTACATTCGTATTTTTCTTAAAAATGTATGAAGTTGGAATCCCGCTTGAGGTACGAATGGAGACAATAATTATGTGTGTTCAGGTCTAAGCTTCATAAATTTATAAAGCCTTAGCGATTATGTTAAGTAAGTAAACTATTAAATAAAAGAGCCTGGAACCGCAAACAGTTCACCTGGTATCCAGAAGAAAAGGTCGTTACAAAATTACGTGCCGAGGTATAAAGAATTATCATCAATATTTAATCCGTGTTTGTTCAACAGACCACTAACTAACTACTGAAAAAACCTTGACCTAAAATGTAAAGGAAATGGGATGTGGCTTAACTTTCCCAATTACTGAAACAAATTAAAAAATATAGACATTTATAGGTGCATATTACATTATTTTAACTAATATATTTAATACTAGCTGGTTCCCGGCATGCGTTGCAATGCCATATATTCAAATAAATACATCATTTCTCCCTGAATCACCTTTCGCGTACGTCCCCGTTCCCCTTCCGCGTTCCCTTTCTAGCTAGCTTTATAAATTATAGACTCTATATTATTCTGATGTATGAGCTATATTATTGTAAAGTTTCATAAAAATCCATTCAGTAGTTTTTGCGTGAAAGAGTAACAAACACACACACATCCATACAAACTTTTGCGTTTATAAAATTATTAAGATTAATCAAATAGTTGTGACGTTTACAGAAACCCACTAGAAAAAAGGAAGTTTTTTTAAATATATTTTTTAATGAATTATATTTACTTCACACAGGAGGCCCTAAGTAAAGAAATCCCTCTTGACCTGTGTTATCTTTGAGGATGCTGTGTTGAGGGTATTTTTAGGGAAAGGAAGGAGAGGAAGTTCTGGGAATGAAAAAGGTACGAGGGTGGGTAGGAATCTGGGGATCAATGTCAATCCATTCCTCCCACTGCGGTGCAAGGCGATGGGTCGAGAGTCCGGCTGGAGAGGTCTAGATTAGTTCTTCCTCAACCAGTCTCTCCCAATCCGGCTCACCACAGGCACCCCTGCTAAGTCCCCAAACGTAGCGAACCTAGGGCGCAGCTTGGTTTTAAACTAGGGGAGACCTATGGTAGGGGTATACAAATTGTTTTCTGGGTGGTGGTACCCATTCTCGTCTAATGATATATTTTAAGAACTGAAAACTCTATTTTGCCATCATACCTAGCCAGTGCTTAGTTGGGTACAGCCTAGCGAATCACGCGATGCGCACTCCGTCTCATTCCAGCAGCACGGTGATATACGAAACATAGCGTGTAACAAGCAATAGAATTTTGTTTTGTTTTTTATTGAAAAAATTTATCATTGGAAACCAAAACTACGTCTATATAGTTTCAAATATGCTCAGGAATCGGTGGTGAAAATCTTTCGGGTACGTGCTATTACACGCGAATATTTTATAAAATAGGTAGTTATGAACTAAACACTAAACTTATTGATTTGTGATCCTGCAGAAATAAAAAAAGAGGTATTTTATTTATTGTTAATTCAGCATGGAATGCTCTTCTTCTAACTCGTAGGTAGAAAAACAATACATACATTTACAAAACACTCGTGATTTGAAAATGGGTTGAATACGAATGAATTCAACCATAATCGAAAGCTCATAGCTGGTTAGAAGTACAAAGTTTATTTTGAAGTAAAAATGAACACTTAAAATTCATCCGAAAAGTATTAGATTTATGCTGTTTGCAAGCTTAAGAAGGAAAAATATGCTGACAAATATCCCTGAAAAATGAATATTATTTTCTATCGAAAATAACACCAGCATTACACCATATCAATAGTTGACAGATCTGTATAATACTATAGGTATATTGCGCAGGTATGGTATCAGAGAGATATTTATTTAAAACGAATTTGACTATACATTAATTTAATGTTCCGAGAGGTGTAATAATTCTGAGACGGATGGCTCTGCGTCTGAGTAATCGGGATAAATATTTATCATTTCAAATCGTTTACCTTCTGAAAAACTCATTGTACAAATTCACAATAATAATGCCTTCTGAGAATTGCGTGTTTCCGTTGATTTCTTCGGCAAATCCGAGAATAATAATTATTGGCTTGTTCGGCAGGCGAGGCGCAGTTTAACTTTAAACAGTGTCGATTTAAGACCAACACGAAGCCCACAGTAATGGAAAGGTTAATGGCCACTTTGATGGAATTGGTGGATATTGAACAAACAGGTCAAGGATATAAAGTGAAACAGAAAATGTAAGTGCAAAGCCTAAAATGATTTGTCTTTGTACGAAAATTTTTATTCTGAGAAACGGTACATATAACATAACTTCCATTACATATCGATGGCGGAATTTTGAAATGCTGTGAAGGACAACATTTTAATTTTTCAGGAGAGTGAAAAGAAAGTTTTTTTTTAAAAATCGGATCTCTTGATTATGTAAACCTATAATTTAATGATTTTTTTATTGTAAAACGAGCGTTTTACCGGCATGTTTGGCAGTGCTATTTAAATAAAGATATTGTTTCTCCCTGCAATGTCCTTTCCCATTCGTCTCGTTCCACATCCACCTCTCCCCCTCCCGCGTCCCTTTCACCTCCCGCATTCCCTTCCACTTTCCCTGCCCCTCCAACATTCCCATCCCTCTCCCGCTTTCCCTTTCTGTAGCTAAACTTCCTGAAATATACATAATCTTCAAACTACTCAAATTTCATAACACCACTAGAGTTCACCACTATATGAAGAAACCTTTGCGGACGAGCACTCAACAAATCACCCAAGTTTCATCGCAATCGGATGAATGGTTTAAATACTCTCAGAAGAGTATATCACACACACATAATATGTACAACATTCAAACATAGTTTAAAATATTTACAAAGATAGGTTCTCGGTCTTGTTAATAAAAATTTGTTGAGTATTTTTCAACCATGACTAACCTACTATTCCATTTAATTATTTACAAATGCGGGCATGTACTTAAAAAAACTAAATACCTATCTATACCTTCGTAAAATAAAAGTTATCCAGAATGTGAAGGGGAAGAAAATTCCACACTTTATCTAGAAGCGAAGCGCTTTCAAAGTTAATGACCTCACATTTTATGCTTTATTTCGTTTAAAGTTAAGTCAAACATAACACAGTTGTCATTTTTCGAAGTGTGTATATAAGGGTAGGGTTTAAGGGATTTAACCCCCCCCCCCCCCCCCTTATCAGCCTTAGCATTGCGTAGGAACAAATAGAATGGTACTCGTAAATTACATTCCTGGAAAATATAACAATATTATTTGCATCATCTCTTTCATTAAAGTGATGTAAATAATAAATCGTGGTAGGTAGAGCTCCCAATTAATTTTAGTGAATTCACCCCCCCCCACTCTTTTACTCCTTTATCCCACCGAGAATCGCAACCACCCCCCCCCCCCTCCCTTAGTATGGAACCAATCCCCCCATGTTGTAGGCTAAGCTACCCCCTTGCAATTTACTCCTTCGAAAAACAAATGTTGCTTTAATATTTATTACCTTTTTGAACACATACGTGCTGATTTTAATTAATTAAATAATGAATATACATGTTTATTTTTACATACTTTTATGTTTAAAATACTTTAAAATATTTTAAACCAATTTATAACGCCTTCAGAATGTTTTCTATGTTTTGTTCTGATCAATATTCAATGATTCAAGAACCATTCGCATTTGGCGAGTATTTTAGTCGAGTGGAGAGTATAGTAGTAACTAAACACGTCCGAACACTGTAATTTTAGTAGACTGGGTGGGTGAGTCAGCTGTTTAGTAGATTCAATCCATTTCGTCCTATTTTTCGGGCACCGTTTTAACAGAATTCATTTGTAAACGCACGGAAATGTCGTGGCATTGGAGCGAAGTTGCTACTCTAAAATGATTTATTATGTTGATATTAATCTCTTATCATTTATTTTCATCTCACTAATTAATTCTTCCACATCTTTTAAAATAAGCATTAAAATCATCTTACTAAGGTATTTACTTTGCTTTGTAGTATACCGTCATCCGCCGTCATCTTGCAATGGGCGGCGGGCAATAAAATGTACTATACTTGAAAGCAATGCGAACGGTTTTCGGCGAGTCAAGAATACTCGCTACTTGATTTACTACTTGACCAATGTGAACGTACCTTAAGACCAATTCTACAAATTTTGGGTTAAAACAAAATATATTTTGCCTGAAATTTTGTACATGCACCTCAATTTTCTTACCTTGAAGTTGTTTATTTAAATTGCATAAGAGTGTATAAGACAATTTATAAAACATATTACAAATATTCCAAGCAACATCTTCCAATAATTTAGTAGATAAAAATAAATACCTTCACCTAAGAACATGCTTTCATTCTCTCAAGTTTTACATAGTTACGAGAAGGCCTTCAGGAAGTATTTATCAGATGAAAGTACCTATTCCACGTATTTGAGGAAGGAGCCAGAATATTTATGATTCTTTGTTCCTTCCGAGACAGCAGCTGCTGTCACGTTTTTTTCTCAATATTAAACTGCCTAAAAAGGTTGAATTTAAACCAAAATATGCAAGAAGATTGTTTTGAGATGTGTTGGCGTTATTTCGGTGTAAATTTAGAACTCATTATATTACGTAGCACTCACCCTTACAGTAAGCAATTGCTCTTATATTTTGGGTTCAGCCTCTTTCATGCGGAAACGAAGAAGGTTTTCTTTTCGTTTGAAGATCAGTTCAATATAAAAAACAACGATTTCATTTTCGCGCACTGATCGTGAATTGTTAACATAAAAAAATCTTATCTTCATTACATAGTATAAAATGAAGTCACTAAAAATGTATGTACGCTTAGATCTTTTAAACTACGCAACGGATTTCCATGCGGTTTTCACCATAGATAGAGTGATTCAAGAGAAAGGTTTATATGCGTAATACATGCTTATTATAGTAGAGAACATCCGAGAAATTAAAATATTAAATTCAGGCAGCGGGAAGCGAGCAGCTGGCAAGCGGGTGGTGTGGATTTTATAAAGGTTGGGTAATGGCGTTGTTTTCGTTAGCCACAGCATTGTGTGACCGGGTCTGCTTGTAATATATAAAACAAAGTCGGGTTAGTTACACTATATATAACTCGAGAACGGCTGGGCCGATTTTGATGATCTGTGATTTGTTGTATCCGCCCCGGGTATCATAATAACTATTAAAAAATCAAAAAAAATTAACAAAAAAAGTTATTAAGAAAATTCTCTCCCCATACATTTTGTATGGAACGAATTCTCATATTTTAAAAGAGCTGCGAGAATTTTGTGATAAGTATCTATAATATTGAGTAGTGAGTGATGTCCAAAAATTCAAAAACGTCAAATTTCAATGCGTTGTTTTGCTTTTATTTTAAAACATTTAATGCTGCCTCTCTTTCTTACACACTGAATGTCAATAGTCGAAAATGAGACAAACGGTGAACGTATGTCTGCAACCCCTCCAAAGGAAAAATACAATAATTATAATAAATCTCTGAAATGAAATGCATTTTGTTTTACGTAAAGCTCCACACAGGAGGCCCTGAGAAAAATAATTTCTCTCAGGACCTATGTCATCTTAGGGCATGCTGTGGAGGGTCTTTTTAAGGAAGGGGGGGGGTAGGAAGTTCTGGGAACGAAAAAGGAATGTGTGTCCGGGAGTGACGGACGTATGAATCTAACCCTCCCAACTACGGTGCAAGGCAATGGGTCGAGAGAGTCAGGCTGGAAAAGTCAAAATACCTCCCTCAACCAGTCTCTCTCGATCCGGCCCGCCACGCAGCATGTGGGCATACGCATCCGCCGCCAAGACCCGACAAAAGTCACCCCATTAACCCGGGCAATCCAAATCACCAAACGTAGCGAACCACTCGGGGCGACCTATGGCAGAGGTGTCCGGTGTCCAATAAATGGTTCCCGTGGCGGCGGCACCCATACCCGTCCCCGAAATTCCCGTAAGTAAGTAGAAAAGTAAGAAAATCATTAAAAAATATAAATCAGTACACAACGCCATCTCTGATACTGACAAAAACAAAACACGGACAGTTGCGCATCGATAATTGCTTCACTGTGTAATTTTTAGCTTAATAAGAAAACTGAATTTAATTCAACAGTTATTGATTCTAAGGCGGTACGAAGTTCGTCGGGTCAGCTAGTTATTAATAAAAAAAGTGTTTTTATTGCTTACAACAGTCCGTAAATTGATGTGATTTTGTAGTCTATATATAGAAAGACGAATAAGGTAGAAAACTAGAATGTAGGACTAATCAAGCTGCATGAATGTTAAGTCGTGGTGTTCAGCGAACACAAAAGTGATTTCACAATAGAGTACCTTCCATTGGCGCATGGCGGTGCGTTCACTAATGGACACCAGTGTCTAGCACCGCGACGGGCCGAGAGAGCTCGAACGGAATCATTCTGTTTCAGATTGCCGTTGATTCAACTGCGAATAGCTACTTATCTTTATAATATAAAAAAATATGTGTTATGAATATCGTTAAGAGGTAAAAGGGGGCAGGAAACGGGGCTTCATGGGAAAGGACACGCAGGGAAAAACAATTTATTTCTTTGAGTTGCATTGCTACGCTTGCCAGGAACTCGCTAGTATTATAATATAATATAGGTAAGTATAAAGAAATGTTTATTTTATAGTTGAATTAGTTTAACATACTTACACAAAACTGAAATAAATTAATATTCTTGTGGTGTAGAAAGTTGTGTATTAAAGTCACCGTAATAAAAAATGGACAGATTCAAATTTTGACGCTTATTTGATTGCACATTGTATACTATGTGCTGGATTTTTAGGCGATATTTAAAAGGAAGATTACGTTGTATGCGTTAACTCCTCAGGCCTTGACCATGTTTTGTTAGAGGTCAAAATATTTCCGCTGTAAAATTAAATCCAAATAAATGGAATATTTCTGAGCATATCGTAAAAAAAAAAAAAAACTGTAATTGAAAGGTGATAAAATAGGCTTTCAAATTTCAAGTATAAAAATTTTGACACCATATATAAAAAGTATTTAAAATGTTAAGCTTTACGTTTCTAACTGAAATTACTGATAACGAAAAAAAACACACGTATTTTATTAGACAAATGTAATACTGACGCTGTTGTCACCTTATTTTTTTGTAGTTAAATGAAAAAATAATTAATAAAAATATCCCAAAGTTTTTTTTTTTTTTTTTAAATACGATCCGAAACTTTGGTTCGTAAAGGTGTACATTTTACTCATTTTGTGGTTAACTTTTTGATTTGAATGTAAAGTGTGATATTTTTTCTATCTAAAATCCATGCGAGTAAAGAAGATACAACGATTTCTATGAGACCTATACATATGAGTTGTTCTGAAAAGCTTACAAATTAACCTGTGGGGTAAATATTCACATTCCTAAAAAGTGATCTAAAATTTACGACAAAAACGTGAAATCCTCCTACGCGAGAGTGTTTTTTACTGCTTATACATAAACACAGTTTCGAAATGCTCTCTCCTTGAAGTTTGTTTAAAATGTTGAAAATTACAAAAGTTAAAAAAAAAGCTTAATTGAAAAGCAACTCAGCGCCGCTACGTGGAACTCATTAAGTAGATTTATAAATCAAAATGGTGGCATATTTTTCCAGCTGTTGGGAACTGAAATTAAATCTCTCGTTGAGGTTAGCCCTCGCCACTCCTTCGCTAAAGTCCGTGCTTTAATCAGAATAAGCTCGAAACACGCTTTTGATTAAGTTATCATATAAATTTTGTACTCGCTCCACTCACAAAATATAAAATTATTATAATTTTTCCAAATGAAAACGCGAATAATTTTGTTAGCACAAAAAATTCCATTGTGGAAATATCTCAAAGTATAAGTGCCGGGATTAATTATTTAAACAGAAAGGTAAAATATTGTACGATTGTTTCTATTTATAATTTTTTCGTTAATATCTACAATAAAATTATTCCTGTACTATAAAATACAGTTATGAAGACTAACATTCGGAAAGTTTACAGAATTCATAACCATAAAAATCATGGTGTTCAAGGACACTGTCGATTATCCGACAGTTGCACCTTCAGAAAAGTATCATCGGGAAGAATACGTTACAGGGGATGTCGAATTAATAGCAATTAGTTATACGTTAACTTTTCAGCAGCCTAAAATATTACAGAACTTGACTTCGAGGTGTTTTTTTTTACATTGGCTTCACAAAGGAGACCCTGGGGAAAATAATTCCCCTCAGTGCCTTTGTCACCGTTGGGGATGCTGTGTGGAGAGTTTTTTAAGGGAAGGAAGGGAAGAAAAATAAGTAAGAGGAGATGGTAGGAATCTGGAGTCAGTAGGTCCAGAGGTGACGGACGTATTAATCTATCCAGTCCTGCTAGAGAGGCCAAAAGATGCCCTACAACTAGTTTATCCCAATCCAGCCTGCCACAGACAACACGTGGGCAGACGCATCCGCCGCCAAGATCCGAACAAACCTCACACCATGAACCCGGACACCCCTGCTAAGTCATCAAACATAGCTAACCACTTGGGGTTATCTACGGCAGAGGTGTTGGTTATCCAATAAATGGTTCCCGGGCGGTGGTATCCATAACCGCCCTACCAAATTGCAAGAATCACCTTTCTTATCTATTTACAAGTGAGAATTACTTCCTCACCTTCCTCTCCCCTATCTCCTTCCCCTCCCCACTACCTTCAGCCTCACAAAATACCCCGATTGGGGATGCCATAGTCTCACTGGCTCAAGACGGGAGCAGTTGGGACTCTTGTGCGGTGTTGATATAAAAAGAACTCCCCAATTCTTCGCTCACATTAAACTATTTTGTAAAACTATAAATCAAACTAATGGAAAACATACCACTGTCAACAGAAAAAAACCCATTAGGTGCAATACTTTTTAAAGGTTAAATAGACATTTTTCATATTTTTTTACAGGTGTTCTTTTTTATTTTCGTCCGATTTTTGTCTTTATTTAACCATTGATTATTATCTTTCATTTCCACCGGAAATTGTTATTTATTAAACATTTCCCAAGAAAGGGTTTCTTCTCTGAATAAACCAATTGTTCATCGCCCCAAGTTTTCCTGTACAGGGTCTTTAATAAAAACAGTACAATAAACCGTATTTTTGTATTAGAAAAACAAGAAAGTGTGTGGGAAATAACACGCCGAGTAGAATTTTTCAGAAACAAACAATTTCAAGTATCATAATTCAAAATAATTACATTAAATTTAAGGTTTGACAAAGGACATTGGGACTCAAAAAAAACCACATGTTATTAATTTAGTAGAAATATGATAATAACTATTTGTTTTTTGTAGTAGTATATTATTATAATCTTATATTTAACATCCCAAGTAAAGAAATATTAAAAGTGTGTTGATGAAACTTACATCCATTATAGATAACCGACCCAATTTAGGCAAATGCCTGGTATTATTATTGGTGTCGATGATTTCTAATATTATATCTTCATGTAATTGTTTGTAACCTTTTGGTTACAATTTCGGTTCCTATCAATTTCTACCGTATTTTAGAAAAAATAACTTACCAACTAAACCCTATGAATTCAAATAATATTAATGTATTTCATGTAACTCATGAGCGCAACAACACGATTTATTTATCTTTACAAAGTACAAAGCAAAGTAGCTCCCGCTGTCTGTACGCTTAGATCTTTTAAACTACGCAACGGATTTTCATGCGGTTTTCACCAATAGATAGAGTGATTCACGGGAAAGGTTTAGGTATATAATGAGTCAAGGTTTTATGTCAATTGGTTGAAATATATAATATATAAAGGGAGCGGGCTGACAAGCGGGCAGCGGGCTGGCAAGTGGTCGGTGTGGATTTGATATGTATGCAAATGAACAGATGGCGTTGTCAGAAGATGGCGTTATGTTTCGTTAGCCACTGCAACGTGTGGCCGAGACTGCTAGTGAACAATAAAGTGTTCGTCCGCTTTCGGTTGAACTAAGTTTAAATCTAAAAATAAATATATAATATTGCCGTGCAGTTGGTATCATTGCGTTTTGCTCCAGTCAATTTAATTTAATATTTCTCCTGGGTTTGGTGTTATCTATCTGGCGTACGTGATGTTCGGAGTTCACAGAAAGACTAACAAATGGCAGACTTTTTGCAAAAAAAATGTATAGTTTGATTATATTGGTATGTGGATTCCATACATTATTTTTGTCTATTATGAATTTATCAAACTCACACGAAGACTTGTGAGGTCATATTGTAGATACGTTTACTTTTTTGTTTACTTTGGAAAATGCTTTTTATTTAATATGTACTCTCAAAGGTGTCGAAAGATAATATAAGGCTGCTAATCAATAACATTAACTGTATAAGTTTTTCTTCTTCAATAATTGTAAATTCACTTAGTGGCCTATACAGTTATTTTAATAAGATGAAAACAAATCACTTTGTATACAACATTTATTTAATCAAAATAATCAACATGTTTCGAAGCCATTGGTTTGTAGGTTAAGTTTTAGATTTCTCAATGAAATGAAAACTGTTAAGAATTCGAAAATTTTATTAATGATTTTTTTAATCCTTAAAAACCTTTATTTACCCCAAACTCAAAGTATCTCTGTACAATGTATGAAATTGGACATCAAACTTCAAGCATCCATATTCAAAAGCTCAATAACTTTAAACTGCGTTTTTCTATTGCTATTTATGAAGTAGTTCAACTATTAAATGCGCATTTGAGCCACTTTGGCAGTGAGGTCAGGCCAGTGTAACGTTTTTTCCACCTTCCTTCCCACAACATTAATTTCACAAAGTCTGACAACGTTATTGGCGTGAGCTCAGGCAGGTGCAAGCAATATGCTCGCCACACACCTTAATTGCTTCAAATTGGCACTTTGAAGCATCCAATCAGACAACAGGAGGAAAATAAGTTATAGAACCAACGTAATTTATGTATTTTATCGAATCAATAATGTACCATTCCAGGTCATATCAAGGGTATAGGTTTATGCGATTCGCAATTTTGAACTTCCACATGAACAGATTTTGTTCTGATTAATTTATTGTAGTCTCTGGCCGAATTGAAAGTATTATTTGGTGCAGTGATTGGTCATCGGATTCAATTCTTTGCAGGCCCAAAATAATATGGTAGGGAAAACAATTTTTAAATTGTGAATGCATCAAAATTAGTTTGGAACCTTGAAAACAGTTACGTCAATTCATATTGCAACGTCAGATTAAAAGTTTGAATATTCTTTGAAAAGCGAAAGATACTGTCTATTGCCCGATTGGTAACTTAAGTAAACTATAAAACACTTAACAAAACAAAGAATATTCGATTGCTCTTTTTATCAATGGGAAAAAGAGACACGAGAGAGAGTCTTACCTTCAAATTTTTGATGATTGTGTTCCCTCATCACTTAAGGCCCAGTTTCATCCGATGGTTAATATTAACACTATCATATTAAACGAACATGACAGCGATTTTGCGAGAGTTTCAAATAACTGGTGTGATCACGATCGCGACAATATTTCTACTTAATATGTGGGTATTCTTATCACATATATGTAACATGATTTCAGATTTACTTTGAGAATTTTTGATATAATTTTCTTCGCAATAAAAGTAAAACCTATTACAAAACCCATCGTTAAATAAAATACTCCATATTTACCTGTTATGTGGCTATCGGTAATTGTGTTATTAGTACGAGTATATTTCTTTTATAAAGATGAAAGACATTTTGATAAATTTGTACCTATGCAAAATACAACATTTTCTCGCACCATGTTTTTTTTTTTTTATTTCGCACCACCATTATTGTTCAGAACACACACATTTATACCATATAAGTGCCAAATTTCTGTAGCTGAAACTACGGCATCTCTAATATTATTGGGAAATCTTGTTAAGCCAAATAAAGTGGGGGAGAGAAAGAGATGGGAAGGAGTAAGGTTGAGAAGTAAGGAGTAAAATCTTACCGTTTTATTTCCGAGGTTCTTAATCCGGCAGTTGAGATATGCCGTCTTCCCCAGCAGAGCAGTGACGTTCTTGGAGGCATTGAGGTCGAAGTAGGGCCCCGCCCTAGAGCCCCCGGCTGGTACCACCCCCGCACCTGCACCCCGCGACACCTCCCCGCCCAGGGAGTTGTCAAGAGGACCCGAGGTCTTGTCCTCGCCGGGAGTTGCATCCTCGCCCACCTTGCCTTGGGTCCGTTGGGCAGAAAAAACTGCAAAAAATAATTAACATTATTTATCTGCTTTCAATAAGAAAACGTTATTTTTTAGTTCATCATTTATCGTATGAACCTGATTAAATGGTCACCGTTATCTTCTGACTGATATTTATTTATTACACGGCCTGGTGGGTTTTATTTATTTATTCTTAGTATATTTGCATTACAAAGGTATAGTATATTGTCCTCTACACTAGGAGTTCACCTGTATTGTAGAGGACATTTTTTAGTTGTAAATTATAAAATGTAAGTAGTAAATTACAGTAAATTATTCTATAAATTATATCAAATTATCATATTATTATTAATATAAATACTAACAAATTATTATATTCAGTAAATTATAAAATGTAAGTAGTAAAGGTCATTTTTAGTTGTAAATTATAAATTATAAAATGTACCTAAGTAGTAAAATAAAAACAAACAGTGGTCTTAGTTTATATAAAGAAGAAACAATAAAAATCCAAATATTCATTAACAATAAAATTAAAATATAAAATCGACTTCTATACGACAAAATTATAAATTAAAAGGATTGTAGCCAGTTCCATATGTATTTTTTGTATTCAATAATATTAGTTGTTTTATATTGTGTTGGTTTTATATTGTGTTTTTCTTATAACAGAAACTAAGAATCCTCACAATTGAATTTAAAAGATTCTACAAAACAAAATAATAGCAGCATAAAAGTTATTTGGTAGTATATACCTACCTACCAAATAACTTCTATGCTTTTTTTTTTTTGTTCTTTATTCATTGCTTAAATTATTTACATTGTCCCTAAGTGGATTTTTCGACCATTATGCTAGGCTGATGCCCGTGTTATGGTAGTCGTCTCTGGTCTACTTGTGTTTTATAGAATAAAAATGATAAAATAAACAACATTTATACTGATTAGTTTTGAGATGAAATATATCGCCAAGAACGAAATATTTATTTCCGAGACTGTGAAGTCTCGGAATCGGATAATTTTGATAAGCTAGTGTCCTGGTGTTATTGAAATAAAAGGGTAATAAATGTCGGCATGATTTTTTGGGAACATGGATATTGATAAATTGAAGTAATTTAGGACAGTCAATTTTGTAATGCAGTATTTTATGTAATAGTATTAAATATGTACCCAAAGGCGGCTGGTTGCACAATGTGTTAGTGTGCAGCACTGGTAAATTATATCGCCTAAAATTACTTTATAATATCTTACCGAAAAATATAAAATCTATGAATCTCATTAAAAATATCACCTACCAATAAAATGCCTAATATAATATGAATCAGGGAGAGCGGATTCTCTAAGTTCCGCGCGATGCTGCCCTGTTCCCCGTGTGCAGGCCGATTACAAGCGGATCGAATTATGTTTTTGTACCGAATATATTCGTGTGCCACACGGGTAGCCTTTATCATACAAACATAAATTTGGATTTGGGGCCCATGTTATCTTTGAAGATGCTGTGTTGAGGGTTTTTTAAGGAAAGAAAGGAGAGGAAATTCTAGGAAGGAAAAAGGTGTGAGGGTGGGTAGGAATCTGGGGGTTCAATGTGTACAGGAGTGACGAGCGTATGAACCCATCCCTCCCACTGCGTTGCTAGATGATGGGTCGAAAGAAGAGTCCTGCTGGAAAGATCTGAGGGAAAAAGTCCCTCATCTAGTGCCACCCGAAACGGCCAATCACGCAGTATGTAGGCAAAAGCATCCGCCGCCAACGCCTAGACAAACCTCACTCCATTAAACCGGGCACCCCTGCTAAGACCACTTGGGGTTTTAGTTATCGAATAAAAAGCCCCGGGGTGGCGCTACCCATACCCAACTCCTAAATTTCGAAAAAAATGTATGTCCTATTTTCATTTCTTTACCTGTCCCTATTTATTGTGTAGCTCCTCAAAAGTACCTACGTGTATTTGAGCTTTGGGTTTTTAAAATCGCAAAAGAAACCTACTCAATATTAAAGAAAGTCTGACTAAAGAATATAAATTTCTAAGCATGATTAATTGTGTAAGCTTATCGAGAAAGGTGAACAACACCAAAAAAGATTTTCAGTATGAGTATTATTATTTTCTTTAAAAATCTGTTTGAATATTATCTCTTTTGTCCTTTATACATCGACGATTTTGTAAATCTGCTTTTTGTTTAAAACCCAAAGAAAATGAAGTCTCGAAACTCGATTTAAAATGTTTACAAGATGTCCTTGTGCCCTAAATAAGAATCAAAAAAGCTTTTGTTTCGAGCGAAAGGGATTTGATTATTTAAATTGCCTTTCAATAGGCCCTTGTAATTACGCAGTAAGATGACTACCGAATCATTTCTGAAAACAGAATTTGGTCGGAATTTAAAACGGCACAGGAAATGGAGTTATTTTATATAATTAATGAAAAGTCCCTTCACTTAAGATTTGAACATGACGAAAATTAGGTTTCAATTAATTTCACGTTCAAGTTATTTGAGAGACAAAGATAAAAATTGGTTTATCGAAATTTACTTGAAAGCACACATGTGAATTGCATTGCTTAAATGGTTTTAACAGATATGAATAGTACTTCTCCATCCTCAGCTTTAAAACGTACTCCATTTATAGACATAGTTTCAAGAACTCTAGGGGACCACTTTTTGCAGTTGGAACTCTTGTGTGGTACTCATATAAAAATGAAATAAATCGAAAGAGGTGTCCATGTGCTCAAAGTAAGACCAAATTTTCCGTACGTACTTCTGGTGAAATTGATGAAAGATTTTCTTACATCAAATTCTTCCTTGAACAGAGAAATTCCCCGGCCTAGGTGACGAAAGATCCAACGTAAATAAGTGATAAGTGATAACAACGGTAGGTAATTTGTATAACCCTTCAAAAAATTGGCATTTTTTTCGGTTGATCAAAATATTTTCGCTTTACAACTAAATGCAAATATTTTGAATACTTCTGAGCACATTCCAAAACTAAAAACTGTTTTAGAAAGGTGATGAAATACGCTTTCAAATTATATAATTCGAAATAAACATTTATTTTTTTAATTATAAAATTTTTGCACACAAACATAAAAAAGTTTTAAAAATGGCTCATCTTACGTTTTTTCTAACTAAAGTTACAGATAATAAAAAATAATAAAAACACATACGTATTTTATTAGACAAACGTATAACAAACACATATTATCTCACTTTTTGTCGCTCTATGTAAAAATAATTTATAAAAAATTCCCGAAGTTTAAAATTTTTTTTTCAATTTGCGATTCAAAACGTTGCATACATAAAAGTGTACATTTTACTTTTTTAGTGGCTATTTTTTAGATTAGATTAAATAAAGCGTGGTGTTTTCCCTTTCTAACACCTTTTAGAACATATTTTTCACTATGATAATAAGGGAGTTACAGCGTTTTATACGAGACCTATGTGCGCTGGGACAAATATGGTCTCCTGCCATTCTAAGGGTATCTATAAATGTAAGGCAATGTTTGTAAATGTGTGCCTCAAAAACAACTAACCGATTTCGCAAGTTTATTTCAAAATTTATTCTTATTATCGCCAGAAGCATTTAGATATTTATAGTACAAGAAGACGGGAACGCCATGAAATTTCGAAAAACTCCGCGTAATGCCCGGATAGCGCCGGGGACTTCAGCTGTTATATAGAAATAATGTCCCGGTGTGGCTTTATTTTTTATTCAGTTTCTTTCCAAAATTGATGAAATTTTGCGTGATTGACCTTCGAAACAAGAGGAAGAAAACTTTTACATGATATTTCAAAGAAACGATCTCAATCCCCAATTCAAATTTCTTGAAGCAGTTTAAATCCCTTACAAGGATGGATAATTTACCTAGTTATTTATAAGAACGAACTAAGATTTAAAAATATACATTTTGTGACCGTTTTAAAGATCCTAATAAACAGTAGTTTAATTTAAGACATGCACTTAAAGTAATGCACCGTTTTCTCAGTGTCGCCTTTTGTGCATTGTTGAAAAAAGAGGTCATATCGCAATCTTAATGTGTAAAGGCAACGTTTAAGGCTCCCAACCAAGTAAGAGCATAGAAGATAACTTTCAAATTATTACGAAGCAAGACAGGAATAAATTATCCCCCTGTTTGTTTAAATGGTTTGCATAAATTTTCTGCTTTCCAGTTTTATTTAAATGAATAATTAGCGTTATGGTAAAGCGCTGTACAAGATATGAAAACACTTGATTACATCGTATTTTATTGCAGTTAATGTGTTGTATTTTATTTTAGTACTTCAACAACACTAGTAAACTGAAACGTGATAATTAACATTTTGAAGGACTAATCTGGGGGTTTCTAAGAAATTTTGTTGTTTCTTCTGGAAACCAACAAAGCAATCGTACGGCTTAAATACTGTTATTAGAAAATTTAGGAATATACCTTTCTTAATAAACTCTAAAATAGCATTTGTTCATTATTATTAAAGTACTAAAAATATGTTGTGGGGGTAAGTATGAACCTAAGATAATGTGTGAGATACAAAGTATTTGGCACGATACCTACGTGAATAAATATTTTACTTCTTCTAAATTGGCAAATTATTTGTGGGTTAATGATGATTATTTAAAAAAAATTCTATGTAAAATAAAATATAACATAAACAATATTAGTTATTAAAAAAAAAACATTCTGATGGGATTAAATTTAATTTACAAACCACTGATTTATTTACTTTAGAACAAAACTTTTACGAATGAAAAATTAAATATCCAACCTAAAAACGGCTATTTACGACTTTTTTTTAGTAATTACATTAGCAAAAAATTGTATAAAAATCATGAAAAATTGAACTGTTTAATGGCCCATAATTTATAATTTAAAATGTAAATAAATAAATTTGCACATATCCGTACTAGAAATTTCCTCCACCTCTTTTCCGTTTGATATATGTATTAGGGCCTCAAATCCAAATTTAAGTTTTGTTTGAAAAAGGGCGCACGCCGTTTCCCTTAAGATCTCCTACTGTAAATAATATACATATTTATTTATGTAATATTTGTATGTTTCTACAATAATTAACATTTTTTTACATGTTAAACAGATTTGTAATATGAATGTAATAAAAGTCTTTCCTCACCATAAAGAGACAAGGTTTGTGTTTGGTGAGTGAATTCATACTCAATTATGTTATCAACATTATCATTTGAGTAGGTGAATAATAATATTGCAAAATAGAAACTTGAGATATATCAATTATCAGATTTAAATGCAGTGAAATATTAATAAAAGTAATGTTACTCATATATATGTACAGAAATTTATAGTACCTATGTTGGGATAATTAATTTTCATTTTGGTTGCATAATATAGATACATAGAAAAAGTAGCCGAGCCGTTCCCCTAAAATTTTCTAATATTAGGATATAGTTTTATTGTACTAGCAAGTCATCCTCACACACAAAGCCAAGACAGTTGTTATTGTTAGAAAACTCGCCCAAATTTGAAAAAAAAAACTGTATTTGTATTCCTGCACTATTATCGACTCTGTTAAAATACTTTTTTCGCATCACTTGTAATTGAATAATCTCTTTTTTAGTATAAAATATTTGTGAAATTGCTTTACTTTCGATTCATGATATTTCTAGTGAGGTAGGCAAGGTAAAATAATACCTAATATCGTTGGTGACTTAGCAGGGGAGCCTAGGTTCATGGGGTTAGGTTTCGTCTCCTTAGTTCGTATTTGTCCAACAGACCATTAAAAAATTTTACATGGGGAGAAGGTTTTCTTTCATTATTTCATGAAACATCATGATAGGTGTTTAACATAAAGCTATTTCCGTGAAGGCAAAAGTCTCTATATTTTAAATAATTCTTAGTTTAGTGATTAACTATTATTTTTTGTACTTTATTTTTAATTTTAAAGTGGAGATTGAACAAAAGCTAAAATGGTCTGTTGGACAAATAAGAACTGAGGCGATGGTTTATCTAAGTCTTGTGGCAAATGCGTTTGCCCATCTACTGCATAGCCGGCCGGATCGAGAGAGACTGATTGAGGGAGACCTAACTTAGACTTCTCCAGCCGGACTCTCTCGACCAATCGCTTAGCACCGCAGTGGGAGGGGTGGAATCATACGTCCCTCACTCTTAACACCATGGATTTCTACCCACCATGCATACCTTTTCATTCACAGAATTTCCTCTCCTACCTTTCCCTGAAAACACCCACCACATAGCATCTTCGAAGATGTCATAGGCTTGAGGGATTTTTTATTTCTCAGAGCCTCTTGTGTGGAGTTAATGTAAAAATATTTTTTTAAATTTAAATAATAACAAATTAAATTTCACAACCATAGTAAGAGAGGCAGAGGCTCACACAGAAAAACATTGTAAATAAAATGAACAATGTTTTGAGAAAAAAAACTAAAAGCTTTTCAACGTGATATTTTGGCAGTCCTCGCAAAACCAGTGTGAGGCCAAAACATGTTTTTAATATCGCGGCTGGAGGAGATAAGAAAATCACTTTAGTGGGAAAACGTAATAATGTTTGAATAATGATTTTCCGAAACGGCTAATGCTCGCCAACTTGTACGTAGCTCTTGTACTCGGTACTCATTTTAAGCTCGGAAGAAGGCGCTTAACCTTTTCATGGCAATGGGCATTATGGAAACATGACTCAAATCTTAGATTACGAAACTCTGAAATAATCGAATGATGTTAAGTATATATTTTTTACAATAGCTCCACACAGGTAGGTGTAGCCCTGTAAAAAAATTCTATGTCGTGTTTGGGAATACTGCGTGGAGTTTTTTTTTTCAGGAAAGGAAAGGAGGGGAAGTCCTGGGAAGAAAAAAGATAAGATTGGTGGATAAGAATCAGGGGTCAATGTGTCTATGATTAACGGACATACGAATCAATCCCTAACACTGCGGTGCAAGGCGATGGCCGAGAGAGTACAGCTGGATTCAGTACAAAGCTTGAGTTCAAAAAGTCTCCAACAGTCTCTGCCGATCTGGCCTGCCTCGTAATTGATGGGAAGACGCATCCCTCACCAAGATCCGGACAAACGGGAACCCCTGCTAAGTTACTAAATGTAGCTTGCCACTTGGGGTGGGTATGACAGAGGTGATTGTAATCCAATAAAAGGAGAGAGGTGTTTGTAATTCAATTTGGGAGGCGGGAATGGGTACAGCCGCCCCGGGAACATTTATTGGATAACCAACACCTCTGCCATAGATCACCCCAAGTGGTTTTCCTTCCCAGAACTCTCCTCTCTTTCCCTTAAAAAAAACCCTCCACACAACATCCCCAAAGATGAAATAGGCCATGACGGAAATCATTTTCCTCAGGGCCTCCTGTACTCTAATCCCTCAGATTCAAGCAACAGAAAAATATTATTGTTTTGAATAACGCTCACCTACATTTCTAAACTTTGAAATAATTTAATTCAATTTTTCCAATGAATTGATATGCGGTTATTACATTGGTTGTTCGCTTAACCTTATTCAATAAAAAAAAGGTTTGCTTATACGAATTAATTTTTTGGATGTTAAAATTACCTAATTTAATCACCAGCATGCAACTGCTAGGTTACTGCGTTATTTGCCTAGTTTAATCTTTCAAACACTTAAAACAAAGCTAAACGATGGTATTATTTATTAATTATTCCCATCTGCAATCATTAATACTCATTGGGAAAGCATTTATCATTCGATCAAATTCAATGGTATTACAAAGGAATATTTTTTTTCTGTATTATATAAACCAGCAAATACGAAAGAACTCAACATAAACAATGTATTCCTCGTGCCTTTATCCTGAGAAGTTGTTATTTTTATTTTTTTTTTTTCAAAGGTAAAAAATTATTAACAAATTTTTGAATTTCTCGCTACGCTATCTTAGTAATTTTATTTAATTTTAATTTACGTGTCTACTTTTATGTTTTAAAAGAAAACCTTTAAGGATTAAAGGTCATATTTGTTTTGGAATTGTTTGCTGAAAAAGTTCTAAATATTCGCAGCATAAAAGAAAATAATTAACAATAACACAATTACGTATCTCTAGAACTCAATGTTGTTCCTTTATTCGCGAGTTTTTTGATGGGACTAAAAAATACAGAAACAAAAGGAAAAATAACATCGAGAAAAACGTTATAAAGGATAAAATAATAATTGCCGAGGAAAGGTTAAATAAATATTTTATAACAACACGAGTGACTTTGACTTTGAAACATGTAAATAAGCTCCGTCTCATTCATTGTACAAACACGAGAACCAAATCGTCCGAGTAACAAATAATAAATCTGCCCATCCCCTAAGAGAGGTCGAGTCTATTTTATTCGAGGGTCAGCCATGTTGAGGGATGTTGATCCAGTTAAAGCCGGGAGGGTGGGACAGTCCAGTCCGGGCGGGTCCTCCAGAGGAAGCTGCGACGGATGGACCGTAAAGAGATCCGGGTCATTTACTGGGCATGGGAAGTTTATTTCGCACCCCGATCCTAGCAGGGTGGCGGAGTGACATATGGAACGGTGATGTACGGACGTTTGGATATATGTTATACACGCTTTGGCCTGCCAAATTAAAGGTCAAGAATTTTGTTTAATTTTTAGCTGTATTTTTTTATAGAATATTCTCTTTTATAATAACTTTGAAGGTTATTCGCATCAATGTAATATATCATTAAAGAAGAAAATTATACTTACAAATTTAAACGAAATATGAGAAAACACAAGGCACAGAAAAATAGAAAGCTGACGGTTGTAACTCGGACTCGAACCCAGGATCTCTCGTCTTACCAAATATGAGATTATTTTTTGTTAGAAACTTTGGTTTTTGTTAGTATAATTTTATACCCTGAAGATGCTTGTGTTAAGCGAAACCGGTCGGTATGGAAAAAATAAAATTATTAAAATCGTGGTTACAAACAAAGTGATTTTTTATTTCAATAAATATGAGATTGACTAAAATAATAAAAAAATATGCGGTCTCAGTTGCCGAATTGCTTAAATTATGGCATTCGTCCCGGTATGGCGAGAGAGCCTGGGCTCGAGTTCCAGTAGCGGCCTTTAGTTTTTTTGATTTTTCTTGTTCTTTTTCATATTTCATTTAGATTTGTTAGTGTGATCTTCTTCTTTAATGCTAGACAATGTCGTTTTTATTTGTCATTGTTTCAGATTGTTTGACAAAATTTTTATAAACTGTGTTAAATTTATGTTCAAGTTATACACATTTTGATACCACCAAAACTACCCTTTTACCATAAGTTATTAGACAACATTTACAAAAACAAGTATCTACCCAAAACGTTTTTTTATTCGTTTTCTCTTTACAGAGTGATAAGGACGTACTTATTTTAACCGGTGTTTCCTGACGTTGTTTGAAGTAAAAAATGTGAATGAAATTTTGGTCTCTTGGCGGTTCACCGGCTGAGTTACCAGTGTCGACATGCGGAAGAATTTATGTTTTACGGATAATAAGGATTTTCAAAAATCAATATTTTTACCAATATTCAATAGTGTAGGTAATAGGAAATGATATTTCCCAAAGTGGAACATCTCCATTTCCAAAAAAAAGTGAAATAACTAGGAGGGTATATAATGTAAATGAACATTATTATCTCATTTCAACTAAAAAACGTAATTTTATTGCAAATTAAAAGGTAAGGATATTTCAATTTATGATTACTTTTTTTTCAATTGTATAGATATTTCTCTTTTCACAAAATTCGAACTTTACGAGTTCTCTTTAAAGAAAGTTGGGTTTTTACAAATGAAGTTTTCTTATTATTCATCAAGTCTAAAGATTATCATTAACCCCAAGTGATTATTCACTTAAAACTGATATTCACTGCAATATTCAATTTTTGTAGATATTTATTTCTCTTTGTGAAAACGCTCCTCAAATTACAATTATTGAATAAAATATTTTCATTAATATAAGGCTTGAGTATTAAATATATTAGTTGTAAGTAGGTACTTTGTATTAAAATTATAAATTACAAATTTCTTACTTAACGGTGACTAGATTATCCCAAAAATATAATTTTATTTCCTCAATTGCTACCCGGAGCACAGAATGTAGCAAGGGCTAATACATTACTCTCGGCAGTATAACGTACCTCGCTCCACACGGAATGAACCTGTTCGCTGTGTCCTAGTTGCTCGGTTTTGAGGCAGTTGTAAGGTAGATCGGGGTGAGCCGTCACGTGATTCGGTTCGTGTTCGGTCAACTGTGTAATTAGTAATGGTTAGTTACAGGTAACAAACACACAGAGCTTACGTTGTAAGTATGTATATTATTGAAATTGTTTGGATATTAGCGAAATCGTGTTCAGAAGGCAGTGAACTTTCAAAGTATTGACGTTTTACGTTATATTTAAACTCCAAGGTATTAAATAGCAAATGCCGCAAAATACACATAAATATATTTTAATTTATCCATAAGTCAGAACACATCATATAAATTGAAATTGTATTTTAATATTCTTGTACTCCTAACATTAATTAAAGGTAGATATTATTATTTTTGCGATCGAGTTGCATTTTTATGAAAAAGGAGATCGAAACAATCTTACTCTATCCTTGGTGGACCGAAATGTTTGGTAAAATGTCAACGTACGAAATATTTATGCACTTTTATAAACTGTATAATATTTCAATAAAATATAATGCACACTAGTTACCGCTAATAATAACTAATAACCAATAATAACTAATAACCACTAATACCGCTTTCATGTTTATTTGATGTTGTTGGTTTAAGCATGTGTTGCTTTAAATCTACAATATTCACACGTTATGTTCTTACTTCTACTGTTTGTTATTGCCACTACTTGTATATTTTACCATTTCTCAATAACTCTAACTGTATGTGTTCTAAATTAGTAATTTCTGTAAAAATATATTGGTGAACAGTGTACATGTACAACCGTTTTGTTGAGACCGAAAAATAAAAAAAATAAAACTTTAATTAACATGATTTAGATGTTTTTCTAATTTTCAATATGTTGTTAATTACATGTTCATGTTTCCTTTCTTAGTTATTATTTGCAAAGCATTCCTTGATGGAAACTGCGCTCTAAAAGTAAGAAAACAAACGTTTTAATATTATCGTGTTGCCAGAAATTAACAATGAGATAAATATAACTCAAATTATCTCAATAAGGCAGTACCCCGAAAACGAACTGAACTTTTCATTTAAAGTGAGCAGTTCTTCAGTAAAATTTCACACAAAATATTTATTAGCAAAATGTTCAAATAATACGTAACTTCTCTTAAATCTTTTACGATGCAAAGTTTTTTCTAGCTTTCTTCCATCTGAAAGTCGAAAGAAATTCAACATTTTATTCTCATTTTTAATTTCCTTTGTAACAACTGTTTTTGAAATATTCACTTTTTGAAAAACGAATCGTGGAACCTGCAGAAAGCTTGCTCATGACAGATGGAATATTTAAATATTTGGAATAACGTTCTTATAAAAGTAAATTTAAAGAGAACCTGAAAGGCCAAAAATCTTTGAGATCTTGCCGAACTGAAAAAAAAAACAAGTGAATATTCTTAACTAAGAAGTAAGCAGCAATATCCGCCAAACGGTGAGCTGTGTATTGATAATAATAAATCATAAATAATGTTGGATTCATTATTTTCTAAGATGAAGATGATGTATGTAGGTATTTAACATTGATAAGAAAGATTTATTGAAATTGGCCATTTGTCTTGCAAATGCACTTTTTTGCAACGTAAATTTTATCATTACTTCTGCTAAAATCTTTTGACTTGGAAGATTAGAAATTTTAATCAAACTATTCAAATTATTTCGTACAAAATACAAAACATCAAAATAATATTTATAATATATACCAAAATTTGTACCTTTTTAGATGGAATATAGTCAGATCAAAAAAAATTATACGTTGCGTAAAACGCAAAAAGTAAATATGAATTTAGAATTTTTTTTTCAACTCTGCCCTGGAGTTTTGAATAGGTATAAATTAAAAAATATATATTCAAATCACACTTGCTATTTGTGGGCTTTCACATCTGCCCTGATGATGGACACTGTAACGCTGTTCGAAGGGTTGACCAATGAAGCACTTCTTCCAAATTAGCAGAACATCTCTTAGTGAATAATCACGTTCCACTTAACAACAACCCTAAACTCTTACATATATAGAGAAAGGGTCTTAGATTAAAATGACGTGAATAATTAGAAATCAATAAATGAACCAATGACCCTAAAACATTAATTAATAAAGTGACGAAATTTATCTTTTTACCACTTTTCATTATGTTCACGAGACCAAACAATATAACACATTCGAGGTACTTTAACCAGCCAGCGGCAAAGAATCGAAATTTAGTCGAAAGATGCTCTTACGACCATACAGGGCGATTCCAATGAGAAAGATTAATTATTCTCCGTACCAGCTTTATAAAATTACAACTAAGTAAAGATTTTTATTTAATTTAAAATTTGCTTTAATTTATACCTACATCCAAAAATGCTGAAAGACGTGATAATAAAACTTTTAAAATGTACTTTTTTTAATTATTTTTTTAAGATAAGTATTTATAATTTTTCAATAATGTCTTGAAATGTGTGTTATATAATACAAAATTTTGTTTGAAGATTTAACAAATCTGCCAACGACCTTATTATGCAAAAAATTAACACGTTTTCTCATCATTTAAAACACAACTTTACCAGATAAAAGAACAATCATTCGAAATCAATTCATACATTTTTGTGGAAAAGGGTCAATATGGCAAATTTATTTATTTAAAAATGACATATTTTTGGTTTTGTCTGGTTATTCCCTCTAAAACAAGTCAATAGCACGTCTTTATCAAACAATTAAAAACAATTTATCATTTAATGCAGGGAAAACAGATTTCCCAGTCCCCACAAAATAAAGAATCGTCATCAAAATTATTCACTACAATTTAAGTGGCGGGTGTGGGTACCGCCACCCCGGGAACCATTTGTTGGATAACCAACACCTCTGCCATAGGTCACCCCGAGTGGTTCGCTACGTTTGGTGACTTAGCCGGGGTGCCCGGTTTCATGGGATGAGATTTGTCCAGGTCTTTGCGGCAGATGCATCTACACACCTGCGTGGCGGGCCCGATCCCAAGCCCGATAGAGACTGGTTGAGGGAAGCCTTTTGACTGCTCCAGCCGGACTCTCTCAACCCATCGCCTTGCATCGCAATTTGAGAGATGGATTCAAACGTCTCTTAAAATTAATTCCCTCCACACAACATCCCCTAAGATGACAAAGGCCCAAAAGAAGAGAAGTAGATAACGTAAAAAAAATGTCAAGAAATCGTATTAACCGGTAACAAATCATTTTAACGACCTTTAAAACTAGAATTGGACGGGGTTAAAGAGAATCATATAAATAAATCGTCTCAAAGTAGCAATCACAATAATAAAAAAATAAAAAATATGCATGCCAAACTGAATTATGTATATCTTACATTATTAAATTTGATTTTAATTAGATAGAATTTTTTTCATAATACTTTTTAGAATACTTTGAAGTTATTTTACTTGCCATATTAAAATATTCTCACCGTAAGAATCGTTATAATCTGAAACATTCATGAAAATACAATATGCCCTGAAAAAGATTTATACCTTCCTACTTTATTGAGACGTAAAAATGAATGCTAGCTTTCAATTTCCGATAAATAACCCTCTTATTCAGAATTATTGTAACTTATAAAATATTCTTAAAGGCATACGTTTATTAAAATATTAAAAGGCTAAGTATCTTACAACGCCACCGTAAGGGTACTTTAAGGCTACAAAGTAGAAAGCGTTTTTGGCAGGGCTTATTTTAGCATAGCTGAAATAAGCCAAGCCATGAAAATACAGCGCGCATATAGCATAGTCTGACACAAGCATAACATTCTAAATAAGATGGAATGAGAAATTTTTTAATTTTAATATTAATAATATCAAATGGAGTTTTTCAGTAGCCTTATGGCATCTGAAGAAATTACAAAGAGAAATTATCTTTTTGCTTATATACATTTCTTTAAATGCTTTTGAAGCTCAAATAATTTTTAAGCTTTGAATTATTCATTTGAAATGTCTGTTGCTGTTTAGTTAAAAACGCTAAGGCGTGTAATTTTCTAAGAAAAAAAATTAAAATAGCAGGTTTTCTTTGTTAAAATGCCGAACATTATTAGTAATTCAGTTTAAAAATTCTGATTTATCGTGCATTAGAACTCGTCGGATTGTATTGTAATATTTTTTTAATTTAATAAAATTATCGTTTTGAGATGGGGGTATGGGTATCGCCATCAACGGGATCCCGTTGGTGGCCAGTATCTTTTCTCGGAAGATTTTTTCAATGTAGATGAGTGTTTCAGGCTGATAATTATTGATTATAATATTTGTTATCTACCCTTTGTGCTATGCATAAAAATCTTGTTTAAACGTTAGTTTATCAATTAAAAATAATAATTACTTTAATTTTTACTTAATTACTCGTATGCTATTGGAATAAGAACAATAAAAAAAACAAAAGAAAATCGAAATAAAATAAAATGATTTCTCATTCATTATTTACATCTAAAAAGTGGTGGACTTATTTGGCTTTAAATGAATCGAAGTTTAAATTAAATATGTCAGCGACATCCATCGGTCAGTTCATTACCCAGCCTATATATTCTTTCAGCCACAGAATTCGTAGCGAAGCTATTGTTGTAAAATAAAATATTCCGTCTAGAATATTTTGGAGGTACGTGTAAGGATAACAAGTTATCCCAAGTAGTGAGTTTACCAGGGGTGCGCGGGTTTATGGGATAAGGTTAGTCGAGGTCTAGGGCGGAGGATGTGTCTGCCTTGCCGATCGAGGAAGGCTTTTTGCCCTCTCCAACCAGACTGTTTTGATCCGTCACCCTATTACACGTCACACCATTATTGAAGGGATGGATTTATATGTTTGTCACTCCGATCCCGACCCAGATACACTGGCCCCTAGATTCCTACCTAGCCCTCGCACCCTTTCCTTCCCAGATCTTTCTCTCATTCCTTTCCTTAAAAATATCCTAGATACACATCATAAAATGTTTTCTGATAATTATATACGAGCGCCTTATATATCTCTTTTGATTCCAAATTTTTTCTTTTCTTTTATTTTACTGTTTTTCTTGTATAATAATTCGACAAACACTGTTTTCTTGTTAATTCGATGCTTGGTTCTAGAACCTAGTGTACTACTACTATCCTACTGTATCATATATTATGAAATTGTGAATATTTACTTTACTTAATAATACATTTATAAATGACATGTACCTAACTACCTAATATAAACGAAACCTGTCAATTTGAACGAGAGACCTTCCTAGCTGGACAGTCAAAGTTGCTTAAACTGTGAATGTACTTTTATAAAAAAATAAATTAATAAATAAATACAGCATCTCCTAAGAAGACAGGCCTTGAAGGAAATTCCTTTCCTCGGGGCCTCCTATGTGGAGCTAATGTAAAAATATTTAAATTTGAATACAAAAATTATTATAACCAATAACTAGTATTTATAAATAAGGTACCTACTTGGTAAAAAAAAGCGGAATAGTGTTGGTTAGTGCACGCTTTCTTTGTCAAAAAATTCCATTGTAATATACCAAAAAAATCGAACAAGAACGTTCAGAGGTCCATTTATTAGTTTATTGTGGGACTCGATACTAAAAGAAAATTGAAAACACGTATTGTAAAAATTACGTTTTCCGCATAAAATTTTCCCTGAACCGCATTCATTATTTATTAACTTACAGTTACCATTTAATTTCATAACAGAAGAACAACACGAACAACCATTTTCAATGAAAACGTCAAACAGACAAAACAGGGAGTGGCACTAAAAACTATATAAATTCTGGAAATATAGGTGGTTAAGATTCGTTAAAAAATATTAAAAACATAAACAATTTACGAGGAAGATCGGTAAGATCCTCGGCTCTTGCCCAGGTACAAAATCACAAGAAAGCTATGAACTGCAGAAATTTTTCACAACATTTTGTTTCAGTATAATTATAACTGTATGTTATCAATAAGATAGCGTTCTTGGTTGAAAAATAGAATGATTTCTTCCCGTAAAAGAGACAGTTACGGCTTTGGAGAGGTGAGATTTGTTAAGAATCGACAAAATTGATGCATTTGAGGGAGATTTTGAACAAAACTAAACGCGAAAAGGCTAATCAAGGAGAAAATTAAGTGTTTTTGGGGTAATGAATTGCGGTTTATGTAATACCCACTTATAAATAATATGTCTTCATGCTGTGAAACTTATTACATATCTGTATTCAACGTTTTATATTTTTGCGGACCAACGCCACATACGAACATGAAACTCATTTCATTGTGTTCATTGACTTCAGTGAACACTAGGAAACCTAATTTTTTAAATGTCACGAGCCAATCAATAAACATTCATCTTGGTGACTTTTTTCAGTTCCAGACTTCTGTTTTATTTTACATTTTACAAGAGGAAACAAAAAATGCCAAATTTGATAAAAACAAAAATTTAAGCAACTTTGGCAGTTATTTGTGACTAATAAGTGGTTATTTTTATTATAATTATATAAAATATTTATCCAAAAGCGTTTTGTTGGATTGAAACAATTTTGGATAATGTTTTCTAAATTTTTTTTTGTTTAAAATTTGTTAGTTCGCCATTTAAATATTGGTTTAGCAAGAAAAACATCTACCGATCAAATCATTTAAACTCCACACCGATTATGTTTTTCGAAATGTGGTTAGTTTAAGTTAGGTTATGGAATGTCCTTATAAATCTTATTCTACATTCTGACCACATGTGGTTGCTCAACTGACAATATATTTTCCGACAGAAAACATTTTGGAAGTGACCACAGCCGCAATACTTAGCTGACCATTTAAATAATAGGCTTTTTTAAATAATGGTGAAAAGCATCTGAGCCATGTTTTTATTTAATCATTTCCACGGTTTAAACCGTTGATTGCTTGTCCCAGATACATACAAGTCTTACCGATCTTCTCATAAACTCCGCTATCAAAAACAAAATAATTAACTCTTTATAGCTCAAAATCAATTGCATGAGGTTAAAAGCAGAACCAGTTTAATATCCAGAAATAAAATGAGAATAGCTCTTTTGCTTATTTACGCTGGCTTTCAGGTAACAGGTAAACTCAGAGGTTAATGCAGCGCATTTCTCATCGTAAAGGAAGCACGCCAACTCCCACCACCCTCCGCATTCGTAATTTAATATCCTGCCTGGATTGCACTGCTCCTATGCTAGGGTATATTGCTATGCTAGGGTATAATAGATAAACCTTGCGGAATCGCAATTCGCTTAACGATGTTAACTTGCTTAGATGGACGATTTTCTACATATTAATTTGTTATTGCATTTACCTGCTTCTTGCCACACAACAATTCAACATGAGACATTTTGATAAAACAATGCACACAATTTTCAGGGAGTTCTGTTTTCTGGAAAATTATATAGATTACTGTTTTCCGTCTCAGAACAGACATACAAATTTACTTATATGTACAAGAAAAAAATTATAAACGTTCAGATTTCCGGCAATTAAATTACAGCGTGAAAGTTATGGGAGCATAATATTTTTGATAACGACTGGAGCGCTTTTTGCCACAATATGTCACTATTTAAAATACCTCGGATTGCTTTGCTGCCAATTTTGCTAAATTTTCCCTTATTTGTAAGTAATTAAGTAGAAGTTTACGATTTCATAATTTTTTTTATTTATCCTACGAATATGACGTAACAATCAACAAAAGATAGGTGGATTCACTGGCTATATAGAACTATAATCAGTTTGTATGTCTTCATATTAAAATTCGGAGGTATGATTTTTTTAATGTCGTCGGAAAAAAAACACCAACTTTGAGGAATTATTAGAAAATTTTTATAAAGTGCGCTGTCGCTTGAGTGGTTAAAATCGCTCTAAAATGGCGCCAATCACTCCGTGTAATCTGTTTTTTTTTATGTAGCACCATTACGCTTTCAACTAGTAAATTCTGGCATCACTAAAGTTTTTTTTGCAATATTTTTAGGCCATACCTAACTATTATCTAGGTAAACATAGTTTACATTATTGAATGTGAATGTATGTCTAATATTTTAGCTATATGTAGAAAACAAGATAAAACGCTATATGTTTTTTTAATGTGTTGAATTTTGTGTGGAGTTGGGTTATTATCTTCAAGTAATAAGAACATAATGCTTTAGTTTTTATATAAATAATGTTCATTTCAAGAATAGTGTATTAAAAATTTTCTGTTAATACTGATCGCTAAGAAACGATGTAAGTAATTACGTACTTTTTAGCTACATTAAGAAATAAAGGACCCTCTTTTGTGTTTCCCAATCGTTTAAAAATCAATTCAAATTCAGATGTCCTTTTCGATATTAGAAAAGAGAAAATCTAAATCTCCAAGGCGGGTGAAAATCATAATGTAATAGCTGAATGGGGGGAAGATTAGCAGCCATTATTAAACTAATTTCATTTTATTGATCCCTTACTTATCCCCAAGGGATGAAATCAATAGTACAAGCGCTTCAAGTCTAAAAAGAGGTTTATAAAATTTACCAAGTGCCTTTCTGTTCTTGGAAAAGTTCTATATTAACTGTAAGCGTTATACTACCATTAAATCGATGGGCATTTAGAATCTTGTATCTTTGAGATGAAAATTTTCTTGATCAAATGCTATAAAGAAAAACATTTAAAACGTCTCGTATTTAACAGATTTTATCTTTGTAATGAAAGCCTTTTGATTTCTTTGTGTAGACTCGAATATTGAATAAAACCGTCCAATATATAAGTGAACAGTTTGGTTTTATTTATGTTTTAAATGCTGGATTTTGTGAGAGATATCTACAAGAGTCTATTATTTTGTTAATTCAATAACATTGAATTCTTTTGAGCAATCAAGTTTCATTACGTGAGGGAAGGTTTTAAATTTCACGGACAGCTAACCACAGACTTTTTTGCCATTAAAGATTCCGATTAATTAGTTTCACATTATTTAATAAGAATATACTTATTTATTCTCAAATACTGAGGGCTGTTAGTTTTTTAGAAATCATATACAGGTATTATCTTCTCAATAAATAATATTTTTCATCGAGATTTTGACATTTTTTTCTTGTGTTTTGTATATTTATTATTAAAAAAATAAATTAAATTGTCATTAATCTTTACTATAAATCGATTTACATTATACAAAAAAGTATGATGAATATGAATAAATTGAAACTTTCTCTACCGTTTCCATTGAGTAGAATTAAATTCACTGAGTTTGGAATTAACAATCACTTTATAACAAAAAAATTGTGTAAGCCGCTAAAAATTTTTTTTTTCAATAGGATTGTATGATCACACGTAACAATTTTTTTTTTAATATAATTTTATGGGTAATATTATCTGGGACAGATTCTATTGACTTAATTTTTTTTCTTTCTTATAAAATTATTTACAAATAAACAAAAAATTTACCAAAAAAAACGACTTAAAAAAATGCACTAAATAGTAAAAAAATAATTTCATACGATTGTTATTTTATGAGTCGGTGTCAGCCAAGGTAACTACATACATAGGTAGTGATAGGTGAGATGTGGAGAACTTGGCTGACACCTACTTCAAAAATAAGAAGCGTACGAAATTTTTTTTTTTACATTTTAGTGCATTTTTTTAAGTCGTTTTTTGTTTTGTTAAAATTTTTGTTTATTTTTTGATTTTTAGTGACGTGCGTGCGTAAAGAAGTTTTACTTCAAAATAATAATCATCGAAATCTGTTGGCGTAATATTGAGTTATTCGTCCATTTGTCGCGCACATACTTATTGCAAATTTAAGACATATATGGTTTTCTCATAGATCCCATTGTCGGAACTAGACTAAATTAAAATGGGACCACACGGGAAGCACCAGCTTTCTAATAAAAAAAGGATCATCAATATCGGTTCACCCAATCGAAAGTTCTGAGGTAACAAACATTAAAAAAAATACCGTCGAATTGATAACCTCCTCCTTTTCGAAGTCGTTTAAAAAATTTAAAAAAACTTTTGCGATTGAAATCGAGACCTCTAGAATATGTTTGCCTAGTGATTTTTATGCCTATTATTTATATTCGTTGCGATACAAGACACACTAAGAACGCATACATTTTTGGCTTGGGGCTTCATTTCAACCACTCTGACAATCGTTTAAGTGTTTGATACGAAGCTTTTATCAAGTAAACAAAATCATGTAGAAGTAGGCATAGATAATACCATAAAATATTACAATTATACCAACAGAAACATAGATGTAGCATACTGGATGATGTTGAAATCATAAATTTGCACTGAATAATATTATTACGACCAAGGTGAAAACATATAACTCCAGCTCGTAAAACTCAAAATCACGTTCCGATCCAATACCGTTAAAATTTACTATCCAGAATAAATGGATTAATATGTTTCAATTAATTCCCTCCTCTGTCTGGTGCCAGTCTGATATTGAACACCCGTTGTCCTATTTAAATTGGTTTTAGGAAGTCGAGACACGAACGGGGATCCCATTTCACCCGGGACTGGGGCTGTAATGGGCGGACCTGCGGGTTCCCGTCACAGGTGTTTGACAGTTGCTGCGGTTCCGGGACGTTCCTGTTTTCGCTAATTTGGCATTGGGGACTCTCGGCAGTTCTGGCTTCGGTTAGTGTGCTCATACATTATAAATGCGGCTAAGTTCTCGGTCACTGAAATATTTCATAATTCTCAATGTGGAGTAACGAATCTTTTGAAATGAAAGGAAATATACATAGATTTCATATTTTCTATTGATTGCTATAATAGTTTTTTGAAATATAGTGCACGTTTATTAATTATGCAACATTAATGTTCCCAGCAGACCGAATTCAGTGAATTTATGTAATACACACAGAGGAAAGACGGGAGAACTGTTGCTGTCAAGCTCACTGTCACCCCCCTCCCCCAAAATGCTGTGCACTTGAGGCTGATTATTCCTAAATAAAAACATCGAATCGAGGTTTTGTTTTCCCCTGTTTTATCTTTCAAAACTGGAGCGATTCTCAGGATTTTAAATATATTAGAGTAATTAAATATTAGAGTTTTTTATAAGAACAACTTTCTTTTTATAACTTTTGAAGGTTATTCCCATCAATGTGATATATCATTGAAGAAGAAGATAACACTAATAATCTAAACGAAAATATGTGGTTCTTAGTCAAAATATGACACAGTTAAAAGTGACCGAACTGGAAATGGGTTCCATAGCTCAGTTGGTAGAGCACTTGTCATGTAAGCAAAGGGCCCTGGGTTCGAGTCCCAGTGGAACCAATATCTTTTTCTGATTTTTCTGTCTCCAAATTTCTTTTGAGTTTCGCTAATATTGTCTTCATTTAATTAAATACCTATTACTCTTTTCAATTTAAATACATATATTATCACATCTTTCAATTAATGTTTTCCGCGAAAACGTTACCGTATTTGTACGTAGTACTTTTAAACGCATTGGTGTTCCACACAATTGTACATGATCTTAAATTATTCAGTGATAATAAAAATAAATGAGACATAAATAAAGTAGTTTAATTTGAACTAGTTGTACGTGGTTTTACTCCGAAACCACTCAACAAATAAAACCATGAAACTAGTAATAAAATTTAAGAATCCAACCCCGTGCAAGAGATTTTATGCCATCTAGAACATAAAGGGCAAGGCATTTACTAACCATGTTGTAATTTCAACGCAGGCAAGGCGATCTTCCAATATACACTTACTATTACACGTTATTTCATCTCTTGACATGGTGTTACTGTCACGTTTATTGTCCCGTATGAAGACAATATATTTTCTTAGCTTTCTTTTCTTCTTACTTCTGCTCTGCGTTTCATCATATACTCTGGATATTGCAGATTTCATCACGCTTCAATTTTGATTCAATTCTCCGCGGCACACAAATGACTAGCCTTGCATGTTTCTTCATAGATAATCGTGGTTTGTTGCTCAAAATTATACACAGTACCGACGATATATTTTTTTAAACACATTATGTAAAATGGTAAATTTCCCTGACACGGATTTTAACCTATTGCATTTTATATTTTCAATTGGATTTGACCAGTTGTAGGTAGTACGGGTACACTTTTCTTTTTTTTGGTATTAGGTGTGTAATAATTATACTGCTTATTTCTTATTAATTACGATTCGCTCCAAACAAGCAGCCATGTGGCAGCTTTGAATGTAAACTTTTATAGGTTGGTTAATCATGAATGCCTTAAATATAATTAATTACTAAATTAAATAAAAAGGTTTTTAGTTCATTTTATTATTTTTCTCAATTGTAATTACTTTATATTAGGTTTCACGTACATAACCTTCATAAATATGATTTCATCTGCATTCCGTTTTCTTTCGTTTTTCCGCTGTCTCCCATGTCTCCCTGCCAATGTTCGGCCGTCTCTAGAACTCTACTGCAGACTGCTAAATTTGTTTCCTTTGATAACTTCCAAAGAGAGACACTTTATAGACTAAGTATTAAGACATTTAGTGAGTCTAACATCAAAAGTATTGATGTTGGTACTCGCACCTAAAAAAACGTTAAAGGTGAATATAATGTATTCATGCAAGTATTTGCTTCTTACTTAAATGTTTCAGCCACGACAAGGATGTGTTGTATCACAGAATTTGAACAATTTATCGAATTTCAGTTAATTTTCAAGTTCTGTAAAGGTTATATTCAAGTAATGTTATTATTTAATTTGTGAAACAGCTGATCAAAAATCATATTATAATGGAACTGGAACTTTACAGAACTTGAAAATTAACTTTCAAATTTGATGAATTTTTAACATTTTGTGAAATAACCCGTCCTTATACACTAAAATAGGGGCTTTTTGACAGATCCTATTTGCATCAATTCCTGCGCTGGTAATACCGTACAAGCACACCACTCGTGCCCTGCACACCGATTGCAGAACCGGCCACGGCCCTTCGAACACCCTCCATCCAGTTTCGTAGTTCCACGTCATTCTAACATTAATTTATAATTGATACTAATTAATTATATTTGCATTTTATAAATCAATCTGTGAATTTCAACTATTTATTCAATTCCTATTAATTCCTACTAATCCCTACAAGGTAATACAGCCATTCACACAAACATACTTCCGCGTCATTACAATATTATGCTAAGTATTCACATACATTTCAACATGACGTGAAGCTATATTATGTTCCTACAACGTCTACGTAGAGTAAACTAACTCAGTCATTTGGATTTGCTAGTCTTTCTGTAAACATTAAACTATCACGTACGTTGGAGAGATTCAGGAACGCCAAGGGAAGGATTAAATCAAATTGAATGGAGCAAAACGCGGATCACTTAGCCAACTATATGATACCGTTATATTATTATTACTAGATTACAACTGAGTTGAACTAAAATTGGACGAATAACTCACAATAAATTGTTTTATTTTAGTCACGAATGACTGTTTAATAGTGTTTAAGACCTTCTGAATATTTGAATTTAAAGTAGGTCTATTGGTCACTAATACATGGTAAGAGTAAATACCGGTCGATAAAAAAAAATAAAACATTTCTGGGATTTTCAGTGCATTCGTAAAAGTACAGATTGGGAAAGTTGTGGTGCGGAAGCAAACGGCAAATTTAATTTAAAAGCTAGATAAATTAAAAATCCTACTTCCCAACTTGTCCATAGACATATAAAATTCATCGATTCCCGCGGAAGTGTGGAAGTGCTCATAGAAGACGGAAAGAAATAAATGGAGAAGACGGAGAACACGGAGAACGGCGAAAGGTTGCCACGATTTTCTTACTCGTTCAATTATTCACATAGCCTTCCCGAGTTACTTTTGATTTCCAAATACGTAGCCAATAAAACTCTTTTTCGAGTAAAATATAATTAAAGAAAAGCTGAGTGGAAAGAGTATTGCGAGTGGCTTAGATCGTCTAGCCGCCGTGCAATTGCTGCTTTGAAATGCTCGTTGTGTTGCAATGTTAACTTTGCTCCAGAATTGAAAATTATTTTTAAACTTCTAAACAGAGAAAACAATGCCATAATAAAATTTTCGAATCGTAGTAAAGAAGAAACAACATTTGGATTTTTAACAAGTGAGTTGGTAATGATTACCCGGCAATTTCAGATTTTCAACACACTCTAATCGAAAATTGTCTTTGGAAAGCAAAACGCGACTTTTTATTGAATTTTCAGTTTGGTAAATGGATATTTCAAAATCTCAATGTTCGTGTTGAAGTAATATAAAGCTAAAATAAGTCGTTTTAAATCAAAACACAACGAAAAATAGGTGCAAATTTCATCATCCCCTGACTCCAGAATTAATAAATGTGTTTTTGTGCTGCCCCAAGATAAGATATGTGGGATCTGGGTTGCTTCTCATTCGAAATTTAGTGGCAGGCATTTTATTCTGTTAAAATTATCGGTAGGAACTTGTGCTTCATTTTACTTCATTTTTCATTCCCAGAATTGTATGAGGTAAGAGTAGAAAAAATTCATTAAAAAAATGTTCTATTGTTTGATGTTTGCTGAAAGGGTATTTTTCTGGCGGAAATTTTGACGTTTTGATTTATGGAATTATTATTATTAATGACGGAGTTTTCTGGTGCGGTTCTATGACCGGCTTGGGCTTGGGCTCTATAGCCCAAGCCCAAGCATGGACTAGGGTATGAAAAGTGTCTTTCAAAGTTGGTAGTGATTACGGCTTCCGCAAAGGTCGTAGTGCCTCAGATGCAATTGCGGCTTTTACTAAATTAATATCCGATAACCTCGATAAAGGTCGCAAACTCCTTGTTGTTTTCTTGGGTCTAGCTAAAGCCTTTGATACTGTATCTCACCGCGTACTTCTGAAAAAACTCCTGCAGATAAGAATAAAAGGGATTCCGCTTGAATGGTTTAAGAGCTATCTAACAAACAGATCCCAGTCAACTATTATCAATTCCGCAAAAGAATACAGAAGTTAAAGTTTAAAAATCACTTATGGCGTGCCCCAAGGCAGTGTATTAGGCCCACTTCTCTTTCTAATATACATTAACTCTTTAAATACTGGTGGCACTATAATATCCTTTGCTGATGACACGGTTATCGTATTTGAAGGTGAAAATTTGAATTCAACCTTTGAAAAAGCAAACTATAGCATAAATGTAGTAAAACACTGGTTAGATTCCAACCTCCTCACTCTTAATATTGATAAAACAAAATACCTATTTTTTTCTAAACGGAAACCAAATCTCCCCCAAAACTATCATAAACTTACCATACATTCATGTTCACAGAACCCTAACACGCCTACATCAATTCACAAGAATTGCTCATGCGATGACCTAAAAACATCAAACGAAATTAAGTACTTAGGGGTTATTATTGACGATCAACTGCGTTGGGAGGCACACATCAATTCTGCAAGAAAAAGGCTTCGCAAATTATGCTACGTTTTCTACTCTCTCAGATCTATTCTTAACCTGCAAACACTGAGATGTGTTTACTTTGCACTTTTTCAATCAATTGCTACGTATGGTATTGTGGTATGGGGAGGGTGTGCAATGTCAATTCTTTATCCCATGGTCTTAATTCAAAAACTTCTGCTAAGGATAATATTCAAATGTAATCCATCACACCCATCAGAGCCACTTTTAAAAAAATTCACAGTGTTAGACATTCGACAACTATATATAAAGACAATTCTCATATTCTTATGGAAAAATGATTTGATGGAAAAAACACAAAAAAAATTTCACACTCGGTACTCATCACACCTAAAATGCATACTTCCTACAACTAAAACAACTTTTGCACAGCGACAGTTCCACCATATTGCTCCCAAAATGTTCAACTCACTGAGTATTGATACAAGGAAATCGAAAACTGATAAGCTTTATATCATAAATGTACAGGATTGGTTATTTACAAAGGGGATGAACTATTTTAAAGAATGCCTGAAGTCAACAAATTAAGTTAATTTGCTTTATTATTATTATTTTTAATTTTATTTGACATTAAAATAATAAAAAAAATAAAACTAAAACTTTTGATAATGATCATATTAATATTTATATTTAGATGAATTATTTTCAACATCTGCACAAGAAGAGTTATTCATTTATTTATCTATCTATCATGTATTTATGTACCTGTTTTATTTAAGCGAAAAAGCAGCCAACAATAAGAATGGTTTATTGCTTATGCTATCTACTTAATTGCGAAATCACTTAAAGAATTCGTTGTTTTACTAAAACATTGTACCTAACTAAACTATGTATAAACCAATAACAATTCTTACATTTATATAATTATATTTATTTATTTATTTATTTCAAGACTTTTGTTTTTACATTAAAAAAAATGATAACATATGCAAGGTTATACAACAATTTTTTTTTTTAATTCTACTACTCCATAAATTGAGCTCTAGGATATCGTGTTTATGGGAGGAGTATTTATACACACGCAAAAAATTAAATAATAATAATGTTCTAATTATTCAAAGAACTTATGAGATAAATACAAATATTAATTGACATAGGTTCGTAATTTAGGAAAAAAATAGTTATACAAGGTCAATACTTATTTTTTAAATATTAAATATTACAGTTAAAGTAAGGGTAAATAAAATTAAATTAAGGTTACAATATATCATACAATATAACATATCTTCATAATTCGACTACCATAATACGGGCATGTGCCTAGCGTGGTAGTCGAATCACCTGTAAAACTGTACACAAATTATATAATGAATAAAGGAAAAAAAAAAAAAAAAAGTGAACATGTTTTTATTTTTTAAATTGAGGCAATGCATTGAAAAGCAATGCAAAATCTAGCTTTTTGATTTGAAAATTTAATTGCTTAGAAAATGAATAGCTTTAAAATACTGCGACAAGAAAAAATCTTGCTCTTCGTTGTTTTTCGACAAGTCTTTTTTTTATACCTACAAAAAAATGTGTTTACGATCACTCATTATAATTCGAATATTGCTTAGTTTGGGTTAAGACTTAGTTCATTTCCAGTAATCCTAATTTATCTAGTAAAAAAGTATGATACTAGAAGTTCCCAAGGTTGCCTATATATTAGTTTTTTTTTTCATTATTGTTCTTACTGTAAAATATCTATTAATTCGTTGTTTTAACTCGCGAGCATTGACGCAGAGCCATATAATAATAATAATTATTTATTTTTATCTTTATGAGTACAATCTCAAATTACGATATTTAATTAAATGAAGACAATATTAGCGAAACTCAATCGAAAATCTGGAGACAGAAAAATCATAAAAATATATTGGCTCCACTGGGACTCGAACCCAGGACCTTTTGCTAACATGGAAAGTATGTATTGAAGTAGTATTGAATCTTGCAATCATACGTAAAGATAGCAGCAAACAATATGAACGAACGGTTAGGTGTCTAGGGTTAAGAAAATGAAGATAATGTTGTTAGTTTTTAGTCGAAGTATGATACAGTTAAAAGTGACCGAATTGGATATGGGTTCCGTAGCTCAGTTGGCAGATCACTTGCCATGTAAGCAAAGGATCCTGGGTTCGAGTCCCAGGAGAGCCAATATCTTTTTCTAATTTTTCTGTCTCCAGATTTTCGATTGAGTATCTATAATAATCATTATTATTATTAGATATTGGATGATTTTTATGGCGCCATTTTTGCGAGAAAATCACCTCAAGGGCGCTTTACATCCAATACCTCTAATACATCTAATAGATTCTGCTAACAGTAAGACAAAGTTGATAATTCCGATGAAATTTTTAAGTAAATTTATAGGGTATTCAAACTAAATTGTTAACATAACAACAGTTTTATCTTCGTGAGAACAGACCCACGAAGATGAATTAAATATTTACGAAAAAAAAATTGAAATAATCCGCCCCCAGACAAAAAATACTAAATAAAAGCTATATCTAATAAAATTAGCAAGAGAATGTTAAAAACAGAACATTCAATCAGAATGATTCAATAATCGGGAATATTATCGTTAATAAAAAAGTCACGAAAAGATTCATTCATTAAATATGGTTATCGAATAAAAGGGGTCTAAACATGGCGTCGAGTTATCGCTAATAAAAATTTACGACAACGCCAGTCAAAAGTTTTCGCCTTTCAAATCTAATTTTCGTGTAATCTCATCGGGCATTAAATAAATCGTTCATTTTGCTCCCTTTGGCTGATCAATACACGGAGAAATGTTCATTCAGAACTAGTGGAGAGGGAGGGGAAGGGAGATTGTTCAAAAATAACAATGGAGACCGATAAAGAATACATCAGATAACCCCTCAGATGGTAAAATAGAAAAAATATGAATAAATCGCACATCAAATTTGAATATTTTTTCGTTTCAATGCAGCCTTTGATCAATGTATTTTTAAGCTTTTTTGTGATAAAGCGACGCGACGGTTTAAAAAATATTTACATACAATTTGAACACTAGTTGAATATCTATTTATATAAAGAAGGGTGTCTGTGGAGAGCGGGCACCGGGCGAGCGGTGTGGATTTGATTATGAAACAAATTTACAGTTTTATTCCGAGAATAGTTTTATTCTGGTAAACTTTTGCACATTTGAACTTCAAAATAAAACATATATGTGTATCTCTGCCTTCATTTGATTAGATAATTCTGTGTAAGCCGGGCAACGCCGGGGATTTCAAAATGTTTAATTTATATAATATGGTGTACAACAAGAGGTAGAACAAAAAGCATCAAAAAAATTATAACAAAACCAAGATATTTATCAAAACAGATGTAGGTATATTACAATTTGGGGCAAGGGGTGCCTCATACATGTTTTTGTTTTCATTGTTTTAGCCAAACTGTTTTTTATCCTTATAAAATAGTTCAACATTAATAACTTTAATAACATTTCAACTCACACCTCCACTAAAACAACTCTCAACTGGCCCTCTCATTTGGAATAAACTTCCCTCAGCTCTTACTAATATCCAGAATTTGGCAGAATTTAAACGGGCTTTAAAAACAAAATTATTTAAAAAATCGTACCATTCATAAATCCTAACATCTTTTCAATACAAGTAATAAGTCATATTCTCAAGTATCCGGTAATAGTTTGGTTTCGGTTTCCTCCTAATTGTACTTTTATGTTTAATATCTGAATTTTTTTGTAAGAAGTTAGTGTATTATATTTTAGTTTAAAAGTTCTTGTTTTGTCCTGTGGTACAATAACACTGTTATTGTATATTATTATTTTCCTCTGTGCTATAACAGCACTGTTTTGTTAATCTTTGTTCTCTTGTCATTGTTTTGTAAATACTGTAAGTATATTCTTTATTTCATAGGTATAATTTTATAAATATTTGGTGATAATCTCGTAAGGAGCACTGTAGGATTATTTTTAAATTTATTATAGTTAAGCGCACTTGAAGTGAAATGCCACAAAACTGCGCTATACAAATATTACGTTATTATTATTATTATTGCATAGGTAGATGTTTTTTTAAACTTTGGTATCGGTTTATTCAATTAATTGTTTGGTCAATAACCTACATAAGATTTATTAACTTAAATACTTTAGTTCTAAATTTCTTTCGAACAAGAATAATACAGACATCCTGTAAATACAATAAATTATTGTTCAAAAATAGTGAAATGTAAACTAAGGTTTGATTAGGTTAGGTTAAGTTAGGTTTAAGTTGAATAATGTCGGTATTTAGAACATTTTATAATTTACAGTTATTTAGGATGTTCTATCTACGCAAACGCATGTAGGTATGTGTTAGTTTGATTTTTTGTTACTTAGTTTAGTACCTACTCGTTTTTACATAATATCATTTTTACTACCGCAAAGTCTTTCCTAGCGCTTTATGTGTCAATGGTAATGGGAGATAAAATTGTACAAAAATAAAACTGGTCTTCCCCTTTAAATTTGTCCGGTGAATCGGAAACGTTAACTTTAAACTAGGACAGGACAATTTTGGGTGAATGCGAGACCGTTTAGCTGGTGTTGGAGACTAAAAGTCTGGATTTTTCGGAAATTTTTCATAAAATACTTTAGCATCATAATGCGAAAATTCACCGAGTAACAACTTGTATCTACTTTGATACTTCTTAGGATGGATGATTGTTTGTAAAACATTGAGATACCAAATACACACTAAATTTGATTTGATTTGTGTTTTCACAATTTAATCATTAAAAATAATATAAGGTATATTTGCAACACGTTCCAGAGTGCAAGATACTATCAGTATCGCCCTTTTGCATGGCCACCGTTCAGAATTAAAAGGTTGATCTTAATAGCCAAGTACTTCACCATCTTCATCTTCCTGGTCTCCTTCCCCTCCCCACTTACCTTCAGCCTCACAACTTACCCTTATTGGGATGCCAAAGCGTCACTGGTTTCAGGCGGTTGGAAACAGTTGAGACTCTTGTGCAGTAAATAAACTATATTAATTTTATAAGGGCACATTTATGATTATTTTTTAAACCAATCGTTATTACAATAATATTAAGCCCCCGCATTCCGAATTTCTACCGTTTAATAACTTATTAAGTTTCTAAAATTACATAACATGTGTTATTTTGAAGCTAATATCTATACATTTGCCTCATCGAAACGGTAATTATAAAAAATTCCCTCGATAGAGAAAAAATCGCTATGTAAAAATCGGAAATTATTATAAAAAAGTTTTTTTTTGTTATTTTACAAGTTATTTGTACGATGAAATGCACAATTTTTCTTTAAATTTTATTTAAGACATTTCTTACGAGATTTTTTCTCTATTTTAAACGAGTCGTGTTTTATTAAACATTTTCATTATTTTAGTTTAATTATTATCGTTTTTAATATTAGCGCGCTCCCTCTAACATTCATATTTACATATCTCCCCTTCTTTTTCTTTATGAACACTTATTACCGGGCCTTAAAACCGGATCATAAAACAATAAAAAGGTTTCATTAGTTTGAAAAAGCACAAAGATAACCACTTGGAAATAAAACTTTAAGTTAAAACTTTCACAGGAAGCAATAATTTTGTAGTTAGCCATTGTTATAATTTGAATAAAAACCATATTTATCATATTTTTGCTTTGTTGAATGCCTTTGAGCTAAAATTCCACAAAATTGCACATTATTTATTATTGACATTTATCGATTTTCATGTTCCTTGTAAGTCACAGCCGAAATAATCTTAAAAAACATTAACATTAACATTGACATTTTCTCCGATTCACTGCCCAAATTTAAAAAAGGGCATCATGTCAATAATATAAACAGTTCAATGCGCATCCATATCCCTTCACACATCACCACTTCTCACATCTACAAACATTCTCTCACACAAAAGCACACCTATACACTACGCACATTACCCGGTAATTACTAATTATACATACCATAAATAAGACACTACAAATAAAAATACCATAGATACCCACCATGAAATATTACTTAATGTGTGTAAATTTTCTTACTAATGTAATCGATGTACTGTTTGTTTCTATATAAATAAATAAATTAATTAAATCATTCGTCCTGCTTTAATTTTCTTATTTTCAAGGCGGCTTATCAATATTCTAAAAGGAACGAAACATTACTTACTTAGAAATGTTGATATTATCAAACCCTCAAATAATGATATCTCTTTATTGCTATCTCTATTATCTCTATCAGAGCAATCAATCGCGTTTCTCCTTATCTCGAAACCGCCTGGATGTGATTTCATGAATGTCAATTTCCACGATGGCATATTTGTTTTTCTCGGTTCTGGAGCAAAGAGCGGATATCACTGTTCAATGTTCTGTGGCTCAGAGGTAAACTGGAGCAATGTGAAATTTTATATATTTTGCGGAAGATCAGAAACAGTTTATTTTTCACCAATCCCATTATCATAATGGAATCACATTGATCATTTAATTCACAATTTATTTTTTGTGCGAAAAAGGTTAATTTTCTTATTATCAAACTGGGGTGTTTTAGATTATTCAAAAGTGAGTGAGAATCTATTTAGAAAACTAATTTAAAAGTTACATTACAAAAAAGAGATAAAATACATCGGAACTATAAATAAAAGAGATTAAAAAAAATAGTGTAAGAAAATAATAGAAGAGAATGTGAACCAATATTGACACTATTTAATATTTTTTTTGGGATGCCATGAAGGGTGATTGTTTATGGGTTGTTTATAGGACGTACAATGATAAACCTAACTTAATGTGTAATTTTTTACAGTATTGTAGATATATGTATGGTAATATTGGGGTAATAAATGTGGGCAAATAATGGTAAAGAATCTAGCTTACAATAATGCAATGAAGGTAAAATGTTTCGATATGAAAAAGTTTTTACATGAAGTTCTCTGGATACCAAAAAATGCTCGAAAATTATACATAAAAAAACGCTTCTGGTTCTGTCGTTGTAATGTCTCTTATGTTCTCTCCAGAGACATTAGTAATTTAGTAAGTACTGGGACCCATATTTTCATTAACTACTGGATGCTTATTGAAAGAGTTAGGTTCTTATAACATAATGACTGTTTATTGACGAATCGTAGTTTATAACAATACTTCTGAATACAAACGTTCTTCCAGGCTGAAAGCTAGTTTGGTAGAGCTGCTAAACTTTAATGACTCAAATTTACCTTCGGTCACTTTTGGCACAACTTGGCTATGTGACTCCCGTAGAGTCCCGTAGACAACTATTGTAATGTAGGAACTAAGTCGTAGATTAATATGGTAGGAACAATACAATTATTTAACATGTTGCAGAGTGATTTTTTCTATTAAGTCATCCATTATTAAATATTAGCGCGCTCCCTCTAAAAATTGTATTTGCATAAATACATATCGCCTTTTTTTAAAACGCTTACTATGGAGCCTCAAGGACTTACGGAGTATAAATATACAACCTAGACGTTGTTATTATCATTTCCCATTGATAATAATGGTCTAGTATGCCACTTGTAAAAATAAAAATGATTTACAAAACTAAAGTTAAAATAACAAAAATGTGGACATGCGATAGTTTACCTCTGAGCCAAAGTATTGACTTTATATGTGGGCTAAATCAATACAGTAGCGTTTTGTTTTGGAGGAAATCCCATGAAAACCAACTGGATCTCAGGCAACGACAGTAAGAATGGTTTTATGATTGTTAGTTTGGTTTTGTTTTACTGTGATGTTTACTAAAACTAGATTCAATATGATGATTATTTTAATCAAGCGTAAAGTAAGCGAATAGAACGTTGATTAAATAATTTTAAAAGGCAATTATACTATCATCTAATTAGTCATCATCACGTTACCAGCATATCTAAATAGACCAAGATGGCGGAATGCTACTTTTTTTTGTACACGCTTTTTATTCATCCAAAAAGTTCATTGTAAAATTAATATAATTATGTAAGACCGGCATCATAAGTCAGCATCGCGTCTGTTTCCTACCCAGGCGTCGTCGTGACTCGTTTTGGGTTCAATTCCTTGGTTGGCTAAGTTCTCTATGTAATGTGACGTTATTAGAATTTTTTTAAATATTGTGACCTGGGAATATAAATACTCTAAAAAAATATTAATAATCATTCCTAGTTTTGACTGACGCTCACACTGGTGTTCGATTTACACTAACGGCAACTTTTTCATAATATGCTAACGTGGATCATGCGCTCATTTTTAATTTCCTATTTGTAAAACATCAAACACAGTTGGTATACAGTTGGTATACATTTTTTAAGAAAATGGATTCTACATATCATAGTGCCTATAAACCACAATATTATATTTTGACATTCCGTATTTTGCATTTTATAATGCGTCTTTTTTCTTCCTATACATCTAATAACAAAAAATGTAATAGGTTCTCGTACAAAGTAGTTTTTAAAACCAATTTTTCGGAAAGTAGACTTAAAATAAGATTGACAAAATGTACTTTCAAATTTCTGAAATATTTCGAATTAATATTATGACCCGTCAACAATATTTAAATATGAGCTAGCAAAACTTCCTTGCAAACTTCGTTCCGTCTCAGAATCAAGAACTGTTGAGAAATTAAGTTTTTTTTGTTAAGTTAAAAATTTCACAATTAAGCAATTATTCATGTGCAACTGTCCATGTTTTGTTTTTGTCAGTATCAGATGGCGTTATGTACGGATTTATATTTTTGAGATTTTCTTACTTTTTCACTTACGGGAATTGCGTTTCATTTTCTTTATACGTGAGAGGGAGATTTATTATAATTATTGTATTTTTTCTTTGGAGGGGTGCAGACATACGTTCACCGTTTGTCTCATTTTCGACTGTTAATATTTAGTGTGGAAGAAAGAGGGGTAGCATTATATGTTTAAGAAAAAAAAGCAAAAGAATGAGCGCATTGACGTTTTTAAATTTTTGGAATTCACCCACTACTTAATATTATACTTATCACAATATTCCTACAACTCTTTCAAAATATGATAATTCGTTCCTTACAAAATGTATGAGGAAAAGGATTTTTATATAATTAGTTTTTTCGTTTATTTTTCCGATGTTTTAATAGCTATTCTGCCATTCGGGGCAGAGATAAATCCAACAAATCAAAGATTATAAAAATCGGTCTGGCAGTTCTTGAGTTATAAATGGTTTAACTAATCCGACTTTGTTTTATATATTAAGAAGTTAGAAGAATCGGTTTGATGAAATTCTAAGAAAAATTTGGCAGTATAAAAAATTCCATTTTTAAAACGAAAACATGAATATTTCATCGCGATCCCTGAAGTCAGATTATAATATTTAAATGGCTTTTCGCATGCAAAAATTTATGAATATTTATGTATGTGTTTTTGCTATTTCAATACGTTTTAAAATAGTGTATGTAGATACATTTTTTCCACAAAACACATTTTTTGAAGTTTCTATCTAAGGAAGGCATTAGAATGCTAACATCCCTCTCATTGTGCTTAAGTTAACGTTAACATTTCGGCGTTACGGTAAAGGCGTTCTCGGCAAGTTTATGACAGAGAATAAATCTACGTTAAGCCAGACGTAGTGGGTATTGCCGGGCTGAGGTGAACACCAGTTTGGTTTGAATGGCCCTGCCAAGGTCGGCGGTGACCTTCGAAGTGAAACGGGTAAAATTGCTTAAATTTATTTACAACCTCAGAAGTTCTTCAGACAAAGTACCCGCCTACATATTCGTTTAAAGCTTGATGTCAAAAGATTCGTCTCTCATTTTTGTCGAAATTTGATAGTAAAGAAACTAGGTTAGGTCCCGGTCAAGAAACGTATATTGGTGCAAGCAAAAATGTATTATTTATTATGCTCTCTCATATCAGCATACAAAGAATACTATTAAACAATATGAGTTGACGGAATATAAATGTAGGTAGCTCTTGCAATACCTAGCTCAACTAACTATCACTTAGAAGATTTTACATATTTGCTGTTCTCATTTATATTCGAAATATTGGCTTCAAGGACTATTAGTTTCAAGGACGTTGTTCATTGAGGAATGTAACTGGGGATTTTGGAAGTAAGCTTTTGGGTGTCTTAGATAATATTAAACTAAACTTCCAAGGTCTATTCATGAACCCAAAATGGGCTAAGTGATAATTCAGTAGTTTAAACCATGTAGGAGGTTACATAGTTAGGCTGTAAATAGTGTCACGTGTACCGTCGGTCAAAATATAATATATAACAAAAATATTATAGTTTAAAAGAAATATATCAAGGAGAAATGATGAATAGAGGATATTATAATATTGTTTTCCCTTTTTTGTGCTAAGTGCAAAGCGTGCTACACAGTTAGCGATTTTTTAAGTGAAAACCTCTTTATCACCGTTGTGATTTGAAACTCGATGAAACGAAAAATAACGACACTACAAGAGACAAACACATACATCTATAGGATTCAGTCTGCGAGAGAATCATATAGAATAATCGGTCTCCTCTTTGTGCAGTGCTTCGTAGCCTCCTCACTCTTGTATACTTTAGTTTTCTGAAGGTTTTACTTCCGCGCGTGAACTGATCATATGCTATTTATTTGTGTAAGTATCTCGATCTTAAAATGTTATATGTATATAAAGCCTCTTAGTTTAAAATTATAATCAATATAAAAATTGTATTACAATTACAAATCATATTCCCCGTTCTCAAAAATGTATTCTGATAAGTCCAAGGGCTCTCAGTTTAATATTAGGTACACTCGTAATTAATATAAAACTTATATTTTAGCTGCAATTCATATCTATTACTTATTCTCAAATATTTAAGCCTCTCAGTTTCATATTATAATTATTGTAAAACTAATATACCAAATACGTGTCGTACTACCTATTCTCAAATATTTATTCTGATCACCCTAAGCCTCTCAGTTTCATATTATAATTATTGTAAAACAAATATAACAAATACGTGTCGTACTACCTATTCTCAAATATTTATTCTGATCAGCCTAAGCCTCTCAGTTTCATATTATAATTATTGTAAAACTAATATACCAAATACGTGTCGTACCACCTATTCTCAAATATTTATTCTGATCAGCCTAAGCCTCTCAGTTTCATATTATAATTATTGTAAAACTAATATACCAAATACGTGTCGTACTACCTATTCTTAAATATTTATTCTGATATTATCATGAACCACTGAAAAGTAAGTAAATTTTAAAAAGTCGCTGAAAAAACATTCCATACAAACTGTATTAAAATAACACTTGCTTTAAACGGGGAAAGTCGGCCTTTATCAACATGCCTAACCTATTTTTATCAAATAATAATTTGGCGTGAAAAGAAAGAATTATTATCGCTGTGTTTTGAATTAATGTGTGAGGTTATCGAAATGTGCGTTAATTTCGTCGTTTAAATGAATTTAGTGCGCATAATTAAAGGGTCTTAAATTTGAGTACGACGTTAAATTTTACGTGTTTTAGAAATTATTTTTCTTGGTTCAAATGTTTATAAAGAATAATTTAATATCTAAAAATTACTAGCTAATAAAATGGAAAGCAATACCATTTTCTTAAAAATTAGGCTAACACTATTTTTAAAAGAGAATAAATAATTTCCCCACAATGCAATTTAGGGTCACCTGTTGGGGGATATAAAAAATGGAGAGAGGGACGAAGGTGTGACACAAGTATTAACTCTTTTTAAATTATGAATGCTTCTTTACTTGGATGGCGGGTATGGGTACCGCTGCCCCAGAACCATTCATTGTATAACCAACATCTCTGCCATAGGAGAGCTCAAGGTGTTTGCTAAGTCTGGTTATTATGCAGGGGTATCCGTGCTCGTGCGGTGAGGTTTGTTTTGTCCTTAGCGGCGAATGCGTCTGTCCTATCGCGCGGCGGGCGGGATCGAGAGAGACTGGTTGAGGGAGGTCTTTTAACCTCTCTTGACTTCGATCCATACGTCCGTCGCTCTTGGATACACTTACCTCCAGATTCCAACCCACCCCTTATATCTTTTCCATCCCATCATATCTTCCTTTCCTTCTTTTCCTTAAAAAAACCCTGAACAGTACATCCCCTTAAATTATTTTCCTTAGAACTATATGTGTGACTCTTATAAAAAAGGCGATATTATGTAATTTGAAGTAAAAAAATATTTTTTTGCTAATAAACTATCCCGTCCCAATAAAATATAATTCTCTGACCCTCCTCAAGAAATGATTGCATTTTTTAACAAGTGGGCTTATTGAAATATAAATTTTACTACGATTTTTGTTAAGTTCATAACATTCTTTCGGTATTTGTGCGTCATCACATTAAAAAATCAAATAAAGTTAGTACCTACCCAGAACTAAAATTAGACCCTGTTTTTTCAAACCTTTAGTATATATAGAATACTTACAAAATGAGTTATTATTAAGGGACTCTCAAATAAATACATAATTAAGATGAGTAATCGTTAAGCTGGCAGAAAAAATTCCAAAACAAATTGGCTTCATTCAAAGAAATGCGATCCCTAAGGATATCATTCGGTAAAACCAATGTGAATGTAAAAAACATGTAGATTGTAGATCAAGTACACAGAAGGGACAGTGTTGTCAAAAGAGTATATTGCATATAAAAATATGAAGAATACATCAGGAATGCCGTAGAAAGAACTGGCACGTCCAAAATTTGTGCCAGTTCTTTCTGTGGCATTATTACGTGTTCATTTATTAAATGACATGATTCATTTAATGAAACATTAACATAATTGGATAAATAACCGACCGGTCAGTGGTTGAGTGGGTATAGCGCTTGGGGCCCACCCGGGCGTCGCATGTTCGATTCCTCGGCTGGCTAAGTCCTCCATCACAACACAAGCAACATTTTCGGCTTTCTGTGGTGGTAGTAGGAGATTTTCAAACATTGTTGGGATATTCGTAACCCGGGAATGTTTGTCTTTCTTTTTAATAAAAAAAAAATAAAAACAATAAACGCGTAATAAGTTTGTAAAAATACAAAGCTGTAGGGCATACTTTCTCTGTTTTTACCCTACGCATAGTATCGTGTATACTCGTAAACGTATCTTCAATTCACAATTATCTACACATTAACTTTAAGAAAAAAAAACATTTTGCTGTGTACTTTCCCTTCTGCTGACCCCTGTGGATAATCAACAGCTATTCACGAACACTTCCTTGTGACGCTTGTACAAACTTGTCTGCATTTTACTAAAAATATTCTCCGCAGACTTTATCCAAACTCCAGCTCATACATTTATTTACTTTAAAGAAGAACAACTCTGAAGAAAACTCATAAAAAATTCCCACATTAATATTTCAATCGCGACGGGCAAAGTGTTCGGGACACTTCTGCTCGTTCGCACACCGCTAAAGTTCAAATGACCCCCCATCAAAAAGTTCGGTTGCCTTGGGTCCAGTCTCGAGTAGATACCTCCGTATGTCTTCGGTCTGTCTCCATCTCCTCCAGGACCTTATCCCAAAGCGCTGACAGCGGGAAAAATGACCTCCAATAAAATATAAGAAGGGTTGAAAGGACCCCGTGACCGAATTGCAAGGAGACCGTTCATCGGATATTTGTCCTCGTGTGTATTTTGTGGAAATCTGCTTATGGCTAGAATAATAAATATCAGCTTTGTACGTAGCGTATTATCCTTTGTATTGTACATAGAAGTGAACTTTATGCTTTAATACATATTCGCGTCGATCTGTGTCTCTTTTTAGAAGAAATAATTGACTAAAGCACATTAAAATCGTATTCCGTATAATTCGTTTTATATGTTAATACATGAAAATAACGTTTTTAATTGTATTACAATCGCGTTCCTTTGTTCGAGTTAGTCTATAATTCCTTTTGAAAAATTATCAAAATGCTGATTTTATTTCAGTACTTTTGGCAGTCCAACAAAGAGCACGCAAAAATATATATTTTTTTAAATTAATAACAGATCACTTTGTATAAACGACTTTTTAATAAACAATATCGACATGTTTCAATAACAATGTTATCTTCTTCAGGATATGTTAATATAAAGAAAAATAAATGACAAACAAGTACAGACAAATTAGAATAAACTATGACATAGACGAAATATTAAAAAGTAGAGGTGATTAATTGCTTAAAAATCATAAAAAATTAAATATAAAAATTATTTAAAGAAAAATAAAATTGCATTTAGATAATAAAAAAACTTTTAAGAACAAATAATTAAAATAATTAGTCTAAATCAAAAAATAATAATTATTGTAAGTATTAAAAAGAAAATAAATTTAAAAGATGGCTATTTTAAAAAAATGTTTGGTTATTTAATATTTTACGGTGCTCCAGATTTTATGTCTGGGTTGAATCTTTCCCAAATGAAAGATTAAACCCTTCCACACACTTTTCCACAAATGAATATCTAGTAAATTAACGCAATGTAAGTGCACTATATAAGAATAAAACAATACAAGAACAATACGTCAATCCACCAGAAACATAATGGGAAAATATTTCACCGACTCCAGATATTTTCATATCAGAGGGTTCGGCTCTGATGAAATCCTAACTGGTCCGATAAATCCTACTGATCCCTCAATATTAATATTTAAAAAATCTTTCGTAATCCTACATGTATTTAAAATGACCGACTTTTGCATTTTTATGTACAAATTTTTTGACAAATCTAATACGCCTAAATTTTGAATGAGAGAGATAGGTATAATGGCAGTAGCCGAAATAACAAATGGTAATATTTTTATAGTCTGAGAATGCCAAATTCTTTTAATTTCATTTCCTAAATCTGTATATTTTCTTATTTTTTCAGAAACAGTTTTCTGAATATTACAAGAATTTGGAATAGCGACATCAATGATATAAGTTATTTTCTTAATTTTGTCATGTAAAACTATATCGGGTCTATTATGACTAATTGTTCTGTCTGTCAGAATAGTTTTATCATAATAAATTTTATAAAATTCATTTTCTAAAAATGAATTTGGTTCATATTCATAATATGGTACATTACGGCAGTCAATCAAGTTATGTTTAATTACCAAATTTTGGTGAATTATTTTTAAAACTTGATTGTGCCTAAATGTATACTCGGACGGCGCTAATACAGAACATCCCGATATAATATGTTCTATAGTTTCCGGAAAAGCCAAACATTTTCTACATAAATCATCAATTTGATTTGCATCTTTGATGATATGCTTCCTATAATTTTTAGTATTAATGACTCTATCTTGTATGGCAAGCATAAAGCCTTCTATTTCTGCGCTCAACTCTCCAATACTCAACCATTTGTTTGACGAAAATTTGTCAACATGTTTGGTTGAGATAATTGAAGTGTTTTGCGTGAAGAATTTTATTTGACCAGGAATCTAATAATTCCTGGTTGGTATTTATAAGAATGCTGGCATTCTCGTCGTATAAATTTAATGGTGAAATATTTCTATCTGCCTTGCAAATTATAATTAATTATATATTTAAATTACTATTAATGCTTTTTCTAATTTCTAAAATTTCTAAATTATCCAATTGTATGCCCGTAGTGTAAGTAATAATGACTTGTTTCCAAAATATGGTTGGCAAATTCAGAATAATTATTATTATTTAAACAATTATTATTTAAAGATTAAGATATATTTTTTTATTGTTTCACTTATCATTTTATATTCTTCTTGTTATCCTTTCCTAAACATGTTCGTTATCATTGAGACTAAATTCACCTTGCGCACTGCAGTCCTAAATAACTGCAATCGTACCAGTCAAGCAATATTCAAAACCATGATGGTCGCAATTTTCCTTCAACTAATTATGTCTTAATAAATCATGAATTATTAGTTAAGTAAGCGATATTGACTATATTATTTTAATATAAGGTTTCTTTACGTATTGAATTTGCAATCCATTTTTATTCAACCATAGATCTCTACATTAGCACACTTATGATTTATGACCATAAAGTGTCCGCGATATACATATGGATAGTGAAGCACATTTCGAAAGCTTTATCTTCCACATTGTTGGCCGGGTAGGAGATCAGGTTTCATTATATTTGTATGTATAATATTCGAATATATTTTAATTATTTGCTTAGAAAAGACTGAAATTATTAATCATAAAATATTTTACAAAATTTTGTCCTTAATGAAAAGCTCCAGAATTTTTAATTTATTCCAGGAATCTTTATTTTTCACTAGAACATTGTGATAAAACCCTTTAATAATAATTACAATTCTGTTTCATATTATTTATATTCGCTCAAAGAAGTTAAAGGACCCTTGTTAAAATAAGTCGGGGGTGGCTGGCCTGTGGGGTGGCTGGGTGACTCGGCGGTGAGAGGCGCCGCTTGATAAGGGTGCAAAACAAGCAGGAGGTGGAAATCTCTTAAAGGAGTGTCTCGAGCAAATAGGAGTGAGTGCCGAAGGCTTATTCTCCTAGATACACCCACTTTGTTCAATGGAACCGCTGCCACGCGGAAATATAATGCAAGTAGGTAATGCTTTAAAGGTGATTTATCTCGGCAAATAAACGTCCATTTTGCAGGGGTTGTCTGTGGACAAAGCTTTGTTGGAACATTGATTGTCACCAATAGATAACCTACCATCATTTTTTACATATTTTATTAAGCTTGTTTAGCGCTGCCAAGATTTGCAAAACATATTTTTAAACCATTTGTTTTTAGCTGGTAAAAACAATGAGATATGGCGTCGTAAAACGCGCAACTTGTCAGTTATATTTTGGTAAACACATCAATGTTCATTTCATGACTTTATTTTCAACACATACAAGTTTGAAATATTCATTTAACTCTTATTGCATTAGATAAGACACCAAACTACTTATTCCATATTTTCAAGCACTAAATTAGAAAAGAAAAATAAAATCTCTCTCCGGTAAAATTACACAGGCGTGAATTTTACGTTCCATTATTACACAGCCGGAATAACATACGCACGAAATTACTTATGGACGAAAAATAAATTAAATTTGTATTACTTGATTTTTTTGTGAGCGGAAATTTCACATATTTCTTGAAAATCTTTAAAACTAACGTGGAAATTTGATATCCCAAAAAAAAATTGTCGTTTTAAATCATACAATTTATTACCATTAGTGCTTATAGTCTGAAGTCCTACTTAGAAAAAGCGCGTCTAGGTTAAAATACGCGGAAAAAATTAGTCTATTCGTGTTTTAGGCATTAATTGTGATGTCAAATTAACATAATTAGCGATGCGTTAAACTTACCAACCCCTTTGCAAATATTGCGTGATGAAAAATAAACACCCTGCGGTTATCACATCAGCGTTAATTAATTTCATTTATTTAATTAGCGAATTTATCAAAAAAAAACAATCTCCAATTTCAAAAGCTCGTTTCTTCGGAATAAGCTTCGAGGAAATTAAAAGCACAGTTTTTTCGACAAAGTATTTACCTACCAGCACGCAATGTTATAGAACATCACGAAATAATTTAAACGTAGAATTCGAACCGTATTCAAATCGTGACAAACAAGTAGAATTGAAATTTTTTTTATTTAAATTTGCAACGAAGCTCAAACACAATTAAACTTAATGTTAAAAGGCTGAATGTCGTGTTCATTATATTACAACAAATGCCAAACAAACAGCGGTTATTCAAGATTCATGTCCGTTAAATGTAGCCTACATCACGATTATGTGTAAATGTAAACGTGACTCTGGCGTCATACATACTTTATACCGTTACTTGCAGTTAAATATTCAGGAGGAAAATTCACGCAAGGGACATTAAACCATTAGGTCGAAGCCCTGCATGAACTTTAATATAAAATAATGCGTTTTCCTCTGTTAAGATAATATTATAAGTTCTCATAAGGTAGTTTTTTCCTAAAATATTATTGTTATAGTTTTATTTATATACATTCAATGATGTGATAGTTCGAGCTAGCAGCATAGATAGCTCTAGTGCTCATAGCTCATATTACTTATATAGTTCTTCATGAGATGTCTCTAGTATAAAGGTTCCCCAACAGTCCAGAACTAGAAGTTAGTTTTCTGCCATTTGAGAGAATTTGAGATCACATTCTGGAAGAGCTAGGAATGCAAAGTTATTTACTACTTGCCTACAACGTATCCATAGATATTTTGGATGTATTTGTCGTGAACCAGAGGATGCCCTTGATCACTGTCAAAGTGAAAGGTAGGTGAAGCAGAGGACGATCATCGATGTGTTGGAGTGATCCAATATTACAGGCGTCCTGAAACCTAGTCGTTGGTGTCTGCGACTCTTCAAGCAGAATCTGCATTAAGGCAATGAGTCGAGAAGAATAGTGTGGACTTCTTACAACAATTTTCTTCACTTATTATTGGTCGTTCCCGAGATTAGATTAAATAAAAAAGTTGTGCTTCTGGAAAGTGTTAAAAGTTTAAACTCAAAAGCTTTACCAAATCAAACCCAAATGCTACTACGTTCAAATTGGTTGAACGCATTCTTGGAATATCCAACGCTACTGAGCAAAATTTTCGCTTGCAGTTTTAAATTATGATTTATTCCCCGATCTGGATATACCTCCGCTAAACTTTGAACTGTCATAGTCAACAAACCTATTTTACGGAGTGAACGTACTGAAAGGAATAAAGTTCATCATATTTTACTTCCTTGGGTAAAGCGAAAACATTTATTTAGCATTCTGAATCTTTTGTGTGTTTTTGATTAACATCCATTATTTTTATGGATTATTTGGTGATATTTAAACGTACACCATAATGACAAAAATAATAATTACAAAAGCATACTTTGATGTGGACTAAGACATTTTTATCTTGGGAAACTTCCGATACCTCTCTCTTTTTCCGTAAAATGTAGCGATAAAGTTTTTTAAAGATTAATAGGTTCATTTGTCCGTTTTAATTTGTATTAATTGAAACGGGTATCGTTTTAAAACACAGCCGAAAACACTCACCTTACTTTTTTTTCCTCGAATAAACGCGTTTCAAACGGTTTTATTAATTGTTTAGCGTTTACTTCGTAGACCTCCATTTAATTTTTTTAAAGTTTAATTTAAAACCAATTTAATAATGTTATTATTAAGTTCTGCAAGTATTTAAGTATCTTTATTATTGTGAGAGCTGTTTCGGCTTATAAGTAACAGTTTGAAAATGATCTTGTAAGCCGAAACAGCCGTCACAATAATTAAGAAACTAAATACTTAAATAACGTAATAATAACATTTTTAAATTGGATTTCAGTATTTTTTTTTGGTTTTTTAAGATGCCAAACATAACGTCTGTGACCAAGTGGGTCGGTCGACGACCCCATGATTTTTTTTTCTCATATAAACTATAGAAATCCCCTTTTCTTTTTGTTTTTCCTTTTTTCATTTGTCTATTTATTGGGCAGGGAATATTACCTATTTTTGACAAAATATTTTTTCCTGCGACCAACTATTTTTTCACATTTTTTTTAAATGGCACATTATGTCAATAAATCTCTTGCGCAGGAATACCTAAAATACTAAAAATATATTGGTTCTATTTAAGTAGATATAAGAAGGATGGTGATTTTGGGGTCTACCTTCGGCCCCAGGCTGCGGGAGAGTTAAATAATATGGTTTTGGTGTAAAATTACTATTATCTTTTGTAATTCATATAAATTTAAAAATTAACTCCATATTCTTTTTTTTGTCTTTCTTAATACATACTAACATAGGTTCATAAATATTTATTTACAAAAATATTTGTGATACATACAGAATTGATTCATATATATATATTTTAAGGCTTATAAATGTATGCTACAATTTCTCTCGATTTGTTTTCTTACTACTAAATAAATTGATGATAAAGCTTTCAATAATGTTATATGAATAAAATAACTGTAATTTATTTGCAAAAATCGAGTCAACCCTTCGGATGACAAATAAATTATGTAGACATACCAACCACACATCGACTAAACCCGAACGGTTTGCGTAAAAGAAGAGGGTATTCCCTTTATTAAACTACGTGCAAACGTACCCAGTAACGAATAAAGGGCCCGTGGAACCCTTTTTAAGGAAAGCGGAAAATTTGTTTAGATTTCATCTCAATCTAGGCGCAGTTTAATCGGGAACCGTCTTGGGGACCGGAGAATCAATCCAAAGAGGGTATTTAAACATATGTTTGCCTGGTTATTCCGTATAGATTGTCGTGATTTTCCGTTTATGTCGCTTTTGTGACGAAAGAGTGAATTAATTTATTTATAGCAGAATAAAATATATTTTTGACGATAACTGCTGGAGAGTGAATGAAGATATAAAAAATTCCATTATTTTGTCATAATTTCTTCAAAGTAGAGCAGAATTTAGTCATATAATATCAATAGTTGCTTATTCAGGTTATTTGATATTTGTTTCACGATATTTGGTTATAAATCGCAAATAAATTGAACACTGTACGTTTCCTTCTGGATATTTATTATGATTACTAGCGATTACCCGGCTTGCGTTGCAATACCACTGAAAGGAAGAAAGTGTCTGTGTTATTCTTCTGTTTGAATACAATGAATTGAAGTGCTTTTGAATACATAATATTTTTTTCAATCTGATGCGTGCACGAACAAATCAGAAGAATTTTCTGTCCTTGAGCAGGCCACATACCTACAGCTGTCCGTGTGAGAAGCATGGATTTTCCAAATTTACCCCCTACTATCCCCTACCGCTACTATGTCTCCTTTGCAATCCCGCTCTCTGTCACCCCTCCCCTGAGTGTCCTTTTCCGTGCGTCCCCGTTCCCGCCCCCGATCCCCTCCCACTTAACCCTTCCCCTACCGCAATCCTCTTCCATCTTCCCCACCTTACCACCTCCCGCGTTTCCCTCCCCCTCTCCCGGATTCCCCTCCACCTCCCGCCTTACCTCCCTGCCGCAAAACTATATAAAATTCACACATTTTTTAACTCACGCATCGTTTATTGTAAAATTTTTGTCCCAATTTCATAAAGCCAGAGCTCACAATCTACCCACAGTACCAAGACACTTGTCGCGGTCTCCTGTCTCCGTCTCTGGTCTCAGTCTCCGGTCGCGGTCGCGACGCGAACCGCGCCGCCTTAACTATACCAACATTCTACGAGTATATGATCCATTGTGAAACAAAATGGTCGCAGTGTTTTTTTAACATCCTATTTGTACAATTTAGAATACGAATTGTTTTAATGCTACGAAAATACAAATTAAGCCATCAAAAAGCACAATTGTGGGGTGAAGTTCAACCCTGCCGTTGATATCTTCTTAAGTCATGGTACTAAGCCTAAAGGTCCTATCTAAACACTGAGCGGATGGAGAATAAATCTGCATTAGACCGTTTATGTTCGGCAGCCTTCAATTCATCACTCTCCACATCCATATCCACCCACTTCCAACCCTCTACCCGCACCCTCCACGCGACACCCACTTCCCATGGCCCGTGGAGTATATCACCGGAAACCGGGAAGGCTTAACTTCGGTCAGGGGAAGCATAGAAATATATTACACTAGATGAAAGTGTCCGCTGGTAATCGAAAAAAAATCTTATCCGGAGCAGAATTATGTGTTTGCTTGCAACAGCAAAAACTCTAGAATGGCGAGGTCTGGATTCGTGATTCTCGCACATTTTTTTCCTTCTGGATTCTTTCACTTCTAATACCTTACTTTTTAGGAAGTTAAGTTTTTTTTGACAATGATTAATAGAGGTTTATTTGACTGAACGAAACGAAGTCCATTTTTACCCGAGAGCTTCGCATTTCGTCTGTCCGTAAACTTATATACTTATTTATTAACGCCTTGAAGGCTTTTGCACTTGCTTGCGTTATTATAAGTTATACTGGAGTGTAATAATCATTGAACTCCTATTACATAACATTATAAACTTAATATGATAGATTCATGTAATTATTAATTGTTATTTATTATGTAAATCTATATAAAGGAATTCAATAAGTGTAAGAGTAGAAGGACTTTTAAAAAATACTTAAGGTACCATGAACGTAGTTGCATAGCAATGAGTAGGAACTTTGTTGATATTGTTATACACATAAACATGAATACTTTATTTTGAAGCGAATTTATAATTGATGTTTTACAGAACATAACTATAATAATACAACAATAAAAGGTGCACATTAAAAGACCTATATACCTACTTACTTATAAGTGTACAGTTACATTATCATGGAAAGTTTCGCAAATAATAAGTTCGATAAGTTTATGATAAAATGGTATAATAATGAGAGTACAAAACGTAAGCAGATAACATATCCGTATGAGTAGAGTAAGTTTGTTATTATTTTTAATTTGTATATGTCAAGTAGGTAGCCGTGTTGGATAATACATTTTTACTTCGCCAAAGTATAGGTTGATCATAAAGAGCTGTCAAATCTGATTAATCAAATTACACAAGGTCAAACTGTTCACAGATCTGCTAGTATTATTCACAAAGTAATAGGCACTTAAACACAAAAAAGACAAGACGCAATGTAATTGAAACAAAAATTTTAAAGTGTTAAAACAAAGTGACTATGATTAAACACATTTTACGAAAAGTGGCTGAATAAGATATTAAGATATATTAATACTTGTTTGTCATTTATTTATTTAAATTAACATCTTGTCCTGATGAAGAAAACATTGTTTTGAAACATGTTGATATTGATAATTATATAGTGGTTTAAACGAAGTATTTATTATATAATGAATAACAGATCATATATTTATTTATTGTTATTAAGTTTATTTTGTAGAACTCCATTTTAATTTTTATTTATTTTATAAATTCAATAATATTATTATTTTATGTATAAAACAGTTTATTATAAACTGTTTTTATACATAAAAAAAAAATATTATTGAATTTATAAAAAAATAAAATAAAAATAAAATTAAAAAAAAAAAAAAAATAACAGATCACTTTTTACAAACCACTATATTATAAACAATACCTACATGTTTCGATAACAATGTTATCTTCATCAGGATATGTTAAAATAAAGAAAAATAAATGGCAAACAAGTATAGACAAATTAAAATAAACTAGAACATACACAAAATATTAAAAAGTAGAGGTGATTAACTGCTTAAAAATCTTAAAAATAGTTATACAAAATTAAATATGAAAATTATTTAAGGAAAAATATAATTTTATTTAATAATATAAAACTTTTAAGAACAAATAATTACAATAATTAGTCTAAATCAAAAAATAAATAATTATAATTATTGTAAGTATTAATAAGAAAATAAATTTAAAGGATGGCTATTTTAAAAAATGTCTGGTTATTTGTAATATTTAATTTACTATTAATGCTTTTTCTAATTTCTAAAATTTCTAAATTATCCAATTGTTTGCCCGTAGTGTTTGTATTTAAAAATTTTAAGACCTGTATTAATATCAAAAGAATGACTTATTTCCAAAATATGGTTGGCAAATTCAGAATAATAATAATTATTTAAACATCTTATATGTTCCTTAACTCTAATGTTAAAATTTCTAAAAGTTTTTCCAATATAAAAAAGTTACAATCATTACAAATTAATTTATAAACCCCAGATTTGTTAAAAAAATCACATTTATCTTTATTATTTAATATATAATTTTTTAATTTGTTATTTGTATAAAAAGCTGGCTGTACATTATTTGGCAGGTTTTTAATTATTAAATTTGAAATGCTATTATTTCAAAATAAAAAATTTCTCCAATTGTTATCATTTTCAACAACGTGTGGATAAACAAAAGATCTAAAATACTTTTTCTAATATTTTTTGTTTAACATATTGTCTATTAATTTTGAAGTAAAACCGTTATTAATTGCATTAAAATTACTCAAAGATAAAGGAACATTAATTAATCTACTTAGCAAGGTATGAAAAGTTGCTAATTTCTGTGAAAATGGATGATTAGATGTTTCATGTATAATGATATCTGTATTTGTATCTTTACGAAAAATGTTAAATTCAAAATTTATTATTAATGATAGAAATATTTAAATCCAAAAAATTTAAGCTGCAATTATTTCCAATTTCTAGGGTAAATTTAATTTTTTTGTTGAGTTTATTAATGAAATTTAAAAATGTATTTAATTGTCTATTAGTCCAGTCCATATACAAAAAATATCATCTACATATCTTTTCCAAAAATAAACATATTTTAATAATAACGCACGACTTTTAAAAAGTTTATCTTCAAAATGGCAGGATATTTTGAGTAGTTCACAAATCGACACCAGTTGGCGCTAGTGTAAATGTAGACCTAAATACGAAAAGAGACCTATCAAAAGTTTGTTTCGTAAATTTTTGTCTGTTTTCTGTAGGTTCGAAGCGATTATTTTTGTGAATTCTGACATTCATAACAATGCACCAATTTTTTTTTTCATTAATAGAAACAACTAAAGCTACCAAAAATATTCCTTCATCATAATGTATCCTTTCCTGTGAACTGCTGCATACATTGTTATTCCTTCCTGCCCTTTGTAAACTTGAAGAAAGTATTGGTTTATATGAACTATATCTATTTGTGGCAATACAGGCGAATCCTGTATGCTGTAAAATTATTCATTTGGGGGCCAAAATATACCCACTATCTCACTTTCATACTCAAAATCATTTATTTCCATAAAGTTATTATTCCAGTCATAGGCAGCCAATCTGGAATTAATAATTATGATTATTGGGTACATTATAATTAGCAACGTTAGCTAAAGTACCTATAATTATTACAAATAATACACAATTAATGTGTTTTAGAAGTACAAGAATGAGGTTATGTTCCAACCACTTAGCTTACATATCGATTAGAACTTCTTTCTTGCCAACACATTTTGCCTTTCTATTCTTTAATTCTTTTTATAACTCCTTCACAGTCCAGCTACCGTATTTATCCACCATTTTTTAATATTACTTCCAAAATGCACACGCAAGCCAGATACAAAGCAATATTAATTATCAATGACAGGTCTACAACTACACCAGCGCCGCCAAGTGGGAAAAGTTTAGCACAGCATTCTGCCATTGTTTAAAAAAATATCTGCTACTAGGGGACTAGTGCTTGAACCCATTGCTCAGCCGTCTTTTTCTTTGTAAATAATATTGTCAAATTAAAAATAATTTTGTTTTAGAATTACATTAATAAGTATTTATTATTCATTATATGAAAAAATAAGATATTGTTTAATTTTGTTCTTTAATTGCTTTTGACCCACATAAATGTATGTGTCTTTTATTATTTCAAATAATACATATAATACGTGTATTTTTAAGAAAAATAACATCAAAATTTGGTTGTTTGTGAGTCCCCGTGAAATCTGCTTTCCTTGTTTAAAATCGGGTTTTCTGGTTTTCCCCGTGAACCCTAGATTCCTTCTCACCCTTCTATTTTTTTCTTCCAAAAACTTCCTGTCCTTCTTTTCCTTAAAAAGACCCTCCACACTGCATTTAAAAAAATGACATAGGCCCGTTTTTTTTTTTTATTTCTCAGGGCCTACTGTATGGAGCTAACGCAAAAAAAACAGTTTGCTTTCTTAACATGTTTTTTTCGTTAGACATTAGAAGTCGCTCTTTTAGCTTATTTTATATTGTGGACCAGCCAATTTAAATAATGTTAATTGATAAATAATTTGAAAATCATTTTTAAGGTGATTGATTTTTTTCAAAACTGTATCGGATGATTTGCTCAGTTAACTTAAGGAACCACACCACTGTAAGAAAAAATCTTAACATTTTTTAAATTTCATTTTCTGAAAGATGCATTTGTTAAGAATGCTCTCATCAAACATTTAAATAAATTTAATGTGAAACCGTTTTAAACAGTTTGTATATTGAATTCAGCATAAAATTTGAACGTGTTTTTCTCGAAACTCCGTTTTTCAAACCGGTTGAAAACATTTAAAAAAACTATACATCCGATTTGCATGCACTATGTCTTAAATTCAGTATTTATGGCACTACGTTGGAATTTTCTTATAAAAGGCCCCCTCCTATATTTTTTTTACGATGAAAATTTTCCAAGAAAACCGGAAATAAAATTGGCTGGTCCGCCATTTTACTTTTAGATATCAAAATTTCCCCACTTTTTTCTATTATCCTGGATGTCTACTTTTATTTTTCAAATGAACCGTATGACGTTTTTTTTTTAAATAAAGACAAACATTCCCGGGTTATGAAAAACCTAACAATATTTGAAAATCTTCTACTAACACCACAGAAAGCCGAAAATGTTGCTTGTGTTGTGATGGAGGACTTAGCCAGCCGAGGAATCGAACATGAGACGCCCGACTCAATTGCTATCTTCCACCGAGCAGCAGTATCGTCGGAGTGTGCTGTTGAAAGCGTTGTACACCGTAAATATACTTCAGAATCCATTACAAAAAATGTATGTAGTCTTCTATATATATAAATTGACTATGAGTATTAATAAAAAAAATTCCATTCGTTTGCTTAAAAATAATTATGAAAAATACACCGTCTACCGCGCACGAACCGTAGTGTGGTGGTAATTATAATTATACTCGTACATAATGTACCAATCCATAAACGTATTATAAGTATATGAAGTATTCATAAATAAAGTAGAAAAATAAACTAAAACTTGATAAAAATAAAACGGTGTTTCACAAAATCACTAAATAAAGCAGTTAACTAACATTCCGGTAGTTTATAAGAGTGAAACGTGTAACCATTTAACATTTTTGGCATTAAATCGCCTTGGGGAGCAACAATTGATGAGTTTTTTGTTCATACGCCATACAGCCAGCATAATGCGACAGTTCTGGAAATAGTTAAAACTCGGTAAACAACAATAAAATGTCTCACCTGAGTTGAAAAGTTGGCTCGTAAGTCACAACTGATAAAACCCAGTCCCTTAAAGAAAGCGCCAAAGCTCGCAAAGAACTCAAAAGCATTTCTACAAACTTTTTATTACGGTCCAAAGTTTAAAATAAAATAACAGGTTTTTCCAAGAATATTCAAAATAAAATCATTTTGAAGGGCTGGCGAAAAGTTCAACGAAGATTTTTTTGCATTATTCATTGTCATTGTTTTTAAAATTGCGTCATAAAGTAAAACTCACAGTTTTATTTGAAAAAGAGCGATAAATTGTGAAGGCCGTGAATTATTGTTAAGTCAATATCCAGGTGAAAAATATAGCTCAATTAACATTAATAATCTCTTCCTCACATATCTAACGAAACCCTTTGTATACTCAATGTGTGTATTTTCATTAATTTGCATGTTTTCAATTATTTACAAAAAAAATTATTGACCGATTTACATTTTTTTAATGTAAATATCGCACTTGAGTTCCAACCGCTCCCAACAACCTGGAACCATTGAGACTATGGCATCCCGAATCAAAGAGGGTAGGTTGTAAGGCTAAAGGTATAGTGTGGAGGGAAAGGAGATAGATAAGAGGAAGGTGGGCAGTACCTGGCTACACAGATCTGGTCACCAAACACGGCTAAAGCCATTTCAAGCAACGTCTCAATTCTGAATAGTGGTCTCCGAATACTGAGAGAATGTTCTACTCTGGAATGCCGCAATTTTTGTTTTTATATAAATATCGCACAAGTGTACCAACTGCTCCCGACTGGAGCCAGTGAGACTATGGCATCCCCAATTGGGGTATGTTGTGAGGTAGTGGGGATAGGAAGGTGATAGGGAAAAGGAAGGTGGGGAAGTACCTGGCTATTCAGATCTGGTCACCGAACAAGGCTAAAACAATTTCAATCAACGCTTCAATTCTGAATGGTGGTCTTACACCAGGGCGATACTAAGAGTATCTTTCACACTGGAACGTGCCGCAAATATACTATTTATTATTTTAAATGAGTAAATTGTGAATAACAAAATTTAATCAAATAAATGCCACGCCGGGATCGATCTCGTGACTTACGGATTGCGAGTCAAGAGCCTTACCGCTGAACTACGCCGGCCGTCGAAGTATACCTTATATTATACGCAATTATACTTTATATGTGAATACAATTATCCTTTTGAATACAATTATACTTTTTTTTTTTTTTTAAATATTATTTTAAATGTTTAAATAACACAATTCAATCAATTAAAATTTACATGCGCACGTCGGAATGTGAACGCACGACAGTCTTGCCCCACAACTTGCATTATAGGAAAAAACAAATACACCTTTGGCAATATAAACAATTTAAATGTTTTGTTGACGGCCGCCCCGGCCGTATTTAAGTATTATAGAAGTAATATTATTTTTTTAGGGTGGTTTTTATATTATATTATTGTTTTTTTTTAATTATATGTTATTATATTCTCAGAATCGCCCTTGTGAAAGACCACAATATTCTGAATCGAAAACTTGTTTGAGGATTTTGGCGTATTTGGTGACCAGGTCTGAATCACCAGTTACATATTTCGCAATCCACCTCCCCACCGCGTTTCTTTCCCCACTCCCATCAACCTCACGACATGCTTCAATTGGGATTTATCAAGACCAAAGCTAACGTAACGAACTAAAAGAATTATTTTTAATCCAAATCGCAATGTTATTCGAAAAGAAAGTATCATAATACTTTTTTGGACCTTAAATGCGTACGCTAAACCATCGCAATTTTCATCACACAAATTGAAAGCTTTTGTGTAAAAATATCACATTGATAGCGGAACTCTCAAGAACGGAACAAAAGAGATACGGAACAACACAAGCACGAGATCAGTAAAGATTTCCGTATTTTCCGCAAAACGTCTCTTGAAACAGCGTTATCAATATCGTAAACAAGTTTCACATCAATCGAATAAAATAAAGTGTCAATACATTCGATAGCATTCGTTCGCTAAGCTTCTCCACAAAATGCGATAAGCAGTAAGCAGTGGATATAAGTTTGAGTGCGACATGGAGTAGCGCTCCTTAGGGAATCCTTCATATCGATTTCTCGACTCGTTTGTCCCACGGGAGTTCCCTTTCACAGAAGAAAAACGATCCAAACGCAAAGACTGGGACGTGGAGATGGAAAGAAATGGAGCCCCCTTAAGAATACTTGGATATAACACTGCCAATGGACTAAATTTATGTGATTATCATCCATCTATCTATAAAGAAAAGTGTCAGCATGGCTTTGTTTTTTTAAAAATCTACAGTTTTATTCCGAAATTGATGAAATTTTGAATGCTTTATTTTTAAAAAAAGAGAAAGATAACTGTTTATAAGAGATTTTGAATTACTTGATAACAATATTACATATTTCAATCCACTGTCTCGAATGTGTCGTCTGTATAATACCGTTGAATGTGATCATATACATAGATATCTACGCAAACGGTCTCAGATATTTTAAGAAACAAATTGACAATCTTCTACCATGACACTTCGTGGAGTGTAATTACTTTATTATCGGGTCTTTTCTTTCTTTCTTTCGTTTTTCTCTTTCTCTGCAGGTTATGTCTTATATTTGACACTACTTTGTTTTATGTTTTATATTTCATTTTGATTATCGTTATTTCTATTAGTAGCGTATGTCATTATTTCTGTTATTTTTGTCTAGTAACAACTTAACATTGATTACGCACGCTGTGAACATTTTTAATTGAAGTGTGGATATATATGTACATCCCAACTGAAATTTTATTATTGTAATAATTATTGTACTGTAAATGTTTCAAAGAATAAATAAATAAATTTCAAAAATCCACCTACCCCTCTTTACCGCCTCTTAAAGCAGAATTTTGATACTTGATGAAATTTTGCGAAATTGGCGTTAAAAACAAAAGAAAAATCCTAAATTAATGTCTAATTTCGACAAACTCTCTGTTAAGTCCGATAAATGCCGCGCCGGGGCTCCGATATTATAAAAGATAAATTAATAGTTTTTTCAAAGGCTTTCATTGGCCGGTGCGTATTCAGATCTAGTATGTGTTCAATAACCTACGCGTATAACATATACGAATATACGCGTACCTACTCATAATTGAGTGGGATTGATACGATCATTTTTTGTCGTGTGGTGAACATTACTACAGCTTAATATTGCAAAATTTTGTGATTTTTGTAAATATATGATTATTTTAGTTGTTTCATTCGTTAGTTCGACGTGCAAAGTTAATTGTGTCAAACCGTACAGTGCTGTTTATGGAACGTTCCGCTACATTTCTTCATGTTTGCTGGGTATGTACATGCCAAATTTTTTCTGTTAATTTGACAAACATATCTGTACTGTAGAAAACACTTATTAAGATCGGGTTCACAAATATCTGTGTGTAAGTACCCACCCATATTCATTTTACTAAAATTAAAGATAACCCCACGCTCACGACTTGACACAATTTTAGAGATTGCTTAAAAAAAAAGACCGTTTATGAAAAATCTTCGTATTGTACGTGCTGTTGCATGCAGGAATAGACTAATATTTAAAATCTTGGATAAATATCGGCACGAAGAGTAAGGAAATCAAAGATAAACCAGCATTGAAATTTTTATTATTACCATAAATTTTGTTTTATTTACTGTTATGAGAAATCAGGTTGCTTCACTTAGGATTTCCAGAAACGATGGATTTTTAAATTTTTTTATATTAGCTCCAGCCAGAAGAAAATAATGCCCCTCAGGGCCTATGCTATCTTTGGGGTTACTGTGTCCAGGGTCTTTTGAGGAAAGTAAGAAGATGAAGTTCTGGGAAGGAAAAAGGTATGAGAGGTGGCTAGGAATCTGGGGGTCAGTGTCTCCAGGAGTGACGGACGTATGAATCCATACCTCCCACTGCTGTGCAAGACTATGTCTCCTTCAACAAGCCTCTTCTGATCCGGCCTGCTACGCAGTTGGTGAGCAGATGCGTCTACCGCCAACCCGGGCAACTCTGCTAAGTCATCCTGCGGAGCGAACCACTTAGGGTGACCTATGGCAGAGGTCCAATAAATGCTTCCCGGAGGGTTCCCATACCGGCCTCCCAAATGTATAGAATATCCCTATACAAATTAGAAAACCAAATACCAATCGTTTTCCTTTAAGGTTTTACCGAACAAATGTTTTTTTTTCACTGGAAGCAATGAACATTTGCGTTATCTTAAACCGATAATATTTTATTTACAGCAATTTAATGAGGGTTTTCCCACCAAATACTGTATTATTGGTTTTCATTTCGATTGGTAATATCTAATATTATTGGCTGAGATTAATTCACATATCAGTGAGGGTCAGGCAAAGATAGGTCAGGTAAGGTTAGGAGGGATAAGGTTATCTGCGTCATTAGTAGACTAAACACCTGTTATACGTGTATCACAGTTTTATTCTGATATTTAAATATTCCTCATTTTCATAATAAAAATTTAATGAAATAACAAGGTCAATAATGATGAACTCCCTAACTCTATACCCGTGTTGTTATTTAAAGATTTTAAATTAATTTTCTCATTAGGTTATCTTTCCTTCAATTTATTTTGTTTTTATTTATATTATTTTATGATGTACTAATTATTTGATTTGAGAGACTAACGGCCAAAAGTACATATAATGATTTACTCTTTATTCATGTAAAAATCCATAATTTATTTTAATTTGTGTTTTTAGAAACAGGCGAATAGATAATTTATTTTAACCCGTCAATCGAATTTGTTCGTTTTTCGAATCAAGTCATATAGGTCTGAAAAAAATGATTTTGTCTCACTTACTACCATACTGATAAATATTAACCTTTTTTAAATGAGCTCCACACAGGAGGCCCTGAGGAAAAAAATTCCCTCAGGACCTATGTCATCTTTGGGGATGCTGTGTGGAGGGTTTATTTTAAAGGAAAGGAAGGAGAGGAGAGTTCTGGGAGGGAAAAGTTTTTAAGGGATGGGAAGGAATCTGAGGTTCAGTGTGTCACGGTCCACCCCATGAAACCGGGCACCCCTGCTAAATCACCAAACGTAGCGAACCACTTGGGGTGACCAATTAACCACAAAATAAGTAAAATGTACATCTTTATGAAACCAAAGTTTCGGATCGTTGTTGAAAAAAAAAAGTAACTTTCGGAATTTTTATGAATTATTTTTACACAGAACGACAAAAAAGTAAGGTAACAATAACTTTTGTAATAAATTTGTCTTATAAAATATTCATGTGTTTTTTTTTTCAGTAATTTTAAGTAGAAAAAAAGTCATGTGACCATTTTCGAAACATTTTTAAAAATAATATGTTTATTTTGATTTATAAAATTCGAAAGCGTATTTTATCACCTTTAAAAAACATTTTTTATTTTTCGGATACTTTCAGAAATATTACATTTATTTGGATTTTATTGCGAAGCGGAAAAATGTTCAGGCCCAAGGGATTAAACATTAAATTCTTTCAATTTCACTGTCAATAAGTTGTTAATCGTATTTTATTGATGTTGCCCAAAATAATGTGCAAAAGAGCTAGTTCGGAATAAAATGTCCTCTAATAATTAATCAATATTATTGAAAAGAGTAAAATGTATAAAAACTTTGTATCAGGTAATCAGCTTACAAATTTTGCCTTCCTTTGCCTCCTATTACATTACGTTCTATTCCGTAGTCCCAGCTACCTAGCAATGCCTAGCACTGTCTAAACGCAACAACAATAATGCCACATACTCCCATAATACCAGAGTCAGAGATGAAACTTGAAGCTGTTGACAGATATTACATAATATTACATTATAATATTATGGAAGCTTACTACCAACGTAGGGAATATCAAACCAACTAGATCTAGTTCTTGTGTTACCCTATCTTATCTCCGCCAGATTTTACCGCTATTAAAATATGTTAACTTTGATCCGGGAAATCCAATATTGAAATTTCAACTTTAACGATTTCGACATAAAATTACAGAAGACCAAATTTCTGACGCACGTTTTTGCTTGTGCCGGTTTTATGTTTTAAGTAACCTTTTGAAATAATTATAGCTATGGAATGAGAGGAAGTTCTGGGAAGGATAAAGGTACAAGGATTGGTAGGAATATGGGGGTCAATGTAGGTCAATAGGAGTAACCACCGTATGAATCCATCCCTCCCACTGATATGCAAGGCGATGGGTCGAGAGGTGTTAAAAAAAAGATGAATTTCGTTGTCTGTTTTTTTATAAAATTCTTCGGTAGTATTTTGAAAATGAAAATAAAATACATACATTTTAGAGTACTAACATTTTTTTCATTTATATGGCTATAAGGTCTAACAAAAATAATACATTTACTGTTAAAAACACACACACAAGTTATTCGTTAGTATTACGGTTAGATACAGACGATAATATTAATTTAGGAAAAAAAGGATTCATTACTGATATATTGCCACGTATGTAAGCTTCTACTTATAATGTATCAAATTTTATCTGCGTATGAAGAGATAAGTTCTCTTCCTTTGTGTTAGATATAAAAGAATTCGTTTCCTCAGGCGGTTAAATTCAATAAAGATAAACCTTTTTGAAATTCATGGAAAGTATCCAATCAGTTAAACCTGCTTTATTAGAGACACGTGTACCCCAGTTTCCATACTTGTAAAAGAAATTGGAAGAGGGGAGAGATAAAAGAATGATCTGGTGCAGCAGCTGTGATGGCATCTTATCTGCGAAACTTTCCCGAAACTCATTTAGATCTACACAACTTAATGTCCTCTTGGGAAGAGATGGATGAGAGAATTGTTAGATGTGGAGGAAACAAGAAACAACTAACCCACGGTAGCGGAATGGCATTACATCAACTCGAGACAATGTGAATTGAAAGTGAGAACTCGCAAATAAAATGGAGAACACAGATGCAGGTCCCAGATTGTTCTCGCAGTAATGTGCCCAGGTGGATTCGAGATTACAATTCAAGACGCTAAGACCGTTGAAGGGAAAATATGTGACTTCCTCGAATCTAGAAAGAAAAGAGTTTTTATCTAAATGTTTTTTTTTCTAAATAACAAAAATAAAACAGTTGACCCTTTGTCACTAACTAAGCAATCGATTGTGATTTTTCTTTGTCTCTTTGATACGTTTTCTATAGGAACATACTTACCTTACATTCATGAATAAAGGATAGATTGGAAATACTTTAGTTTGATGTCCAATAGGCCACTTGCATCACAATTTTTTCCGGTTTAGGCAAATATTCGGGTTTTTTATCGTATTTTTGGAACCCTGGCGATTTTTTGAAAATTTCATTCCGAAGTATCAGACCATTTTTTATAAACAGGAAAGACGGTACATAATTTAATATGTGCGAAAAAACTATAATTACATAGCCGAAAATCATTAAAAAAAAGAACATTTTCCACACGAATGGCACAGGAGAATAACGAGGCATATCCAAAATATTACATCTCATAAATATTTTTTTCCTTAATCCATCTCATTGATCATTTATCATTATAATGTTCAACGTCTAAATATGACTAAATCCAATGTAATATACTTGTACTAGTAAAGTATAATCATAGCAATATATTTTAAAATGTGATTTTGTTAAAATCCGCACCATTACCATTAGACTTCTAAAACAGGTACACAAGGATTAAATTTACGGGGTTCTCTTCGAAACATCTGTCAAAACGTCAAACCAAATAATTTCGCAGAGAACAAACAATAAATCTAGAGAATGTTAAATTCCAAATTCAAAAATTCGCGTGAAATCAAAGTGTTGCCATTTAAAAAAATAAATCAGTGTGGAATTTTATAAAATTAACAGAACATTATCGGAGACCAAACATTTTTATATAGTGACGTCACGAGCCCAAATAATAATTTTAAAAAAAACTGTACATTTCAAAAAAAAATTCTTGACATTTTCGTAAACTTAGTAAAAAAATCTATCCACAAGTTTTTTCCAAGTGGTTATGAAATCCATGCAAGTGGCCTATTGCGCCTCTCTGACCACTATTTTCATGTAAGGTTTTAAGTATAATCAAGACGAAAAAATTACATTTTTCTTTCACATTCTTGGTAAATCGAATTATACGAGAGGATGAGAATAATGGAACATAAATGTATACGGGGAATAAGCGCTACATGGTTAATTTCTTTGAACTAATAACGGTTATAACAGTAAAACATAACGTTTTAAACACCCTATTGCATAGTAGAATTAACAGCACGTTTTTCCAAGGGTAAATACGTTTTGATTTAAGGATGCCATTATAAAAGCTACCTTAAAAGTATCAAATAAAGACATAATTTCTATTCCCATATGTACAACATCCCGTTTTCATGTAGACCCTAGACTTAATTCTGCAGCTTTCATTTTACAAAGCCATCATTTTCCAAACAAATAGTCTCAGTTTGACGTTTTGTTTGAGGGTGTTAAAATGTAACCAAAGAACTCAATATATTAATGAAAGTTTAAAAAAACATCCACCGCAAACTTTTATACTTTTTTTTATTTAATGGATATAGTCCGAGTTTTCTCAAAGCTTTTATATAATAAATTTGTTCAGTCTTATTACAGCCATAAGGCTGAATGAACATCAGATAATCGAAGCTCTAAAATAAATACGCATTACCATAATATTAAAAAGATCATTATTTTAGTCCCACAGTGAAAAACACGGTCTGTTGGTGGAATTACCTTCAGACTTAAAGTTCACCAACACACAGTTTAAAAAGGGGTAAAAAATAAAAAGTGTTAGTAAAATCATTAGAAATAAAGACTCAATTGAAAAAAACCTTGCGATAATAATAGCGAAAGTGCTCAAACAAACCCTAAAAATTGTTGAATTTTATCCACATATCAAATGAGTGTTGACGTAAAATCGAAATTTAAATGTAAGCCACTCGAGCCAAGTTGAAAAAATGTAAGCACTTAAGTGATTTTTATGAATTCGTATGAATTTAAAATTTAACAATATTTTAAAATTCTTTTTTATAAATCCTAAAAATATAAGATGAACAGTGAAATCTATATGGATTATTTGGCTTTAAACCGCAGTTAGCAGTTTATATGTTTCCCTATCAATATTTGAAGGTTCGATATTAGTTAAATCGAATGACCGAATCGAAAACTAAAACACTAGAAATCTCCATCGCTCCATTGGATTTTTTGACGAGGCCTGTCTGCTTATGGCTGGTAATCTTATAGTTCACCATATAAGGATTTTAAGTCAAGATATCACTACAATCCTCGTGAAGATGCGTTTTTAGTGTTTCAAAATTACTATTTAAGAAGTACGTTTTATGTAATGCTGTACAAGAGAGCTTCACGAGGTGGGATCGTTTACAGTCTGCATTATTAACACAACTCATGGCGAGGGTAAGGGTATAAATTACTCTTATGTAAATAAACAAAGCCCTTACTCGCTCCCCTGAGGCAACCTCCCAGTCCTCCCACCCAACGACCTGGAAGCTTAATAAACTGCAAGCTCACTACTTAGTTCTTAGGGGTAGCTACTGTTTCGTTTTGTGAACTTTGGCTTAAGGTGTGCGTTACACGTGGAAATTTTAATTAATTAATCATTAATCATAAGCGATGACTCGAAACTTTGACCATTGCTATTCAACAGAGTTTAGCCAAAAACGTAAAAAGAAATTTCATAACCGTTTCGTCGAATAGTTTTCCTTTTGCGAAATATTGAAAAATGGAATAAACTACAATCTTGTCTTACCATCCTCGGGTAGAAAGAGTGTTTGTTAGAATAGTTTGTTTATTTTAAAATAAATTGCTCACAATTGAAATGTTCAATGAAATGGCTTTACCTATGTTTCGGGTGATCAGATCTAAATAGACAAGTACTTCTCCACTTTTTTCTTTCCAATCTCCTTCTCCTACCTTCAGCCTCATACTATTCCCCAAATAGTGGTTCGAGATGGTTGGGAGCAGTTAGGACGGTCTTATTTACGGTATTCATGAAACAAAATACCAGTAATTAATATTTTACAGACAGATAAGCTTGTCTTTGTGAAACTACTGCTGTGTGAAGTTAACGTGGTTTATCTGAAAGATTATTCAGCATAAATTATGCTCGGAAAACTAATCCAAGTTTCTAAGAATTCATTCTGCCTAGTCACTGTTTATTGCCCTTACAGGGATTTCAATTCAGAAAAATTAGAAACACAATATCTCCGACCAGGTTTAAACGTTAGCTTTATTTCCTCCGTCAGATATATAATTTTGCCAACTCATGATTATAATGCACATAAAAAGGTTATTGCCTTTTGTTCGTAAAATAGTTAAGGTTTTTACAGTCGTGGTGGGTATTTTTTCCGCTCGGGTGACATTAATTCTATTCATATATTCATGAATTATTTAATTTGGGATAGTACAATATTTATGGTTGAATTTTGTGTGTAGCTTATTTTTACACATTTAATAGATAAAGTAAAAACATATACACTATATACCAGAGTGGTTCCGTAAAACTGCAATTGCTCATCAAAATCTAAGTAAAATCTGTTTTTTTTTTAGACTTTATGAGTATGCGTGATTTCTTCGATTTTCGGAAGTATGTCTACAGAATCGATGAAAAAAGGGACGCAAATCTTATTTGCGTGAATAAAAAACCAAATTTCAATTTCTAAACTGTACAACAAAATGAGATAAAAATACGACATTAAAATGAGAGCACTTAAACATCATTAATCGATTTTCACCAGATATTTTTCTCGAGTTTGAAATTTATGTTATTTTTATATCCTTGATGGTTAAAGCTGAAGGGAACTATATTTATTATGTATTTAAGAATAATATAAAAAACACTAAGTTCGACCACGTTTAACTCTCACGTTTCCTAAGCTTACCTTTTCAAGGTTTATTTAAAAATATTACGTTATTTTTTTTTTTGGGAAAAATGATTTCGAAAAAATACCTACCGTTAACTTTAAAGCACATAATATGAAGCCGGTTCGAACTTCAAGTTACCACATTACAAAAGTGTCTGTTACTTTCATAGTTTAAATATTATCTATACAATAAGTCCTTACCGTCCATAAATTTGAGAGTGTCATTTCTTGTGTAATACGCGACAAGTTTGAGATTTACGAGTAGGGAGTTGCGAGTTGCGAGTTAGGGGTAGTAGGTAAGTAGCAAGGCTGCGTGTGTCGTGACATGTAAAATGTCACAATGTGACAAAGCCTTAACGTACAGCAGAGCGTCATTACTTTCCGATCCTACACGCGATTGGTTGAATGTCTGTAGATATTTGGTTTATTATTATTGTGAGGTAGGTACAGTCAGAAGATTTCTTCTTTTATGGGTGAAAATCAGCATACTATTTATTATCACGTATAATATAGGTTGGGGTAGGGGTAATTCAAATTCTGGTCAAATTAAAAAAATAAACTCAAGTTATCAATCAAGGGTAGTTTGAAGACTTTAAGACATATATGACATTTATGACACATCCATATATGATATTTGTGACACATCCATATACGAAATTTGACCGAAATCGTAATGCTTCACAGAGATATTTACAATGACCAGATGTTCAAAAGTTGAAACGCCCCGAAACTCGGAGTATATAATGGGGACCGTTTAAATTGCGAAAATTCAAAATGATGATCGACAACTTGATGTTCATCAAATGTTAAGAGTAATTAATTATTTTTTTTACCTTACGTACGTACCCTGAAATAAATAAACAATATTTTATGACTCAATCCGCATATTTAAAGGAATGGGAAAAGTTTTAAATGCTTTCTTTCCAGGTAATTTGGGTTCTTCCCCAGGTAATATAGTTTTCTCTGCTTTTATGATAGGGTCTAGTGCAGATGCAGAGCCACCTCCCCATTATGTTATACCATACTCACTAATATATGGACAATACTATTTTGCGATATTATTTTGTCTCGTATTTCTAGTCGGCACATATAATTTTATTTTCGCGAGAATTTCACGGCTGTCAATAACAATTTATTTTTATTTTTTGTGCTCTATGAAGATTTAATAATAATTTATTTATTTTAATGATCAAATTTAATCTATTCTTACGCCAAATAACCACCACTGTACCAGATACTAGAAAAACTCAGATCATGTTTATACTGAAAATAGAAATGGGAAAACAGTGAATGCAAAATGCAATAAATAAAAAATGAGATTTGAACTTACCGAAGGACGGGCTTAAAAGAGTCGCAATGAAGAGTAGTCCCGCTAATCTGACAGTAAGCTCCATCGCGCCCATGCTGCGAATGTCGCTTGTCAGAGTGTCACCTTCACTATTTCACGACACATTTTCATTCTAGCCATTGAGGGCGTACTAGGTAATTGTACATTTAGCAGACGACTGCTGCGGAGGAGGGCACCCTGTGAAAAATATCAGCAAAAACGCGCCGCTTTCGACTTTTTATGTCACGCCGAATTCCCCGTTTACCATTTTAATTAACTTGCATAATAAGTTATTTCAAACTCCAAGAGGCCTTAGCAACTCGCACTTCCTAAGCGAGCTGTCTTTAGTTTGAATATTGTAGTGAAATAATCACGCCACACGAAACTCCGCAGTTTTTCAGCGCGGTTAACGATTTTACAATTATTTTACTTCTCGGTTCATTTTTCACAGTGAATTCGGTTCGTCACGAGATGTTTGGTTTATTATCCTTGTTCGATTCCGCCGCTCGGGTCTTTTCGCCACTTTTGTATCGCGTGCCGGCGGAGGAAAATGCGGTAGTCTCGGTATCGTAAATGCAGGGTGCGTGCTCGGCCAATCACGGCCCGGCTCTGAAACAAAATAAGGCACAATTATTTTGCGATTAGCGGCAGGGTTCAGACTTCAAACATACATTCAGAAATGGCCATATAATACGACGATATGGCCCAAGACATGTTTTGAGTTTGTATAAATATCTACTGCGTGTATCACAATATGATACCGTACATTTATATTTTTCCATGTGAAATAGAATTTTCCATGGAATTATTATTACCGCACACAACAGATAATGTATTTACCTAGTGAGTATTAATGTTACATTCATTATTTGCAAACTAACTGAAAATTGATGAGGTATTTACTTTGTTTAATTCATTATTTTTCTATTTTTATTTGTTAGTATAAATATAGAGAAGTCTTCACTAAGAATAACTTGTTTTAAGATGGGTGTAAGTCATTATAATGCTTTTTTGAGGAATTATGCCATGCTGTGCTTTCTTCTTCTTAAGCCAATGTTTTGTACAGCATAGCAGCGTCCATCATAAAGGCAGGAGTGTGCTCTAATGATTGTAATCCGTTTGTTACGATAGAGGAATCTATCAAACAGACTGCGCCGTTTCTGAAAATTAATTGGAAAATACCTTGTTGCATTTTTCATATTAATTTAGGCATTTATTTTTAAGAATGTAAGCCGGTCTATATATTTTTATTATGAGAATGCTTAATTATGAATAACAAAAAACTACAAATATAGTTTTGGTGAGTAAGTATATAATCATTATTCTGGCATAACTAAATAAACGGTAGGGCATTCAAGGTAATCACTAACCAGTATTTTCATTCTTTGATAAGAACATTTATTGAAATTATCAGGATAGACAGGATGAATGTGGGCGTAATTGGATGTTGTACATTGAGTGAGTGCGGAATACGGAAAAATATTTATGTGTCATAATATTATGAGTAAACATCAATTTTTAATATGTGGTTATATGACCATAAGTATGTTTAGCTCTCATAGCACAATACTTAAAGCGACACTCACAATATTTCAAAACTGTTATAAAAAAAACATTAAAATAGTGTTATTGTAATAAATTTATAAAAATATAGACGTTTTTTTTCTAAAATTAATTAAGGAATGTCTTGCTCATTATTGCGAAAGACGTAATTAATTTGGTAAATACTTTGGTTCATTTCAAAATTGGTTGTAAAAGAAACTCACGTAGAAACGACGGCGCTTATGACGTAGGAATCAAATTGCTGAAGAACAGTCGTCAGTGAAAGGGTGTTCATGGTGGAAAAGAGTTGTTCAATCCACTGAAGAATTGTGAAAGTAAGTACAACAGTTTCAACAAATAAACACTTTACGATTCTTTAAAATTATATATATTTGCCACTGTTTTAAAATCAAAGGATGCGAAAAAGGCACAAAATTTTTTTTTCTTTCTATTCAGGTTATTTGGTAGCCTACACAAAGAATTTAGTACTGAATTTTTTTCAAAACATTTTAAAAATTCACAATCAGAACTGCAGAAACAAAAACAAAATATTTAGGTAGGTTTAAGGCACTGAAAACATTTTATCAAATTCTTCAGCAAAAAAATATACCACTTGTCCCCAAATACCATCGCCAAATAACATCGTCGGAACACCAACGCGACCTGTCTCAACTTAAGAGCAACACCATGAAACTGCTAAAAAATACAATTTGTCTACGCAAACACGAAAAGATCTTCACAAATATTATGGATACAGTACCTACTGGTGTGTACACGCCTGGAATAACTAAAAGTTTAAAGACTTTTAATACTGTTTGTTGAACATTAATTTTGTTGGAAAATGAAAACAGTTATGAATTATACCGACTGTGTTTGCGAAGTGCACGAGCGTGTCATGCAATTTATATAGAATAACACTGAGTATAAAAAAGTGGTTTCAACAAAGTTAATCATTTTTATTTAATTAAAATGACGCCATAAAGTAAATTTACAATTAAAGAAAAAATATATATGTACAGTACCTACAATACATCTGAAGACAGACATTTCAGTATCGCCCTTGTGCAAGATAAAAATCAAGGGTAAATATGCAGTCCACCTTACGGATAATACGGAACGTTCATGTTGTCGAAGTTTAATACACGGATAATACGGAATATTCCTTTTTTAACCAATATACAATCAAATATGACATTTCTCGGAAGTACCAATCTTATGAAATGAATTCTCGTCAAAAAAAACAAAAAAGTACCTACTTCGAATTATTGGGTTGAGATTTAAACTACGAAAGCTGCATGTCATCATAATTATTTTTTTAAAAATTCCAGGTTTTGATTGGTTTGTTTGGCAAAGCAGAGTTTGTCTAGCGGGTATGTGTAATTATTTATTTTTTCCATGTTCTGCTGTTATAAATACAGGTACAAACTTGTCAATAATGCATTCAGTTTGTTTTATATGGCAATAATATTTTTTTCTATGTTTGGCAGCATTGATTAATTGTATATTTGTTAAAAGCATTAACTTTGAGGCTCGCCATAATTTACAATAAATATTTATTGTAAATTATGGCGAACCACAAAGCTAATGCTTTTTACAAATATACAATTAATCAATGCTGCCAAACATAGAAAAAAATATTATTGCCATATTAATTGCGCCCTTGAGGTGATTTTTCACAAAAACGGCGATATATAAATGGTCCAAATATTATTATTATTATTATTATTATTATTAAAACAAACTGAATGCATATATTAATATTCTCCTGACGTAGAGTGTTCATAAATAAAAGTGGTCTACAACAAATTTATATGTGTATTTATTGTTGATGAATTGTGTTTGAAATGTTAAATAAAAACGATTTAAATCAAAATAAAATGGCGTTACCGCGTAAGTGAAATGATTTAAACAAAATTATAATGTTAAATGCATATTTTTGCATGTTTTTTTATCTCCCCCGTCATAAATACTCACTTTTCGTAATAATAAAGCTAAATCTGTTTGAATAAAATTATTCCGTATTAACAAGTAAGCGGTCCAAAGCATAAATAATGAAAAAAAAAAAAATATATATATATATATATAAATATATTTACAGTACAATACTCCTATAGACAGACATCTCAGTATCGCCCTTGTGAAAGACAAACATCAAGTATTGAAATGTAGTTTCAAATGGCTGTATCCCTTTATAGTGATAACATCTGAACTGCCAAATTATTTACAACCTTTAATTTTCCAATAAAATTCTCCGTCTTATTTTCTTCGGCGTTAAAACGTAGCCTATTTGCAGTAGCCAAAGTCCCACTAGCTCCATGCATACACAAAATTGATCAAAAAATATCAACCACATTGTTTGAGAAAGAAAATAATAAATTTTTAATGTCTTACTCCGCTTACTCGTTAATACAGAATATTTTTATTCAAACAGTTAGATTTAGCTTTATTATCACGAAAACTGAGTATTTATGTCACGGAAGACAAAAAAACATGCAAAAAATATGCATTTAATATTTCAATTTCGTTTAAATTAATTCGCTTACGCGGTAACGCCATTTTGTATTTACCATTTTTAATTTCATAGACAATCAATCATAATTACACAAATCCGCTAGGATAAACCCTGCTTTGCCAAACAAACCATTCAAAACCTGGGATGTTTTTTTAAAATTATGATGATTTGCAGCTTTTGTAATTTAACCTCAACCTAAAAAAGGAATATTCCTTATTATCCGTGGATCAAACTTCGACAACACGAACGTTCCGTATTATCCGTGAAGTGGACCAAACTCATATTTACCAATAATAACTTTAATCGTAGGATTGATAAAAACTGTATGTTAGCTAAAAAGCGCAGACCCTTGAAAAATAACGTAATCCGTCTTTCCTTGTCAAGATTAACGCTAAGAATTTTAAACAATTTACTGTATTTTAAACAAGAAGTACAGCTTTCAAATACAGAATTTATTTTTTAAATAATATTCTTATAGCAAAATATAATATTGAAGGTAGGTAGGTTGATGTATAATAATCAGTTCCGATTTAGAAAATGACATTTAAATTCAAAGAAAATTCGAGTTCTAGAGTTCATCGAACATCAAAAATTGGTATTTTTGTTGATTTTAATTTCTACTTTGAAGCTTTCACCCTTGAAATGAATTACCCTCAGCATCAAAGGCATGTAAAAAAATATTAGTTACCTTGTAGGGAGGTTTCAAAAACACTTGTAATTTATTAGTTCAGAACGAGCCTCATTAGCGCGTCTGCCTGAGAAACTTCAAACATCCCTAGTTGTATCTCTCTCGTCTCGACCACGGTTCAGCGGAGCCCGACTTTGAAGTATTTCACAATCGTTTATCCACAAGCGCCGCAGGAGAAGTTATTTGCGGAATTAACTCAAATATTCCCCGACAGGGGCGGGGGTTTGGAACTTGGCTAACTACTGTGGGTGCAAGGGGTAGGGTAAGGGGTCGTATAAAGTACGCTTAATTTAGTACAGCACACAAACTGTTTATTAACGCTTGCATTTCTTAGGAGCTGCAAGAAAGCAAACTCGTATATTTAAGACACGGAGAAGAATGTACAACTTTAAAATGCGTGATGTTCTGAAAGGGATAATACTTCCTTTTAAAGTTGATTTATTTATTTATTTATTTTTTAATTGCCAGCTCCCGGAATGCGTTGCTGTGCCACACAATAAAGAAATTATTTCTCTCTGCGTGTCCTTTCCCATTCGTCCCGTTCCCTTCCGCCTCCCCTTCCTCTCCCGCGGCCCCTTTTCCTCTCGCGTTCCCACTCCGCCTTCCCCGCCTTCCCTTTCCTCACTCCCTTCTCCCGCTTCCCCGTCCCGCGAACCCCCTCCCGAGTTCCATACATTCAGTTTTCAAACAGCACGCGTGCCACCTATTGCAATTTTTTATACAAATTTCGTAATGCCAGAACTCACTATTATATATATAGGAACCATCGCGGGCAAGCTCACATCAAATCCCAAAAGTTTCATCGCAAAAGGATGAATGGTTTAGCAACGCATAGCGGACATACAAGCATTTTTAGATTTTTATATATATATAGATAGATATATTTACGAGTTGAAGGCTTTTTTTATACGTAACATTGGTAAGTTGTACAGGAGCATCATAACAAGTATAATAGTACATACATACATAATAAACTGAGCATTAAATACATTGACAGGCACATCATAAGTAGGTATAAGTATTCAACAAGGAAGTTGTACAAAGGAGTTCAACAACCAGATTCGTATTTGGGCTCAAGCTCATAGTATACGATTTAGAAGTAATTGTCACAATAAGTTATTACCGCCTCTACCAATTCGGCTTCTAAGACTTGTAATTTTTAATGTAGTTTTGGTCAATCTCATATTTCTTTCAGAATTATAATTTTTTCCATATTATTGACAGCTACCGTCTTCATTAGAAACAAGTGATCGATGAACTGGTTTGTGACCTAGATAGTATCTCAGATAAATATTTACGATTTTTTTTATAAATAACACCTTTGTACATATTATGAATTAATTTAAGTTTACCCTTAAGGGATGTAAAGTTTTAAATTGGATTGGTAGTAGTATTTGCAAATGGGATTATAAATCACCCTTTAACATGACGTAAATACACTATTCATTAGGGTGCTTTTACATGACATATAAGTTTAAGCATGTACCATCTTATTATGTTCTACTACATAATACATAAAGACAAGAAAAATGTCGCACCATGAGAAGCACCTTGGTGAAATCAAATGCGTAAAGTTGCTTGATATGGCTTTAGTTATTTTAAGAAAGGTGGCAACAATCCAAGTAAGTGCTTCCTATTCCCTGTCCCCTCAATACTTTGATCTAAAAAAATAGATTCCAAGCAAACACAGTATTATTCTATATTTCTACAGATGATGATCTAACTCCAATGTAAAAATTTCATTTAAGGGTATCTCACATGTGTGATAACCCCCCCCCCCCCCTCTACGAAGTAAAACCTTCCTCTTGGTTTCCAAATGCTGCTACAGTGCTACAGCTACAGGCGCAACCCCGGTCGGCCTTTAAAAGCTCGTAGCTCGCCCGTTCTCGCGTCTCTCCCCTGCATTTCTTTTGCAGCGCCTTTTCAACCCCATCACGTAATACTTTTATGCAAACGTGACGAGATGCTCTTAATTAATCAATTGTAATTAACCCCACAACGTTGTGTATTTTTTGTTTTAGTGGTTTGGTATAGTTAATCCAATTTAATTAATAATTTGTTTGTGGTAAACCCTTGTTCTTTTAGGTATGGCGTGTTACAATTTGCAAGGCTTCGAATAACAATGACTGAGTCTGACTAGCTTGAAAATTAACTAATTATCTATCTATATTCATCCAGCTTCCTCCTCTAGCACCTGTTATACACCTACGCTCATCGACGACTAATTTTATTGAAGTAATCTGCATTTTCCCTCCTAGCATCTAGTATATAAATTTACATTCAAACGGCGAATTGAGAAGATCCTACCTTTCGATGCGATGGCGCGTACTCTCTGCGGCTGTATAGAATGCTATCATGAAAATAATTTGACATTTATTTATATTCTAACAAAAGATTTACACTCAAAGCAGTACGGAGTGCAATAATTCTACACTCACAGTTCTAGATGCAGTTTGTTAGTTAGCTAGCTTGTTTTATTTTGTTAATTTGATTCTACGGGTAGGTATTTTGGATTAACATGAGACAGAACATGTGCTGTTTAAATAATTGGACTCCTCCATAGCCCAACTGATAAGGTGATGGTCATAGACCGCCGAATCAGCTTCCAATTCCAACGCCTCCGGAGAATGTTAAGGTCGCAAGCGACGAATGAAAATCGACATGTTTTGCCTTCTGTCGGGAAAGGGTTTGATGTGTGTTTCTGGATCATAGAGTGATAATGGGAATAATATCGACCAATACGCTGACAAATTATAAATATGTTGATGATGATGATGAGAGGTCATCTCATACCGTTTGATATGAGGGTCTGCTCCGATTAATGGCGTGATAGCCGATGTCAGGAACTGTTCAGGAAATGTGTGGGTGGCACGAGGTTTTGGAACGTGACATCCCACTCTGGATTGATGATGATGTTGTTGATTCTGAAGTTCTTCAGCATGCCGATGACTTGAGTTCCATTAACTCCTAAAGCATCGGCATAAACATTAAACCGAAGTTGATTAGACGATCGGCAATGTCAGGAGATCGGTGGGGCCGCTCTCTCCTCTGATCTGGCGATGTATGAATTTAATTAAAGAAGATTTTGATGTCACCGATCCTCGCCTTGGCAGTCACTCATGTCCTCAATAGTCCCGTTCTCCGTCCAGCACGCCGTCTCGAACCAGTAGAAATAATGATTACGTTTTTCCTAGGCACGCTACAAAACATGCGCCAGCCTGCAATCGCGATGGTCATCGGTATTTGATTTGAATGAAAAATACGTCCTCTCGCATAACATACACAAGCGTAACTTGGGACCTTCCCCTATATGTGTTACGGGCATATGCTCTACGATAGGCGTACCCCAAGCTCAAACTCAAATATCAGCTCAAAGAAGGAAGGTCAAGCTCGGCGTCCAGGGTGCTGGGTCCAAGAATGAAAGGCACCAGGTCGTGAATCTGGCTTCCCTCCCTTCTATTTTCCCGGCTGCCCTCTCGTCCAGAGTACATTCCCACCCTGATGCTGGATGATCCCTATTCCTATTGTGATGGAGTTAAAAGAACTTTTGCTACTTATGTAGGTGGATATAACGCATTACGCTTAAAATATGAATACCTACTGACGGCTTCATTCAACCGACAATGTGAAAGTTTTTGGCTAAATCGAATATCGAAGGAAATATACCTACCTAAGCGTAAACCAAAAGTAGTTAAGAAAACTTATCCGGATTCCAACAAAGAACCGCCGATCGGTTGCCAAACAATTCCATATGTCATGTTCCCTTCGTTCCGCCGACAAGGCAGACCCCACACGAGCGTAACCTAAAAGGTAGTGAAGCCCACGCAAATTTCGTCACTTCGTTTCCCCCATGACGAAGGTAGTCCGGCCAGATCGTAATCTTCGTCCTGCATCAAACTGGCCTCCCGCGACGACAACTTTTATCCGCTGGTACCTCGGAGCGGCGGTAGAGGGAGGGCGAAATGGGTGCACGTCCTTTGTTCTCCTGAAGTCCCCCAATGCCTTAGTGACGTACATACGTCGACATCATGAAATGGCTCCGGCCACGCTTCCAATCCAGTCTAGAGCGGGTACGAGATCCACGTTACCGAGATGTGATCACAAGGGATTCCAATTTGCTCGGACCAGACACGACCATCGCTTACTTCGCCTCCACATTAGAAAAATAGTGTAAGCCCACCTGCATTTCGATCACATCGCCCCCCGATAAAGTCGCGTGAGATACTTCCTCATGGTGAAATAGGAAAGCTGGACCTGTAGATCCATTCGACAACCGCCGTCCATTCTCGAGTCGTAACCCGCTCAATTAAGTTTGAAGAAAAAAGAGTTTGTTAATTAAGTAGGTGGATATAGCGCATTACGCTAAAATGTGAATACCTACCGACGGCTTCATTCAACCGACAATATGAACGTTTTTTGCTAAATCGAATATTTCGAAAGAGATATACCTGAACGTGAACCAAAGGTGGTTATATGATAAGATATCGAACCAAGTTTATGCAAAGTCCTATGTAGTAGACTTGTTGTGATACCTACAATTTGGAATAAGGTGTAGGAAATTTTTGAATGGGAATTCAATTATGTCAGATTTTGTTAGTAATCAAAATGCCCATGCTACGCACCCTTCATAAACCGTTATATTACCCAATGCCTTTTCAAAAAAAACCTTCCTGAATATAGTCCCCTAGCTACGTTTAAAAATATTATTACTAAACTCGTAAATAATAATTATCACCTCAAAGGCGCATTACACATTAATTTATACCTATATTCTATACCTCTGTATTTTGTTACCCGTTATGTATTGGAGCATACCCAGTAACCTAGTTTTCTAGATCACCAACAAAGCACTTTTAAAGGATTTTATTATTGTTTTGTGGTTTCAAAATCCCGTCTTTTAAATGAAGTCTCTCGTCTAAGATTTATTGCCCGAAAGTGTCTATTGTGCTTCAAATAGTATTTTAGTTCATTGAACCCCAAATTATTATTTTACAACGGTATTGTCTCAAGAATCGTCACCGGTCAACATCAGGCAGCTCCGGATCGACTTACGGAGGGAACGCTCCTTTTTTACGATTACCGACAATTACCCGATAACTTTTTAAATGTTACCGTTATAATTTTCCGATTAAATCATCCGACTTAGATGACATGGTTCCTTATTAAAGGCCCCATTAAAGCAGCCATAATAATAATACTAATATTTGAACGATCCACATGGCACCGATTTTATGGAAAACACCTCAAGGCGCTATATAACTATAATACATGTTTAAAAATCTAGAAAAATACAAGCTAGACGAACAATTATAACCAATTAAAATACTCGGGAGTAATGATGATTCTATTGTTTTAACCCTAGTTTGTACGAAATCCAAACATTAATGTTGTTAATAATTAATTCAATTTGTCAAACTTACCCCTCTCATGCACACGAACCTTGACATGCACGAATCACAATCCAAAACCAGCATCCCTCGTGCACTGATTGATTAATCACTAATTAAAGCACTTATTATTTCGGTCTAACTTTCGCGTCGGTTTGTATTAAATTTTATCCTCCCTGACAAACGCCCCAAAAGTGCATTTTGTATTGATATTAAATTAACATTGACCGCCTTAATTTACAAATTATATTATTTAACTTCATGAACTCGCAAGCCGCAATCTCTGTCTTCCTTATTCGCGTGGACTCTTTTTGTTTAATAAAGACGAACTATTCTTTGTTTAATTAAAATGATTTAGAAGCACCGAGCTGGTCTCCTCGCGACTCTCAGAACTTGACGATCTTAATTCTCAACAGGATCTCTCCCTGACTGTCCTCTCACACTCCTCTACCCCGACTGTCCGAATTATTCCCGGTTTACGCGCACCAAATTATTACTCTGCCGTTTATCAAAACTCGATGATTTTTTTTATCCCGTCCGCGCGCCTCCAGGTTCCTTCCCTGACTGTCCTGTTCCAACTCTCTGCCCCCCGACTCCCCCCCCATCTACTTGTGTGGTTTCAATAATATATTAATCACTTCTTCAAATCTTAAGTGATAAACACATCTCCCAATATGCATATTTCAATCGTTTTAATAGTGTTCTGTCACATTACATCCCAAATTCCAAGAAATCAGTGCAACTTTCATGTTTGCTATTTTTTTGTGTGTAACCTTTAGATAACAGAATACAAACTAATTTTGTCTGCGCCGAAGTCATAAATTATCCCAATAGCGCTTAAAAGAAGAGCTCAGTGGCGTACTTCAATCTAATACTCTTTCTCATTACTTGCGTCGACTTTATTGGTTATATAATAACATTATATAAGCATTGTCTGTACACGTTTTCGTTCTTTCTGCGTGCGTCACTATTTAACGAATTCTGCAATCTTATTTTGACAAATATGTTAAATATCTTAACTCCTAATCGGCGCGTCGCTCTAGTATATTTAAATGCACCAACGATCAATCCTTATTGCCTAGTTTTCAATTTCCTACGGCCATAGAAAATTCACCAGATAATTGTTTCGTAAATCCAATCTGCTCGCGTTAAGGTCAATCACCACTCGGGCAAATATCCATCGGCCGCCCCTGACTTGATAATGAACCTGAAAAAATCCCTCTAAATGTTATTCTGGGTCCCTTCTTAGTTTTGTGAATAATGGCCTTTGCCGGGCTCACAGGCACTTGAGCTACGCAAACACATGTGGTTATTTAGTGGTAAGGACCCATAAATCACCCCCATGAATTGAAACAGAGAATCGTATGCTGAAACCATTCCATGTTACAAAAATTAAATATAATTCTAAATTGATCTCTCAATTTTAAAAGAATTATTTCGTAGGCCCAAAGGCGAGATCATCACAGTCTCCCCTTTTTGGAAAAAAATAGTGGAGGTAGATAGAAATCCAAACTACAATCACCTATTTTGTTCCAGAACTTCAGCAGTAGTCAGCCCGTTTGAACTCGCCTTAAATCTTTGTGCCTTTTTTTTTTCAAAATTGTAAGGATGAATATTTCCTAATCCGGCTCTGTCCTGTACGTCATCGCATCCCTTCCCTATTCCGTTTCTTCGTCGGCCTTGCCCAATGTTTGTCTAATGATGAAACTACGGTCAATGTAACTTGCGTTTCGCCTCTATATTTCCTGGAATTTGTCCCGGTTACCACCTACAACGGTACCTAGTCATGGTACCCTCGCTGTCTCCCATTGTACTCCCCACATAAGCCGATAATATAGTATGTGAGCAGTTAGGTATCTATTATTGTCTCTAAACCAATTAATCCAAATTTTAATTTCTGCCTAACTTTATCACCTATTTACGCTGATTTTAAATACCCACCGCTTCACAATAAACTCTGTTTGCGTAATTTGTAAACCCTTCCACAATCTACTACTAAACATTTTAGTGTTCCAATGCTCCACATCTTACTGTGTCTAAATTCATAATTTATTTTTCTCTATAAAATAAACCAGAGTGTTTTCCCCAATTCGGCTCTGTCATTGTTAACGGTAATACGGCTATCACTCGTAAACTTGCTCCGTCTATGTTCCCCTGTTTTCAAAACACTGTTGAAACTGTATTTGCTTAGTCGCTGTTATCTGGTTTTAAGAGGCGATCAGGTGACGTTTCACCCATACAACTTCCCTTACAAAATGGCAAGTATCTCCTAGCATAGATCGCTTAAGTCGGTACGTCTCTCCTTAATCGGTACTTTCGGTTTCACATAATGGCCGTCTCGAAGATCCGTCTGCATTTTTTTTCCCCATAAATATCCCTACCGTAATTATACGAGTGTGACCGACCTTTCCTTATTTTTTTGTTTGTTTTTTCGTTAAAGGAACTTTGCCCAAAATGGACCTGACCGTTGTTCTAAATTTAACAATTTGATACTGGGGACCAATATCATCTATAAATTTTTAACTGCTGAGAAATCAACTGTCTACAATACCTAGTCATTTTTTTATTTCCTTAGATTCATACGTTTGAATACGTAATTATTATTGTAGTCCTTTAAATCTAGTGCATTATTAGAATTAAACATTTTGGATACGCTTATTCTGTAAGTCGGGTTGAATATTAGCAAACAATTTATTTTTAAAATTTTAATTTGCCATCAAGAACCGACTTCCTCCCCTCACATCGGAATACCTTTTATTCCCTATACTTATCGGAGGTTGCCTAACATTTTACCTACCTCTCCTATCTTTAATTTGGTTTTATTGTCTTCACGCCTAATCCGGTTCACGTCACTAATGTTTATTCTGCATGTATTTTGTTTCTCAACAGATTCTGTTTCTTTGAACTATTTAGTTAAACTAATTGCGTTTAATCCTGTAAAGGTTATTTTGAAATAACGTTTCAAAATAATGCTTTTATTCCGACTGTCACCCACTTCTTGTGATGACCGGCTGTAGGAAGGGTTTCAATTTACCGTTACGTTAAACGCACAAACCTATTTGACACATATCTCCGCTAGTCGGCACTCGGTTTAATGGCCTCCCTTTTTTTTTTGTTCTTCACGCTGAGTGTTAAATGTTTAAATGATCTACCCTCAAAATGAAAGAGACCCTTTTTTCTATTGTTGACACTAAAGGACACTAATACCTATCAATATTACAATTGTAATGTTTTGTTTACTTCGGTAACCAGAACTACTCCTCGATGTTTTGTATTTTTATTATTTTAACTAATCGTCCGGTATCCAATTTACCAAACGTTCAGACCCAATTGAAGGTTGACTAACATCGATATTATCACCTTGGCGATTTGATATTGAATGCATTATTGAAGGACTATCTCCCCTAATAACGTAACACCCTTTCTCACTTTATCGAAGGTGGGATATCATTAGTTTCTCTTGATTAATTTTTGTTCCAAATATTATTGGAGTACAGCGCTCCTCCCCTCAAAATATGATACCTTTAATCTGCGTCTTATCAGAAATTGGACATCATCAACCAACCTCTCCTAAATTTATCTGGTTAAGCTAATGTGTACATTATTGCACTACCTACTCTCTTGATTTATTTTGTTTCACTTTTTATAGACGTATGGCGCTACTCCCCTCAAAATATGATACCTTTAACCTGCGTTTTATCGGAAGTTGGACATCATCGGCCTATCTCTCCTATCTTTATCTAGTTAACAAATGAACCTATGCATTAGTTGAAGTACCTACTCTTTGTTAAGTTTTGTTCCACTTTTTATAGCCGTACGGAGCTCCTTCCCTCAAACTATGATATCTTTAATCTGCGTCTTATCGGATGTTGGGCATCATCGTCTTATCTCTCCTATCTTTATCTAGTTAAGCTAATGTACCTATACATTATTTGAAGTACCTACTTTCTTGGTTAGTTTTGTTCCACTTTTCATAGCCGTACGGCGTTCCTCCCCTCAAAATATGATACCTTTAACCTGCGTCTTATCGGAAGTTGGAGATCATCGGCCTATCTCTCCTATCTTTATCTAGTTAAGCTTATGTAAACGTTATTGTTTCTAATTCCTCTGCGACACATCTATTGTCCTAATATTTTACTTTTTTTTTTCGTTGGGTTTTCAGTCATTTTCGGATGACATTTGAACCTGTTTCTAATTCCTCTGCTACACATCTATTGTCCTAATATTTTACTTTTTTTTTCGTTGGGTTTTCAGTCATCTTCGGATGACATGCGAACCGTTATACCTACTGTATTAATTTTTTTTTTCTATTCTTGTTTAAGTCATTGTATAAAGCCCAGCAAAATGCAACACTTTGTAATACCATACCTCCTGGTCACTTAGCAAAACTGTGATAAACCCCCCCCCCTGAAGTAAAACCTTCCTCTTGGTTTCCAAATGCTGCTACAGTGCTACAGCTACAGGCGCAACCCCGGTCGGCCTTTAAAAGCTCGTAGCTTGCCCGTTCTCGCGTCTCTCCCCTGCATTTCTTTTGCAGCGCCTTTTCAACCCCATCACGTAATACTTTTATGCAAACGTGACGAGATGCTCTTAATTAATCAATTGTAATTAACCCCACAACGTTGTGTATTTTTTGTTTTAGTGGTTTGGTATAGTTAATCCAATTTAATTAATAATTTGTTTGTGGTAAACCCTTGTTCTTTTAGGTATGGCGTGTTACAATTTGCAAGGCTTCGAATAACAATGACTGAGTCTGACTAGCTTGAAAATTAACTAATTATCTATCTATATTCATCCAGCTTCCTCCCCTAGCACCTGTTATACACCTACGCTCATCGACGACTAATTTTATTGAAGTAATCTGCATTTTCCCTCCTAGCATCTAGTATATAAATTTACATTCAAACGGCGAATTGAGAAGATCCTACCTTTCGATGCGATGGCGCGTACTCTCTGCGGCTGTATAGAATGCTATCATGAAAATAATTTGACATTTATTTATATTCTAACAAAAGATTTACACTCAAAGCAGTACGGAGTGCAATAATTCTACACTCACAGTTCTAGATGCAGTTTGTTAGTTAGCTAGCTTGTTTTATTTTGTTAATTTGATTCTACGGGTAGGTATTTTGGATTAACATGAGACAGAACATGTGCTGTTTAAATAATTGGACTCCTCCATAGCCCAACTGATAAGGTGATGGTCATAGACCGCCGAATCAGCTTCCAATTCCAACGCCTCCGGAGAATGTTAAGGTCGCAAGCGACGAATGAAAATCGACATGTTTTGCCTTCTGTCGGGAAAGGGTTTGATGTGTGTTTCTGGATCATAGAGTGATAATGGGAATAATATCGACCAATACGCTGACAAATTATAAATATGTTGATGATGATGATGAGAGGTCATCTCATACCGTTTGATATGAGGGTCTGCTCCGATTAATGGCGTGATAGCCGATGTCAGGAACTGTTCAGGAAATGTGTGGGTGGCACGAGGTTTTGGAACGTGACATCCCACTCTGGATTGATGATGATGTTGTTGATTCTGAAGTTCTTCAGCATGCCGATGACTTGAGTTCCATTAACTCCTAAAGCATCGGCATAAACATTAAACCGAAGTTGATTAGACGATCGGCAATGTCAGGAGATCGGTGGGGCCGCTCTCTCCTCTGATCTGGCGATGTATGAATTTAATTAAAGAAGATTTTGATGTCACCGATCCTCGCCTTGGCAGTCACTCATGTCCTCAATAGTCCCGTTCTCCGTCCAGCACGCCGTCTCGAACCAGTAGAAATAATGATTACGTTTTTCCTAGGCACGCTACAAAACATGCGCCAGCCTGCAATCGCGATGGTCATCGGTATTTGATTTGAATGAAAAATACGTCCTCTCGCATAACATACACAAGCGTAACTTGGGACCTTCCCCTATATGTGTTACGGGCATATGCTCTACGATAGGCGTACCCCAAGCTCAAACTCAAATATCAGCTCAAAGAAGGAAGGTCAAGCTCGGCGTCCAGGGTGCTGGGTCCAAGAATGAAAGGCACCAGGTCGTGAATCTGGCTTCCCTCCCTTCTATTTTCCCGGCTGCCCTCTCGTCCAGAGTACATTCCCACCCTGATGCTGGATGATCCCTATTCCTATTGTGATGGAGTTAAAAGAACTTTTGCTACTTATGTAGGTGGATATAACGCATTACGCTTAAAATATGAATACCTACTGACGGCTTCATTCAACCGACAATGTGAAAGTTTTTGGCTAAATCGAATATCGAAGGAAATATACCTACCTAAGCGTAAACCAAAAGTAGTTAAGAAAACTTATCCGGATTCCAACAAAGAACCGCCGATCGGTTGCCAAACAATTCCATATGTCATGTTCCCTTCGTTCCGCCGACAAGGCAGACCCCACACGAGCGTAACCTAAAAGGTAGTGAAGCCCACGCAAATTTCGTCACTTCGTTTCCCCCATGACGAAGGTAGTCCGGCCAGATCGTAATCTTCGTCCTGCATCAAACTGGCCTCCCGCGACGACAACTTTTATCCGCTGGTACCTCGGAGCGGCGGTAGAGGGAGGGCGAAATGGGTGCACGTCCTTTGTTCTCCTGAAGTCCCCCAATGCCTTAGTGACGTACATACGTCGACATCATGAAATGGCTCCGGCCACGCTTCCAATCCAGTCTAGAGCGGGTACGAGATCCACGTTACCGAGATGTGATCACAAGGGATTCCAATTTGCTCGGACCAGACACGACCATCGCTTACTTCGCCTCCACATTAGAAAAATAGTGTAAGCCCACCTGCATTTCGATCACATCGCCCCCCGATAAAGTCGCGTGAGATACTTCCTCATGGTGAAATAGGAAAGCTGGACCTGTAGATCCATTCGACAACCGCCGTCCATTCTCGAGTCGTAACCCGCTCAATTAAGTTTGAAGAAAAAAGAGTTTGTTAATTAAGTAGGTGGATATAGCGCATTACGCTAAAATGTGAATACCTACCGACGGCTTCATTCAACCGACAATATGAACGTTTTTTGCTAAATCGAATATTTCGAAAGAGATATACCTGAACGTGAACCAAAGGTGGTTATATGATAAGATATCGAACCAAGTTTATGCAAAGTCCTATGTAGTAGACTTGTTGTGATACCTACAATTTGGAATAAGGTGTAGGAAATTTTTGAATGGGAATTCAATTATGTCAGATTTTGTTAGTAATCAAAATGCCCATGCTACGCACCCTTCATAAACCGTTATATTACCCAATGCCTTTTCAAAAAAAACCTTCCTGAATATAGTCCCCTAGCTACGTTTAAAAATATTATTACGAAACTCGTAAATAATAATTATCACCTCAAAGGCGCATTACACATTAATTTATACCTATATTCTATACCTCTGTATTTTGTTACCCGTTATGTATTGGAGCATACCCAGTAACCTAGTTTTCTAGATCACCAACAAAGCACTTTTAAAGGATTTTATTATTGTTTTGTGGTTTCAAAATCCCGTCTTTTAAATGAAGTCTCTCGTCTAAGATTTATTGCCCGAAAGTGTCTATTGTGCTTCAAATAGTATTTTAGTTCATTGAACCCCAAATTATTATTTTACAACGGTATTGTCTCAAGAATCGTCACCGGTCAACATCAGGCAGCTCCGGATCGACTTACGGAGGGAACGCTCCTTTTTTACGATTACCGACAATTACCCGATAACTTTTTAAATGTTACCGTTATAATTTTCCGATTAAATCATCCGACTTAGATGACATGGTTCCTTATTAAAGGCCCCATTAAAGCAACCATAATAATAATACTAATATTTGAACGATCCACATGGCACCGATTTTATGGAAAACACCTCAAGGCGCTATATAACTATAATACATGTTTAAAAATCTAGAAAAATACAAGCTAGACGAACAATTATAACCAATTAAAATACTCGGGAGTAATGATGATTCTATTGTTTTAACCCTAGTTTGTACGAAATCCAAACATTAATGTTGTTAATAATTAATTCAATTTGTCAAACTTACCCCTCTCATGCACACGAACCTTGACATGCACGAATCACAATCCAAAACCAGCATCCCTCGTGCACTGATTGATTAATCACTAATTAAAGCACTTATTATTTCGGTCTAACTTTCGCGTCGGTTTGTATTAAATTTTATCCTCCCTGACAAACGCCCCAAAAGTGCATTTTGTATTGATATTAAATTAACATTGACCGCCTTAATTTACAAATTATATTATTTAACTTCATGAACTCGCAAGCCGCAATCTCTGTCTTCCTTATTCGCGTGGACTCTTTTTGTTTAATAAAGACGAACTATTCTTTGTTTAATTAAAATGATTTAGAAGCACCGAGCTGGTCTCCTCGCGACTCTCAGAACTTGACGATCTTAATTCTCAACAGGATCTCTCCCTGACTGTCCTCTAACACTCCTCTACCCCGACTGTCCGAATTATTCCCGGTTTACGCGCACCAAATTATTACTCTGCCGTTTATCAAAACTCGATGATTTTTTTTATCCCGTCCGCGCGCCTCCAGGTTCCTTCCCTGACTGTCCTGTTCCAACTCTCTGCCCCCCGACTCCCCCCCCATCTACTTGTGTGGTTTCAATAATATATTAATCACTTCTTCAAATCTTAAGTGATAAACACATCTCCCAATATGCATATTTCAATCGTTTTAATAGTGTTCTGTCACATTACATCCCAAATTCCAAGAAATCAGTGCAACTTTCATGTTTGCTATTTTTTTGTGTGTAACCTTTAGATAACAGAATACAAACTAATTTTGTCTGCGCCGAAGTCATAAATTATCCCAATAGCGCTTAAAAGAAGAGCTCAGTGGCGTACTTCAATCTAATACTCTTTCTCATTACTTGCGTCGACTTTATTGGTTATATAATAACATTATATAAGCATTGTCTGTACACGTTTTCGTTCTTTCTGCGTGCGTCACTATTTAACGAATTCTGCAATCTTATTTTGACAAATATGTTAAATATCTTAACTCCTAATCGGCGCGTCGCTCTAGTATATTTAAATGCACCAACGATCAATCCTTATTGCCTAGTTTTCAATTTCCTACGGCCATAGAAAATTCACCAGATAATTGTTTCGTAAATCCAATCTGCTCGCGTTAAGGTCAATCACCACTCGGGCAAATATCCATCGGCCGCCCCTGACTTGATAATGAACCTGAAAAAATCCCTCTAAATGTTATTCTGGGTCCCTTCTTAGTTTTGTGAATAATGGCCTTTGCCGGGCTCACAGGCACTTGAGCTACGCAAACACATGTGGTTATTTAGTGGTAAGGACCCATAAATCACCCCCATGAATTGAAACAGAGAATCGTATGCTGAAACCATTCCATGTTACAAAAATTAAATATAATTCTAAATTGATCTCTCAATTTTAAAAGAATTATTTCGTAGGCCCAAAGGCGAAATCATCACACATGTCATGCAGTATATTATGTATTGTAACATATCTATTTCGCGAGCAGGTACTGCGTAAAGTAGGAACTATTTATTGTCTATTAATTTTTTTTCTTATTAAACTTTGTGGGTTGGCCAAACTGGAATGAGACCGGAAACATCATTCTTAGAATCACGGCGGAAGACGTAACTTAGTTTTTGTTTGCGGCGGGGTTTTTTGGGGCGATTGGGCTGGAGAAGTTTTATCCTAGTGCTATGTAGCCTGGAAATATTATTTTGTTGTATCATTGAAGCCTTTTTATTTTTATTAATCCCTCGCCGGATACCGTTGGATAAAGTGATCCGCGTGCTGAAGTTGATTTGGACTTGAATCAACGGGTGATGTTCTGCCCGCAAGGATTCTTTTGCTGTCTGTTTGTTTGGCCGGCTAGATTCGGTCACGCCGCTTGATGGGTGACAAAATAAATCGCCGTGCCTATTTTGTTAGGTGGATTCCCTTTAATCGAGCGGCCCCCCGAGACGCACTGGACGGCGTTTTGGGTATTGCTGTTTGCGAACTTGATGCGGCGTGATGCAGGACGAGAATCACGACGACGTGACGTATGCGGTATTAAAAATTAACCGAAATTTTAATAACTCTCTCTCTCCAAATCTGTTGCTAAATGCTCAAGGTATTTATGATTTTGATAACCTTTCCTAATGGTATTATTTCCCCTGCTTTGTCTTACATTTCACTATTAAAAGAAGTGCTTTAATTTATATGCATGACCACAAATCCCTGATCTCCACAATCCTCAGAAGGATGTTCTTTTTGCTCTGTGAATATAATCTGTCGGATGACAAATGTATGCTGCATACATGGCCATCTATTTCAGAATCTCTATACACATTTGAATTACTGGCTTATTTGAGTTTCCCCGTCATAAATCTCATTGTGTTTATTGATTGAATCCAACATCCCACAATAATACGGGAAGCTTGTCATCCAGAGGTTTAACTCTGAGGTAACTGTGGGGTGACCGTGAGGTAGCTGTGGGGGTATCGGGCCGTATAATGTCTTTCCAATAAATGCACAATAAGGCCTCCTTCACGAAACCCAATACGGCCAAACATCGTATCTTTTAGATTGGAGGTGAGATGTTCAAATGGGGGCGGCAACAAAAGCCAATTGATAAATTGACGTAATAAAACATACCTTTACGAAGACTTACAATCTTTTACCTGGATTTGTAGAATTTAAGTTGTAACGGCTATACTTGGATTGCACCTATGTAAGGACTCGTTTTATTAAGAATGTGTGAAATATGTAATATATTTATCACTAGCTTACGAATCTGAAAAGGTAAAGCATGAATTGTCACATACAGTATAATCAAATGAAAGTCTGATGCAATCGAATATATAAAAAAATTGTTGATGCTAATTTGAAGTGACAACATGATATATTAATTATAAGACTCTTTGGGTAATTACGTGATTTCAAAAGGTGTGTTTGTAATGCCTCGAAGAGGGTATTACAAACAACAGTCAAACTATGTTACTAAAAATAATGAATTTACGTTATGTGGAAGCACAAAGAGAAATGTTGAGTGCCATGGTTTTTAAACTACTAAACCCAAGTAATATTACGTATAACTAATGGTAACCTTGAATATTTCAATATAAATAAACTGTTACGAGAGAAATCTACATTACGAAACCAGTACGCCATGGTGTGCTGATTTAGTCCTTCCCTTGAGCTCGCTTATTCCAAACATGGGTGGTTTGGTATATTTATGTTCCAAACTGACGGTGGGCGCAGATCGTTTTAAGAACCTCTATGCTCTAGTGATGAGGCCAATGCTTTCCGCTCATGCATTATCGCATTCGGGGTTGGATGATAACGATCTAAACAATCGGTTAAAAAGTATCTTTCTGGATATGGAGAGATTACATATGGCGTCATTGCCTGTCACGGTTACTTTAACTCGGTGACTAGCTGTCACTGGATCACAGTGGATCTGAGGAACTGGCAATTTTTAGAATCAGTTCTTATTGGATTTATAAAATGGTTAGCAACACTCAAATTGGGCGAAGCCGAACTAAAAGCCGCCCGCTGGTTTTTAACTGCTAGTTATAAAGGTCATTCAAAAAGATTAAAATACTCAAAGAGATAAACGTAAACATATCTAGAATATAGAAAATATTTACAATTAGATAAGAAACCTTTAGATATGTTAATCATCCTTTCTGCCCAGGGTATTGATGTAGTAACGAAGATTTAGCACTTCTTTAAAATTAATGACAATCCATCGTAAATCATAAGATATTAAACCTTATAGTTGACAAATTTTAAGAGTTCATTATTTCTAGTTAAATTATGTAAACTTTTCGATGGCTGCTCTGAAACATAAATACCTAAAGTTTCATCCATTGACCTTGTGAATTGGAGTTTTGTCCCCACATTGTCCTTCAGCAGTCTCCTCGGTCAAGCTACTTAGATATTTCAGAAGCTTACTTTTTAATATTTTAGTCTGGGAACATAGCCGAAAAAGCTTTTTTTCGGTTATGGCTGTTATTTAAAAAGCCACAAAATAAATTTGGTTAGGTTATCATAGTTTTACCTTCGTTCTATTAGTGTTTATTTGAGGTAATTAATTTTAACTTACATAAAAGCGTTGGCGGGATATTTCGTGATGTTTTCCAAATTACATTAAAAGTTCGACTATTTATTTAGGTACAGATACCTACTTACTTTTTTCTATAAGAATTTAGGCAGTTTTGCAGTAATTAAATAAGTTTATTTTTAAAGTCGTTAATAGGTAGATACACTGAACGGAGCTAAGTAGACTCTTTCATCATAATGCGGTATTAAAATAAATTTGGTAGTAAGGTAGAAAAAACTAATTTTATATACCTACCTTAACGACTCGAGCGATTGCTTCAATTATAAAAAAATCGTCGGGCGATCAAGAGTAAAAATCCACATTTAAAAAATCATGTCTCCGAATTTGAATATGGAGACATACTTGTATATTGTTAACTGATCATAGTGCTGTACTACCAATGAATTGACCTGTATTTAACCAACTATGCCATATTTTTAGGGTACATAAAAAAATATTTAAAAATCGTAAACTTTATGATCGCGCGTGTCTGCGTGTTAGCACTTTGAAATTGTCGTAAGAGTTACCTTATTCGGTTTACATTGCATATTTTCTATTTTTGTATATTCTGTATAATCTATTAATTTGATAATCATAAATACAAATACATATTACAAAACTCAAATTTTATTCATTAATAGTTGTTCGAAAGATTTTTATGAAAAAGTGTTTTATAGAAATGCATTAAATTAGGATATTTGATAACCTTACCACATAAAACTGTTATTACGTTAGAAAGATACATTCACTGTCTATAATGATCAATAAGAATAATCTCGATTCTCGCTTTATTTACCTAGTTCATAAAATCATTATGCATACATGACCACAAAACATAATTCCATGTTTTATTCATATGCTTCTTATACAAGTAGTTAACAGTGAACTTATCGGTGATTCAATCCAATAATAATGTATTATTTCACCTTTCACCATTCGAAAGAGTTGAGTTTTTACGGACAAAACTATTTACTCATATACCTCATGTCAGGCGCGAAGAAATAATTCATCTTAATATTTCCCAAATTATTAAAATAGCGTTAATTAACTGTACATTTAAACAGGGCCTAAATAAACAAATACTGTTCTAAAGCTACTTAGAAACACATACCACATCGTTAGAGAAATATATTTTTTGCTGAGGCTTAACTGGAGTTCGAAAAGCGTCAGTTTTTACCCCTCGCAGACCCTGCTTTGTCCAACAAGAAATCTGACGACCCTTGCGGTACCTATTTAAGTTAGTGGTGTTTACCACTAGAACTGAACTGTAAAAACTTTCGTCCGACTAAATAAATTCACGATGAATAGTTATTCAAATCGTTTCCTCAAATCTCCCCATTCATTTTTGGAATAAACGTGATTAAAAATTAAATTAAAACTATTATTAAAATCAAATAAATCGAATATAATATGTTATTAGTTAGGCTATCTTCTTTTAAAATATAACAGGATGTCAGGACGATTTGAATGAAATTATATATTTTTTAATTTGAATACCTCGCAAGAGTCCCATCTACTCAGGTCTGGAGCCAGTGAGACTACAGCTTCCCCAATTGGGGTACGTTGGAAGGCTTAAGGTAAGTGGGGGGAGAAGGATACGTGGTAGAGAAAGGTGAGGTATTATCTGTCTATTTTGAATTAAGATAAAGTCACCAATCATGGCTAAAGCCATTTTAAACAACTTTTCTATTATGAATGTTGGTCTTACACCAAGGCGAAACTGAGCGTATTGAGCGTTCTGGGACAAATCGCAAATCAACCTAATACTTTTTAAATTAATAAATTGTGTAAACACACATAAATCAAATGAAATTTCTCTGCGCTCCCCGCGATTTGAACCAGCGATCTCCGGATTGCTAGTCAAGTGCCTTGCACCTCAACCACGGAGGACGTCAAAAGTCTCTAAACGAATGAAGACTAAAAAATGGCGAAGAAAAAAGGAAAGATGAAGATATTAATTGAACCAATACCTACTACACAAGGATCGTAGAAAATGCTTTTAACAAGGTTAGCTCATCGAGGGGTAGAGCGGTGGTGATTGGCCAAAAATTCGTGACGTAGCTTGCAGTCGATGTTCCACTGAGAGATTTGAATTAACTGAATAAACGTATAAACCAACCTTGTTAAAATAATTTTCTACGAACTTTGCGTTTCTATATAAAAGTGGCACTATTTAAAAGAAAATGAAAAACCCAAAAAAATAACCAACTCGTAGGAAAAGAGTGTCACTTTGCTATAAAGAATACAATACATACCCTGAATATATCATCGTTGGTTAGTTTAGGTAGGTACCTTTTACCTAATTTTCCAGTACCTTTATTTTACCTCTTTGCTATTACGTACTTCTGGTTTAATTTTATTTTATCCTACATAAGAAAATTGGATGATAGATGGTGATTTAATTTAAATGAGTTTTGTGAGGTGACCTTTTATAAAAAAAATGTTCATAATATCCGATATTGTAATGATGTATTCTGAAATTTTAATTTCACGTTAGAGTTGCATTAAGCCGATACATTTTCACCCACTCCTTGCTAATTTTGTAATTAACATTTCATCCACATGCAATGTTATAAAAATACTGCCCTTTTGTTATACAGTTAAACACGTAATCCCAGTGGTTTTATTGTTCGTGCACCTGTTATTTTATTTTACTGGTGCAATATTCAATGTTGAAGTTCCATGTATAGTTTTTAATTATATTGTTTTGAAAGTACGTTGCATTGCAATTTAAGAAAATAAATAACGAACCAACTAAAGTCACGCTATTATTCTGCAGGGGTCACATTGTGTAATGCCACACAAATTTGTATTTGTTTATCACTCGTCGCTTGATTTAGGTTCCTTGTTACATAAGATTTTTCCATTCCGAATCTATTTTTTATCTTAACATGAACCGATCGATAATTTATTAGTGCAACAGCATTCGTTTCGGATGTCTTTTTTATTATTTAATCGTTAATGATTTTTTTACACTAAGTTATGTCTGAGGGATATGATTTCGTCTAACTTCTCTCATTCCACTTTCATGCTTCCTCTATCATGGTCCGTTTCATGGTTTCATAATCATAACGATATCCTTGTTCAGTCAGTATTTCGAGGAGTTGGCGACATTGATCCCTTCGGCTCCTAGTCTAAGAGCCCGTGACGATCAGACCTTTGTTATTTTATAAAACCTGAAATTTTCTCTGTGTATGTCTCTAATACAGGTAAAGGCGATCCCCGAGTATGATGTTTGGATCACGGTGGCTTTGACCCATGTTTACTCCTTCCTCTCTTCAAAACGAACCTCCACAGAGCTTCCACAAATCAACCCTAACGAGTATTGCATTCAGTTTTAAATAAACGTATTTCCTATTTTTATCATAACGTTAATGCCCATTAAGCCTTCAAGCATTTCGCGAATGCACTTCCGAGAATTTCGAAGGATTCAGCGTAGCCTTAAGAGTGGAAGATACTATCAGTATCGCCCTGGTGTAAGACCACCATTCAGAATTGAAACGTTGCTTGAAAATGGCTTAAGCCGTGTTTGGTGACCAGATATGAATAGCCAGGTACTTCCCAACCTTCCTCTTCCCCACCTCCTTCCCCTCCCCACTACCTTCAGCCTCACAACATACCCCAATTGGGGATGCCATAGTCTCACTGGATCCAGACGGGAGCAGTTGAGATTCCTGTGCGGTATTCACTGTAAAAAAAAAAAGCCCAATAATATTATGTAGGTACGTATAAATCATACTAGTAATTTACCGAGTAGAAAAGTTATGTTTTAACTTGAACGTCTTGCATTTTATCTGTCTGTAAATTAGTTTGCACGTTCCGTTTCCGTTTCAAAATGGTTACCGATTTAAAGGTCTAGTAGAGATTATTTTTTCAAATGATATATATTGTCGTTTTTATTTTAAATTTCATTACTTATACCCTACATAAACTATATTATGGTAAAATACTAAAGCATTGTTAATGATTGAATACAATTAAATTATAAATATTTAAAGTTTTATAAAGTTTGTCAAAAATTGTAATTTTTAAAAATTTAAATGTTTCTCAAAGTATTGGCACATGCAATGATGTGAGCTAACTCAAGATTAATAAATAAGTAAATAAAATATATAGTTTGTAATTAATTAGATATGTGGCTATTTAAGTAATTACTTACAAATCTCATAATTTCAGAGGAAATTTTGGTGTCGATTTGTGATTTAAGAAAAAAATAGACAGATAAGTCTACTGTGGTTCACAGAACTACTTGGTAGTAAAAAACATATTATTATTACTTCAAACACAGCTAACTTATTTTGTGGCAACATTTTAATTCTAAATAAACAGAATACTTTTTACCATTTTTTTGTTGTATGTATAAACCAACATTTTTCAGTTTTAAGTAGAGTCTGTATTCCCTTAGTAAACCCTTTCCAGTTTTAAGTTAAACCTAGCATTTACAAACAAAGAAACAACTTAAAATTACTGTATGGGTCTAAGGGCCTACTTCCAATTAAAGGGCTTCTCTGGTACATTATAATTATGAATAATTCGGGAGAAAGCGCGTATAAAAACTTATTGGTGCATAGTCACACAACAAGATTTACCGAAAACAAAGGCCTAAAAATACCACGAATATCAAATAAGGATGGTAGCAGAATGTTCGACTATATGATACCTTTGATTTATATTATCAAAACATATTGAATCAAAACATTTATTTAAAAAATAATGAAGAACCCTGCCCTAAACTGACAAAAAAAGTGGTTAATAAATGAACAACACGTTTATCTATCCTAAATCTTATAATATGCACTAATATTGTAACTTAAGCTAATTTGTGTTATGTAATAATATTAAATTGTAGAACCTACAGACAAGCTGATCTGTCACAGATTTGTGGGACTACCCATATCTTATATTGTATTAGATGTAATTATATTCAAATTAATAAAAAAATAAGTTAAACCTGAAGAAGTGAGTTTTGCTCATGAAACATGTTTTTTGTAAACAAAAAAGTGGTAAAAATTAGGTATTCTATTAATTTAGAAATATTATTATGTTTTGCAATATGCTTTTAATCTAAATGATATGATTCCTGTTAGGAATAGACACCATAAGCAGCTACCTCGGCGTCATTACAAAATACTCGACGAATCGAGTCGCTCGCACGCCATGCACCGCAGAGAAATGCAATCTTGGGGTCCCCATGTTTATCATTGTTGATTACATCCTGCGCATTGATGGTACTTCGCGCATCTCTGCTCCGTTCTGCGCTCCGGATGGCGGTTGACTCATGAATACATAATGCGACAATTATTGCTGCTTGCATCTCGACTCTTATGATGTTCTGCAGTCGAGGCATGCACGGGGAGAGCAATATAACATGAATGGAGGCTGTGCAACTTAAAGACTCGGGTATGAATAGAAACGGCTAAATCGTAATATTGCCTAGGCTGGGCATTTGTAACCGACGCGACGGCGGGCCATGCCGGGCGTGGCGTATGCAATGTTGCACGAATGGGATTAAACCTCAGCTGTACTTATGCCAATGACATTTAAAAACTGTAAACTCTATTTTTCTTCCAAATTTACGTGGGTTCCCATAATATTATTCATTTATAACAAAAATGCTTGACGCTACAAGATTCTAATAACTTTTTTCGGCGCAGGAGAAAAAATAATTATCTTTAGGCTTGTGTAATCTTTGGGGATGCTATCTGGCGGATTGCTTAAGGGAAAGGAACGAAAAGAAGTTCTGGACAGTGCACGTCATAGTGCACGCCCAATACAACGCAGATCTGTTCGCGGCCCTGGGGCCTGCGCTACTAGTAAGTTCGTCGGCTTTCTACTTCGTCGGCTTGATACTTGAGAGTTGCTGCGACCGCCCTGGTTTTGGATGCTGATGACGGATATGTACCAACCAACGGCTAAGCAATGACAAGCCAGTCTACTTGTGAGTTGCTGCGAGTGCTGCGACCCCCCGGCATTGGATGCTGGTGCCGGGTATGTAGCGGCCCACGGCCACGCAATGACAAGGCAGTCTACTTGTGCGTTGCTGCGATCGTCCCGACCTTGGATGATGGTGCCGGATATCTGGCAACCCACCGCCATGCCATATTTCTGTATCTACACGTATTTTTCACTAACGTTGACTTTATTTTTGAATATGGTGTTCTCTACTGTTCATATTTGAGTAAATTATTATAATGCATACAAAACGCTAATTGTGATACCGCGCTATATGAATTGTTTCAACGATGGCCTTGTTTCAGATGTTCTACTTTGAAGTAAAGATATTTTTATGATGTCATGCTAGTATCAAATACGCAAAGACTTTCCTCCCAGAACTGCCTACTCAAATCTCACTAGAGAAGTGAGTTTATTTCCACTAATGGTTATCGGAAACAACAAACCTGTAAAAGCCCGAAACTAGAGCTTTCTATTTATAAGGCTCCCTTGGGCACTGAAAAAAGTAAGAATAAAAACGTTGTTTGTAAAATAAAAGGACTTTAATCCGAACTCTCAGCAAGGTAATTATAAACGAAAGGGGTTGAATCGATATTCTACGAAAGAAAAACTAGTTATTTTGTGTATTCGGAATTATTGAGTAAGCACAAAAATATTTTTTTATTCTTTAAATAACAATTAAATAGTTGAAATCTAATTTAATCAATTTAGTAACATGTTCCGAGAGAGAAATTGTTACCTCCTAATTAATCCAACGGTGAAATGGATACAACTAACAAGATTGCATAAGCCAATTAAGATCTTCCAACTTCTATTATATAAAGTTGATTGCTTTTGAAGGGCAGAGTAAATTTGATTTGTAAACAAATGTACAGTTCTATTTAGAGTTTAATGAAATTTAGCACACTTAACCTTCAAAACGAAAACACTTAACCTTCAAAATGGAAAGGTTACTGTTTACGCAAGATCCTCCCCACCCATCTCCATTTCCTACCCTTTAAAGCAGTTTTTTAAATACTTTTTGCATATCTGATGTTCAAAATAAAATAAAAGTCGTTTCTTACATAAAAATCCAAAAACTGCCTCGATCGCCCTTTTCCATCAATAAACCTGAATTTTGATACCACTCGACGAAATTTGTCTACTTGACGTTCAAAATTTGAGGAAAATTACTGTTTAGAAATTTTTATTTTGAAAAACCTAGCGTAAAGCGGAGAAGTCGGAGCTGCCCGGGGGAAGTCTCGCATTATCTCTATACGGGAATGAGACTCGCAATCGAATTAAAATAATACAATGTAGTATTTTAATAGTAACGACATGGTATAAGTTCATTAGTATAAGTGAATGTTGAGAAAGAATGGGGACGCTCGAGGAAGACTTAACGCATTATCGCACCGGAATAAAATACGGAATCAAATGAAAATCGACGTAATGTAGCTTTTTTTAATACTACTCACACAGTGCTCTTCTTGACAATATCAGGGAGGATACGATGTTTCTGCTTATGTCGACAGAATAAAACTAATTCCTAAACATGGGAACACCTCAGCACAGATTCGCCTAGTGAGGTGTTCACAAAATACTACTAGGTACTTTATTTACATACAGATACGGATCATTAACTTTGTTTTTTTTATTACTAATCTTATTATCTATGTAAACCAATTTAATAATCCGTAAAGTGTATGTTAAAGAATAGAAATAAATAAAATAAAAAAAATAAAGTACACAATAGAGAACGGTAGAATAATTCCGGAATGCCCGAGGAAAACTTAACGCATTATTTTTGCAGTGGAATTAGATACCGTATCGGATTAATGTCGAAATAACGTATTTTTCATTGAAAAAACATGGTATACAATTAAATTCAATTCAATTCAATTTATTCATTTATAAAAAAACATAAAAAAATTAACATTTCAAAGCGTTTTTAAAAAAGAGAAAATATTTGTGATTAGATAAGCAGATTTAAACTAACAGCAACAAAGCTTGCCGTCTAAATTGTACTTCATTGATATTAAACATAATATCGATATTCAAAGCGATTATATTTAACAAGACAGCTTTCCCAAGGAAGTATACAATAGTGAATGGTAGAAAAAGTCGGGGACGCCCGACCCAAGGAAGACTTACCACTATCTCTTCATTGGAGTGATATATGGAGTCTAATTAAAATTAATGTAATATATTTTTTTTTACTTTTATGAGGAAAACCTCAAATAGCAGCCAACAATAGGTGCGTTAAGAAAATAAAGGTAATGTTGGTGGTTCTTAGTCGAAGTATGATACAGTAAAAAGTGACCGAATTGGATATAGGACACCTTAGCTCAGTTGGTAGAGCTGTTGCCATGTAAGCAGAAGGTTCTTGGTTCGAGTTCCAATATCTTTTTGTGATTAATCTGTCTCCAGATTTTCGCTAATATTGTCTCTATTTAATTAAATATTGGATAAAATATAGTTTTTCAACAATGAAAATTTCATGATACTACATGAAGTGAATGGTAGAAAAAGTCGGTACACCCGAGGAAGACACGAACCAATAAGTATTTGTGGTATAATGAGGTGTACGCGATGAGCAAAGAAAGAGGTACAAGTGGAATATATGTATAAAATGGAAAACCGGGCGGCGCGGCGATGTGATTGCGCTCAATTCCATCTCACGAAGATCTTTTGGAGTACCTTTCCTGTATCGAACGCGAAATCTACCAATAAACAGCAAACAGCTTTATGTGTCATTTCAATGGCCGCCCTAGAGAGAATGGTAGCGTTTTCAGGAAACCATTTGTATTTACGCTATTACCCCCTCTCTGACCATTCTTTCATGTAACCTACAAACAGCGTCATGTGACCCCTATGACTGACCTAGAAACAATGATGGCGTCTTCAAGACGCCATGTGCATTTACGCCATAACCCCCTCTCTGACCATCCCAGGCCAACCACGTGGCCGTAGGTTCGACGTCACCCCCTATCTCTCTACTTCGCTCTAGAACGACCGGCCAATCACGAAGCTTGTCTTGGAATGGCTGCAAATTATCCCTTTTTTGAACATTTTTGTGTAGAATTAATATTGAATTTACGCAAGTCTTGCTAGAGTTATTTCGAATAAAAGTATACAGATTAAATGGCTGGACTTGCGTCCATACTGTTAAGATAAAATTGAATATGTGAATGTTTCCATTAAATAGATATAAGGGTTTTTTCATACTGACATTGGGCTAAAAACCCACTGGTTAACAATGTTAATTTTTTACTGAATTTAATAAAAATATTAGAAAGAGGTGGTTTACATGAGATAGAGCGGCAGAAATAGTAGTTTTGCTTATATAATTCAATATTATCATTCCATTCTTATAAAAGGATACACGGAACTGCAAAGAAATGCACCAACGTTCAAGGAGTAATCCTGTCAAATACGAACCAATATCACGCACGGCCAAGCGGCAGCGTATATATAGAGGGACAAGCTCTGTTCAAATCAGTCTAATCCTAATTTTCAACATCGCTTCTACTCTGCCGCCTCTATCTTCTAGGACCACTTCTTCCTGCCTTAACTCTGAAATCGTCTTTAAACTTCCTTGGACCGCTGCAGTCTCTCTCCTCGGGTACTCACAGCAACCCGACCAGGTCCTGAGCGTGCACAGTAGCCCGCCGACTAGAAACCCAGCACCCGTATTTTAAAGTCAATATAGAAGACAAAAGTCCGAAATATATCCATTTGAAAAAAAAACTATGCAAGTTTACTCATTATCTAAATAAAAAAGTATTCAATGATGTTACAAAAAAAAAAAAATTCAGATGGATTGAAACTACAATTTTAAGAATTTGTAAAATGATTTATTTGACATTGTATTAGGTGCCAAACTTTTGGTTTTAACATCCTTTTTTTTAAACTTATGAATTAGGTAATTAATCGAGCACAAAAAAATAATAATAAAGTACGATCCGCTAGTTTCCAAGGAACCGTGTTGTTATATGAATTCTATCCAACCTTTAAAACTTTATCATCGGTCTCTAAGGCGGTTTTTAAATATACGGCTGAACAAAGTAGTCAAATGAAAAAAGATTTATGTAGTGCGTAGATACGATGAAAAAACTTGAAGACGGTTCTAGATAAAGTAGCCCGATCGAATTGTACTGATTTATTTAGATGGCCTTTGCAATATCTTGTAAGAACTCGTACATATTCCAATCTCTTTGAAAATAACCAGTGGAATGTTTGACGTTATCGTATTTCATGGTATTCAAGAGATAAACGACACCACATAAACTCGAACCAGTATTAGCGTGAAAACTAAAAAGACGTAAAATTTTACAGTCTCCTGTCTACGGCGTATTAGTAACATAGGGTTTATCTTCTGCAACGTATCTAGAACCATACATAACGATTACATCTTAATGGAAAAAAACGCGGTGGCAATACCTAGGGGTCCAGAAATGGAAGGTCATTTAAAAAAAAAAAAAATTATGATACAATATGAAATTAAATACGATACTTTTAATTTGTAGTTACCTCACGAGTTTGAGAGTCAAATTACATTTAATATAGTTAACTATTTCATGCGACAATCCTACAGTATGCAAAATCAACCAACGTTTATCAAACCATCTCTTTCAGACGTATAATATTCATCTAAGCTTTCTCTCACTCACGGCCATGACTCAAACTGTCTTCAGAATCCGAAAACATTTTTGCTATGCGGTACAGTGCCATCTCGTTTATTGTATGGCACGTAAAGAGACATAACACATGATATGGGGATATCAGCGTAATATCAGTTCTTTTGATTAGCATAATATCTCACAACATTATGTTTTACATCATCTTATCTTATTTATGATTATGGGAGGTTTTTGACCAATTTGAAGGACGGACTGCCACTGCTAGACGCATAAGCATCTATTATTAATTTGTTTTATTTTTACATGTTTTATTGCAGCACGTATAAATTATTTCGCGTGACCAAAGTATCTTGTTCGGAATAAATTTATTGAGCCCTTGGGAAGCGAAATATAGTATTATGTGCAGGTTAATAAACTCCCATGTCAAAACAATTGCTTTCCATTGTATGTAGCTGTAAAGTAGATAAATAACGATCAACAAAATTAACAAATGGACAATGGTTGTGTCGTGTTTTAATCAAATTATTTTAATGAAATTGTGACAAAGGTAAAACATATCGTTACAAAAACCAATAAATCATCCTTGTATTTCCACCTTTTTAAAGGTTCATTATGAATAAAACACTGGTATAACAATTACATTAAATGGAAGTAATGAGATAATGTTGAACTCTAACAACAATCTCATTAGAATTTTTTAAAAAAAAATATCATTTACTTCGTATCCTGTCAATTAAAATAAAGAGAAGTTTACTAATGCGATCTATGAAACCATTTTACTCATAGCCTCCAGACAAGCCAGACCATCAATTTCTGACAATGTAAGGAATATTTCGCCGGCCGCAGGGACTCGCCAACAACAATATATATATCCGTGTTTCTCTTCATTTGTGTTGTAAAATTTGAGGGACAACCAAAAATTTCTGAACTTTTCGTTGTACAATTTATTCGCACTAAGGTAGGAATTCAAAAATTTCAATGTGTACATCGTTTTTCTACAGAGTCTCATTCCTTGTCAATATATTTGGTCCAACAAATAGTTCACAAGCTTGCGTATTTCTTCCAAAAATAATGTTTTTAGATGATTGCAAAGACGATTTTATCGTCTGTGACGTCTGACATTGTGATAAATCCCCCCCCCTATACGAAGTATAACCTAAAAATTTTTGAATCCAAAATTGCAGCTGCTACAACTAGCCTGCTACAGCTACAGGCGCAACCCCGCCCGGCCTTTAAAACTCGTAGCTCGCCCGTTCTCGCGTCTCTCCCCTGCATTTCTTTTGCAGCGCCTTCTCAACCCCATCACGTAATACTTTTATGCAAACGTGACGCGATGATCTTAATTAATCAATTTGTAATTAACCCCACAACGTTGTGTACTTTTTTGTTTTAGTGGTTTGGTATAGTTAATCCAATTTAATTAATAATTTATTTGTGGTAAACCCTTGTTCTTTTAGGTATGGCGTGTTACAATTTGCAAGGCTTCGAATAACAATGACTGAGTCTGACTAACTTGAAATTAACTAATTATCTATCTATATTCGTTCAGCTTCCTCCCCTAGCACCTGTCATACATCTACGCTCATCGACGACTATTTTTCTTGAAGTAATTCGCATTTCCCTCCTAGCATCTACTATTTAAATTTACATTTAAACGGCGAATTGAGAAGATCCTACCTTTCGATGCGATGTCGCGTACTCTCTGCGGCTCTATAAAATGCTATCATGAAAATAATTTGACATTTATGTATATTCTAACAAAAGATTTACACTCAAAGCAGTACGGAGCGCAATAATTCTACACTCACAGTTCTAGATGCAGTTTGTTAGTTAGCTAGCTTGTTTTATTTTGTTAATTTGATTCTACGGGTAGGTATTTTGGATTAACATGAGACAGAGCATGTGCTGTTTAAATAATTGGACTCCTCCATAGCCCAACTGATAAGGTGATGGTCATAGACCGCCAAATCAGCTTCCAATTCCAACTCCTCCAGAGAATGTTAAGGTCGCAAGCGACGAATGAAAATCGACATGTTTTGCCTTCTGTCGGGAAAGGGTTTGATGTGTGTTTCTGGATCATAGAGTGGTAATGGGAATAATATCGACCAATACGCCGCCAAATTATAACTGTGTTGATGATGATGATGAAAGGTCATCTCATACCGTTTGATATGAGGGTCTGCTCCGATTAATGGCGTGATAGCCGATGTCAGGAACTGTTCAGGAAATGTGTGGGTGGCACGAGGTTTTGGAACGTGACATCCTACTCTGGATTGATGATGATGTTGAAGTTCTTCAGCATGCCGATGACTTGAGTTCCATTAACTCCTAAAGCACCGGCATAAACATTAAACCGAAGTTGATTAGACAATCGGCAATGTCAGGAGATCGGTGGGGCCGCTCTCTCCTCTGATCTGGTGATGTATGAATTTAATTAAGGAAGATTTTGATGTCACCGACCCTCGCCTTGGCAGTCACTCATGTCCTCAATAGTCCCGTTCTCCGTCCAGCACGCCGCCTCGAACCAGTAGAAATAATGATTACGTTTTTTCCTAGGCACGTTACAGAAATATGCGCCAGCCTGCAATCGCGATGGTCATCGGTATTTGATTTGAATGAAAAATACGTCCTCTCGCATAACATACACAAGCGTAACTTGGGACCTTCCCCGATATGTTGTCACGGGCATATGCTCTACGATAGGCGTACCCCAAGCTCAAACTCAAAAATCAGCTCAACGAAAGGAATGTCAAGCTCGGAGTCCAGGGTGCTGGGTCCAAGAATGAAAGGCACCAGGTCGTGAATCTGGCTTCCCTTCCTTCTATTTCCCCGGCTGCGCTTTCGTCCAGAGTACATTCCCACCCTGATGCTGGATGATCCTTATTCCTAGTGTGAGGGAGTTAATAAAAGGTTTGCTACTTATGTAGGTGGATATAACGCATTACGCTTAAAATATGATTACCTACCGACGGCTTCATTCAACCGACAATGTGAAAGTTTTTGCTAAATCGAATATATCGAATGGAATATTAAATCGTAAACCAAAAGGTAGTTAAGAAAACTTATCCGGATTCCAACAAAGAACCGCCGATCGGTTGCCAAAACGATTCCATATGTCATGTTCCCTTCGTTCCGCCGACAAGGCAGACTCCACACGAACGTAACCTAAAGGTAGTGAAGCCCACGCAAATTTCGTCACTTCGTTTCCCCCATGACGAAGGTAGTCCGGCCAGATCGTAATCTCCGTCCTGCATCAAATTGACCTCCCGCGACGACAACTTTTATCCGCTAGTACCTCGGAGCGGCGGTAGAGGGAGGGGGAAATGGGTGCACGTCCTTTGTTCTCCTGAAGTCCCCCAATGCCTTAGTGACGTACATACGTCGACATCATGAAATGGCTCCGGCCACGCTTCCAATCCGGTCTAGAGCGGGTACGAGATCCACGTTACCGAGATGTGATCACAAGGGATTCCAATTTGCTCGGACCAGACACGACCATCGCTTACTTCGCCTCCACATTACAAAAATAGTGTAAGCCCACCTGCATTTCGATCACATCGCCCCCCGATAAAGTCGCGTGAGATACTTCCTCATGGTGGAATAGGAAAGCTGGACCTGTAAATCCATTCGATAACCGCCGTCCATTCTCGAGTCGTAACCCGCTCAATTAAGTTTGAAGAAAAAGAGTTTGTTAATTAAGTAGGTGGATATAGCGCATTACGCTAAAATGTGAATACCTACCGACGGCTTCATTCAACCGACAATATGAAAGTTTTTTGCTAAATTGAATATATCGAAAGAAATATACCTGAACGTGAACCAAGGTGATTATATGATAAGATATCGAACCAAGTTTATGCAAAGTCCTATGTAATAGACTTGTTGTGATACCTAAAATTTGGAATAAGGTGTGGGAAATTTTAGGAGTGGGAATTCAATTATGTCAGATTTTGTTAGTAAACAAAGGTGCCCATGCTACGCTCCTTTTATAAACTGTTAAATTTTTTGCCAAAAACCCTTTTAAAAATATAGTCCCCTAGCTACGTTTAAAAATATTATTACGAAACTCGTAAATAATAATAATCACCTCAAAGGCGCTTTACACATTAATTTATACCTATATTCTATACCTCTGTATTTTGTTACCCGTTATGTATTGGAGAATACCCAGTAACCTAGTTTTCTCGATCACCAACAAAGCACTTTTAAAGGATTTTATTATTGTTTTGTGGTTTCAAAATCCCGTCTTTTAAATGAAGTCTCTCGTCTAAGATTTATTGCCCGAAAGCGCACTTTGTGCTTCAAATGCTAGTTAGTTAATTGTATCCCAAAATTATTATTTTACAACGTTATTGTCTCAAGAATAACTTCACCCAACAAAGGTACTTGCTAGCCGGTCAACCCGGAAACGTGCAAAGCTCCTCGTTCCCCAACACTCGACAAAAAAGGTCCTAGATTCCTAAGGCTTGTATATAAACCCTAATTGACTCTTTCCTGCAAGGCCCGTACTAAATATGTTAATAATTTTATACAAACTTACCAAATTCGCCATGTTGCACAAAATAATTTCACAAATCAATTCACTACAATAATATTTAATTCAAACAAGCACTTCTAAAATACAACCCGTCATGCAGTTATTTATTCCAAGATGCAGCCGTCAAACACAATTCTCGCGTCGATTTCTTTTTTAAATTTTATCCTGACCCTGATAAATGCCCCGAAAGTACGTCCCGACTGCCTCAATTTACAAATTATATTATTTAACTTCACCGATATGAACTGGCAAGCCTCAATCTCTGACTTCCTTATTCGCGTGGACTCTTTTTTGTTTAATAAAACGAAATATCCTTTGTTTAATTAAAATGAAATATCCCCGATTTAGACGCACCAAACTGGTCTCCTCGCGACTATCGGACCTCGATCCCTTAATTTAAACCTTGCTTCCCAACGACCAAATCTTGACTCCCCTCAATCGCGTGAACTATTATACTTTAATTAAATGAATTATTCCCGGTTTAGAAGCACCAAACTATTATTCTACCGTTTATCAAAACTCGATGATTTTAATCCCGACCGCGCGTCCCCAGATTCTTTCCCCGACCGTTCTCCAACCCGACTCTACCCCGACTCTCCTATTATTATTATATATTACTATCTGAATTATTCCCGGTTTACGCGCACCCAATCATTATTCTGCCGTTTATCAAAACTCGATGATTTTAATTCCGACCGTGCGTCCCCAGGTTCTTTCCCCGACTGTCCTGTTCCCATCCCCTTGTGTGGCTCCATCAATGCATTGGTCACCTCTTAAAATCTCAAGTGATAAGCACATCTTCCAATATGCATATATCAACGTTTAATAGTCAAAAAATGTCACATTATAACCATTATTTCAGAGAATTTTGTGTAGGAACCATGTTCCTATTTTTTTGGTGTAAACTAATTTTGTCTGCGCCGGAGTCATAAATTATCCCTGGACCTTCTAAAGCATAATACAGTGGCGTAGTTTAAATTATTTCTCGTCTTCATTACTTGCGTCAACTTTATTGGCTATATAATAATATTATATATGCATTGTCTGTACACGTTTTCGTTCTTTCTGCGTGCGTCACTATTTAACGAATTCTGCAATCTTATTTTGACAAATATGTTAAATATTTTAACCCCTAATCGGCGCGTCGCTCTAGTATATTTAAATGCACCAACGATTAATCTTTATTGCCTAATTTTCAATTCCCTACTGCCATAGAAAATTCACCAGATAATTGTTTCGTAAATCCAATCTGCTCGCGTTAAGATCAATCACCACACGGGCAAATATTCATCGGCCGCCTCTGGTTTTGTTAACGATCCTGAAAAAATCCCTCTAAATGTTCTTCTGGGTTCCTTCTTAGTTTTGTGAAGAATGGCCTTTGCCGGGGCTCGCATGCACTTGGGGCCACCCAAACACATGTGGTTATTTAGTGGTCCGGATAAATAAATCACCCCCAACAATTGGAAACAGAGAATCGTATGCTGAAACCATTCCCTGTTACAAAATTAAATATAATTCTAAATTGATCTCTCAATTTTAAAAGAATTATTTCGTAGGCCCAAAGGCGAGATCATCACAGTATCTAGGTCTGTGGAAAATTGAAGACCTCGCATATCATCCTTGAGAGGTCTAAATAGACAAGTCGAATGGAGAAAGATCTGGAAAGTAAGGAAGGTATTCCGGTGCCTAAAAATTGATAGGTACACAATGTCCGATTTTCAAAGAAGATGCCTTATCACCGATAAAAACTCGTCTATTCGCTAGACTTATCCCTAGAGCTTGATGTTTCCTGCTCCCTCTTCATGCATCATAATCGTTCGGCCACTTTTAAACTTCTCAATCTACAAAAAAATACGTTAACATGGTAAAGTCTTGTACCTGTGTTATGTTAAAAGTATACGGTGGTTTTTAGCCTCTTTCACACCCTCTGACAAGAGAAACAGGACAACTCCTTGTTGTTTCTTCTTGGTACAAACTGCCAGCGGAGCAGACATTTTTACACTGTAGCCGGAAGACAAATGAAGCATTTGGATAAAATATCTAACACTTTGTCACACTGTAATCGTATAGTATACGCCAAACTTTAATACTGACCTGACGTTGATACAGAAATCGTGGCAGAAGGCGAGTTTAAGGTCCGAAAAGTGGCATATCTCCCCGCCCATGCCTTTCCCTGTCGCACGTATGTTTTATATCTCTTTCGCTTACGGTAATTAAAACGTGAGTGCGCGAGAGTGGATCATATCAAGTACAGGTCAGCATTTAAGTTTGTACTGTACCAACTTTAAGGACGTTTGCGCAGAAAACAGTATGAAAACCTCGAAGGTGTGTTATGGCGAAACTGTGAATAATTTTTGACTAACCCTGCTATTGTGTATTTTACTCGACAAACAAGACTCCGTAAACAAGAAAATATATGTCAAACTTTTCATCCGGATGATAATTAATTGTTTTTCCTTCTGTCCAAAGTATTAAAGGATAATGTTCCAATCATTGCAGGATTAACACATCGCGTTGTAATCAAGACAGAATTCACTTAATCAATCAAACAACGGCAGCCGCCCCACAGCAGATGTCATCCCGCGCTGCAAGTGCCTTTAGGGAATACGTTATCAGTTCTATTTGTTCACCCCGCCATACGTCAACACGATCGCTATTCGCGGCGAGGAAAGTCCGGGATAGACTACGAGGCTGTTTGCTCTTAGTTCTCCCAGGATTATGGGACAAGCTCGGATTATAAATGTAAAATGGTTTCACAGGTACCCGAGGATATTCGTTTCCACTCAAGTTGAGCTATCTTGAAAACGTGTTTACTTTTAAGACCAACTATTTTACCAGATTTATTGGATGGGATTTATGTTTGATCATTTTTTTTAATGTATTGACATTATATACGTGGACATTTTAGTCTAGGTTCTGGGACATTGATTGATTAGTTTAAAGTAACTCCCACAGATGGCCTAAATATATTATCAGGAATGTAGGATATTGATTGTTTAGTGAGAGTAGAGGTACCGCCTACTAGTGGCATTTTGATTTGGGTTGGATGATATTGATGGTTCAGTTGGATTACCCTACTAAGGTGGTATTTTTGACCTGATTTCTACGGTCTTGCTTTGATCGATGAACCTGTCTCAAATAGCTTTTTATTTTGTGTTTTATGAAACTTCTCAAAACATTGAAATGTGGTTTTTCAATTGGATGTTTAAACCAATCTGAATAACTGCAATATTTTTTTAATAATTTAATAAAAATTCTTTTAGACTTTATATCGATGGATTCATTAGGTTCCTTAAATTAGAAAGCATTGTTTTTCTTTATACAAAATGAAGATTGTTTAATCAACACGATTTGATTGTTAGAAAGAAAAAATCCGTCTAATTTTTTATTCTTGGAATTTATTTTTTTCTGAGAAAATTATTTTTATATTCTCTAAATCCGATGCGTTTTTATGAAAAAGTAAGTAATCTCATTGTAATGAAGAGCCAAGAGATTGTGGAAACCCACGCAATAGAGTCTCAAGTTCTTTTAAATATAATGATCGAAATTACATCAAAAAAATATTTCTCTCTCGTTAATGATTGTGGAAAGCAAATATTAAAATCAAATTTATTTTAACCTCATTAAATAACTTATTTATTTTGGGTATTAGGTATGGGCGAAATAAAAATGAAAACAAATTTCTTATTATATTAAAAAAAAAACAAACGCAGACATTGAAGACAAACATAAAATTAATTAAAATCAAAGTATGTACTTAGAACCTAAAAAAAATTAAATTAATTATTTGTAATATTTTTTGTTTTTAATTTATTTACCTAATCTCAACATATTTTGATTTAAATATTTTTGGTGACTTGGCAAATTGTTGCTCTATTGGGAGATTTGGATTATTTGAAATGGTTTAGATTAAAGTAAACAAAACTAATGCTTTATTCGAAGCATGAATGATAATTAACAATTTCACTATTCTCTCAAGGAAAATATTTACCTAACTTGAGAAGTGTATTTACCTAATAATAATTTATTGTAATATTTAATTAAATGAAGACAATATAAGCGAAACTCAATCGAAAATCTGAAAACAGAAAAATCAGAAATTTTTTTTCTGATTTTTCTGTTTTCAGATTTTCGATTGAGTTTCGCTTATATTGTCTTCATTTAATTAAATATTACAATTTGAGGTTTTACTCATAAAGTTAAAATAAAAATAAAAATAATTTATTGCTTTAAACAAACAAATTTTAAAATGTATAAATGTGATTATATATTATGAAGGTCAAAAGATGGACGAATATTTGACAAATTAGTCTAATTTAAATACATAATCATCTCAAATAAATTTTATTGAAGTTGAGACCTTTGAAATTAAATTTGACCTTTCTTTACATTGTATTGGAATATTATACTGAATAAATTCAAGACTATTAAGAATCAATGTCGAAATCGAATCCATTTTCGTTTAGAATAAATTGTTCTTAGAAACCAAGTTTTCAATTAAAACACGGTGGTTTTTAAATCAACATCAACAACTTTTAAATTGGATTTGGGTTTGACGATATGGAGGAATAATACTTTTGAATGAATAGGACATATTTTTAGAAAGACTTAATAAATTTTCCATCAATATTGGTTTAATTGGTCATCATTTAAATGATGAGTATAGAAATTGAGTTAAGTATTGGATCGAGTTATGGAAATTATATTTATGCATATTTAGGTGAAAATGGTTAGTGGGCTTATGTTAGGGCTTCACATTTGTAAGAAAATATTAAAAGTAATTAATTATATTGATAAAAAATGTCGGATATTCCTGGATTTAAATAATTTGTATGCTGCTATCACCGCGTAATAATACTATTAATAATAATAAAATAATAGTTTGATGATTTATATAGCACCGCTTTGGTGAAAAATAACCTCACGGGTATTTTTTTTCAACATTAGCTCCACACAGGAGGCCCTGAGGAGAACAGTGTCATCTTGAGGATGCTGTGTGGAGGATCTTTTTAAGGAAGGAAAGGATAGAAAGTTCTGGGAAGGAAAAGGGTATGAGGGGTGGGTAGGAATCTGAGGATCAGTGTGTCCAGGAGTGACGGATGTATGAATCCATCCCTCCAACTGCGGTGCAAGGCAATGGGTCCAGATAGTCCGATGAAAAGGTCAAAATGCCTCCCTAAACCAGTATCTCGATCTGGCCTGCCACGCAGCAGTTGGGTAGACGTGTCCGCCGCCAAGACCTGGACAAACCTCACCCCATGAATCCGGGCAACCCTGCTAAGTCTCCAAACGTAACGAACCACTTGGAGAGACCTATGGCAGAGGTGTTTGTTATCCAATAAATTGTTCCCGGGGCGGCGGTACCCATACCCGCCTCCCAAATAAATTGTATTGCCTTAGTTAATTTATATGGCTTAGATTTATTCTTAGAAAGCTGGATGGATTTAATTTTGCATATATATGAAAAAAGTCATTGATATTCACTATTTCCTATAACCTACAAGTTTTCAGTCTTTAACTTAGTTTTTTGGACTGACTATATTTGATTGAATTGAAATCAAAATTATTTATAATTTTCTACAAACATTAAACATTTTAAAAATCTTTAAGCTTTTTTAGTACGAATTACGAAACTTGAAACCGATTGAAAATATCACACCGAAATCACATCTGCAACAGAAATGTTAGCGAAAAGGCGATTTATCAATTGGGTTGACAAGTTATATAATCGAATCCCCTGGAACTGGCTGACAGATTCCGACCCATAATGTGGAATTACGAACTACCTATAATCCACGGAAAATGGCCATTTCGCTTCGTTTGTATCGGTTCCTAGTAGAGATGCTGGGGAAGACGGTGGTATTTATGTAAGATGTGTTTCAGTTAACCCTTTTCTTCAAGTGCTAAGTAATTTTTAATGGGAAAAGATGGCTAATCCGTTGGGATTTTTAAGACTTGGCAGCGATAATCCAAATGGACACATTTACAATTAAATAAAGATATTGAATATTTCATTAGGATTTCTCAAGAATTGAATTTATTATTATCTTTTTATTTATTTATTCATTTTCAGAAAATCTACAGTTTTCATTTTTCAGTTTGTATTTTTTATTTGATTTTTTTTAAATGAATACCGTACATGAGTCCAAACTGCTCCCATCCAGTGAGACTATGGCATCCCCGATTGGGGTATGTTGTGAGGCTGAAGGTAATAGGGAGTGGAAGGAGATAGGGGAGAGGGAGGTGGGGAAGTACCTGGCTATTCAGATCTGGTCACCAAACACAGCTAAAACCATTTCAAGCAACGTTGCAATTCTAAATAATGATCTTACACCAGGGTGATACAGGGAGTATCTTCCAGTCTGGAACGTGCCGCAAATATACTAAATATTATTTTTAATAAATAAATTGGGAAATAACGCAAATTAACAAAATAAAATTTATTTATAAACTATACGTGTGTGGCGACCAGAACGGTCGCCCCCTTTAGCCACAATACAGTCACGCCACTGATACAGCCAGCATATTCTCGAAAGAGACAACCTAATACAATGGTTGTGTTTCACGCAGCACACGGCTACACATTTCGGGAAGCACATCGAAAGGCCTCGACTCAACAACCGTCACATTGTAACGGCCACGGAATGTTCCAGAGTCTTCTCTGCTTTGCGCGGTCGCTCAATATTACTTGGCGTTCCGGGTAGCTACTCACACGGTCGGCTATTTAAGCGCAGCGATACAACGCTAGCCAGTCAGTCAGTTCCAGTTTCTAGTTCAGTAACAGTTCACCAACACATCGAAAGTGCATCATAACGTTCCAGTACGGTAACCCGCCAGGTCCACGGCGACATGTCGGACCTGTGTCGGTGCATCATCAACCTTCGAGGACACATCAACCCGCAGCTAGCATGGTCCATCGCACCATCAGCTCAAGAGACACAATTGCCCGCGACAAGTCCCGCGGCGGGCCTTCTTGTCACGCAGGCAGCAACTTCTCAGGCATACCGAAGCCCATCGCGCTTCGCTGCCACTGAGACCAATTCTCCTCACAAGGTTCACCGTAGCCCATCTCCGCGACTCACCGCGTCGAGCATCCATCCTGGACGTCAAGGTCTTCTCCACCACCACGGTGCAGAAGACCTTGACATGCAGACCCGAGGTCTGCTCCACCACGCATCATCGACCTCCCTTACTCATCACCTACGAGCCTTATCATCATCGCTCCTGTCTGCACCTGTTACTCCACACTAAATTTACCATCGCTACGTAGCAGCAATAAACGACTGACTCAATACTTCCACTGACGCCTTTCATTTAATCGTTCCCCGTCTCTGCCAATCCGCGCGTCCGCTCCCTCAACTGGTGACCCCGACGTGATTTAAACACGCAAATTTCTGACAAACAACAAGCAACAAGCCACAAGCAACAAGCAACAAGCAACAAGCAACAAGCAACAAGCAACAAGCAACAAGCAACAAGCAACAAGCAACAAGCAACAAGCAACAAGCAACAAGCAACAAGCAACAAGCAACAAGCAACAAGCAACAAGCAACAAGCAACAAGCAACAAGCAACAAGCAACAAGCAACAAGCAACAAGCAACAAGCAACAAGCAACAAGCAACAAGCAACAAGCAACAAGCAACAAGCAACAAGCAACAAGCAACAAGCAACAAGCAACAAGCAACAAGCAACAAGCAACAAGCAACAACAACAAGCAACAAGCAACAAGCAACAAGCAACAAGCAACAAGCAAAAACCAACAAGCAAAAACCAACAAGCAACAAGCAACAAGCAACAAGCAACAAGCAACAAGCAACAAGCAACAAGCAACAAGCAACATGCAACATGCAACATGCAGCAAGCAACATGCAGCAACCAGCAAGCAAAGGCAGCAAATGAGGGAATCGGTAGAGACGCATCGGCAACACATGGACGCATCGACCAGCATCAACCCGGCTTTCCTGCGGTTTTTGGCATCTTACAACCCTGTACTCCGTACACTGGAAAAGGGATGTGTGTCGACCAGAACAGTCGCCCCCTTCAGCCAAAATACAGTCACGCCACTGATACAGCCAGCATATTCTCGAAAGAGACAACCTACATACAATTGTTGTGTTTCACGCCGCACACGGCTACACATTTCGGGAAGCACATCGAAACAGCCGTTGCATAGTTACGGACGCGGAAGGTTCGAGAGGCTTCTCCCTTTTGCGCGGGCACGCAACAATATTACTTGGCGCTACGGAAAGTTACTCACACGGTCGGATATATAAGCGCAGCGACACAGCGCTAGTCAGCCAGTCAGTTCCAGTCTCTAGTTCAGTAACAGTTCACCAACACATATACAGTGCATCATAACGTACCAGTGCGGTAACCCGCCAGGTCCACGGCGACATGTCGGACCTGTGTTGGTGCATCATCAACCTTCGAGGACGCAACATCTCGCAGCTTATATGGTCCATCGCACCATCAGCTCAAGAGACATAATTGCCCGCGACATAAGGCCCGCCGCATCTTCTTGTCACGTGCGCAGCAACTCCAATCCTCCTCACAAGGTTCACCGCAGCCCATCTTCGCGACTCACCGCGTCGAGCATCTATCCTGGACGACAAGGTCATCTCCACCAACACGTTGCGCAAATACATGCTCCACCACGCATCACCGACCTTCATCACTGCATCATCATCGCTCCTGTCTGCACCCTGTTACTTCACTCCAACTTTACCATCTCTACGTAGCAGCAATAAAGACTGACTCAATACATCGACTGACGTCTTTCATTTCATCGTCCCCCGTCTCTGCCGATCCACGCGTCCGCTCCCTCACGTGTATGAGTAATAAAGCCAAAATATAACCAATTATGGATTTCCTCACGAGTTTACCTCGAATAATACAGCATAATACGGAATAAGAAATAATGAAACTTATAAGAACGTAACATGAAGCCAAAAATTATACCAAACATAATAATTTATAAAAAGAAAAAATAAAAACTTTATAACGAAAAATTGCACAAAAGAAATTATTATTATTTTTAAATTTTATTATAATACTACTATATAATATACTTTATATACTACTGCCAAGCAATACTGATTCTTCACATTTTAAATATTTGTTTTTCAATCCAACTAGGCATAACATCACTACAACTAAACCTGTATTGAGCAAATTCTTTGAGATATGTATTTTAGTCAGATCTTTATAAAAATTTCACCGTTAGTATGTAGCCAGGTAAATATTATACGGTAAATGTTATGAAGAAGCCAGGTAAATTAAAGCTCTCCAGTGATAATGTAAAATTGTACTTACCTATCACTGTAATAAATAATATATCTAGGAATACTTTATGCGATACCTCCATACTTTTGCAGTATTATGTTTAATGTTTGCCAGAATGTACACACTTGTGCCTGATTCAAATTCGCCCTACTGCATTGGCACTGTAATTGTAGAAGAGTATGTAAGAAATTATGTATGAAAGTGAATAAGGTAAGGAAGGTGTACCAAAAAAGAATGTTTCGCCTCTTTGCCCAACCCTGCGGGGAAACAGCGATGGTGATTTAATTATATAAACATTTGACTAATATAACGCCCCCCACCAGCATCCCCAAAAATGACAAAAGGCCCTGAGGGGAATTATTTTACTCAGAGCTTCCTGTGTGGAGCTAATGTAAAAAAAACTGATTTCTGAAAAAAAAACAAAAGCAATAAATTCAACGAAAAGACATGCCTAACGTAGGGACCAGTATTATAATATTATATACGTCAGTGTTTATTTATGTAGGTATGTAAGTGTATATTATGTATGTACACTTTAGAACATGAAAGAGGAACGCCAAGTGGAAAACAATATGCATTTATCTAAGAACAAAACCGAAACTAGTGCAAGTTATACTACTTCATGGCAAAGCTCAACTTTATTCCCTTTTCTTTGAGAATAGCGCCGGGGAGTAGTTTAAAACTGTCGAACAACTTTTTAGCTGTTTGACAAAATATAGAAAGTGCCTGGAGTACCTACATCTTTGTTTTGAGCCAACTGATGGCTTTCAGAGACAAGGGGGGTCGGTATTTTTTTTAAATTTTCCTTTTTTGTTTGAAGAGGTACCAATGCAGTACTTTTAATGAACACGAAAACGTAATCATTTCTTTATTGCATGTGGCATGTGGTGTAAAAAAATATAAGTTTATTCATAGATTTAGATTAATATTCTATGTGCCACCAATATTACTTGATGTGTGTGTAAGATATTAATTTGAAAATTTACACGGAGATGGATAGAAACATATATCACTAGGTAGTTGTTCTATGAAGACTGTAGACCTCACGTTCGAAAAGTATGTTTCAACAATCATTAGTTTTATATCTACATATTATATATTTTATGTAACATTTTTTTAAATTTCAAAAAACACGTCATTATCTCAATAACAATTATTTTATCAAACTTTCTTGAGGTAGATCATATTAATTATTCCGATTTGATAGCTCCTAGAAAGATCCATGCTCATGCGGTATGGCGGGAGAATAGTGCAGTATAAGTGCAGCAATCGAAAAAAAAATTGAAACGAAAACAAAACAAACAATTTACTAAGCAGACGAAATGCCAAATGGTTAAGTTTAATAAGGACTTCGCTATGCTTAGTAATTTACGTCAGAATAGAGCTGCATTTTATTTTTATTTATGAAGATTAATTTGCTGAAATCTTCGATCGAATTAAGGGTTCGAACATTACAAAGTAATTTTCAAATGTATATATCATGTTAGGGTGCCTCGATGTCGGCTTCTAAACCAACACCAGGGCCCAAAACACGTCCCTGACTAGCTCTCAGCGGGACTATGGTACTCTCTATTCAGGGGGGTGGGCAGCTCAAGGCTAGGGAACTTCTCTCCATCCTTCGGTGACCCACGGGATCCTCACTGGTCAACAATCCTCCCGCCGTAGCAGAATAATAACAATGTTAAATCATTTAGACATGTATTGTAAACTCAAACACATACATAGGTTTCTACAGTACAATTCAATTACAAGAAAAGCAAATTACACAAACCTAGCTAAAGTGTTTAACTCTCTCTGACTCTCTCTCAAAACGAAACTCTCCGAGTCGTGATTTCCGCGGGGGCCCTACATTTCACTGAATTACGGACAACATTTAAGGAGGAAATCAAGATACAGCTTACATGTAGGTTGGCAGGAACCTCGTCTCATGTGGCAGCTTCATCAGGCACTTTCGTAGTCTAAACAGACCGAACTATAGTGGCAAAAGACTGATTCTACTCAAAAGTATTTCAATAATACATCGCGGCCCCATTGAATTGGGTCCGCCGGCTACCAGTGAGCCGCGAGCGTGCGTTCTCAAAGGCGCTCAGATCTCTTCTGTGGCGAGCGCAGCGGGAATGCCGAGTGGCAGGGCACGGGGGAGAGGCAAGGAGAAACAGGATACGGGGCGGGAGAGGCGGCGGCCGAGCCGTGTGGACTTGTGCTGCGTTCTGTGCTCTCGTATTTACTCGCTTCAGGGGCGTATCGTAACACTTCCCCCCGCGCTTGGAAAAAAAGCGACGTGGCAATGGAGCTGTAGGAAAAAAAAATCCTCTTAAACTTTCATTGGGGTTTTTGAGAGATTCGTTGCTTGAGAGATGCCTAGCTAGAACATGCAATTTATGTTATAGTTTAGGTCACAATGTTTGTAGGGAATGGGTGAGGGGTACATACAATGTTTGGAAAAGAACAGTTTTGGTGAAAGTACATGGTGTGAAACAACATACAAGATTATGCAATTGAAAGATGACAATACATGGTTATGCAATTGAACAAAATAACAATACATGGTTATGCAATTGAAAAATAACAATTCATATTTGTACAATCGAAGAACAAAAAACAAGAACAAAAATGCCTGTGTGATTCTAAAGTTTCATTGGTCTGGGAGCTAAGTTTGCGAAGCGTGGATTTGTTTGGTTTCGGAGAATTTCGAAGAGGAGGACGTGGTTTCACAGATTCTAAGGATTACATTATCACTGTAATCAGACCCCTTTGAGATAACACTCAAAAGTACACTTGGGCCTTAGAAAACACTTGGTTTCGTCGAAAACGTCGAAGTTCACGAAGTGGAGACTGTGGTTGCTGTGCCGCGACTATGGTTACAGAGGTCATTGAAGAGGAGAATCCAGTGTCTGCAGACATGCCAGTACGAATCCTAAAGTGTTATTAAGGTAAACACGGATCGTATATAATGGTTATTGAAGCATAATGTAGCTCAACATAACTTGTATTGGTACGCATTCAGCGAATACTGGAAGTCAAGGTAATGATGGTTTACACATGACGATATATGCGTCACTGCATGACAGCGCAAGAGACGACATGGTTGGCATTGATAGCAAGAGTAAGAACAAACCTAGGAGCTAGCGTGCCCAAAAGGTGGTTCAGAGTGTCATAATGTATAGTGGGACAACTCAACTTGCTGTGGCACGACAAAACAACATACATATGAGCGGTATGGTCTGTGCTTTCAGGAACAAATGCGTAGAAAAATGGCAGCAGGAGGGACCTAGTAACCACAGCGCGTGCTGTCAGGAAGTGGAGCTCAGCTTGGCTGTTGGTGATGACATCCACCTGGGCTTCTTTTTAATCCGGGAGAAATTATTATTAGAGCAAAATTCTTGAAGTTTACCTGCCTAGGGACCAATGAAGAAAAGGTTTGGAGAGAAACAAAATGTGTCCAGATAATGAAATAAACGAAGTTTTAACCACCGACCCAGAGAGTGACGAAGAGAGAGTTTTCTAACTAAATTGTGATTACATGAACATTTTCCTTTACCAGGATGACTTGGCGTTTGCCGAGTGACAATATGTCTTGGTTAAAAAAACAACCGGCCTTCCATGGCCTATGTTAACATAAAGGTGGTAACATTTTTTGTAGAATTTTACGAACAAGACAAAGAAGTCGTGAATGAGTCACGGTAAAAGCAGAGAAACCAATTCATGAATAAAGGTTGTCAAAAGGAGACAGACGGTACGCCAAGTGCATATCGTACATATCCAACATTCATGAATGTGTTTCGTGAAATTGAGAAAAAGAACAAAAGGTGAGACATATGCAGAGAGTGAGGGAGAAAGCCTGCTGATAATTGGTTAGTTTACCGATTCGCACTCCCAGTGAGGGCGAATTATGGTTAACAACAGATTTTCCTCTTCATAACATATACCTGAGAACATGATGGTGAGGAGAAAGGAAAGGAAAAGGAAAGGAGTTGAGTGACGAAACTTGCTAGAGACTGGACTAATTTCCACTTCAAACTCCATGTGAGAATGAAACATGATCAACCAGCAGATTTCCTGACTCTTTACAATTGTTAAAAGGATGAGGAGAAATTTGAATACACATTAACAAAGAGACTAATCTTTTGCGTGTATTGGGCCCTGGTGTTGGTTTAGAAGCCGACATCGAGGCACCCTAACAATTGGCGCATCAACGTGGGGCGCCAATTGTTAGGGTGCCTCGATGTCGGCTTCTAAACCAACACCAGGGCCCAAAACACGTCCCTGACTAGCTCTCAGCGGGACTATGGTACTCTCTATTCAGGGGGGTGGGCAACTCAAGGCTAGGGAACTTCTCTCCATCCTTCGGTGACCCACGGGATCCTCACTGGTCAACAATCCTCCCGCCGTAGCAGAATAATAACAATGTTAAATCATTTAGACATGTATTGTAAACTCAAACACATACATAGGTTTCTACAGTACAATTCAATTACAAGAAAAGCAAATTACACAAACCTATCTAAAGTGTTTAACTCTCTCTGACTCTCTCTCAAAACGAAACTCTCCGAGTCGTGATTTCCGCGGGGGCCCTACATTTCACTGAATTACGGACAACATTTAAGGAGGAAATCAAGATACAGCTTACATGTAGGTTGGCAGGAACCTCGTCTCATGTGGCAGCTTCATCAGGCACTTTCGTAGTCTAAACAGACCGAACTATAGTGGCAAAAGACTGATTCTACTCAAAAGTATTTCAATAATACATCGCGGCCCCATTGAATTGGGTCCGCCGGCTACCAGTGAGCCGCGAGCGTGCGTTCTCAAAGGCGCTCAGATCTCTTCTGTGGCGAGCGCAGCGGGAATGCCGAGTGGCAGGGCACGGGGGAGAGGCAAGGAGAAACAGGATACGGGGCGGGGAGAGGCGGCGGCCGAGCCGTGTGGACTTGTGCTGCGTTCTGTGCTCTCGTATTTACTCGCTTCAGGGGCGTATCGTAACAATCATCAAAAATGGTTGTTTGGAGGTCTTTCTGTGTATTGTCAATGACATTTAAATATATCGTGTAGAGGGACCACAGATGGCATGCAAGTGTCCTTTTGAACAATAATTCGAATTATTCAATTATTGTGACACGAAAAACACGAACCTGCAGCAAAATCATTGTGAATTTTACAGTTGTAGGATCAACTTGTAGGAAAACAATGGTGGATCACGTGCACAATACTAGGCTTACACAAAATGAAGGTATGATAGTACCTAGATTTTCTAATAAACATGGCCAGCGAACTTTTGAATACATTGTACCATTTATATTTAATATGCTGCCATATGATTTGAAAAAATGTTGCTCGACACCTAAATTTGCACTATTGTTAAAAACATGGCTTTTGGAATCAGATTTTCTATATTAACTGACTCCTCGTGCATTTTAAATTTTTTTTTTAGACGTTGTCTTCATATTTTTATTTTTTTTATACTTATTTATACCATCTATTATTATTATTATTGCATCTATTATTATCTATTATTATTTATCTATTATGTACTCGTATTTTATCAAATTGCAATATTTTTTTCTTCTTTTGTAAGACTTTATACTGTACTATATTTTTGTCCACACTATTTTCCTGCCGACAAGCTACTTGCAGTAGCTTTGCAGGTTGTAATGTAAACAAGAAAAAAACCTATTTTCTTTAATAAAAAAATAAAAAAAAAAAAAAAAAAAAAAACTTGTATTGCTGGTGCCTGGTGATTAGCGTATTGAAACCATCTAAAAACCGCCTTTGCACAAGACGCCGATTTATAAGGTTATTGAAGTGAAACTTCTTTTGCCTCGTTGTGATTTGGAATTCGGATGAAACGGAAATGACGCATCACAGCACCTGCAATGCATCGAAACGGAAATTACGCTAGGTCTGCGCTTATTGGCCGCTTGATTATGAACACATTTTTAAAGGCTCCTATTGTTTGACATTGTTTTTGGTAAAATTCCGCTTCTACCGCGTGTGAACCGAACACTCGATTTTTTTTTGTCTTTGTTACATATACTTATGTGAGTGCTGATAACTGTTTTTTTTATTCCTTTTTTCTGTGAGTAAATATATTAAAAATAATTTATAGGAATGTTTAATGGGAATTAATTTCAATTTGGGAGGCGGGAATGTGAATCACCCCCCAAAAAACCTTTATTGGATAACCAACACCTCTGCCATAGGTCGCCTCAAGTGGTTCGCTACGTTTGGTGATATAGCAGGGGTGCCCGGGTTCATGGGGTGAGGTTTGTCTAGGATTTGGAGGCGGATCACCCCTTAAACCCTTTTTCTTCCCAGAACTCTCCTCTCCTACTTTTCCTTAAAAAACCCTCCACACAGCATCTCCAAAGATGATAAAGGCCCTGAGGGAAATTATTTTTCTCTAGGCCTCCTGTGTGGAGTTTACGTACAATAAAATTTAATGAAAAGCCAACATATTATTGCTCTGATCAATTTATGTAGTAAACTAAAAAAACATCTGGAATTGTGTGTCCATGAAAATATCCACTCTGAGCATTGTCAGTAAGAACATTAAATTCTAATAAAAAAAAATTTCTGTATATCCTTAGGAGTGATGAGCAGCATCCTGGAATAGTAATGTCAACAAAAAGAGTAATAGTTCTTTGTTGTGCTTAACGCGTGCTGTCGGTAACCTTTAACTGGCTCTTCCAGTATGGTAACAGATGATGTGACAGGGTTAACTTTAAGTGGAAACAAAGTCCTGCCATAACTTTTCTGTACAGGGACTGGTAATTTAAATTCAGCCTGAGCTAATATTGACGTAACAATAAACCACACATCTCGGTTCATCTTTTGCCACCCTTTAAAATTTTCTTGGTTTTAATTAGGTATTTTAAATTTATGTTGCCTGAATACCTCATAACGAAAATCTTCACCGAATGAAATAGGAAAATGTGATACTTAATGAAAAATATTTAGCGAATTTAAATTGTTAGATTTGAAAATATTTTATTCATTAGAACGTCTGTTTTAACAATTTAAATTTCAGAATTCTAAAATTCAGACATAAATCAATTCTCCCAACTTATGTAAAAAAACATTATTCGATAATAAATATTTTATTTTTAAATGCATTATCATAAAATATCAGAAATGTCAAAACATTTAAAAAAATTCAAATTTCTTCTAAAAACCCACTGGAAACCAATACTGAATAGATTATTCGATGTCACTTTATTTTTTGAAACAGTCACGAAAATAAAAATTCATTGTTTTTTTTTTCAATTATTTCTGGCTTTCACCCTTCAAGGGTGTTCTAGGCCATCATTTAAAATAACAGAGGAAGGAAAGGAGAATTTATATATTAATTTTATTTAAATGTACAAATTTCAGAATTATATGGAAGATTGTAGTCGAATTCAGACTTAGAAGGGATGAAATGTAGCATGTAACAAAAATCCCACAAAAGCAAAGCCTATGTGTGGGTATTAAAGTAATTATTATCTAAAAAACATTAAATTACGTTGTACATTTTCCTTCAATAAGTGAACTGAATAAAAACAAAACATAATAGGCACGAACTTATATTTGGAAAAGAAGAAGTTTTTTAAAAAGAATAATCTGAAAGGGTGTTGCCTATTGTATGCTTACGAAGCGGTGCTGATTTTTAACGGTATGAAAATCTACACTCTCTCGTGCATGGATGAATGAAAAATGTACGAAGAGTGAGTTGATGAGTGAGAATGATGTGTAGGAACGATATTTTATTTAAAGCTTGCTATAATTGACGAATGGCAATACCAGCGCAAGTTTATTGCGCACGGGTTTCAGATTCGATAAAAGCGCATTTTTTAAGTACAAATGATTTTAGCCTTGATCGTCGTCTGCGAGTAGTTAGTAGTTATTATATTCCATACCAAACCTCGTATTTCAAACGTTTTGATAAACTTACTCTTGTTAAATATTTTGATTAATAAAGATATTAGTTTTAAACAAATCAACCTTTAATTTCATACCTTAGTTACACAAAATCATACGGCGTTAACTGGTGACCCCGACTCGAATTTAAAATCATCCCGCGTTACCACCATTCAGAATTGAAACAGTTTTTGAAATAGCTTTAGCCGTATATGGTGACCAGATGTGAACGGCTACGTACTTCCTCACCTTCTTCCTCCCCATATCCTCTCCCCTCTCTTCTACCTCATGCGGAATTGACATAAAAATAAAGCATAGACTGTTTTATCTACATTCAGAACTAACTAGCTAATGGTTAGCCAATTGAATTGAATAAAATCAAAAAAGGGCACGGGCCTTGCACATTCGATGTAAGCAAATACTACAGATAATTGTTGATTTATAAGAAAAATAGTAATTTTAGTGTATTTATGCCAAAATTTGGTATATTTTTTTATGATAGTTAATGCTTTGACGCAATATGGTCTATTCTAAGGTTGTGAGCAATGAATTGAATATTTAAGGGATTATAAAATTATATAACACATTAATTGCTATGATATTATGTTCTTTAAGCTGCATTTTTCGTTAAGGACGATTTATAGCCAATTCGTTAGGATCAAACATTAAAAAAATTACATGAATTTGATCGTCAGAAGTGTGGACGGGGATTAATGAGAACGTTGATGCTTATATTATGTATTTATACAGAATTTTAGCGTTTCATGTAAAACATTTCTCGTTTATTTAGTATATCCAAATCTAATTTAAATTTCTTTGTCGAAGATGGCAGACGCCGCTGGGGCTCTAATGTCATAATCCGGAAAACCTATTTACCGGAGATGCAGCGTGGAAGAGGTTGAGATGAAGGTGATTATTTAAGCTGCACAAGGCGGCCGGGGAGGGGGGGCGGGAGGGCGGAGGCAGGAAATTGAAGTTAAAACTTTCGCATTTTCCTCTTGCGATTGTCAATTTGTTCAAGATGAATTTTATGCAAATTTCGCATTTAGATTTTGATATTTTTACAATTTGCATTTACGAAACAAGAATAAAATGAACCGTTTATTTTGGAAGTTGTTTTAAATATTATAAGGGACATAATTTCTCATCAATATTATTTGGGAGGTGGGTATGGGTACCGTCGCCCCAGAAACCATTCATTGGATAACCGACACCCCTGCCATAGGTCACCCCAAGTGGTACGCTGTGTGTGATGATTTAGCGTGGGTGCCCGGGTTAAAGGGGTGAGGTATATGTGGGTCTTTGCGGCGAATGCGTCTTTCCACTTACTGCGTGGCGGACCGGATCGGGAGAGACTGGATGAGGAAGATCTTTTGGCATCTCCAGTAGAACTCTCTCGATCCATCGTCTTGTACCGCTAGGGGAATGATGAATTCTTAGATTCGTCACACTTGGACACACTGACCCCCAGATTCCAAACCTTCCTTCATACCTTTTTCTTTCCAGAACTTCCTTTCTTTTAAAATGCCTTCCACACAGCATTCCCAAAAATGATATAGGCGTTTAGGGAAATCATTTTCCTGTAGAGGTAAAAAACGGTATTTTTGTTAAAAAGAGGCTCTCAATGTGGGCAATTTTTGGTGATATGTGGCTGTCTTTTAAAACCTTTTTGAAGGCTTTTTATCGGGTTTTGTTTTAAATCGTTTTAAATCCACGACATCCACGTACCTCAAATTCTCACCAACGGTTTTTAAAAGAATTTGTTTGCGGCTTGAGTTACTTACGAAGATCTTTTTTTAAAAAGCAAAAAAATGTTTACGATTTAAGATATTCAAATTGCCTAGGAAAATAATTTCACATATTTTATACCTACCTTTTTTACCTTTAATTTTGCGAGAACGGTTGGGCTTACGTTCGTGAAATTTATTAAATCCAGTATGAGAAAATTGTTTTGTGAAGTTTTCTAACCTTGCCGGATTCACAAAGACGGTAAAAGTTGAACATATCAGATTTCATGACACATTAAGCTTTCTCATTTGTAAGGTTTCTCGACGGTAAAGGCATCTATTATATAGTACAAAGCAACATCATGGAATTTTGGAGAAGAATACCACTCGGTCTAATACGACAGCCTTAATTCTCTTTTCGCTTAACTTTATTCGCTGTAATAATCATATTATTATTATTTTGAATTGAGGCAATCATAATTCCGAGTATTTTACAATTGCCTCAAAACTAGTGTAGTTTTCAGCACAGAAGTTAAACCGTATAACGTTTATTCCTATCATAAAACTTTATAACTAACTTTAACGGACCGCCGACGACTGTGGTTACGAACCTCGGCTCTGAATCAAGAGATCGCGGATTTGAATCCCTGCCAGCGTAATTAATTATTTAATTAATTTACGTTATTTCATAAATATTAACATGATATAGAATACTTGCGGTAGGTTACAAGATGGTGGAAACTTTTAGAATCATCCTGGTGAAAGATCAACATTCGGAATCAAAATGTTGCTTGATATGGCTTTAGATGTGCTTGGTGACCAGACCTAAATGGCTTGGTACTTCCCAAACTTTCTTTTTCCCATCTCCTTTTCTTATTATACCATCTACATATTCATCAAACTTACCTCAATTGGGATGCCAGAGTATCACAGGCTCCAAACGATTAGAACAAGTTGAAGTTTATGCGAGTTAAACGTAATAAAGTAAATTAATTAAAATTACATAATACTCATACTTTATGTTTTTGTTTCTTTAAATCTTTGAGAAAACATTAATTTTATTAAAAATTTTCTAATTAAAAGAGATGTATTTTTGAAGTGATAATATTCTCACTCGAGCCTAAAACAGCTGATGTTATTTTTATGCTACGCGTTGCTTTCAACAGAAAACTTTTGAAATAATACAAAGTTAAGTACCTATTTGCCCACCTGTTATTATTATATTTATAATATTTTTTTATTCCGGGATGTGGATAGGTGAGTGCAATCCCACAGATTTCATAGAAGTACATAATATAGTAAAAACAAAGGTATTTATAAATATGAATAAAGATAGAACCAAGTCATGTCATAACAAAAAATAAAAATATAATCGAAAACAAAGAAACAGAGAAGAAGGAAAAATAAAACGAAGAAAACATTAAGAAAATAAAAGAGTTAGGTAGAATTTAATATTCAAATATTTACTTCCACTTGCAAAATCCAAGCTGACATTGTCGAAAAAAAAACTTCAAAGTTTTTTCAAAAAACTTTAAAAAAAAGTCAGATGGATTTCATAAATGTATACTTTATTAGTACTACCCGTTTTTGCCATATCCAGGTTTTAAGAATATTTTTTTCCTATTTTAAAATATTATAAAACGAAGATGCTTGTCCCCTTTCAATGTTATGCATAATTTTCAAAAGTTCATAGCTCATTATGTAAATGACGTTGGAAGACGTAAGCAGTTAGTAACGACAATTTTTTTAAAATTAACCACACAGGAGATCCGGAGGAAAAAAATCTCTCTGGGCCTATGACATCTTTCGGGATGCTGTGTGGAGATCTTTTTAGTAAAATGAAGGAGATGAAGTTTTGGGAAGTAAAAAGCTTTGAGAGGTGGATTGGAATCTGGGAGTCAATGTGTTCAGGAGTGACGAACTTATAAATCCATCCCTATCACTAGAGGGATAGGCGATGGGTCGAGAGAGTCCGGCTGGAGAAGTAGAAAAATCTCCCTCAACCAGTCTTTCCCGTTACGGCCCGCTTCGCTGTAAGTGGGCAAAACATCCGCCGCCAATACCTAGACAAACCTCACACCATGAATCCAGGCACCCCAGCTAAGTCAACAAACGTAGCGAACCACTTGGGGTGACCTACGCTAGGGTTGTTGATTATCCAATAAATTGTTCCCGGGGCGACGTACCCATACCCCCTTCCAAATTTAACATTCCCGCCTTCCCAAATTTTAGCCAAAATTTAAACAAAAAATACATAGCAAATTGCACAATGACAGAGCTCAATGTTCGAGTTTCACTTTCAGTAAAATAACTACTTAATCGGAAACTTTCACGATGATCTATTTAATGTAATCATTACACTTTTTTTTCGAAATAACCCAAAAAACATTTTTTTTAATTCATTCTAGTATTTTTGGCACAGAACATCTGCAAACATTTAAATAAAAACAATATAGGTAACGGTAAAAAGAAAATCTAATAATTTTTCAACGAACATTTTGTGGTCTTTCGCTAATCTCAATAAAAAAATCTAATATTGGCTTGTAAATGATGTTACAAAATGGATCCGCTTAACGAATTTATCCTAACGAACCTGGTGATATAATATATAAGTCTCGCGAGGGCAGTGTCAAGGGTAAACCGCCCCCGTGTTATTATACTCCAATGAATGAATTTCACTACAAGTGGAAAACAACCAACAAAACGAAGCAATTAATGGAACTTTGATTGGATTTTGATTGGTTCGAATGAATGGGAAATATTTTTACCTCGATTAGAGAAAATCATTATATTTTTGTTTAAAATAAACAAACAAACATAGTTTCCCAATTTCAAAAAACTGTATAGAACCCGTTCTTCATATAATATCGCACTTCTCGTAGAAAAGAATTGTAAATCAAAACGTTCTTCAAACACATCAAACTTATTTTGAGGCATATTTTAAATCAAAATTAATAAATCACTTGGTTTTAACCGCGTTTATTTTTTATACATAATAAAATAAGTAAAATTTTCAAAATTTTAAGCAAACCCCGACTCAAAAGAGAGCTGATAACCTTGAAACGCCTGAACAGATTTTCATTAATTGTAACTAAGAACCATGTCGATCACGTCAGCTTTCAAACAAAAAAACGCGTCATAATCGGTCCACTCGTTTAGGAGCTACGATGCCACAAACAGACAAACATACAGACAGACACACAGAAAGTCAAACTTATAACACCGCTCCTTTCGTCGCGTCGGGGGTTAAAAACCGACATGTTTCGTGACCAATGCTCACTTCCTCAGGGTTTACTTAAAACTAATTACAACAATAGACAGAATAGACAAATAGACAAATTCCTAGAAACACCCTCCACACAGCATCCCTAAGTATAAAAAAAAGGCCTTGTGTGGAAATATTTTCCGAAGGGCCCTCTGTGTGAAGCTAATGTAAAAAAAATCAAATTAGAAGAATGTCCCTTGCACAAATTTCCCTGAGGGATATGCTGAACCAATACTGCCGTCTGCCTAAATAACCTGAGCATCAACTTTGACCTCCACATATTTTCCTCCATCATAAGGAGAAGAAGAGAGTGCAGATAAAAAGCCCACAAGAATAAAAATAAAAGCATATTTAAAAAAAAAACGATCGTTTTAGCAGGATCGGGTGATTTGCGTTGAATGGTGGGTCCCCGCTGGAAAACCTATTCGTTTAATGCTTTCAAGAAAATCTCGCTTTGGTATTTGTATTTCTTTGCAAATTCGTATTCGAGGACAAAACATAGGTTTTAAGTGAAGGCAAGCCCAAAGGAAGTAAAATGTTAAATTGATATTTAAAATTATAATTCAGCATTGACATGAAATAACTTAAACTAAAAAAATTAGAATCGTATTAATTTAACAAGTATTTTTTATGATTATTATTTAATGTGAGTACTGGTAGCGCTACAATTTCAGAATACTTTTGACGCGTGATTTTTTAATTATTTATTTATTACTAGCTGGTATCCGGCATGCGTTGCAATACCGTTCAATGAAATAAATTGTTTCTCCCTGCATGTCCTTTTTCATGTGTCCCAGTTCCCTCCCTCGTCCCTTTCCCCTCCCGCAATCCCCTTTCACCTTCCCCGCCTTCCCCCTCTCACGTCAACCCTCCTGCGAATCCCACCTCCTTCGTTACCCCTCCTCTTCTGTCTTCCCTCCATGACGCTTAAGTATATAAAATACACACACTTTCATTTATACAAATTTTATAACGTCAGAGTTACCCATTATATATAGAAACCTTCGCGGGCGTGCGCACAATAAATCACCAAAGTTTCATAGCAACACGATGAACGGTATGGCTGCGCATAAAATATGAACAAACAAATGAGTAATAAATTAATAAATTGAGTGTATATAGTGTTAATTATAGGTATAATTCTAGAAATTAAACAAATCTTGTAAAAATTCCCTCCCTAAACACGACTTATTCTCAATTAGGGAGGTATTAAATTAAATCAAGAAACATGTTATATACTTACCAATATAAATATTAAAAAAATTACATTAAAAAGTTGTAAACAATATGAATTATGTACTATGTTAATATTTCTTTAAATAAAAAAAAATATATTATTTTTCATATATAAGATTTGGTACATTTTCAACTGAAAGAGTGTAGGTATTTTCTAGATTTCAAAATGTTCTTATTAAACAATTTTATTAAAACACATAACAAAACGATTAATTAAATTTTTAATTTTTTGTACAAAAATGCATACTTCGAAGCTCCTTAGCTCATAAAAGAAATGATTTTGCTTGATTAAAAAAGCTGCAAAAATAAGTTTTTCGAAACTAGCATATTACTGTATTCGTCAGCACTGTGAGCAAATTACCCTGCATCTCAATGGCCTAAGCTAAATGTATAAAACATTTATTCTTATCGCTATATATTCCGCCTACCGAGATACTGCAGCGCTACGGAAATATTCCTGGAGGGACGGGTGAACTCTTTCAGAACGATACTCCGCAACCTTATGGTACGCCTATTACAATCGAAGAACACTATCATCACTGCCATGGCTGCCTGGATGGAGTACCCCTGATGACCATCAGGAGACGATCCTTACGAACGGCTATCTGTATAATAATAATATTTGGCTAATTTATATAACGCCGTTTTCATAAAAATCACCTCAAGGGCACTGGTATAATTCTTAGCAATAATTTTTTTTTTTCATTTCTAATCTGTTTATATTTTTGTACCTTTTTTGTCAGTTAGTCTAATTTGTTTATTATTTTTTGAAATGTGTAATGTATTGTATAGCGCTACCCCTGCGTACATTCTGGAATAAACTATTTTTGAATTAAAAAACTTCTTTAGCACCGTTGTGATTTAAAACTCGATGAAACGAAAAATAGCGACAATAAAAAGAGACAAACAAATATATCTATGGGATTTAGCCTGCGAGATAAGTAGATAGTATAATCGGTCTCCTCTTTGTGTGGTACTTCGTAGCCTCTACAATACTTTACTTTTCTGAAGTTTTCACTTTAACCGCGTGTTAATGCACACTCTATTCTTATTATTGAAGTAAAAACTTATTTATCACCGTTGTGATTTGAATTTTGATGAAACGAAAAATAGCGACACCAAAAAGAGAGAAACACATACAGCAATAGGATTTAGCCTACGATAGGAAGAGATGTTTTATCGGTCTCCTCTTTGTGCGGTGCTTCTTAGCCTCCCCACTCTTGTCTACTTTATTTTCTGAATGTTTCACTTCTACAGCGTGTGAATTGCAAACTCTGATTATTTTACGTTCTGGCTTGACGAAAACGGCGTGACGATTAATTAGCCACAAACAAAAACGAAAAAGTTTTTAATAAATTGACTCCGGCACATGATGGTTGGAAAACAAATAAGGTAGTAACTGAGAAGGAAGTATGCTTTTACTACAGGATTGATTACAAGGCGTTGATGTATTTGGTTGACAATGTCAAGAATACCGAATAAAGAGTTTCCAATAAATTGGTATCACTTATGAAATATGCCTGGTTTCGATACTTCTCCAAAATTGATCGATTAATCGTAATATTTGTATCACTAACCAATTAAAATAATCTATGTAAATCTGAAATTATTAAACGCACTAATTGTGGTTGTCAGTGCACGGTGTGTGATTTATTATTGTGTTCCTGCATGGTGCTTCAAATGATTCAAATTCAATGAACTTAAAACGTTGGAACTGTTAAGTATAAGTCATATCATACAAGCGATAAAGTAGATACCCAAATAATTTTACTACAAACATTAAACTAATTGCTATAAGCATAGCAATTGACAAAATTAAAAAAAAAAATCAAAAGACGATAATTAAACTCATCCTTTAGGTTCCATTCAATACAGATTCAAGCAAAATTTATAAAATATTAGAAGTCATGTCAATAAGACTACTTTATGCCAAATTTGCACTACTACACCTCCTCCAACACAAACTCCACACTTCAATTCAATCACAAACCATAATAAAAACTAAGACCTCAAAAAACAAAACGCTGAACTTACCGATAACATACACCACACACGGAAAAAGACACTTTCAGTATTATGCAACCAAATTTTTTGGTTGCATGCCCAAGTACTTTTTTTTTCTCGGAATAATCAATTTATAATAATTTTACAACAACGCATAAATACTTGTCACACTTAATCATACCCACGTAAACACATCAGCACAGGTTCTCCTAGTGAGGTATTCACAAAATATATGATATTAACCATCCACAGTTTCACCTTCTCAAACTTTCCTTACACCCAACATAATAAAAGTTTAAAATTTATTATTTACAAAAATATTAATAATAGTTAAACACTGTAATTTATAGAAATAAAAAATAAAATAAATAGTCGATGATTCTTTACTTTAAATTTGTACTTCTTTAATTATTATAAGCAATAATTATTAGCCTGAAACACTCATCAACATTGAAAAAATCTCCCGAGAAAAGATAAATGCCGCCGACGGGACTTGAACCCGCGTCCTTCTGATATCCGGTCAACTACTCTACCAACTGAGCTACGTCGGCTTATCTCCCACCCGCCAAATAATTCAATATATACTAGTGTTTCATTCAACAATTACTGCTTATTACATTTTTCACCTGAAAACATGTACTTCTTTGGACAAAAGCAGGGCCGGCCAACACGTGGCCCGCGATCTTTAAAGTTATTAATTACACGAGGAACATGGGTAGATTCTGCTGGTTTATCTAATAATGGCCACTGAGAAGTCGCAGTCCGCAATGACAATGCAATGTACAACTCTAACTACAACTCAAAATCTCTACAGTACGACTGTCCCAATATTACGTCAGCTCTGCAGTCGCTATGTGTAATGATCTATATATAATAGTAAGCAAACAATTAATACTCGAATACTAAGTAATAACTAGACAAGTAAGTAGTACAGGCAAGGTGACCAACCGTAATCCTTTTGAGAGATGTGTATCACCCGTAACGTACATCTGAACCTATTAAGTATGGGTGCACTTATTAAGTGAAATGTAAATAACTATTATAATTATTTTTTAGCCATCAAGAATGAATTCGAAGAAAAGAAAACTCGTTGATGAAAAAAATAAATTTATTAATCATTGGGAAGGCGATTATTTCTTTATAACGCAAAACTCCAAATTAGAAACTCCAGAGGAACAGAAGCTGCTTTTAAAGATTTTAATTTTAAAAGACATCATGAAGCAAAACACAGTAACTATTTGAAATTTGTATCGAAGTGACAAAAACATTGTCTCACATTAGGGAAAAGCATACTTGTGTCCCGATTGTAGCTATTTGTATTTAGAAAAGTTCAGTTTAAAGAAGCAAATGCTAACTCCCAGTGGAGAAAAACAAACTCTCTTGTTCTAACTATTCATGTTCCCAAAAATCTGATTTAAATAGCCACACAGTAGAGAAAAACCATTCTCTTGTCCTTACTGTAGTTATTCATATTCAGAAAAAAATGGGTTTAAAAGTCACATGCTGACTCACCGTAGACAAAAGCCACTCTCTTGTTCCTACTGTAACTATACATATTCTCATAGTCTAATTTAAATAGTCACACACTGAATATTTAAATATCCGTGGTTTGCGATTTGCGAGTAACAAAATATCAAAATTCACTCCCCAATTGTGTATATAGATAAGAACAAAAAAAATTAAACTGTGCGGCTTTTGGAAAACTATCGTCGTAAATGCGAACCGAGATGCAATTTGGGTTGGCCAGACCTCGCTTGAAACTTTGACAGATGATTTAATATAATAAACATATGTTACTGAGACAACGCGATTGGTTACCTATGATTTTTTTTAATAAAGCAAGGAGTGCGTTCCAAAACAAAGTATGTTTGGTTCGCCCTGTCGGCATCCCCCTACGGAAAAACGACTATTGAATTATTTGAACGGCTATCTTTTCATAAGCGTACTACTTCTTTGTCCGATCAGTATTAAAATAACTTTTCTTGTATTTTATGTACATTTGATTGATGTCGTCGTTTTCTAAAACTCGAAAGATATTTTTTTCTTTCGATAGGAATGAGCCCGAAGTATTTATATTTTTTACAGCTTCAAACATGTCGCAATTATAACATCCCATGATTTTTAGCAAGTATGCGGTAATATTGAATAATCGGAAAAAAGTCCAGATTCTTTACTGAGCACCGTGTAAAAACATCTATAAAATTGTTGTACTTCAAACCCTATTCTTGTGTATTATTTATATACGTGAGTGATTTTGTGCGTGCTGCGTACGGTTCAATCTGATTATTGACAAATTAAATATGAAACGTGCTAGGAGTAAGAATTTCCCCCGCGTTTATAATCTTTGCTTATCCTTCTGACCTCTGTTTGACAGACTAAACCTATGCTACATCCATTAATAAGAAATAAACTTAATATACCGTAAATTGTTAGTATGTCGTTCAATATAATATGATATTGGGGTGAATTGAAGCGAATGAAGCTATTTTTTTTATGGAAATGTCAGCTTAGTTTAATACGCGTAACTTTGTTGTTTCAATGAACATTAAAGAGAAATGGATTTCCGCTAGGTTTTTTCAAGCGTGAAAATTTTTTTGTCTTTCGAAGGCGAGAGAATATCATTGTAAATCAATATGGGTGCGCAAACTCCGGTGTTTGTGAAATTTTAAAAATTCTCAATTAATGACATTATAGCTAAAAACGTGCTTTATTTCTTTTATTCAAAATAATTATTTGACGATTTTAATGCTTTTAGATTTTGGGAATAAAAAAATCGTACAACGCGAAAATTCTTTTTTATTTCTTAAAAAGCATTGATGCGTAGCTTTATAAAATAGTCCATTGATGCAAAACCACCAAAAAAAAATTGCTGTAATTAAATTAAATCTGTGGAGCTTGATACTTCCAAACCTGTAGTAAGGCGGGTATGGGTACCACCACCCCGGGGACAATTTGTTGGATAACTAAAATACCTGTCGTAGGTCACCCTAAGGGATTCGTTACGTTTTGTAACTTAGCAGGGTTTAACCAGGGTTCATGGGTGAGGTTTACCTAGGACTTCGTGGTGACTACGTTTGCCTACCTTCTGTGTGGCGGGCCGGATCGGGAGAGAACTGGTTGAGGGTAACCTAAACTTGTCCTATCCAGCAGGACTCTCTCGACCCACCGCTTTGTACCGCACTGTGAGACATAGATTTATACGTCCGTCACTTCTGGAAGTATTGAGCCCCAGATTCCCACCCACAAATCATAGATTTTTCCTTCCCAGAACATCATCTCATTTCTTTCCCTAAATAGACCCTCTACACAGCATCCTCAAAGATGGTGTAGGCTCTGAAGGAAAGTATTTTTCTCGTATCCTCCTGTGTAAAAAAAGAACCTTATTCTAATCATCTATATATAAGTTTGTACAGCGCCCTCGAAGCCGTCTATCAACGGCGCAGTACAAATCATCCAAATATTATCACTTTAATTATCTATAATTCTTTTACTACTCTAAAAATAACGTCAGCCGCACTTTTCCATAGATCTACTGGTTCTGGACACTAAACGTGCAATAACTAATACAAAATTGAACTCTCCCGTCGAAAAGTACATAAAAGGGAACATTTAACCCTTTACACGCAACTGTATCCACAATTAACTGTAATTGCGATGAAATATTGTCGTATGGGTTAAACGAAGTAGGTATGTAACTACCTATCTAACTACCTGCGTAGATTGATATTAAATGCAGAACGTGAAGATTAACTTCTGCGCATGACTTTTTATTTGCTGCCATTCATTTCAATTTCGTATAATTGAACAGAAAAAATTAACATATATGTTTTTTACAATCACATTACATTTAAATTTATTGATGCTTATCAATTTTTAATAATTACAAATTCTAAAAAATAATGTCTCTGCTCAATTCTATAATAATGTTTTCATGTTATTTTTTAATGATTGAATTGGTTTTAATCCTTTCTTATATTATGAATTTTAATTATTTTTTAATACCTTTATACCTTTTTCCGTATATCGAGTTCATGATTTTCCATAATAAAAAACAAAATTGTTTTGTACCTCACGAAAGGAACTTTACACGTAAACCTGGAAAAAATACATGTACATAATATCTCAAAAATCTCTTCATATTAATGTGAGAAAATAAAACATTACGTTATTCATAAGCAGATTCATATAATAAAATGTTGTAATTAAATGTTTGTAATTTTCCAAATGAAGACGATTCAGCAGGTACTTAACTACCGTAAGCAAGCATTAAATAATTTTCACTCATCCCCCGCGAGATACACAGTGACATGGGTGATTTATAATTTCCCCCAGGTAATGGCAACAATTATGTAGACAGTATGTCGACTTACCTCTAAATTCGAAGCTCTCCAGTTGAGCTTCAGAATGATTATGATCGTATTCCAATTATGTAAAAAGCTATTTTAGCGCTCTCGGTGAAATGGTCATATTGTGCGTGTTTTCATCACAACACACGGCACACATAGTATCCCCGCGCACTTACACATCCCGCATAATTAAGCAGCTCGTAATTGGCTCTGGTTGTAAAGTTCACTCCAATTACTAAACCTTTATCAGTTCACATTAAATTTTAAAATAATCGTAATTAATTTAAGTTTTACTTTTATACGTGGGAATCATCAATCCCGTTCATGTCGGCAATTACCAAATTGCCGGCGTAATTCGTGGGGTTAAATTGGATTCCATTCCTAATGCAATGAGAATAGTCCAAATAGGGCCCTAACACGCGTCGACGATTGACGTTTGTGTGACAAATCGTGATATGTCATTCCGGGCGGACGTAATTCGGGGTAGGTTTTTCAGCGAGTGACGCAAGGCTGAGCCGCGCGGGGAGGGGGGTCCTGAAACGGAGAGACGTGCACTCCCCGTGCGAGACGGGGGGGAACTGACTGCCCGGGTTAGTCCCGCAGCTCCCCCCCCCCCTCCCGCCCTCTCTTGCTTCTCCACCCCGCCCTGACCTACCCCCGCCCGAACTGCTCGCAGGCATTTTCCGCCCTCTTCTTCCACGTGTATTGACTGTGGGCAAAAGACGTCAAAGGGCGGTCTTAAGAACTTTAAATTCAGCCTACGATTTAGATTGACATCGTGTTTATTAACATTTACAAGGACACGTTTAGATCAACCACCGAGTTAATTTGTATTTACGCGAAACCGTAATTGCCCCCGAAACACCGAAATAAATAATTGATCAAATAATACTCAAACTCGTCAATGAAATATTACCTTAATTTTAATGATGTTTTCTAAATTGGTAATAGATAATTTATTTGCAAATTTAATCATCACATTAGTAGAATTTGTATCACACTTTATTTTATCTAAAGATGCTCTACGGATTAGATGATTTCGTAGTGTGGATGGAATTGTTGTAAAAACTTACTACACCGATTTTTCTATAAAACATAAAAAAAAATCTAATTATTTTATTTCATTTGGGTAGGTACAAACATTATAAAATTTTATTGGAATAACTTTTTAATGGCTTTTAGAATTTATACACACTCTTCTCCATGGTCTAGGGGCAAGGCTCTTGACTAGCGATTAATAGGTCGCGGGTTCAAATCCTGGCATGCGCAAGCGAATTTTATTGGATTGATTTGTGTTTTCACAATTTAATGATTTAAAATAATAAACGGTATTTTTGGGGCACGTTACAGAGTGAAACAAATCTCTAATTATAAATTTTTTTACGTAATTGGCCTTACTTTGAAGTGATTATATGAGTATCGTGTTGATTTTTGAAATTCTGGGGTTGGTTCACGGTTTGTCTGAGTTTCAATTCCTGATTAAAAGGAGCCTTTACCTTTCTTTTCTCAAGTGTTCCATCAATTTATTCCAATTTCTATTCGCATAAAAATCATCAACATAATTAATCGTTAAAAAGAAGCTAATATTTATAAGACGAAAGTATTCATTTCACCGTTTGGAAAAAGTCAATATTAATAAAATCGTTCATGGTAGAGACACTATTTCTCTATTTATTTAGAATCCCCTGAATAAGTTTCCGAAAAGAGTAATTTTATTATTATGAAAAATAAAATTTTGTACTCATTCAATTCTAACATTTCTAAAAATAACTTTACCGATATTTTTCTAAAGAGATGTTTGTTGATTTAATAAAATAATAATTGAAAAGTTTTTGTTGGCAGCAAAAAATAACGTTGAAATTATTTTTAAAAAAATGCCTCTAAGCATAATATTTAATCTTTACGTAGTAAAATCTTCAGTAGTTTTAAATCATAACAAGATTATGTAAATTAGACAAACCGAACATAGAACATCGCAGATCTTATCCGAACAATGAAAAGATAAAACAAAACCCGATTCTTCCAAGAGTTGATCGACTCGTCTAGAGTCTAGACAATATGCTAACTTTAATCCGATCAATTTTTGAAGATGAAAGCATTGTGATGGCCACTTTCATAATCTGTTTTCCAAGGCTTTCTTTTTAAGAGATCTTTGCTTTTCAAAATTCTCGATCCATTAAATGTATTTACCATTGTCGAAATGTATTCATAATGGAATAATTGGATTCAATTCCATCACAAAGAACCAATCGTAATCTATTTGAAATGTGTACTGATGGAAAGATAGAGTAGTTATTTCTTTGAATTTGGTAATTTTGTAATGAAAAACTTAAAAGAAACAAAGTACACTTCATTCTTTGGTCGTGGTATTGTACAATATGTACAAGGGTAGGCATAGCATAAATAATATAATACTTTAAGTGCCTTTCAAACAAATATGAATGGAAACGAATGTTCCATTTAGCCCAACAATCCAGCGTTCCTTTTCACTTATACTAACTCGCCTGAAATTGTAGAAATATAGGCCCAAACTGGGCAAATAAATTAATTACAAACAGATCCACAAGACACTACTTGTGTTATTCGAGTGTAGGTAGTACTTTTAATAGTGTTTTTTTAAATATATATATATATATATATATATATATATATATATATATATAAGAATTTTAAGTCAACAGGCGTCGGTAACTGACTAACCGTCGGCGTCGGTAACTACGTTGGTAACTAACGTTGGTGACGGCCTCCGTAGTCTAGGGGTAAGGCTCTTGACTCGCAATCCGAAGACTGCGGGATCAAATCCCGACGTGCACAAATAAATTTTATTTTATTTATCTGGGTTATTTCACAATTAATTTATTTAAAATAATAAATAGTATGTGGAAGATGCTCTTAGTATCGCCCTGGTGAAACGTCAGCATTTAAAAATTAAACGTTGCTTGAAATGGCTTTCGTCGTGTTTGGTGACCAAATCTGAAGGGTCAAGTACTTCACCACCTTTCAGCCTCACAACTTACCCCAATTTGGGATGCCATAGTCTAACTGGCTCCAGACAGGAGCAGCCTGGGACTCTTGTGGAGAATGTATTTAATGTAATGTATTTTTTGCGAATTTCATCATTTCTCGCAAGATTATATTTGGTTGTACATACGCCTCAGAGATCACATATCTCATGTAATGGAAGTGATAAATAGACCAGTGGATAAGACGCTTGATTTGCGATCGGAAAGACCAAGATACTTACAATGGTAAACTGACATACCCTCGTTTCAACATAAGTTACGCATAGTAAAAAGGTCTACACTACCTACGAATATTAGGGTTTAAACCATTTTTATTGTTTTTGTGATATAATTTTCAATTCGTATGGGTACATTTAGGCATCTCATAATATTAGAGTCCCACATCCTGGGCCAATGGAACTATGACAGGAGAGGGTAGATTGTGAGAAGGGGAATTCAGAGAAGGGTAAGAAAAGGGTTTATAGGCACGTGTCTATTCAGATCAACTGTAGTCTACTAACCGAAACAACAACCTTTTCCAGCAATGTGTCGAAAGTGAGAAGTGTTCTATCGCTCTAGAATGAAGCGAAAATGTGTTATTTGCGATTAATTGTATGCATACATAAATTTGTATATAATATAATGTACGTATTTAGATGACACGTTTCGAACCAACAATCAATCGTACACAGTTACAAATAATTTTCAAAAATTTATGTTTTTTAATAATGCTGTTTGTATCAATTTTTACAAAAAACCTGTAACACATTGTTTAATGATATTACCTTGGAAATAATTTCGTCATGGCATTTCGGAAGTTCTACGACTTCTAAGTATATTTTGTCTGTGAATTCGTGTTCCGGCATCCATAAGTCTAAAGATATTACATCTGTCAAGGAAATGTGACAAAAATAAAATTTGTTCCTGATGACAGCTGATGTGACAAGGGATATAAAAAGAACACAGACCAAACTTAAAAAAACATATTATTATTATATTGTTACATACGTATGCGAGAAAATGCTTTAGCAGGGCTGGGGTTCCTTTGTACCGTTGGGGGGCTGTTTTAATGTTTTTTTAGTTTCATAAAATAAATAAATATAATTTTAAAATAATTGAAAAATGTGTGACAAAACGAAACAAATGAGGCCGTCACTAGAAATTTTATAAATACACTCAGAACGCGAGAATGGTTTCCCTTGAAATGCATCAGCAGATGTGTGCTCAATACGAATAATTTAGTAACTTCATAATTTTTCCTAATGCACTCGGAATGCGAGTTCAAACTTCACTCAGAAGATGAAAACGGTTTCCTTTGAAATGTGTCAGTAGATGAATCCGCAAATGATATTTTATGATTCCTTTGAATACAATACTGTTTTTGACATAAGCGTGAATGTGTGTGCAAGTACCCTTCATTATGTATAAATGCCTAGAATTTTGAACTTCACTCGGAACATTAAAACTGTTTTTTTTTTTTTTTTTTTTTTTTTTTTTTTTTTTTTTTTTTAATGTAAATTTGATATGTTAATATCACGTTTACGTTTTCCACTTCTAGCAGAGATATTTATGGATTATAAAGAAAATATAATTCTTAAATCTCCCTTAGCAAAACACATAATATACTATGTCAGATATGTAGACGACATCCTTATTTGTTGGAACGGCACCAACCGACAGTTAGATATCTTTACCAATTGGGCCAACACGATTAATAATAAAATCTGCTTCACAGTTGAACATGAGATTGAAGGTAAAATCAATTTTTTAGATCTGACAATCGGTAGAAGTAATAATAAACATACCTTCGAAATATTTAGAAAACCAACATTTACTGATACTACAATAAATGCAAATTCAACTCATCCTTGGTCCCACAAATTATCAGCTTACCATTCAATGGTACATAGACTCATAAACATTCCCTTAGATAATAAAACATACGTAAAAGAAAAGGAAACTATTTAAATAATCGCGATTAATAACGGCTATGAGGCAAAAAACATTGAAAAAATAATAAAAAACAAGAAATACAAAAATAAAATTAATTTAATATATCCGGTACAAAACAAAAAATTAGAAAAATTTGCATGTCTCGAATTTCTCGGCCCATTATCTTTAAAAATTGCAAAAGAAATTAAAAAATGTGGTTCAAATATAGCTTTTAGAACCAATAATAATATGGGAACAAACTTTAAAAACTCAAAAAGTAAAAATCCTAAACTAAATAACGGTGGTATATATGAATTAAAATGTGACCACGCCGACTGTAATTCTACTTACATCGGACAAACGGGTAGGGCATTCTCAACTAGATTCAAAGAACATTTACGATGTTATAAAAATAAAAACACCGCTTCAAAATTCGCAGAACATCTCTTAGAAAATAATCACGTTCCACTTAAAAACAACCAGCCTAAACCATTACATATAGAACGAAAGGGTCTTAGATTAAATTTGCTTGAACAATTAGAAATCAATAAACAAAAAAATGACCCCAACATAATACTAATTAATAAAGTAAGGAAAATTATTTATTCTCCACTACTTAGTATTTTTACCAAACCTAAACAATATAATGCACTTAAATGAGTCATAGAAATAACATCATTCTAAATCAATAAAGAAAACCCTTGCACTTAGTGCAAGTGAAACCAAAAAGGGAAAGATTCGGAATCCCACTTAATCACTCTCTCAATTAGTGTCTCTGCAAATTGGATTTACCGGTAATAAATCAATTTTGACACCTTCATAAATTGACATTTGAAATGTTATAAATAAGTCGTCCGTACGTGGCTTCACCACAGTTTGAAAATGACCTGACAAGTCGAAACAGCTGTAACTAAAATACTTTCTTAAATACTTGCAGAACTCGATATTAACATATCAAATTTAAATTTAATTAAATTTCTAAAAATTAAAATGGAGTTCTACGAATTAAACACAAAATTAATAATTAATTAAAACTGTTTCCTTCAAAATGCGTCAGCAGATAAAACCGCAACTGGAATTTAGCTGTGAATTTGGAAAAAAATGATTTTAAGTAAGGATTTTAACTTTGTGCGAGTCCCCAGCTTTAATTGTGAATATACTTAGAACATGAAAATTTATACTGATAGTCTGCAACTCGATTTTAATATATCACACTTGGAATACGAGTATGGTTTACTTCGGAATGAGTCAGCAGGTAAACTCAGAACTGGAATTTTATCGCTATATTCTGAACACAAATCTGGTTTTAACACTGCATGCGAGATCCCAACTTAAATTATGGTTAGACATGGAACAAGCAAATGGTTTTTCTCAAAATTTTGCATCATATTGGAATTTTTGACTTTACTCGGAACTTTAGAACGGGTTCGAATTTCATTCAGCATCTGGAACACAACATCTGTGTGCGTTTCCCAGGTTTTATACTGTATGCTGCACTGCATCCAGAACAGGGTTTTCCGCCGATTTTTGCAGGCACGCCTGCAACCAGAATTTTATAACTGCGTTAGAACACGAGATTGGTTCCCTTCAAAATGTCCCTGCAGATGGATCTGCAACTGGATTCGTGCATTATTAAGACTGGTTTTAACTTAAGAATGAATGTGCGTACGAATACACCAGTCAACCAATTTAAATGATAATTATTGTAATTTTTTTTCATAATTGCGCTTACAAAATAAGTAAAATAATCATAATTTAACCTGGTGAATCGCTGCACAAGAAGTTTATTTTATATTTATTAACAAAGTTTAAAATGTATTTGACCTGCCGTGAAAGACAACCGTTCTCGTAATTTTTTTGGCTTGCGGTGCATTCAGCACGACGTCAAAAGTGCTCGAGGGCCACACCAAAAAGCCCAGGGGGTCGCACGTGGCCCGTGGGTCGCAGTTACCGTACCTCTGCATCTATCAGAACAAAATGATTATTCTAAACATGCTCTTCTTTTGCTAAATGAAATTAATCAAAATAATCATAACATATCGTCAGTAAATCTCCAATTTTCGTTAAACGAACTCATGTTTTGCGTGTATTAAGAGCACTTTCATAATAAGTCGTTCATTTCACGGTGTAGTACGCGTTTCAGGAGTAAAGTATCTACAGCCAAGTAAAATCATTAGCAGTCTTCATCACCTAAAAATTTTCTTGAATGCGGCTTAAAAATTACAAACAGTTTAAAAATATATATTTCCTGATATTCCATTAATTTCTGCAGTGCTGAGTTTTATCAATATGTTGTCTAAGAACTAAAGGTGTTTTAGAATCAGTACAAAAAAAATATCCAAAATCAATTGATACTTCCGGCACCATAAAAAAATATATTATTTATCAACGACAGCACTTTTTTATATTTCCTCTTTCGGTCTATGTTTTGAAACCATCGGTAATATAGCAATCTAGAGTAGGCATTGAACCCGGCCCAAGTGCATCATCGGGCTCACGAAACGTTCCCCTGCTACCTGCTCTCTGAAGCCCGCCATTTCGAGACCCGATGAGATATGACACATGACACCCGCCGACACCGCGGTACGAGTATCCGCTCGAGTATTGGCTCGAGTATCGGTTCGAGTAGCCTTTCGAGTATTCGGCAGATTGCTAAAAGGCACGTTCGGCCGCACTCGACACACTTGCCGTGATAACTGATAACTGTGGCACGGCAACGAGCCGCGCGGATGCATGCGGCAAGCTATTTTCACTAAAATGAATCGATTCATTTTAACAGTTTCTGTTTTTTAAAATTACTTTGTGCTGACGTTAAGGTTTTTGGACTACGCAAACAGATTTTAAAATCGATTCTCTCATTAATTTATTTAGAAGATGATTTAGCTAATATTTTTAATAATGTGAATTTTCGGATGAGAATTTATTTTCACATCATATTTATTTTATAATTGTTATTGTGTTTAATTCTCTCAAAAAACTCAAAAAATAGAAAACCTAATACTTTATACTAATGGCATACATGAACTAAAATGTGACCACGTCGACTGTAACGCTACTTTTATCCGACAAAAGGGAAGAGCATTCTCATCTAGATTCAAAGAACATATAAAATGTTATAATAATATAAGCACTTCTTCAAAATTCGCAGAACATCGCTTAGTGAATAATCACGTTCCACTTAACAACACGCCTAACTATTAAACAAAGAGAGAAAGGGTTTTAGATTAAATATACTTTTAACAATAGAAATCAACAATCATTTCATCGAAATAATTTTTTTTAACGTGATTAAACGCCTTGAAATTGTAATTTTGTAATGTTTTTAAAATGAATAAATTAAATTGAATAGAATTGAATTGAAAACCGGTAATAAATCATTTGAGGCACCTTCGAAATTCAAATTTAGAATCATATAAATAAGTTTTCTAAAAGTGGTGTAGCGACATTTTGAAAATGACCTTGTAAGCCGAAACAGCTGTCACAATATAAAAAAAACTATTATTATTAAATTTAAATTAAAATAATATATATATTTGTACTTCCGCATTTGAACCTCGAATTACAGTAGGCATATATTCCTATAGGTAAAAGTTCATTAATCAGAAATGATAATATTAGACACGCTTAGAATTATTGTTTTGATTTTGATTGGGCAGGCTCTCCGCTAAATTGTGCTGTAGTCCACTGGCTGTTTGCAGTATATCATATGAATATACTACGGAAAATGATTAAACCCCTTAGGTTTCTAATAAATTGAATGCCTAACAAAGTATACAAACTTTTCAAGTGAATATTTATTATCACTAATGAAAGTGGATGTTGTTTGCTTGAACGAACCATGCTATTGAATCAAGGGGGTAACAGAATGATGAACTATTTATAAAGCAAATACCTGCTAATTAAAATAAAATTGCCAAATACTTTAATATTTTAAAAACAATATTTTTTCCACAAACCACACCACATGTTGCAAATAGAGGAAAAAAATTGCGTGCTTCGTGGAAATATATTTCAATTTTAATTATGTATAAATATTTCACGAGAAGGTAACCTCTTTATCAAAATTCACGTATGGTGAGATTCAATATAAACGCGATTACCATAAACATATTATTATATTATTTAAATCTTAGAATTTTCATCTTAAGAGGAAACTTCGAGCCGTTTTCTTGAAAAATACAGCCTTTTGACTCAGGCAAGGCTTTACTAACCCGGAGAGACTACTTTAAATACATGCTAATTTCTCTACCCTCATCTTGAGGGTTGTCTAATTTGAGAGTCCTGGAAACGATAAATAATTCTTAGCAACAGCTAAGAATTATTTATGGTGGAACACCATCGCATTTTACTTTTGTTCATTGATAGCTTTTCTGATGAAGAATGTTAAATATAATACAGAAATGTAAAGAAAGTATTTTGTAAGTTTTACATTAATTAATATTTGACCTCAAAGTATATCATTTTACATGAGTATTGTAGGGGTCCGTACATCAACTTTGGATCAGAAAGGGTTGAGTTTGATTCCCATCGCAGCGAATAAATATGTATTAGATTTCCATGCCAACTCAGATCAAGTCAAATCAACACCTATTTGAAAAGTCAGTAAAAATACCCCATAACTCTAACCTAACGTAACCTATTTAACAAATTTTTATTTTTTTTCATCACTTTTAATGATTTTTTAAAGGTGGTTCTGACTTGATTTCATTCTGAGTTGTCCGGTCACCATGTACTAGTTACATTTAAAAAAAATAATATTTAACCCTGCAGGACTGTTTTATGTATATCTAAAATTATGAACCAAAAAAATTGTCTTCTGATTTTCCATTTAATTTTTTTTAATATTTGACGCTGCATGACTGTTTTATGTGTACCTAAAATTATCAACCAAAAAAAATTTCGTCTGATTTTCCAAGTAAAATCAGTCGTTATTATTGAAAAAAGTTGAAATATGTGATATATACGAACGACTTAATTGAGGTCGAGATAAAAAGAAAAGGAATGCAAATTTAGTGAAAATCTTTCTTATTGAAATCATAATAATTAATTAAACAGGTGTAATTTTTCATTTAACTTTTCTCACTATTTTTTAATAACTAAACCTTTTATTTTTAGTTTTTGGTTAAATTCATAAAATCTATATCAGTGATAGTAACAAAGCGGATTTTATCTGATTTCAAACGCACCCTTTTGTTAGTTAGTCGGAAGCACGCCATTACTTTGCTAACCTAACAAAAGCTAAACAACCTTAAAAAAAATTAATACAAAAAGTTTTTAACCTAACTAAATAGGTTTAATCTAGCAGTTTTTGAATTTGGAATGTTTTTCAAAGGTATCCGCGACAAAAATAGAAAATTTAATTCCGAACTTTCAGTGAAAAGGAAAAAATACTAATTTAAAAATATGAAACACGGTATCTTTATCACCGCCTTTATCCACTTTTGAACACCCTTTGTATGGGAGAAGTATTTCCGCCTGCTCTCATAATTTGCATAAGAAGTTTACTGTTTTAATAAAAGTACCGTAAAAGCTTCTCGGGTTAGCTGCGACCTCCGGTACTCGTGTGCCTCTACCCTGCTTGGAGGTCCCGAAGCTATCTTTTAGATGAAACAGTCCCTCAAACGGCATTCTACAAACAAAACTTTATATGAAAATTACACATGCAGAAAAAAGGTTGGCTTTTGAATATAAATAAGGACATTTGCAGAAAAGAAAAAAAAGCTATCCGGAAACTCGGAATATGAAAATACGTCGTAAAATAAAACGCATTTCGTAAGAATGACAGAACGTTTTCGTATTATTTCGACTTTCTCCGGGTAATAACTTCGTCAGTGACTTTTTTATGAGAATATATTTTTGTGTTATTATTTTTTTTACCTTACCAGCTTTGATGTGTTGTTTTAGGTTAATAAAAAATATTTAAAAATCACTAGCACACAATATTCCCGAAGGGGTAAACAGTAAACAGCGATGTTGAATGGATAATCCATCATCTCATTTGTCGCTTTTTGCTCTCCGGTGGCCAATGTTATTAGTTGAATGATAATGAATATAAATCAAATGAAACCTCGTTATAATAAAACGAAAGGCAGGTAATTTTCTTCTGTTATATCTCTCGATTCAAATAAAGAAGAGGGTCTGTGCTTTGTGGCGGGTGGGCGCGTGGCGCACAAGAGGTGGGTGCAGTTTTATTCCGATACTGATGAACTTGACCTTCAAAATAAGGGGAAAGTCACTGTCTACATTAAATTTCTAAAAACTCTTTTAAAATCCCAGGCAACAGCGGAGAATTCTGCTATTTCTTCAAAGAAAAAGTCAGTTTTCGTTTTACGTCTAAATTTTGTGAAATTTTTAAAAAAACTCTTTGGAAAACCCTTAGTGTTTGAAGGAATTAAATTTTGGCCTGACCTTGGCCGACTAATCACCATGTCCGTTAGCCTCAACGTGGTGACAAATTCTGTCAGTCTAAATTGAAAATGTATTCACGTTTCAGCTTAAAGTAATATAATAAATGTGGCATTTTTCAAAGCTTTGTGACAGCTCGCAAGAATGGGGACAAAGGCCCGAGGGTATAGAGCCTTATGTTAAAGTAATTAATTTCAAAGCTTTTACATAGTGTTAAGTAATTTTAATGTAATAATTTATAATTTAAAACTGTCATATACACTCGTCCTCCGAGGGATCATTAGATTGCCACCGGAAATTTTAACAAAATCGTGGGCGGTATTAAAAATATGTCACATTTAATTACACAACCGACTTCGAGGAGTTTATTTAATTTTACAAGAACTTGTTAAATACATTAAGATTTAAAATAAATTAATAATCTAATCATTAAATAAAGTACTTCCGAGACGGCTTTTTTTAAAATTTATTTGAAGTTTTCGATCGAAACAATAATTTTGCTTTAATCTATAAAAGGAATTTCTAAAAAGTAAATTAGGTTTTTACATTCTTATGTTAATAATGTGTCACCGGCACACAAGAATCGGAACACTTGTTTAATAAGGGACCTATAATAAAATAGAACATTTTCATAAAATTATCAAGCTTCGATCTTGACCGAACGGAAATTGGCCACTTAAAAAAGTAACCGATTTTTTTCAGTTTGCAAATTTTTTTTTAGATATATATCTAAGGATAAGACTTCCATACAAAATAGAATTTGACCGCTTTCGGAGCAAATTAACATTCTTACACAATTACACAAACTCACTTATGTATGAATTTCGTAAGTGCGAGTTAGTTAAACTCCTTAGAGTTTCCAATTAACTGAACCTAACTTATACTTATTAAAATAGTTTCCAGCAAATATCTCACATTTCGCGATAAGTTTTAACCAATGATTTACTGATAATTCAAGTGCGATACTGCATTTTCAGTTGACCCATATCAGGTTAACACCTGCAGTTTTCTAGGGAAGTGTACGTGTCATGAGCAGGTGCGCGTTACACTTTACTTTTGCAATACAAATAATAAAAGCACTCACTTGTGGAAAGATTTTATACAGCTCCCTCTGTAACACATTTAACACAAATGAACGGTAGATGATAAATAAAAGAAATTTGTTTTGTCGAAAAAAAATTAACCCTCCGCGTGCCTGGTAGGGTCTGACGAACCCCGGGCTTTTATAAAACAGTTGTAAACATTTAATACACAGTTTTTTTAAATAATTTTACTCTTGAATTTCATGCATTTCGGTAGCTGCCTCTAAAGAGTCACGCAAGCAATATAATATGAAGAGAAGTTAGTTCTACCACGCTGCCTTCGGAACCACACATCGTCAAAGTCCGCGCGGATCTCACGTATCTTGTCTGGTATACTTGTTTTGTAAGTAGCTATCATTTTTTTTCTTTTAGCAATGTTTTTGTTTTCTTAAGTTTTAATATTTTTGAAAGACTCAAACTGTTAACAATGTAATCGGGATTAACTGCAGATAATATTGAAGCACGATTAACTGAAGAAAATGGTGATTCCGAACACACTGAGAAGTTACATTCACTTACATTTCGAGACAAATGTTGTTTTTTCATTGTTGTCTTTAAGATTCTCAACCACCCTCCTAATACAAGGTTTAGGTTTACAACTTCTCTTAACCCTTCTAATCACAGGAGACCCAAGTTGTCCCAAAACATCATATGCCGTTATAATAACAAGAGACCCAGATTGTCCCAGAGCGACCGTGCATTATTAAAAGTTATATATCTCTCTTCCTGTCATGCGAATATTTGTGATTTCTTTTATGTTAGATAGCCAAAAAAATAATGCTTCTCATTGTATTAGGATTATATGAGCTATGTTGTTGAGATATTTTACAAACCCGATCATAAGTGACGGTTTTATTTCGAGCCAATTTTTGACGTAACAAACATTTAATTTTAAAATAAAATTATATGAAAGTGATAAAAAGTGAGGTGACAGTTTTATTAAAAATTTTGTTAAAAAAAGGAATCTGTATTTAAAATTTTAAGTTTATTCTATTTTAAGTACTTTAATTCCAATATTCGCAGGTATGCATTTTTTAGCTAATTTACATTTCCAATATCAAAATTTTAATATTTAGAAAAAAAAAAGTTGATTTCTAATAAACACATCGGAAAGATTATTTTATCTAGATTTTAGAACAATTTTTTTTTTTTGCAAAAGGGTTAAAAAATAACCCATAAATAGGAAAATTTAAGATTCATGGCAAGAACCAGGAATTTTGCGCGCGAACCTTGACAGGCAAAAGGTTACAGATATTATTTTCTTATTATTCGAAGGGTTAATGCAAAATATAGCAATAAAATGTATGTAGATATGTCAATCTTGTAGTACCTACTCATATTTGTTTAGGGAAAAAAGTGACATTTTTCGAGCCAAAAATTCTATGGAACCTGAATCACAAATATTAATTTCCAAGTTAAATATTAAAAAAAGATTACTATACATCTCACACAGAACGTCATTAGGATGATGATTTTTTTATATTTGAATCAAAATATGATGGTTTGATTTTTGTGAAAGGAGCTTAAAATTCAGAAATATTTTGTTTTTATTAGTTATAATATAAAATTTAAAAGGAACATCAAAATAAACATAAATATAAACGAATAACAAGTATTGCCGGGTCCCGCAGACTTTACCAGATATAACTTGTGGTATAATTTCACCAGGCAAGCGGAGGGTTAAATAATGAACGTTACCACCTAATTTGTCAAATTCTGAAATGGACGCTTTAATGAGCTACATAAGTTTGGCAACGAATGTGATGAATTTGTTGAAGTTAAATATTATTTTTTTTTATACAAAATTCATTTGGATGTAAGTAAATTCTGACGTCACAACTTTGACAGATTGTGAACAAAATGTAAAAAAGTAGTTTTATATAACCGAGTGCGTGGTATTTAATTGGATTTTTGTTTTTGCATTTTTCGGGCCCCTAAAAATATTGCATTTCGTTGTTACCTTCCGCACCCCAAAATTAAGGTAACATCTAGTAAAATGTTATTAAGGTACCTAACACAATTCGGTAGGTGGGTATGGGTACCGCCGCCCCGGGAATTATTTATTGGATAACCAACACCTCTCTCATAGGTTCCCCCTAGTGGTTCGTTGCGTTTGGTGACTTAGCAGGGTTACCCGGGTTCATGGAGTGAGGTTTGTCAAGGTCATGGCGGTGGATGCGCTCCAGCTACGTGGCGGGCCGGATCGGGAGATACTGGTTTTGGGAGATCTTTTAACCTCATCAGCTTCAGCATTCCCTAAGATGACGCAGTCCGAGATAGAAGAATCCTTTTATACACATAGATAGAGAGATAAATAAGAAAAACATATACAATTTTTTGAAAAAAACGTCACTATTTCAATAATGTCGTTTTTAAACTTTCTTCGGGAAGTCGGTACCGTAATATTTCAATAATGCGAATTAGAAAGATCAAATAAACACGGCGATTAAACTTTGTTGAAAAATTAAAACGACAACCATTTGGAACCAGATACGGAACCAACAAACTAATTTACGGACATGAAATGCAAAAACAGTTTGAAAAAGGTCTTGGCTATGCTTAAACACCAAATATTCGATTCTTTTTATATTCGGTTGTGAGTCATATTATAGCAATATTGTGTAAATACCTACTCACATAAAAATATAAATACTTTGAAGTCACTAGTTTAACTCTTGGCTGTAAGTTATTGGTTATTAATATTAGTTATAAGCCTCTAAAAATAAATCGAAGTTGTAATATAAGTATTGTGATTAAATGTTGATTATTGTAGGTTAAATGTATAAATTATTCTGTAAAGCGCCTAGAAATCGAAACATCAAAAATTTATACGACATTTATAAATTTAAAAAAATGTGTTTCGAACCCTTGACCGATGCCATTAATTAATGACCCAATAAATCTACCAGGCCACGATCACGGCTTGACGTATTTTGTAAACCTCTTAGATTTTTTGAGAAAAATTATTAAATTATGTTCAATCGAGTTGTAAATTGTCAGAATACATATTTTATTTAAGGGTCCATAGAAAGCGTTCATAAAGAATAAAAAGGGTTGAAAGGAAGATATATAAATACGAATATTAAGAGGCCGCTATCCGAATTTCGACCGATTTCTTGCAATCAAACATTTGAAGTTTTTAAGCTCTTAAAAAAATACATGTTTTTTTAAAGTTAATATCTAAACATTTCCCAAGCCGAAACGCAAATTATATGAAAAAAACGCAAATATATAGGAAAAAAATTCACAGTGTTTCTTTAAATACTGTTTTAGATAGCCCCCAAGACATTTTTGCTCCATTTTAAACGAGTCGTGTTTTATTAAAGATTCCCAATTTTCGCATCGATTTTATCGCTGTTAATGTTAGCGCGCCCCTCTTACATTCGTAATTTCATATCTTTCCATCCTTTTCTTTTTGGGGCCGGTAACGGAGCCTTAAAAGCAGCGTGCTAATGTTAAAAAAACAATTATAATTAAGTGAAAAAATAATGAATAAGAAACGGCTCGTTGAAAAAGAGCAAAGAAATCTGTCGAAAATAGAACTTAAAGAAGCATTTAAACATGTATTAAGAATTTTTTTCACACCTTTACCATGTTAAATAACAGAACAACGTGTGTTTTTAATAATTTAAGAGCTTATTTTTGCGATATTTTTCTATCGAGGGAATTTCCGTTTCGGCTGAGCAAATGCACAGGTATTATTTAAAAAAATAACATATAATATGTTATTTTTGAAGATAAGGTGGATGAAGGCATTATTACATACATGTATTACAACACAATCAGAATAGTTTTATAAATCGATAGAAATTCGGAATGTGGGGTCCTAATAGATAAAGTTTTCAATCTGGAAATTATTGTTTTTTAGCGTGATTAATCTCAGAGCTAAGTGGAACTATAATATTTTAATCGAATATCGGAGTCAATAGGAGAGTTTCAAGAGATACCAAAAGGACTATATATTTGTATACCGAATGGTGAAGCCACTTATATTTATTAATGGTTATTAATTAATGGCATCGTAAGATAAAATCACTTCAAGCAAAGCAGATAAGTTCCGTATTTTTGTATATATTTATCACTTGTCATCTAAATAAATTTCTTTCGGCCTGTGTTTACAAAACAAACAAATTAAAATAATATTTAGAATGATTTTATTTTGAATTTTATTTTGAACTAGCTTTTACCCGCGGCTTCGCTCGCATGGTATTAGTGGGAAAATACTGGCATAATTATTGGCATAATTGTTTTTATTCTTGCTTTTTTCTCTAATAAAAAAATAATTATTGTTTAATAGAAAATTTCAAAATTTAAGAATGACATTTCGCAAATAAAAATTCTATTTTAGAAAATATTTAAATTATAGAAATTTATTTTAAGTACCTACTCCCCTAATTTATTCTGATGATTTCGCCTCAAGTAGGAATTAGTATTTTATTCATATTTGAATCCAGAGAAAAACTTAAAAAATAACAAAATTACAGCCCAAGTCAAATAATTACATAGCAACGCTATGCTTTTCGTCCGGACAATAAATATTTTTAAGAGATAGATAGATATTAACTATGACGCCAACAAAGCACTAGGGTGAATTGCCTAATTTAAAAAAAAAAAAATCCAAGGTAACAATTTGTTTGACGTTTGCAATAACTAGATTTTGTTGAGACAGAAAACGTATGAAAAACAATTGCATAACGCTACAGCTTATTCATAACGCCAGAGCTTACCAATATATATAGCCTATATTACTCGCAAATAATGTAGCTTTCGATTAGTGAAAGAATTTTTCAATTGTATTCGGTGTTTATTGCGTGAAAGAATAACACTCATCCATACAAACTTTCGCCTTTATAATATCTACTATAAGATAAGATTTTTCATTCATTGAGATAGGCTCTGGTTGATTGATTTTTACTATTTCAGGAAAATTTGTGGATCACTGAGATCTGATAAACATTATGAAACCATTGAGTGACATATGGTCTATCTGGACGAGTACCTATACAATAGTCTCACAGTTACATAATACGTTTCAAGGATACTCTAGGTTTTTAGGTTTTATTTTGACAGGTGTTCACGAAAGCACTGTGGTTGTTGAAAGAACGCTGGAAGAAGAAACCTTATTATCTGAGATGAAAATTACTTACCAACCTAAGGAAATGTTTAACTTGAAGTAAGCTGACGTTTTTTTTTTACATGAATACCGCACAAGAGTCCCAACTGCTCCCGTCTGAAGCCAGTGAGACAATGACATCCCCAATTGGGGTATGTTGTGAGGCTGAGAGTAGTGGGGAGGGGAAGGAGATAGGGAAGAGGAAGGTGGGGAAGTACCTGGCTATTAAGATCTGGTCACCAAACACGGCAAATGCCATTTCAAGCAACGTTTCAATTCTGAATGTTGGTCTTACACCAGGGCGATACAGGGAGTATCTTCCACTCTGGAACGTGCCGCAAATATACTATATATTATTTTAAATGAATAACTTTTGAAATAACACAAATTAATCAAATAAAATTGATTTCAATATATTTCAATTTATAGTCAAGCGCTTTACCGCTGCGCTACGCCGGCCGTCCAAAGTAGTCGCAGTAAAGGAACACCTAATAGAACTATAATCACAGGAGTCGGGTATGAGTACCGCCACCCCGGGAACCATTTATTGGATAACCAACACCTTTGCCGTAGGTCACCTCAAGTGGTTTGCTACATTTTGTGACTTAGCAGGGGTGCCTGGATTCATGGGGTGAGGTTTGTCCAGGGCTTAGCGGTGGATTTTTCTGCTGACCTGCTGCGTGGCGGGTTGGATCGAAAGAGACTGATTGAGGGAGGCCTTTTAACTTCTCCGGCTGGACTCTCTTGACCCATTGCCTTGCATCGCAGATGGAGAGATGAATTCACATGTCCATCACTCCTGGTCACACTGGCCCCCAGATTCCTTCCCAACCCTTATATCTTTTCCTTTCTAGAACTTCCTCTCCTTCCTTTAATTTAAAAGACCCTTCACACAGCATCCTCTAAGATGACGTAATACGAGATTGAAATCTTTTTTCTCATGGCCCCCTGTATGAACCTACTTAAAAAAAATGCTTTAGCCACATGGCGGGGCAGGGAGGATCTAGTAACGGTAGACTAGAATTGGGATACTAGATACGGGATAGAAGTGAATACTAAGAAGTAAGAATCAGGAAAAGATAAGCAGCGGGAGCGGAATTCGGAAAGCCAGAAGCAACGAGGAACGTGATGTGAGCAGTGGGAAGCTGGAAAGGCTAAGCAGGAAGTAGGAAGCAATAAGCGGGAAGTAAGAAGCAGCGTGAAGCGGGAACCAAAGGGCAAGAATAGGTAAGCAGGAAGCAGGAAACTAGGAGGCAAGAAGCAGTGAAAGCTGAAAGCACTTAGCAACGGAAAGAAACAGAAGGAAGCTAGAATAGAGAAGCAAGAAGTAGCGGGATGCAGCAACCAAAAAAATACGCGGTAAGCTGGAAGCGGGAAGATGGAAGATGGAAGCGGGAGTCAGGAAGCTGGAAGCGAGAAGCAAAGGGAAGCAAAAATTAAGCTCAATAAAACTTAAGCTCAATCAATTCCTTTATTCTTGCCCATCCTAAACTCCAAAATTGGCTAATTGGGTTGTCATGTATACCGATCGATTCTAATGCAACCTTTTTCTCGTCCTCAGAGCATGTATTCCAAGTTCTAAAAAATCAGTGCCCCGGGACGGGATATCCTTGATAGGTGGTATAATCGTATCGTAAATTGTTAAAATCAGTGCCTCGGGACGAGATATCCTAGATAGGTGGTATAATCGTATCGTGTATTGTCGAGAAATCATTAAATCCAAGGACTTGAACCATTTAATAAACCGGTGTTTATTACCAATATCATACGGCCGCGCAACCACCCACTACAAAACCAATTAAATTCGTTCTTCGTGTTCCTTCGAAAGCCCGTTTCAGAAAAATAGCACAAATATACGGCCGAAAATACGTTGCCTATTCCTTACACGATTTCAATAACTCCATGTGAAAATAACATTTTTACCTTGAAACAATCTCGTGCGTAATATTTTACAAAGTTTTTTTCCTGTCTATTTTTCATGGGTGTTTACCTACTGTGGAATCTAACAACTCAAAAGGCATAGCAGCGTGGACATACAATATTAAAGATTGGCCCTTGTAACACAGTATTTAACTGTCTATGTTGAACTATTAGAAGTCTAAAGCGAAAAATAATTTTTTGATAATACTAAAAGAGACCCGTATTGTTTTGTTTATTTACCAACAACTATTTAAACGAAGCCAAAATTGTTGCAAATAATTTTTGAAATCTGAAAGGTGGTCACTTTGCAATAGTATGTTAGTACCTATACTCTCCTCTGGAGCATTTTCTACTGTGGAAAGTAAGTTTGGAGTTCAAATCTAGGCGTGATCAGGTAAATTTAATTGAAATAAAAGGTATTTAAAATTTAATTAATACAAACAAATACGTTGTAGCGTGCGAGAGTAAGATAATCCAAACTGTCAGTGAACTTGGCTTGGCGCTCCAGCCTAGGCAAGCGGCGGACTACTGAATATCACATATGAATACCGGCGAAATACAGAGTTTGATTTTGTGCTTTCAACTAATAAAAATATCCGTCAAATATTAATATAAATGTTTTTTTTTAATTTAATAGAAAGACAAACAAATTCAAATAAACCAAAAAAATTGTAAATCTCCCTTTACCACCATAGTAAGCGGAAAATGTTGCTTTATCGTGATGGAAGACTTAACCAGTAGAGGAATTGTGGACTCATACACTGACCGGTCAATTTAAAGTAGTTGTCGCATAATTGAGCAGCGGATTACAGAGAGTATTGTATATTTGCGGCACGTTACAGAGTACGTAGATATTCTCAGTATCACCCTAGTGGAAGACCACCATTCACACGATACTTGAAAAGGCTTTAGCGGTGTTTGGTGATTCGGACCGGTGTAATAGCCTGATAAATCCTTGCTTTCTTCTTCACATTCACCCACCAACCCCACCCCCTTCAGCTACACAAAATAACAATACAAGTAGTTATAGTCCTACCGAATAAGGGCATTTGGGTCTGTTGTGCAATTTTAACAAAAAAAAGCTTACACACTTGGAACGTTTTTTTATTGGCTTTAAACTGGATGCCCTGAGGAAAATAATTTCCTTCAGAGCCTATGTCATCTTTGGGAACGCTGGGTGGGGGTTTTTAAAAAAAAACGAAGGGGAGAAATATACGGGAAGGAAAAAGCTGCTCTCATAGTGAGTGAGAGGGTCGAGAGAGTACTGCTGCTCTACCTCAACCAGTCTCTCCAAATCTCGCCACACAGTAGGTGGGCAGACGCATCCACCCCCAAAACCTTGTCGGTGGTACCGATAACCGCCCCTGAAATTGTGCACGTTGTGCTACACGTTAGAAACGTACGAATTTTGTCTAAAATGCGGAGACACATGCGAATCGCGAGACTACATCTCAGAAAGCATAGGTCCTCCAACTCAATGAAGAAAAATGTTTAAAAATAATAGTTTCAATCTTAAAAAGAAAATCAAATATAATAATCGTCAGTTTGTTTTGAGAGTCTCCATCTAGTTCAATCCATACCGATGCATCGTAGGATGAATGTTTTATGTGGTGATATTATGTGATATCAAGACGCAGGATTTATTAATGGAAAAATACGGACTGAGTTACGAAACGTTTGTTTACAAAACTTATTTCCAACATATTCAACCTTATTCAGATTGAATGATTAGATATTTTTACCTCCTGTTAATAAAATTTACCTTGTTCCATTAAAATAATGCGATTGCGATGACAAATAGTACATAGAGTAAAACGTTTATGTGGAACAATATATGTATATAATATTTGGGAGTCGGGCATGGGTACCTCCTCTGCCATAGTTCACCCCAAGTGGTGGCTACGTTTGGTGACTTAGCAAGGGAGCCCGGCTTCATGGGGGTGAGGTTTGCCAAGGTCTTGGTGGCGGATGCGTCTGCATACCAACTGCGTGGCAGACCGGATCAAAACTAAATTATGATTTTTTTTCTTCATTTCTTTTCTACTTGTATTACAGAGATAATCGAGATGAAATGAAGCGCGTATTTTATGGATTACATTTATTATTATAAATTAGTACAGATGATCGATACGTATTGACTAGCTGAGAGCTAAGAAAGAGAGTGAGAGTTAATACCCCTTTGTTTTGAAAACGAAAGAAGTCATACAAGGAGATCGACTCCAGGTCTCTATAGACGAGCAAGGGCCCACGCACACAATCTACCTATCGCTCTCAGTACTCGGAAAGTCATGTACCAAACTTTTGAATCTCACAGATTCAATGTTTGTCTTGGATCCACATGAAATAAAATCCAATTTATTTTTTTACTAACAAAAAAAACCTATTTTTTTAGACGTACATCAATTGAATAGTTGATGAAAAAACCAATGAATATTTTTTTTATTAAAATAGAGATTTCTTTTTAAACCCTTTGCAATCTACACACGAATAGCTGTGTGGGAGGTTAAAAATATATGGTTTTGATTCATGCATTGATTCCAAAATAAATTCAATTCAGCAGGCCTATAACTAAATATTCATCCCATGGAACGAGGTAGTCTTTATTTAATGGGATGGAGATTGTTGAGGGATTTTGTGTAACCCATTGATTGAAAAAGACATCTAAGCAGATAATGGAGAATGGGAAAGATTGTGAACATGGTTTAATTAAGAGAAATTAGAGGATTGGGAAACATTTCGTTTCTTGGAGCTTTTTCGGTTTTCTCGGAAATTTTTCTTCATGTCCCATTAAATTTGACTTTTAAGTTAATTTTTTTGACTTTTCAAATATTCTGTGTCTTGTGGTCACATTTCACGGAAAACTAGGTTCATACAAGTTGGAGAGGTGTGCTTGGGTACCGCCACTCCTGGAACCATTTATTGAATAACCAACACACCCGCTATAGGTCACCCCAAATGGCTCGCTACGATTGGTGACTTAGAAGGTGTGCCATGTGGATTCATGGTGAAGTGAAGTTTGTCTAGGTCTAGATCTTGCCATCAGGTGCGTTTTCACACCTATTGCATGGCGGGCCGGAGCAGAAGAGACTGGTTAAGTTAGACCTTTTGACCTCTCCAGCCGGACTCCCTCAATCCGTCGCCTTGCAATGTAGTGGGAGGGATGGATTCATACGTTCGTCACTCCTGAACTTCAAATAAATTTATAAGTACGATTTACTATTTAAAGTTGGCTGCGGATGACCTGCACACACTGAACCCCAGATTTCTACCACTGTTCATACCCTTTTCCTTCTTCTCCTTTTTTCCCTAAAAAGACCCCCGCACAGCATCCCCAAAAGAAGACATAGATCTAAAGAAACTTTTTTCCTCAAGGGCTTCTGTGAAGAGATAATGTAAAAAAAATACACATATATAAATATTTTTGTCAGCCATATTTTAAACCTACTTTCCTTTCACAAAAAGGCGCTACAACATTGGAGACTTATGTATACAAAGTATAAAATATACTCCGTCGTCACCATCGTCTCCCTCCAGTTTATCATTCTTTAAGTGTCTTAATAGTTAATTGGCTTCTAGTCTCCAGGCTTATTATTTTTTCGTGGTTATATTCCATTCTAAAGTCTCTAGGTTTTGTAAAATCCTGTTACTGATGACACATCACACAGATAGAGGATTTCCTTGAGATTTGAGTGTGGTCGTTTTCCTTTTAATTTTGCTCCATAGTTACACAATTTATATCGAAACTTCCTTACTTTAGACGTTCATCATACATAAACTAGCTCAAAGCGTGAGGCTAGAAAATTGATATAAATTTCTGCAAATATTTTTAGTTCAAAAATATCATTAAAGTCGAATATCACCTTACAATCCGTCAAACAATGGAAGGAAAGTTATAGGCAAACTTCTGTGATGAATGGGTAGGTATTTTATTTGTTTACTCGCTGCGTGCGGTAAACTGCCGTCTTGCCGCTCTCGATTAGAAATAATAATTCGTCTACAGATCCGGCCATAATTCAAGGAAACCCTGCTTTATTATCTATTTCGTGTAACGGCCCAAAGTTATGACAGAACGGCGTAACGGCGCGGACTTAACTGCCGATTAATAAGGCGTAACTGGTCGTGGCCCTGACGAACGACGAACCTCGCTTGGGTCTTCTAACGAGCATCAGAGTGACCGCTCGCCCTCACTATTGATTGCAGTAATAATCTAAAACTTAAGAAAAAAACTCTTACAACTTACACCTTACAATCCCATCTACAATAAAGGCCATCAATATTATTTTGTAGCTTCCTTCATTTCTACGCCTTCTTGACATTTTAATACAAAAAATATTGAAATCACAGCAAGTTTGTTAAAGGTAAGCTTATTAATTTACCATTATATCGCTGTATCAATTTAGTTATTTTAAAACATCTAATCCAGAGTAGTAAATGTATTATTGCAAATTTAGTTTTCATTTAAGTTACCAAACATTTTTTTAATTCTTTTTTGCATTAGCCGAGAAAAATAATTCCCGCTCCCCTTTGTAATCTTTGGGGATTATTGTGTAGGAGATCTTTTTAGGAAAGGAAAGAGAGCAAGTTCTGGGAAGGAAAAGAATATGTGGGATGGGTAGGAATCTGGGGATCAGTGTGTCCAGAAGTGACGGACGTATGAATCCATCCCTCCCACTGCGGTGCAAGGCGATATTCCGAGAGAGTACGGCTGGATAGGTCAAATAGATTCCCTCAACCATTTTCTCCGTGCCCTGTCAGACATGCAGCTGTTGGACAGACGCATTCGCCGCCAAGACCCGGACAATCGGACATATCTCACCCCGTGGGTCTCTCTCAACCTTTGACCTCAGGCATCCCTGCTAACTCACCAAACGTAACGAACCACTAGGGTTGACCTATGGCAGAGGTGTTGGTTATCAAATAAATGGTTCCCGGGCGCCTCCCAAATTGAACATTGCTCTACCAACTTTTATCTTACATACTTTTATATTCAGTTTATAATGTCGTGTAATATAATCTTATTATTATATGCCTGAACAACTTACCTGTTATAATGTATACATGTAAAAGCTTTCAAGGCGTTAATTAAGAAATAAACCTAATAAATAAATTTTATTCTAAGGGAATTCTGCATTTAAATCAGCTGCGTACATTGTCCTCTCCGACCAAAGGTAGGCTATGCAGTTTTAAAGATCGGGCATGAATAATAAATTGTGAATTGAATACTTTACAATGGTAATGGCTGATTATTATGGCTCCTGAATAAATGGGCGTACTTTTTGTGGAGCAAGTTCATGGAAAAATGCATTTTAATCAGAAATTAGTCGAATGTTTTTAACTATAGCTTTTCAACCTTTATGAAAACCATTTCGTTGCCTGTCTATATGTAAGGGTTGTTAAAATATTTTATAGATTTTTTTCTCGATGTATGTAGGTGTGTGCGACATATGTGAACTGCAATCACGTACTGACCTTATTATATGAACGCGAAACCTAAAAATCAATTACCATAACTACTCTTGGTTTTAAAGACGTAAATACCGAAGAAAATGCTTGGAATAAAATGGGATTCCTTCTCTTCTAATGTTTGAGTCTGTCCCACTGCGCACGAAGCTTATAGCATCCACCTTGAGACGTGTAGACATGAAAATGCAATATTCACACGAAACGGTCCGAAAAACGGTAGGCAATATGATAATAATTCCTGGAGCGGAAGAAGAGATGAACGGATATGTGGTAGCCAATATGCCCCATTGTAGAAAACTGTCACCATGTTTAAAATACATACATATAACTGAGCAATGCATGCTCCTGACAGGTGATAAGCACATAGTTAATTAAAAAAAAATCAATCAAACGGAGGACCGAATATTAATATAATATCCATTATCCATGCTACGTAATTCGGGGTTCTCATCTAGGCCACTATTCTCCAAGCCAGGTCGCTCGCAATCGCAGTAGAAAGTACGTGCATTTGTCGACTTGATTATTCTCGAGTCTCGTCGAAGGTACATACTTAAACACCAAATGTCAGAAGTCATTCCACACGAACAACGAGTGGGTCGAATCAGTCGATACCGAGTAGAGACCGGTGATTGTCTGCGTATCTATGCATTGGCTCTCAAAATCTAGTATTATTTTTTTCGCACCCGCAAAGACATCGTAAATTCTTATACAGTCTTTTTTAGGTTCCATATTGTAATGGCTGATTTACCAGCGATTTTTTGGTTGCTTGTAATGTATCCGTAAACTCCCAGCCATTTCGAAAATTATCAACTCCTAAAATATGTATATCAACTGTTTGGCGTTTCAAACTCACACCACAGAAATCTTAATAACATCAGGAGCATAGACAATGTTCACAGGGCTGCCGATATAATTATTTCTTCAACCATTCGACATTAAGGAATACGTAAAAATGAAACTATTATTTTTAATTGGTAAACTAATGTTTAAGACAAGATTTTTATGCATATCACAAAGGGTAACAATTATTATAAGCAATAATTATTAGCCTGAAACACTCATCAACATTGAAAAATTCTTCAGAGAAAAGATTAATTCCGTCCCGTCCTACCGTGGGCGGCATTTATCTTTTCTCGGAAGAATTTTTCAATGTTGATGAGTGTTTCAGACTAATAATTATTGCTTATAATAATTGTTAAAAATGAAACATTTTACAAAGTTCGTCACGACAACGAGTAATTTTTCGTTCGTAGATGGCGCATAACAAGTAACGATTGATCGTTGTTAGAGAATTGCAGCCCTGGTCTTTTTTATAGAACGAACGTTGAAGTAGATTACATTTTGGATTTACATTGCACAGAATCCTTGTTTTTACTGATATCTTTCGTGGATTCCATGAAATAGATCGTATTATAGATCGAGTGAAATTCCAGCTTAAATAACGGATGATTCGTGAAAATGCAGTGTGATTAACCTCAAATCCTGTCTACGTCATAAAACGAGAAGAAGAAGACAAGCATAAACGATGTTTGTATTTATTATTAAACAAGATTCTTGTTGCGGATTGTCATTTCGAGTACCGCGTCGAATGCCAACAAAACTATTTCCTTATTTTTAATATGTTGGCAATGCTGAGCAACATTCAACCTCTCGAAGATGGCAACAGAAGATATGAGAAAATATTTTATTCCATACGCCATAACGCCGCGTACAATTCGTTCGCGTTTGTTATTCGCCGATAGAAATTGCCGAGCTGTTCGGATTTCCAACTATTCCTATGTAATCTTGCAAATATTTATATGAACTCCCACAATACATGTAATTTTTCACATGAGAAATGAGATGACTGTGTGAACAGGAAACAAACAAAAAGCTCGTTTGTTCGGCGCCGTGGAGTGTTTAGTGTAAAAGCACTGCCGACCGCACAGCGATAAGAGGCCTGACTCCGGGAAGGCTGCAGCGAGTTCGAATTGCGACAAAGATATTTTTCCAATCACTAAAATATGTACCTTCAAAGATATTCAAAGACGTATTCAAATATCCACTCAATTCATTGGGTAAGTTGTGTTTGTCACAAACACTAACATTCTACAACGTGATGCAACACGCAAATCGCAAATATTTCTGTTATTAGATAGATCATTTGAGATGACTGAAAGATCTTTAAATAATATTTCTATTGTTTTTATCAGAGATTATTCATTTTACAGATTTTTTCACTTACGTGAAAACCATCCAGTTATAAAACACAGTTTATTCACAAATAGGTACGAACAATTACAAAAATCTGATCAAGCGTTAATTGTATTGTGGTGATAAAAATTTTTCACATGGTTTTGTCAATCGGTTTCTCTTACAACCCTCACGTCACGTAGTCGATATTTAATACCATAAATTTGTTTTAAATTTTTGATTCATCACATGTAATAGTTTCGTACACTATGGATAACGTCACACAGTTCTTACTTCTCGAAGTCATTTTATTTTTATTTTTTCTGTACTTGTAATAAATTAAACTCGTAATATAAAAAAAATATTAATTTTATCTTTACGAAGAAAAAATCGTTTTCGAAACATGTTGATAATATTGATTATATAGTGGTTTTTAAAAGATATTTATTTTCATTTCATAAGAAAAAAGTTTTCCTAGTGTAAAACATGACAGATTAGTTTAAAAAAATCAGTAACCGGATGTAAATATTTAAATAGTTACGTTTTAAGAACGCCTTGGTTCTCATAAGAACCTGGGTAAGTTGTTCACATTTTATGTTTTAGATAAAGTTTTATTGTATATTATGTTAGTAGCAGTTTAAGTACATCGTAATGAACATAATAAAAAAAAGGTAAGTTTTTAGATTTTCACGGCCAAAAGCATTTTCGTTGTTAGTTTTTGGGGTGTTATGCCATGTTGCGCTACCTCCTACTATAGCCGACGTTTCGGACATTGAAGCTTTCACCCACCTATTCCCACCCCGGTATAGGCGACTTATGGTCGCCCCTTCGGAGTTCTCGCAAGAATTTTTGAATGAACGACTCTACATTTAAAATATGAAACGATTCTAGAACTTCAATGTCCCCGCATACGTTGTTAGAGGGCGGTATGCAGGCGCACCTACAGGAATGTACTGTGATGGTCAATTCTACAATTCTAAAGCCCATGAAGGTAATCACTGCTAAAGCAGTGAGCCCCATGGACAGTCAAACAAGGTGTTAGTAACAAAACTAGGTAATAGAGAAAATATAAGGAAAAAAAAACAGAATGAACGACAACCGTTATGAGTGGGAAGCTCATGGCGGCGAAGGACCACACAATGATCCAGCAGGGAGCACCGTGCACTGTACATAAAAAATGAAAGAAAAAATAAACATATATATAATGTAGAACTGGTGATACCGAAATCCAGCCACCGGCAGTCCCAGAGACAGTAAAAAAGGCTGGTTGTCAGGCCTCCCGATAACCGGCAGCGTCGTCCGTAAGCCAGCTACCCGGTGGTGCCTAGACGAGGAGTGTGTGGAAATCAAAAAGAAGACCCTAGGGAGAGAAGCGTCGGGTCGCTGGAGGCGGGACGGACAGCTTTCGGATGACGTTTAGCCCTCTCCCCAACCTCTTCATGTCACGGGGGGTAGCGCAAGGGCCGGGTGCAGCCCCACCAGTTCCAAGAGATCGGCCATGGCACGTACACGGGGACACGTTCTAGGGTCCGACCCCTTAAATGGGGATAAGGACGATACAAAACGGGCAACGGAGTTCAGTTCTCTCTCGTTAAACAAAACTAAAAGAAATGAAAAAAAAAAACAGTAAAGCAACCAAGAAAACCAAAATAATATGAAATAGGCATGTGCGTTTAATTACGCTACATGTATCCGGAACCAAAAAACCTAAAGTATTAATAAAAATCGCTAAAAATAAGTGTAAAAAAAAAAAAAGAAGAAGACATGAGCGTAAAATCACGCGGACATGTGTGAACATGATAGTGCTAATAGGAAAATCAAGAAGTAAAAAATAAAAACAGCATAAAATTACATATGTAAAAAAAAAGCAAACTGTAAAAAAAAACATGAAAAATATACATATTGTACAGTATTCAATTATAAAAGTCGAGGGTATAAACAATAAACATAAAAGTGTAAAATAAAAAACAAAGAAAAAAAAACAAACAAAAAACTGTCATCCTTGGCAAATTAAGATGATAGAGTAATATGGGATAGTCCGTGGTAAAACAGGAACAAGTACACCTGGTGTCAAAGTCAACTAGTCAGCGACTCTAAGCTCAGGCCATCTCTCAACCCAGATCGTTGCAAATTTCTTCAGACACTCGAAGTTCGTCTTATTCGAAACCAGATCAGTATTCCATACTGGTCTGATAGGTACATCCAAACCTTCGAGCATTTCCTCTCTCGCATCCGTCAAGATCTCACAGTACCACAGAATGTGCTCGGCTGACTGGTTGGTCGATCCGCATGCGCAGTTGGGATGGGGAGACAGGGCGAGGGTGTGAAGTCTCCCCCTGAATTCCCCATGCCCGGACAGAAGCTGGGTTATGTGGTGGTCCAGTTGTAGATATGCCCCTTCCATTCTGATTTTAACTGATGGGAAGAAGGAGAAGGTCCATCTTCCCATATTCGACCTATCCCAACGGACCTGCCACTCTTGGAGCGACAGATCCCTCATTTGACGGAGCAGTCCAGGGAGAGTCCCCGGCCCACCCGGTGTCAGAACAACACCTAGGTGAGTGGCCGGGGTTCCTCTAGTTAATTTCTGCTTAGTGAGCACTTCCCTAATTTCCAGATCGATTGGCAATATGCCAGCCAAAACGGGTAAAGCGTCCGAAGCAACGGTTCTATACGCACCAGAGAGTGCCAGCAAGGGGGTTCGTTGGCCACGCTTGAGAGCTAAGAGAATCAGCGAGTTGTCCAGGCGGTGCTCCCACACATAGGCGGCATACGAGACTTGCGCCACGTACACACACTTATATAGCGTTCGCAGAGCCGGATTTCGCAATCCCCACTCAGCTGTGGAGAGTCTTCTCAGCTTCAAGAAGAGAGCCTGGGCCTTGCTGGATACTTCTTTAACGTGAGACAGGAAAGAGGACGATCGATCTAGTGTAACGCCTAAATATTTAACAGTTTCGCAAAATCGGACAGTAGAGTCCCCCATTTTGATGACAGGATTTCTTTTTCTGCTGATAAAGCCCTTCATCAGGAGGCCCTGGGTCTTGTGGGGAGCGAAGGTCATCTTGTTTCTTTTCCCCCAATCTAGGAACATGTTCAAACCTTCACTGCCTTTGCTCTCAACTTCCTTTCTGCTGTCCCCAGCGACCAGATACGTTTTGTCATCAGCGTAGTCGACAGCGATACATCCTCCAGGCAAGGGACAGCGTTGCAGTGTCCATCATCAGAGCAGATCCGGTAGACACATCGTCGGATCTACCGGATCTGCCCTGATGATGGACACTGCAACGCTGTCCAAAAAGGCCGGCTATAATAGGAGGTAGCGCAACACGGCATAACACCCTAAAAACTAACAACGAAAATAATAACAAAAGTGTTATTGTAGTAACAGTGTAGGAAAACAAAAAGGAACTAAACGTAATAAACTTGATGAAGCAATTAAGAAGAAAAGAAAAAAAAAATATAAGCATTCAAAACGGCTTTCCGATTCTGAAAATAGTACCCATCTTATCTTTTTTTTCTCGCAAAAGCGTTAGTTAGATCTTCGCCATTGGGCTTATATTATAACAATATATTATTTGACAATAATTTTTGTTTTATTCTCACACAAATTCTCTTTTGCACGAAACAAAACAAGGGAATTTTTCAACATGATGGATTAATTTAATATTTTTTCCGGAACATAAATTTTCCAGGAAAGTGTTTAAGCAGTACTCAAACGATAAAAGCCCATATTTTAATTGTTTGCCTTCACTGGCCAAACAGAATCCGATGCTATCACATAAATGCCGCTGTGAACACTGATTGGACCTGGGAAATGGATGACGTCATGAATATGTCACAGTGATGGTAACACCGGTATAAATCCTTCTTATTAACGGCATGGCTTAGTTAATTTAAGGTTTGTTTACTTTCTCATTTTTCCAAAAAATAGTAATGCAAATATTTTTTTGGTCACCGAATTGCTCCCGATGATTTCAGTAATGAGTCTGCAAACCTTGTATTTACTGCTCTATTATTTAAATTACGCTTAAAGCATTACGAAATAGTTTTGGAGTGTAGAATTATTGATCTTTGAAGTCTTAATCAACCGAAAAACATTTGTTCATGAGTTGTGTTTGACACAATCATTAGCATTGACAGTTAGTTCACTATTGTCCTCCAAGTCGGAATGTAGTTTCGTTTTTGCATTTTTACTGTTTGTGAGATCAATAAATATAGTTTTGTTTTGATATTTGGCATTTCATTAAAAATCCCTGAAATATAGCCTTTTAAATCAACAAAATAAGCCAATAAATAAGCCAACATCACAATTTTTAATTTTTGGCTGATCTGACATAGCACTTCGGGACTGTCGAGTTGATCTAATGGGTTCTTTAAACATTTAAACGTAATTTCTCAATTATCTATCTTCTCAATTTCTCAATTATTACAAGTTTAAAAACCATTCCAAGGCATGGACTTCTTCCATACCTGCATGAATAAGTTAAGTAAGATTGGGTTACGATAATTTTTTCCTAATTGTTATAATTTATCTGAGTAAACTAAATAACCAAAATAATTAAAAATAGTTGGTGATAGGTTGGTGAGAGGTAAAATGATAGTCAAGCTTATATTAACTTTGGTGGCAGATGTCAAATATTCATATTAAACCACTTTTATTTTAGAGCTTGGCTAAATTTTAATACAAGCCACAACATGAATACATAAGGTAGCTGGGAGGTCTCCATGGGCGATGGGTAAAGTCCGTGTCCACGAATGCAGAGGTCGCCGTCTTATAGATATTATAAAGGTGAAAGTTTGTATGGATGTGTGTTCGTTACTCTTTCACGCAATAAATACCGAATGGAATTTAAAAACTATTTCTCTAATCGAAAGTTACATTATTTGCGATTAATACAGGCTATATATATTGGTAAGTTCTGGCGTTATGAATAAGCTGTGGCGTTATGAAATTATTTATTATACGTTTATTGCCAGAACGAAAAGCAAAAAGTGTTGCTAAGTAATTGTTTGACGTGGGCTGTCATTTTGTTAATTGTTTAGGTTACTCTGGAGATTCCTTTGATAGAAAAAAAACAAAATATGTATAAAATAGGTACTAATCTAAATTTTGACCTTAACCAACAGCTAGCGCGTATTTGATTGTTACGTTTTAATAGGTGACATCGTGAAAAATGAATGTAACGGTATGGAGATGGGGGGGGGCGAATATGCGAGCGAAGCCGGGGGCAAAAGCTAGTTAACAATAATTGTGTTATCATCTCAACTCGTAGCCTTCCTTTCTCTTCCCCTAACCTTCCAGTCTCAACTTACTCAATAGGGATGCCATAGTCTCACTAGCTCCGGTTAACAGAGAGCAGCGGGGAATCTTATGTGTTAAGAAAGCTTCTAAGGACACACATTCAAAATTTTATAACAATTTGCCTACTCATTTGTATTTGTACTAAAAAGAGAGATTTTTTGAACAATTTATATGTCACAATGGTTTGTTAAATACATTATGTATATGGTTTATGGGATGAGCACAAAATTGTGCCTCTGGCGGAAAATACCTCGTAACGATTCTGCCTAACAACTAGCCGAACTTATAAAGGAAAAGTTATTCAAAATTATGGTCTACCCAGTGAAACAATAACATTTCAGTATGATGTTTTTCATGCAAGGTGACTTGTACTAAAAGCGAAACATTGAAGGTCATAAATTAGAGGACATGACGTACTCGCAAAATAATACTTGAGAAGTGTCAATTCTAAGCATAAATTTCAATTCAATAACGTTATGTAAAATAGTTAAACGGATGGCCAAACTTCATTGAATAAATCATTAATTCATCTACTGATTTTTATTTTTATGAACATATATATTTGATTTAATGACAGTAAAATTTTGTCTTCCGATATCTCTGAAAATTACGTTTTTGACGTAGCGATTAATAAAATGTATTCAATAGGGTTCCAGGTTCCGTAGTGCAATGCCTAAGGATGGGTTATTTTTAAAAAATATTACCAATAATCACAGAACTTGAATAAAACTTTCACAGAACGTGAAAACCTCAAATATTTATGAATCGTTCTAATTTTTTAAAACAACCTGTCTTTAGCATCGCACACTTTTTGGTCGCGTGCAAAAATCAAATTTTTGTTATAAAAAATCACAATTTCGACGGCGTTTTCCAAATTCAAAAAGTTCTTTCCTCAGCGTGTTCTTATTAATATTAAGCATTTTTGAAAAAAAAAAATGAAATTTCGTTTTGATAGAAGACGCCATTGCGAGTTGTTCGTTACATTTATTGTAAATTAATGCACTTTGCCAATCAATCTAGCTATTTCTTGAAAACTCAGACCCCGGACATTGCTTCATACGCAGTAAAACTGAAGTATATTACTTTTTCCTTTAAATTACTAATCAATAATTGGTAGTAAATATACTAAAATGTTTATTTTTATAAAGAAAGAAAAACATTCCCTGGTTACGAATAACTCAACAATATTTGAAAATCTCCTATAGCTACTTCAATACGCGGAAAATGTCGCTCTTGTCGTGATGGAGGACGTAGCCAGCCGAGGAATTGAAAACGCGATGCCAACTCGGCCACTGATCGGTCCGAAGACTAAAAAGTCATACGCTATCATACTTTTCTGAAAATCCTTGTTGGTTTTTAAATCAGTGGGAGATGACGTCATGTCTATCAAGGTAATATAGAAATTTCGAGTCGTTACGGCTATAATAATAATAATAATAGTTTATTCCAGAATAAGCCACCAATATCTCCATTATGTGTCCAATATTTCACATCAATTTCCAATGACTCTGTAAAATAAGTATGCATAATAATATTTGTAAATGGGTCAGAATTACAATCCGGGGTTAACATTACTCCCAAAGACCGCTTTCCGATTCGAACCCTTTGAAGAAATTCCTGCCGCATCCGCAAAAAGTTTCGATATTCCGGCCAGGCCCACTAAACCGCAGGCCCGCGGTGGCCCTGCTCCTTTCAGCGGCCCGTTCGTTAGTTTAGAGGAAAAATAATATGGAGTTCGCAGGTATTTCCAGGCTTTTGCGGGACACCACTCCTGGAAATCCGCAAGCAAAGGCCAAAACTGAATTCACTTTGAGTGCCGCCGCCGCGTGTCAACCGCGGAACTTTCGGCCCGTACCTTACGTTTGGTTTATCGCGAGGCATTTTTGAGATTATCCGGTATTTCGTGCATAGAAATAGCAAAATAGAGAAATGGTATTTAAATTTTAAAAAGTAATCCACCGTAGTTCACATTTATTTTAGTAAAAGAGTTTTTTGCGTTAAATATTTTACTACATCTTTATCTATTAACGGAACGTAAGGTGTCTCCTTCATGTCGGCAATCTGATTTCTTTTGTTGTCTACGAATTTTTCAGGTTCGCCACAGAAATCTCAGATTTCTGATGAAATTTCAAACTGAAGAAAAAAATGTATTTTTTGATTCCCTTAAAAATATTGGATTAGGCCGATAATAGGTACCTAACAACGGTAATAAAATTCCCAAATTCAGTTTCACGATGAAAATACAGTATATTGTATTAGGGTGGTTAGTATGGGTACCGCCGCTCCGGGAACCATTTATCGGATAACCAACAACCCTGATATAGGTTACCACAAACGATTCGCGACTTTGGTGACTTAGCAGGTCTTGGTTTTCCTATAATTTAGCTAGGTATTGACGGCGAATGCATTTACCCATCTACTGCGTTGCGGGCAGGATCGGGAGAAACTGTTTGAGGGAGACCTAACCTAGACCTCTCCAGCTGAACTTCCTCGACCCGCTGCCTTGCACCGCGGCGGAAAAGATGGAATCATACGTCCGGCACTCCTGGACACATATTCCAACCCACCCCTCATAACTTTTTCCTTTTCAGAACTTCCTCTCCTTTCTTTCCTTAAAACGACCCTCCACACGGCATCCCCAAATATGATAGAGATTTTTTTCCCAGGGTCTCCTGTGTATGCTTCCTTGAAATTCCAATGTAAATTCTAAACGATCACGTAAAACCACATCAAAAAGAATTTTTGATAGCAGATTATATTTCCTGCTAAAACTATTTACTATGAGAGATCACAAGATTTGAAGATAACCTTTTGGTATTTTTTTGAAAATCGATAAAATTGGCTATACAGGTATAGTATTTGTACCTTATTTCCGTCCATCTTTTCCTCTAGGGAAATATATGATGGAACAAATACAATATTCATAATGGATCGCACAACATAATTTGTTGATTGAATTGAGAATTCACCAACAGATTGTTACGCAGAACAAACTCAAATAGTTCGCAAGAAGCCGATACTTTGCCAACAAACTGAAGCCTTCGACACACATCGATTGAATTCACATCACAATGAAACTTGATAATAATGCACTATCAGAGATTTTCCAATGGATATAACACTAAATTGAAAGATGGCTATGACCAAAAAATAAATTAGGTCTCTTGGAAATTCCGCCATTATCGATAATGGATAAAACTTCGTTGGAATAAATGAACAAGTCATCAACATCAACAAATATTGGAAAAAATGTCCTTGTTTTTCAGTTATAAAGTCGATCAAGGCACTTTCTGCGCGATTTAACATTATACGCCATGCTTTAAAATTGTTTAATTTTGGTAGCCTTCAAAGTGTGTTTTTAAAAAATATTTTGTTTGTTTTTACCTAAGTTGAATACTAAAGACCTGATGAATTAAGCTTCCAAATACTTGAATAACCTGCTTGATTCTGTTCAAAGAAGGGCGTTCAAGCGGTTCTTCTAATTAACAATTACCGGTCTGTGGCTGAGTAGGCATCGCTTTTAGTCCCACCCAAGCATCGTGTGTTCAATTCCTTAGTTGGCTAAGTCCTCCATCACATTTTTCGTTTAGTATGGTGGTTGTAGGAGATTTTCAAATGTTGTAGATTATTCGTAACCCAGGATTCTTTTTAAAAAATAAAAATAAATAAATAATCGGTTTTTAGTGGACCGTTTGACTTCTCCAATGCAAAGACAAATCTGGGTATGCTGAGTCTCTGCTACAGGTATTTCCAAGAAGTAGTTCACCATTGATAACGGTTTCATATATCGATCGTCCAGTTAATTAGTCAGACATTGCCAAAAAATCGAAATTTAAGTTAAGTATGCAGGTTTATATAAAAATAAACCCTCTACCTAGTACAATAATCAGATTACTCATAAACACCACCAAATAAATTATAATGCAGAAAAACTTGTTAAACATTAAAAAAATTATGTTTCTGCGTTGCTAAAAGGAAATTTCAAATTTTCGTACTAATATAATGCTCCCGTAGGCTTACCGTTGTTATTTACAGCATATTATTTGATATGTAAAACACAAACACGTGAAAATAACTCTTGATTATTGGTGAGCGTTCCAATATTCCTTTCCTCATAATTATCAATGCATATTATTTGGAGATGCCTGAGTAATCAACTTGACCATCGATAATAAGGCATCTGTTTTTCCTCTTAAATTAAATCTAGTGTATCAAAAAATTTGAGATGATTTCTTGACACCACAAAACAGATTTTTTTTTTAAATGTTCCTAATACGAACGAAAATGAGCTCCTAATAAGTACTAAGTTGACCATCATAGAATTTTAAACAGTTTTACACAATTGTAATATTCTTAAAGGCATTTCCATTAAAAATATTAATATTTAACCCAAGGATGATGGAAGTTGAATCATTACTATCAAATTCATGGCATAATAAATACCGGGTGACTTCCCTCACCGCCAGGAATCCAATAAATTTCTCTCTATAGAATTTAATAAATAATGAACCATCGGAGAAAAAGAAATGCTAACGGACTCAAAAGAATGGAAATCGAAGCATATTTCTTTATGTGAGGAAGGCAAATGATTTAGATAATAACTCAATAATTTATTATTCCAATAGAGCCTGACTTTTGGACAAACCTGCTAAAATAATATTTCTACAGTTAGATTACTGATTGGGGTAATAAAGTAACATATTTATTGTTATCAAGTTTAATTTGTAGAACTCCATTTTAATTTTTATTTATTTTATATATTCAATAATTTGATTATTAAATTAATAAAAACTGTTGTTTTTTTTCAGTCAAAGTGGGAAATAACAGTCATTGAGAAAATAATAACCATTAATTAATTAATTAATCAGTCATTTTTAATCAGAAATTAGAAATGAGTCATAGTACAAACCTATCCAAAAATACTATAAATAGATTGTCTGTATGTGGCATGACCTCAGTTTGATAATGCCCTCAGAAGGCGAAACAGCTGTCACGCGTAATAATAATTACCAGCAGAACTTGTTTATAAATAAACTGTTTTTATTAATTTTATGTTGCTAATATATCTATTTTACTTATATCTTGCATCCTGACGAAGAAACGATATTAAAAAAAGAGCGTCTGTGTCTGCTTGACGAAACTGTGTTTTTTGCACAAACCTACAGATACATTCCGAGATCGATGAAATTTTGAACATTTGACTTAACTTTGGAAAGTAACCTTCTGCACGAGATTTCGAAATACCACCCCATCCCATTTAAATAGAATAATACCTACCTGTAAGGTGAAATAGTATGATAGTTAGTTGGTTGAATAACTCAGCTAAGTTGAGATGCTTTGAAATCGTATAACTTAGTAATTTGTTTAACAAAATGTTCTGCTGTACCTCTGCTACGGAAGGTAGAAGGTCACCACAAGTGGTTCAGTACGTTTGGTGATTAAGCAGGACTGTCCAAGATTAGATGGTTTGACCAAGTCTTAGCGGCGGATGGGTCTGCCCACCAACTGAATGGCGGGCCTGATCTCTCGACCGTACATCACGCATCGCAGAGGGAGGGTTAGATTCATACGTCACTTCTGGATCCAGTGACCCTAGATTTCAACCCACCCCTCATACCGACATCCTTTTCAGTATTTCTTCTCATTAATGAACTTACTACTTCAGTTTACATGCTTGGCATTTCAACCAGTTATATTCTGACTAGGCACTTACATCAGTTGTGACAGTGCCTAATGTAGATTCAATTCCCTGTTTCCAACGCATCGCGCGATGGAACGTGTTCGCCGTGGGAATCGACAGCCAGCCTCAATAACAAAGATTAGCCTGAAATGCCCTGATAACCGCCAAAGATTTCGCAAGGGAGGGGATATTTGAAGGCTGAAGTATTACTGTTACTGGTGAAGATAATATACGAGTATACTTTATGTGGGTTGGGGATGCTGTGTGGATGTCTTTAAAAGGAAATGAAGGAAAGGAAGTTCTAGGAATGAAAAAGGTATGAAGGGTGCTTCGACCCGACCCTCCATGCAGAAAGTGGGAGGACACAGAGATGTTTGTAAAAAATATAAATTTGTACAAACGCATGTACAAAATATGTCAAGGAACGGTTTCAACTATTTTATGTCAAGATATATTTTTAAAATATATATATAAATACATTCCATATTTACGGTGGATAAGACAGCATCGAAGTTATGATCAGTCGTATCACATATATGAAATATGTGAACTGACGAAATTAAATAATATATACATTATAATTTTTCAAGAGTTATTTATCACTATTCAATACATTAGCTTTTTCAGGGATTTAGAACTTATATCTTCAATTGATACTAATATTTTGTTACACTTCTACAAACATAATATGATCACTAGAATAGACAAATTTAAACCGACGACAAAATTACTTGAATATTAGTATTATTAATCCGGAAAGTAGTCTCGCACAAGAACGGAAGTGAAAACATTTTACACTCATGTCGAGATCATATAACATTTTCTCTTAGAGCCAAATTCCTCCATTCAAAATGATACAGTTTTCCCTTTCATTTGTCTCCCGGAGTTAATATGAGCGCTCAGTAGCGTGCGTGTTGGGTGTTGGGGTTGTTGGGTAGAGGGAAGAGGGTAGGTCCGATGCCCGTGCCCGTGCTGACAAACAGCGCACTAGTCTGTCTCGACGCGGACAGATGGGGGTAATCTCCGGCATGAAGTGATGCATATAAGGGTAGATTGATCAATCTGTAACCTGTTCCTAACCTCTTCCTTTTTATCAGACCCTCTGGAAAGTTTTCGCCAATCTTTTCTTACCTCAACTATTCCAAGATTGAGGTAAAATTTTGAACGAAAATATAGATAAAGTTAACGCCAAAAGGCAGAATTGGAAGGCGAAAAGTTGTAATATTATGGATAAAGTCTTACATTTACAGCATTAGATTTCACCAGCTTGACCAGGGAATAAAGTAAGGGAGTGGTTTCAACCTTTAAGTATCATTTTTGAGTTTCGGAAACTGGTAGAGTTCTAAGTTGTTTATTTAATTTTGTTTTGAATAGTTTTAATTTTGAATGTAATTTGTTACTTTATATTTTAAATTTTATGCTACCGGTATCGACACATCCATGTCGATACCGGTATAACAAATAGCCGGTAACCCTAACCTTACTTAACTTATTTAACGAATTTTTTTACCATCACTCTTAATGACCTTTCTGAGGTTTTTCTGAGTTGGTTTCATTCTGAGTTGGCCGGTCACCCGTAAAACTGACTTAAAAAAATGTATGCAAGTAAGTCAGTTTTGAGTTTGCTAGTAAATGACACAGATGTATCGAAACCGGTAGCAGAAAATTTAAAATATAGTGTAACAAATGTAGGTTTATTGAAAATTAAAACTATTCAAAACAAAATGTCTAGAAATTGTTTCATAGTTAATGCCGAAGAAACACAAAAAAATGTTTTTTTAATTGAATCTCAACAGAATAACTCAATTCAGTGGCATTAACATTTACAGATTAATAACATTACATGCATTGAAAACAACCATAAATTACGATAATTAGGTTATAACCCAATAACTAATGTTCACATCATGCACAAATAATAATTAAAAAGTCGATAGATACTTATTAAATTAGAAAGAATAAAATGAATACATGTCTAGAGAATGTAAAACTAAGAGATTTAAGTGCAACAAAACTTTTATATAGACGAAGGTTAAATTACGTTCTAACTATATTACCTTTGTAAAGCTTTCTTGTGCCTACCTTCCGTGCAGTTAATATTTATGTAATAAATTTTATATTTTCGCACTACAGAGAAACCATGACGTTATAAACGTAAATACGAAAATGAACACAATTTGATACAAGTACAACCCAAAAAAGATAGAACTAATCGCATTCCACCACGGAAAAAATCCCGAAAAGTTGCTCCCCATACAACTTAATGGGAAAAACATAAATACAACAAGAACACAAAATATTTGGGGCACATCTTTACTGAAGACCTCTTGGATGATGGCAATATTGAATGACTGAGAAGTATCAGAAGTATACTGTCTAATATGATTTTCCGAAGATTCTTCCAATGCAGCAAACAGTGTAAAACAAACATTGTTTAATGCATTTTGAACTAACATGTGTAACTACTGAATCAGCTCGATGGAACGACTCCGGATCCAAAATAACAATGCATGAAGAATTATATTTGGATACAAATGGTATAACAGCGCATCAACAATGTTCAAGGACTTTTGGAGGTTTACCACCACTTACCCGCCCTGGTATAAGTAACAGATGGTTACTCCTTCAAGGTTCTCGCATGATTCTTTTTTTTTGTTAAACGAAGCTATATTTATTTATTTTGAATGATTCTAGACCTCCAGAGTCCCTGCATACGTTGTGAGTAAGCAGTATGCAAGTGTTTAACAGGAAAAACCAAATGAAAATAATAGGTTTGTAAACACAAATATGAATTATAGAAGGCAAAAGAAAAACTTATTCCTGAGGCTCCGTGAGGCGGCATTGCATCGGCTAAAAAACAACGTGCAAGCACCTGTATAAAATAGAGAACATAAAAAATTACCGCTTGAGATTACTCAAAGGCTAAATTATAATTTAAAATCTAAATTATAATTTAAAAAACCAATAGATTATTCAACTTCACAACTTTTCCAAGATTTTCAAGTTCAACAATTAAAAAATACATAATATATTAACAATGCGCTCCGTCAGGTACACAAAAATATTACAAAGAAATCGCACCATACCATATTACGTGTTGAAAGCAGTAGACAAAACATAATGGGTTTCTTATGCACTCCATTAAAGTATACCAGTTTCGCACAACATAACTACACTTACACTGGAGTGATGTGGTTCAATCAACTAGCGACAGAGCTGAGGTTAGAACTTGATCATAATAAATTAAAAAATAAAATAAACTATTCTATCATTAATAATTTAGCTAATTAGAATCAATTGAGATCTTATTTTTCTTATTCTATTACTTTTTAGTGTATCTAGTACTTTTTATTTTAAATAATTTGTTTTGAATATTTAACTTTATATTATTATGTACAAAAAGTTCTCTTCACTTCACAATGTTAAGTTATAATTTTTAGTTATTTATTAATTTTTTATTTTTTCCGTTTCACATATGAGTTTTTAAGTCTCGTCTAAAATATGTTTAGTTTATAATTTGAAATATATATTATCATGCTAATTTAAGTACCTTTATGATTGTAATAAATAAATATAAAAAATATATATTTATACATAATTAACGGAATTAGGACTGCATGGATTCGCCAGTCTGATGAGACACCGGATCACTGGAGCCAGGATGCGGCTAGTGGCCTCCTAAAACACGGCCTTCGAACTAAGAACCTAAGAACCGCAGCCTTCCAGCACCAAGCGTCACTCTTACATAAGTAAGCGCTGGGCCCGAGCTTACTCAAGACCGCGCCCTGCATAATAATGGATTATTTATTTATTATTATTAATAATATTTTTTCATTATATATACGTGTTTCTTTACTGTGTAAACATGTATAACTTTATGGGACGTGTGGAATTGCACTATCCTGACCAAATCCTGCAATTAAGAATTATTATTATTATTATTATAAACAACACTATACACGAGAAAGCTATAGGCTCATATAAAGTAGTGTAAAAAAAGATTTATTTTGAATTTTACCGTTGAAGACAATATTATAGTACGGGAGGCGAAGCAGGGATTTTGGGATTTACTCAAGCGCGTCAGATTAACTAAGGGGAGATACCTCCCGACCCTGTTATGGACTACCACCATATATGAACCCATAATATTGGTGGGTACGGCTAGGAGAACCGGTCAGATTAGTAAAAAAAAATCGATCCCTGTAGTTACTCGAGCGTGTCAGATTAAGGTATTGTGAGTTAATTATATACAGAAAAGTTTACATTTTAATAATCTGACGATTTGAACGTGACGTAAGAAAATTAGCGAGTCACAAAGTTGCAAAAAAAAAACGTCACGTGGATTTACTCGAGCGCGGTTCATTTTTCTTTTATTTTGAAGGAAATAATGTAAGGATCACGGAAATAGTATAATCTGACGATTTCAACATGTCGAAGAAGCTAAAATCATCATTGAATGTGGAGCGTACAGTGGCTGACGGCGATGAGAACTGCCCACTAACTGTTGAGTCCATAGACATATGAATATTACTAGACCTGCCCTATGCCGAAGACCGAAGAAAATTAATTTGTTTAAAAAAAAAAATATATATATTTGTTTTTATTATTGAATAGAATTACAATGAACAAAAAATAATATAGGTATAATGATAAAAAGAAAATCTCTTAGTGAAAAAAAAGGTTGAGAATGAGTTTTAATCGTCGTCATCATCAGTGGAATCGTCTTCGTACTGCAAATTCGAATCGATTTAGTCACCTTCATCAACGTCTTGCGTATCTGTAATCAAAAAATGGTTACGAAACTTAACAACGTTTATTTACTTCATAATATTATTATTACATTAAAAATAAAACATACCTGAATCTGGAGTATCCCCTAGAGTGTCAGGTGTCGTGACAATATCTTGATATGCGTCTGGTAGTTGGTTGCCAACGAACCAAATCATCTCCAACTTTCCATCCTCATTTTTCCACCCGAAATCTGTTGCTGGCATCTCAGTGACGACTCGACAGTGGGCATTCCTCCACAAGCGTGCGATGTATTGCGTTCGTAATAAATGCTGCCGTAGCTCCGATTGGCAAGGTGGTAAATTACAAGCATCGTAATTGCGAACTTTTAATGAGAAAGGCTGTGATGTATCTGATACCTGATATGTTTTATTAAAGATTTCTATCCTAGCTCGGTTGACATCAGCCAATTTTTTTAAACCATACAAATGGCAGATAAAAGATTCCATAGTGATAAATAATTCATCAACACTGTAAGCTTCGGATCCCAAATTTGCAAATGCTTGTTGAAAAAGTACAGATCCCAAATATCGAAAGGCTTTTTTTTGCCTCGTCTGTAAAAAGCTGGATTGTAATCACATTCTGTTAGCGCATGCAGAGCTGGTAGCGCTTGTGAAAAGAGTAGACCTAGCTTCTTAAAAAGAGCGGTTATATCGATATATGTATTTTACTTATTAATCTTCTTTACATAACGAATAAACCAAAGCGTTGCAAATCTACGAACACGAACGTGCGGCAAAACGGTTAGGGTGGGCATATGCTGAGACATCAGTCGCGCAAGGTAGTTCAGTAACGGATTTGTTACGTGTTCAGAAATCTGGAAGCAACATACGCTGGTGAGGCAGCGCAGTTATGAATCCCCACACGGGCACTTCGAGCGCGCCACTTCTGGCCAACGCGCAGAAAGGTAAAGATCGAAAGTGAGATATCGGTTACAGGGCAGTTCACTGTGAGATTTTTCTGCGTGGCGGCCTGAAACTACAAACTAGACTGGCTAAATAGGGATAAAATCTAATTCTAAAACAACAGACATTCATTCACCTTACACATTTGACATCTAGTTTTGAAATAAGAACAAATACACCTTTGCTTATCTAATTCTTCGAGTACCTAACTAAGGAAGCAATCTTCCGCACAAACCCTCCATTGATATGCTTGGTGTAACTCTTAAAAGTAACCAGCTCAGGTAGGGGGCTCCATAAATGTTAAGTTAGCCTCTCAGAAACTGGGCATACTGTACAGGGTTCGCAGATACCGGCCGGCGTAGTCCAGCGGTAAGGATCGTGACTCGCATACCGAAAAATAAATTTTATTTGATAATAAATTTTATTTGATATAATCATATAATAATATTAGATAATTATTATCAAATAATTTTATTTGATAATTTTAGCAGGTCTAGTAATATTCATATGTCTATGGTCGAGTAGTACGTTGACGGGCGCTTGCTATTTATATTCTGAGGCAGAGCCGGAGGCCCTTAGGCCGCGCGTTCGTGTACAACGCTTTGGTTTATTCATTGTGTAAAGAAATTTAATAAGTGAAATTTTTAAGAAGTTTAATTAAGCGATTTTATTTTAATCGTTATAATGGGTATATATTCTTTTTGGTTCATTGTAATTCTATTCAGTAATAAAAAATAAAAAATAAACATAAAACTGTCAGATTAAGAAAACCCCTCCACATAATTGTCAGATTATAGGTCAGCACAACCAGGACATCAAGCTGAACCGTCTGTATAAATATCTGACGCGCTCGAGTAAGTCAAGGTCACGATTTTTTTTTACATTTTCAACAAACAGCCACGAGTTTAGGTTACGTCCAAATCGTCAGATTATTGAAATGTAAGCTTTTCTGCATGTAATTAACGCACATTACCTTAATCTGACACGCTCGAATAAATCCATTTTTTTCAATTTTCTACCTCTTCATACGGCCACCCCCACCACTGAAGTCGTCAGATTAATATATTTCCGTTACCAGAAACACGTAGGGCGTATACGCTATTAATATCTGACGCGCTCGAGTAAGTCAATGTGACGATTTTTTTTTACATTTTTGATAATTTATACTCGCTCCCCCCACCACTGAAAGTGCATACATCACATAAACTTTTTTTCTTTTTAGCATCTAATCTTTGCAATCCAATAGGTCCCCACAACGCTCGAGTAACTACCCATTTAGCGTTAATTCCTCCCCTACTATTAGCGATTATCCATCAAAAAATTGAAACAGATAAAACAGAAAAAATCCGGTCGAATTGCTTCCTATATGCGACAGAACCCTTTTCCTATTTTTAGTTTCAAATTTTCGTTTGAGAATCGCTAATATTATCTTCAATGATTTCTTTTTTATGACCAGTAAATTTCTACTAAAAACATTGTATTGAAGGAGTTATTTTATTTATTTAGTACAAGATTATATTATATTTATTTACATAATTTATGAAATGTTTTGACTGCCCCACTAGGAGGATTCCCGTTTTAGGACAGTCAAATTAGGAGGGGTATGAACATATTATGGAACACGATTTGTACAAAAAAAGAAGGAAAATTGAGGAAATAAAAAGAACAGAAAGAATACAAAATAATAAAAAAATTAAAATATAGTAACTGTTATTTGCTTAGTTTGGTTTTAAAATAATATTAATTTGAAAAAAAATTAATTTATATTTTGATAATTCCATACACAAAGTTTTGATGTTCACAACGCTTCTATAACTAATAAAAAAGCATAAGTAATAAGATCGGGGTTCTCTAAAGGCATACAATTATAAGTTTGATCAAGTTTCTCAGTACAGATATAGGTAAACAATTTTGGTAGTGACATGTATACTGAAATCGCAAAATCCATTCATAATATGATTATGTACCTATTTTAAAACGGCGTCAACATATTGATTCACCGCAAAAATCGCAACCACTCAGTTGACTCACGAAACGTAAAAAAAATGCAAAACTTAATTACAATTTATATTTTTGAATCAGTGAACTCTGGGCCCGACGCCAAAGCTCTTTCCCTCTGCCAAAGACTTACCTACATAAAACTAAAGAATTCCGTTTTCTACAATATCTTCGGTTATCTACGTATATCGAATACTACGTAATGTAATGTTACTCTGTTTGATCTTACAAGTTTTTCTAACTTTGCACCAGCAGTGCGGTGAGATGTCGTTTTCTTCTGTCGAATACGCGGCAGATAGAGGCAAAGTTACGCCAACTTTACTATTGTAAATCATGAGCTATCCTAGAACAGTGGAACAAGAATGTTTTGATTTGTTTTGCCAGTGTGTACGGCAAATGTATCGACAATTCTCAACTTGTCGCATTCTTCCACTTACGTTGTTTGATCATATTATCAATCTGGATATTTCATTTTGTTAGCAAGTTTCTCTGTTCGGCTTAAAAGTTTCCCGGAGTAACTTATTTCGAGAAAACAAGTGGATTTTCTTTTTGTTTCCAATACCAACAAAATTTATAACTCGCAAAACTTTGGACTGGTTGGTATGCAGTACAAATATCATGGTAACATAATTGTTTTATTATTTTATGTGATGACCGCACAAGAGTGCACGAAAGATTGTGCCACTGTTATATTATATCTTTCAAGGGGTGTGTGATGTCTGTGTATTGGAATTTTGTGAAAACAATGAAATGGGTGGAAGAGAAGGGTAAGAATAAAGGTTGGGTAAACTATTTTTTCAATCTCAAACTCAAACAAATCAAAGAAAAACAGCTAAGGGCAACATTCTAACTCAGAATTTTTGAAAAAAAAAAATTGATCACCTCAAAGGCGCAGTGCAACGTTTCAAATGATATTAAAAAGCTTAAAACATTTTTTCAGCTTCCCTTATTTAAATAGGAACGTCTAACAGTGAAAATGGTTCACATTTTAATTAGTGACTTGAATATTTTTTTCTGTTAATCATTTCTACCGAAATCCATCATTTAATTTAATTTGAAATTTTTATCAATATTATTTTTCAACTTTATTTAATCTATTACAATTTTTGATGTGCTGTGCCTTTTTCACTTGGAACTCCTCTATGAGAGCAGGCGCAATTTATAACAAAAATATAAATAAATATTATGTTTAAAAAAAAGACAATCAGCATCGTACCATTTAGATAAATACCTTATAATAATTAATAGATATTTAGATATCTAAATTGTTTAGGCCCCCTTGGAAAGCAGAGTGAAATAAAACGTTAATTTTAAGATATTTAGTAAGACACAAAAGAAATTTAAAGATATATCGAGAGAAAAATGTGTGTAATATTTTAATGTTTATTTTATTTATAGTTAACAAGTTTTTTTTGAAGAACTCCATTTCAATTTATATTCCTTCTAAACATTCAATAATATTATTATTTATATTATAAAAACGGTTTATTAAAAACGTTCTTTTATGTAATTATTATCACGCATGACAGCTGTTTCGCCTCTTGAATGTTTATTACTTACAGAGCAGAATTTTTTAAAAATAAATCTTTTTTTTTTAAATAAATAAATTGAAGATACAAAAGAAAAAAAGATTGATAGCTTAGATTTTAGATGAATTCTAGTTTTCAATACAAAAATTGATCATCAGTGTAGAAAGCTGTTAACTAGATAAACATAACTTAACTGATGAAAAATTCATTTATCCGTCGTATAACGAATATAATTCTGACACGAGACCTTGTACTTATTTTGGTGAAAGAGGCGTAGGTCATTTTTTCGAAACTCAGTTCTACCCAGGTTTAAACGACTTGTACTGGTAAATCAAGTATTTTGAAATGTAGGTACTTATTTTAGTTTTAAGTCTCTAACTTTAAGTCACAGTTACAAATATGTATGTCATTAAGCCACTATTGCTTTGAGTCAACTATTATAAATCTAAGTCATAAGTCACTAGCTATAAGTCTTAGTTCCGCCTCCTAGACAAACGTCACCCCATGAACCCAGGCACCCTGCTTAATCACCAAACGTAGTGAACCACTTGAGATAACCTATGGCAGAGGTGTTGGTTATCCAATAAAGGTTCCTGGGGCGGCGGTACTCATTCCCGCCTCCCAAATTGAGATAAGATTAGATATAAGCAACCAGCTGAAAGTCTTAGATATAGGTCACTAGTTAAAATTACTAATCTTGGTTATACCAATTTTATTATATATGATCTTGTACAGCGCCCTTGAGGTGATTTCTCGCAAAAACGGCGCTATATAAATTAGCCAAGTATTATTATTATTATTACTCTATTTTAGTTCACATAGATGCCCACCAGAAAATTGTTTCTCTACTTTAAATTTCATCACAGTTACGCTTAAAAACATTTGTTTAATACAGACAGTTCGCGTATTTCGCATTTAACGTAAAAGCTCTTGCGGTTGATACTGTGGTTGCGCGCCTAACATATTTTAAAAGCTTTTCAGAAATAGCCCCATTGTAGAACCCTGCAATGTTGGACATACTATACAAAATACAGAATTTTGGTTTTTATATGTTGATATAATTTTGATGGAAATGACATATAATTTTTTTTTATATCATGTCGTTGTTTTAAAGCGGAGGAATATGATTTATGATTATGATTTCTTTGTCTGTTCACAATTTCTCCTTATGGATTGAAGTATTCATATAAATTAGATTTGTATCGCTTTTATCAATAATAATATTATTAAATAACCTTTGCAATCTAAAAAAAGGAGAGCATTCGCATTCATACATCGCCTCATATATACTTTTCTATTATTCTGATTCTTGACATGGCCCGACTCAAGTATCCGATTCATTTGATCGTGCCATGTCTTCCTGGGGTATCCAAGATTTCTTCTACCATTCAAATTTGCGTCATAAATATATATTTTTTTACACTACTTTGTTAGTTCATTTGCTCTACATGTACAAACTATCTGAGGGTCCCTTTTTTAATCTTAATCATTACGCTTACATCACATTTCACACATTCACACACATTTCTAACTTCTAATTTTATTTCAAGATTCAGGACATTTTATCATACCTAATTTATACCTAGTTTATTGATTACTTGTATTATCTGCATACCTACCAGCACCCGAGTTGAGCTTTTCGGTTTAGAAAAATCCTTACGTATTTAAAAAAAAATTAAGCTACCTATTCAGAAAATTTCATAAAAGTGATGACATTACTCTACTTTAAACCGTTTGTGGAAGTTTGATACTTAATAACATTTATTGTCTATCGTAGATTCAATTTGTGAAAGCTCTCAGGGCTAAACTATTTCCATCATAGCTCCTTCTCAGGCTCCGAATGGCGATAATCCCGGGCATCCTGCGCGGCGAGTTTTATTATTCTTATTTATAAGTCCTGAGGGTCGTCCCGGGGCGGAGTGAGATCCTACCCTGAACCGATGGACGTGAGGTGACTTCGTGCGGTGGAACATGCTCGACGCTCGATGCGAGGCGCTTAAAGCTCAAAGCTCGTAAAGCTCGTTCTTCGATATTTGAAGTCACTCTAAATACCCCAAAGTAAAGCGCTTGATTTTATAAAGGTGAAGTTCAGGGGTATTATTTATGACCAGATTGATATGTATTTTTCTCTTTAATGTATGTTTTATTTATAATGTGTCAACTGACAACCATATAAAAGTATTTATTGTTTAAAAAAAACTAAAATTCTTGGATAATAAATTACCGCCCGGCTTGTATTTTTATTTGCTTGTCAGCAAAACATGACATTATGACTTTGGGCTTTTTATAAAATTATTTCTGGCTTTCACCCTTCAAGGGTGTTTTAGGCCATCATTTAAAATTACAGAGAAAGAAAAGGTGAATTTGTATATTAATTTTATTTAAATGAGCAAATTTCAGAATTATATGGATGATTGGAGTCGATTTCAGACGAAGATATGAGATGTCGAATGGAGGGGAGGCAATTTTAGATAACGCTTGATAGAAGAGAGGATATTTATTTTCATAGGGGCAACAAAAAAACATGTGATCTAAAGTTCCCACATCTAGACCACAGGATCTGGGGAGTCAAGGATGTGAATTTCAAAAAAGGTGAGAAGGAACGATACAATGTTCAATTTTCAATCGAATAAGTGAGGAAATTTCTTTTTTGGAGAAATGAGGGAATTTTTAAAACCATTAGGTATAGTCCTTTGTATTGAGGCGTAGCGGGCACCTTTAGATTGACTAACAATGTTCTAATACTCTGTCCAAATATTACGGGATCTATCTGTCGTGATGGAAAAATATCATATAGGGGAATATGGTTTACGAGGGCAACGATAGGGTTGGACGCTCCTTATTTTGCCAAGGAATCCGCAATATAAAAACCTAAATAATTAATAAAATAAAATGCTGTTTTGTTTAAAACCACGAGTTTTATTAATTTTTTGAACCGACCGGTTTCGCTTTACTCAAGCATCATCAGGGTACAAATTAATACTAAACAATAAGTCATAATGTGTGCTTATATAAAACAAAATATAGAGGGAGAAAAAATTTTAGAGAGAGACAAAATATAGAGGGAGACAACATGATACAAATATAACAAACACATCGACGGCCATAAAATACATTAACCTAAGTTCGCAAGTAATGGAAAAAACCGAAAGATAATTATGTGACTAATGGGTTACAGTAATAAATTTGGAGGAACAAAGCATCAACTGACATGGTGGTAAGGAGCACTGGGAATTTTTTTTTTATTAAGGGTTTATTGGAAACAGACCTAATATCGGACTACTTGATATGTCTAATTGATTATTAAGTATATGACTTTTGGTTTTTACAGCTTTTTAAATTTCTAGTGCCTCTAAATTGTTAAGTCTGTTACCATGTCCGTTTTTATGTAAGATTTTAGCACCGGTGCTATGAAAAAACGTATGATCTTTATCGATCAAATGGTTGGCGAATTCTGAAAAACCGTTATTATTGAGGCAACGAAGATGCTCCTTTATCCTAATATTAACATTACGTGTTGTCTTACCGATATAAAAAGCCGAACAATTATTACAATTTAATTTATATATTCCCGAATGACTTAATTTGTTGTCCTTATCTTTAGAATTAATTAGAAATTTACCTAGATTGTTTTTCGTATAAAAGGCAGGTCTGACTTCAGAAGGAAGGTTTTTAACACTTAAAGTAGAAAAATTATTAATGAATAAAATTCGCCGCCATTGATAATTAATATTATTATCATTGATTTGATGACAAGGACTAGCGAATAAGAATTGATTAATGGCTATTTGTTTTAGTTTTTTATTTAAAATTAAATCAATAAAATATGGTTCATAGCCATTATTTACCGCTATTTTTTTAATTAATTTAAGTTCATTAGCAAAATTAGTATCGGACATTGGAATTGTGACTAAACGATGAACCATTGAATGGAATGCGGAGTGCTTATGTGAAATCGGGTGATTAGAGGTGCTTTGTATTACAATGTCAGTATAGGAGGGTTTACGAAATATGTTAAAATCAATTTTGTTATTAATGATGGATAAGGTAAGGTCTAAAAAATTTAAGGTTGAGTTTTTGCCTATCTCTAATGTGAATTTAATCTGATTATGAAAAGAGTTTATAAGATTGAGGAAGGAGTTCAGTTGACGCTCAGTCCCTGTCCATATAAAAAAACACATCATCAACGTATCTTTTCCAGTACAAAAGATTTTTAATAAGAGGTGAGGTACACGATAGAATTTTATTCTCTAGGCTATCCATGAATATATCAGAAATCAGAGGACTGGTAGGGCTGCCCATAGCCAGACCGTCACGTTGCTGATATATAACATTATTAAATTGAAAATAATTTTGATTCAGGCAAATATTAAAAGAAAATAATTTTGATTCAGGCAAATATTATTAATGCGCAGTTCAAAAGCGCCAAAAATCAATCATCAATTCCCCAATCTTCCATGTATAAAGCTAAATTAGCGTGGTTAAGAGAGGATCTAAAATGTACTTCCTTGTTTCTGTACTTCCTCCTTTCTACAATAACCTAAATAATTATTCGGTAAAAAAACTATTTTTGTTTTAAATAAAGTGTTCTTTAGATCTGGGTACGCACTTTCATACGTCTTTAATCGTTAATAATAATAATACTAATTGGACAATTTGTAGAGCGCCGTTTTTGTGAAAAATCACCTCAAGGGCGCTTTACAAAAATGAGTTTTTTTGGAAATTATATTTACGGAGGAAATACTTACGCGCGTTTATGAAGAATTAAAAAAAAGTTGCAAAAAATAAAATTAACAATTAACTTTAAGCAAGTAGTGCATCCATTTAAAATTGTTTTCAATGAACATGTGTATTAGGCAACGGCAAGGAAAAAGAACCTGAAACACACTTTTCTTTACCGCATGATGTAAATTTGAATCTTAATATTTTATTAATCTATCAGAATAATGAGCGAAATATGACAAAACCACGCCTTGTCAAAACAATCGTACTTAGCTATCTTTACCTATACCAACTACTTACAAAATGAATTCATACATCGAGCCTGCCACTATCATAACATACACCTCACAATACAGACATCTTCAACATAACTTTCAACAAATTCAAAGCAACACTATCAGATAAATGTAATGCATCACAACACACCACTTAACATCCATATTTATATTTATTTATTATATTATATTTTTTATTATATTATTAATCAGATTTCTTTTTCTAATTTGCAATATATTTACATATTCCCTAATTACATACATATCATCCATATATACTCCTATAAGATCATAAGCTTACATTTCAGTCGAAAAATGGACCACTTTTATTTTTCTGCGATTGATTTCGGTCCAAATCTATGTTGACCCGAATAAGTATCCCTTACGACCTTTTTTATAAATCCTTCAAATATAGTATAGTATATTATATATACGTAAAATACAGGGTAATTCATCCATGTTAAAATTCGAAGATATGATTTTTTTAATGTTGGCGAAAAAATTTTAAAATGACCTTCTGGGAAATCTCAAGCAATCGAGGCAAATTTATTTCTCCCTACGTGATCGCTCCAGTGGTTAACTATTTTTTTCTTAGTTTTTCTTTATATTTTTCTTGTCAGCGAAAACATGTTTTTAGGCTTACTGTTTTATTTTAGCACTCTTTATTTTTATGTATCTTTGTAAAGCTGTTTGTTTTCCAAATAGAGATATTATATTATATTATTATATTAAAAATCGAGGTTGCATTTTAAAAGTAAAAAACTTTTAGTTATAATGTCGGTTATTTTTTTTCCTGTCTTTACAATCTATTTCATTATAGAAGATAGTTTTCTCCCGTTTCTAACTGAAGTACACCTACGTCTGATAAAAAACGACATCCGATCTTTATAATGATAATAACTGACCGTTTTTATCAGTTTTCTGTGGAATTTCCTCAGGGAAGTAAGCACATTAGAGGAAGTATGTGTCTGTAATAAAGATATGATCTTAAATTTAAACCCAGGTAAGGTTTTTAATCAGTGAAACGTTCCTTTTTTATCCCGTGAACGTTCCGTGAAACCTTAAATGAAGAATAGCAGACGGAATACCATCTGCAGGATATTCCTTACCGAGAAAGGAGAATCATCCACATGCATTGTAATTTCCAACGAAGTTTGTGGAACTTGAAATAAAGGCCAGAAGAACATCTGGGCTTGTTATTTACGTTGCTGCGGATTTATAAAACAAAGTGATATATTGTAATTCTTTTCTTCACTGGGAAATTTTCTGGAAATTTACAATTAAAGTTATTTGATTACAAAATGAAGGTAGCTTTAAATGTACATCTGATTAACGTGGATTTTTTAAAGTTCTCTCAATCGTTAAAAGTCCAAAGAGATTCATCTCACAAACTAAATCAAAACAAAAAAAAAACTTTCTCACAATAGGTCCAGCCTGATTTTACTGGAAAATCTCTCAGTAGTACTTTATTACCATAAAATATGTATATTAAACATAAATCTTAAAAAGGATTTTAGGTTGAATCTTAAATAATGAATAATAATAATATTCTTAGATGTAAGATATTGTTAGATAATAATTTATTCATGGCTCAAAGAATGATAGGTTTTCCAATTTTATTTATATTTTTCTAAATAATAAGTCTGCAATTTATTTGTTTATAAAATTTAATATCTCATTTTTTATCTCAATAACTTATTCATAGCAAAAGTTCTAGGGTTTATTGAATCGAAATTACATACAGTGGCACACATTATTAAACGTGCTCATTTTTTAATTTATTAGTTACTACACGACTTTATCTGAGTTTCAGTACCATTTTTTCCTTATAATAGACGTTTAAAACCTCTAAACTCGTGATGGAAAATAAACATAAAAAATTCAAACTAAAAAATCTGTGAATTTTTTCAATTCGCCAAAGATTTTCCTCAACGAAAAACGAGATTTTCTTCTTCACAATAAAAATAATTAGCATTTATATTATCCTTTGAGAAGATCTTACTGCTTGCTCTCTCATATTTCACGGTTTCGTGTAAAGCGGTATTTATTGGGACAATTTACCTCGGAGCAACTGAACCGAATGTATACGGCGAGACCAACTCAACCGTTTCAGGTTCTATAAACTATGGAGACAATTTCACACAAGGACTGCCGCAGCGGAAGAAAATGGTGAAAACTTCGGAAAGGACCGTAAATTCCTAGTCGAGCGAATTAAAAACTAGTTTGATTGTGATGCCAGATTTGGTTCAAAGCGCACAGCGAATTTATAGTAGTTTTATTTTATTACTTTGTGAAACCATTTTTTAAACTATTTTAATGGCTTCTCAGCATGAATAATAACGTAAAGGTCTAGTGATGTAATGAAGTCGTTGCTTTTTTAGCTTTTTTTCAGCTTGCTATAAGAGGACTCTTAATGGAATTAAGCCGATAATGTCAAGAAAATCGTTCGAAAATGTCTTTTAATTTTTACCTTTTATAAATTATTCGTGAAATTATATTTTTAGTTTTCCTTACAAAATACACTATAACACAGATTTTGAAATCCGTTTTACTGGAAAAATATTTTTTATTTTGTTTCTAAAAGAAGTATTGGTTCATGCGATTTTTAAAATAAGTTCTGTATCGCGGCATAGTCAAAATGCATCGGAAACCTTGCAATCTAGGACAGTACATATATTGAAAAGCTTTTTAGCAGTAGATAATCCTTTTTTTCTTTTGTTATGGTAGCTTTGTCAAGATTTCTGCGTTCATATTCGTGTAATGTATTATAATTAGTCTATGATTAGTTCTCACATTGCTTCAGTTGTCTATGCGCTTTTCGGTTCACATGGTCTCATTTACGAGTTGTGCCGAAGTGCAGAGTCATTGTACTAGAGCACCGCAGAAAAAACCTAGCTTCCAGTTGGAAATGGTGTTAGTCATTTCAACTATATTCATAAATTAGAATATGCCCACAAATAGTCATTGTAATTCAAATAACCTAAGTCTTTTAATAAGCATATTGTATTGGAGAATACTGGTCCCAGCACAGTTAAATAACAAATATCTCTGAAGAAGATAAAAGCATCCACATCACAAATACCTACAGTAAATACGAATAGAAAAAAAAAATCGATTGCAAATTTGTGAAATTATGAAAAATTTGCAATCTTGTTTCCAAACTTGATATTGTGTTAGGTAAAATGGCAGCGAGACCAGTCGCGACGATGGCAATAATTTCTCGGTTCGTTTATTTCTGGGTGCAAGTTACACGCCACTTTATATAAATATCAAACGGAAGGAGAGAATAATTAGGTTCTTAGGTTGACACTTAATTTACGAAAATTCACCAACAAATTGTACTCCCAGTATGACAAGTCACAAATTTGTATTTTTAAAAATTTAATTTGAAAAAAGTTGTATTGAAAAAAATATTAAATACCTGCTCAAAAACAAGCACGTCTCCAAATAAACTGTACAAAATTTGAAGACAGAAAATACCACACGACTTTTTCGGAATTTCAACTAAGAATCCAATTATCTCAGAATGCCATTTTTTGACTTGTCGTAGTCCGGGATGAGACTCGTCTGGGCATTGATTTTTCCCATACTTCTGTACTGTGTGGAAACATATATACTTAGATCCAGAAAAAAAATCGAATGGACTTCCTTGAAATGTGGTGCTGGAAAAAAATGCTCGGAATTTCATGGACAGCCCTGCACAAATGTGTCCATTCTGGAAGAGCTAGTCATCCAAAATAGGTTCTCAACTATCTGCCTACAACGTATTTTAAGATTCTTTGGACACGTTGCTGGCTAAACTGAGGACTCCAACTTAGAGAAACTAATAGTCACTGACCAAATGTTTGGCAGAAGAAGCAGAGGAAGGTCACCAATGCGCTGGAGTGACCAAGTATCACAGGCGTCCCGTACGTCTGTGTCCGCATCTCTCGTCCCGCAGCGCAGAATCGCTAGGAGTGAAGGAGCACAGACATTAAAGTATGCGTCACGATCTTCAGCAATGAGAAAACTATTTGGGAAGAAGTGATGGGAAATAAGATTAATTCTATTTATATTATATATCTCCTTTTATCCCTTTCCATCAATTAGGACCTTCGTTGTCAAGTGGTTAATAGTGGCCAAAAGTCAAGTTGTCTGAGGTCGTAGGTTCAAACCCTTCCCACTTTCCTATGTCGTTGTGTTGGAAATTTGTAGGAATGAGTATTTAATTTATTATAACAGTGCATTATCTCACACGACTTGAATATAAATCTGTTTCACAATTAACATATAGGTAAATTTTGGAGATCGCTGTCAACGGTTAATATGCACTTTTTTAAAAAAAAATCTTTTGATTCACCTTAATTACATTAAAAGGCAAGTATTTGCATTGGGGGAAGTGGAAAATAATTCATTCTAAATTTCGATTACGTAAAATTAAAAATAGCTTTCGTTCTGTGAAATGAGACCGTCCATTTTCAAACATTATTTTCAAATGTCATTTTGTTATGTTGGTATTCTTGTTACTGCACGAAAAGATGCTAGAGCAAAGCGTAGCAGACTTCATGGGAATTCGGCGCGTAAATACCGCCTGCTCGCGTCAAGGCAAGAAAAACATCCCAGTTTTCAAGTAGTTTAGCGGCTACGCTAGGTTTGTGTAACATGGTTTGTGATACAAAAGATAGTGCCCCTTTATATCGCCTACTCGCGTCAAGGCAAGAAATACATCCCAGTTTTCAAGTAGTTTAGCGGCTACGCTAGGTTTGTGTAACATGGTTTGTGATTCAAAAGTGCATGTATTATTTATAAAAAATAATTACCGAAATTAAAAACATGTTTTTTTCCATCATTTTATTCCCAAAACTCCGATAATTTAGTACTTACCTTTCCAGATTTCGTGGTACCTTCAAAATCTTCTAGCCGTTCGTTATACATTCAAGTGTATCAGGAATACCAACATACCAAAGTGACAGCGAAATAGCTAATGGCGTATAATCTCACAAGACGAAAGCTAATTTTAATTTTACGTAATCGAAATTTAGAATGAAATATTTTCCACTTCCCCCAATGCAAATAGTTGCCTTTTAATGTAATTAAGGTGAATCAAAAGATTTTTTTTTTTAAAAGTGCATACTAACCGTTGACAGCGATCTCCAAAAATTACCAACATATATTTAATACGATTAATTAAATTGGCTTAGGCAGCTCATGAAATATTAAATATTTAAAATATAATTTGATAAGTCAGATATGCTCCATACGTCGTACATATGTCTGGTAATGTTATAGTATCGTGATAACAAGCTAGTGGTGAATGGCCGTTTGAGATTCACAAAAATATTAAACCCAATTAAAATACATATTCATAAAATTTTAACAAATCTGTTTTTGCAAATACTTCAATAATAGGTTTTAAATACTTTATTTTGCAGCCGAATTACCAGCAAATCTAACATAGGTATCAATGTATGTATATACTAAGTAGCTGTGTTTAAGATTGCTATAATTAATGCTTTTTATTTACATTTCCGTCCTATCAAAGTTTTCCACAAATTTTCAGACTTAAATTAAAAATCAAATAGCTCAAATGCTTCCAGGGAATTCAGCGTCATCCCAATTAGGTTTTTAACTCGCGCTCCAATACTTTTCAGAGTTCCTCACCGTTCTGGGTTTTATCGTCAAAATCAATCAACCAGCTCCTGCCACGCTACGCCACTGCATGTAAATCGCAAGTTATATCGGCTCCATGGGCAGAGAGGTGAGTGCACTGGAGGGTATGGCAGGGATATCACGTGGTAAAATGCACTCTCATGTTAATAATTTTTTTCGCTTTATTTGTAAAAAAAGCAAGAATTTTTTCAAAAAGTGTGGGTACCTTTAATAAAAGTTTCATAATTGGCGGTACGATATTAAAAATAAAAGGTGTGTCAGTTGTCATAAAATATTGTTGAAACTAGATAGTTGCCTGCCGTAACAAGTGACAAGTTCGCTTTTGTCTGGCTCGTGTCTTGTCAGCGGGCCGAACAGCGACCGGCCTTCTGCGAAGCCGCATGTGCCACCAACTGCTTTTCTCAAGGCAACCCCGCATCAAAAAGAAGCTGGCCGCATGGAAGATTGAGCAGAATTTGTGCCACGGGTTTTCGTACAGAACACAGATTCAACAGCCACTACAACAACTCTGTAATGCGTTGCAGATGGCAAAGCCTCGATACTAGTTCTTCTTAATTTCTCTAAAGCATTTGACTTACTGAGCATCCTATTGCTTGCACTTTGGTTTTAACGATGAAGCAATAAAATGATTTCAGAATTACTTCAAAGATATACACACAAAGATATGCTCACAGTTTGCAGATACATCATTGGGGCTCTAAAATATTCTTATGATGTTAAGATAACGCGAGTGATACCGCAGGGATAAATAAACAAAACTTTGGAATGAAATACAACTGTCTATTCGAATATCAACATCGTTGCAAGTTTCAAGAAGGTTTGCTGCAAATGGTTGCTGACTGCACAGTCAACAACAAGACATCTTAATTAGTAGAATTTATGTACAATGAAAGAAATGCCTACTTGCGTTTGTGATTATATTATTTATTTGGAATTTTAATATTATTTGCCGTAATTTGAATTTTGATTTATATCATTTTTTATAGTGTCTGTATTTTATTTGTATTTGATGTTATGTGTATTTAATTAGAGGCACAATTAATAAATTAGAGGCACTGCTGAAAACTAGCTGCATTCCTGGAGAAATCCTAAATGAGCTAAACAGTGACCCATTTGTCAATAAAATTTATGATAAGTAAACAAAATGTGTACAAATCTATTGGTGTAAATAAATGTTTTATTATTATTAAAATATTAAAAAGGAGGTCAAGTATGACCGCCGTTTGAATGCTCCCCGTGCGGTTCCAAGCCGTGGACCTTAAGGAATCCCCAATAGTCAGAAGGGGTATCTCTTTCTCCTTGCTCTAGCAGCGATACAGATAGCCCCAGCACCCAGAACAGCAGGGTAACAGCGGTGAATTTTATGACGAGGAGAGACGGGCGCACCTGGGCGGACGTAGCCGGCGAAGTCGCAAGCAACGCCACTCAGCAGCCCGAACAGCCGCCCCGTTCGCAGCCCCGCATAGCAGGAGCCCGCAAGAGAGACATCCGCCGAAGATGATGTGAACATTACGGCCCTGCTCCAAGGGCTACTGCACGTGTGGTCGCAGGTGGCCCCCTTTACCTCCAGGACTAAGAAACTATTCATCCTAATGGAGCTGATCACCACCACTCTCAGTAGATAATTCCGAGGTGGAGAAAGTTCTTTAACAGCCACAGTCACACAGCAGCCTCTTCAAGACTGTTGAACTGTTCGCTCTGGCTAATAACACATAACGGATATAATTCACAGATATAATAGTATCACAATTAAAATCACACATATCGCTGAGAGGGCTCGACTTCTAAATTCAGCGAGACCACCGATTGGAAAAAGTCGGCGGCGGTACCGCCATATTCCTTCGTCAATACACCGCATCTCAAGAATAATTGGAAACTTTAATGAAATTGGGGTAAAACTTTCAAATGTTTACAAACTGATTTTTTCGATCTTAATTATTCTTAAGCGTTTCTGGATTTCGCATTAGCTTCATTGATTTACCAGGAAGGTATTCAGCCACTATTATTAGATAAAATAAGACATGATTTTGACGTCAAAATCATATCTAATTTTCTCCTTCTAGTACCCTACTCCGAAGTAAGTTGAAGTATAGGTACTGAAGCCACAATTATCGAAGACATCATGGAGGATAGAGCGCACACCTTCATCGCCATCTGCTGCATAAGGACTGGTGAAAGAAGTTGGAATGAATTACTTAATTTGGGCCCGTTGTTCTAGGAGGAGACCTGAATGCCAAACACAACTATTGGAGTAACTACAGAAGCAACGCGATAGAAAAAATAAACTTTTCACGCATATGCGTGAAGAGTGAAGTAAAGTTGTAAGGAGTAAGGTTCCGAATAGACGTAATTTAAAAAGTCGTAATATATTCCTTCCATATTTAACACTTTCTTAAAAGAAACACAACATATAACGCAAACCAACAGAAAACGTACATATAAAAAACTTTAATACGTGGTTAATTAACAAAAAAAGAAATTTCATTAACAACTTACTTGCAAACCTTTAGTGTTAATTTTTTTTATATACGCTGTATATTGATATTTAAATATAATATGAAAAAAAAAAACATTCGCACTAAAAAAAATATTTGATTATTTCATTCAAACTAAAAAAAATCATTTTTATATATATGTAATATTTAAATTATTTTATGTAGATAATCTTTGTTTTTCTACTTAAGTTTTATTATTTCTTTTTATGGTATTCTGTATCTTTATTAATTATCTTTTGTATTTTTAGTAACTTTTATTGTTATTTAAACTTTTTGTAATGATAGATACTGCTACCCGGCTCAGAACAGATATTGTCTAGTGAGTCGGGTAGCGCACATGATTTGTATATTATACTATCGATGTTAATAAACGCCCGGGTTACCGGCATAAAAAAAAATAAAATTAAAAAATTCCATTATGATTTATTTATTAAAAATATATTTCCTACTTCTACCGCTCTCAAATTTGTCGTCCGTTGTCAATCTACTAACATGACATGTCATTATTTTTAACTCGAATGTGATCGGTTATTTATTTTATTCTTTTTTTTTGGAACGTATTTTAATATTTTTGTTTTGTTTTTCGTATCCATCTTTATATTTTTGTTTACGTCTTTTTATTTCTTATCTCTACATAGAGAAAAATATATCTCAATCTGTGAATTCTGGGAACATTTCTACATAGGTGGACTATTAACATTACGCTCTTTGCAATGTGAATATTATAACTTTTTTCATATTAGTACTCTGCAAGTGTTCCTAAACAATAAATATGCAGACATATAATATAACTACTCGACAATAGCATCAACTTCAATATTAGAACTAACTTACAATACAGAATATGAACAATATAACTACTATAATAGAATAACCGACGAAGGAAGGTTTCTTCCGAAACCGGTAGTGTGTAAATAAAATAAAATTAAAGTGGTCTATAAAAAATTTGTATGTTTTTATGATGTTTATACCCGTGTTTATAGAATATGTACGTATTTACCCTATTTAAGAACTATTTTATTTTTATTTGGTTGAATTAAGTTAAATTTATTATTATTCAAATTAATAAATTACTTTGTTTTTACCACTATAATTGATTATAAAAACCGAAATGTTTCGTAAGCCAAGCTTACTTCATCAGGGTTTTAATTATACTATTTTTTAAAAATAGACTTAAAACATGGTATCAATAGAAAAATAACAAACATACAAATAATAAACATAAACAATAGTAACAATGTAAAAATGATAATGGGTAGGGACAATATGGAACAATTTACAAAGGAAATAAGTTTAATTGTTGGACAATATGGAACAATTTACAAAGGAAATAAGTTTAATTGTTCCATATTGTCCCTACATATTCTCATTTTTACATTGTTACTATTGTCTATGTTCATTATTTGTCTATGTTTGTTATTTTTCTATTGACACCATGTTCTATGTCTATTTAAAAAAAATAGTATTATTAAAACCCTGATGAAGTAAGTAATAAGCTTGGCTTACGAAACATGTCGGTTTTTTATAATCAATTATAGTGGTAAAAACAAAGTAATTTATTAATTTGAATTAAAATGGTGGCACAAAATAAGTTTGCTATTTTAGAATAAGTTATTATTATTATTTATTTAACTAAATTCTTCAAATTTACTTGAAAGTTTGTTGGTTCTTCGATCGAAGAGACTAAAAATTCTTAACTGCACCACTGACAGCACTGAAATGCAGCAACGTTCATAAAGTTTAAGAAACATCCGCTTTAAAATTACCACTTGAATTTCGTAAAGTAGATTGCATTTTATGAAGTTGAGCAGATTTGTTATATCTCACGTCACAGATTAAAGTTTAATCTCCGATGAGATTCGTGCCAGAAAATCGCATTATTTAATATTCGATAGCTTAAAAGTTTTATGACCAAAATATAACAAAGCTCGTACTCTTTACTTGATTTTTTAAAGTTTTAATACCGCTCAACATTCCAAACTGCTTCAAACCGTCGGAATCAGCGGAACAATCGAATTCCCAATTGGGGTATGTTGTGAAGCTGAATGTATTAAACATTTTTTTTCCTATAATATCGCTAATGGATTTTCTTTGTATGTCGTTATAACCTAACCTTACCTAAGGAGCTAACCAATTAATCCATTTAACACATCAAAATGCGCTATGGCCTGTGGTGTAGTTAAATATCTAAGAAATAAGATAAAAATAACTCGTTCATTCCTATTCAAACTTTTTTTAATTAATTGAGAAAGTGAAGCTACCATTATAGTGTTTTAACTAAGTGTGTAATAACAAAAAAAAATATGTGGGATTTTTCAAACAATATGTACAGTTCTACTCAGCTAACCATCTCTGGACTGTTCTTTGGGAGACTTAGACACCTTCTTCATAGATCATCAGGGTCAGAAGAGTCACAGTCTTTTTGCTAATTTTGAGACAGATGTCTAATTTTGCGGTCAGTACGAGGCGTGGTGATACGTTTTTTGCCACATCTATCATGGCGATTCACTTCAAGGGGCAGGTTTTGATTGTTTTTTTTTTCTTTATTCTGTAAACCACAAACTTTTAAATACCTGTTATGGCTGCTATTTTTTCCCTTTGAGAATTTTTAATTTTTAATAATAGTTTCTTCCGCACATTTTCCTGGGCACATGTCTAAAGACCTGGCAATACTGATTAAAAAACAATAGTGGATTCAACATGGCTAAACCATTAATTCAGAGGTTCCCAAAGTGGGTGCCGCGGCACCCTGGGGTGCCGCGGACAGAGGTCAGGGGTGCCGCGACAGAGGTCAGGGGTGCCGCGAGGCGCCCCTGATGTCTCTACTAAAAATCAAAATTGACATGAACGAATACAAACATTTTATGGAATGGAAAATCACCCGCGTTGCCGGTCCGGAGGCACGGGAGTGGGGATACGGTTGTGGTGCTGCGCTTGCAGCGGCCGCGTGCCGCATTCACTTGTAGTTTTTTCATTCAAGATTTCATCATTCAGGAAAAAACTACAAGTGTGGAAGATAAAAATGGGTGATGATGGAGGCAAATATTGTTTTCCAATATTGCAACAGTAAATGGCCCATAGCGGAGTTAAGGTTTCAAATATCTTGCTGACCCTTTTCACAGAGCACCTATCACAGTTAACTGCCAAGTACTTCGCAGAAGACCAAGTGGAGAAGTTTGTATGGATCCAAGATCCATTCCGTGCTCAAGCTCCCCAAGATTTTACTACGCAGGAAGAAGAAGATTTAATTGACCTCTTGACCGACAGCAGCCTAAAAATTAAATACGCTTGTTCGGATTTGACGGAGTTTTGGATATCAGAAATCAGTATCCGATTCTAAGTGGAAAAACTGTAAGGGTCCTCATTCCTTTTGCTACTTCATATCTGTGCGAAGCTGGATTTTCAGCGGTTGCTGTTATGAAGAGCAAATATCGCTCAAAAATAAATGTGGAAAAAGAAATGAGGAGTAGCTGTATCAATCCGGTCGCACTAAACGGTTTTTGTACTTGTATTATATTTGCATTTTCTTTGCAAATTTTCCTATCAATAAATGCACTTATTCATTTTACGAGTTGTATTATTCAGTGGAGTAGGTAAAAAAATGATCCTTTGGTCCTGGGGGGGGGGGGGGTGGCGGTGGCTAGAGAGATCCCGAGGCTACCACAGATAGACATTATATGACAGGGGTGCCGTGAGAAAATTCAAATTTTCTAAGGGTGCCGTGACTTGGAAAAGTTTGGGAACCCCTGCATTAATTGATATAAAAAATAACACAAACTTTACAAAAGTGATAGATAATTAATAAGCACTTACGTTTTCGTATAGCTGAACTATTAAAAATCATTAAAAAAATAAATTATGATGTATATTTATTTACGAGACCCTCGATAACGCGTTTTCACAAAAACGTTGGCCACGTGGAAATAACCTAAATTTTTTGAGAGATGTGTTACTTCGGTAGTGTAACTACTTCTTGAAAAAGTCAATGGTGATATAATAGTAAAAATAATTAAAGAATGGCCATCTTATCCAAGTTATTCAGAAGTAGAGACAATGTAAACACAAAAATCAAAAAATATTGGTTGGTACTGTCCCTATTAATATGGCAACCCATTTATAATATTAACTATGCACAAACGTCGAAGCTATCGGAAATAAATTCATATTTTTTCTAGGTTTATTTGCGGTTACGGCTGGGTTATTTTGTGTTTGTTTGTTTAAGCCTATCGTTTTAAAATCGTAATTTAAATCAAATGACATTTAGCCCATATCCAAAATAAGCTTAATGCTTTTAATCTAGGAAAGCGAACTATGCGGTAAACCTTTGACAATACATGCACCGGACGCAGAGTCAAAACCCATTTAAAAATGGTTGCTTTGATAAACAAAAAGTGTCACATGCAATCGTGTACGCGTTCCATTTCGCCCCGCGGCCGCTTTTGCCCCGCGCCCCTCTATTTGTATGTGACAGGGCTGTCAGCGTGGAGCGAAATGCTCGTAAAGGGAGCAACAACTGTGAAATGGACTCAAGCCCGGTGGAAACTACCGTCCTTACAGGGGGAGCCGGGGTGAGTTTAACCAACCGGCGACATATTATATATAATAAACATATAGAATGTGTGAGGTCGTTTGGACAGTTCCGTTTAAGAATTTTTGACACGAATATTCAACACTATAAATGATAAATAGCAACACAGCATAAAAAACAAAAACGTTTTATTTATACAAAAGTCTGGTGTACCTAGATACTGAAAATATGTTTTTCATTATTTGCATATACACTTTGTGGCGTCATTTTTAATTCAATGAAAACAAGAACAACGTTTCGTTCATCGGGATAACATTAATATTATTATATTAATCTTATCCTGACGAAGAAAACTTTGTTTTCGAAACATATTGATAATATTGAATATACTGTGGTGTTTTTACAAATTTATTTGTTTTCATTTAATTCTGATATTCTAACCCAAATAATAAATATGTTCCGCGGTGTCAATTGACTATAATGCATCCATTTAACTCTGAACAGTGTTATGCTATGAGCAAATGATCTATGGCTTTTGATTATTTTTAAAAATTAATTTCTGTAATACCAGCTTTATTTGGAAGAAATGGTTTAAAGTACATTTTTATCAGATTATAAGTTAACAGATTCCAGTTTTAATTGAGATTCATTGGCACCTCCTATTACACGGATTTTTTTTTTTGTAGAATATACAAATGCAGCAAGTAATTAACAAGTGATTTAACGAGCAATTAAGTAAAACATAAAATGAAGACTTCTTACAATATTATAAACAAATAAAAAACATTGTCTTGCTAGATTTCTAGCTATACGTCTTTATTTACAAAACGTGTGCGAAAAAAGAACCAAAATATAAAACATATCCTTAAGTGTATTAATAAAAACATGCGTTAGTTTATACCTTTCTGTCAAACAAAGTATTAACATTATCGAAATAATTAAAAGTGTTTTTTAAAAAAAAGATAGTATTAAAAAATTATAGGTAGACATACTTTACTTCCGGCCTTCGCCCAAGATCTCAGAACATCCGTATTTCAATATATTCATCCAAATGAAACAATTATCGAAAAGCATGAGACGTGTGATTCAATGTGTTGCCTTTTTATTGGGATTGGTGATGGTAATTAAAAAGCTCGATAGTGCAATTAAACGTATAGCTATCAGATTTTTTGAATAAATAAACTTTTTCAGTTACATTTAACTGTAAATATTAACAACTCCGTCGAAGGAGACGAATTTTCTTCTTACAACTTTATTATTATAATTCATAAATAATTGTGTGATATGAGATTTTCACCGCCAAATTATAATCGTCGTTGTTTTGGGGGTATTGTGCCATGTTGCGCTTCCTCCTTCTTTAGAGAACGTTGATCATACAGTTGATATTTCAGCGTTACAGTGTCCATCAGCACAACAGGTGATGGATAATGTAACGCTGATAAAAACAGTTTTTTTTTTTAATATATATTAGCTCCACATAGAAGGCCTTGAGGAAAATAATTTTCCTCAGGTCTTATGTCATTTTAATGGATGCTATATGAAGGGTATTTTAAGGAAAGGAAGGAGAGGAAGTTCTGGAAATAGAAAATAGGAATAGGTATGAAGGGTAGGTAGGAATGGGGTCAGTGTGTCCAAGAGTGACGGACGTACGAATTCATCAAGGGAATGGGTCAAGAGATACTGGCTGGAGAGGATAAAATACCTCCCTCAACCAGTCTATCTCGGTCCTGTCCACCACGCAGCAAGTGGGCAGATGCATTGGCCGCCAAGACCTGGACAAACCCGGGTACCCCTGCTTGGTCATCAACCACTTGGCGAACCACTTGGGGTGACCTATGGCAGATGTGTTGGTTATCCAATAAATGGTTTCCAGGGCGGCGGTACCCATACATGCCTCCCAAATTCATAGTTATCAAATGAAAAATTCGGTATTGCCCATCCCTAGTATTAGTTAATTAAAACTTGAAAAACTGTTTCAATGTACAAACATCGTGATCTGCCTGTATTTGCGAGTTATTCTTGAAGGACCGTGTTCAAAAATAAATTTAACGTTATTTATTTATTCATTTACTTTCCGCGAGTAAGAAAAACAAAAATTCGAACCGGGCTCTAAAAGTTGGCAATCAGTCGCCAGGCGCAGGCACTGCTGCTGGCCGGCTCCTTTGCGGAATAATTACCAGTTTAAATATTTGATGTGAGAAGTGGCAGTGGTGTCTTTGTGGGGAAATATAAACCAGGCTGGCAACTGTAGCCTGAGACTCTCTTGTACTACTTGCAGTGGCTGCTAACTACTAAAACTCGTTAACTATTCGCCGGGCCACTGCTCTAAGCTCCAACAGCTGAACATAGATCGCGGTTATTGACGGGGTAACTTTCTGCTACAAATTTGAAAGACGTCAATAGGACAGGTCTGTATACTGTATATGGCCAAAGCGTTGGTCATTGACTACTTTATATAGATATACCACCTGTCTAGTGCTGTAATCACATCGGAACTATTGACGGGTTAATTGAATTCTGTGGTAAGCAAATTTAAAATACGCCAAACTGACTGAAGTCTTAAGTGGTTAAATTACTGTTCAATAATTGTTTTCTGCGAGAGAGAGGTATAAATATGCACCTCTCTACATCGTGCTTTAATCGCGTTATGTGGCGTTACTTTTAGCGCTGGGTGGGGGGGGGGGGGGTATGTGGATTTTTTTTTATTACGACCTATTTATATATGAGCCGATTTTTTTAATAATCACATTTGACGAGTATTCTTCCAACGAAAATCATGCTTATAAATTTTACTACAAAGTTTATAACCGCTGTTCGAAATTGAAAATCGTATCCATGTAAGAGGATTTCTCATCTTGAACTTTTATACCGTGCTTAAAACGCAAGGCAGGTTTTAAATTACGATTGATTCTGCGTTAGAGTACCCAAATAATTTGGTATGGAACACAAATGTAAAGCTTCACTCGGTACACGATGAATCAACGACTCGTTATTTAATTTATCATTGTATTCTGAATACAAAACCAGTTTGTATAAGAAGAATAAAAACTACACTCAGAATATGAAAATGTTTTATTTTATTTTTTATTCTGGCATTATATAAATTGTCTACAACTAGAATTTTATAACTGCACGTCAAATAATAGAATTTTTTTCCTTCGAAATGTGTCAGCAGATGAAACCACAACAGAAAGTTTACATTCTGAACACAAAACTGGTTTTAATTATATCTGTATGCGGCGAATTAAAACTACACTCAGAATATCAAAATGGTTTCTCTTTGATTCTGACAAAACATACATATGTAGTCTTCAACAAGACTTTCATAACTGCACTTCGAATAAGAGAATGTTTTCCTCCAAAATGTGTCAGCAGATGAATCCACAGCTGGAAATTTACATTCTCAACACAAAATTGGTTCAAATTAAGTCTGTATGCGGCGTATTAAAAGTACACTCAGAACATCAAAATGGATTTTCTTTGATTTTGGCAGCACATACAGATTCTGCAACTAGAATTGTATAACTGCACTTCTAAAATGATAATGTTTTCCTTCGAATTGTGTTAGCAGATGATTCCACAATTGGTATTTTACATTCTCAAAACTGGTTGAACCCTTCAAATACTAAGAAAAAAACATCTATAAATTTTTGCCTGTCAAGGTTTGCGCACAAAATTCCCGGTTTTTCCCATGCATTTTAAATGTTCCTTTTTATTAGTTATTTTTTTTACCCTTTTTCAAAAAACAAAGTTGTTTTAAAATCTATATAAAATAATTTTTCTGACGTGCTTATTAGAACATTTTTGTTTCTAAATATTAAAATTTTGATATTAGAAATGTCAATTGGCTCGAAAATACACACCTGCTAGTATTCGAATTAAAGTAAGTATGTACTTAAAATAGAATAAACTTAGAATTTTAAATACAGATTCTTTTTCTTAAATTTTTTTTAAATAAAACTCTCTCTTCAGTTTTTATCGCATTCATACAATTTTATTTTAAAATTAAATGTGTGGGACAATTTGCGTCTCTGTGATTAGATGGGTTAAATTAAATCTGTAACGGATGAATACACAACTGAAATCCAATCTTTACATTCTTAACACAATTCTGGTTTTAATTATGAGTGAATTTGTTTGCAAGTTCCCAGCTTTAATTAGTATTTCTCTCATAATATGCGTACGGTTTTCCTATGAATTACGAAATTTGCAGTTAAAAAAAAAATATTGAAATTTATAATAAATAATAAAAGAAAGAGTTGGATTTGTAAACAAGAGTATCGTAGGACATTTTCAAATAATTATTATACATTTAAAAAAAATAACTTACTCTCCACACGCTACGCCACTCAGGTACAACGATGTTTACATTATGTTTCTCTCTAATGATAATAATTATTTTCTTAAAAAAATTTTAAACATTATTGCGTAAATTTGCCAACCCACCTTAAAGTGGATCGGAAGAGTCTGAGAAGAGAGATTGATGGAGACCTTTTTTATTTCTCCAGCCGGACTATCTCGATCTATCTCCTTGTATCGCAGTGGGAGGGGTGGATTCATACGTCTGTCACTTCAGGACACATTGCCCACAGATTCCAACCCTCTGCTTTTTTCCTTCCCAGAACTTTTTCTCCTTCTTTTTCCTATACAGACCCCCTCATAACATCCCCGAAAATGACACAGGTCCTGAGGTAAATTGTTTTCCTCAGGGCCTCCTGTGTGGAGCCATTTATTTAATTTCAATTTCATAATGTACATGTTGGCAGATCCCTGTACCAATTTAGGCTCCTCCCTCTCTTTGATCAACTCGGCTAATCTTCCTAAGATCTGTAAATAATCGAAACATATATTTATAATATAACCCCGTCGAAGACAATATTAGCGACACTCAAACGATAATATGAAACAGAAAAATAATCGGCAGCATCCGGGAGTATGAAAATTAAAATTATTAGTATAATACCTAGACGTGGCCGAATCTTTTTGTGTTTCAACTTTTCGTTTGAGAGTCGCTTTTATCGCCGAAAAGGCCAAATTATTAGGCGAAAGACGCAGACGGTTCTTCGCTGCGGTTTATGTATGAAATGTCTGAGGATCCGGCATCGGGACGTACTCTTAAGTCTTACGAGGGCTTGATGTTAATAAAGCTAGCGGGCCTGAATGAATACCTGCCCTGGTATTGCAGAGGTGCGCTGCAGAAATAGATCCAATTTTGACGAAGCTTTTCAAAATTTCAATGAAGTCTGGTTCTGTACTCTCTCATTGGTAAAAAATGATAATTCATCAAGAAGGGTGACCGCTCTAACTCGGACAACACCGCCCCATTGCGATTATATCTTCTGTTCTATCCAAAGTGATGGAACGTGTGATCAACGACAAACTGCTAACTTACCTCGAGAAGCACAAAATTATTATCGACCATCAATATGGATTCCGGCGGAACCGCTCGTGCGGTGATCTTCTCGCATATTTGAGGGCGGTGCCTAAAACGTTTCAGTGAGACCCAAACGGTTGCACTGGACATATCCAAGGCCTTTGACTGAGTTTGGAACCGAGGCCTTGTCAACACACTTCCTTTTTACGGACTTTCCTTATCCTCTTGAATGTGTATTACCGACTGTAATGGTAATATTCTACCAGTATTTCAATAGAAGCTACCCCGAGGAACTAGCGTTATTGATCCTCTCGTCACATCCCTTCGAGAAGAAGTCGTTTCTACAACTCGTGTTTACTCACTCTTCAAGACACATGTTGACTCCTTCCTCTCCTCAAAGAGACCCCCTATACAGCATCTTTAAATTTGACATATGCCCTTTGAGAAATTATTTTCCTTAGGGCCGCCTGTGTGGAATTAATGTAAAGAAAAATTAATTCAATGGTTATAAATATTACCTACAATTTAATATTTTTTAAATATTTTTTTGTGCACTCTTTCCACAATGCCTCCTCATCTGACATAACTTTTCAGACATCCCAAAAAAACTCTCCCCAAGTGACCCCCACCCACATCCCAATTTTTTTTTAACGTATTGAATGCTATCTTTACAATTTTTGGTGATTTCTAAGATTCTGAGGAAGATTTATTTACCCAACCCATTCTCCTGCCTATAAAAACTACTTAAACATTTTGGAGCTTGAGCAAACGAAGCCCTGTAAATCGTTTTTAGTGTTTTGAGAATTTTCCATCACGTGGAACGAAAATATTTTCTTACAATTTTAGAGCAGTTTTGAATAATCTACAAAATAATAATTTTCAAGAAACCTTGGATTTTTTTCAGAAATTCTTAAAACAGGATGATCTACTTCAGAATATTCTGGATCCGAGGCAAGGCAGCTGCGCTTGAAATATTCGTCGGTATTCTAGAAATTCTAGTACCAAGAATGCCTAGACTTAATATTCGAGTATCAACAGACTGAATTGAAAATATATTAATTTGGGGGTCTGTTTTATTTGCCGCCATAGCAAATACGGATTAAAGTTCACAGGGAAAAAACTGTAAATTTTACTAAAAATCACAAAAATGTTTCATTTCAGCAATAAAGAAGGAGAGCGAAAAATTGAATACCTTGTTCTCAGTATCATTTAAAACTAATTAAATTTTGGTTTTAATTTTTTTTATTAACTCTACACAAGAGGTACCGAGAAACTAATTGAATGCTGTCTGGAGGGTATTTTTTGGGGTTTGAAGGGGAAGGAGGTGAAGTTCTGGGAAGGAAAAAGATATGATAGATGAATAGGAATCTGGGGGTCAGTGTGTCCAGGAGTGACAGACATATAAATCCATCCCTTGCACAGCGGTGCAAGGCGGTGTTCCGAGAGAGTTCTACTGGAGGAGGTAAAAAGATCTCCCTCAATCTGCCTCTCCCGGCCAGGCCAGCCATAAAGTTGGTGGGCCGATACATCCGCAGCCAAGACCCAGGCACCACTGCCAAGTAATCGAACATAGCAAACCACTTTGGGCGACCGGTGCAGAGGTGTTGGTTATCCAATAAATGGTTGTCGGGGCAGCGATACTGACGCCCGCCTTCCAAATGAATTAACTAGTACAAACCTTTCAAATATCACGGAATATTATAATTGTGGCTAAAACTATTAATACAAAAAAAAATTACCGCAGGGTCTTTGCCTTTCTACAGATCAGAATTTCGATAAATTTTAAAAATAACGACAACTGTCAAAAATTTAAACAAATGAAATACACTTTTCAAATATAGAAATATTAACAATAAAATTATTTGGTACCGCCTTTATCGCTTCTCTGAATGCTTCCCACAATCAGTTCCAATATTGAAAATCACAGAAAATTCGTTCTAGAAGTCATTCAACTGGAGTTTCACCGAGTCCCACAGCTAAAATTGCTATTTTGAAACGTGTTCTTGAAAAATATTTGTTTTGAGGAACCTTTTTGTGGTTTGTTAAGTCTACCTCCGATCCCGATTTTCTTCCCATGGTGGTGGTTTACACAATAACACAATAAATGCACATACACCGAGGTGAAGAAGTGAATATATCTGTTTTTATATTTGGTTTTGCCTTAAACCACATCTTAAACTTTCCTGAAAAACTGAGGTGTCGCCAATTTTAAATGATGGATGAGTTTAGGTCTTGGAATAATTGTTCCATTATCTGAATAAGAAAAGAATATTAATTTTACCGGTCAGTGGTTGAGTGGGCCACCCGGGTCCCACCCGGGCGTCACATGTTCGATTCTTCGGCTGGCTAAGTCCTCCATCACAACACAAGCAACATTTTCGGCTTTCTGTAGTGGTAGTTGGAGATTTTCAAATACTGTTGGGTTATTCGTAACCCGGTAATGTTTGTCTTTCTTTAAAAAAATAATAATAAATAAAAAAATAAATTTACATTCCTAAGTTAAAACCAGGAATTAATTCTTATCTTCAAAAGTCTGAAAATGTAAAAAAAATTATATCAAGAATTTTAGATTAGTTGGTTATTCCCAAACACTACAGATTATGTCCGCCCAAGTGAAACAAAGTTGAGCGAAACTTCTCGCGACTTGACTGGATACCACCAGATGGAAAGGTATAACTGAGACATAATTATAAGTTTTATGGCAGTTGTTGGGAAAAGGGCTTTTTATCCAAAAATCCGCTTAATTTGAATTGTTTGAACTTATTCGGTAGATTTTCGCCGGGAACAACAGCATTCGAGTAAAGAAACAAAGTTAAATGCTGAATATTTTTCGGCTGTTTCTGTTATGCGGAAAATTTTATTCAAAATCAGACTTGTTTTCGGCGCAAGGCTAATGAACTGCTTCACAAAGAAAACTTTATTTTATAATATTTTGTTCTACCAAAAACTATCTAACGACTACACAATTTCCCTAGTGATTGAGATACTCTTTCCTACAGGATATTAAGGGACTTAATCAGCGACACTGACGGCGTAAAAAGCGTAAAGAAAATTTCGGTCTACGGTGGCTTTTTGATGTCTTTAAAATTCTTTAAAATCAAACAAAAAAAAAAATCTTCCATTTGTCTTCACCTGGTCAGTCAGCGAAGTAAACGCCCGACCCCTCACCCCGAGCCTAATAATAATAATAACATAGAATTTATATAGCGCAGTTTTGTGATATTTCACCTCAAGTGCGCTAAATTATAATAAACTTAAATATAGTGTTCTTAAGAGTCCTAACAAAATTGATAAAATAATGTAAAACAAAGAATTAACAGTATATATAGTATTACAATACATACAATACATACATTACAATATTACAATATTACAGTATTACAAAGCAATTCCAAAAGAACAATATTAACAAAAATAGTGAGTGCTGTTTTGTCACAGGACATTAGATAATTATAACCATAACGGTGCCATTCAACGAGAATCATTAAAACTAAAATATAATATAGAAAAGGAGGTAGTTTACGTTAGCCTACCTGTCCAATACCCAGTGATTTTTTATGTGTTTTGTTTTTTAAAAAATAGTTAAATTAAGTCAAGTCTGGGAGTCAGATTCCTACTCACCGTACCGTCAACTAGTGACGGACATATAAATCCATCCCTCCAACTGCGGTTCAAAAGAATTAGTCGAAAAAGTCCGACTGGAGAGGTCAAAAAGCTTTCCTCAACCAGTCTCTCTCAATCCGGCCCTCCACACAGGTAGACAACACATCCGCCTCCAAGACCTAGACAATCTTCACCCCATGAACATGGGCACACCTGCTAAGTCACCAAACATAGCGAACCACTTGGAGTGACCTGTGGCAGATGTGTTGGTTATCCAATAAATGGTTTCCGGGGCGGTGATACCCATATTCGCCTCCCAATAAGATACGCACAAAATATAATGGTTGAAGTTTATCACATGTTTTTACACAGTTTGTCGCCGTGACGACCTTGTTTCCAGCCTCCTACAAAATGTGTCTTAAGATTTATGTTCATACCTATCTCACCTCAACACACGACGTGTGAGTCCTAAGAGGTCACACTGACCCTCTCCGTTAACCAAGTGTGACCTTATTTTTTCCGTTAATAACTTTGACAAAGATTTTCAAATTGTGATGCAAAAAGTATGAAAATCGTTAATTATGAGAACATGACACAACCAAAATTATAAAGAAAATGTTCCAAATTACTGACAATCTAATCTAATCAAGGGCTAACATCAAATTGAAGCGCTTTTGATAAGATTATTTTTTTCATAAACTTCAGATATTTTGTATCTGACAGGAGTTTTCTTAAAAAAATAAACGAGGAAAAATTTCAGATTTATAAAAAAAGGTGAAAGTAAAACTTCCAGAAAAAATGGGGTGATTCTGTCAATCAGGGGAAAAGTTTTTCCCGGGAAGTAGTTACTGTTAAAATTGAAACTTGAATATTTTCATATTTCAGGATAATCCGGTCAATACGGCGGACAGAAAACACTTCGGGGATTCAATGTACCCATAAATAAAAAGCAACCATTGAGGCATTTCGTACAAGACAGAATTTTAGCGCTTCACTTAAACAACTACAACTTTTGTAGACGACGATAATGGTCACGCTTAAGTCCAGTTACTTTTATCTAAGATAATTAAAATCCATACAAAGATGTACCTGAATTGATTCTGCCAAGACTCCGGCAAATGTTCTAATGGACTTTAGATTGGACTACTGCAATAGTTTGCACACTGGCAGTTATTAGCTCGTCTAATATACGTTGCCATCAGATACTGTATTGTATTCTTGTTCAGATTACCTACGTTAACATCTAAAAACTATGAGAGTGATAATTTTATCCTCGGGCTACTTACAGGTCGGCCAAAACAATTACATTATCTTTATGGATACATTTACAGGTTTTTCCAGGGAAATTCATGTTCGAATATTTGTCATTTAGTTGGTTAAATCCAATAAACAAATTAGTCAAAAAAACTAACAATGATGAAATTGTGGCACGTGTCGTTCTTTAACAACGATGTTCACGTGTGTATAACATGCAAAGTCCTACAGGCCAAAGCCAACATTTTTGGGACAAGTTGAAAAAAAGGTTTGAAGTAGGTAGGTGCCCTTATAATAGGTGCCTTGTGTTGTAAAAGGAGCATTCCTTGATATTTTATTTAATTCTGAGATTTATCAGAATAAACAAACAGAATATGAATAATTATTTAAAACTCAACATTTTTGTTTTCTAAATGCAATCTGCGGTAGGGATTATAGAAACATTAAAATCTTTCTCAATTTTTTTTCCTCATTCTAAATCATTTTGCATGATTCAAAAATCTTTGATACGGTTGACATCATAGACATACAAATATATAGACAAGAACTTACAGATGAGGGGTAAAAACCAACTATGGCGGGACGAAGAGAGGAAAGAGACTGTGATTCGCCAATAAATCAATCTAACAGTATATAGGCACCTCGCACTATAATATCACCATTTATTTCTTGAAAGTAAGATCTGCTTTTTAATGAATAAACCTTTTTAAATGGGAGCGCGAATTGCATGCCACGTTATGAACAAACGTGTGAAGTCAAAATTTGACTAAGCAAGGTTCGCGTATCTTCACAGTTGAATATTTTGTTGCTGTAGACACTTTAACAGATGTTTCATAATTTACTTACCGCAGTAAGCTTTGTGTTTCGCGTCGCCATGTATCTCGATGCCATGTAATTCGACAAAGTAAGGTTCGCGTATTTTCACAGTTGAATATTTTGTTGCCGTAGACACTTTTACGAATGTTTCATAATTTACTTACCGCAGTAAACAGCGGCTTTGTGTTTCGCGTCACCATGTATCTCGATGCCATGTAATTTGACAAAGTAAGGTTCGCTTATTTTCACAGTTGAATATTTTGTTGCGTAGACACTTTTACGAATGTTTCATAATTTACTTACCGCAGTAAACAGCGGCTTTGTGTTTCGCGTCGCCATGTATCTCGATGCCATGTGTAATGTATGCCGATGTATGTGTTATCAAATAATGTGATATGAATAAACTTAAAATAATTCTTACCTATGGAATGTAATACGGCAATTGGGTTTATTCTCTTTTTCACTTCTATTTTTACACGTTTGCCGTTTTATTTTGAAATGTGCGATAAGAGCTCGACACTGGTCCTGACAAAAATGATGACGTCACATTTTTTAGATTCAAGTGAGGCTCTCGTAAGCCCAGCCGGTTCCAAAAAAATGGTTACAATGGGAGGGGGAAATAATACGCCTTTTATCATTAAGGGCATGTCCATATTGTCTATCTATGTGTACGTCCGTGGTTGACATCAATATAACAACGATTTTCTTTAACGAAATAAGAGATAATTTGATAAGAATCGAGTGGATTAATCAATGAAGTAATGAAAGAATGAATTTTTTTGTGAATTAATCCAATGATCAGTGACATGACAGTGGTGTTGTAAAATATTCTCTTCGTCGAGAAATTAATGGCGTTATAGATTTTTTTAAAAATTTTTTTTAAAATTATTTATTAACCAAGATATTGCAAATACAATGTATACAAAATACAAAGTACATTTTTTTTTTAAGGTTGTAAGGTTCTTTTGTTAAAATTGGAGTAAAAGAAGCTTTGAAAAAATGTATTTGTGGGTTAATGTAGACCTTTTATAGTCGATTTATTAAAAAAAAATTCTTTGGTCCATCTCATCTACTTAATAAGGAAGAGCATATCTAGAAATGTTTTACCAATGGAAGCACCGCTGTAAATATTGGAGGGCAGCAACCGTGAAATGGAAGCTTATGTAAATAATGAGAAAAGGATTCTCCGGAGCATCCCACTCTTTCTGGTTACAAACGTATTATACAAAGTGGGGCAGCACCAGACACGTCAAACTAGCCCACGAATTATTTATCCGTCGCCTTCCTCTCCTACCTTCGATCGGATTATACAACTAAAGTCAAACTGAAAATAGTAAAGTACTTAATTTAAATGGAAGTAGTTAATTTCGTCCTCGATAATCGCAAATTTACTTTGTGGTCATTTTAATCTAATGAATGTAAATATCTTTGTAAACACCACTATCTAATCAAAATTATCGATGTGTTTCAAAACCAGTGATTAGGTCGGGATAAGCGTAAAATAAAACATAATAAATGTAAGAAATTACAAAGAAGTATAGACAAATAAGTACCTACCTTGTAACAATTTGAAATTATTTATTTATTTATTATTTAAACGCCCGTACATAGGGCTATTACATACATAATACAGGTGTATCGAACATTTACAAACATTACATATATATATAGAATAACATACAGTACATACATACGATGTATATTAGTACAACAAATATTTATCATTTTACAAACATATCAGTTATTTTTGCTTTGATGCAAGATGATGAGGTTTTGAAAATATCGAAAAGGTCTGTATACGTATTGGCAGTTCGGTGAAAACGCACTAACGGTGAATGATAGGAATAGTTAGTTCTATGATTGTCACTGTGGAAAAGGTGGTGGAGTCGAGTTGATTTAACAGGGACACGAATATTTATAACACTTAACATTTGAGGGCAGTCTATGAGATTGTTCAGTAATTTAAAAAGTATAAGAATGTCATTAATAGTACGCCGGGTAGAAAGTAGTGGTAGGTTGTTACGTGGGTTTTTCGCCAAGTAATACATTTCGTAAAACAACTTTAGTGTTATAGTGATGATCAGGTACCCACAGATTTTATCCCGTAGGAAGCGCCAATTCTGGACGGGTTATGGTTCCCGTCAAGAATACCTGTGGTTCCCAAATATGCTCAGGGGGTGGATTTTAAACCATGATGTGTGTCACTCTCTAAAGGAATGGTGTGTCAGGTACATAATTTAAAAGGCAGAGTTGTGAGAACAAGCTTATAATTTTTATAAAACAAGTGGCAATCAGGGTTTTTAAATATGTCATTTCACTTACCCCCATGAACCGACCTCCTTTATTGTGTATACTATCGCTAGCTAACTAATAAACTGACCATCTAGTGGCTGCCAGGCCCAGGCAGCATTTTCCCACGCAGGATCTGGATGGCCCTCACGAGGCCGAGATCTGGAGACAGTTCCGCCGCCAAAGGGGAAACATCAAGCGGCCTAACGCCGCGATCAAATTAGCAAGTCTTCCCGCCGCCAAAGGGAAATCATCAGGGGGCCTGTCGCTAGAAGAATTATGAAGGAGGGAGACCGCCCTCAGTCCAGACGAGAGTCAAGGTCGGCGTAAATTTACTTCTCCGCCACAAAGAACGGCAAATTGCATCACGGGCTAACGGTACACCGGTAATCCGTCAAAACAGGGCTCTGTCCCAAGTGTGATCGCACGTATTACATATCGATTGAAATATATCCCGGGTTTCTAGCACGCCTGCCGCCATTTTACGTTGCAGGAAACTCGACTAATTCCAATACAGGGATTCAATCTTTCCGAACACACAATGCGTACCCATTAATACTTTCACCGCCCGACCTTATTTAAAGTTAAAAGGAATTATTTTCCCGTTCAAATACTAAGTTTCTCACAAAACTGTCTTGACTGACGCGTGGTTAGACACGGGGCCCAACACTCCCGAATCTACCCACGCAAGAAGTGACGTATATCGCCGGAACTGTTCAGATGTCGCCTCCGACCGTCGATCAAATTAGAGCTGGCACACTAATAATTAATAACAAGTTCCTACCTAATTACGATTTCGACGGGTAGGGTTGTTAGGATGCAGTACAAATAATAAAGATGTTAATAATTATATTTAATAGAATGAAACAAGTACTTTGTTTAAAAACCACTTTATTTGTATTTATATTCGTCGACCGGTTTCGGTTGAACTCAACCTTCTTCAGGACAATAAACATATAAACTAAATTAAGGTACAGAGTTAAGATTAAAGTAAACAAAAGAAAGAGATAGCATATAAGAAAGGGAGAGAACATCAGATACTGGTTGGTGGAAGGGTAGGGGGCGGAGTCACGGGCGGGTGGGGGTGGGGGTTACATAGGGAGAAAGGGAATAACTTTAAAATTGGACTGTTGGTTAATTCTAACTATTTGTTTAAAATTTGGCAATTACGTTTCTTTGATTTGGATATTTCTAATGCTTCTAGGTTATTAAGACGTATTCCTATTTTATTGATATTAAATAATTTAGTTTATATGTTTATTGTCCTGAAGAAGGTTGAGTTCAACCGAAACCGGTCGACGAATATAAATACAAATAAAGTGGTTTTTAAACAAAGTACTTGTTTCATTCTATATAATGTCAAGCCACAAAGTGTTTGCTTGTTACGATAATTATATTTAAAGTAATACGGATTTGTACTGCATCATAACAAGGTTCAGATCAGACATTAATGCATTGTAGCGTATTTCAATTACAGGCTGTCTCAATTTGAATTGAACGTATCGAAGAAATTTTCTTTGTGCTCTCTCCAAACGGTGTAAGTTACAGGTATAAATCGGTGACCATACAGGAGATGCATATTCCAGCTGCGATCTTACAAGAGAGCAGTAAAGTAGCTTAATTGACTCAATGTTTTGATAAGTCCTTGTGTTACGTATTACAAAACCTAGAATTTGCATGGCCTTATTGGAAATTGTTTCACAGTGACGATCAAATGTAAGTTTCCGGTCAAAAATAACACCAAGGTCTTTGATAAATGATACTAATGCAATTTCATTATTGTTAATTAAATACGATGTAGATATTGGAATCCGTGAGCGGTAAAAACACATGTGGAAACATTTTTTTACGTTTAGGAATAATTTATTTATTTCACACCAGCTAGCAAGTCTGTCTAAATTTTGCTGAAGGATAAGTGCATCATTTAAAGATTTTATAATCTTAAAAAGCTTTAGGTCATCTGCGAATAGAATGAATTTGACATCATCGAAACATAAAGATAGATCATTTATAAATAAAATGAAGAGAAGTGGGCCCAGATGAGAGCCTTGAGGAACTCCCGAAGTTATTTTAAATTTATACGAAAATTTATTATTTAATTTTACCATGAGTTCACGGTTACAGAGGTAACTATTCAACCATTTTAGGAATGATCCATGTATACCAAGGGCTTGCAGTTTCGCGAGAAGGATATCAATATTTACTTTATCAAAGGCTTTTGAAAAGTCAGTATATATTGAATCTACTTGTGCACGAGACGTGAAAGCTTCATAGATATAGTGTTCATATAATAGAAGATTGGTTGTGGTTGACCGACCGGTTACAAAACCATGCTGTTCTGGAGTAATAATATGCCTAAACTTAACAGCAATCTTATCTAAGACAATACTTTCAAACATTTTTGGGATGGTAGACAGTATGCAAATTGGTCTATAATTTAGAACACAATTTTTTTCACCTGATTTAAATACAGGTGTCAAGTGATTAAGTTTCCAAGGACCAGGAAATATTCCAGTTCGGAGTGACAGATTAAATATGTGTTGAAGAGGAGCTGCTATAAACTGAGAGCATTCCTTTATGAATACCGGTGGAATTTTGTCAAAACCTGACCCCTTATTACAATCTAGAGATCTGATCTTTTTATTAACATCATCCAGGGAAATGTGGCATGTTGATATATCAGTTACATTGGTGTATTTAAATTCAGGTAAAGTCACATTATCATTATTGTGTTCATAAACACTTGAGAAATAATCAGCAAAGAGATCAACTATTTCTTGAACATTGTCAGCATGTTTGCGCCCTGAATACATTAATCTAGGACAGCCGTTATTGTCTTTAAGAGACTTCACATAATTCCAGAAATGTTTTGGATTTGACTTGATAGTCTGCTCTACATCCGTAATATAATCTGAATAGCATTTTTTAGATAGACTTTTACATTTATTTCGTAAATCAGAAAAAATTTTATAGCAGTCAATAGAGTTATTGGATTTATAGTTAATGTGAGCTGTTTTTTTACATTGAATGAGTTTTTTTAGTTCAGTACTAACCCATTTTGGGTAACAATCGTTTCGTTTTACAATAGATGTTGGTATGCAATTTTCAATGGTATTATAAAGGATTGAATTAAACACATTTGTTGCTTCTTCTACATTTGTTGACATAAAAATGGGGGACCAATTGAGTGAAGACAGATATAATCGCACTTGTTTATAATCAGCTTTCTTGTAGTTTGGTGCGTGAATAGGAGATTGGGGGTTAAGGAGTTCAATGGGGGCCAAATAAATGATCGCTTGTAATGGGGGATGATGAGAGTCAATGGATACTATTGATTCTTGCGATTCGCTGACATTACTATTATTAATGTTTGATATGACAAGATCAAGAATTCTATCATTTATATTTTTAACATGATTTAATTGTTTAAGATTGATAAAGTTAATGGTATCAATGATTAATTGGGCTTTGGCAGAAATGGGATTTGAAGATTCAGTGGGTTGTGCCCAGTTTACATTTGGAAGATTAAAATCCCCAAAAATTATCAATTTTGCATCAGGATATTTCAATTTCAATGATTCAATTTCATCACAATGTTTACAATACACATCAACACTAGCTTGGGGGGGGGATGTATGCACACACAATAATTATTTTTGTCGTTTTTAGTTTCGCTAATATAGCTATTTGTTCAATGTTTTTATTTTTTAGTTTTAATAGTTTTGAATGGAACAACTTTCTGATCGATATTAAAACCCCTCCGCCAGTAATACGGGGTCCGCCAAATAACTTTTTTTTTTTGAAAATGCTATAAAAAAAAAACTACTGAATATTTTCTCAAATTTCTTTTTTTATTTATAAGTACAATCCTTCCGGTTAATAATGGAAAATAATTTCATTCAAATGGCTGCCTCGGCTGGCCATGCAGTAGCCTACACGATCGGTCCAATTTTTAAGCACATTATCGATTGTGTGCAGCTGTATTTCACCAATGACTTCACGAATATTGTCCTTTAAAGCGTCAATTGTCTCTGGCTTGTCGGCGTAACATTTATCTTTGAGGGCACCCCACAAATAATAGTCCAACGGTGTCAAATCGCAGCTCCGAGGTGGCCAAACGACATCAGCTCTGCGGCTGATAATGCGATCTTCAAAAACAGGGCGCAAAACATCGAGTGTAGCTTCGGCTGTGTGGCACGTAGCGCCGTCCTGTTGAAACCAAATGTTGCCAATATCCTCCTCTTCAATTTTTGTGAACAAAAATTCGTTCAAAATGGCCCGATAACGATCGCCATTGACTGTAACGGCCACTCCTTGCTCATTTTCAAAGAAAAATGGCCCAATTATGCCTCTGGACCAAAATCCGCACCAAACAGTGACTCGTTTTGGGTGTACCGGCTTTTCGATGTATGCGTGCGGGTTTTCTGTGCCCCAAATACGACAATTTTGCTTGTTTACATACCCGCCAAGATCAAAATGAGCTTCATCCGAAAAGATGATTTTTTTGGCAAAATCGGCATCTTCTGTAAGTCGATATTTCCCAGCGTTGTTCAAGCGTATACACAACCATATTCGCTCAGCGGAAGAATAAAACTAATTATCTGTCAAATCAGACATGAGCTAAGTGTTACCATTCACGAAATAAGCACTAGTTGAAAAAAAAAACTTTAGATGGCGGACCCTGTATTTTCACGATCCAGCCGGTAAATATCGTAGTTGGTGAAGCCTAATTCAGGGGAAGATATTTTTTCATGAAGCCAGGTTTCTGTTAGGCAGTACACATCGTTGTTTAACGTTGGAATATTACATCTTAGGGTGTTGAGCTTGGTGCGTAAACCTCTAACATTTTGGTAGTAGAATGTAATGCAAAGTACTTGTAAGCAGCCAGTATGCAAGAAAGTGTAGAAATTTATTAATTTGGAACTAAATTTTTTCATTACTATGGTAACACCGAAATACTTGATTTGTCAATGACATTTCGTATGGCTCTTGGCATGCTCTTGGCTTTACTGACTCAAATCGGTAGAACACATTGAAAATGGCTCGTTTAATAAAAAAAAATCATTGTTTGCCTGTGCATTGTTTGAATTGAATTAAAATGAATAAATCAATACGTAGTGGTGCAAGAGAAGTTATGTACTGCGTTTTTCAATTCTGCCTAGCTGAATATCGCGCGAAAAAGCTCCTATATAATTTGTAAGATTTTTACAAACGAACTGCAGAATGAATGGTATTTAGTATAGTTTTTTTAATAAATTTCATTAGTATTACAAGATTTATGCAAATTTTCGAGCGATTATAATCATTACAATCTAATTTTAGGTTATGCTTAAAAATCTGAACTTGACACTTCTATTTGACAGTTAATATGCGGCCACAGGAAAAAGGCAATAACTCAATTTAAAAAAAGGGCAATTTCTAAACTCATACAAATGTAACTTTTTTCTTAATTTTCTCTTTCTTTCTTTCTAAATGAATATTATCTAGTGTGTTTGTTTAATATTAAATTACTTTCTATGGAATAATAATTTTAATGATGTTTTCCACACACAGGTAAATCTGAATCAACGGTAAGATGAATCGTCAAAGAAGGGGAAAAGGCAGAAGAAAAATTTGAAACACCGGGAAAACGGAAAATAGCATAATAATAATAATAATTTGTAATAGCATAAAAGTGCTGATGATTGGAAAAATTGTTGCAAAACACGTGATGAAAATTGAGGCAGAATTTTATATAATATTATGAGGCAGTACTATATATGTTGTTATAGATGAACTGATAATACGTTTAGATGAAGATGAAGATACAGAAGAAGAAGAATCACATGAGGACGAAGACAATAATGTCGGGTGTTGAATTAATAGACTCAAATTTTAAGTACCTACGTTTTTATATCGAAATAAACGCCCACTTAAAACTTGTTTTGTTTTATTTTACTTCCATTAAATTCCAGTTTTTTCCGCAAAATTTTTGAAAGTACAAATACGCTATGAAATATGCATTTTGGCCGAAGTGTTTTCAAAAACATACATTCATTGTCTTATGAGCCATCTTGGTGTTGCGATTTAAAACCTAAAAAACGATCGCAGCGCCATCATTTATTTTCTACACTTTCTTGCCAAACTGTAAGTCGGTTGCTACACACCATTTCAAATTGATTTTTTATTCCTTATTTAAAAGATAATTACAACAAATGGAATACTGATTCTTATGTTAAAAAGCTTGTTGGTAAATAAGTTGCTAAAGCCAAGCTTGTTTTTTAATCCAGTTCCAAATAGGAAGTCAGAGAGTCTGGACTTTTGTTTTGCCGAGAGAAGTCACATACTTCAGTGAAATCGCCATTGACATGTGAGCTATTAATTACTTCGTTAGTTTTGAGTATATTAAATTATTACTGATTTACCTTTTAACTTTCTGTTCAATTTGAACTGACGCTCCCCTGTAGTAATTTTCACATCGTGATGATCTGTTTAAAAATATTCGATTTTATTTAAAAACCCGCCAAACTATCGATTGATTTTATTAGTTTCTAACTATTTACTTCCTTTTTAAGCTAAACACGACCTTGAGTTTTAAAATATTATTTTGTTTATGAATTAGAGTCTCATTTTCTGGTTTCGTAATTTTTTAATAAAATAATTTAATTGTCACCACAATTCTTTTTTTCATTTCTTTTTTTTTACTTATTTTATTTATTTAGTAAAAGATTATACATTTATATACATTATTTAAGAAATATTTTGACTACCCAACCAGGAGGATTACCATTTAAGGACAGTCAAATTAGGATGAGTATTAACATTGGAACATGGTGGTTTATGTAGCCGCTATAAAAATATATTAAAAATAAAAAAATAAAAAAAGATTAAAACATAGTAACTGTTCTTTGTTTAGCAAACTTAAAAAATATATATTAATTACTTATGTAGATAAATATAACAGAGGATTAAATCATAAAGGTTATCTGTGTAAGCATTGCATATCATGGTCCTACACATATGGGATGTTTAAAATAAAAAAAGAGAAGAGAAAGAATTAAAAAATAATAATGATAATAAATTAAATAACTAATTAATACAAAAAAGATAACCGTGGTTTGTTTAGCATAGTTTTTTAAATTATCATAAAAGTAAATGATTAAAACATAAAGGTATCTGGTGTTTGCATTTCAAATTATAGTCCTACGTACACATTTTGTATAAATGAGAACTAGAAAGAGAACAGAAAAATATTTAATAAATCAAACAATAAATACATGATTATTACTGTTGTTTGATAAGTAAAGTATTAAAATAATAATGAAATATTACGTATATTTACTTTTAACTGGTGTTTGCATTGCATAAGCCTACTAATATATTTTGCATAAATATGAATAACAAAGAGAAGAAATAGAATAAAATGAAATATCCAATTAAACATAAGATTAACTGCTGCTTGGTTAGCATTATAATTTAGAAGTAATAGGTAGGTACATATATATACATAATGATAAAGATTAGAATATAAAGGTATCTTTAACATGGTTTATTTTTTTGTTGGAGTTTTATTCTAAATATTAATGTTATGTTAAATGTTGTACCATTTTAAAGCATTACAACCTGTGAAAACATTATCACAAGCGGTGATTAATTATCAGTTATTTCAATTTTGGAGGCGGGTATGGGTACCGCCACAGTGGCGTAGCTATCATTGGTGAAACCCGGGGCGGATACGGCGGATAACGTGGTTGATGTCACCCCCCCCCCCCTCCATTAAAGTTGACAAATACTAATTTTGACTCATAAAAAAGGGGGGGGGGTGTGGCTAGAGAATTGTGATTGGGGGGGGTGCCACCCAACCGAGTGTCACGCCCTCCTCAGGTGGCACTCGGGGCGGTCAGCCTCCCCCCGCCCCCCCTTCGCTACGCCACTGCCGCCACCCATTTATTGGATAACCAACACCTCTGCCATAGGTCACCCCAAGTGGTTTGCTACGTTTAGTGACTTGGCAAAGGTGCCCGGCTTCATGGGGTGAGATTTGTCTAGGTCTTGGCGACGGATGTGTTTTCTCACCTAATGCATGGCAGGCAGGATCAGGAGAGACTGGTTGAAGGAGACCTTTTGACCTCTCCAGCCGGACTCCTCACCTTGCACCAGGGATGGATTCATACGTCCGTGTTTCCTGGACACATTGAACCCCGGATTCCTCCTACTCACCCTCATACCTTATTCCTTCCCAGAACTTCACTTTCCCTTTCTTTCCATAAAAAGACCCTCCACATAGCATCCATAAAGATGACGTAGGCCCTGAGAGATTTTTTTTTCCTCGCGGCCTCCTGTATGGAGTCAATGTAAAAAAGTTATTTATCATAAAAAATAAACAATTATATAAAATAACTAAAATTATTATAAAATAAGTAATTGTTGCATAAATTAAAAAAAAATTATCAAGGAGAAACTGCGATATCTAAATAATAAAAAAATAATGTATTACCAATAAATATATATTTTTATATATTGATGTGAAAATAAATTTACCAGATGACTATTTAAAAAATAAAATTAGGTTATCAATAATATTTAATTGCTTATTAAAACTATTTCTAATTTCTAAAAATTTAAAGATATCAAACTTTAAAACAGGAAAAAGTTTTCGTCAACTGGACCGTGTGCCGCGTCAGAGACTTCATTGGACTCACCGTCTGCACTAAGTGCCAAATGATTGGACACTCGTACAAATACTGCAGAGACACTCTCAGATGTGGACACTGTGCCGAAGAGAACCACACCACCGAATCTTGTCCTAATACCGCGGCCAAACCAGTGTGCGCAACGTGCGCTAGATTCGGAAAGCCAGCTGCGCATTCGACTGGAGATAGGGACAACTGCCCTGCCTACAAAGCTGCACTAAAAAAGGACCTTGCTACGATCGACTATGGCGTCCAATAATTATTATTTTGAGGAGGACAATGAGGTTGATTTTTTCAAAACCAGTGATCTTCAAAAATGGTTTGAGGACAAAAAACACAGTGCTGCAACACAAAAGGGTTGCAACAGGGAACAAGTAAATATTGTGCAACTAAACTTAAGGTCCATTTCCAAATACTGGGACACTCTTAACATCTATCTTAATACATGCTGGAAGCATATAGATATTTTGATGTTATGTGAAACAGCAATTACAAATGACCTTACTTGTCTCTACGAAATTCCTGGTTTCAAATCTTATAGCTATTGTCGAATAAAAAAAACAGGAGGCGGGATATTATTATATGTTAGAGATGAAATCACTTTTCTACAAAAATCACTAGAAACAAAATATTTTGAAAGTGTATTTGGCATCATAACTTTACCTAGTAATATATCAATGAACATTTTAGCAATATACCGCCCTCCAAATCATAGTAAATCACTGTTTCTGAATGAAATCTCATCCATATTATCAAATGCTATCAACCCCTTGGAAAATATTTTATTTTTTGGAGACATTAATTTAGATTTATTAAACCCTCAAAACCCGGTTATTATGTCATACGAAAACATATTATCTAGCCATTTTTTAATAAAGTGTATCAATGATGTAACAAGGGAAGCATTAGTAGCCGGTAATATTACACGCACATGCATAGATCACATTTTTGTAAGATTCAATAGCAGGCAGAAACAAGCTGACGTACTTTCATCTTGTATTTGTGATTTTACTATAGCAGATCACTTTGCGACAGCTCTCAACATTACATACAGTAGTGCAATTACAAAAACTAAACAACGCAGGGAAAGTATTTCAATATTATCTCAAAAACGAATTGATAAATACATACCTAGTTATAATTGGAAAGCCCTGCTTGCGGAACAAGATTGCGTTGACGTATATAGTAAATTCAAAAATATGTTTAATGACCTGTACGAAAAAAGTAAAATCAATTTCTATCCAAAACCTAAAAGAAGACCGTTTGCAATAAAATTATGGGTAACGGATGATATTTTAGAAAAAATTAAAATAAGAGACTCCCTATACAGAAGATGGAAAAACTCACCTACCAATAAAACTTACGAAATAAACTACAAATTATCCCGAAATACTGTTTCCAAATTAATCACAAAAAGTAAAACTGCATATTTTAATGAACATTTAAAAACCATTTCAGCAATTCTAAAAAAACGTGGGATCAAATAAACAAGTTATTGGGACGTAAAACAAAAACAAACTGCGATGAAATTATTTCAAAGTATATGCTAAATAGTAACGGCCAAACAGAGGAAATCGTAGTAAATAGATTCGCTGAGTACTTTTCAAACAGTATCAGCTCGATGTTACACAAATGTGACTACAAAGCGTCTAACATAGCTCCCGTTGAGTTGCCGCATAGCATGTACCTGCCCAGAGCTACGTGTGAAGATATACGCAGGATTGTCGGTCAACTTAATAATTCTAAGTCGCCGGGGATTGACAATATTCGAATGTTCGACATTAAAAAACATATAACTATTCTATGTCCGGTAATTACCCACTTAATTAATAAAATTTTGTCGCAAGCAGTTATACCTGATGAGCTTAAATGTAGCATTATTAGGCCAATATACAAAGGGGGAAAACATTCTGAAATAGAAAATTACAGACCAATCAGTATACTGCCAGCTATTGAAAAAATTCTAGAAAAATACATCTCCGTAAATTTAATAAAATACCTAGAAAGTTTCTCCATTATTGATCCCAACCAATACGGATTTCAAAAAAATAAAAGCACAGAATTGTTACTGCAGGACTTTTCCAATTACGTAAATCAAGAACTCAATAATAAAAAACATGTACTGGTTTTATTCATAGACAATTCTAAAGCGTTTGATACCATTGATCCGAAAAAATTATTACAAATATTGGAGGCGATAGGAATTAGGGGAAAATTACTAGAACTATTCAAAAACTATTTAAACAATCGACAAATTAAAGTTAAACTCTTCCAAACTTACAGCAAAGCTAAATTTATGTCAACAGGAGTCCCGCATGGGTCAATTCTCGGCCCAACATTATATATAATATTTGTTTCACTTATGAATAAAATTTTCACATTTGTTAAACATTACGTTTATGCTGATGATACGGCGCTAGTCATTTCGCATGAAGAATTATCAATTGCAATAAAACTCATGCAGCACGACTTCTTTTCCTTACAGAAATGGTCTCATGATGCGGGTCTTATAATTAATTAAAAAAAAACCAAAATAATGCATATACGATCTCCACATGCCAAATATACCATTACGCCTTTAATTAAGTCGCATACATTTGAGTGTATACACAATTCTTCACAGTCGTGCAAATGCGAAACCATTGAACTTGTGCAAACGTATGTATATTTGGGGATAACAGTAGATACGCATATGAAATGGGATATTTACATAAGCAACATCTGCAAACGCCTGCGAGCTATTGCGGGACGAATTTATAAAATTAAATATTTTATGCCCATAAGTACATTGAAAATAATCTATTTGTCACTAGCGGAATCTACTATCAGATACGGAATAACTTCTTGGGGAAACTCGTGCAAGACAAATATAGATTACATTCAAACAATTCAGAACTCTATGACTAAGCTCTTGGTAAGCAAAAGCATTTATGCACAAAGAAGAAACATAAAATTATTATATGAGTCAATTAGTATATTACCTGTGCGAGGGATATTATGGTTTAAAATTGTATGCCAAAACCTATTGTCGGATTCAAAGTACAAGGAAAAGGTAGATCATGCATATGGCACTAGATTAATTAAAAATGAGGGGTTGTTCATTCCCAAAATTGTAAATAAATACGGACAACGGACATTCGCTTATCTTGTCCCTACCATATTTAATAAGATGCCAATGAACATAAAAAACGAATCAAATTGCACCACTGATTTAAAAAAAAAACTGAAAAAATGGCTAATAGATCAAGACTTTTTATATTGAATTTTGTTTTCATCTTGTGTATAATATAACTATGAGTAATTTGCCTGTATTATATCTGTCTGTCTTTGTATTTTATGCTTTTGTATTGTAATTACTTAAAAGTTATTCTTCTGTTTCTATTTTCTATATTGTGGTTTCTTGTTATAATTGTTCTTCTGTGTTATATTAATATTGTTAAATCGACCTGCTGACAAACTGCTCTGGCAGTTTAGCGGGTGCTTAAAATGAAGAATAAAAAAAAAAAAAAAAAAAAAAAAAAAAAAAAGCCCATTGTATTTTTATGTAAAAAAAATTGTTGACAAATTCACAATAATTATTATTGTTCAAACACTTTAGAAGACCAGTATTTAAATTTCTAAAACTGAAGTAGTTCAGTCAGTTTTTTGTAATATTAGTAGGATTTCGGTTAAAAATGTACTATTCAAAATGGGGTAGCAAAAACGTCAAAAATGACCGATGTTTTTTTTTTTATTTCCCCTCCTTAGTTTGATCAGTTTAATCAACGTCATTTGATTATTCACATTTTACAATTATTAATTGCGAAATTATTAAAGTCCTTAATTTAAATTAAAGCTGATTTTATTTTTATAATAAGTGGAAAGGATTTAATTCCAAGGGGCATTAATTGAACAAGGGATTATTATAAAATTTACATACCATTTTCAACCACCTCGTTTTAAATGAAGTCTAAATTGTGTGACAATCTGATAAGTATCTGCATAGTGTTGTAATTTAGCGGGTACTTCCGGAAACCCCGCGTTCATAATTGGATATATCCGGAAACCTGTTGTGCAAATGCCTAGATCTGAATAACCGATAGCTCGACAGAATTTTTATTCCAAGTTAAAGTTTTTTTTTACATTAACTCCACAACTTTAAAATAATTTCCCTCTTGGCCTATTTCATCTTTGAGGATGATGTGTGAAGCGTCTTTTTAAACAGAGGAAGTAGTGAACATGGGTCTTAAGATTGTCTCCGTCCTCTCCTTAAAAATTCCAGACAGAGGCCGAGGAGAGAGATAACTCTCATTTCGCCAATTCGTTCCAAAGCCGAGCTGTTAAGCTCAAGGACGAGGGGTATAAGCGACCCATTCTCATGTAACAAATGTCAACCGTGTACATAATATGTTCGGCGCGCATTCGGCGTGTTTCCCGAATGTCGGTAATTCATCGACCGATGTCGAGGACATCAATGCAGCTAGTTTTTCGGAGCATCTTCCATTAAAAAACCGGTAAAATATGGATAGCATTCCCGACGCGACGCATATGCTATAAAGATTGCAACACGTTTATTTAAGATAGGAGAATCTATCAAACAGACCGCCCATGTCTACACACGGCTGAGGGTTTTTTCAGGTATTTTTGGGGATCCAGACTAGAAGTGGCTGCCAAATTCAACCGTGGGACGCATTTGCAATATGTACAGAGATAGCAGTTGTGTACTTTTAAAGTGCCTGTGGACCCTGCACAGTACGCCCAGTTTCTGAGAGGCTAACTTTAATTCCTAGAACTCCGTCTAATTTTATTAGAAATATTCTTAAACTAGAAAACCTAAAAAGAGTGTACTATGCTATTCTTCAATCTATATTACAATACGGTATTACAGGCTGAAGAGGAAAATATGATTTAATTTTATCTTGTCAAAATAATTCAAAGATTGATAATAATTAAGATTATCCTGAAAAAACCATCTGCATTTTCTACTGAAAACATCTTTTTAATATTCAATGTAAATACAATACACAAAATATATTTAAAAAAAATATTCAATACAGCAAACTTTCAAATAAATACAGCTAAATAACTTATATTTCAATATATCAGCAAGATATCAGGATAACATTAAAATCCCAAAATTTAATACCAAGTATATTCTAAATACCTATCATGAATTAAAATAATCATGAATTCCAACTTAAATTGAAAAATTAACTGAAACTATTCTAAGCGCCATATCCATCATTATTATATCTTTAATTATTTTCTATTTATTGATATATTTTGAATTTTTCTTGAGCCAGAGCCTTATCTCTTTATGGTTAGGAAAGGATATTTTTATATTCAATTGCAACTCTGTATAACATGTAAAAAATTTGTACATAAAAATATTAAATAAATCAATTATATTCAATCAAATGTATTAATTTTATTATTAATTACTGCGGGTACGTATTAGGTATAAATATATAAGTAAAAAAAAAACAAATTTACTAATCAAATATAAAAACATTTTTACAATAATGCTTAAATTTATTTTGACCTGTTTATTGTATAACTTAATATTGCAGATCGATGTTATATTTACCTAACAACTAAGGTAATCTTTAATAACCTGCAGCTCATAAGGTTTTCCAAGCGGAATAATTGACTGCATAAAGTGATTTAAACCCCCGTAAAAAATATTTTAATGAAACGCCATCTCATTATTTCTTATAAGAATCACGCTCGAGGGAATTTCTTGAAAGCTAAATATACCTATACAATATAATTTTACGGGACCAGAGAAAACTTATGCCGCAAAAATATATTATTTCTCGCAAGCCATTTCAACTATTTTAAATTCTTTATTACTAAAGTTTTAGGGCTTTTCATTCCATTTGACATTTTTTTATAGTCAAATAAGAAAGAACAAAAATCGTGTTGGCTGCAAAATGAATTTTACGGGCTTTAACGGGAAGTTTGCTCAGGAGAAATCAACCTTACATGAGTTATTACTGCATTTGGCGAACTTAATAAAAGCGCGCTGTATAACCACATTTTTTAACAAAGTAGGTCATTAAACAAACCCCCTCATGTTTAACTCGACTAACAATGATTGGAGTCATGCAGATTTTCATGTGAATTGGAAAACCAACTTACGTTTAAATTTCAAATGTTTATTCTAAGTTAAAGTCTGAAGCATTACAAATGGTAGAAGGATTATGATTATTTTTCAACATTGTAATTCATACCATCATTGTCAAGTTCACCAAGATAAAAATTCAAAGAAGCTTTAACTGGCAGCGACTAAAATACTTATTTGATGTAAAAAGTAAATTTCATTGATGCTGCGAAGGGATCATACACCCATAAGTTTTGGCTCAAACTCAAATAATTTACAGACAATTATGTACAACAATGTACATATGTATAATACAATAATGCACAATTAACTTGGGAGGCGGGAGTACAATTTATTGAATAACCAACACGTCTGCCATAAGTCACCCAAAGTGGTTCGCTACGTTTGGTAACTTAGCAAGGGTTCATAGTGGATCCGAAACTTGGCAACGGATGCATCTGCCCACCAACTGCATAGCAGGCCAGATCGTAAGAGACTTATCGGAGACCTTTCGATCTTTCCAGCGGTACTCTCCCGAAACACCGCTTTCCACCGCAGTGGACTCACAGACACCTAGATTTCTACCCACCCCTCATAACTTTTTCCTTCCCAGAACTTCCTCTCTTTTTTTTCTAAAGAAGCATCAAAATCACTAAACAGAGCGACCCGAAAGATGATACAGGCTCGAGGAAAATTATTTTTTCTCACGACCTCCTGTGTGAAGCTAAACTTAAAAAGACCACTGCATTAGTAGTAATAGAGTGAACTTAATTTTATATACTTTTTTCGAAACATATTACGATAAAAATAAAACTTTTCTACCAACTGAGCATCGTTAGATATCTGAAATATAGCCTTGTCGAAAGACCACAATTTAAAATTTAAGCGCGTTGCCGTGTTAAGTTACCAGATACTTAATGGCGAACCATCTTTTTCCATCTCCTTCCCCACCTCACTTTTTTATGTGAATTCCGCACAAGAGACCCGACTGCTCCCAACCGTCTGGAGCAATGAGGCTATGGCATCCACAATTGTGGTATCTACGTTTTAAGGCTGGGGGTGAAAGAGAGGGGAAGAAGATGAAATTATGGAAGTACCTGGCTATTCATATCTGATCGCCAAACACGGCTAAAGCCATTTCAAGCAAAGTTTTAATTCTGAACGATGGTCTTACTGGGCAATAGTGAGCGCATTTTGTACTCTGGAACTCAAATTCATCGAATAAAATTTATTTGCGCACGCCGGTATTCGAATTGCTAATCGAGAGCCTTATCTGTCGACGACGGAGACAGTCTTACCTAACGTAAACCTATCTAACAACGCATCTCATTTGTGGATGCCATAGCCATGCTAGTTCGGGATAGTGGGGAATCTTAACCAGAATTCAAAATACAACAATTTTTTTTTACAAATAAACTATAGGTTATTATGCAAACTATTAAAAAATCGTTGTTTTCACTTTTTTCTTCACAGAATACACGAGCCAACAAATTATTTTACTGAAATTTTGAAAAAAAATAATCTACGATCAAATCGTTGGTTTTCACACGTATGCTCGCACGGCCTAGTCAAAGCTGTTTTTATTTCGTAATCTAAAGCTGAAATTGTCGTAAAAAGCAGACCTGAGTGACCGAACTGTTCGTTATAGATTCGGCATGAAAAATAAATCAACACGGCCAATCTCCTCCTGCCTACTCCTTCAAGAACTAGTCGGGTAATTTGGCCGTTAATCTTTAAGCGATCGCCTGCCGGAAAGTAAGGCGGAAATCCATTGGCGCGCCCCGACCTCCCCCGCCCCCGGCTCTGAGGCGCACTGGTTCAGAGGCGCACTGACTTCCGGGGCAAATTATTTTTATTTAAAATATATACATATAACAGATTTAAAGGAAAACATGTGGCTCATAAAACTAATAACAATGAATTAATTTATTGTTAACGAAACTACCCGACTCAATAAAGAAAAAAAAAACTCGTGTTTGAATTTTGGAGTGGTGCCATTGTAAAATAAGTTCAGAAATTATGTTATTAGAAGTAGTTATATTTAAAAAAAAAACTTAAGTACAAGTAACAAGTAACTTACTACATTGTAACAAGTTTACATAATGAACATGAATAAATTAAGGGTTGCTAAAATTAGATACACAATATAGATAAAACAGGTAAAATAGGTATAGAAATAAAAAATAATATTATTGCATTTGATTGGTAGGTGGGCGGTAAGTACATAGAGTTGGTTTAAAAACATTGATGTGGTAATTTTGACCAACTTACAAAATTCTCTAATTTTTATAATAGTGATTAGACAACAAGTTTCAATTTAGAAGGCTAGTTTGTTATAACCAACACCTCTGCTACAGGTCACCCCATCTAGTTCGCTACGTTTAGTGACTTAGCAATGGTGCCCGGATTCGTGGATTGAGCTTTGTCCGGGTTTTGACGGTGGATACATCTGCCCACCAATTGCGTGACAGGCCAGTTCGGAAGTGACTGATTGAGGGAGACCTTTTGATCACTTTAGCAGGACTCTCTAGGAATATCGCATTGCACCGCAGTGGGAGAGTTGGATCCATACATGGACACACTGACTCCCAGATTCTCTGACTTACAACATTCCGACCCATTCTGATTTTTCAAAATGGAAAATCGTGTTGCATGTAACCTACCCATTATTATTTGTAATAACAAGCATCACTACGGATATTTATTTTCCGATTCCAATAGTATTTATTTGATACATACCTTGTTATTTATCTGTAGTACCCATGACTTGTAAAACTTGATCTTTATTTGAGGTTTGAACGCCTTTTGCATAACTATCTATATTTTTAAGATTTTCTAAATACTTTCGGCGAAGAAAAGAATCGGTCCTTTTGCAAAAAAAAAAACATTTTAAAAGTATCTGTCCTTTTCTGGAGGCAGTATTGAGTTTGCGAAGGGATTGCTAAAGTTTAGATTAATGAAGGAAATTACATTTTAAAAACGATATTTGTTTTGAGGCAAAATGAAAATGTTTATTTTATGTATTTTTTATTTATTTGAATTTTATTTTAGTAATTTGTACATTTAAGGTTACAAATTTCTAATTTATTATTATATTTCATATTGCAGCTAATTAATTATAATATTTCAAATTCACTATATTTTTTCTTGTTTTATATAGCTCCTACAATACAACTTGAAATGTTCAATTGTACGTATTACGTATTGCGTAAATAATACTGTAAAATTTTACCTGCCGCACTTAATTGTCGGTATTGGTGGGTGGTATTTTTTACAATTTATTCTTTGGTTCCCAGTTCAGCCCTGTCCCCTGGCACCTTAATTATTTATTCCTCTCCCCATCCACCCTTGAGTTATCACCCACACAACAAAACCGTCTGTCAAATTCAAACACCTACAATTTTTGTTGGATAAGACACCTTTATCTTAAGACTTTGCATATTTTTTTAAGAGGAAAATTTTTAAGGACTTTATTTACTACATTGTGTTATTTTATCAGTGGCGGTTCATCGTATTTACAAAACATTCACAGTTGAAATGAAAATATTTTCTTAATTATACAGCTTGTGTTTTTTTAACAGGAGAGTTTGAATCATATTTATAATTATGTTTTGGGGAGATTAACGCTGTGGGAACCGAATTAATTCCTGCGGTTATAAAAACCTAACGATTTTCGTAAATTATTTAAGAATTATAAAAGTTTGGAGCATTCTAAAAAGAAATGCCGTTTTTTTAACAAAAGACGAGAATGTTTAAAGATTCATCTTAAAAGTAATTTATTTGATTAAAATACCTGATATATTTGCTCAAAAATGACACATATGCTGGTCACCTAAACTATAATTTATATATTATATTCACACATCTTATCAAACTTGATATAAAATGCTTTTTCTTGTGCATGTCTCAACAGGAGATTTCCGTATAGAGAAATACGTAGAATTTTTGAGAAAATGTCCCGGTTAGCTTTTGTACAATTCTTCTTACTTGTTATCAAATTTTTAAAAAATGTATTAGTTTTGAGTATTCCGTTGAAATACTATTTTATTTATTTAAGAAATATAAAGTTATGTAAATTGATTTTACATTTAACAGTAAATAGTGCAGGTTAAATACCATTTTAATTTTTTTTTATGATTACGGAAAGACGCAAGTAGATATTGATAGTATAATATTATATATATTAAGTAAAAAATGAATAAAAATAATGAATAAAAAACAACACATAAATAACAATTTTGATTTAAGTTGTGATGGAAAACGTAACATTGTAAATATAATTTGATTTTAAACTTAGAAAAATATTAATATCTATATATTAGGGAATTGTAAGATTTGCAGATTCGTTTATAGTACGTATTTCGATTAGAATTATTGTACATAAAATAAGTCATTCGATCTGGTATTGCGTTCAGGGCAACGAAATGCAATCCTTTCTAATTGGCTGAAGAGTCAATAAAGCAGTTTACATTCTTTTCCTTAAACAGTATTTCAATTTTTTTTCTATTTGCAAAGAGCAATAGGGTTACACTGATGATTTAAAAATGATTCGACGGGCGTTTCAAATTTTTTTTTAATATTTTCAATTCGGATATAAGTTTGATATTGAGGATTCCAAATGACAGACTCAAATTATGAGATCTTACATATACCATTTAGTTCAAGGGTAATATGTTTATTGAATGGTTTTGTGATGCGTAGAATAAAGCTCATTTCTTTATAGGTTTTTTCTTATGTGCATTTAAAATGATATTTTAATTTTAATCCAGAAATTGTGTGAGAGGATGGGTCTACCATGGACGGGGGCCGAACAATCAGCACAAGATAGGGACGTGTGGAGGAGCCTCGTCGATGCTATGGGTCCCCGACCCGAATAAGGCAAGGGGAAGAAGATGATGATTATGAAATGTAATTAAGATTCAGGTACACCAAGGTATCTTGATTTTTTTCTACTCGCTGAAGAGACGCGTAGTTCAGATGGTAAATATAAATGATTGGGTGATTTTTCATGAAAGTGTTTTCGCATTACACTTATTTATGTCTAGAAAAAGTGTAATTTTCCACGCAATATTAACTAATTATTCTTTTTTATCTTTTAGTGAGCCGCGGAATTCTGAGAAAAAAATTGTTGTGCCGTGGGTGTGAAAAGACGTAGACATTGTGCAAATATATAATTGTGTTTTTGATAATATTATCATTAAAAAAAACATGAAATGCCTAGGTAGTGACTTTTGCTCTTCATTTTTTTAGAAGTTTTCCACGAATACATTTTTAATGTTAATAATAATAAGGTTTTTACAAATCATAGAATTTTGGATCTCTTGTTGATTTTTAAGCTCAATAAAGTTTTTCATTTAAATAATTCAGTATAAAATAATATCTTCATTTAAATAATTCAGTATAAAATAATATCTTCACTTAATTAATGTACATAAGATATTATATCTGTTAATTAAACATTATTAAAATTTAGTATTAAATTAAATTAACATTATACTAAAGTTGTGCTTACAAAAGAAATCTGATGAAATTATGTATTTTAAAAAAAATTATGTGACATTCATTTAAATGTAAAAGTTATCGAAAATTTTCCTAAATTTCGGTAATATTATTTAAAAATATTTCTTACGTTAGATTCACACAGGAGTCCCTGAAGAAAATAAAATCCCCAGGGCCTATGTCACCTTAGGCTCCTTAGGGGATGCTGTGTGAAGGGTATTTTTAAAGAGAGGAAGATCTGGGAAGGAAAAAGGTATGGGATGTGGGTAAGAATCTAGTGGTCAATGTGTCCACGAATAACGAACTTATATGTTAATCCATCCCTTCACTTGCGGTGTAAGGCGATGGGTCGAGACAGTCCGACTAGAGAGGTCAAAAGGCCTTCCTCAACCATCACTGAATCTATCCTTCCATGGATCGTCCTTCGTCTATTTATCCTTATCCTATCTTCCTCTTGCCCCCCCGCTCACAAATAGTTTTTTTTACATTTGCTTCACACAGAGGGCCCTGACGAAAAAACAATCCATCAGGGCCTATGTAATCTTTGGGGCAGCTATGTATGTAGAGGGTTATTTTTAGAAAGGAAGGAAAGGAAGATTTGGGTAGGAAAAAGTGTTGTTGGAATCTGGTGGTCAATGCGCCCAGGAGTGATGGAAGTAGGACCCAAAATGAGGTGATGTTCATCTTTACATAGTATAAAATGAGTCGCTCAAAATGTATGTGCGCTTACATTGCAATGGATTTTCATGATGTTTTCACCAATAGATAGGGCCATTCAAGAGAAAGATTTGTATGTATAATACATGGATATTATAGTAGAGAAAAGCTGAGAAATTCAAAGAAAATATCTTCTTTACATAGTATGAAGTCGCTCAAAATGTATTTGCGTTTAGATCTTTGAAACAATGCTTTTCATGCGGTTTTCACTAATAGATAGGGGGTAAAGCTATCTTTTGCAATGACCATTAATAAGTGACACGGCCAAACATTCAACGTTGCTGGCTTAGATTTGAGCGTTGAGTGTTTCTCACACGGCCAGTTATATGTCGCGCTTTCGAGAGCAACATCTAAAGAAAACATGTTTGTACTCATGAAAAAACAGCTGTTAATATTGTATATAAAGATATCTTGTAATAATAATAATAATAATATTTGGATGACTTGTATAGCGCCGTTTTTGTGAAAAATCACCTCAAGGGCGCTGTACAAATTTATAAAACGTTTATACAATCTTATTTTAAACTATATACAACAACATCTTATGGCTAAAAATTGCATCCATCGGTTCATCGATCACCGATACGAAACTATATGTGCAATGATTTGACCAATGAACGCGATGCTGCTGTAAAAATGCACTGTACAGGCAGAAAATATATACAAGACCATACTTACCTGGAGGGTCACTAGAGATTAACACTGTTATTGTTTATTTAGAGCAATTAAGACACAGTTCGCACGCAGAGGACATAATTGGGAACTATAATTATAATATATAAAATGTTCTGTAATGAGCGTATTTTGAAAACAAAAGCAAAATTTTATGATACTCCGATAGGTATTTTTATTTAAGGGTATGAGAGCCCAAAAAGGTACGTTTTTAATTTGGACCTAAATTCTATTGGGCTTGTTATGTATCTAAGTTCCGGTGGGAGTTTATTCCAAGCCTTAGGTCCAGACACTCCGAAAGCGCGATCTCCAAATTTCGTATTTGGCTTGCGTTTAGGTTCCATTAGTCTGCCTATAGCTGATGATGTTGCTGATCTAAGGGTTGACTGCCTCAGACCAGTATTTTCTGGGACACATAGTTCAGAGATGTAAGATGGGGCCATTTCATTAATTGATTTAAACACCATCCAGCACAATTTGTACTGGATTCTTTGAGGGCACTTGAGCCAGTGAAGATTACGAAGGTGTTCTGAAATATGTGAATATTTAGAGACTCCGGTTATGAGTCGAGCGGCTGCATTAAACACGGATTGAAGTTTGTCAGTTTGATATTTTGGAAGGCTAGCGTAGATACCGTTACAGTAGTCGAGCCGTGAGTAGGAGAGTAGTTTTGTTGCTTCTATAGGAAGATTTCTTCGGACTGACTTGAGTTGTCTTAGGTGAAAAAAACCATTGCTTACAGTCGTATTTATTTGCTTTTTAAGCGAAAAGTTTGAATCCAGATTAACGCCAAGAAGTTTGACTGTTGTCTTTGGAGTGCAGAAAAAATAAACTTGCTGATCGTCAGCGTAGCAGTGGGATAAGAGACCAAATGACTCGATTATTTTGGCGACATCATTTGTAAAAAGGATGAAAAGAAGTGGACCTAAAACGGATCCTTGGGGTACTCCTGAAGAAAGTGTTGCGAAGTTAGAGAGTTTATTTCCAACCTTCACGGCTTGTAAGCGATTGGATAGATATGACGCCAGCCAATTTTTAGTGTCTGAAATCAAACCAAATGTTTCCTCCAATCTCTTAATGAGGAAGTCGTGATCAATCGTATCAAACGCTGCGCTCATGTCTAAGAGTGAGATAAGTGCTAACTTACCCGACTCTATGGCTAGAGTTATATCTGATAGCATACGAAGAAGTCCGGTTTCTGTTGAATGAAACCTTCTATATGCGGATTGTCGATTTGTTAATAATTTATGTGTATTCAAGTGACTGGTAATTTGGGCAGCAGCAATTTTCTCCAGGATTTTTGACACGAAAGGTAGATTTGAAACCGGTCGATAATTACCTAAGTTATCGGAGTCTAGTTGTGACTTTTTTAGTATTGGTGTTACTACAGCTGATTTTAGTAGTTCAGGGAAATCACCTGTACTGAGTGATTTATTAAAAACATGAACTAAGAATGGAGCTAAGACAATGGAACATTTTTTTAATAACCAAGTTGGTATGGGGTCAAGACCACACTGCTTATTTGGCGAACTTGAAATTATCCTCTTTACTTCGTCCAGCGTTGTAGGTTTGAAGGAAGACAAATTTCCTTTAGAATTAATAGTGAATATTGGCGGAGGGGCATGAGATGTGGAAGCACGAATGGTTTCAATTTTTTCCCGAAAAAACTTTGAGAAGGCATCCGGGGTGATATCTATTTTAGCTGGAACAGTAACTTCAGAAATAACAGTCTTTATTGAGTTCCAGAGACGTCGTGGATTGGCTCGCTCAGAGTCAACCTTTTCATTCCAGTATTCTGACCTTTTGGAATTTATTTTGCTCATGGATGTTTTTGAGCAAGGATCCACTCATCTCTTGAAGTCACTGCAGAGTTTTTCCTATATGACCTCTCTAATTTCCGCATAAGTCTTTTCTGATTTCGGCATTCATCATCAAACCAGCCGTCAGACTTTCGAACTTTACGTGTTTTTGACGTCGTCGGAGCATATTTATTTAATAGAGATAAAAGTGTTATATTGTACGTCTCGACAAGTTCTGTTGGCGTCTTTGTTTCCCAAAAATCGGGTGTACATAATAGAGAGGTCTGAAGTTCTTCCAGAAAATCACAAAAGCTAAATTTACGCCATTCCCTTGATATTATTGTTCTATATGGTATTTTAGGCGGGTTAAAATCAATATCAGTGCACACTAGCCGATGGTCCGATAGTCCTATATCACGAACATCTGCTAAGAGCGGCGAACCACTCTTCTTTGAGATAAGTATATCCAGTGTACCACCAGCATCGTGAGTTGGGACGTCAACCCATTGGCAGCATCCAAAGCTGGCTAATAAATCTAAGAATTTAATAGTGTTTGGTGATGTCACGCGCTCAAGATGAATATTAATGTCACCTGTAATAATGAGTGATTCAAAGAGTCCGACTGAGAGCTCCAAAAATCGCGAAAACTCATTATAGAATTCTACAGAGATTGGTTTTGATCCGGGCCTGTACAGAGTACAGAGTATAAACGACGCTCTTGAAGAAGAAACCCTACATCCAATGTACTCAAATGTGCTAAAACTACCTAGAGCTACTTTAGTTAGCCGCAATCCTTGTTGGGCTATTATCGCGACACCACCGTGGTTCACGTGCGAGATGTTGTTTGATGGTTCTTCCGTACTTGGTCGGGCTTTCTCGAACACAACATACCCCAGAGCTTGAAGTTTCTTAATCGAGTTCGAGTCACTGTTCTCATGCCACGTTTCTGTAATGGTAAGAATATGAAGTTTTTCATCTCTGAAAACATCGTCCACTGCCTCTAGTTTGTTATTGAGGGATCGCGCATTCCAGGAACCAATCGCAAGCTGTCTGCTTTTATAGTTGGCATGTCGTTCTAATCGGATTTCATTAAAGTTGTGGAATTTATCAGAATCGGGGAGGGATTTGGTCGCTAGGTAATTCTGTTCTTCGGTTGAAGTGACTCCTCGAAAACAGTCTACAGACGGATAGTTATTATTATTACTATTAATATTATTATTATTAATTTTTGAAATGTTTAGTTCCTTCCTGCATAAGTATTTTGTTTTTTGTCCTCCACGGCACCCTCTATATCTTAATTTCACGTTAGGATCACGGGCTAGTTTGTGCAAGTTTATTTTTGCGGTCACTAAGGGGTCCAACAATGCACTTTCACTTTTAAAACTTAATAGTGTTGTTCGGTCATACCAAATTTGAGTGTTTTCAATCTGCACGGCATCACTAAGTATTGTATCACATTGTTCCTTTCTGCTGCACAGATCGTTTTTGGTTTTACGTCCTGCTCTGCGGCCTCGGAATCTATTTTTATGGGTCGAAGTATTTTCGCATCTGAGGTTATATAGCGAGAGCTTTGCAGCTATTAGGGGATCCAGAAAAACACTTTCACTGTTAAGACTGAGCAGTGTTGACCGGTCATATAAAATAATGTTTACAACCATCCTAGCTCCGAAGATACCCCTAATAAATCACTTTGAACACTTGACACTGTAGTATAGACTAATCATAGTATTATTAAATCAATCCACACTGCCCCACATTAGTATCTACATTGCACCCGTCCAAAGCCGGGCGGGTCGCTAGCATAAAATAATTTAAAAATTAAAGTTACAAAAAAATGCAAAAATTGAATCTTTCAAAATCGAAATTTTCTCCTTTCTTGATTTGCATCAAAAGCCATAGCACACAAAATACAAGTCACAGCATACAACACAAGCAAAGAGAAACATGTCAAGTGAACAAATTGCCCGAACAGTAACACCAGCGTCGGCTACAGAATAGCACAGCATGTCACCAGAACAAACAAACACACCAGCCCACCACACTCAGCGTGACGAAACCGACTGTTAATTACTGACTCGTGAAATTATTTTCGTATTATAGTCCTAGCGAACATTACCTACCGTAATACCAATTTACTATCGTGCCATACTTCATGTTATTCACCTATACTTAGGGTTGAATGTGCCCACTTGTGGTTATGCACCCTTATTATTTAACTTTAATGATTAATAAATTAAATGTTTTGATAAAAGGTCATATCAAAAGGCTTGTCGAATAGGTATGTTTACATTTTTGAAGTGATAATTTCTTTAGCACCGTTGTGATTTAAAACTCGACGAAACGGAAGCGAGCGACACTAAAAAGAGACAAACACAAATGCATCTTTAGAATTAGCCTGCGAGAAATCGAGATAGAATTCAAATATATATAAATTTATTTCACGGGTACTCGGCTCCAATATAAAACGATAAATCCACAGTCCTACGCAGGTTTCCTTTGGTATAGTGATATAACGCGCCTGACGAACTTTTGCAGACATTTAGCCGACCAAGGATCGAATCCTAAAATATCGAAAAATAAAAGATAAACTGTAAAATCAATATACAATCTTCAAACTACCCCACAATGAATGGGCAAAAGAAAGCGACATCTTGCGACTCCGAAGAAAAAAATACAAAGACTAATAAGGTGACCGAATGAATAGAAAAAGGTGCACCGGAATTCGACGACAAAAATATGGAAAATATCATCTTTCACATTGATAAAAAAAGTGCTTCGTAGTCTCTCCAATCTTGTCTACTGTAGTTTTCTGAAGATTTCACTTATACCGCAAGTGAATAACACATTCTAATTTGATTCAATTTAAATTTTTCTGGTTCAATTCCGTAAGTTTTTATCTATCTGTCTACTTTTGATACATTATGTTTGGTAATCAATTGTGTAAAATTTAAAACACGTTTATTAGTACGGGCTCAAATATTTAGTGAAAAAATTTATAACTGAATTAAAACAAATCAATTTTTAAAAAGAGGGAGGTAGCGCAAAACGGTATAATGCCCAAAAAATAAATAACGATAATACCTTTGGCCGTGAAAATCTAAAATCATATCTTATTATGAATTGTTTACAATCAGTATTATCGGCGAGAAGAAATAAATTAATTTTTTTTATAATATTATTTCTTCATCAATTTGATCTTTGAAAGATCCAAAATTCGCCTTAGAATTTAAGGAATTAAGTTAATTAATATTCTCCTTGCCACGCCGCCATCCTTTGAGCTTAGTTTAATCTCGCAAACGAGACACGTATTATAACCACGTATAAGTAAAGTGTATGTACCATACTATGCCAAGAGCTAGCGAATACCTATAGGCACACAGGCTTTGCTAATCAGATGCGTGTATCTTCTTATCTGCCAGTGGCGTACAGTACCAAAAAGTTCAGAATCTTCAATCACGTCCGTATGCAATGAACGTAGAAAGTGGCTCAAAAAAGTAAACAATCGAAACAAAATCCAGCCGACTCTGTTATATGTAATAACTAGTCAAAGATCCCGGCGATGCCCGGGCTTTACACAAAATTTTCGAAATCAAATGTGGACAGTGACCTTCCTGGTCACATGTGCAAAATTTCATAAACCTCGGCATAAAACTGTAGATTTGCATACAAATCAAATCCGCACTGCCCACTTGCCAGCCCGCTCGTCCACCTTTATGTATTATATGTTTCAACCAATTTACACAAAACTTTGACCAATTATATACTTACACCTTCCTCATGAATCAATCTATCTATTGGTGAAAAACGCATGAACCGTTCAATAGTTTTTGTGCTTATCGCGAACAGACAGACAGACGCGGCGAAGGACTTTAATTTATAATATGCAGAGAAGAAGATAATTTTTTTTTGAGGAAAGTTGACAGTAAATCAATAAATTATTCATACAGATTATAATAATGAAATAGTTAATTATGACAATTATAAATTTTCCACAGATGAAAAGTGTGACAATATAATTGTGTGTTTTTATTTTATTTTATTGTTAATTAATTTTTTTTTGTTAAAATTTGGGAAGCGGGTAGGGGTATCGCCGCGCTGCCCCGGGAACCATTTATTTGATAACCAATACCTCTACCATAGGTCACCCCAAGTGGTTCGCCATGTTAGATGACTTAGCAGGGGTTCAAGATGCGAGGTTTGTCTACTGTATGGCGGGACAGAGCGGGAAACATTGATTATGGGAGGTCTTTTGACCTCCTCAGCTGCACCGCAGTGGGAGGGATGTATTAAAACTTCCGTCATTCCTGGACACATTGAACCCCAGGTATACCCATCCCTCATACCTTTTTCCTTCCCAGATTTTCCTTTCCTTGCATTCTACACACCCTCCCCAAAGATGACTGAGGGATTTTTCTCCTGTGGGAAGATAATGTAAAAAAAAACAAAGATAACGATAACGTAAAGAAGAAAAATAGGATTAGGATAAATAGACCAACTACGAGGATATATGTTAGGATATACTGAATTATCTATTGAGTAATATTTTTTAATGAGTTTTCTTTTTGTTTTCCGTATAATCGACTTTAAAATGTCAATGAGATAATAATTTCCGATAAATGAATTTGTGTATCTGTGAATAAAAGAGTTCTATCAAAAGAAAACGACTACCAGCTTCTGCAATTTGGAATATGAAACGACAGGCGATGAAGATCAGGACTATCAATTAAGTTATTTTTGGTTTTTTATACAAAAAACACATTATTATGAAACTGGCTACAATCTTTATAACTTTTAATTTATAATTGTGTTACCTCACTTGTAACTTACAATCTATTATGTTGATAATAGATGTTACTAACTATGTGAAAACTATGTAGAAGTCGATTTTATATTTTAATATTAATTTTTATTGTTTCTCTTTTTTATATACCTACTGCAACTAGGCCCACTGTTTATTTTACTATTTACAATTGAAAAATGTTCTCTACAACGCAGGTGAACTCCTAGCGTGCAGGACAATGTACAAAACCTTTGTAATTTAAATATTTTAGGAATTAATAAATAACATTACCGATTCTGTCTGTATCTGTATGTCTGTATAATGAATAACTTTGGAGAGTCTTCACCGATAAACATATCATATATGTCAATATTTATCAGTCAATACATTTTTTAATAATTTTGATTGCAATATAAAATTTTCTAAGCGTTATCAAAATATATTCACGCGTAGAAAAAAGTAGTTTGAAGTGATTCACACTCAAGGTGGGAAATAGTGCTAGCTTCCGAAGCTATACCAACAAATATTTGAATTGAAGGTTTATTGCATGACCTGTGATGAATAAATGTCCAAAACTTGTGTAAACTTTCATTTTTTATCAATTTTTCATGAGATATATTTTTTTAAATAGATTTTTCAATTGATGTCCTCTCCCAATTATATTCATTATGCATAAAGGAATAATTTTTTTCATTAACCACAACCTGATGAGTATATTTTCTTTAAGGCATGTGACATCTTTATAGATGCTGGGGTCCCTTACTATGGACCGCACGCCAGTGGTTACCTGTTCACATACAAGGCGTCACTCAAGCTCAGACGTTTTGAGTCAAATTTAACGTCAGGTTACGCGGGTTGAGGTATAATATTATGTACAATGATTCCAGGTTGGTGTGTGCACGCCCTAATATCACAAGCGTACCACGTGAGCTTAATATATCCCGTGGAACCCATACCAGGCGTGACCTTTTTTTATAATATACAAAATAAAAACAGGGGTGAGCTTATTTGAAATAGTGATTGACGTCGTGACATTTCATGGCTGTATTAGCCATGCGCATAATCGAGACGTCAACTGTGAATTACAGAATGTTTTTATTTTTATTCATCGATTAAGTTGTTTCCGTATTGGTGATACAAGAGTTTTTTTTCGATTTATTTGAATTAGATGCGTGACAGGACTACGTTACTTTCAGGGGGAGAAAACAAATTATTTTTTTACGAAGACAGCGATAACGTTGAAATGAATGGAAAAACGTAATACAATTTTAACATTTTTTGATTGGAATTTGATTTGATGAATTTGAGCGATATCATTGGAATAATTTGTTTACTTAATAATAAATTGATAACCGCCACGTCAATATCTCTTTAGAGTAGGCGGAATCCATAGAATACTAAAGACCGACTCTCAATACGGACCCAGTCATCTCTTCCTAGATTGTCACAGATGTCTTCTTCAATCCACCTTCACGTTATAATTTGAAACATCTATTGCCCTGACACTCCATCACCAAACCGCCGAAAAAAATAAAATTTTAAATGTATAAAAATTCTTTACCAATCTTGATCATCAATCATCACTCTTAAAACGAACGAACATTTTTTTCGTGTTCGCGTTTTCGTAATAGGTTATAAAATAAAAATTGTAATGGCCAATAATGTTCTGAAAAAATTTAATAAACTTCAATACAAATATAATAACTCCACAACAAGAAAAAATTAAATAAATCTCACTTTTCGAAGACGTCAAAATCACAGAATCCATTACTATACATATATAGAGCATAGAGAATCTTCCAACAAATAGAGAAAAATGTATAAAAATTTTAAGAAGAAGTGACGAATTGTAATTTTTGTATCACTTTTAATTTATTGAAGAAGAAGTTAATACTAATGAATCTGAACGAAACACGAAACAGAACAAGACAAGAAAAAATAAAAAGGTTACGGCACTGTGTTCCGGCTAAACAACAGATCCTAGATTTGAGTCCTAGTTGCGACCGTTACCTTTTTTTGTGTTCTGTTTCATATTTCGTTTTCATTTTCGTATATTTTTTTTCTTTTATAAATAAATACAAAAATTCATTTGAAAATCTCCTACTACCACCACAGTAAGCCGAAAATGTTGCTTGAGTCGTGATGGAGGACTTAACCAACCGAGGAATCAAACACGGAACGCCTCGGGACTCAAACGAGATGCCAACTCAGCCATTGACGGTCATAATAAACTTGAAAAGTAATTTTAATAAAAAATTAATTTTAAATACCATTCTTAGTTTGAAACTTTATTGCTGTATCTTATGTGTTTTGTATATTAGCATAAATGTAAGTACTTCATGAATATATGCTATTTTAAATTAAATTGATAAATAAAATATGGTGAGGTTAATTCGTCAACTGTCTGTTAGTTCCATTCCCCATTTCAATGAGTCAGAGTTGTTATTAGAACTTTAGTATGGACAATGAACCTCCCTTTTTTAAAACTAAAATAAAATAGTGAAGTTCATATTAAAAAAAAGTTATTTTGAAAGACTTTAAAACATACACTAAAAGCATTATATTTTTTGTCATTTTTACTCACACATAAATGGGCATAATATTACTACGGTTGTATTTTTTTTTAATAACCTTTTTAACTAGATAATGTTGGTATGTTGTAATGATCCTATCACCAGGGGTCAATATTGTTCACAATACGTGAGTAGCTAATAACGAATAAAGCTAAAACCTCTCTTTTCCAGCGAGCTTTTGCCAACCCTTAATCAAAATAATTTGCTCCAGCGAAGATTATCTACTCCTTTTACGACGTTGCCAATCTGTTTGAAGGAGGGAATATTAACCAGTGGCAACGTTGCAAGAAGGAATCATGCCACGATTCAGTTTATGAAGGACGTTCCCACATTAATGTTATGACACGCCTGACAAGATGTTTAGTACGGAGATACTTCTTGTTTTAAAGCTTTGTTTTACAAAGGGCAACTCTGAGCAAACGTTACTGTGAGAACACGGCAGCTCTGTTGACTTTCTCAAATGTGAACAGAGCTAAGAAAATATTGTCCGAGAACACAATTATTTTTAATTAAATGTTAGTATACTATTGCAACAGCCAGTAACACCGACCACCGTATATACTTACTTATCTAATACTTACACCGGAATGATAATCATTTAATGTATAATGTCACACCACAAAGTATTTGCTTCCTTCGATAAAAAGATAACCATTCTCGTTGTAGCTACAAAAATTACTATTTGTTGAAATGGCATTAGCAGTTTTAAGGGACAAGCCCTGGAAAGTCAGGTAAAACCCAACTTTCCTCTTTCCTTTATACCTACCTTCCATTTTATTCGTTTCAGCATCACAAGATATCCAAATGTGGGATGCCATAATCAATAGGACCCTGGGTAAAGTTTAAAAATCAATACATTATTGAGACTAAAAGTAATTACGTAAGTATTCAGGAAGACAAAACACATAATGAATAATGAGTCTAAAAAAGCTTAACTTAACATGTTTTCAAATAATGGCCATAACAAAATGATAACCCTCTGTTGGCATGTGTTCGGAATTCAGAACACTGTTGTTTAAAGATTTGAATAACAAACAAACGCTTGAAATAAGGTTTCAATTGTTGAAACCATTTGTGTTCGGTATTTTTATTGTATGTGTTTATGATTTTTTGATAAACAATATCTGTTTTCGCAATCGTTTTCCCGTAGAAGTGGAAAACCTTAAATTTAAATAAAATAATATTCAACATTTTGTAAGACTCGCTGTATGCTCTGAACAAACATATTAGTTTGTAGAATTATAAGAATTCTTTAAAAAAATATATTGTTAGCCAAAAACAGTTGTACACAGTAGGGTGTATCAATTATTTCAACTTTTGAATTCAGAAACAATTTATATCTCAAAATTTGCGTCTTGCAAAGAAAATGAGAACTGCATTTAACTTTTTTAAAACGATTATTAGATTGCTAAAATGAAAATCAGATAAAACCCAAAAACGTGTATTTTTAAATACACGTTTTTGGGTTTAAAATTTTTTTTTTTACAATAATTTAAATTTTTAACGTTTGTTTGTTATTAAAAACTACATACACCTCACAAAAATGAAGAAAAAAATCAATAAATACAAGTAAGCCTACAAGAAAACTTTATAGCAAGCTAATAAAAGTGAACACCAATTTCATTTATTTTTACGTTTTCGAATAGCTACAGATCATGCGCAACTTTTGAGACCCAAGGCGTTTAAAAATAAGGTTTTTTTTCTCAATGGAGAGCGATACAAGCTGGTGTACAGTGATGACAATGAATAGTTCCAAACAAATACAGAAATATTTTAATATTATCTATTCAGCGTGATACGGATATTGTGGGGGACTAGCACGTTGGCGTCAAATTGATATGGAGTTTACTTGGTGGTCAAAATTTAACCTTATTTGTGTACTGAGTATTAAGGACTGAATTGATGAGTATTAATTGTACCTACCTTGGTAACAGCTTTGTAGAACGTTAGGCGTTCCACGCGCCAATCTGCAGGCGATTCCTGCAGAATGCCACTATCAAAAGAGGTAGAATTGTCTAGCTCAAACATGAGACCATGAGATCTTTACAAGGATCGTGGGGACTATCTGGTTTCTCCTCCAGTTTGCGGACCAATAAAATGAGTAAAAACTAGATTTTCATCGTAAGTAAAATAAGTGTATTTATGGAGGATGGAATGTACAGTGAACATACAGAAAACAAATAGTACTCACCCCCGGACCGACAGGTTTAAACCTAGCTATCTAATTACGAACACGGAGACCTGGAGAATTTTCCATCGCTCTTCTGGGGTGCGATGCCGAGGAACCGTGGTGCTCCAGCTCCGAATCCAAGTCCCCGTCCTGGCGGAGATCACGCCCTAGAGGCGTCTGCGTACATCCTGGCGAAGGTCTCGCCCTAGCTGCTTCTCTCAATAGGATGGGTACAAATTCCGTAACCGCAAGTTACGAGCCGGCAACGTTCGGTCAAGGTGTAGCGAGGATGCCTTTGACCTTGTGGATACAGCCAGGTTTTCAACTTCAAGCGCGTCTGGGTAATAATTCATCACTGGAATGCAACCAGGAGTTCTCAAGGCATATGTACAGCCGATGAGTAATCTCAAGCCCAATTATAATGTGAGATCGTCCGTAATTTGTTCAACTACCGCACGCGGTAAACATCCTCTAACCCACCTACATAGGTGGATCGGGACAAAAACCAACCAAATTTAGGTTAAAAAGGGAAATAATAATCCCTCGGTCACTATTATTGACACATTTCATTGTCCGCGAACCGGATTGAATTTCATACTGCGGATTATAATTGAATTTGTGGATTTTAAACCGACCATGTCAAATGTAAGGACGTACTTGCCCTTCGTCCCACATTCAAGAAGTCAGGAAACGGAACTTTCTCCCACCCACCTTGTCCAAAATGTTGCCAGCGTATAAAAATAAATCCCTTTAAACGACTTCTGAATTTAAGAATAATCAAACCAGTGACTAAATAAAGGAATTCTTTTCATAACAAGCGAAAGTTAAGAAATATTCCACGGGAAGAACTGTACAGCCGATAAATATCACAAACCGGAATGGTGATCCTGTTAGTGATGATTTTCCGACCCCAGTATAATTTCATCATCCAGCAGGTATGAAATAATTGGTCCAATTATGATTATTGCTGCCATCCAATAATAATACGATGTATCATTTCGTATCAACTCCGGAACAAATTGGACTGTTTCACGGTGAGGAATTAATATTTGACATTATGAATACCGATACAGGTATTTGCGCTCGGGCCGCACTTGGCAGCAAATTACACATGATAATTTATTTAGGTAAGTTGCTCTAATTGCCGTAATTGGTACTGAAACAATAAGCACAACTAGCTCATATTCAAATCAAATCTGTTCAATGAATAGTTGTCCGTGGCAAACCTTCGAATTCGATTAATTCCACTGTATAATTATTATCATTGTTTTGAAATGTAATAATGAAATCTTCAATACCTTTAAAATGTTATTTAGCTTGTTTTAGCTCGAGTAGGTATAATGATAATAAATATAATAAATATAATATAATAATATAAAATAATATGTTTTATTCTTATATAGTGCACTTACATTACATTAATTTACTAGATATTCATTTGTGGAAAAGTGTGTGGAAGGGTTTAGTCTTTCATTTGGGAAAGATTCAACCCGGACATAAAATCTAGAGCACCGTAAAGAGTCATTATACTAAAAAATATAGGAAGCATATCATCAAAGATGCAAATCAAATTGATGATTTATGTAGAAAATGTTTGGCTTTTCCGGAAACTATAGAACATATTATATCAGGATGTTCTGTATTAGCGCCGTCCGAGTATACATTTAGGCACAATCAAGTTTTAAAAATAATTCACCAAAGTTTGGTAATTAAACATAACTTGATTGACTGCCGTAATGTATATGAATATGAACCAAATTCATTTTTAGAAAATGAATTTTATAAAATTAATTATGATAAAACTATTCTAACAGACAGAACAATTAGTCATAATAGACCCGATATAGTTTTACATGACAAAATTAAAAAAATAACTTATATCATTGATGTCGCTATTCCAAATTTTTGTAATATTCAGAAAACTGTTTCTGAAAAAATAAGAAAATATACAGATTTAGGAAATGAGATAAAATAAATTTGGCATTCTCAGACTACAAAAATATTACCATTTGTTATTTCGGCTACTGGCATTATACCTAGCTCTCTCATTCAAAATTTAGGTGTATTAGATTTGTCAAAAAATTTGTACATAAAAATGCAAAAGTTGGTCATTTTAAATACATGTAGGATTACGAAAGATTTTTTTAAATATTTGTATTGGGGGATCAGTAGGATTTATCGGACCAGTTAGGATTTCATCAAAGCCGAACCCTCTGATATGAAAATATCTGGAGTCGGTGAAATATTTTCTCATTATGTTTCTGGTGGATTGACGTATTGTTCTTGTATTTATTATACTTATATAGTGCACTTACATTGCGTGAATTTACTAGATATTCATTTGTGGAAAAGTGTGTGGAAGGGTTTAGTCTTTCATTTGGGAAAGATTTAACCCGGACATAAAATCTGAAGCACCGTAAAATAATGTTTCTGGTGGATTGACGTATTGTTCTTGTATTGTTTTGTATTTATTATACTTATATAGTGCACTTACATTGCGTGAATTTACTAGATAATCATTTGTGGAAAAGTGTGTGGAAGGGTTTAGTCTTTCATTTGGGAAAGATTTAACCCGGACATAAAATCTGGAGCACCGTAAAAAAAATACTTTATTTCACATAAAATTGAACAATAAAACATATGTGGAAACTTTGACTAGCCAACTAGGAATGGATCCTCTTTTAGGCCAGTCAAATTGACAAATTTAATTTCATATTACATTGTTTACTTGCATAACATGTTATTTATAGCAGGAAAAAGGTGTTAATTATGTATTCCTCGAAGTATATAATTTTATACTCATAAGAAAAAGAAGACAAATAATGATATCTTAAAATCAAATTCAGATATTTTCCCCTAGAGCGCTTAAAACAAAAACAAAAAAAGATAAAAGATAAAACAGGTAAAGTAAACAAAATCGGTAAAGTAAATAAAACAAGTAAAGTAAATACAAGCCAGATGGTAATAATAAAAAGACTATCTCTGGGTCAACATATCTTCGCTTTTGACCCTCCCTAAATCAAGGAGCCAGTCGTTGATTAATTTGCGCAAAACATTAGTACTTTCGTTTTCCAAGCATTAGGAATGATATTAAATAATTTAGGTCCTAAGTACGAAAATTGACGTTGTCCAAGGGACGTCGTGGTTTTTATTGGGACTATTGGATTGTTCCTTGAATGTCGGGTGTCATGAAGGTGGTCAATGGAAGGGTAGTGCTGGCGTTGTTTTTGAGCATGTAATACAATCTTTCTAATATAAAATTGTCTAACATCACTGGGGTACCTGAATGGTTTTTTAAGGATGACTCTTAGTAAAGATTTCTGTGCTTTAGCCAGGGAGTCCAATATTATTTTGGCATATCCACCCCATCCTAGGGATGCATATTCGAGTAAAGAATTACACATGGCATAGTATATTGATTTCATGTCTTTTATAGAGAGAATATTTCTGATGGTAATAAAAAGGTGAGTAAGTTTTCTGACTTTTGAGGCAGTTGAGTTAATCTGTTCTTCCCATCTCAGATATTTATCTATGATGATCCCTAGATATTTTAAACTATCAACGCATTCTAGTTTATTGCAAGTACAAGTGTTCGGTTCATTGCAAATGTGAATAGTAATATTAATAATTACCTTGGTTTGTCCCGCTTGTGTTGCACTAAAACGTATAAATTTGGTCTTATCCGTGTTAAGAGTAAGGAGATTATTGTCTAGCCATTGTTTGACATTGTTTATTCCAATTTCGGCTTTTCTATGCGCTTCGTACCAGTTTTTGCCCTCAAATATGAAGACCGTATCGTCAGCAAAAGTGATGATATGATCGGCAAGGTTACTGTTGCAAAGTTCATTGATATAGATATTAAACAATATCGGTCCTAAAGAACTTCCTTGTGGTACACCAAATTCGACATTGGCTGGATCGCTTAGAGTATCATTAATATTAACTCTTTGGCTCCGATTTTCTAGATAGCTTCCTAACCATTTAAGTATCTGCCCCTGTATACCGATTAGCTGTAATTTTTTCAAAAGGATTTTGTGTGAGATGGTTTCGAAAGCTTTAGCCAGATCCAGAAAGAGCGCGATGGTTTTGATTCCTCGATCGATGTTATTAGAAACAACAACTTTAGTCAGATTGCCAATGGCATTTTCTGTACCTAAACTCGGTCGGAAGCCATATTGTCTCTCAGCAATAATGTTATTATCTTCAAGGTAAAAGCTGAGACGGTTTTTGACAATTTTCTCGATAATTTTTGACACCGAATTGACCAAAGATATCGGCCTGTAATTTTGAATCGCAAATTTATCTCCATTTTTGTGCAGTAATACAACAATTGAATGTTTTAGATGGTTAGGAAATATTCCTTATTTGAGACTTAGATTGGAAATGAACGCTATCGGAGATGCTAATAATGACTTAATTATTTTAAGCAGATTTGTCGAGACTTTGTCTGGTCCACAAGCGTTAGATGGCTTTAGGTCGTCAATTATTTCCAGGACTTCGTTCGTCTAGGTAGGTATAACGTAATTTTAGATTGCGGAAAATTTTCTTCGTTAGTATATTCATAATCACAATAAATAAATCACTTTTATTGAAGTGAAAACTTCTTTAGCTCCGTTGTGGTTTGAAACTTGATAAAACGAAAAATAGCAACACTAAAAAGAGACAAATTATTCATCTATAGAATTTAGTCTGCAAGATATAATTGGTCTCCTCCTTGTGCCGTGTTTCGTAGCCTATTGGTTTCCTCTTTGTGCAGTGCTTCATAGCCTCCCCACTCTTGTCTTCTTTAGTTTTATGAAGGTTGACAACTGGTAGAAAACTGACGAAAAATAACACAAATAAGAATAAAATTTATTAAATTACACGAACATAATAATAAATTTACCGTCTTATGTAACAGTAACATGGAGACAGTCTATGTACATATATAAAACAAAAACATAGAGATTATAAAAATGAATACCCCTTGCATAAACCTTTATCCGCATGAAAAAGATGTTCTGCAGTCATGATCTCAATCTTGGATTACGAATGCGAATGATCAGATGCTACGTGTTTTAGATATTATTTTATGGAATAGAACAAAGATATTCAAATACAAAAGAAATATGCCATGATGTCCGCGCAACTGTCGCCGAACTACGGCCTAATGCGCGTAGTTTGCATACAAAAAGAATTTGTTCATTTTCTTGATTTTTTGAAGGTGTGCATTATTATTCGTTAACAATATAGTTTGAATACGGAAAGAATTTGTTCATTTAGTTTAGCGTTCGTTTAGTTTATTCGTTAATTGGTAAACAACACCGGCGACACCCGGAAGCGCAGTCTTACCTTGTAAAAACGGCGGATAGCACATCTCCTTATATTTCAATATCTTTGGAATGGAAGCATGGACGCTTACTGAAGAACGCGATTTAGGCGACTTGAGGCATTCGAGATGTGGATCTACAGAAGAATGCTTAAAATAAGCTGGATGGACAGGGTTACAAATGAAGATATTATGGTTCGGATGAATAAAGAAAAATAAGTTATTAAAACTACAAAAATCCGAAATCTTCAATATGTTGGACATGTGATGAGACATCCAGAGAAGTATGAGATCTTGCATCTCATAATGCAGGGAAAAATTGCCGGAAGATGGGGCCTCGGGAGAAGGAGAACCTCATGGCTGAAAAACCTGTGACAGAGGCTTGGCTAGTCTACCGTAGAGCTATTCCGGGCTGCAGTAAACAAAGTCAACAAAGTCGCATAGCCAACGTCCGTTGAACGGACAGGGTACAAGAAGAAGAAGATAAATCGTCGTTTTCCGGGGTAGGAGAGATGTATTTATACGTCTGTCACTCCTGGACACATTGAACACCTACCCAACTTCCTCTTCTTACTTTTCCTAAAAAGACCCGACACACAGCATCCCCAAAAATTTCACAGGCCTCGAGGGAAATTATTTTCCTCAGAGTCTCCTATGTGGAGCTAACGTAATCTGTTAACTTCGACGGTGTTTTACATAAATTGCATGCATAATGCATTTAACGTAACGCGCAAACAATGGGGTAATCAGAAAAGCCACAAACGGCCTTGCTTGCGGTCCCGTTGATGGTCGCGTTGATAGTCAGCCTTGTGCAGCTGAATTTGCGAATTTATATCTAATGTTCTTAATGCAAACGAAATTCTGCGCTGGCCGCAGAATGGTAATAAATTAGCCGATGGTCGGTGGAACTGCGGTGTTCGACTACTCAATATTAAACCCCGGGTACTAGTAGCTAGTGAAACTGGTTCATGATGTACATTGTATTATTATACTAGTACCCTGAATCCCGGTACGTTTCACGCTCGGGTGACTTCTGCTGGTAAATAGTTTGGACACGGCGAATCACGTCGCATGTAAATCACAAGCCCATACGAAAAACATGTTTTTTTTTACATTAGCTCCACACAGGAGGCCCTAAGGAAACTAATTTCAATCAGGCCTATTTCATCTTTGCGGATGCTGTGTGGGGGGTGTTTTTAGGGGAAGGAAGAAAGGAGATGACATTCTGGAAGGAATAAGGTATGAGGGGTGGGTAGGAATTTGGGGGTCAGTGTGTCGAGGAGTGACGAACGAATGAATCCAGCCTTTCCAATACGATGCAAGGTAATGTTCCGAAAGAGTCCTGCTGAAGAGGTCAAAATATCTCCTTTAACCAGTATGTTGGTGGCAGACACATCCGCTGCCAAGATCCGAACAAACCTTACCCTATGAACCTGGAAACCCCTGCTAAATCTTCAAATGTAGCGAATCACTTGGGGTGTCCTATGGCAGAGGTGTTGGTTATCCAATAAATGGTTCCCATGTCGGCGGTACCCCAATTGAAAATAACATGTTTTTTTTAAGTGAAAACTTCTTTAGCACCGATGTGTTTTGAAACTTGATGAAACGATAAAGCGACACTAAAAAGAGATAAACTATAGGATTTAGCCTGCGAGAGAAAGAGGTAGAATAATCGGCCTCCTGTTTTTGCGGTACTTCGTATATTTTGTATATTTTAGTTTTCTGAAGGTTTCATTTCTACCGCGTGTGAACTGCACCCAATTTTTTGTTTTTGGCAAACTAATTTAAGATAATAGTTTAAAAATAATAATAAAATACAGTCACAATTTGTCAAACTTCTCCTAGATAAAAGTCACTCACTTGGTAAGAATAATAAGCCAACTCTGTTGCACGTACAAAATAAGGATCGGAAACACAATCTTTTAGTTGGAAATTAACGAAAATTATAATAATCCTAAAGCTAGTTTGATAAATTAAGGAAAAATATAATTCGCTCGTCACTTGATGTGTTTAAGCCAAGTCCAAATATCAATTATTCAAATAACGAAATTTGGTAAAATTTTGTAAAAAATTAATTTAATTAATCAATTTTAATTTTAATAAAAAATTCAATTCAATTATTTTTTTTAAATTTTGACTAAAAATAAAATAATTAATTAAAATTTAATTTAATTAATTTCGGTTAATTAATTAATTTTGGTGCAGACCAGTGAACTTGTGGTCAACGAATGCCCGCTCCATTCATTCCCCGGCAGGATTGATGAGGTCCACAGGGCAACGCCTTAGGCCCTGGCACCATACGAAAGAAGAAGAAGAAGTCAAATTTAAACAATGCAGTAATTGGGGAAACTTTAAATTGATAATTTCCGACATTTTACTTGGAAATCTTAAGGGTGCGATTAGGTATATCTTGTATTTCAATATCTTTGGGTATATCTAATTTATTTTTTATGAGTAAAAATTTGCTATCTAAATAAACAGGTGTTACAGGACTGTAAAATTTAATATAGAATATAGTTTCTTCGGACTAGTTTTGAAATTATTTCGAAAAAATTACTCACTTAAGGAAATATCGTTACAACAGAACTGTCAAAACTAATTTAACCATAATAATAAGCGTGCAACTACTCCATAATATTTGCCTGTACAAATAAAGAGCGCTCCTCGACTCCGTAGTAAAGAAATAATAAGAAAAAGCGCGGTTTGGTCCGTACGTGCAAATTCTGAAATGCACATGTCATATAAAGCTAAAAACCTGACGGGATATTTTATACTTAAATAAATAATAATAAATGTGGTTTTGAACGGTGCCGGAACGTTCGTCATACCCGAAATTATATATTCCCGTGAAAAGCGATTTAGCGTTTTTGAATTTATTTATTTTTCTGTGTTTGCATCTAACTGGAAGATTTTTTTTATAGAAGTATTGCAATCGAAGCTTTTAGAATACCTTAATGTGCTGGCGGAATAAAAAAAATCAATAAAAAACTTCAACAATCTTTAGTCAAGTGTTCGATAAAATATAAATGAGAACATTAAATTTAAAATTACAACAATGACATGTGCTCTAAAGGAAAATATTTTCCTTAAGGCCTCCTGTACGGAGTTAATGAAAAAATCAATGCCAGCAATAATCTGAGCATGAAAACTATTGATTAAAATTATTTAATTTAAATTAATTTAAATAAAAAATCAAATTTTTGCTATTTACCGTTTTTTATAGTTAAATATAAAATAATACGTGTCAATTCGTGGTGTTGATTTTCCTTTGAACTGAATTGAATCAATTTGCTACGTTTGATTCACAAGTAGTAACAATTGATTCTATTTTAATTATGTTATACGCAAACAAACCCTAGCTTTGAGTCAAAGGACTCGATTGTAGTCAAATATGAAAGGTCACCGACTGGTACATCGCAATTGAGTTACGTTTAATTTCCTTTAGAAAACAAAAACATGTATTTTGATATAGCCTAAAGCGAGCTAACTACTAGTTTTAAATAATATGGGAAATACTAGGACTATTGGAAATTAGATTACAGACAAGCCAATTTTAAAAACAGAAAAGCAATATACTACTGGAGGTGTTTTTATTTGGATTTTCATCCAAAGAATTCAGACAGTGTCATTCTACTGTCGGACTCTCGGGTGAATCGAACTACAAATTTGCTGGATTATGATAATATGTTTAGATTCTCAATATTTCGATGTGTCACTTCAAGTAGCCCTTAACGGTCATTAAAAGTTTCGGGCCTGTCTATCAATCTACATTTATATAGATTTTTTTACTATCGGTACGTCATTTGAAGAAATTAATGAACTTGAAGCGGATTGTTTCACAGAATTTTAACAATTTATCAAATTTAAATTATCTAATGCAATTTTTGTGTTATTATATAATGTTGGGTTATACGCTTCACATAAAAGAAATATTAACAGAACTTAAATAGAACTTTCACACAACTTAAAAATTAATTTCGAAATTTGATGAATTAGTCTACCATTCTCAATAGGCCACTAACTTGCATAGATTTTATAACGACTTGGAAAAATCGTGTGGATAGATTTTATTACTAAAATTACGAAAATGTTTTTTTAGAAATATATAGTTTTTTTTTTTTAGCTAGTGACGTCACTACATAAAAAATTTCCGTCTCCGATTATGTTCCCTTAATTTTGTAAAATTCCACACTGATTTTTTTTTTTTAAATGGCAACACTTTGATTTCCGGCGATTTTTTTAATTTGCGTTTAACGTTCACTAGATTTATTCTTTGTTCCATGCGAACTTATCCTTTGGTTTGATTTTTTGATTAAGATGGCGGTGTTTTTACAGATGATACGAAGAGAACCCCTTACATTTTATTTGCTATTCGTGAGGAAAACGTTATTTTCTTAAAATGATTTTCTGCTATGTAATTATCGTTTTTTCGCATCCATAAAATTATGTCCCGTGTTTCCGGTTTATAAAAAATGGTCTGATTTTTTGGATTGAAATTTTCAAAATATCACCAGGGTTTCAAAAATACGATAAAAAACGGAATGTCTTAGAATATTTGCCTAAACCGGAAAAAAAATATAAAAATGTGATGCAAGTGGCCTATTCAGTACACGATTAAGACCTTAATTCACACAGCGATATCTGGTCGACAATGAGAACATTAATAAAACGTGCTCAAAGAACACTAACTTTGTTCTTAGACCACTCCTAAAACAATATTTCTTATTCAGTATGTGAAGTAAGTGACGTTTTATAATAATAATAACAATTGTATAATTTGTAGAGCGCCGTTTTTGTGAAAAATAACCTCAAGGGCATTTATTCTTATATTAACCAAAAATTCTAAAGACTTATTTAGGTATCCGAAATGTTTTCGACAGAATTACTTTTACCTTGGACAAAATTTAAAACGAAAGGCTAACATTAAAGGACAATAGTTATTATTCATTAATTCAAATCAAACTGAATGAGATATTTATAAATGACCATTTAATGATCATTCTCCCATCATTATTTCAAAGCGTTCTAAGAGTGATTTCCTTCCCCTTTTTCCGAATACAATACGGCCCATAAAGAGCTAGGTACTTCAAAATTTTCATCGAAACGATTATTGCTTTGATGAAATTGAAGCGCCCGTAGCCGTTCTAGCTGCGTACTTTGTCACGGCAGTCGTGTCCCGAGCAGATTGTAGACTCTGGGTTTTAGATGTCCTCTACTAAACAATTTGAATCCCAAAACGTTACGTAAACTGTCATTTTATACCTCGCCGCCCCTGTTTTAGCGCGCCCGTTGTCGATTTAAGGGACAATGAACGCCGCCGTTTCAGGTAGTAGTTCCAGATGAAATGAGTATCCATTATTTTGGGTGACACTGTTTATTTTGCCGGGGTGAGAACTGTAGGTACTGAGATGGAAGTGTGTGGTCAATCACATTCTCCACTGTGTACATTTAAGGCGATTCTATACCGGTTACTCCATCAATATTTTTTTTTTGAATTGAATGATTTGCCGGCCTCTGTGTTTCCTCCTTCCTACAACATGGGTATCTTCAAGACCAATGTTCATTCCTTCTTCTCCTCAAAAAAACCCTCCACACAGCATCTCAGATGACATAGGCCCTGAGGGAATTTTTTTCCTCAGGACCTCCTGTGTGGAGTTAATGTAAAAAAAAAACTTAACGCTAGTTCGAAAAATTAATAAGTATTCCGTGGATTCCGTTTAATTGGGACACATCGGGCCCAAACATTTTGTCCCAAATAAACGACTTTTAAGGTAGCTTAAAAAATATGAACGTTTATTAATCATTGAGCTTTTCTTACACGCATACTGTATATTATTATTATTATTTTTTTTTTTATTAATTTTCAACGCCCTGGTGGGCTTTTACATTACATGTTTATAATACAGAGACAGGTTTTTAAAAACAAAAGATAAACTATAAAAAATAACTAGTACACGTCATAAAGAGTATACAGATAAATTAAGGAAAGATTATACTTAACAATAAAAGAGAAAGTTGTAAGTTGTAAATACATGACAAAATGCCAGATACATAAAAATAAAATGGTAACAAGTTTTTACATTGTGGATTAATATAGAAATTTACGAATAAATGCATAAGCCCCTATGTGATGCTCCTTAAATATCAAAATATTCAGCATAAAAGTATCGTTCAGGTATTTCTTAAATAATGATAAACTTGTGTTAAATACATCGATATTAGAGGAGAATTTGTTTCCTAATGTGTGAAGTCGAGAAATAGGTGCATGAATGTGGTAGTTCGTCCCAGAATTATTGTTGCAGAATAATACGTTTTGCCTTGTTGCTCGATTGGGTACCCTGAAATCGATGAGATGCAGGAGTTCGCAACAATCTAATTCAGAATGAATAATTTTAAACAAAAAAGTTAGGTCATTTATTTTTCTTCTGTTTTCTAGGGAATGCAATTTAAGTGTATTTAGTAAGGATGTGTAGTTAATGTGTTGAATAGGTATGTGTAACTTAAAGTTTATAAATCTTAAAAATTTGTGCTGCACTCTTTCGATATTTTTTATATGAATTTGATAATATGGGGACCAAACTATGGAATTGTATTCCAACAAGCTGCGTAAGAGTGACAAATATACGATTTTTATAACTTCTAACGAGTTAAAGTCTTTGATTGTTCTAATTATAAATCCTAGTGTTTTCATGCCTTTGTTGGTTATTTGTTGAATGTGATTTATAAAATTTAATTGCGTGTCAAACACAACTCCAAGATCTCTAATTTCATTGACTTCTTCTAAGATTTTGTTATCTATTGTGTATTTGAAAGATAGTGGGGTCTTTGTTCGATAAAACGTTAGTGTCTTATATTTATCGATATTGAGGAACAAGTTATTTGTGACACACCAATTTTGTAATTTGTCGATGTTTGACTGTAGGATTAGGCAGTCACCTATATTGGATATTTCTTTGTATAATTTGATGTCATCGGCAAAAAGCAGAACTTCTACATCGTTGAAACAGCTTTTGATATCATTTATGAATATTAAGAAAAGGATGGGGCCGAGATGACTCCCTTGCGGTAGACCACTAGTTGCATATAATAACTTAGATAAAGAATGTTTAATTTTAACAAATAAGATTCTGTTAGACAAATAATTTGAGAACCAATCCAACAACTTGCCTCTCAGTCCTAAGGCATACAATTTACTAAGTAATATTTTATGTGATACTTTGTCGAAAGCTTTTGAAAAATCTGTGTAGATACTGTCAACTTGTTTTTTTTTTAAAAGATTCTGTAATATAGTTATGGTAAAGTAACAGGTTAGTAGCAGTTGACCTACCGGAAACAAATCCGTGTTGGTTTTTATCAATTACTTTTAATAATGATGGATAAATTAAATCAAGAACAAGGGATTCAAAGATTTTCGGGAGCGCTGATTGTATACATATAGGACGGTAGTTTTTAATGTCTGTGTCGTCACCTTTTTTGAGAATCGGGGTAATATAACTAGATTTCCAACGGGTTTGAAAATGTCCAGAAGAAAGTAAGTGGTTAAATAATGTGGTGAGTGGACCTGATATTGCGGATGCGCATTGTTTGAAAAATATTGGTGGGATGTTATCTGGGCCTGCAGATTTTTTAGGGTCGAGTGAAATGATTTTATTTAAGCATGATTCCTGTGTAATGGTGTAGTTCTGTAGATGTATTGTGTTTTGATATGTGTATGATGGTACGTTGTTATCTGATATTTCACCTTCGTATACACTTTGGAAATGATCCGCAAACAAATTTACAATATCAAAGGTGCTATTGGCTATTTTTCCATCATAATGCATTGTGGGGGGGTAGTCTGTACTTTCATTGTTTAATTTTTTAACAAAATTCCAAAGATTTTTTGTTCCTAGCGCAGTTTTCTCAACGGAGGTGATGTGTGTTTTATAGCATAGTTTAGATAGTGTTTTACATTTCTTTCTTGTTTCTGAGAAGTTTGAGTAGTCGATGATTTGTTGAGTGAGTTTAAAAATTTTGTGTAGCTGTTTTTTTTGTTTCAGTAAGAGTATAAGGTCTGTGGAGAACCAAATTGGATATGTTCTGAGTTTTGGTGTATATGAGGGGACATGTGATTTTATATTTTCAGAAAATGTTTCATAGAGTTTTTCTAGTATTTGTTCGCTATCACTGTTATTAGTCAAGAAAGTCCAATCTGTATTAGCGAGTTGGTAGTTAATGAAATCGTAATCGGCATTTTTGAAGTTGAGTGTTGTTTGTTTCAGTGGTGGTTTGTTTGTGTACATATTTACTATAATGTGTAAGGGGGGGTGGTAATTATTCACGGGTACGAGCTGATCGTCTGACATTTCAACACACAGTTTAGAGCTGTTTGATAGGGCAAGATCTAGAAGGCGATCACATATATTAGTACAAAATTGTGTTGATGCAAATTTAAATAGTTTATCATATCTATCACTTCACGTGCTGGGTCTTTAGAACTTTCGTTAGTAATATAACCATTGTCACTAGAGTTCCATTTCAAATTGGGAAGATTATAATCGCCGACGATAATTATTTTCAATGTAGGATTTTTTGACATAAGAAATTCGATGTCTTCGCAATGCTTCTTATAGATTTGGATGTCGGAGTTTGGTGGTATGTATACAGTTCCAATGATGATTTTTTCCATGGGAGTAACAATTTGTACAAATAGTTGCTCCAGTGAGGTATTTTTCGTGCTTAGTTTTTTCACGGATATATTTTCCTTGATTGCAATCAAAACTCCGCCTCCTCTGGATTTGGTACTGGATTTTGGGTTTCTGTCACGGCGAAATATCTTGTGGTTTGTAAAACCTAGTTCAGGAGATTTTATTTCTGGAACGAGCCATGTTTCAGTAAGGATAAATATATCATGTCCGTGTAAAGGTACCGTTACTTTAAGGTCATGCAGTTTTGTACGAAGTCCTCGTGTATTTTGATAATAGATTTTGATTTCATCAGGGCATTTGGTCCGGCATTTTCGGTAAGTTAGGCCATATCCAATAGTGGATTTTAGTTTTTTGAGACATTTACTATTGCTGGCTTATTATTTATGAATTTTATAGTAAGTCCTACTTCGCCTTCCAGGGTACGGTTTGCCAGGGTTTGTCTAAGATCATTTAGGTATTGCCTTAGTAGAGGGGTTTGGTCGGAATATATTTTGCAATCGGTGTGAGTTGAGCTATATTTTTTCTACGCAATACATTTAATACAATCAACGGATCATTAAGGATTACTTTCATTGGTCTTATTTTATTTTATTATGTACATATTACATTTATTCCAGTTCTCGCGAATGTGTTGGTGAGCTTTATTAATTTAATCATTTAGCGGTAGAGCGCGGTCTGTGAGTCCGCAGCGAACTTATTTTACTGATTACGCGCTTGCAACAAGACAAGACAATTGCGCTTCCGTGATATCCTCGCTTGAGAGAGATGGGTGAGTATTTCATGATATTTTTATCGTATTTTTTGGAACTTAGTTTTATTTACGTTATACATAAATAAATAGTTGTATAATTTTACCTTGTTTCATTATTATATTGATTTATAGCGTTGTTTTGTGTCAGACGTCTACTAAAAATCGTTTACTGAGACACGTTTTGCATCGACTGCAGGTGGGAATATGTCCCAATTAGACGGAAAGGCATCCCAGATAACCGACGTAAATTAGCACAAGTCTCTTTATTTGATTTCTGTTTCTTGTCCCAAATAACCGGTTGTCCCAATTAACCTGGTGTACCTTTAAGCGGATTCGACTGTATTTACGCCACGTTTTGGAGTAAAAGCGGAACTCAAATTAGTCTCGATGAAAGAGCACAATGCAGAATTCAGAAGTGGATTGAAATGACCGTAGTTATGCTAAATGACCGGATATGAGTAGAAATCTACATCCCAGTCTCCACTTCTTTCCATTTTCCTCGCCATTTTCTCAACATTAAAAAAAATATTGCTGCCATAGCATAATCGAGCACAATAAAACATGACCTACAATCTCCAGGCATTTAGTACTCTTGTGCGAGAGTAAGATAATATATACAAATTTAATAAAATAAAATACATTTTTGTTTAAAACCACGAGATTTATTAATTTATGAACCGACCGGTTTCGCGTTACTCAAGCATCTTCAGGGTACAAATGAATATTAAACAATAAGTAAATAATCTGTGCTTATATATAACAAAATATAGAGGGAGACAACATGATACAAATATAACAAACACATAGACGGCCATAAAATAAATTAACATAAGTACACTAGTAATGGGAAAAAACCTAAAGATAAATGTATACTATTGGGTTATAATAATAAATCTGGAGACAACTGGTATGATGGTAAGAAGTAAGAAGCAGCGGGAAATAATTTTTTTAAGGGTTTATTGGAAACAGACCTAATATTGGACTACTTGATATGTCTAATTGATTATTAAGTATATGACTTTTGGCCATGGCCAATTTTGGTATATGACTTTTGACACATGGCCGTCTATGTGTTTGTTATATTTGTCATGTTGTCTCCCTCTATATTTTGTTATATATAAGCACACATTATGTACTTATTGCTTAGTATTCATTTGTACCCAAAGATGATTGAGTATAGGGAAACTGGTCGGTTAATAAATTAATAAATCTCGTGGTTTTAAACAAAAAAATATTTTATTTTATTAAATATGTCAAACCACAAAGTGATTGCCTTCTACAATAATATATAAAAATTGTTATGTTATATGTAACAGAAGACAGAAATTCCTAAATTTCATTATTTTCAGCCAAATATCATTATTATAACATGAGGTAAAATTTTTTTTTTTTTAGATTATACTCTATGAAAGATAATTTAAAGGGTAGTAACTATAAAAACATAACAATTAACATTTCAATTGTTGCTCATTAAAGGAACCAAAAAAACGTAATCGGTTAATAGGAAAACCAATACTGATTCTTGATGTTAAATTTCTCGAAATGGGATAATTTCCCAATTTGGTCTGTTATCAGATACTTTTCTCTGTTTTTATTTATTAGTAATAGAAAAAGAAAACATTTGGCATTTTGATACTTATTCTCTGAAATAACATATCATTGAAAAGAAAATAATGAATGAGAACTGGACTAAATGCAAGGTCGATGTAAAAGTACAGCGAAATAAATGGTTTCAATAGCATAATACTCATATTAAACACATGCTACAGCCGAAGCCATTCGATTCAAAAACGATAAATTGAAACAAGGTTATGAAAAATACATTTCGGTGGATTTTTTGCAAAAGCGGTAGAGTTTAGATACTCAAAATCAAGATTCTGTTCTTCTGAACTTCCGGAATAATTTTTAAAAAAAATTGAATTTCTCGTCAAAATTTGTTAATGTGTAAATGAATAGTATTTGTTAATGTATTTTTTAATGAGAAATTCAATTTATCATGTTCTAATTTGGGCCCTTTTCCGATGAAAACTCAAATATTAGACACAAAATGAGACAGAAAGCATAAATTTAGTTTTACAGCACTGTATTCACATTATTGTTGTAATATAGGTATAATTTTCACAAATTAATTTGGGATTCCGGTATGGGTACCGCCGCCCCGGGAACCATTTAATGGATAACCAACCCGCAAAAGGTCACCCCAAGTGGTTCGCTACGTTTAGTGTCTTGACGGGGGGGCCCGGGTTCATATGGTTGGTTCATATAGGTATTGGCGGTGGATACGTTTGCACAACTTCCACGTGGTGGGCTGGATCGGGAGAAACTAGACGAGGGAGACCCCTAGACCTCTCTAGCCAGACTCTCACGACCAATCGCCTTGTACCGCAGTGGGAAGGATTCCAACCCACCCTTCGTACCTTTTTCCTTCCCAGAACTTCCTCTCCTTCCTTTCCTTAAAAAGACCTTGAAATTTAAAAAAAAAAAAATTTTTTGGTTTTTTATTGCACTTTTCTCGTAAATACTAGATAATATATTCGAAACTTGCTAGCGCAACATTTTATTCTGTGTTTTACAGCGAAGTGCTTTCATTTAATTTATAATGGAAAATATAAAGTGATTGCTTTCTACGAAAAAAAATAATTGAAAAATATAATAGTGTTTCTGAGTTCAGTAAATGTGGGCTACGCCCTTTTTGCCTTTGTAAAATGGTGAAGTCAATAATTATTCTGAAAATGATTGTGGGTGAAGCTCCCTAGAAATTTGCTATTTTAGTATTTTTACCGAGAAATACCAACTCTCTAGGAAAATTTACTTCTTATGCATACATATTATTCCAAGAAAAACGGATATTAGGGATTTTCTATCACAACCACCATACTTAATTAAATATTAGTGGTTATGTTTTAAATGAGAATTTTGTTCATACCCCCTTACTAATAAAAGTGTCTAAAATTTTACACAGCCGTACTTTGAAACACGTTTTTTTAGTAATGCCATTAGTGTACAACTCTGATTTAATTTATAGAAGACTGAAATAAATTCTTCTGGTCTCACGAAATTCTTTAAAACGTTAAATTTTTTTATCGAACCCACACAGGAGGCCCCGTGTAAAATCATGAGGTTGTTTTTTAAGAAACCGAAAAAGAGGAAGTTCTGAGAAGGAAAAGGTATGAAAGTTAATAAAGCCTTATGACTATTGACTATGTTTATTCGTCAATGCAATTTCACCGATCGTTGTTGGAAGTAAAAAAAATGGGAACTCTCAGCTAAGATTAATATCTTTATTTCCTAGAGTTGCATTATTATATTTTTGAATTCCCAAATATTATGCTCGGTATATACGTGAAGCACTTCCATTAAAACTATGAATGTTTCTACAGAAACACGCTTAACAAATTTAGAATTTACCACGATATATCAATAAAAATAGTAAATTTCTCAATAATTTCCAAACATTTTTTTAATTATACGCACATGTACGAATTCCAATCTAATTAAAAAGAATTTGATCGTGAACAGTAATCCATGTTTAAATGGAAACTATTTGATGATTCACTTTTGAGATGTAATGAGTGGCCAACGGTGTTCAATGAACCTTTATTAACCCCATGGGTAAGATTTGCTTTCCCGAAGAATCTTTTTCTCACAAATTTCAGTTAACGCTGCGAAGGAGGGAGGAACGACTCATCGATTTATGTGCAGATCGAAATTCAAAGTCTGGTTCCAGAGGTTTAATACTACAAGAAGAATTCGGAAGTTAGACGTTTGTCTTCGTACCGTAGCTGTAGGCATAGTCGTGCTACGTGACAATAAGCTGTAATCCTAATGATGGATTTTAATTCCCCTAGTGAGTTCCTGAAATGCTTTTATTTTAATTTGTAGATAATGAAAGAATATGAATTACATTTATACATATATATTTTACAAAATATTATATTTAAGGTCATCATTTATCATGTACACCTTATCAGAAAAGAGGAGCTCTTGTGCCTGGGAAGGGAGTCACGATCCTGAATTTGGTTTTATAGTAAGTTTTGTTTAAAATGTTTAATTTGAAACATATATATATTTTTTTAATTGTCCAATTTAATTTATTTATTCTGATTGGTTGCGCAATTCAGAAGGGAGGTCATTATAATTTTTTTATGGCTTGATAAATATAATGGTTTTGCATTTGAGTTGTTTTAAAATTTGGTGTAATAAATTAATTCCCAATTCTCATTAGTTTGTAAAATTCTTGATATTCTTTGTTATTTTTTTCTTTACACATTTTTGTAATGGAAACTTGCTTAAATATGTCATCGCCATTTGGTACTGGAAACAATTTAAAAGTGATTCTGTTGAGAAAGTAGATTTTTTTCAGTATTACTTTTGTGATGATTGTTTTACTGACTTTAGATTGTTTTTGTAAGATCCTCCCCAACCTATAATTCCGTAGATAAGCAAAGAGTCAACAAGGGCATAGTACACATTTTTGATTATTTTCACAATTAAATTTTACTTAACCTAACAAATATGTATTATATACCATTTTAAATATAAAAATATATATAATATGTATACAGGAAGACCTCTGCATAAAATGTGGCTGTATGATGAGAGGCATTTATCGATGGCTCCTGAGTAAAATATGACAAGGGGGGAAGAAGATAAAATGGTTCCATGACAGTTGATCCGCCGATAATTGCCCCCCCCCCCGGTGAACCTTATCCAATTTGCAGTCGCGGTAAAATACGTTATACCTAATTACAAAATATAACTAAGTGACCCCTTAGGAATGAGCATCCAGAGAGGACGTGCCGCTGAATAACCAAATGATAAAACACATTTGCATTCAAATGCATCAAGAAAAAAATCTGATTCTCTATTTACTGAGCGTACCAGCGCATAAGTACAAAAAAATCAACACCGTGTGAAAATTCCTTTGATATTCGTACCAATTTTTTTATTAAGGGTATTTTTGAAGTCCAACTGATTCTTTTACGTTTGAAATTGGTAAATGCACCAAAAATTATAATTTCATAGTACATATTATTTCGGGGGATCAATTGTCGTGGTATCAACACCAACAGTCGGGTCACCGATGAAATGAACTCCTCGGATAGGTAAAAAATAATATAAGACACAAATAAGCTAATTTTCAAAATTTTAAGCAACCCCCGACACAAAAAAGAGCTGATGACCTGAAAATGCCTGAACAGATTTTCATGAATTTTAGCTAAGAACCATCTCGATCACGTCAGCTTTCATACAAAAAAACGCATCAAAATCTGTCCGTCCATTCGTTAAAGAGCCCATGCCACAGACGGACACACAGAAAGTCGAACTTATAACACCACTCCTTACGTCGCGTCGGGGATTAAAAAGATCGGCGACAATTAAGACTCAATTAAAATAGTCGAGCACTTTGAACATTCATTAAATAATGAAATACATTTTCTAAAATCTGTTAATGATCCAGTTATTAAAACCAGATACGCTCTAAACCTCGAATTGACCATAATACCCAGTACATATTATGTACGTAATCATACGTGCAAACTAACATACTCATGCGGAAAAACTAAATCATAATGTGGTATAGAAGGTTCTCCTGATGACCCGTTGAAGAATCCACCCGCTGCATTGTGCGTGGAAAGGTCACGGAAACAAATGGGGTGGATGTCTCGGAGTGTCGGGGTGGAGGGGTAGCAGCGGCAAAGGGTAGTTCATGTGTTAGCATTGTTTGCCGCGAGCTGAACAATGGGTCACTATTCACAAAGCCCACATCTTCCTCGGGACTGACCTTTACTTGTGCTTTTTCCGCCTAATATTGCCACGGATCATTAATGAAGCGCTTTTTATTATATTTTTGAAGTTGGGGATTTAAATGACGTAGATTTAGATAATTAAGAAGAAGAAAAAATGCTAATAACCCCATTTAAAAAAATCAATCTAAATATTATAGTCTCGGCAAAAATTTTAATTTCGGTTGTCTATGCGTAGAGTGTAAATCTTTTTTTATGTAAATACCTCACAATAGTCTTACATCTGGAGACTATGGCATCCTCAATTGGGGTATGTTGTGAGGCTGAAGGTAGTGAGGAGGGAAAGAAGATGGGGAAGAGGAAGGTGGGGAGGTACCTGGCTATTCAGATCTGGTCACCAAATACGGCTAATTGGTATTCACGGCAATCTTTAACGTTGGCTCTCTTCTTATATCTCCAACCGTAGTCAAATAGTAGTGGTTGCAGGATTTAAATCCGATTCTGTTGCTGTCACATCGGGAGTTCCTCAAGGCAGCTTGTTGGGACCATTATTATTCAACATATATATCAATGATGTCGGTAACTGTTTCTTAAACTCGCAAACCATCATGTATGCCGATGACATGAAAATCTACTCGCCTACAAAGTCAATAGAGGACTGTCTGAAGCTGCAAGATGATTTGCAATGTTTCAGCAGGTATTGTAATGCCCATTGTCTGGAAATAAATATATCTAAGTGCTTCGTTGTGCGCTTTACTAGGAATAAAAACGTATTTATCCATGAATACTCAATCAATCTTGTACCGTTATCTATCAAATTCAAAAGTAAGGACCTTGGGGTTATACTTGATGGTAAACTGAATTTTAATAAACATATCGACCACATAGTCACTAATGCATCTTCTATGCTTGGTTTCATAATCCACTCATGTAAACAATTCAAAGACCTTACTACTTTCAAAACACTATATTTCTCATATGTTCGTAGTATTCTTGAATACGCATCTCAAGTATAGAACCCAGGCTATGCAGTACACAAAAATAGAATTGAAAGTGTTCAAAATAGATTTTTAAGGTATCTCAATTTCCGTTCTTTTCGATATCATGTTAGTAATGAAGACTCTGCCAAATTCTTCAAAATACAGACGCTAACTTGTCGAAGAAATATAGCAGATTCGGTAATGTTATTTAAAATTATACATAACTTAATCGATAGTCCTGATCTTCTTCAACGCCTATCATTCCACGTTCCTAACCGCAACAGTAGACAGTCGCTTACTTTTAATCTTCCTCTTTGCAAGACTAACTCCAAACATAACTCATTTATCTACAGATCCACACATTCATTCAACTTAAATTATTACCACATTGACATTTTTAACTCGACGTTACATGACATAAAACAAAATCTCACTAAACAAAATGACTCAAACTAGGAAGTTCAATCTACCCCTCTCCCTCCACCTTTTAATCCTTATCCTATATTTCTCCTCCTCCCCCCTCACATAATGTAACTAAAAATGAACTAATTAAGTAAACACCTTTATAATTTCACACATACGGTGCTCCAGATTTTATGTCCGGGTTGAATCTTTCCCAAATGAAAGACTAAACCCTTCCACACACTTTTCCACAAATGAATATCTAGTAAATTAACGCAATGTAAGTGCACTATATAAGAATAAAACAATACAAGAACAATACGTCAATCCACCAGAAAAATAATGGGAAAATATTTCACCGACTCCAGATATTTTCATATCAGAGGGTTCGGCTCTGATGAAATCCTAACTGGTCCGATAAATCCTACTGATCCCTCAATATAAATATTTAAAAAAATCTTTCGTAATCCTACATGTATTTAAAATGACCGACTTTTGCATTTTTATGTACAAATTTTTTGACAAATCTAATACGCCTAAATTTTGAATGAGAGAGCTAGGTATAATGCCAGTAGCCGAAATAACAAATGGTAATATTTTTATAGTCTGAGAATGCCAAATTCTTTTAATTTCATTTCCTAAATCTGTATATTTTCTTATTTTTTCAGAAACAGTTTTCTGAATATTACAAGAATTTGGAATAGCGACATCAATGATATAAGTTATTTTCTTAATTTTGTCATGTAAAACTATATCGGGTCTATTATGACTAATTGTTTTGTCTGTCAGAATAGTTTTATCATAATAAATTTTATAAAATTCATTTTCTAAAAATGAATTTGGTTCATATTCATAATATGGTACATAACGGCAGTCAATCAAGTTATGTTTAATTACCAAACTTTGGTGAATTATTTTTAAAACTTGATTGTGCCTAAATGTATACTCGGACGGCGCTAATACAGAACATCCCGATATAATATGTTCTATAGTTTCCGGAAAAGCCAAACATTTTCTACATAAATCATCAATTTGATTTGCATCTTTGATGATATGCTTCCTATAATTTTTAGTATTAATGACTCTATCTTGTATGGCAAGCATAAAGCCTTCTATTTCTGCGCTCAACTCTCCAATACTCAACCATTTGTTTGACGAAAATTTGTCAACATATGTTTGGTTGAGATAATTGAAGTGTTTTGCGTGAAGAATTTTATTTGACCAGGAATCTAATAATTCCTGGATGGTATTTATAAGAATGCTGGCATTCTCGTCGTATAAATTTAATGGTGAAATATTTCTATCTGCCTTGCAAATTATTTTGTGCATTTCTGAACTATCAGCTTTCCTATGGTAAAAATTTCTTAGCATTTCTACCTGATAATGTTTTAAAGATGTTATTTTGACTATACCTCTACCTCCTAAATTTCTGGGTAAATTAATTCGTTCTACAGCTGAATTTGGATGATGGCAATGAAATTTTGTTAATGTAGTTCTAATTAATCGTTCTAAGCTATCTTTATCTGTATTAGAAATTATTTTTTACGGTGCTCCAGATTTTATGTCCGGGTTGAATCTTTCCCAAATGAAAGACTAAACCCTTCCACACACTTTTCCACAAATGAATATCTAGTAAATGAACGCAATGTAAGTGCACTATATAAGAATAAAACAATACAAGAACAATACGTCAATCCACCAGAAACATAATGGGAAAATATTTCACCGACTCCAGATATTTTCATATCAGAGGGTTCGGCTCTGATGAAATCCTAACTGGTCCGATAAATCCTACTGATCCCTCAATATAAATATTTAAAAAATCTTTCGTAATCCTACATGTATTTAAAATGACCGACTTTTGCATTTTTATGTACAAATTTTTTGACAAATCTAATACGCCTAAATTTTGAATGAGAGAGCTAGGTATATTGCCAGTAGCCGAAATAACAAATGGTAATATTTTTATAGTCTGAGAATGCCAAATTCTTTTAATTTCATTTCCTAAATCTGTATATTTTCTTATTTTTTCAGAAACAGTTTTCTGAATATTACAAGAATTTGGAATAGCGACATCAATGATATAAGTTATTTTCTTAATTTTGTCATGTAAAACTATATCGGGTCTATTATGACTAATTGTTCTGTCTGTCAGAATAGTTTTATCATAATAAATTTTATAAAATTCATTTTCTAAAAATTAATTTGGTTCATATTCATAATATGGTACATTACGGCAGTCAATCAAGTTATATTTAATTACCACACTTTGGTGAATTATTTTTAAAACTTGATTGTGCCTAAATGTATACTCGGACGGCGCTAATACAGAATATCCCGATATAATATGTTCTATAGTTTCCGGAAAAGCCAAACATTTTCTACATAAATCATCAATTTGATTTGCATCTTTGATGATATGCTTCCTATAATTTTTAGTATTAATGACTCTATCTTGTATGGCAAGCATAAAGCCTTCTATTTCTGCGCTCAACTCTCCAATACTCAACCATTTGTTTGACGAAAATTTGTCAACATATGTTTGGTTGAGATAATTGAAGTGTTTTACGTGAAGAATTTTATTTGACCAGGAATCTAATAATTCCTGGTTGGTATTTATAAGAATGCTGGCATTCTCGTCGTATAAATTTAATGGTGAAATATTTCTATCTGCCTTGCAAATAATTTTGTGCATTTCTGAACTATCAACTTTCCTATGGAAAAAATTTCTTAGAATTTCAACCTGATTATGTTTTAAAGATGTTATTTTGACTATACCTCTACCTCCTAAATTTCTGGGTAATTTACTATTATTATCTGTGGAAAGTTTATAATTGGCATAATTAACCATTTTATAATTGTATTATTGTGTAGTTTATGATTTGCTGTCAACTTTCCCAAATATAAATAAAATAAAAAAAAATAAAAATAAAGCCATTTCAAGCAACATTTAAATTCTGAATGATGGTCTTTCACCAGGGCGATCCTGAGAGTAGCTTCCACTCTTTTAACTTACTCAGATTTGCTTTGAATTCATGTGTCATTTTCAAAGTCGGACCTGATTGTCTGAAGAATCCGGAAAAGCGACAAAGTATCTACCGTTATAATTTTTAACAGAAATTTAATTTTCAAAATTAGTTCTGATTTGTCAACAATTACGACTATCCCGTGATTTTTCACGGGACCGCACTAGTATTCAATAAGTGATATTTAATAAAAACTTACTTGTTAGTGCAGTTGTTCCATAGCTTTCACCCGAGCAGCATACTATTAGTCTGATGTTTGCCAACTTTAGATGATAGAAGACTCTGGAATTAAAAGAAAAAAAGAGTTGTGAAGTCATTCCTAAATGGCCCTTTTTGTTTTCATTGATCAAATATTATTAATGTACCGGGCGAGACTCCCAACTGCTCCCAACCATCTGAAGTTATTTATTGTGACTATTATTATTACATCATCATTTAGAATACGTCTTAAGATGAGGGTAGTGGAAATAGAAATTAGATGGAAAAGAAGAAGGCTGGGGAGGAAGAAGGTTAGGAAATAACTGGATATTCATTTCTGGTCATCAATGAATAAAGCCTTTTTGTATGAGAATACCGCATAAGAATCCTAACAGCTCCCATCCTTCCAATACCAGTGAGACTACGACATCCCCAATCGGGATATTTTGTGAGATAGAATGTAGTGGGGAGGGGATGGAGATGAGAGAGGATCTGGAAGGTTGGGGAGGTCATTTCAAGCAACGTTTCAATTTGAATGGTAGCTTTTCACCAGGACGGTACTAAAAGTATCCACTATTCTGGATTGTGTCTCAAATCAATATCCTATACTTTTATTATTTTTAATATATAAATTGTTAATGAACACAAATTAATTAAATAAACTTTTCTTGCGTACGATGGGATATGAGCCTGTAACTTCTAGATTTGTGACTAAGGATCGCAACAACTCAACCGCAAAGGCTGTATTTCAATCTAGTGTTTCCAAATAAGAAGAGGAAAAAAGGGACATCGGAAGGTTCTCTAGGTAGTTTCTGAAGGTGGATTGTATGTACTGTGCGTTGGCGTTTGGGTTACTAAAGATTTTCCATCCATTCGCATACAAAGGAGTCGCAATTCCGGTAATTTTTACAAATTTTTGTCCCAGGGACGACAAAAGAAGCATTTTCCTCCCCGCTTCCTGCGACCATTATCCCGAAGAAAGCAATTTTTTAAACTTTGTCTATATTTTTTGCAAAGTGACGCCTAACAATATCACGTGATTTATTATTTGCCATGAAAAACACATTCTCATAGCGAGAAAATCGTCTACAGTCGGAGTAGATTGAAAATTTATCGCCATCGAAAGCAATCAGAAAAAAATAGCGTCTCTGCCGTCGGCTTACAGCTCGCAGCAAACACTTATCTTAGATGTGTTCTTCTTTTGGCTCTTAACTAAACTTCCTACGAGATTGCTAGGGTGTTTCCGGGAATAACTCATAAAATATACATTTTAGTAGGACATCACAAAAACACTACAGATAAGATTAAAAATTTAAGAATAAAGCTTTTGACATAAGCGCCACATTTATACATGTCTCTTTTAGAATTGGAAACTTACGAATTATTATATTTATTGTTAATGGACATATTTATAGTTTATTTGATAAGATCCTGTATGTATTTATTACAGGCGTAACTCAGCAATGTTAAACTTCTTTGAAACGTCATTAGAATTGATAAAAAAAACTTGGTAATACTTATTCATAATAGAAGTGCGAGTTTTTTTTAAATTTTATTGAATAACGCTTTTTACAAGTTTTGCTTTAATATGTTTAGATGAATTAATTGTTCGCACCCGTACATACGCAATATGAACATAAATAAGTAGTTTTTCCGATAAAAAAAACTCAAATAAGGATATAGAAAGGCTAACAAATGGAATATATTATCGGTGATTCAATCCATTATTTTAGTATTTGATTAGTATTTAAAACAATTTACTTCATTTTAGTTAAATAATTCTAAATCTTCGTCTTGTTACGTCAGTTCAAACAAAAAACAGACGCTACCATATCTGTCTTTTGTATTGAATGATTTTAATACTTGCAAATATATTTAATTGTAACTGCCCATGCCTTGAACAAGTAAACATTATAAAATATTTAGGAATAACCTTTGATACACACCTAAATTGGAAGCAACATATACTTAAAACTACAAACAAAATCCGCAAATCCATATACTTTTTCAAACAAACACGTAATTTCCTCAACCTACACCTTTTAAAAACAGTGTATTACTCACTGTGCCAATCACACATTGAATACGGAATTTTAGCTTGGGGTAACACTTATTCTAGTGCCCTCGACCCCATCATTAAAGCACAAAAACTTATAATAAAAATAATCCTTAAACTTCCTCTTACTACCAGCACGGATACGATTTTCAACACCTTCAACGTTATGGACATTAAACAGCTCTACGCAAGATCCATCTTAGTTAATTTACATAAAAACAACATAACCCTATACAAAGCAACACAATCGATACACAATACCCGAGCCAAAAACAAAGAACTCCTCCAAACTCCCTTTGCTAAAACCACCTTTGGACAAAGACACTTTAAATACATAGATTGCAAACTACACAATACACTACCAGCTACGATTAGACAAACCGAATCAATGACCAAATTCAAACAAGTTATAAAGAAATGGATTATAAGTACTGGTCGTCACACTATTGCAAACATCTGTAAAATAAACTACAAATAGACAGAAATATCCATCTACATACGTCCTTACCCATATAAAACAAATTAAAATTATAAAATCCTAAATAATCTAAATCCATAAATAGATTTGACAGGATTTACTACTGTACTGTATCTCTTCCCTCATTTATAAGAAAACTCTCTTTATGTGATTTACCCACACTTTCAATCTTCTTTACGTTTAATTGTTAATTATATTACTATTATATATGATATGTATTTATGTACCTCTACGCCTGTCTCAACACAGGTATACCCTAGCGAGACAGGCATCGAATAATATATTGTAAACATCACGTATATAGATCAATAAAAAAATATATATATATATATAATAAGTAAGAGTCTTTCATACCTTACCGGTTTCACATGCAGTTGATGGTCATTTCCTGTATCTTAGGCTACACAGCAAAAATAACCACCTTTCTTAATTATTGTGCCTAAACAATACGCCATGTAGGTTTCGTCGGGAAATTTGCTTCCTTTGAAGGCGACCAGATTTTTACTTTACACTTTCCTTTAAAGTCTTTTTCTATTTATTTATTTTAATGTATTTATTCGTTCAAATTAAACATTTTAATGTGTATTTAATATACAATTGTAACAGTACTACATGAAACATAAATGGTTGGCTAAAAACTTTACGAGCATTAATAAAGCTTGCCTTTTAAAAGCAGCTTCTCTAACGCGAAATATGTCGATATCCGAATTTATTCTGTTCAACAGCAAGATTGCTCTCCCGACCAGCATGACCATTGGCAAATTAGTCCTGCAGGCCAGAAGATAAAACAGTCTATGCTGTCGGTGGCGAAGATAACCATCGGGAACATAGAATTGAATGCTCTCCAAGATAGCTGTGTTTTCAAACCATCCGCAAATCAATTTGAAGAAATGCGTAGCAATGTGTACATCCCTTCTGACCCGTAGATGGTTCATTCAGAGCATACCCAAAAGAAAGTCGGTAGGATAGAGCCACGGGTAATAGCCATACTCCTTCATGTACAGAAATCTCAGAATTTCTTTCTGAACTCTCTCCAACATGAGGGAATATTTTATTTGGTGTGGACTCCAAATTATCGACCCACTTTCAAGTGTACTCCTTACTAAGGAATTGAATAGGATTATGAGAACCCGGGTGTCTCTAAAATTCCTTGCAATACGCAGAACAAAGCCCAGCAATTTCAAAGTGCTACAAGTCATGTGAATATGAGTATGCAATGTCAGCCTACTATCAAACATGATTCCAAGGTCCTTCATGGTGGAGACACGTTTTAGAATTCTTGTAACTTGTAACTGTTTACTTGTAACTATTTACACACGTCTCAAATACCCCATCTAGATCAATACCTCCATAACTGGTAATTGGTTGTTCAATTTCAAGGCAATTTACAGAATATCTTCACCTGTAACCAAGCACTCAACGCTGAGAGAAAGGAGCGGGAAATAGTTACTGATCTGGTAGCTAAGTGAGCGATAGTAATCCTCCTAATTAATCCGCTAAGCAACTACTTCCTGTTGGTATTTCTAGATAAATTGTATAATGCCTTAACTGAAATATATTCTTAGGATTAACGGGCTGGATTTGCCAGAACTACGATAAGATAGTTAATGATTATTAAGTTTCCAGTAATTATTGCTGAGGAAAGATTACTGAAGTTATTGGTGTTGGTATAACTTGAGATGTGTATAAATTAAAATATTGTTTTTATTTCTGTCATCAAGTGTTACAATTTTATGTCTTCTTCACAATCGTTTAACAAACAGAGATTTTAGGTAATACCAAGGTAAGTTTTATTTTATTTTTTATATTGTAGGTACCTAAGCAATTAAAGTGTGCAGTTGTTTGTCTCTATTAACACTTATATCATGATACATTTAGAAATATGTGACTTCACCAATAACAGCTGCTAAAAATGTTTTCTATCACGGTAGAAGTCTATTCGATCATTTTACCAAATTTTTTTTTTTTTTTTTATTAGTGACTATTTAGTTACAGGTTTGATGACAATTACAAGATATGATGATAAATATAAATATTTAATCCGTTTGTTCTTAGTCCTCCTCACTAGGTGGTCCTGTGCTGAGGCGGACTGGTAGATTTCTTTGATTTTCCGTTATTTAGTTTCTATGATGTTTTTAATACATTCTCTAGTATGTCTGCATTAATTTCTTTCACCCATGTTTTGATTTTTTCCTTAAACTTATTTATCTTTTCTATCTTTTTCAGACTTGGAGGAAGGATGTTGTATAGTTTAGTTGCAAGATATATGTGGTTTCTTTGGCCAAAACTTGTCTTGAATTTTGGAACATCTCGTATATCCTTTTTTGAGGCTCTTGTGTCATGTATCCGAGTTTCATTAGGAGATTTTCTGTTTTTAAAATGATGTATAAGAATATTCTTGGCATATATTTGTTTTAAATTAAGAACGTCAAAACACTTAAAAATATATTTTGAGGGGGTTCTGATGGGTAATTTTAGTATGGTTTTTATAATGCTCTTCTGAGCAATATCTAAGTGGTTAATATGATTGGCTGTAGCAGATCCCCATACTAGAATTCCGTACTCAAGACGGGAATGACATAAGGCATAAAAAACTTTTTTTATGTCTTTCCTAGGTAGTATGTTTCTTAGGTTTTTGAAGAAATACACAAGTCTCGTGAGCTTTTTAGTGATTCCATTTATGTGTATGTCCCATCTAAGGTTTTCGTCTATTTCCACTCCTAGATATTTAATACTTTTTGCCTTTGTTATAATAGGGCAAGAGCAATGTGACTTATTGTTTTGACACTCGTGCAATTTGAGAGTGTATTCTTTACCCGGTTGACCTCTTGAGTTTATTGAAAAGGCTAGATAATTAGTTTTAATTACATTGAGCGTAAGAGAGTTCATCCGAAGCCAATTTTGAAGTACAGTTAGTCCATGTTCAGCCTCTTTATAAGTGTCCATCCAGTCCTTTTCGTGGAATAACATAACAGTATCATCGGCAAAACTAATTATGTTTCCATTGATGGGAAGTTTGGTAATTTCATTTATGTAGATGAGAAATAAGATTGGTCCCAAGACACTTCCTTGAGGGACGCCGTAGTTTATTGGAAGAGGATTGCTTTTTTGTTGACCTATTTGTACTTGTTGTGTTCGTCCTGTCAAGTACGTCATCAGTAAATTTAGTGGAGTGCCAGATATGCCAATTTTTTTAAGTTTTGTGAGAAGAATTTTATGATCTATTGTGTCAAAGGCTTTTTTTAGGTCTATAAAAACAGCCAGACATTTTTTTCCATCGTCTAAACTTTTTATGGCTATTCTTGTAAAATGTTCAATGGCGTTCACGGTACTCAAACTTTCCCGAAATCCATATTGTGTCGGGGAAATTTTTTTATTAAATTCCAGAAAGTGAACGATTTGGCTTTTCAAAATTTTTTCTAGGATTTTTGAGAAAGTGCTTAGGATACTTATAGGGCGATAATTATTTATATCATTTTTGCTTCCATTTTTATAAATTGGTAAAACTGTAGCATTTTTTAGACAAGAAGGAAAAATCCCCTTTGATATAGAGAGATTTATAAGGTATGTCAGGGGGAGGATCAACTCATCTTGGAGATGTTTTATAGTTTTGATTGAGATAGGATCATTTCCCGAAGAAGTGTTGTTATCTAGTGAAGCAATCACTTTTCTAAGTTCGTTGCTAGTTATTTGGTTTAGATTTAGTGTGTTATCTTGGATTAAGTCTTCATTATTTTCTATTTCCTTTTCATAAGTAATTGGTTTTGTGATTTTATTTGCCAATTGCGAGCCTATGTTAGTGAAAAATTTATTAATATATTCCAGAATTTTGTCAGGATACTCTGCAAAAGAAGTAGGAATCATGTCAATGTTTAATTCTCCAATCATTTTCTTGTTGTAGGAGGGTTCAGAGTTAGTGATTTCTTTGATAATCTTCCATATTTTTCTGGAGTCATTGTTACATTCTTCTATTTTCCTTTTATAGTAGTTTTCTTTGGCGTTGCGAATAACATTTTTACATATATTTCTGTATCTTTTATAGAATCTTAATTTAAATATATCGTAAGGGTCTTTTTTAACTTTTAAATGTATTTCATCTCTTTTCCTTATACAGTTGATGATGTTTTGTGTAATCCAAGGTTTGATGTGCTTATTTTTATGGGATATCTTTTTTTCTATTAATGTGGTATTCAATAGTATTGTATGTTGTATAATTTCGTTAAAATAGCTCCAAGCAGAATTTGTATCATCTATTTCATAAAGGTTTGTCCACTCAGTATTTTGTAATTTTTGTTTTACTTCCTTCCAATTGGTTTCTGATATTTGCAGTACAATTTTATGATTTTGAATTTTTCCTGTTTTATTTTTGTTAATGGAAAGAATTGTTGAGTAATGGTCTGTAATGGTGGATGTATATATGATGGCTTGAATTTGTTTATTAGTCTTACTGAAAATATCATCGATGCAAGTTTTGCATTCATTTGATATTCGAGTTGGTTCATTTATGAGGCTTTTGAATCCATGGTAAGCAAGCGTCTGCATATAGTCAAATTTTTTTGGATGTCCATTTTGAAGAATATCAATATTGATATCACCAATAACAAACACGTTATTAATGTTTTTGAGTAGATTTAGTTCATGAGATAGAGAATTAAGGAAAGGTTCTATGTTTTTGGTTGAGGGCGATCGATAAATTGCTAGTATGGCTGTATCATTCCCAATTGATAATTTTAGGCAGTTTGCATTATTTATACTGATCTCTTTAACATTAACTTCTATATCTTCATTAATGTATACAACTACACCATCACTTTTTCCCTTATTCATTAACGTTGAGTGAGGGATGTAATTGTCAATTTGTAAAGCAGAGTATTTATCGGTTATCCAGCATTCGGTAAGTATAATTATGTCCCATTTTAATTTTAAGCTTTTTATTAGTACTTGTAGTTCATTGAAGTTTTTATTAATGCTCCTTATGTTTTTATGTAAGATGTTAAAATTATGTTTAAGTGATATTATGTTCTCTGGTTCAGATATAGTTATTTGTTCATCCATTTTGGTAAATTATTATTTTTGGTACGTAGTATATATAGACAAATTTGATTAGATAATTTTGTTCAGGTCATCTAGGTGTTTTATGTATACAATTTTTTCATTCTGGGCCCTGCGTAGCATTATCTGTCCTTTTTTTATCCATACGTACTGATATTTTTTTTCTTTGGCTATTTGTTTCGCCTTCCATAAAATTTCTTTATGGTACGGGCTTATGTCCTCTCCAATAAATATCGAGTCTGTAGCCAGATCTTGAATTGAATTATAATTAATGTCTTTTCTTTTTTCTAAAAGTACATCTCTTATTCTTGTGTCTAAAAACTTCACAAGCAATTTGGGGGGTGCCTGGTTGCGCCGGTCTGTAATTCTGGTTACTTCACCAACGTCAGAGTGCTGCACTTTTACACCGGCTGCAGCAGCAACTCTCCTTACTATTTCGATGGGTTGCTCTCCACTTTTCTGGGGGATACCCGCTATCTCTAAGATATTAGATCTAGATTTGTACTCCAGTTCCGAGACTCGGATTTCCATTTTTTTTATTGTTATGTTCTGTTCTGTGTGCTGTTTTTTAATAATCTCAAATTCATTTGTTATTTTTCGGTTATATTCATTTGCCAGGTCGATTTTTTTTATGATATCGTCGTACTGGTTACTAATGAATTCAATGCTTTTTTTGGTTTCCTCCGACTGTTTTTCAATATTAGCAATTATATCTCTTTTCATATTATCAATTTTTTTGTCGATATATTGAATAATTTTTTCCATATTTTTATCTTCATTTTCCGATGTATTATTTACTTTACCTCCTCGTGTATTAGCCATATTGTTGGAATAAAGTAAAAGGATGCAACTTGCCCCGGTTTTTCTTTATGGTATGTATTTGATAAGGTACTCCTTACTCTTAACACAGATAAGACAAAATTTATACGTTTTAGTGCAACACAAGCGGGACAACCCAAGGTAATACTAAATATTACTATTCACGTCTGCAAGAAAACGAACACTTGTACTTGCAATAACCTAGAATGCGTGGATAGTTTAAAATATCTAGGGATCACCATTGATAAATATCTGAGATGGGAAGAGCACATTAACTCAACTGCCTCAAAAGTCAGAAAACTTACTCACCTTTTTATTACCATCAGAAATATTCTCTCCGTAAAAGATATGAAATCAATATACTATGCCATGTGTAATTCTTTACTCGAATATGCATCCCTAGGATGGGGTGGATGTGCTAAAACAATATTAGACTCCCTGGCTAAAGCACAGAAATCTCTACTAAGAGTCATCCTTAAAAAACCATTCAGGTACCCCAGTGACGCATTATTCACGGAATTTAAAGTTCTTGATGTTAGACAATTGTATATTAGAAAGATTGTATTACATGCTCAAAAACAACGTCAGCACTTCCCTTCCATTGACCACCTTCACGACACCCGACATTCAAGGAATAATCCAATAGTCCCAATAAAAACCACGACGTCCCTTGGGCAACGGCAATTTTCGTACTTAGGACCTAAAGTATTTAATATCATTCCTAATGCTTGGAAATCGAAAAGTACAACTGTTTTGCGCAAATTGATCAACGACTGGCTTCTTGATTTAGGGAGGGTCAAAAGCGAAGATATGTTGGCCAATAGATAGTCGAGGATTAAAAAAAAAAAATAGAAAAAATAAAATGAAAACACACACTCATACATAAATTGTTAGAGTCCATATATTACAAAAATCACATACTTATCACTCCAGAACATAACTGTCTATTCTTTTTTAATTTATGCGATGATTATTTTCTAATCCCCCATCTAGATTATAATCTTATATCACTACGCTTCCCATTTTCCTTTTTCCATTTTCCATTTTCCAAAACATTCACATTTAACATAAGCATTCTTCATTTTTTTTCTCTTCACTTGGGTATTCTTTTTCTCATAAGTACAAAATTGTGTATTTATCTAAAGCTTATATGATATTTCTCATAATTACAAAATTGTGTATTTATCTAAAGATTATATGAGGAATTCAATTGTAACACATTTTTTTCCTTCTTTAAATAATATGTTATATACTTAAACAATGTAAAAAATAAATTATGATATGAACTAAATTTGTCAATTTGACTGGCCTAAAACAGGATCCATTCCTAGTTGGCTAGTCAAAGTTTCCACATATGTTTAATTGTATAATTTTTATCTGAAATAAATTTATTATTATTATTATTATTATTATTAAATAATAATAATAATAATAATAAATTTATTTCAGATAAAAATTATACAATTAAACATATGTGGAAACTTTGACTAGCCAACTAGGAATGGATCCTGTTTTAGGCCAGTCAAATTGACAAATTTAGTTCATATCATAATTTATTTTTTACATAAATTATTTATCTGAAATAAATTTATTATTATTATTATTATTATTATTATTATTATTATTATTATTATTATTTCTTTTTTCGGACTTTATCTATGGACTGACAATTATTATAACTGTCAGATATTATTTGTTTGCACTGTTTACGAATTTCAAACAAGTTTCACAGCAGAATAAATACTTTGACACCGTCGGGATTAATCAAGTATCTTAAATCAACAAGTTTTATAACACAAAGTTTAATTTTATTATTTTTTTACTGTTTTTATACTGGGAGCAGAAATTAACACTGTAGGTAGTAGTTTTAACCATCTCAAATGGCACGATCAAATGGATCAAGCACTTGAGTCGGGCCGGATTAAACATGTCGGGGCCTATAGGCAATTCACGTCTCGGCATTTACCCTAGAGCCGATGCGGGGCCTCTAGGCAGTTGCCTACATGCCTACACTGCCGTATGAATAATACGGCTCTGGATGTAGCAGTAATGCATTTATAATGCATTCAGATTTGGATAAACATTAACGATATCTACATAGATTTTCCTTAAGATCTCTGGACTATTACCCTTTCTACTACACTGTCTCTGAAGAATTGATTTATCGGGTGCGGGGCCCCTAGCCAATGCTGGGCTTCTAGTCAGTTGCCTGCACTGTCTTATGGATAATACGGCCATGTGTGTCAAGAATTAGAATAATAGAAGAATATGTATGAGACGATGCAAAATGTGAATGAGGCAAGGAATGTGTGCCAAGACCGTCCTTCTTTAGGGGTCCATCTTCTCAGTATTATAATTAATATTGACATGGAAAATTGACGGTAATTGTGTTTTATATCACAAATATTTTAATCATGTTGTTTTCTAATTAATTCATTTTAAAAATAAACTTTGTACATTTGGGACTCACGGGGCAAGTGGGACTATGATATTTCCAATTAGGGACCTACGCTCTAAAGCTAAAAGAAATGACGAGGGAAGGTGATCGGGCAGAGAATGGTAAGAATGAATCTGGATGTAATGATAACTCATAAAAAAAATTGAAATCTTTACGCATGTCGGTTTTGAACCCGCTAACTCTTTTCCATATCCGATGATGTTAATCGCTCAACCACCACAAAATCAACAAACCAGAGGTTGTGCGTAGTTTTTTAATGCACAATTTGATTTGATAATTATAAAATTAATCTTATAAAAAATAAAACCCGCTTGAATAGTGTCTTTCTACTTAATAATTGTGTTCAGAATTGGTAAATATGACATGTAAATATTAGCCAGGAACACCCTGTCGGCGCGAGGAATTCATATGTGCCTGTGTTTACCCTTTCCTGAAATATGTATTTCTTGCTCACGAAACTAATATCGTGTGACGTCATCTTTATTATTTCGCCTTATCGCTCGTGGGAGAAAGCGACGCCATTTTTCCTCTTTTTCGAGGAAAAATTTCTCAGACGAATCCAATTTGTAAATGTGCTGACGAAAAACGACGTAAAGTGAGGGTCGGATTTAAATATTAGCGGAAAAAACGCGTAACGGTTATTTTTACCGCCGCACATAACGTTATGTATGCTCGAGCTCGAACGATGGCATTCTTTGATTGAATAGGCATATTTCATCCAATGACTACTTTAGGGATATGTGCTCGGTGACACGGCGATCATAACAAACTCGTAGAATAATGTATTATAAAAAAAATTCAATCATGATATTATGTATTTGGACTATTTGAAGGCTTGTGGTCTAAAGCGTCGGCTTCCTACCAAGGCATCACAGATTTAACCTTCCGCTAGCCAAGTACTCGAACATTTTCCGTTCCGTGTAATTGATTTAATTAAAAATTATTTTTATTTTTATTTTTAATTTTATGAGTAAAACCTCAAATTGTAATATTTAATCAAATAAAGACAATATTCCCAGAGGTGCCAATATCATTTTCTAATTTTTCTGTCTCCAGATTTTCGTTGAGTTTCGATTGAGTTTTGATTTTCGATTGAGTTTCACCAATGTTGTCTCCATTTAATTAAAAATTAATTTAAAATTATCGACGCCCTAATAGGCTTCACTATGATTTTTACCATTTACGTGATTTATTACATATTTATATGATTGAGATAAGAATAAATTTTTTAATGCCTTTTTTACACGGTGTGTGGTAAGTATACAGGTGCGTAAGTTCATAAATGTTGTAATAAATGGTGTATTTTAACAAGCGATTCCAGAGCGTATTTGGAGTCAAAAAGAGAAAATCATTTTGCTGTCCGAGTTAAGGAAGCTGGTTCCCGTTAGGTCGCCTTAGCACAGCGGTTGCGTGGTTGTGACCTTATCAAAAATGCTGACATGGTTACATGGTCAGGACGTCCGTTAAACGAATGTTTGAGCCCAGGTCTTGAAGAGGCCCATGTTTTAGGTGTGGTGATTTTGAAAGACTTCTCTTTAGTAATATTCCACTGCGAAGCACGCAATTTTTAAATATTATTATTTTTTGTTTGGGAGAATATTTCATCAACTTTCTTTATAAAATTCACCTTCCAAGCAATAAATGTGAGAATACCCTTATGAATTAGTTAGATACCTACCATGAAAATTCTTACAAAAAAATGAGATTAGGCTCCAGATCTCTAAGGACTTTTTGAGTCTGTTAATTCTAACTTAGTTCTGATTTCAAAATATTAAATTACTCTGCTTATAAAACAGAAAATTGATTGCCTACTCAACCATTGACCGGTCAGTGGTTGAGTGGGCATAGCGCTTGGGTCCCACCCGGACGTCGCATGTTCGATTCCTCTGCTGGCTAAGTCCTCCAACACAACACAAGCAACATTTTCGGCTTTCTGTGGTGGTAGTAGGAGATTTTCAAACATTGTTTGGTTATTCGTAACCCGGGAATGTTTGTCTTTCTTTTTAAAAAAAAAAAATTATTATTTTTTTCGGAAAACAAGTATCATCGAAATATTATGCCGGCTTTTTTTAAAAACATATTTTATTGAAAGGTTGCCAAATTACATCAGCTGAAGCTTTGTTCTTAGTAAGTACTCAGTATTTTCCAAATACCTACCTAGCACCTACCCAGAACCAAATCAATACCTAGTTACTCAATATGTGCCTATAAGCTAACCTATCTACCAACCTTTCTTACGTACGATTGCCCAGATACCTACTCTAAATCTACCCAGTAGGTACCTACCCAGAACAAACCTGTACAAAATAAGTTTATTGTATATTCTTTCCGAAAATAACCTCAAAACTTCAATACCTACCCAATAACCTACCCAATGGATACAGGCTGTATATTTTCCCATTGACTACGCAATATTTACTCAGTACTAATTCGGTACTTTTACCTACCCAATAAGCAATTGTCTTGTTTTTACCCAGTAACTACGCAGTTTTAACTTAGTTCTATCTCAGATAATACAACTGAAGAGATAAAACGATAGAAGTATATTATGGGCATGTCCGTGTGCCCAAAAAGCTATTTTTTGCTGAAATTGATTAAACAATTTAAAATATTTAAATTATTTCCTCAGCAGATAATCCCGTCCTTGGATTCTTGGAATCAAAGGAAATCAAGTAAATTGGTGACTTCAGTTTTCTTTGAATCAGGGAATATATGGTAGGCATTTAGTAATTTACGTATTGTCTTACTTGGTATCAGATAACTACTCAATATTTAATCCAAAATCACAATACCTTATGGAAGCGGCAGGTTATCAACCCTTTCGGGAAAATGGGTGGAAGAAACGTGAAATATATCTTAGATATTTTTAGTTTCCTTGTAGCATTGAGCCTTTTTCACTTAAATATTCCTAAAAAATAATCCTTTTAAGTGCCCGTTGGTATAAAAGCCGCCGTTAAGAGATAAATCCCGTTCCCGCCCTCCCATCCCCATCCTTCCTTCACCCACCCTGAATGTAGCCGCCCTAGAACAATAAACAGGCGAAATAAAAAGGGTTACAATGGGCTCGGCCATCTTATCATAACAGTTATGAGGGACATTTTACTTTTTTTATGTTTTTAACGTATAAATATGAAAGGCCGACCTTCAGAATGTAAACACCGTAAAAGCGTAAGGTCAATCAGATAATTATTTTTTCTTCTTACAAGTGTATTTTACATTATATCTCTGGAGAAATATATATTTTTAGGGATTCATAAAACGAGTTTATCAATAAAACCCCGTGACCTGTTATCTACGTCCTTTTCATATGAAAAGAATACAACAGTGCGAGCTTCATGGAGTCAGTGCGACTAATTCGGCGTGAATAGACGGAAATTTTGTGAATGCAAGAAATATGGCAAAGAGAAATAGGCCGGAAGAAGTTATATAGATTTTTTACAGATCACGTACCTTTAAAAAAGACTTAAATCGAAAAAAGTGTGTTGTGAACATATTTGTTTATTGACTATCCGTGGTGGAAATCCATTATAATAAATAATTCAATAAAACAAATATTAAACTTATTCCCACTTTAATTTATTTGACCGTACCTAACCCAATTCAGTCTATTAAGGCCATCTTCAGACTGGTACAAATTATTCATAACTCACGGTTTGTATACAAAACATAGAGGAGGATGAGAGGTGTGGTCTAAAAGGATTTTATTTAATTATATGGGCTTTTAAATTAAAGCCATTGGGAAAAAACCAAAATAATTAGAAATTCGACCGTCAAAGACGACTTAGTAACAATTGTAAGACAACCCATATATTGAATAAAATCCTTGTAGACCACCCATCTCCCCCTCCCCAATATGTTGTGTATATAAACCGTGAGTTATGAATAATTTGTACCAGTCTGAAGATGGTCTTAGCAGGTTGAAACCGTTTACGGTCAAATAAATTAAAGTGTAAATAAGTTTAATATTTGTTTTATTATATACATATTAATATCGATAATTTCGTTTTTTTTTCAAAGAACCATTCTTCTGAAAGGTTTTCACTTTGTGGTGGCATTATTTATTTTATTAAAAAGTCAAATAAGTTATTTTACATAACTTTATTAAATAAAGTGATGTTCACTTAGTTATTTGTCTTTTTAATAAGATCGTTTCATTTTACTTCAAGTGAGGCTGATAAAATCCTATCTTGAGCAGATAGTGAATTTCATTGGCGCGTGGTGTGTTGTAAGGTCTTTTGTGAATTTGCTAGATCAATTTTATATTAGTTCAGTCTTGATCAGAGTTCTAGGGCTTCTCTTTACAAGGTTAAAACCATACGAAGAAGAATTTCAATTTTAAAAGCTAAACTTTTATCACACACACCTACTACTTACTACACAAATATACTTGTTAAACAATGTACTTTTTAATCGCGTATCCGCCAACTGACAATTCTTATTTCTAAACGTTGTTTATTACTTGGAGTGTAGTGTTTCGATGTAACTGTACACACTGTAATTTCTCTTTAAACTTGAACACTATTTTAATCATAAACCTCATAATGGAAGCTAACCTAATAATGTTTGCGGTTCGTCGTAAACATTAACTCTTTAAGCCGAATGGGTACAAACAGAAAACTGTCGGCTATTTTCGGAATATTGTTTACGAATTTAGTATAGTCCAAAATGGAATGGCTATGTGTATTTTTATTATTTTATTAATAGAGTTCCGGGAGCAATTTATTTTTATAATACATTAAAAGCGCAGGTACACTCTTACACATATTCATTTCTTCTTTTTTTTTCTTTTTTTATAGCTGTCAAAGCTCTCAAAGTCTTTGATCTGACGTCGATCTGATGTCGATCTGATTTCGATCTAATATCTATTTGTGATCCTAGCACGATCAATGGATAAAGGATTTATCAATAATATTGATTACTTGTGATCGTTCCTGAGTACGACCGCAGGTCATTAACGTACAAACAACAGTGCACGTCGAATAAATTAAAAACATTTAGTCTTGTGAACTGTCATTTGTTCGTTGGCCATTTGCAGTCTTGCTCAGGAACGATGACAAGTTACCAAGCTCGATAAATCCTTTATCGATCAAGAGTGCTAGATACCCAGATGTACATCTGATGTCGATCAGGGGTCCTAGCCTGGGCGATCGATAAGGATTGATAGGATAACTTTAGGTATCTTCTCATTGTTCTCTAGGACAACTGCAGATAAACCAATCTACAAATAAGTAACGTAAAAATAACAGTTACATGTCGATTATATTGAGAATACACAGTCATTTTGAACTGTTACTTATTCGTTAGCAATCTGCAATCATGAATTGAATTGTGAACTGTTATTTTTTCGTTAGCAGTCTGCAGTCATGCTCGGGTGCGATGACAAGTTACCAAACTATATCGATCGACCATGCTAGATACCCTGATGTCGATCTGAAGTCAAACTGACATCGATAAATGAATAAATCAATTTCAAGTGCAGTTTTTACTTCAACGCCCTTTTATAATTAAACAAGATATTACACAATTTCTTCCATTCTTCTTGATTAAAAGTTGAAACCAGAAGAAAAGACAAAATTAATTTCATGGCTTGGCTTTGTAGTAAAACTAGAAATAAATAAATGATTTCGCAATACCATTCATGCAATTCAGATTGGGAGGCGGGTGTGGAAAACACCCCCCGGGAACCATGTATTGGATAACCAACACTCCTGCCATAGGTGCCCTGCACCGCAGTTGAAGGCAAACATCCGTCACTCCTGGACATACTGACCCACAGATTCCTTCCCATCCTTCTTACCTTTTTCCTTCCCAGAACTTTCTTTCATTCCTTTTACTAAAAAACCCTTCACCCAGCATCCTCAAAGATGACTTAGATTCTAAGAGAGATTTTTATATAATGGCTAATAACAAGTACATAAGTGGTATTAAAATTTTCTACTTTTCCATACGCCTCCAGTAAAGATAATGTATAAATTCTCATAGAAAAATAAGCAAGCAAGTAAAAAACAAGATTGCGATATTTGATATATTTTAGCAAATACGTTTTCATTAAAATTACATTGCTTTTCTTTATAAATATTGGATTAGTATATTTGTCCAATATAATCAGATATTTTCTGATTTCCTAGAAAAGTCTAAATCAAATTTAAACGGCATCACGCACACCTTTCAGTTTATTTCCCGCGCTGTGCTTCGCTCAGTTAAATTCATTTTCCCCAAAGGTATACGGAAAAACTATTTTACTTTTATCATAGGAATAGATAAATTTGAATTACCTCGATAAAACTGACTGATTCAAGGTATTTTAGAATTAAGATAAGAGGAAAAATAAATTTCCTTCAGGGCCATGGCCCATTAAGATGGCAGATAACAATTAAGTACACCGATTCTTTATTAGGGTTAAATGACAATTTACGAATATGTTATTTTAGTACTTTTGTATTCTGTATCGTTTCTAATCAGTTTATATAATTTATGAATGTATAAAAACGCGTTAAAAACCAAGGATTTCTCCAAGCATAAAAGTTGTAGGCAATTCACATGGTTTTAACTGCCAATGGCAATTTCTAAAATTTGAGGGTTGTTGTATATTCATTTATTTTGCTCTCCGCCTTCAAATGGTGTTCATAGGACGGGTTGTTTCACATATTCGTTAAACAATTATTCAAATTTCAATATTAAGTTTCAAGTTCTGTGAATGTCTTAATTAAATTCCGTTTTTATTCAAGTACCGTGAAAAAAATATTAAATAATAACATTACTTTAATAAAACTTTTACAATACTTAGCAGATTTGATGATTATTCAAATTATAAGAAAAACCCGGTTCCGTAAATTTTTATCCCACAACAAGATATCCCCGACAAAATATCCTCCGACAAAATATCCTCCGGATAAAATACCCCCCCCAACAAAACTATCTACTAAAACCTAAACTAACCTAACCTAGCCTGAAAAAATGGGACAAAAATAATACAGACGACCGGTCAGTGGTAGAGTGGGCATCGCGTTTGGGTCCCACCCAGGGGTTCCATGTTCGATTCCTCAGCTGGCTAAGTCCTCCATCACGACTCAAGCAACATTTTCGGCTTACTGTAGTGGTAGTAGGAGATTTTTAAATATTGTCGGGTTATTTGTAACCCGGGAATGTTTGTCTTTCTTTGTTATCTATATTATTGTCTTTACAGGATATCTGTATTATTTTTGTCAAATTTTGTTAGGTTAAGTAAAATTTTAGTTAATATTTTGTTCGGGGATATTTGTCTGTAGGATAATTTGTTAGAGGATATTTTGACGGGGATATTTTGTCGCGGGATAAAAACGCGCTTTACCGAAAACCCATCCTTAGTAATCGCTTCACTTGAATAATAACAGAACTTTAATGTAACTTTCACAGATCTCGAGTTTTAACTTTGAGATTTGACGAGTGTTCAAATTCTATGAAAAACCCATCCTTAGTCATCGCTTCAAAGTGAATAAATTTTTTATTACGCAAATCTCAACAACGAAGCAGAAACCTGTTTTCTGAATCGACAACATACTTATCCTTCAATAGTGAACGTAGTAATATTTGCATAACTTCTGTAATGGAAATAATGGGCCAGCAAAACATTTTAAAGATTAAGCAAAACCTCCATGGATATTTTACTTTAACAGAAGATCAACGCCGCTTAGAGTTTTTTTTTTCAATTATAATAATCTTTCTTCTGAAAATAAATTGACATCAGATTATTGATCTATCTATTATTATTTAAACTTTCGTGTAGGTACCAATAAAGTTGCAAATAGCCACTGAAAAGAAAAATCGATAGAATTGTGTTGAGGACGTATCGCTTTTCCAGAAGTTAGTATTTTTCCTTACTTCTAGTGAAATTGATCGAATGAAACATTTACAAATGTTATAAAACTTTCGTAAAGGCCTAGGAGCATAAAATAATACGTCAATTATTGACAACCACACTTTTTTTAAATATTTGTATGTTTTTACAATAAGTTTATATTTTTTACATGTTACACAGTGTTGCAAATGAATATAAAAATACCATTTCCTCACCATAAAGAGACAAGGCTCTTTGTTTGGCCAGGGAATTTATGCTCAATAATATGTAAATCAAGTAAGTAACTAAATAAAATAAAAATTTCAATTATTAATAAAAGATAAGTAAGAAAAACCCAGTGTATAAAGAAAAATTTCAATAAGAAAAAACAAAAATAATAATAAAATAGACATGAACTCTTGCAGTAGTTTCAGGTAATTTTTTGAATTTAAGTTGGAATTCATGATTATTTTCTATAATTTCTATATTCAACGGGAAGTTATTGAAATAAGTTATACCTGGATGCAGATGCAGATAAGTATTTTTTTAATGTGCTTGGTGTTAAATTTTGGCATTTGAATATTATTCTGATATATTGAAATGTAAGAGATTAGTACTTTTTTTTTAAAGAAAGACGAACATTCCCTAGTTACGAATAACCCAAAAAAATTTGAAAACCTCCTACTACCACCACAGTAAGGCAAAAATATTGCTTGGGTCATGATGGAGGACTTAGCCAGCCGAGGAATCGAACACGGAACGCCTGGGTGGGACCCAAACGCGATGCCCACTCAACCACTGACCGGTCTAAAATAACATATTCTATAGATTTTTTGTTCAGTTCAAATAAGAATATTGAAAAAAAAAACATTTCGTTTATATTGTTCGTTTATTGATAGAAATTGCAAACTACATGAAAAAACACTAAAAATAAATAAAACAGCGTCTTTTGAAAAAATGTCCCCAATTCAGAAATGGCTTCAAACGCCATGTTTAATGACATAAATTTATTATATTTTAATATCTGAAATAAATCAGATTTTCATGAACGTATACATTATTATTTAATTTAGCAATAACGCAATAATATAGGGTGGCTGGACATTTAGAATAAGGACGGGCGAGCCGACAAAGCGGAAGTGGTTCGGCCCGGGAATGGGCTTCCGGTGGGCGGCTGGAAGTCAAATAAAGCCTTTCGGATAAGGTAACAGCACATAATGAAATTTCAACCACTGTTAGATGGGCTCGGGTGTTTTAGGAAAGGAAATAAAGTTAGCTATTCTTTTTAACATTAACATTATTATAAACAATAATTGGTTTTATACTGGTACTTAATTATCATTTTTTATATAAACCACATACATCAGTACAAAGTTCTATGGTGAAGTTATTAGTTCAAAAACACATTTTTTTCACAGAGACGAAACATATCATTGATGTATCGAAAATTAACAATATTATGGTACAAAATATTGATTTAGAATTATGTCTGAGTCTGATTATAAGAGGAAAGTGGAACATGAACATAATACAATTAAGGTTCATAAAGAATGAAGGAATGCTTGTTCCAAAATATAATAATAACTATGGACGGCGAACCCAACAATATAGCGTGCCAAAATATTTAACATGTTTCCAATTAATATAAAAAATTGCGATTCGACATATAGATTTAGATATATGCTGAAATAATGTTAGTAAATAGAGGTAGTTTAAATTAATTCATACGTGTTAATTGTGGCAATCTATATAGCTATAGTAATAATATTATGCATGTATATGTTTAAATTGTAATTGACATCCTGTTGACAAACTGCTTTATTGCGGTTTAACGGGCTTGTACCTTTAAAACCAATAAAAAACAATAATTGAAATGCATTGAGAGATGATGGATTTGTGAATTCACCGCGCTCCCTATGGTTCAAACAAAATAAAATCGTCTGCCTAATTTACACAGGGTCCTTCAAAATTCTATAATTATGAAATTTTATTTTTATTAACAGCTATATAATAGTAAGTTTTTTTTTGTTTGGTTTTCATACTAGTTAAGATATTGATTTGATTGGTAGTTTTGAATCAAGGCAGTTTCCAACCAAAAAATATATTTTTAACATTCAAACATGAAAAGCAAATAAATTAAAACTTTAAAAATTGTTGTGGCCTTTGCAATAATAGTCAATATTATTAATAATAAAAATTGGATAATTTATAGAGCGCCGTTTTGGTGAAAAATCACTTCAAGCGCGCCTCAACTCTTATTCGACTATTATTTTACGCTAGCGTAAAATAATAGTGCTAATAATTTCTTAATTAATAATTTCGTAATTAATAATAGCGCTAATAATTTCTTTATTTAGATCATGCGTCTCACGCCTCTCGAAGTCAGCTAAGAGACTGTAATATACTGAGACACGTTTTTAGATTTTCACGACCAAAAGCATTTTCATTATTTGTTTTTTTGGGGTTTTATGCCATGTTGCGCTACCTCCTTCTTAGGATCTGCCCTGATGATGGACACTGCAACGCTGTCCACTGCAACACCCCAAAAACAAATAACTGTAATGTACTGAATCGAAAGTTGTTGATCGAAATTTACTTTTAATCTAATCTGAATAGCCACGTACTTTTCACCTCTTTTGTTGCTCTTTTCCTTCCCTTTCCCTGCATTCTTCATAAGACGCCGTGGTTTTAAGAAGATTAGATTAATTTAACAAGAAGGAAAGAATTGGATTAAGAGATAAATACGTTTCACAACCTAACATTGATATATTAAAATTTTGTTAAATCTGTAAGTAATACTAGAAAAATTGACAACCTAAATTTATTAATTTAGTCGAAAAAGTGTTTAAATTTCGCTTATAATATAAATAAATTCATAATAACGTTATGTTTTTATTATCAATTTAGATAGTTGTAACTTTCACCTATTTAAGTGAACAATATTTTCGTGAACCGGAATAATTTTGTTTTATGATATCTACTCGTAATACGACGATGTTTGTGATTATCAAAATTGGACTCAACCCTTTCTGAATAAAATGCAAATTGTTTGAACAACTCAGAAATAATCATAATAGATTTCGCCGAGCGCAGAAAACGAAATATTTTATGAAATACGGACTGTTAATGATTTTCATAAATTCAAAGCAATACGAATGATCAAACGATCCCATTGGGCAATCAGTCACCGTTTAAAAAACAAAAATAAATTCGACACGTGTCCAATTCGACAAAGATAAAAAGTACCTTTTAACAACCCTTTGCTATTTGCCTGAGATAAGCATGGCCGTTATTGAACTCGACGCGTTTTTGCCGCTTGGATTACGACATCAGATCGCCTTTGTTATATCGAGGGATACTTTTACCGCCCTTTTTCCGGTAACCGCGAGATGATTTATGGCCATTTTCTGATAAATAAACTAAATGGGGATCATCGAGGGTTGCGCGAGTAATCCCTTAAATTTATGATAAGAGAAAAACAGATGATAATACTGGGGAAATGGCCGAAGTATTGGGACTGATAACACGGTGACTTCGTGACAAGTAAAGCGAGTCAACTGAAGAAACGACGTGACAATGTAACGAGATCATTGTTAGTAATACCTAGTCATCAAATAGCACAAAGGCTTACAATTCGACAAATTATTTACCAACTGAACCGCCTTTTTAAAAGATTTTTATCAATCTACTTGGTTCTATGGATGAGGTTGGTTCACCTGATTAATAAACAATAAGGAACTCCTGTAAAAAATATTAACTAACTAACTAACTAACTAACCATCACGCCGTTTCCCCGCAGGGGTAGGCAGAGAGGACGGACCGCCACACAATCGATCTTGGCACACACTCTTTGCCTCGTTCACATTCATACATCGTCTCATACATGCTCTTCTATTATTCCGACTCTTCACATGGCCCGACTCAAGTATCTGATTCACTTGGTTGTGCCATGTCTTCCTGGGGCGTCCGCGACTTCTTCTACCATTCACATTTGCAAAATATTATGGCTTTAAAAAATATGTTCATATAGACCAATAAACCCTGATTCTGATTTTATAACAATTTGGGTGGCGGGAATGGGTGCCGCCGCCCCGGGAACCTTTATTGGATTACCAACACCTCTGCCATAATTCACTCCAAGTGGTTCACTACGTTTGGTGATTTAGTAGGGGTATCCGGGTTCACGGGCTGAGGTTAGTCTAGGTCTTGGAGGCGGATGACACACTGAACCCCAAATTAGTTCCCACCCCTTAAACCCTCTTCCTTCCCAGAACTAACCTCTTAAAAAAAACATCCGCACAGCATCCCCAAAGATGACATAGGTCCTGAGGGAAATTATTTTCCTCAGAGCCTCCTGTGTGGGGCTCATGTAAAAAAATATATATGTAAGTTTTATTAAATAATATTAAACGTAGAGTTTTAAAAAAATAATTTAAAAGTCCATTTTAAAAAGTGTCATTAAAACACACTCTCAAGTTGGTATTATTGAATGTTTAGTGCGGACATCACCGCTTTCCATAATTGTCCAGTTACCTATTGATACATGGCATGTTAGGGTGCGCTTTCGGAGCTGCGGGCTGCTTTTTTTTAGCGCTCCGAGTTTTATTTGGGAAATGTTTAGAAATTCTAAATTTTTCGGGTGTAAATATAGCTTAAAATATTCACGTTAATTTTTGCGTGACGTCTATAAAAATAAAATAATTTTAGTGTCGCTGTTTTGAGATTAATGCAAGGTTTACTACAAAATTTTCAAATGTTCGAATCTCATAATAGACATATTGTTCCAAAGGGGCACTGTTAACGCAAGATCAGCGGTCAGAGTTGCAGAGTTACCCGTCAACGGTCAGAGACGCTCGCCACATGTGCATAGTGAAAGCCTGTCGAACAATGTCAAGTGCGGAAAGTGTTTTATTAGGGGTATCTTTGGAGCTATGTTGACTGAAAACAATATCGATAGCGACAATAGTATTTCGACCCGTAAAACTAGATACCGAGGCCGGCGAGCAGGACGCAATAATAAAAAACAAGTGTGCATCGGAAATGATAAATGTGATAAAATACTCAGTGATGCAGTGCAGATTGTAAACACTCCTATTAAGTATGACCGAGCAACACTCCTAAGTTTTAAAAGTGAAAGTGCACCGCTGGACTCCTTAGTGACCACAAAAATAAACTTGTACAATCTAGCCCGAGATCCTAACGTGAAATCTAAATATAGAGGGTGCCGTGGGGGACAAAGAATAAAATACTTTCACAGGAAGGAACTAAACGTTCCAACAATTAATAATAATAGTAATAATAATAATAATACGGTGCGGTGACTCCCTCCAGAATTAAGATGCATAAAAAGCCCTAAAGAGTTTAGGTCCAAACTAAAAACCTACCTTTTCGGGCTCTCATACCCTTAACTTAATTTAAATATACCTATCTGAGAGTATCATACTTTTATTGCCTATGATATGTCTTAATCACACTTTTCTTACTGAATTAAAATTACTCGAATCCTTACACATCAATCTGTCTCTCGGAAGATCAAATCCTTGTACTACTGCACCGACCACCATTAAATGTTGCTTTTACTTTCCAAAATACACTCATTAAAGAATATATTACATATTAATATTAAAATATTTTCAGGATTAAACAACATGTGTTCTCAATTATGTCCTCTGCGTGCGAACTCTATCTAAATTTCTTTAAATAGACAATAAACAGTGTTAATTTCAAGCGACCTCCCAAGTAAGTATGGTCCTGTATTAATTCATTTTAAGGCAGCATCGCGTTCATTGGTCAAAATATTGTACATATATTTTCGTATCGGTGATCAATGAACCGGTGTATGCAATTTTTAGCCATAAGTTGTTTTTAATTGTTTGTCTAGCATGTAGTCTTTCTAGATTTTAGGCATGTATGGTAAGTTTGTACAGCGCCCTTGAGGTGATTTTTCACAAAAACGACGCTATATAAATCGTCCAAATATTATTACTATTATTATATTGATGTTGTATTGAAATGTACGACACAAGCCATCGGTTTTATCAACATTTGGTGTTATTGGTTTATTTACGTACTGTTCATAGAGATTTAGACATATAATAGTTGTGTTTATTGAAATATTATTTAGGCCTAAATAGTTCAGTATCAAAAATAATGGTATCTCTACTATTTTAAATATTCAAAAACTTTAAACTGTACAAAAAAAATCGTAATGCTACTTCCACACCGATCGTGTGGTGGCTGCGGCCAATCCTCCAACTCTGAACTCTGTTACTCCAAAATGGCGGTTGTCGAACAGCTGATTCAGCGCTGTATATAATCAGTTGCCTACAATTGTGCAGGCGATGCTTTGGTTTCCATAATATTGATTTCGATTCCTTTAGCTAAAAAAATAATATTTTCAAACAAATTTTATACCACTCTCCCATAATAATATTGAAAAATATACCTAATAATATAATAAAAAAAATATAATACGAATAGTTTTATAGCTTCTTCCATACAAAATGACAACACCTGTTGAAAATAAATAAAAAGTTTTGGAGAGTGATGACGTCCCACGATTCACCATATTATACGGTGGTTTTCGGGATCTTGAAAAATTAAAACTTTGAAAATTATTTTAACTATTAAAACTAACTATAAAAATAAAAATAAATGTGTAGTTATTTAAGTTAGAAGGTTAAAGTTCATTAAAAAAATTTAAAAAATTGGACTGGAGTGCCTTATTAACATACAAGGTTCTATGTGTGGTAAAGACAAATTTGCGAGTATTTTGGAATCGGACAACATCCCAAAAATTTGTTACTATCGTCCCTCCATTCAATTTAAAAATAAATAATTGTGTACAATCTCAAACGAGATTACAGAATCAGATATCCACTCAGAAGGCTTAAAGTCACATATTATGTAAAGATTCGTTTCGAATTAATTTCACATAATACGCGCATTAATTTCTGAAGTAGAGAATAGTCTCATTATTTTTTTATTATATTTTTGGAACTTATCAAAGTAGAAAATATTTCCTTTATAAGGAACTCGGACTGGGTAAGTTATAAGATTTTTTTGAGGGTTTTTTCAGCCTCCACTGAAATCGCTTTCGGGCTTTGCATTTGACCCCCAACAATTATTATTCAAAGAAAGTTCTTTCATTAATTCGAATTTTTCTCCCATACAAATCTCGGTTCTTTTCTCCTCTCGCATCTCGCTCCTATCTCCTTCGGGGAGGTAATTACAGCAAGAAGTCGAACGAATGTTTTTTTAAAGTTCGTTGGAGATGAAAAATTAATATCCTTTGCAGTTGAAAGGAAAAAAAACTTCAATTTATTTTATTTCAATGTGGCTAGATTGCATGATTCTTACTTGCTTGAATTTGAAGCACGGGATTACGTTGAAATGTTATGTACCTCATTTCGAAACTTGTAAAGGTTATTCTTTCAGCTCTTTATTTTTTTATATAGGTTCTTACAATATTTTATTTTTACATTAGATCCATATAGGAGGATCTGAGGAATTTTTCTAGTGCGTAAGAATCTGGAGTTCAATTTGTCCATGAGAAACGTAATATGAATTCATTACACCCACAGTGTGAGGTGATCGATGGGTCGAAAGACTCCAGTTGGTGGGGTGAAGGCCAAATGTGTCTTCGTCAATCAACTTCTCTCGATTCGGATCGCCACGCAGTTGGTTAGATGCATCCGCCGTCAAGACCTGAAACCTCATTACATGAACTTGATAAGTCACCAAACGTAGCGAACCATTGAGGGTAACTGATGGCAGAGGTTGGTTATCCAATAAATGTTAACAAATCCCGGGGCAGCGGTATCCATTCCCTAAAATGACTACGACCCACAAACGACTAAAAATATGTACACATTTGAGAGAAAAAACCAATAAATGCGCGTTACTGGCTTATGCAAGTGCCCACAAAGCTAAGCTTTTTTAAAATTCATCAATCGCTTTCAAATAGGAGAATTCTTTCTCTCGCTTTTTGTTTTTTATTATGTAAATACTGCACAAGTGTTCCCGACTGCTTCAGACTGTCCCCAATTATTATAAGTTGTGAAACTGAAAGTTTTAGAGATAGGAAAGCGATGGGGAAGACAAGGTTTGACACGGTCAAACACGGCTAATTGAGCAACGTTCTCAATATCAATTCCGAAATAAATATTCCGATGTTGTTGTATATTTAGTACATCAATTTTAATACATAAGCGTACCTTATTGAAGTTTTTTTCATCAAGTAGGGGAATTTTTTGATAAAGCTATTTAAATTGACTAAAATATTAACAGTATTTTGTCGGCTGAAAGAAAAAAAAACTATTTTGGATTTTTTATATTTTGTTCCTACAAGTACATACTGTGTGAATCAAATTCAATAATATTTTTACTTTATATTTATTTTTGTGCAAGTGTTTTAAACATTTGTTTTCTGCACTATTTATCAGTACAATTTCGTAAATATTGTTATATATATATTATGTAAAAGCCTAAATAGACGTAAATAAATAAATAAATAGTAATCTTTCATCAGGGCGAAAATAAAAGTATCTGCTACTTGTTCTCATTCCACAGATAATCAATTTAATTGGCCTGTCTGGAACCTAGAACTGCATTATGTTAAGTGAAGACATCGCTTTTTTTCAATCGATAAATAACTCAATTTTCGGCATTTTCTCTACAGCGTACATAAAAAATAAAACCTAAATATTATTTGTTTCTGCACTAAAATACCAAGTCTGATTTAACTGAATTTAATATGTCTGCAGCTTTATTTTAGAACAGCTTGCAATTATTCGGAATGGGAGGGGCTTAACATGCAATCCATCACTAGAGTTCAAGCTTGAATTTCTCCGCAGACTATAAAAAAAAGAAACAATTTTCTGATACAAATGAAATTGCTGCTTAGTCAGCGATTCCATTATATTAATCAAAGATCGTTCTGCAGAATTAATATATAAATATGTTAAAATAAACTCATATATATGGAAGGGTGGAAAAAACAAATGTTTCCAATCATTTCAAATCTATCATTTTCAATATACTGAAACATTATATAAGTAAGCCATTAGAAAAATAATGTAAGATACTTTGATGTTTTGTCGGCCCTTACAAAGCGACCAAAATCTTGTACAAATTTCACGATTACAATATTTTTTTACATGATACCTCACATGAGTGCCCTTATCTGTACAGATGTAAGGATAAGGGAGCCCACCCAGTTGGGCGTTCTGAGGCGGGTTAAGGAAGGAGGTGTTTCAAGGGATTTATTAATATCTATATAGAAGGAGGAAAAACAACGTAACTCGTACGTGGAACGGTAGCTCGTTCCACGTACGAGTCGACATACTCAAAACGAGTAAAAAAACTACCAGTTCTAACGAAGCCAACGTCAACTTTGAACGGGTGCTCCGTTCATTTCCGTCGAGTTTCAAGCACATGCACAGGTGCATTTTACGGTTGCTTTAAAGCAGATTTCATTGAAATACCTATAGAACAGACTCAGCATGCCTACTTACATATGTGCAATAGAGATGTCAATCGGTATGTTATTAACGGATTGTCAATCAGACGGACAGCCCGCCTATACCCAGAATCAATTAGATATTTTGGGGCTCCAGCCCAGAGGTGGCTCACAAATGCCATTGATGATTCTATCAAAAGCTTAGCTTTAACTAGCATAAAAATGGATAACGCAGTTATGGCCAGATTATATTTCAGCAATCTAAAATGGAATGCTGGGTATTAATAAATAGAAATAGCCTTGCCAACAGACTGAAAGCTGCTTTGCTGGATGGTCTACAACCTCTTGAAAGAGTCACATCAACAATTCAGAGATTTAAAAAAATGCCCTTTGTTTCTGAAGATTTTACAAGACTGTGCGTGCACAGATCTTGCCTTGTTCCGAAATGTAATGTACCATTAGTAATCGATAAAATTGCGGTGCTTTTAAATCAACTAACGCCTGATGTCAACATTTTCCATAAACTCCTAATATTGTGCTAACAACTTTTTTTAAATTTATTTAGAAAAAAGTAAATATTCACAATAAATAATAATATATTACATATCATTCATCAGTTTTTTGGTTACCCAATTAGTAGAGAAATATTCTCGGGTCCAACTGGGGAACTAGTCTATGTAATTAAATATTTAGAACTGCTTATAAATAATATGTATAGTTACAAAAATGGAAAGAGAATATTTAAAAAAAATGCTGTAAAATATCACAAAATATTGTACAGTAAGAAAATTAAACAAAATTACCTACATGTACCTTAAATTAACAAAATAACTTATAATACCTTAAGTTAACAAAATAGAAACATTTATTATATAGAGACAATGTTGTGTATCTACCCCTGCTTAAGTTAGTATAAATTCCGTAGCATAAGAGTTTCAACTCCTTGTCCGAAAATGTCCGTAGTAAGATGAAACCGGTCCTGGTGAAAATAAATAAGTAGAACACAGTCCAAAAGTTTTTTTTTTTAAATTTCAAATCTATTAAAAAAATTACATATAATTATAGAAATAGAATATCAATAAAAATATGAGCAAAAGAATATATCTGAAAATCATCTACAAAAGTAAGACAATCCGTTGCTTATCTAACTAAATCTGTGATCTATTAATATTATATAAAATAATTCAGTCGGTCCTGGAAACCCCTGATTTAATAGAACTAATACGATTTCATTGCCCTGGTTGCGCTAACAATAGACTCACTCTACCATTCTACTATAATAACACACATACATTATCACATTATTACTCACCAATCAGTCGATTACACATTTTGGGAAATGAACATGCTAACATCGGCGACATTTATTTCTTAAAATTAGCGCAATATAAACATGCACTCAAAAATTATTTTTCCAAAATGTAACTTTATATACGCAATATGGACATGTTGAAATGAAATGATAATATTTCTCATTGTTCTTTTTTGTTATTTTTTGTTGTGATACACAAAATGATTGTATGTTATTTTAAAATTTAAAACTACTATTATGAAATGATATTATTTTTCTTACTGTTGTACTCTATTATATGTTTATTTATTAAAGGCAGTATAGCCGTTTATGTATTTAAAACAAAATAAAATAAATAACAAGTTTCGACCAATCAAGTAATTTATATTTCTTATTGGAATGTAGTATTTTAAGGTTAGGTACATGCAAAATGTAATAAATAACAAAAATAATTTTTTAATCGATTTCTACGTCAGTGTCTTCGATTGGGTTGTTTCACAGAAATTCAAATGCAATATTTTCGTCAAAAGGCCATTCAGCGCAATTTTGTTTATTTTTTTTACATTAAACACCGATTCTAGGTGCGTTTAAGCTTTCCATCAAATTGTAATAAGCTGACAAGCTTCTCAAAATGATAGTTGTCCTCTTCTACTGATCACAATTTGTTTAAATGTTAAAAAGGACTTAAAACGGATACCTTTCAACTGTCAAAAAGCAAAATGGACCTGAATAGCAATATGAGAACAATGTTAACTTCTGTGAAACAACATGAAGTTATTTAAAATGCACTTAATAACTTGTTATAACAAATATTTAAAAGCATAATGTTGAAATTAATGTCATAAATATTTATACAAATTCCTCAGATCAAACTTCAGGAATTCGTCAGTCAAAATATAGGTTATGTTATACCTATATCTAAAAAAAAATCGAAAATTCAATTCGGCCTGTATCACTTAATTGATTTCTGAACTCATTTATAAGTAACATCACGAATGAACCGACCAAAATTGCTCCTGGGGGTATTCATGTTTGTTATGTGTCATTCAGAATTGTTTTGACATTTCTTATCTACGTAGCCCGGAATTATCTCGGGAAGTAAGGTCAGGAGTCGCATCGGAACTTTACCAAGTACTGTCATATATTATTGTGAGAACCAGAATAAAGTATTCCCCTGATAATAAGTAGTCCATTTCACTTACGTATGTTATCTGGCACTATTAATTGTACAAATCACCCTAAGTACACTTCTCACATCAGCAATATTGTTTACGTATGATTTACATAAATATATTATATAAAATAGGGCTTTGGCTTGGCGTATTTGCGGTGAAAGGTATTTGCTTATGTTTAGTTTCGATTGGGATTATGTACTAAAATTGTCATATTTCAGCGTTGTGATTATTACAGAACAATCAATAGCCGATGAGGGCAACTTGGGGAAGAGAAAGGTAGTTTTCCTACAATTGACATGAACTGACGACTTAGGGCTCCGTAGTAAGCGTTCAAAAATAAGAAAAATATGGTTTGAAAGGGAGATTAGAGGGAGCGCGCTAATTAATATGTACCTAATAAATATATATTTCATTTTCCAAGCCGAAAAATTAAATATATGAAATTCTCCCACACAAAAAAAAATCGCATGGCTCAGAAGATCTATAAAAACATATCTTAATCTTGAACAACGTTGTACATACAAAAAAACTCACATTCTTTTAAATGCAACTTTAGACGTTTGTCAAGATTTTTGGTCAATTCTAATTTTTTTTTTTTTTTACATTAACTCCACATAGGAGGCCCTGAGGAAAATAATTTCCCTCAGGGCCTATGTCATCTTTGAGGATGCAGTGTGGAGGGTCTTTTTGAGGAAAGGAAGGAGTAAAATGGGTCTTGAAGAGGGACCCATGTTGTAGGATGGAGGAAACACAGAGGCCGGTAAATCGTTCCACATCCGAGCTGTTGAACAAACGACCCGTTCTCATGTGACAATGTCAACCGTGTACAAATATTGGGCGCGTGTTTCCCGACTATGCACCGGTGCCGAGGGGATCAACGACGCTAGCTCCTCGGAGCATTTTCCATTGTAATACCGGTAGAACAAGGAAGGATAGCATTCCCACCTGACGCCTGTGCTCAAAGATATCCGTCTGTTAAGATGGGAGAATCTATCATCAAACGGACCGCCCGTTTCTGCACAGAGTCAAGGGTTTTTTTAAGGTATTTTGGAGCTCCAGACCAGAGTTGGCTGCCAAATTCAACCGTGGGGCGCACTTGCGATTTTGTACAGGGTAGCAGTTGTGTATTATATCTACAGTACGCCCAGTTTCGGAGAAGCTAATTTAACTCTAGTTTCGATGGAGCCCCATACGAGCTGGTCACTTAGAGTTACACGAAGCTATCTGGAGGTCCTGTTCGGAAGAATGCTTCCGTTGAAGGAGACTAGAATATCATTTCGATCCCTTTTAGACTTATCAAACATGATTGGGGACGGGACGGAAAGGGGGAGGAAGGAAGGGGGGGGGAGAGGCAGGAAGGGGGGGGCAGGCAGGGATGGAGTGGGGGGGAGGGGGAGAGCAGGGAGCTGGCAGGGGGAGGCAGGGGTAGGCAGGGGGAGGCAGGATGAAGCAGAAACGGGGGAGGGGAGGCAGGGACGGGGGGGGGGGGCAGCAGGGACGGGAAGGGGGGGCAGCAGGGACGGGAAGGGGGGGGCAGCAGAGGAGGAAGGCGGTACAAGGGAGGCAGGTACTAGGGAAGGCGGGACAGGGGGAAATAAGACAAGGGGGGAAAGCAGGGACAGGGGGAGGCAGGGATGGATAGAAAGCGGGGTAGGGGGTAGGGGGAGTCAGGGGCTGGTAGGGGGGAGGCAGGGAGGGAGAAGAGAAAAGCAGGGGAGGAGGGGACGGGGGAGGAGAGGCAGGGATCGAGGAGGGGGCGGCAGGGTTGTAAATGTCTGAGGCAAGGGACTTCGGGGGGGGGGGGTTGGGGGGGGGGAGAGGGAGGACTGGGGAGGGTAGGACTGGGGAGGGGAGGCAGGGATGAAGGGGGGGTGGCAATGATGGGCGGAGGAGGTGGGAGGCGGGCTGGTAGGGGGAGGGATGGGATGGAAGAGGGAAGCCATAAACAGGGGTGGGGAGGCAGGGACGGGAGGAGGAGACAGGGAGGGGAGGCAGTAACAGGGGAAGGGGGAGGCAGGAACGGGGCGAGGGAGCAACGGGGAGGCAGGGACGGGGATGGGAGGGGGAGGCATTGACGGGGGGGGGGGGTGTGGAAGGGACAAGGGGAGGTATGAAAGGGGAAGGGGAGACTGGGAGGGGGAGAAATAAAGATAAGGGAGGCATGGAAGGGGAGGAAAAACAGGAAGGAAGGGAGAGCGAGAGGCAGGAACAGGGGAGGGAGAGGCAGGAACGTGGGGAAGGTAGGCAGGAACGCGGGGAAGTGGAGGCAGAAACGGGGGGAGGGGAAGGTCGGAACGGAGATAGGAGGAGGCAGTTACAGGGGGAGGCAGTTTACAAGGGAAGGGGGAGGCAGGAACGGGGCGAGGGAGCAACAGGGACGGGGGAGGCAGGGACGGGGGAGTGGGGTGGCAAGAGACGAGGCAGTGATGGGGGGGAGTGGAGGCAAGGACGGGGGAGGCAGGGGGAGGGGGTGACAGGGACGGGGGGAGAGGGCGGAAGGGAGCGGCTGGGAGGCAGGGACATAGGGAGGACTGGCAGGGAGGGGCACGGACGGGAGGCGTGGTAGAGACGGGAGGCGTGGTAGGTACGAGTGCGGTGGGAACGGGAGGGGCGAGTTTATAAACGCAACTTTAGACGTTTGTCAAGTTTGAGGCAGGGGGAGGCAGTAGGAGGCAGGGGGAGGCAGGGGGAGGCAGGGGGAGGCAGTGGAGGCAATGGGGTGGGAGGGGGAGGGAGGGTAGGTAGGGAGGGGAAGGCAGGGAGGGGAGGCGAAGAGGGGTGGCAGGGAGACGGGAGGCAGGGACGGGGGAGGGGAGGCAGGGACGAGGGGAGGCAGGGATGGGGGAGCGGTAGGCAGGAACGGGGGAGCGGTAGGCACGTGGGTAAGGGGGAGGCAGGAACGGGAGGCAGGGAATGGGGGAGCGAGAGGCAGGGACGGTGGAGCGAGGCAGGGACGGTGGAGCGAGAGGCAGGGACGGTGGAGCGAGAAGCGGGGACGGTGGAGCGAGAAGCGGGGACGGGGGAGCGAGAGGCGGGGACGGGGGAGCGAGAGGCAGGGATGGGGGAGCGAGAGGCAGGGACGGTGAGCGAGAGGCAGAGACGGGGAAGCGAGAGGCAGGAACGGGGGGAGGGGGCGTAAGGATGGGGAGGGGGCGGCAGGGACTGGGAGGGGCAGCATGGACGCGGGAGGGGGCGGCAGGGACGGGAGGAGGGGGCGGCAGGGACGGGGGGAGGGGGCGGCAGGGACGGGGGGAGGGGGCGGCAGGGACGGGGGGAGGGGGCGGCAGGGACGGGGGAGGGGTGGCAGGGACCGGGGAGGGGGCGGCAGTGACAGAGGAGGGGGCGGCAGGAACGGGGGGCAGGGGGCGGCCGGGACCGGGACCGGGGAGAAGTTGGCAGGGACATGGCGAGGGGTGGCAGGGAGGGGCAGGGACGGGAGGCGTAATATGATCAGGGGTGGTGGGGGCTTATGGTCGGAAGAGTGAGGGGCAGAGGGGAAGAGATGCAGGGACGGTGAGGAGGGAAGACCCAGGGGACGGAACAGTCGTCATGACCAGTTTCCACTTAACATTGGAGACCGGCCTTAATGCTTGCTTTATAATCCTTCGCATTAGTTTTCACACTAATTCGTCGATTTGAAACCCAACAAAATAATGTGATAACAAAAATGCGAAGAATGCTATGAAAGGTAGAATAAATAAAAAACCGAAATCACAAATTTTTATTGGAGACAACCAAAACAAAATAAGACACCTAAGCAAAGTCTAGTAATGAAGGGTTGTTTCACAGAATTTAAACTATTTATTAAATTTCAATGTGAAATTTCAAGTCATCAAAAATCCGCTATTCAAACTCTATGAAACAACCCATCCTAATTATTTCAAAAGTCAATGAAACTGATTTTCTTATTCTTCCTCTTCTTAAACAGTGCACGCACAACTTCTCAATGAAGAAAGCTGAGATGCTGAAGGATTAGGCGAGGCTGTCAGGCCGAAGGTCAGCTGAAAGATAAAAAAAAAAAGATATATTCAAACAGCGGTTGTATCTGAAAATATCCCATCGCATTGTTAAATAAAAATTAAAGACAATTATACATGAATTGCCAATATTACGAAAAAATTACATACATATGTACATTTTTCTACAGTTGCCTGATATATTAAATTCTTAGTCCATAGGTTTCGGTTTAGCTCTTTGCCGATAAAATCAAGAAGCTCATTGGTCACCTATTAAAATTAAAAAAAAAATGGAAACTATTCCCGGCAAAAAATCACGGGTAACACAAAGAATTGGGTTTTTGGTTAAGGTTTTTATTTATTAAGTCGATTTTTTTTCTTTCTTCCGACATCTGAACAAAATGGTGTACCGTTTGTAGACACTTTAGACGCATAATATCTGATAACGCCCTATTCAATCTATAAATTCCGATCAAAATAAAAAATAAAAGATTTTTCGGAATAACTTAATGATAATATTAACGACTCTCGGTCGAAAATTTGAAACAGAAAAATCATAAAAAGATGCAGTCACTTCTAGGAAGCTCAGGCAAGGCGAAGGTCTCCAGGTTTCAACTCCTAGATGTCACCGGTTTTTTGTTTCAAATTTTCGATCGAGTAGCTAATATTGTCTTTAGTGATTAAATACAAAAATGTAAATACCGCAAAAGAGTCATAACTGATCCCAACCGCCTTGAGCCAGAGAGACTATGGCATCCCCGATTGGGATATGTTGTGATCCCGAAGGTAAGTAGGGCGAGGAAGGAGATGCGGACGAGGAAGGTAATGAAGTAACTGGCTATTCAGATCTTGTCTTAAAACACGGCTAAGACCATTTCAAGCAACATTTCTATTCTGAATATTGGTCACGCCTACTTGCGTTTAGTATTTTTAGTATTTTTATAAGCCGAGTGTTAGTATTTTTATAAGCCGAGAAAAATATAGTGCTGGGTTTATAAACCTGCTCAAAATCTTCTACATACGAATCCTTTTCATTTAGACCTGTGCCATATCGCTCGCCGTACATTACCAATGGGAATATATAGCGGACGATATGCTGAAGTAGGACATACCACATATTTTATAGCTGTGTGTGGCACCCATCTTATGGTTTTATTGCATAATGTGGAAAATTATATTCTTCAAAAAATTATCGTAAAACATTAAAATGTTTGTCTGAACTTCGCAAAATAAAATATTGACTTTTGACAATATTAAAATACAACACGCGGCTGGAGTTTAAAGGAAATTTAATAAAATATGAATACCTGCTTAAATTTTTAATTTTTTTTATTGGGAGACATTTAGTTAAGTATCCACTCCAAATAACATGAAATAAAAATTAAAAAAAACTTGGTTTAAATGGGTTTACTCGTGTTTGGTGACTACAAATACTCGCTTCATAATCACAACATATCGTAATTGGGATACTTTAGTTCCACTGGTTCCGAACACTCGGGAATTCGTGACTCACGGTATTCACATAAAAAAACTACTACAGAAAAATTTAAATACCACACTTAATACGCATGTCACCAAAAACGTTTCTTTTTGAGAAACCCAAATAGTACGAGAGCCCACGACCAAAATTTTTGTCTCATAGCAATACGGCCAAAACCGCATCAAATCGATAGATACGATTATCCTGAACTCGAAAATACCAATATCAGACATTTTCCGCGTAGCGTTTGATCTGACCGAATTTTCAAAATTGTCAAAGAATTTTACCGAACTGCATCATAGCAATATGTCTGATTTGCAGACTGTAGTTGAATGATAGTTCTGAGATACCGGAAACATATTTTTCAGACGTTAGTGGTGTAGCGCAAACCCGTAAAATCACTTAAAAAAATTAAAAATGAGACAAAAAAAATGTCTCATAGCAATACGTCTGAAAATCTTTTTTATTAGTAAATTTTGGTTATTTGATGCGAACAAAACAATTTTCAGACGGAAATGTGAACGCATTAAATTTTGAGACCGTTTTGAAAATGTTAACAAATTTTACCGATCGGTATCATAGCAATATGTCTGAAAATTGTTGGACATGATAAAATAAGTTGTCCACATGTGCAAAAAATTTATATCAGACAAATTAAGTGTAGCACCTTCTCTATCAGACAACTTTTCGATACTCATATCATTTAAAAATCGTATTGAGGCATCTTGAATTTTCTGTTACAAACCAATGAATACGTTGCGACCCTGAATTTATTAGATGATAATTAACAAAGAATTTACCCGAAACCGTAACATTGGATTGATTTGATAGTTTTGGTTTTATTTAAAGCACACTTGAGTAACTTTTAGAAAAGAAATAATTAATGACATCTGTCATCTGTCAAAGTACATATAATAGACAAGGGAGATTCTTGAATATCTATGAAGGCTGTAAATTTAAAAAAAAACATTTAACAGAGGCGTCGGCCAGGCGACTCCGAAACGTTATTTTCGTTTTTGGGAGTATATGCTACACTTAAAGTGTCTGAAAACAGGTTTTTGGTAATCATGGCAGCAATACGAAAAGTTGAAAAAAAAATTATCCGTATTGCTATGATACAGGTCGGCTAAATTTGTTGACATTTTCAAAAATGCGCTCAGGCTATATGCTACGCGCAAAATGTCTGAAAACAAACTTTTTCGCAATACAATTATAAAATCTATGTACATTTTCACTATCAGACGTATTTTTTTTTTTTTTTTTTTTTTTTTTTTTTTTTTACATTAACTCCACACAGGAGGCCCTGAGGAAAATAATTTCCCTCAGGGCCTATGTCATCTTTGAGGATGCTGTGTGGAGGGTCTTTTTGAGGAAAGGAAGGAGTTAACACGGGTCTTGAAGAGACTCATGTTGTAGGAGGGAGGAAACACAGAGGCCGGTAAATCGTTCCACAGCCGAGCTGTTGAACTCAAGAACGAATCGTAAAAACGACCCGTTCTCATGTGACTAATATCAACTGTGTACAAATGTTGGGCGCGTGTTTGGCGTGTTTCCCGACTATGCACCGGTGCCGAGGGGATCAATGACGCTAGTTCCTCGGAGGATCTTCCATTGTAATACCGGTAGAACAAGGACAGCATTCCCACCTGACGCCTATGCTCTAAAGATTGCAATCCGTCTGTTAAGATGGGAGAATCTATCAAACGGACCGCCCGTTTCTGCACAGAGTCAAGGGTTTTAAATTTGCTATAATACCGACTGTCTTTTTTTTGACACAGCAGAAATGGCCTCCCACGCAGTTGCTACACTTTCGACCGTTACTACACACCTAGTCGGGTTCAGAATCATACAATCTAACGATTTTATAGGGTTTTTGCCGTATTGCTATGAGACATGGTTTTGGTCGTGGGCTCTCGTACTAAAACTAAGGACCTAAAAATGTCTTTGAGAAAATAGGTTCTTAGTATGGGTTCAATTAGAAAGATGAGGCATACGAATCAATTTTGTCAATATGTAAAGGTTAACATGACGATGGCCACCATGATATTAAAAACATAAAATATTAATTTTTGGGTGAACGAAAATAGCTCTCTGCTCGTTTAAATAATAAACATACCTAACATACCGAATGTTAGGTAAAATTTTACGTCTCCATGAAAGTTGATCCCCCGACAGTTGATCTCCCGGCATACATGGGGTGAGGTTTGTCCAGATCTTGGCGGCGGATGCGCCTGCCCACCAGCTGCATTGAAAGCCGGATCGGGAGAGACTGGTTGAGGGAGATCTTTTGAACTCTCCAACAGGACTCTCTCGGAACCTTGCCTTGCATCGCAGTGGTAAGGATAGATTCATACGTCCGTCACTCTTGGCACCGACTCCATATTCCTACCCACCCCTCATACCTTTTTTCCTTCCCAGAACTTCCTCTCCTTCCTTTTCCTAAAAAGATCCGCCACACAGCATCGTCAAAGATGACATAGGCCCTGAGGGGAATTATTTTCCTCGGGGCCTTCTGCGTGGAACTAATATAAAAAAAATACTTATACATTACAACATTAAGTCGATTTACCTATTCCTACAAACTGAATGTATAACTGAATGTGCCGAATGGGTGTGCAAATAGTACATACCGTCGTAATTTTAATTGAAATGCGTCAAAGATAGAACTACTCATCTATAATGTAAAAACCAGCTTGTCAGTAGTGCAAATAACCGACATTGTTAAGTAATTCGTTTGATATTTGTACCGACTTTAAAAATATTTTAAAGTTGATTTTAGGATTGGATAATAAACAAAAACTGTAATTTATAATTAATATCATTTCGGGGAATCAACTTTCGGAAAATATCGAGGATCAACTTTCGGGGGATCAATTGTCAGGGGATCGACTGTCGGGGACCAACTGTCGGGGATCAACTGTCAGGGGATCAACTGTCGGGGATCAACTGCCGGGGGTCAACTGTCGGGGGTCAACTTTCAGGGATCAACTGTCGGGTACCAACTGTCGGGGAATCAACAGTCAGGGATAAACAGTCGGGGATAAACAGTCGGGGATCAACTGTCAGGGTATCAACTGTCAGGGATCAACTGTCAGGGATCAACTGTCAGGGATCAACTGTCGGGTAACCTAAATTTTTCACACTATTTACAAAATTGAAAATATCGACAATAAACGAAACCCAGCGAGAGCTCATCCGGACCTCATCGATATTCGTCCTCTTCCTTCTCACGCGCATTGTTGAAGACCGAAAATACTAGAACAATGACGTCACCTGTTGGGACTCGTACGCTCTGGTCGAGAATTTCAATCTTATGAAATATGGTATTAATCAAAGAGCGCTTGGCAACAAAATTATGATAAAAACGTTTAACACAAAATCAAATTTTTAAAATTTATTAAATAAATTAAAAAACTTATTTTAGTATCACAATACTTCAAATTAGGTTATTGATAGCCCAACAAATTATTGCGACACCCCTAAACTCCTTTCACGTAAGCTACTTAATGCTGTGCATACATTCACGAACTTTGGGAGGCGGGAATGTGTACCGCTGCCCCGGGAACCATTTATCGGATAACCAACATCTCTGCCATAGGTCACCCCAAGTGGTTCGCTACGTTTGGTGACTTAGCAGTGGTGCTCGGCTTCATTGGGGTGAGGTTTGTTCAGGTCTTGGCGGCGGATGTGTCCGCCGACCTGCTGTGTGGCGGGCCGGATCAAGAGGGACTGGTTGAAGAAGGCCTTTTAACCTTTCCAGCCGGACTCTCTCGACTCATCGCCTTGCACTGCAGTTGGATGGATGGATTCATACGTCCGCATTGATATATATACATAGATGAGACAATTAGCGAATAAATTGGTTTGACGGAATCGCAGGTTAGTACCTTCATTTCTCTATTAATACAACAACAACCACCGTCGACCGTGGCTGGCGCGTGACGATCAAAGTAGGATGGAAAAGGATGAAACCATGGGCTTGAGTAAAATAAAAGGACGGTCTGACGGCCGAGCCTTTCGACGCGGTGGCTTCAGCTAAAATTCACTTCCCTGAAGGCCTGTTCCTGCATTATTTGAACACGAATCTCGGAGAATTATGTACGGAATAGCGCCTCTATAGTATATCTCTTTGTACGTCCGTCACTCCTGGACACTCAGATTCTTACCCATCCCTCATACGTTTTTCCTTCTAGAACTTCCTATCTTAAATCCTTCCCTATCTTAAAAATACCCTCCATACAGCATCCCCTAAGAAGACATAGACTCTGAGGAAAATTATTTTCCATAGAGTCTCCTGTGTGGAGCTAATATAAAAAAAAAAAAAATAATACATGAACGCATACCGAACCACTAATTGTGTGAAAGGAAGTATATATATTGATGGAAAGGAACAAGTAACGGCAAACGACGCGAAACGCCGTCTGCGATTGCTTCACTCCTTTCCCATAATGCGTGGCTCAGTTAGCGGAAATATCTGCGTGTCTAAACGCAACATAACGTTAATAAATTTCAATGAATGAAAATAATTCTTCGAAATTTGAGAAGAATCCCGAAACCCTCAAAAAAGTTTTACTAACATTTTGAAATATCGCAACAAATTATTGCGCAATATTTTGAAATATCACAACAAATTATTGCGCAATATTTTGAAATATCACAACAAATTATTGCGCAATATTTTGAAATATCACAACAAATTATTGCGCAACATTTTGAAATATCACAACAAATTATTGCGCAACATTTTGAAATATCACAACAAATTATTGCGCAACATTTTGGAATATCACAACAAATTATTGCGCAACATTTTGAAATATCACAACAAATTATTGCGCAACATTTTGAAATGGTAAAATGCAACAACAAAAAATGGAAATACAGTAATAATTAAATTGTAATGAAATAATCATTTTTACATTAGCTCAGGGCCTATGTCATCTCAGGGGATGCAGTGTGGAGGGTTTTTATGGAGGGAAGGAGAAGAAGTTCCGGGAAGGAAATAGGAATGAGGGGTGGGTACAAATCTGGGGTCTATGTGTCCAGAGTGACAGAGGTATGAGAATCCATCCCTCCAACTTCGGTGCAAAGCAACGATCGAGGTTTTCTGGCTGGAGAAGTCAAAAGACCTCCCTCAACCAGACTCTCTCCTGCCAGCCCGCCACGCAGATGTTGGGCAGACGCACCGAGACCTGGACAAACCTCTCCCTATGAACCCGGGCATCTCTACTAAGTCACTAAACGTAGCGAACCACTTGGGGTAACCTGTGATGGAGGTGTTGGTTGTCCAATAAATGGTTCCCGGGGCGGCGGCACCCATACCCGCCTCCCAAATCATATAGCAAACTATTATGTTGCATAACATTTTAGATAGGTACGTAAAATATTGTGAAATCATACAAACTCACCTAAAATGGCTTTAGCCTTGATTTGTAACCAGATCTGAATAGTTAGAATTCCCAACCTTTCTCTTCACCGTCTCCTTCCATTCACAAAGCATTGCGCAATATTTTGAAATGCTGAAAATAAAACAAAAAATTGAAATTCAATAAGAAATAAAATTAAATTGTTTTGAAATAATCATTTAACCAATTGCAACAATATTGAAATGATTGTTTACAACATAATAAGCGCGCAAAACAGCAACATTTTGTATTGCATAACATTTTAGATAGGTACCTAAAATATTGTGAAATAAAACAAACTGACCTGAAGTGGCTTTAGGCGTGTTTTTTGACCAAATCTGAATAGTTAGAACTCCCAACCTTCCTCTTCACTGTCTCCTTCCATATATCATGCCCTTCAGCTCCAATGTACCACCATTAGGGAAGCCATAGATCCTCTGGTTCCGGACTGTGGCGAAGTAGAAAACTTGTCTGAAATGAAATAATTTTATCAACCCGCTTTCAAAACGCCCAACTATTTTCAGGCGGTTCCTAGACGACACAATTATATTGAGCAATATTATTCACCGTTTGGAGTGAACTTTAAAGATTGCGCAATGATTAAATAAAAACTAAACTCGCATAATTTTTGTTCAATCATTGCGCAATCTTCAATATTAACCCCAGACGGTCAATAATATTGGACAATTCGTAATATTGTTCAATATAATTGTGTCGTCTAGGGGCCGCCTTAACACAACAGTTAGTTTGAGGACTGAAGTTTCAAAACAAATCTAATTTAAAATGAACAATTGACTTGACTTATTTTTACAATATAAAACTATTTGAAAAAAAACTGAAGAGATATTAAACAAATGATGTGTTTCTGACATCGTAAACGCATTGTAAGAAAATATCAAACAACTATTTAAACAATTTATTAATGAAAGCACTTACCGAACCGACCGCCGACGAATCAAAAATATAAATGAAAGATTTGGCCCAGGTGGGCGCGCGACAGTGACCCCTTCCAGTATTTTTCAACATGCAATAGCGGGCTATTCACGGGTGAGCATTGAGCGTGTCCGCGGCGAGCATGACGTCACACGAGCATGTCTGCACTTATGGATTGATTTATCCGTACAAAAATGCTCGTCGATCGCCTACGTGGTGACATGCTCGCCGGTGAATAATCCGCTAATGTTTGTTGATGCATCGGGCTGGTCGTTTGTGTACCTCTCCCTCATTTTTGAAAACAAAGCATGTAAAAGAAAGAGAGGTTAAACATGAGTTCTCAATGGTAGGTCCAAATAGGAAAGTACATGTACATATTTTTGTCAGTCGCCCTAAAATCGAATATGGATGAAACAAAATCATTGAAATAAAACATTTTGATAATACGACTGATGCCTTTTAGAGATATCTTTGAAAATCCACAAATCTTAACGAATTGAATAAAATCTTCTACTCTACATATTATAAATTAAAGTCCTCAGCTGGGTCTGTCTGTCTGTTCGCGGTAAACTCAAAAAAATATAAATTTAGAATAATCAATTTAAAATAAATATCAAAGTTTCATCAAAGAAACATTATTATTTTTATATTACTTACTAGCTGACCCGGCCACACGTTGCTGTGGCTAAACGAAACATAACGCCATCTATTGGATAGATACCCAATCATTATAACCACCGCCATCTTTTAATTTGCATAAAAATCAAATCCACACCACCCGCTTTCCAGCCTGCTCTCCACCACTTACAGACATTCTCCTTTATATTTCAACTAGTTTACCCAAAACCTTGACAAATTATATACCTAAACCTTCCTCATGAATCACTCTAGCTATTGATGAAAATCGCATGAAAATCCGTTCAGTAGTTTTTGAATTTATCGCGAATAGACAGACAGACCCGGCTGAGGAATTTAATTTATAATATGTAGAGTAGAAGATTTTGTTCAATTCGTTAAGATTTGTGGATTTTCAAAGATATCTCTAAAAGCCATCAGTCGTATTATCATAATGTTTTATTTCAATGATTTTGTATCATCCATATTTGATTTTAGGGCGACCGACAAAAATATGTACATGTACTTTCCTATTTGGACCTACCATTGAAAACTCATGTTTAACCTCTCTTTATTTTAAATGCTTTGTTTTCAAAAATGAGGGAGAGGTACACAAACGACCAGCCCAATGTATCAACCATGTATCAACAAACATTAGCGGATTATTCACCGGCGAGCATGTCACCACGTAGGCAATCGACGAGCATTTTTGTACGGATAAATCAATCCATAAGTGCAGACATGCCCGTGTGACGTCATGTCTGCACTTATGGATCCAATTTATTACGTAACGCAGGCGTGTTAAACAGGATATTCTTAAGGGTCAATTACAAGATTTGGCGTGTGTAAGCGGGCCAGACTCAAAACTAAAACCCATACTCAATTGATAAAATCTTAATTTAGTAAGAAATGTTATAAATTTTAATTCAAGTTAAAAAAGGATGGTAAAATGGTAAATTATCTTGAGCCGAATACCTGTTTCTCTTGTTTTTGATAAGCTCATTGATGTTGGGAGTCATATTCATGGTAGTTATTTTTAGAATCGATTGGAGATGTTCATCCGTATGCCTTGAGCGATGTTTGTTCTTATTTATTTTCAAAACGGAAAACATCTGCTCGCATAAATAGGTATTACCAAACAAACACGGGATAAGTGCTGTATGTTTTCTTATATTTGGATGTACAACACATTTAATGCAATTTTTTTTAGGTTAAAATTTTAGCAAGGATTAAACTTCAAACTTACTTTAAAAAAGGTTTATCTCCACTGAGAGACGGTTTGTGGATTCTTAAAGGTTCTTTTAGAGAACATGAATAGTTGCAATCGGAACATGAAATAGGTTTATTTCCACTGTGAGACGGCTTGTGGACTTTTAAATGTTCCTTTTAAGAGGATGAATAGTTGCTGTCGGAACATAAAAAAAGATTTTTCCCCACAGTGAGTCAGCATCTGAATTTTAAATTGTCACTTTATAGAACATGAATATTTGCATTCGGAACATGAAAAGGTTTTCTCAACTGTGAGACGGCTTGTGGACTTTTAAATGTTAATTTTGAGAACGTGAATAATTGCAGTCGGAACATGATAATGGTATTTTTCCACTGAGTAAACTTGTAAGCAAAGACTCCTTTCTAGCACAAATGTAAATTGCAATCGGAACATGCAAAAGGTGTTTGTCCACTGCGAGACGGCTTGCGGACTTTAAATATTACTTTCCAGAACATGTTTACAGTGGGTGGCCCAAATTATTATACTCAAACAAAAAATCGTCACCATCTGTGAAAGTGGTGGCTATAATTAATATATTATTGGAAAAATGTCATTGTTTTTTAATTTACTGATTAGCCACTATATCTGGCAACACTTTCATTAGTGTGGGAAGACATAAATGTTTTTTTAATCAAAATGGCGGCCACTAGTATCAGTACATGTCAAAAATTTTACTGTGCTGGCTTGTGAGAAGTCTTCGAAAAAAATCTTGGCTTCAGTGTTATCGAGTACTAGAATAATTCTAAATGTCAAAATTCGAACACTTACTGAATAATACGTCGACTGATACTAGCGGCCGCCATTTTGATTAAAAAAAAACATTTATATATTGCCACACTAATTAAAGTGTTGCCAGATATAGTGGCTAATCAGTAAATTAAAAAACAATAACATTTTTCCAATAATAAATTAATTATAGCCACAACTTTCACAGATGGCGACGATTTTTTTATTTGAGTATAATAATTTAGCCACCCACTGTAGTTGCAGTCGGAACATGAAAAGGTTTATTTCCACTGCGAGACGGCTGGTGGACTTTTAAATCTTCCTTTCAAGAACATGAATAGTTGCAGTAGGTTCATGAATATGGTTAAATTTTAATTTTATATAACTCCTAATATTTCATGACAGTAACAATTTCCATAATCTCATTAACAATTTTAATTTGGCACATGCACTTTATTTTTGTTTTTTATGATTATACTGATAAATAAGTAGGTATTTATATAAAGGATTAGTTATCAGTATTCCGTTATCAAGGATCTGTCGCCAGGTGAGAGGTGTTTTGAAAAAGCCCATGAGGTGGTTGATTGATTCCTAAATACTAATTAAAATTAAAAAATTGTTTCGTTTCATTAAATTGTACACGTCCCAAGGACAAAGATCGTAGCTCACTTTAAAAAGTAAGGACGGGTGACAGTTCAAGGTCGAAATTTCACAAAAATTTGTGATGAGTTGCCAGACGTAAAATAAGTTCCCGTTGAACATTAGGGAAAATTGCGTTAATTCACGGGAAATCTCTACAATAATCGTTTTGACGGCGCGCTGCTAATGGGTTTTTTCGTTTGTTTCTGTTAAGTTTCTGCTTCGGAATAATAAAAGCGAGTCGGATTATTGACAAGGGAGACATTTCATTATAATAATTCTAGTCATCTCCCGATTTCTTCCAAATTTTTCCGTTTTCTCCCGATTTTTAGGCGAAAATTCTCCCGATTTTTAAGATTTGGGTTCGGGAACACTGGCACTCGGTCTCGTCTGCACAGCGGTGGTCAACGGACGTAAGTTGTGTTTCAAAATGAGTGACTGGTCGAATGAAGACGTCTTAAGTTTCCTGAAATGCTATCTTCTTTGTCCTACTTTTCTTTCACTTGTTTTCTTGTAGGTATTTATAATAAAAATAACTAGAATAACCAGACAAAACCGGAAATATGTTATTTTTAAATAAAATTTTAGCCGTATTGACTCTTATCCGCAAAAAAGGATAAATTGATTTCCAAAAATTGTTATGTTTTAAATTATTACAAATTTAAGTTATTAATAGAAAATGTGTTTATTTTTAGCGTAATAAATTTATACCGTTGGTCGTTGGCAGATTTGTTAATTTTCAAAAAAAAAATTGTATTATGCAAAACACATTTCAAATCATATAATCATGCAGTAAAATAAATCAATGAATTATCTGGGTAGGCTTTTTAAGGAAGAATTTTAGTTTAAATAAAATCATTAAAAAATGATTCGCGCACGTCTTTTGTGACAAAAATATTTCAGTTTGTCTATTTATTTACGGTCTTACAAACTAATATATATTTAAGATTTTTTTTTACATTCTTATTCAGCTTAGACATTATTGAAAAATCATAAACACTTATGATCAAAAAGTATGTACATAATTTTATTAGTTTTATCATCATGCCTTTCAGCATTTTTGAATGTAGGTATAAATTAAAGGAATTTTTTAATTAAATAAAATCGATATTGAGTTATAATGTTAAAAAGCTGGTACGGAGATTAATTAATCTTTCTCATTGGAACCGCCCTGTACGATCGTAAGAACATCTTTCAACCAAATTTCGATTCTTGGCCGCTGGCTGGTTAAATTCCCTTAAGCCAAATGTTATGGCCGATGCAACAATTTCGACGTCCGTGATGCTTGCCTCTTCAGAATAAACTAACGCACTCGCAAGCGTGCGGATGGAATCCAAAATCAAGCCAAACGTTTGTGGAGGTTTGTGGATACCGCATGTTTGGTACTTGCCGCAAACTCCGAACCCCCAGGTGTAGGTTTGTGGGGGTTTGGAGTTTGCAGCAAGTGGCAAACATGGGGACCCACCAATAAGCCTTCACAAATGCAAGCGTGCGGATAGAGTGTTTGGCTAGGTTTGAGTGGGTTTGCGTAAGCTTGCAAGAGCTTGTAGCTGATCCGATCGGGTGTCGGTTTTTTGTGACAAATCAAAAGGAATTTGCCGCAAGCGTTTGCGACGTATCCATACGTTTGTGGGCACTCAATCTAGTCTGCACAGCGGTGGCTAACGGACGTGAGTTGTGTTTCAAAATGAGTTACTGGTCAAAAAAAGCCTTCCCAGATAATTCATTGATTTATTTAACTGCATGATTATATGATTTGAAATGTGTTTCGTATAATATAAAATTTTGTTTGAAAATTTAATAAATCAACTTTTGAAATCAATTTATACTTTTTGTGTAAAAGAGTCAATACGGCAAAATTTTTATTTAAAAATGATAAATTTCTGGTTTCGTCTGGTTATTCTAGTTATTTTTATGATAAATACCTACAAGAAAACAACAAAAAAGAAGAAAGCGTTCCCTGATAGCATTTCAGGAAGCTTGCGGCAAATTCCCTTTGATTTGTGACAAAAACCAACACTCTATCGGATCGGCTACAATCTCTTGCAAGGTTACACAAACCCACGCAAACCTAGACAAACAAACATTTGTGAAGGTTTGTTGAGGTTTGCCAAACATGGGCACCCAGCATAATTTTTTTAATTTTTTAATTTTTTTTTTATTGAGTAAATTTTTTACAATAAGTTTATTTCATTCTAATATTACATATTTTATATACTCTCCTAATAAAGCAAGTGCTTGTGTTTAGGAGAGGACAACTTGATAATAACTTTTTTTTTTTTCAAATCCTTATAAAAAACTTAAGAACTTAACTTATGAATAGATTTAGACTTAATAACATATTTTTTAAAGATTATAAGGGTAATTAAACAAAATATATATATAGGATGCACATAAAACCTTTGGAATAACAAACAGTCAAAAACATATCTAATAAAAGTTAAAATTATATGGTGGTACTACCAAAATATTTTTATATTTGTCGTATTTTTTTTCTGTTCGCATATCGGTGGGTAATTGATTAAATAATTTTATTCCTCTATATACATAGTGATTCTGTGCTGTTGTGGTTCGTATGGGTGGTATAGTTAGTCCACCAATAGAAGTATTCCTTATGCTCATATTTAGCAGTGGGGTAATATTTTTTTTAAATATATCTTTGTGTAGCTGAAGTAGTACTATTTTTAATTCTTGGAATACGTTTATTGTTGGGTAGTAATACGGTTTTTTTAGGATAATTTTTATAAGAATTTTTTGAATTGTTTCGAGTGGGAGAAGAGATGATTTATATGCACCCCCCTAAGCTATGATTCCATATTGTAATACCGAGTGCGAAAGTGCAAAGTAAATTTCTTTTAATATTTTTAATGTGATAGTATTTCTAAGTCTGAAAAATATATATATTAGCTTTCTCATTCTGTCTATTGTGGAGTTTATTTGATTTTTCCATTTAATGTTATTGTCGATAATTATTCCAAGATATTTTATTTGTTCTTTACTACTAATATGTATACAATAAGAGTTACAGGGTGTAATTTTAAGTAGACAATTTCTGTCGTGAACTTTAATGTTTACATTTATATTTGAAATATGTTCTGTTAGGCTCAAAGGTAGAAAATGAGTTTTTTCAACATTTAAAGAAAGTAAGTTTTTGTCAAACCATTGTTTAATGATATTTATTGCATTATTTGCCGATATTTCGGCTTCTTTCCAAGAGTTTTCTTCAATTGTTAATACTGTATCATCCGCATAAGATATAATCTTTCCGACGATTGGGAGTTCAAAAATTTCATTTACATATAATAGAAATAGTATTGGGCCCAGTACAGTTCCTTGTGGGATTCCAAAATTATTTTTTTCTATATCACTTAACTCGTTATTTATTTTCACTTGCTGTGTTCTTTGATATAAATAACTATTTATCCACGATTTAGCTTTGTCGGTTATTCCTATATTATTTAGTTTGTTGATTAATTTTGAGTGTGAAACACTGTCAAAAGCTTTACGGAGGTCAATGAATATACTTAAGCATTTTTTCCCTTTATCCAATGCTTTATAAATAACTCTAGTTAATTCCGCTATTGCGTCTTGTGTGCTCATTTTTTCTCTGAAACCGTATTGACTAGGATTAATACATTTTTTATTTTCCACATAATCTAAAATTTGTTTCTTTATTACTCTTTCGTATATTTTAGCTACATTGGATATTAACGATATTGGGCGGTAATTGTTTATTTCTTTCGAATCTCCGGATTTATACACAGGTGTTACAATGGCTTTTTTGTAATTTGATGGGAATATTCCATTTTCAATGCTTACATTAATTATATGAGTAATTGGTTTAGTTAGTGAGTTAGAAAAATATTGGGTCCCCATGTTTGCCACTTGCCGCAAACGTTTGGCTTGATTTTGGATTCCATCCACACACTTGCGAGTGCATTAGTTTGTTCTGAAAAGGCAAGCATGACGGACGTCGAGGTTGTTGCATCGGCCATAAAATTTGGCTTAGGGGAATTTAACCAGCCAGCGGCCAAGAATCCAAATTTGGTCGAAAGATGTTCCGACGATCGTACAGGGTGGTTCCAATGAGAAAGATAAATTATTCTCCGTACCAGCTTTTTAACATTATAACTCAATATCGATTTTATTTAAATAAAAATTTCCTTTAATTTATACCTACATTCAAAAATGCTGAAAGGCGTGATGATAAGACTAATAAAATTATGTACATACTTTTTATAATTATTTTTGATCATAAGTATTTATAATTTTTCAATAATGTCTAAGCTAAATAAGAATATTTTTTTTTTTTTAAATATATATTAGTTTGTAAGACCATAAATAAATAGACAAACTGAAGTATTTTCGTCACAAAAGACGAGCGCGAATCTTTTTTTAATGATTTTATTTAAACTAAAATTCTTCCTTAAAAAGCCTACCCAGATAATTCATTGATTTAGTTTACTGCATGATTATATGATTTGAAATGTGTTTTGTATAATACAAAATTTTGTTTGAAAATTTAACAAATCTGCCAAAGTATAACTTTATTACGCAAAAATAAACAAATTTTCTAATAATAACTTAAATTTCTAATAATTTAAAACGTAACAATTTTTCGATATCAACTTATAACTTTTTTGTGGAAAAGAGTCAATATGGCAATTTTTTTTTTTAAAATGACATATTTCCGGTTTCGTCTGGTTATTTTTATTATAAATACCTACAAGAAAACAACAAGAAATAAGATAACATTTCAGGACGTCTTCATTTGACCAGTCACTAATTTTGAAAAGCAACTGACGTCCGTTAGCCACCGCTGCGCAGATGAGACTGAGTGCCCGCAAACGTGTGGACACGTCGCAAACGCTTGCGGCAAATTCCCTTTTATTTGTGACAAAAATGAGCGTCCATTTACCCGCGCCGGCCGCTACGCACGCACGGCACGCAACGGATTGAACGGATTTTCCGATGGCATGCGTCCACTGTAAACGGATTTTAAATTTAGTTTGAGTACTTTTGTAGCAGACGACGGTCGTCTGTCATGGAGATTGACGAAAATATTATCATTATCAGTTGCTTGTTGGCAGAAGAAGAAAAACGTAAAACTAAACGTAGAATGTGGGTTCATAAAATAAACTTGAAGCGACCAATGTTTGGAGAATATCATTCGTTATTTGTTCCTGATTTACTTCATGATGAAGATTAATTTAATTTTTGTGGGTTTTCAATTTCAATTCAATTTTCTAAAACAAACAACCAAGCCTCCAAAGAGCACACAAATTCCAATAGATCGGAGGGCTTTGAAGCAAAAAATGGAAGGTTACCTCGAGAGTGTTTTCTCTTGGGGTAAGAATAACTTCGTCAAATTTAATGTTTCAAAGACCCAATCATGTTTGATAACGTCTAAAAGGGATCGAAATGATATTCTAGTCTCCTTCAACGGAAGCATTCTTCCGAACAGGACCTCCATTGATATGCTTCGTGTAACTCTAAGTGACCAGCTCAGGTATGGGGGCTCCATCGAAACCAGAGTTAAGTTAGCCTCTCAGAAACTGGGCGTACTGTACAACGGCCCGCAGATACTTTAATAGTACACAACTGCAAACCCTGCACAAATAGCAAGTGTGCCCCACGGTTGAATTTGGCAGCCACCTCTGGTCTGGAGCTCCAAAATACCTAAAAAAACCCTTGACTCTGTGCAGAAACGGGTGGTCCGTTTGACAGATTCTCCCATCTTAACAGACGGATTGCAATCTTTAGAGCACACGCGTCAGGTGGGAATGATGTCCTTATTCTACCGGTATAACAATGGAAGATGCTCCGAGGAACTAGCGCCATTGATCCCCTCGGCACCGGTGCACAGTCGGGAAACACGCTAAACACGCGCCCAAAATTTGTACACGGTTGACATTAGTCACGTGAGAACGGGTCGTTTTTACGACTCGTTCTTGAGTTCAACAGCTCGGCTGTGGAACGATTTACCGACCTCTGTGTTTCCTCCCTCCTACAACAAGGGTCTCTTCAAGACCCATGTTCACTCCTTCCTTTCCTCAAAAAGACCCTCCACACTGCATCCTCAAAGATGACATAGGCCCTGAGGGAAATTATTTTCCTCAGGGCCTCTTGAAACAACACTTGCGGCAGTGAGCGATGCAATCTGCGAACTGAAGTCAACTAATCCTTGTGACGTCACCGGCACGCAACGCATTTTTTTGCTCAGTCAGCTAATCCGTGTGACATCGTAGGCACGCAACGCATTTTTTGCTCAAAAATACCGGCGGGCGGGCCGGTAATTGCCGGTAGTGGACGCAGTACTGTACTAATTCATATAAAAATATTTAAAAAAAATGCATTGCGTGCCGTGCGAGCGTTGCGTGCGTGCGGACAGATGGACGCTCACCTAAATGGTAAGCGTCCATCTACCCGCGCCGGCCGCAACGCTCGCATCGCACGCAACGGATTTTTCTATATGTTTACATAGAAAAATCCGTTGCGTGAGCCGGACCATCGGTATTTACCGATGTCGACGCATGCAACGGATTTTTCTATATCTTTACATAGAAAAATCCGTTGCGCGAGCCGGACCATCGGTATTTACCGGTGGCAGATGGACGCTCATCTAAAACCGACACTCGATCGGATCGGCTACAAGCTCTTGCAAGCCACAAACCCACGCAAACCTAGCCAAACGCTCTATCCGCACGTTTGCCAATAGAGAAGTCCAGTCCATTTTTTTAATTTTTTTTTATGAAAAATGACCTTCTAACTTAAATTACTGCATATTTTTTTTTTCAGAGTTAGTTTTAATAGTTAAAATAATTTTTAAAGTTTTTATTTTTGGAGATCCCTCGAAATATATGGTGAATTTTGTGACGTCATCTACTAAAATAACGATTCACTATTTTATGATTGTTATGTTGGTTTTCTTGAATCTCACATAGATTTGCGCAGGCGCGCGGCCATCTTGTTTATTATAACGCGTTGATTGGCTAATGGCTTATATATTGCAAATGGCGAAATCAAATTCTTTGCAAAACAATGAATGACGTTGATGAATTTTACTTGCAGTTTTATGTTTTTGATGATAATTTTCGTTTAAATGATTAATTCACTGTGATATTAGTGTAAATCAGCATAAGTACCAATGCTGCCTTTACTTTTTTTCAGTTTTAGTCCTTAAATAATGTTTTGTTGGTGATTTAGTTTCGTTCGGTTTTTAGGTTACTGACATTACATAATCAAAGGTTACTTCTCTATAATATTTATGACTTTTCCGCGTGAATTTAATAAAACTTCCATAAAAGTAATATTATTTAATAATGTAAAAGCCTTATGCATGTGTAAATATATACAAATTCGAGAAATCAACGCATTAATTGCGTAAAACCGAGTCCAAGATGTCGGATTTTTTCAGTTATTTTTTCGGAATTATTATAATATTTTTTTATCGTTTTTAATTGTATGAACGAGATAAAAAGTGAAGTGACAGTTTTATTCCAAATTTATAAAGTAAGAGGACTGTATTTTTTAAAATTTGAATTTTCCTAATTTTTTCGACCATTTAATAGAATATGTTTACAGTCGGCTGTTTTTTTTTTTAATTTTTTAATTTTGAAACTTAAAATACTGCATTTTTCAAACACAATCGTATATGTCAGATACAAAAATCTAAAAGGCAATTCTATCAACTTTTTATAAAGGTATATGCTTTTACGACATCTTAAAAAATAAGAAATATATAGAAAATTCGCTTGTGTCATACCTAAATTCCTATATAAATGACCCAAATGAATTACAGTGAATCACCAGGTGAATTTTCCATCGTGACGTTACCATGACAGCATTACACAGCATACCAACTTAACGCTGTGTTTTAACAAGAATATTAAAAATGCACTTTTTAATATTTTTTTAAAAACTGTACGTTTAATATTATTAAATAAAAGTTATATATTCAGAATCAGCGTTTATTGGTCTATATGAACACATTTTTTTAAAGCCATAATATTTTTCACTGGAGTTCCTTATTGTAACCGTAGCTCCACACTACTAGCAAAGTTCCTCGACGAAGTACTCGGGAAAGTTGACCGAAGTCCGAAGTACGTTGCTACACTCTTCGTTCAACTTCGCGAGAAACTCATTCGCGCGGTGGTGCCGTCACGGCTCGCACGTCATGGACACTCAATTAGCAGCTGCCGTCGCAAAGTGCACGCTCGCGTATTATAACTTATAACTATATGCAGATTTATCAAACGACGAAATATAAAAAAAGGAGGAAAAGAAGATGGTGGATGATTGCAATGCACCGGAGCAGAACAATAATAATAATATTTGGACAATTTGTAGAGCGCCGTTTTTATGAAAAATCACCTCAAGGGCGCTTTACTATTTGTTATGAATTCTTAGGCTCTATCTAATTTTATTATTTACAACAAGGTTAGTTTAGTCAACTAAACTATGACAAGAGAACCACTGGGAATAAATAAACAAATGGGTACAAAAGATTTTTTATTTTAAAATTTATTGTATTTTGTACAGACGTAGGTAGACTCAAGACGGACCCAAGCACCGTTAACTTTCTTTTTGTCCTTATGACCTCTCTCATGTGGGTTCCAAATAATTGGATCCGCTTCCAATGTTTCCAGGAGCAACATAATTTGCTCCTGCGACCACTGCGTGCCATTCATAATAAAAAATAATTAATAGCGCGCACGTGCATTCACGCTAACGTATTGAAGCGAACTGAAGTTAACCGAGTAGTGTAGACAGTCACTTCGTGTAGGCACTTCGTGCAACTTCGAGTCCTTTGACTCGGGCGCAAAAACCGACAAAAAATGGAAGTCGCCCAAGGCGAGCCGAAGTTGGACGAAGTAAGACGAAGTAAGACGAAGTAAGACGAAGTGCCCCTCCGCACTATCGTATTCGCCTAACTTCGTTCAACTTCGCGAGTAGTATGGAGGGAGGGTTAAGTTTTGTTGAGTTTTGCCAAACGTGGGGACCCAGCATGGGGGTTTGGAGTTTGCGGCAAGTGGCAAACGTGCGGTTCCGGCAGAAGGGGTCACCGAGTCGCGCGCCCACTTGGGCCAAATCTTTCATTTATATTTTTGATTCGTCGGCGGTCGGTTCGGCAAGTGTTTTCATTAATAAATTGTTTAAATAGTTGTTTGGTAATTTATTATTATGCGTTTACGATTTCAGTAACACTCATAGACATACAAATATGTCCATGGTAACACTTTATTTGTTTAATATCTCTTCAGTTTTTTTTTTCAAAGAGTTTTATATTCGTGTATAAATAAGTCAATTCAATTGTTCATTTGAAATTTATTAGATCTGTTTTGAAACTTCAGTCCTCAAACTAACTTTTGTGTTGGTGAAAATAATTGGTGTTTTGAAAGCGGATTGATAAAATTATTTTATTTCAGACAAGTTTTCTACTTCGCCACAGTCCGGAGCCAGAGGATCTAGGGCTTACCTAATGGTGGTACATTGAAGCTGAAGGGCATGGGATATGGAAGGATATAGTGAAGAGGAAGGTTGGGAGTTCTAACTATTCAGATTTGGTCACAAAACACAGCTAAAGCCACTTCGGATGAGTTTGTTTTATTTCGCAATATTTTAGGTACCTATCTAAAATGTAATGCAATACAAAATGTTGCTGTTTTGCGCGCATATTATGTTGTAAACAATCATCTCAATATTGTTGCAATTGGTTAAATTATTATTTCAAAACAATTTAATTTTCTTTCTTATTGTATTTCAATTTTTTGTTTTATTTTCAGCATTTCAAAATGTTGCGCAATACTTTGTGAATGGAAGGAGACGGTGAAGAGAAAGGTTAATAATTCAAACCATTCAGATCTGGTTACAAATCACGGCTAAAGCCATTTCAGGTGAGTTTGTATGATTTCACAATATTTTACGTACCCTTTGATTATATCATATAAGTGGGTACCTATCTAAGATTTTATGCAACATAATAGTTTGCTATATGATTTGGGAGGCGGGTATGGGTACCGCCGCCCCGGAAACCATTTATCGGACAACCAACACCTCCGCCACAGGTTACCCCAAGTGGTTCACTACATTTAGTGACTTAGTAGAGATGCCCGGGTTTATAGGGAGAGGTTTGTCCAGGTCTTAGAAACCGATGCGTCTGCCCAACAGCTGCGTGGCGGGCCGGATCGAGAGACTGGTTGAGGGAGGTCTTTTGACTTCTCCAGCCAGAATGCCTCGACCGTTGCTTTGCACCGCAGTTGGAGGGATGGATTCTCATACCTCTGTCAATCCTGGACACATAGACCCCCAGATTTCTACTCCTCATTCTTATTACCTTCCTGGAACTTCCTCTCCTTCCCTCCACAAAAACCCTCCACACTGTATCCCCTAAGATGACATAGGCCCTCCCTGAGTTAATGTAAAAATGAATATTTCATAACAATTTAATTATTACTGTATTTCCATTTTTTGTTGTTGCATTTTACCATTTCAAAATGTTGCGCAATAATTTGTTGTGATATTTCAAAATGTAGCGCAATAATTTGTTGTGATATTTTAAAATGTTGCGCAATAATTTTTTGTGATATTTTAAAATGTTGCGCAATAATTTGTTGTCATATTTTAAAATGTAGCGCAATAATTTGTTGTGATATTTCAATAATTTGTTGTAATATTTTGAACTCATCCAGTTCAACATCCCTTCCCGTAAACTCCGAAATAATGAATTGCTGTTCCTCAATCAACATTCTACTAATTATGGATACCATTCTCCTTTAACCAGAATGTCGGGACTTGTCAACGCAAGTCAAAGCATTGAATTTTTTGATGTAAAACTAAATGACTTTTGGCAGTCGTTAAGCAATGTTTAAATGCTTCTTCATGCTTTGACTTGTAGTGTCTTCTATAATATATGTACTTTTTACATTTTATGTTGACATTGCTATTCATTTATATGTGCTCTATCTTCAATGTCACCTCTGCTTTTTTTATTCGTGTTATTATTATGTTTTAATGGGCTATTGTCCGTAAATTAATAAATAATATATTGCGCAATAATTTGTTGTGATATTTTCAAATGTTTCAGAGTTTGCAAAACTTTTTTGAGGGTTTCGGGATTCTCCTCAAATGTCGAAGAATTATTTTTCATTTTTTGAAATTTATTGACGTTACGTTGCGTTTTGAAACGCAGATATTTCCGCTTACTGAACCACGCATTATGGGAAAGGAGTGAAGCAATCGCAGACGGCGGTTCGCGTCATTTGCCGTTACTTGTTCCTTTCCATTGATATATATACTTCCTTTCACACAATTAGTGGTTCGGTACACGATCATGTTTTATTTTTTAATTTTTTTAAATATTAGCTCCACACAGGAGACCCTAGGGAAAATAATTTCCCTTAGAGCCTATGTCATCTTAGGGGATGCTGTATGGAGGGTATTTTTAAGAAAGGAATTGATATAAGATAGGAAGTTCTAGAAGGAAAAACGTATGAGCGGTGGGTAGGAGTGACGGACGTACATAGAGATATACTATAGAGGCGCTATTCCGTACATAATTGTTCGTTCTTAATGTGTTCAAATAATGCACGAACAGGCCATCGGGAAAGTGAATTCTAGCTAAAACCACCGCGTCGAAAGGCTCGGCCGTCAGACCGTCCTTTCATTTTACTCAAGCCCATGGTTTCATCCTTTTCCATTCTTTGATCGTCCACGCGCCAGCCACGGTCGACGGTTGTTGTTGTACAAATAGAGAAATGGAGGTACTAACCTGCGATTCCGTCGAACCAATTTATTCGCTAATTGTCTCATCTATGTATATATATCAATGCGGACGTATGAATCCATCCGTCCAACTGTGGTGCAAGGCGATGAATCGAGAGAGTCCGGCTGGAAAGGTTAAAAGGCCTCCCTCAACCAGTCTCTCTTGATCCGGCCCGCCACGCAGCAGGTCGGCGGACGCATCCGCCGCCAAGACCAAACAAACGACAAACCTCACCCCAATGAAGCCGGGCACCACTGCTATGTCACCAAATGTAGCGAACCACTTGGGGTGACCTATGGCAGAGGTGTTGGTTATCCGATAAATGGTTCCCGGGGCAGCGGTACCCATACCCGCCTCCCAAAGTTCGTAAATGTATGCACAGCATTAAGTAGCTCACGTGAAAGGGGTTTAGAGATGACGCAATAATTTGTTGTGCTATCAATAACCTAATTTAAAGTATTGTAATTTATGTAATTCATTTTTAAAATTTGCTATTGTGTTTCAACGATTTTATCATAATTTTGTTGCCAAGCGCTCTTTGATTAATACCACATTTCATAAGATTGAAATTCTGGACCAGAGCGTACTAGTCCCAATAGGTGACGTCATTGTTCTAGTATTTTCGGTCTTCAACGATGCGCGTGAGAAGGAAGAGGACGAATATCGATGACTTGATCCCCGACAGTTGATCCCGAAAGTTGAACCTCGACAGTTGAACCCCGACAGTTGATCCCCTGACAGTTTATCCCGACAGTTGACCCCCCGACAAATGATCCCCGATATTAGATCCTCGACAGTTGATCCCCGACAGTTGATCCCCTGACAGGTGGTTCTCCGAAAGTTGATTCCCCGAATGTTGGTCGCCGACAGTTGGTCCCGACAGTTGGTCCCCCGACAGTTAATCCCCCGAAAGTTGATCCTCTGAAAGTTGATTCCCCAAAAGTTGATCCCCAGAAAGTTGATCCTCGATATTTTCCGAAAGTTGATTCCCCGAAATGATATTAATTATAAATTACAGCTTTTTGTTTATTATTCAATCCTAAAATCTACTTCTAAAATATTTTTAAAGTCGGTACAAATATCAAACAAATTACTTAACAATGTCGGTTATTTGCACTACTGACACGTTGGTATTTACATTATAGATGAGTAGTTGTATCCTTGATGCATTTCAATTAAAATTACGGCGGTATGTACTATTTGCACACCCATTCGGCACATTCAGTTATACATTCAGTTTGTAGGAATAGGTAAATCGACTTAATGTTGTAATGTATAAGTATTTTTTTTATATTAGTTCCACACCGAAGGCCCCGAGGAAAATAATTCCCCTCAGGGCCTATGTCGTCTTTGACGATGCTGTGTGGCTGGTCTTTTTAGGAAAATGAAGAGGAGGAAGTTTGGGGAAGGAAAAAAGGTATGAGGGGTGGGTAGGAATATGGAGTCGGTGTATCCAAGAGTGACGGTCGTATGAATCTATCCTTACCACTGCGGTGCAAGGCAAGGTTCCGAGAGAGTCCTGCTGGAGAATTCAAAAGATCTCCCTCAACCAGTCTCTTCCGATCCGGCTTGCAATGCAGCTGGTGGGCAGGCGCATCCGCCGCCAAGATCTGGACAAACCTCACCCCATGTATGCCGGGAGATAATCTGTCGGGGATCAACTTTCATGGAGACGTAAAATTTTAACTAACATTCAGTATGTTAGGTATGTTTATTATTTAAACGAGTGCTATTTTCGTTCACACAAAAATTAATATTTTTTGTTTTCAATATCATGGTGGCCATCGTCATGTTAACCTATATATTAACAAAATTGATTCGTATGCCTCGTCTTTCTAATGTTTAGCTCCTTAGTTTGGGTCTCTCAAAAATAAACGTTTTTGGTGACATGCGTATTAAGTGTGGTATTTATTTTTTTCCGATAGTGGTTTTTTATGTGAATACCGCGAGTCACGGATGCTCCCGAGTGTTCGGAACCAGTGGAACTATGGTATCCCAATTACGATATGCTGTGATTCTGAAGGGAGTGTTTGTAGGTCACCAAACACGAATAAAGCCATTTAAACCAAGTTTTTTTTATTTATTTATTTCATGTTATATGGAGTTGATACTTAGCTAAAAACTCCCAATAAAAAAAATTAATAAATGTAAGCAAGTATTCATATTTTATTAAATTTCCTTTAAACACAAGCCGCGTGTTGTAATTTAATATTGCCAAAAGTGTATTTTATTTAGCGAAGTTCAGAAAAACATTTTAATGTTTAACGATAATTTTCTGAAGAATATAATTTTCCACATTATGCAATAAAACCATAAGATGGGTGCCAAACACAGCTATAATATATGTGGTTAGTCCTACTTTAGCATATCGTCCGCTATATATTCCCATTGGTAATGTACGGCGAGCGATATGGCACAGGTCTAAATGAAAAAGGATTCGTAGGTAGAAGATTTTGAGCAGGTTTGTAAACCCAGCACTTTATTTTTCTTGGCTTATAAAAATACTAACATTCAAAACGCAAATAGGCGTGACCAACATTCAGAATAGAAATGTTGCTTGAAATGGTCTTAGCCGTGTTTTATGACAAGATCTGAATAGCCAGTTACTTCATTACCTTCCTCGTCCACATCTCCTTCCTCGCCCTACTTACCTTCGGGATCACAACATATCCCAATCGGGGATGCCATAGTCTCTCTGGCTCCAGGCGGTTGGGATCAGTTATCACTCTTTTGCGGTATTCACATAAAAAAAGTTTTGATAGAATTTGTAATAGAAATAAGGTATATTTGTATTTAATCACAAGACAATATTAGCTACCCGATCGAAAATTTGAAACAAAAAACGGGTCACATCTAGGAGTTGAACCCTGGGGACCTTCGCCTTGCCTGGGCTTCCTAGAAGTGACTGCATGTTTTTATGATTTTTCTGTTTCAAATTTTCGATCGAGAGTCGTTAATATTATCATTAAGTTATTCCGAAAAATCTTTTTTTTCAATATTGATCGGAATTTATAGATTGAAAAGGGCGTTATCAGATGTTATGCGTCTAAAGTGTCTAGAAACGGTACACGATTTTTTTTTCAGATGTCGGAAACAAACGAAAAAAATCGACTTAATAGATAAAAAACAGTTTTTTCTTGGATCCTTTGTGTTACGTAGTTTACCGCATGTACCCGTGTTTTTCGTCGGGAATAATTTCCTTATTTTTATTTTATTTTAATAGGTGACCTATGAGCTTCTTGATTTTGTCGGCAAAGAGGCCGACACCTATGGACTACGAATTCAATATATTAGGCAACTGTGGAAAAATGTACATATTGTACATCTGCGAGTATGTTTTTTTTTTTTGTAATATTGGCAATTCATGTAATATTTTCTTTAATCTTTATTTAACATTGCGATGGGATATTTTCCGATACAACCGCTGTTTGAATATACCTTTTTTTATCTTTCAGCTGACCTTCCGCCTGGCAGCCTCGCCTAATCTTTCAGCATCTCGGCTTTCTTCCTTGAGAAGTTGTGCGGGCACTGTTTAAGAAGAGGAAGAATAAGAAGAAAATCTGTTTCATTGACTGGACTTTTGAAATAATTAGGATGGGTTGTTTCACAGAGTTTGAATAGCGGGTTTTTGAAGACTTGAAATTTCACATTGAAATTTAATAACTAGTTTAAATTCTGTGAAACAACCCTTCATTACTAGACTTTGCTTAGGTGTCTTATTTTGTTGTTGTTGTCTCCAATAAAAATTTGTGATTTCGGTTTTTTATTTATTCTACCTTTCATAACATTCTTTGCCTTTTTGTTATCACATTATTTTGTTGGGTTTCGAATCGACGAATTAGTGTGAAAACTAATGCGAAGGATTATAAAGCAAGCGTTAAGGCCGGTCTACAATGTTTAGTGGAAACTGGTCTTGACGACTGTTCCGTCCCCTGCGTCTTCCCTCCCTACCATCCCTGCGCTGCTTCCCCTCCGCACCTCACTCTTCCGACCCTACGCCCCCTTCCCTTCCCGTCCCATCCCTACTTAAGCTCCCGTCCCTACAGCCCCCCCGTTTCCGCCGCCCCCGTTCCTACCACGCCTTCCGTCCCTGCCCCTCCTTGCCACCCCTCCCCATGTCCCTGCCGCCCCCCTGCCCTGCCCCTGCCGACCTCCCACCGTTCCTGCCGCCCCTTCCCCGTCCCTGCCGCTCCCTCCCCCGTCCCTGCCGCCCTCTTCCCATCCCTGCCGCCCCCTTCCCATCCCTGCCGCCGCCTCCTCCGTCCCTGCCGCCCCCTCCTCCGTCCCTGCCGCCCCCTCCCCCCCGTTCCTTGCCTCCCCTTCCCCCGTTCCTGCCTCCCCCTCCCCGCCGTTCCTGCTTCCCCCTCCCCCCGCTCCTGCCACCCTCTCCCCACTTTCCTGCCTCCCCCTCCCCCCCTGTTCCTACCTCCCCCTCCCTCCCGCTCCACCCCCCGGTCCTGCCTCCCGCTCCCTGTTCCTGCCACCTCCCGTTCCTGCCTCCCGCTCCCCTCCGTTCCTGCCTCCCAATCCCCATCCCTGCTTCCCCCTCCCCCCGTTCCTGTCTCCCGCTCCCCTCCCCCGTTCCAGCCTCCCCCTCCCCAGTCTTCCTCCCCCTTTCCGTCCCTGCCGCCCCCCTCCCCAGTCTGCCTCCCCCTTTTCGTCCCTGCCGCCCCTTTTCCGTCCCTGCCTCCCCCTCTCCTCAGTCTGTCTCCCCTTTTCCGTCCCTGCCGCCCCCTCCTCCGTCCCTGCCGCCCCTCCTCCGTCCCTGCCGCCCCCTCCTCCGTCCCTGCCGCCCCCTCCTCCCCCGTTCCTGCCTCCCCTCCCCCCGTTCCTGCCTCCCCCTCCCCCCGTTCCTGCCTCCCTCTCTACCCCGTTACTGCCTCCCTCTCTACCCCGTTCCTGCCTCCATCTCTACCCCGTTCCTGCCTCCCCCTCTCCCCAGTCTGCCTCCCCCTTTCCGTCCCTGCCGCCCCGTCCCTGCCGTCCTCTTCCCCGTCCCTGCCTCCCCCCCTCCCTATCTCTGCCTCCCTCTCCCTGCCTCCCTCTCCCTGCCTCCCTCTCCCTGCCTCCTCCTGCCGGCACCCTGCCTCCACATTCACGAGTAAATAGTAATAATGTTATTTATTTATTTTATTTTAAATGCACATTTACAGTTATACATAACCAATAATAAACATACATTGTATTTTATTAAGTAATAATAGCGTTTTTGAATTTTTGAATATTTATTTGAAAAATATCTATATCAGGAGATAGGTAGTAGTAACAGAATCATTTTTCCGAGCGGCATTACTAATGGTAAATTAGTTCTGCATCTTGGAACAACAAAAGTTCTGTGTCTGCGCGCTCTTGTGAAGTTGTCGAGGACATAAAACTCAAATTTTTGTATTATATCGGGAATACAGATGTTACCGTTTAAAAGTTTATATGCTGTTATCAGCAAAGCAGTTTTCCTTCTATCGGCAAGGCTATTAATACCCAGCATGCCGGACAAAAAGGCTGATGGTATAACCAGGGATAATATCCGAAATCTCTAAGATATAAATATCTCAGAAACTTCTTTTGCACTTTCTCTATCATTTTAGAGTAAGTTAAATCCACTGGTCCCCATATTACCGAACCACTTTCCAAAATGCTACGTACTAGACTATAGTATAGCACACGAATCGCGGCCGAGCTGCAAAAATGTCTGGAGTTGCTTAGCACAAATCCTAGCATTCTTAACGCTTTGTTGCATATCGTTTCTATGTGGACGTGAAATGTTAGGTGCGTATCAAATGTGATTCCCAAATCTCTCGAAATAACAATGTGCTGAAGAGATGAATAAGACATTTCTAGTTATAGTAAATCGTTTTGTTTGCCTTGGTGTAGCACATAATAGAGCATTTCTTAATATTAAATATTAATTTATTGGTGTGACTCCATTCGACGATAGAATTTATATCACTTTGTAGCTGCAAGCAAATTTCTAAAGATTTTATTAAAAGGAATAGTTTAATGTCATCCGCGAATAAGAGAAACTTAGAAAATTTTATGCAACGGTAAATTTCGTTGATAAATAGCGAGAAAAGTAAGGGTCCAAGATTTGACCCCTGCGGAACTCCAGAGTTTGTGATGAAGTTGGAAGATTGGAATATACCATAAGTTACGTATTGCTGTCTGTTTGAGAAATAACTTAAAAATAGATATAGAAGTTTCGCTGAAAATCCAAATTGGTCGAGTTTATTTAGGAGAATAAGCGGATCTACCGAGTCAAAGGCTTTTGCGAAGTCGTTGTATGACACATCTACTTGATTGTTACTATCAAGAGCTTGAGATATGTACTCCGCAAAAACCAATAGATTAGACACAGTAGATCTGCCAGACCTAAAACCGTGTTGCTGGTCAATTATAAAGGGTTCAACTTGGGAATAAATGAATTTGTGAATTATTATTTCAAACAACTTAGCTGGAGAGGATAGGATCGCCACTGGTCTGTAATTAGAGACTGAAGCCTTATCACCAGTTTTATGTAACGGTGTAACTTTGGAGATCTTCCACAAGTCTGGGAATATTCCGGAGTTAAGTGAGATATTATAAATATACGAGAGAGGTGTTAATAAGGGTTCAAAACAGCCCTTTAACACGAATGACGGAATAAGATCAGGTCCAAAAGAAGTTTTGGCTTTTAATTTTTTAACAGCCGCGGTTATGTCAATGTTTGTGATATTTGGAATATCAACATTCTGCGCTATTAGTGGCGTATTTTTTCCCGGAATAAAAGACTTCAAGTCCGCAGCTTCCTTACTATAAGTTGATTTAAAATAGTCTGCAAATGCTTCCGGAATATCTGCTCCTGAGAAAGACTTATTATTCCAAGTAACATGGTCAACAAACCCGCCATCACTTCTCTTGGACGAGATATACTTCCAGAAAGATTTGGGATCACATTTGATATTTTCTTCAATAGAATTAATATATTGTACATGTGCTAATCGAATACTGCGTTTTATTTTTGTTCTAAGTAGACAAAACATGTCCCGTTCACTCACCATTCCAGTTTTCTTCCATTTTTTGTAATGTTTGAATTTGAGTTTTATGTCGCTAACAACCTCACTAGAAAACCATTTAGGATATTTCCTACCATTCTTCGGAGTGCGTTTAATTTTGAAGCACATATCAAAGTATTTATAAATTATGGAATAGAAAAAGTTTGTCGCTAAATTAACATCATTTATGTCCTTCAACGGTTGCCAATCATGCGATTGTAAATGGCAATAAAGTGCCTAAAAATCGCCATGTTCCAAGTTCCATCCTCGCCTAACACTATTATCAATATTATTCAAGAAGTTTCGTGTTTGACAATTGGTTGTGTTTTTGTTCGGCGAAATCTCTATACATAACGATGGATGATAAGCGTCTTCTTTGACTAGTGAGTATAAGGATTTGTATACTTTTAACTTAATGTTGCTGATTACTATGTCTAGTATGTTTCCATTCACATTTGTAATCGAGTTACTCTGCTCCATTTGAAAAAGATTCATAAAATAAAGAAGATCCATTTGGGTGCCTTTTTTACTTGAATTCAGATTAAAATCGCCTATTACGACAATTTTTTTATTAATTAAAAAATTGAAGTTCTCTGTAAACTTATGTATTGTTTGAGCTCTTGGTTATGTATTGTTTAAGCTCTCCGTTATGTATTGTTTGAGCTCTTGGTAAATCATTTGGCAACAGTGGGTTTATTTACAACTATGGGATGTCCTGGCCTAAAAATGTCCAACCACAAACTACGAGGGCGCAAAACGGTGCATTATGAAACGATACATTTTGAGTAAGGGCATCGCTGAAAAAAAAACTGTTGCACACCTGCGCCCAGTAGGTACGTACAATATACAAAAAATATACACCCAGACGTGAGTATGTATGTGACGCAAGAAGTGCATGAAAGTATACTAAAAACATCAATTCCTGTATTTTTTACAATATTAAAAAAGTATGATATCAGCGATTAGTACGAACAGTATTCACAAAAAAAAAATCTGAAAAAAACAACTAGAACTGATGGACGCCCAAAGACGGATTTACGTACGGACGAAATAAGTGTAGTGGGACCTGTATATATTTAATAAAACTCAACTGGTTTAAAATTGGCCAAAAATCTTGACAAACGTCTAAAATTGCATTTAAAGATACATTGTGAATTTTTTTATTATCTACAACATGTTAAACAACAGATTAAAATATGTTTTTATAGATTCTCTGAGCAAACTTAGCGATTTTTTTTTATGTGGGAGAATTTCATATATTTGATTTTTCGGCTTGGAAAATAAAATTAAAAATTACTTTTTTTTTTAAGAACTTCAAAACTGAAGGGGTTCAAAAGAATATGTTGTAAATGGGTAGAAATTCGTAATACGGGGACATAAAGAAAAATTCCAGCTTTGGAGGGAGCAAATGACGTGCATTATATATTTTTAAGTGTGAGTACCACACAAAAGTTGCAAATGCTCCCAAATACTAACGTCTGGACCCAGTAACATGACAGTAAATGACATCCCCAATATTTGGGGCATGTTGTGAGGCTGAAGGAAAGGGAGGGAGGAGGCAAAAGAAAGGTAAGTGAATACCTAGCTATTCAGATCTGGTCACCAAATATGGCTTTGATTCTAAATGATGCTATTTCACCAGGGCGATACTGACATTTTCTACCAATCTGTAACGTGCCGCAAATACACTGCATATTATTTTGAATTAGTAAATAGTGAAAAACACAAATTAATCATTTCTTGCGCGCGCCGGGATTTCGTTAACACCGTTACTAAGATTCAATTCGTAGCCAAGGATTTCATACACTCAATCACGGAAACCATCGGCACGTATGGTTACGAAACATATCGTTAAGATGACAAATATAATATGGTTATTTTTAATTACATCGAACAGGTGCCTCGAAATTTTTCAGAACACCTTAAAATGTTATAACTATTGACCGTTTCTAGATTACTACTTTAGATGAACCTATCCCTTCAATAGTTTTATGCAGCAACGGGTACGCTCACGTACATAAATATGACGCTATATGTATATCATAAATTAAGACAACCTACCTAGAATATAAACGCTGAATCCGTTTCCTGGAGAACCTGTTAAAATATCATCTTGTTAATTGGACCTGCATACAATATGACTGTTATTGTCGGGAAAGTAATTGCATATTCTCAGCAGTGCTCTGGCTACAAAGATCCAGTTACTCCTGGCTGACCCAATTAGGAGCAACTCGCCAATTGAATTAATTCCTAGCGCTCCAGGACAGATTAAATTCACTTCTGATTTGCGAAAATACTCTTGTAATCCGGTTTGTAACAGGTTACCAGAGCGGGGCGGAGATGGACCGGCGTGTAATCCAAGGCATTGGAGCTGATCTAAGAACTTTATTGATGGTCTGATAGACATTACGTGATTAACATGTGAAAGGACTAATATATTTCTACGGAAATAAATATTCAGCACTCACCCGTTTTGGACTCTAACCATTATTCAACGAGTGGTGTATTGTGTTTTGTGTATTAAACATGAAATTATTTTTTACCTTATTCATATAATTACTTTTAACACCCTTATGTCAGGTTAGAAAACATCTCTGAAAACATGCTCCCATCATGAAATATTGACTGTGTACTGCGGCTAAATAAATGAGAAGATCCATATCAATGCGGTTCACGTTCATTCATCACTTATTCTGTCGCTTATGTAAGCTTCTCTATTGATTTAACCTTTCTATAGTATATTCGTTATATTTATCATATTTACTATATTAATTTTATTCATTCTATTTATCCTTTTTGTTTTGTTTGCTTTATTTATTTTATTATGTTTGCATTTGCACTACTCAAAAGAACATCTAATCTTTTTTTTTTCTATACATAGTTTTCAATTCTTACTAAAATTCGTTTCAATCTACTACAAACGTTAACAGATTGAATTTAAATTAAGCAACTATTTGGGAGACGGGTATGGGTACCGCCGCCCCAGGAACCATTTATTGGATAACTCCAGGTAGTTCGCTAGATTTGGTGACTTGGCAGGGGTGCCCGGGTTCATGGGGTTAAGGTTTTTCCAGGTCAGATGCGTCTGCCCACTTGCTGCATGGTGGGCAGGATCAAGATAAACCGGTTTAAGTGAGGTATTTTATCCTCCATACATGTGCATCAATACAATATTGAACAAATTCGTCATCTATGGTCAGTTATCAACGTTTGCGAGCACGGTCTACGATTGTTAGCAGATATTCCGACGGACGACAAATAATTTTTAGTGCGGCCTCCATAGTATTAGATAAGTATCGGTTTAATATACAGATATTTTTGAATTATGTCGTTCATTATACCTAATAATAATAATAACGTAACATTTTTACAGCGTAGTTTTGTATTATTGCACTTCCAAGTGCGCAAAATAACTAGCTTATTTAACGAACGTATTGAACAAACGAAGTTCTTAGCAATGAAAGAAGTCGTAAACGCCATCCATAGATCGATTATACGACTCTACGACTGCGTGGTTAAATGGTAGAAACATGCCAATGCATATTTAGGTTGGTGTTTAAATCCAAGATGGCCAATATATGTATTAATATTTTTTCGTAATAACTTGGCGTTTGACATTTTATAGCGTCAATTTAAAGTGTCAATTAACGAATATATGAAAGGTATATCGTATTCTTATTTATTCCCTGTCAATATCGGTTCAGCTGTCTACAGTAAAACCGTGCTCGGGATATCGATATAAAATCATCGGAAGTTGAACCAGTCGATCCAATATTGTAAAGTTAATGATTTCACTGTGCTAGTGCTCCAGGAAGAAATTTAAAGGGTTCTTAATTTTTATTGTGCTAAAACAGAATGAATTTCTCTAAATGTAATCTTATTTTATAGTTTTGAACTGGTGACGCCCGTGCCACGCAAAATTACTCCTACGCCATTGAGATCGTAAAATGGGTTGTCTTATCTGTTACAAATCGTCCTTGTATTCCTTTTAGTCGTGGCACTTAAATGAATGATGGTAACATGATATCTCGCCGCCAACATAACAAACTTCCCCTAGTTTCCCCAGAAATCTGAAACCGTCCCTAACTTGTCAATAAATATGTCGACACAACTTTATTGAATATCTATTGATTCTCTCAAGAGATATGGTAACGATAGGTGTGGGTAGGTACCCCACCACATATTTTATCACCACAGTTACTTTATTTGGTTACGTCGTTAGGGAAATTTGTGGTTAAAGTTGAAACGAACTTACGAAACGCCACTCGTCTCGAGCGCAATTTTTCAATTTGTGTTTGAAAGTTTAAAATGTTACTTCAATCACTAGTTCACGTTCTCAGTTAGTTGGTACACGGTACTTGCCGCACTTGGTAAATGTTTCAAGCGATATTTAAGATTATAATAATTTATTTGAGGATTTATTTACTTTCAAGAGAAATATCTTCCCCTCTCTCCCGTAATAATAATATGGGTATATTTTCCTTTTCTTTGCAATTATGGGTGATTTTAAATTATTTTTTTACCATTGTCATATGTGGGATGGATTATTGAAGTACTAAAATACAGATATAATATCATAGATAGCGTTACCAAAGATTTATACAACTTTCCACTTTCAATTTAGCGACAACTACATATATTGTTGTCTTTGTTAATTTATTTATTAAGACATATATTCAAGTTATAAGGTATATAAAATAAAATTATTACATGATTATAGTTCCTAGCTATTACGTAAGTCCTTAGAATGTCATTAGGTAATTTCGCCTGGAGTTTCGTCAACGATTTTTAAAACTAAAAATGAAGGAAATAGTAAAGTAGAAAAAAGAAGATGGTGTTGTAAAGATAAATATTGTGGAGATAAAGACATTTTTATATCAATAATTACAGGCTCACGAATTGTAATAAAAACATTAATAAAAATAAAAGTTTAAGTAGTTTTAAAATAAATTATACTCGTACCACGCCAAGAAATCTAGTAAATTTTATTAGTTTTGTATGTTTGAAAGGAATTGTGAAAAATGTATAGTAATTTTTCATAATGTTTATAAGTTGTAATTGCGCGAGTGATTGGTGAGTTTTTGCTGCATTAGTGTTGTTGGCTTCTATGTGAAAAAACGAAGTGAGCCTGGTACGAATCATTGGAACATTTAAACCAATGAAGGATAGTAATTCGGGACTATCTATTTTATTATTAAGCAGATTATGTAGTCATTTTACAATAGTGTTTATAACATGGTAGTTGTAAGGAGTGTGTAATATATAGTGTTTATGACAGCATAGTTGTGGGGGTATTTAATGCATAGTGTTTATAACAGTGCAATTTTGTGGTGTGTTTAATTTATAGTGTTTATAACAGCGTGATTTGGGATGTTTTTTATAGTGTTTATAACACCGTACTTTTGTGGAGTATTTAATGTAAAACCTTCTAAAAAAGGTTACCTACATAACTAACTACTAAAAAAAGTGTGATGTATTTTATTATGTCATTCAATAAACTGTTGAAATGAAATGATGTGTGACTACATGTTTTATTTATTATGTAGCTACTTAAAAAAAAGCATTATTTTATAATTGCTAATTTAGACAACAACCCAACTTAACATTTGTTCTGAGACTTGAGAAAAACGTGCCATAGATCACCTACCATAAAGTTGTAATTCAACACCAACAAAAGTGGAAGTGTTTTGAAAAACTGGAAGAGTGTCATCCTTCGTAACGTCAATAAAACTGAAAGCATCTCTTGAAAGATGGCTCATTTTATTTCAGAAGTTGTTGCCCAATGCAATGTTTTATAGTTCCGAACTCCTCGTATTTTGACTGTTCTTCCGAGAGGGGAGAACTACTACTTCTAGATATATTAGTTTCACGCTGGCGTGATGTATTTTGAGCAGTGTTTGGAGCTGTTTTGGACAATGGAACCGAATCTCGCATAGATAGCCGGCCCTTATCTTATTATACGAAGAATATTTTGAGAGCTTTTTTACAAAAGCTCCAGGGCCTATGTCATATTTAGGGGAGCTGTTGAGGACCTTTTCAGTAAAGGAATGAGTTGAAGTTCTGTGAAGGAAATAGGTATGAGGGGTATGTAGGAATCTGGGGGTCGGTGTTCCCAGGAAAGACGAGCGTAGTAACTTTAATATGAACCATCGCATTGCGCGATGTTCCGAGAGAGTCCTGCCTCTCCGAAATTGTCCTACCACGCAACTATTGGACCGATGCATCCACCATCAAGACCCAGACAAACCTTACTCTATGAACCCGGGCACCTCTGAATCCGCTTGGCATGACCTTCGGCAGATGTGTTGGTTATCCAATAAATGGCAGTACCCTTATCCGCCACAGAAATCGAAAGAGCTGGTAAGATATTATTCTTTGAAAAAGAATTTGAGTATTCAGTATCCTTTTGATTGAAGGACGTGCAATTGTTGAGGTTTATATTAATCTGAAATAATTTTCATAAAATCATTAATTTATGGTGAAAAACTGTAATTTAGTCTTAATATACACATAAGTTGTTATTACAAGGAGTTACACTCTCGTAATCTCTAATCTCTCGGTATCAACACGCCAAACACGCGCCCAATATTTGTACACGGTTGATAATAGTCACATGAGAACAGGTCTGTGCGTCTATTTACCGGCCTCTGTGTTTCCTCCCTCCTACAACATGGGTCTCTTCAAGACCCATGTTCACTTCTTCCTTTCCTCAAAAAGACCCTCCACACAGCATCCTCAAAGATGACATAGGCCCTGTGGGAAATTATTTTCCTCAGGGCCTCCTGTGTGGAGTTAATGTTAAAAAAAAAGATTACGTATTATATATAAAAATAAAAATAAAATTTTAATTAAAAAATATATATCGTCTCCACTGTGTAGGCATATTAATCCCATAATTTATAGTCGCAGATGGAATTTAAATTTCTAGGGCAATTAAATGGCCGTTGTCTGCCTTGCATCGCAGTGGGAGGGATGGATTCGTACGTCCGTCACTCCTGGACACATTGACCCCCAGATTCCTACCCACCCCTAATACCCTTTTCCTTCCCAGAATTTCCTCTTCTTTTTTCCTAAAAAGACCCTCCGCACAGCATTCCCAAAGATGATAGGCCCTGAGGGGAATTATTTTCCTGAAAGCCTCCTGAATTGAGCTAATGTAAAAAAAGGTGCAAGATAAGATATAAGAATCTATCAAATGGACCGCCCGTTTCTGCATAGAGTCGAGGGTTTATTTTCAGGAAATTGGGGGCTCCAGACCACAGGTGACTGCCAAATTCAACCATGGGGCGCACTTACTGTGTACTATTAAAATATCTGGTGGCACGAATCAATTGCGTCCAATTGTCAACCGTCCAGATGTCTGATGGGAGAATTATTATCATTAGATTACAATTGCATTTTATTTTAACAATATTGTTTACACGTAATCCCACGGTAACACTTTTTGTGTACATTTTCTATAGCTCATTAGGTAGGTAGGTCATTTGACTGTGTATAACAGGTGGTATATTGCACACGATAAACAAATACAACCACACACATAAGGCAAGATCGCAACCACTCCATTACAGATATTACATCAGCAAAGCAATATTAGCAAATTACTGTACCTAATTTAATTCCAAATACACCAGTCTTGCTTCTGACTTACTTTTCTGTACAGCCAAATGAATTGGAAACTCGAATCAACTTAATTGTTAACTTTATTCAAAGCAGAAGGTAAATAAACATGTGCATTTTTAAGGAAGAGGGAAATAAGTAAAACCGGGTATGTCTCTGTGGGAGTGTTTGCCTCTTTGGGAGGTACTGAAAATCTTTTCCCTTGGTATATTAATAATATAACATTCATAAAGTAACTACTTTTATTCAATTAAATGAAGACAATATTAGCGAAACTTAATCGAAAGTCTGAAAGCAGAAAAATTCGCTAATATTGCCTTCATTTGATTAAAAAATATTACAATTTGAGGTTTTACTTATTAAGTTAAAAATAAATAACTACTTCTATGTAGATGAGTTTATACATTGTTAACTTAAACTTCAAGACTATTTGCTGCAATATTGTTGAATAAGAAACATTTGATTTTTTTAATGTACCTGTATTGTGAAAAGTTATTTTAAATAACAACAACCAAACGCTCTGCCTCTATTTAGACTTAAATAGAAAATTAATTTTGAAAAACTCTTATAATCAGGAATGAGTGCGTCCTGGGAGTCAACGTCCCCTCTACTATGCTCTAAAAATCTCTCTGATGCTAGAAACCCAACTGCTAGCCCACCTTGGTTCTGAACTTTAAGGGGCAAACCCTTAAACTACCGACATCTGTCAAATTAGTATATACCTCTAAGATCTATTTACACAAGAGCCATCTTTGTATTGTAACGTAACTTGACCTCCCAAAGTATCTACACTGTTCAAATAATGTTAAAAATATCATAAATCTCGTTTATAGTACAAAATCGTGGTTGCTTTGTGGGATTGTGAGTGTGGCAGATTTATCGTGTGCAATTTCGAAGGCAATGCGTTATATCATCAACATTATGAGTTCTGGAAGTCTTTCTATTTGCCAAAAATTAGGCAATACGCAAAAGTGACATTTTTCCATAATTTTTAATCATACCTCGGGCGACGCCGGTAATACATCTAAACTATTCCATAAATTCTAACGATTTCAATTATCAAACCGATTATATTCCCATGAACAATGTCGGATGTGCAAATTTGTAACTTTGCGTAAGAACTGTTTTATTGACTAAACTTGGCGAATTTTTTTTTCAAATCTTACTTTTCTATTTGTTTGTTCGTTCCGTTTCAAGATGGTGACCGTTTGATTTAAAATTCGGAAAAGATAATTCTTACAAACGTAAAATTAACGTTATTATTTAAGCATTATTATCCGCATTTCTTTCAATATTGTAGTACCTACCTATCTGGGAAAGATGAAAAAAGATTTTTCATTGTGACGTTTTGTTGGAAAAATTAGAAAATTCCTTTTTCGATTTTTTTTTTAAATATGTTGCATGTTGTTCATAATTAAGTAAGTACGAACCTAATTGCGAACTTTATGATTTTAAAGAAAATTTTGATTTTGATTTATTAAATATGATAAAATTAGAAACATGTTTTTTGGATGCGATGTGTGTTGTTCGCAGAACTACCAGTATGGTTACTTATTAAAACTTTAAAAATCACATTTATTTGTATTTGAAGATAAGAAATAAATTGTCTTCACATCAATATTTTATCAATATTTTTCCTCGACTACCATAATACGGTCATTTGCCTAGCTTGGTAGTCGTAAAACCATGTAAAAAAAAACCTGTAACAAACAAAATGAATAAAGAAAATTTAAAAAAAAAAATGTATGGAACCAATTAGCACATCCAGAATTGTTTGTTGGAATCGAAAGAACTGTTTGGCATTCTGTGAAGCAGGCATACACTGAATACATATTAGCTCAAATCAAAAAAAATGGCAAGTTTTATATTCATTAAGTGCATTTGTGCTCGTCCGGTCAAAGTAATTTTCCCTTGAGTCAAATACGCCATAAATTCTGTGGTGCGCATTGCTACTAATGTAACACAGGCATAATTTTATGTGGATACGTGTCTCTAAGGTCCTAAACTGTAAACGAACACGTACTTGTGCTACACTTCTGACTTCACTTCATTCTGTCATCAGCCGGGGCGGTGAGCTTGCAACAAGCAGGGGTAAGTATTAACCAAGCAGATAGCAGAGAAGTGTGCTAATGAATTTAATATTTAGGTGGTACTTATTATCACCTTGCTTAAACACGCTTTATCAATTGTCTGTGATAATGTGTGGATTTAATCATTCAATTCGGGAGGCGAATATGGGTACTGCCGCCCCGGAAACCATTTATTGGATAACCAACACCTCGGTCGTAGTTCATCCCACGTGGTTAGCAAACTTGGCAGGGGTGCTAGAAACCTAGGATTCATATTAGGTCCTTACATATGAAATTGGCGTTTTGTATGGGAGGAACTTTGTATGGGAGCTTATGGGAGTTTTGTATGGGAGCTTTTTCACCTTCCTAATTTGTTTCAAGTGGATTAAAACAGTTTTATCACTAACACCGCAGCTTTCAGCTAATTCGGACATGGTTTGCGATGGATCCGCTTTCACAATAGCCTTAAATTCTTCATTATAAACTTTGGTCTCTGGCCGTCCACGGGGCTTATTCTGCAGGTCGAAATTTCCAGAACGAAAATGTTGGAACCAAAAACGCACTGTGTTTTCTTTTGCGGCGCTGTCGCCATACACATCATTAATCCTTCGAGCCGTTTCTGCAGTACTGGTTCCACGGTGGAACTCGATATTTCGAGTTTTCCATTTTGTAAACTAAGTGACGCAAAGAAAAAAACAATTCGGGAAAAAACAAATGAATTATAATTTTCGAAACCAAATACATGAGTTAATCGCTGTATAAATTTGAATTTGGAATTCCTAACCAAAGAGAAGATATTTGAGATAAAAGTTGCCAGTACGGCAAAATGCCAATTTCATAAGTAAGGACCCAATATTTTTTGTTCATGAGTTTTGTCATAATCTTGAGGCGAGCGTTTGCCCACCTCTCCTACCGGACTAACAGGACCCAACGCCTAGCACCACAGTGGGAGGGAAGGATTCATACATCCCTCCTGGACACATTGACTTCCAGATGCCTACCTACCCCTCATACCTTTTTCCTTATCAGAACTCTTTCCCTTATCTCTTCTTTCTTTCCCTAAAAAGTACCCCCACACATGACCAGAGATGACATACGCCCCGGAGAAAATTGTTTTCCTCGGGGCCTCCTGAGTGAAACTATTTTTAAATAGTGAACAATTAATCCATATGATTAACTTACTAAGTTTAATAAACTTTTAATTTTAAGAATTAAGTCATGTCATATTGGTAAGCATCGATATATCATAATATTTTATCGATGCAGACAAAAGATAAAGTAGTTACCAAATTCACTAATTATAAAGTTTGTAAGGTGAAATTATTTTATTTTCAATTTTCTCAGATTGTAATTGACAAATCTGTTCGTGTATAACATTTTTTTTGCGTTTACTAATTGTATTCTTTTGAATGGAAAATTTATGATTATATATTATAATTATTTCTTTATAGGAAATGGTTCTGAGGCAATTATTTTATAAACACATACTTTCAGCTTAATATATCCTACAATTTTAACGTCGTATAATTTATCTGCGCCAGTTATGAAAATCAATATACTTTTCTGATCCGAATACGGCAAAGGACGTCAAATAATATTTTGTAGAGCACTGAAAACTTAACATAGTTGTTGCGAATTCGCTTTTCAAACCAGGAGGTACCTACTTAATCAGCAATGGAACATAATATCTGAAATTGGGGTATTAGATGACTGTTGCCGTTACGTAAAACAATACTTACTTCTCATACAAGTGGGCATAACACCTCATAAACACGCGAGCGTAAATTTAATGCAGTCGGTAAAAGGCGTGCACTTACTACAGCGATTGGCGCTAGCATAGGTCTGAATACCTCAACACGATCAAAAAAGTAACATTAAGTTAATATTCAAGTCTCTGAATGTTTTACTTGGTAATATGCCTTTTCATCCCGCGACAATATATTCCCAATAAAATAATCTCCGACAAATATCCTACGGACAAAACATTACCCAACTATATATCTACTAAAACTTAACCTTACCTAAATTAACAAAAAATAGGACCAAAATAAAGCAGATATTATATAAAGACAATATGTCGTCGGCCTAGTGGCAAAGTCCACTAAGTCACGTTTTTTCATGAAATGACTTAAGTATGAGGTCTTATGTAAAAAATCGTCCTTTTTCGACTAGCATGCTCCATTTAGTCGTATATTTAATCGTTTTCGATTTAGAAGTGTTTTTAAATTTGCCATTAGTCATAAATCCGATATTACTGACAAGCAAAACATATTAAGTCAAACATTATAATAATTGGATAATTTATAGAGCGCCGTTTTTGTGAAAAATCACCTCAAGGGCGCTGAATGATTATGCTCTAAATGTCAATAATACATCAATTTAGAACGTTAAAACGCAAGCAAACTCCACTAAGTCAGCTTTAAAATATTTAAAACACAAGCAAAATACACTAAGTCAGCTTCCAAATAAACTTAAAGGCATTTCGCGGCATTAATTTCAACAATTTAACAGTAATCTTAACAAGCATAGTACACTAAGTCATTATTGACTAGTAAAACCCACGAAGTCCGGCTCATTTTTTTGTAAATCTTTGATTAAAGGTTGCTGTTATTGCTTTCATCTAATATTGTGTATTGATAAGGTACTTAAGGGTTCGTTCTAAATTATAAAATATTTAAAAATTTATCTTTTGGAGATATTCATCGACTTATAGCCTTTCCAAAATTGCTAAATATTGAAATACATTTATCTCAGGATTGTGTTTTAGTGACTTAGTGGACTTTGCCAGTAGGCCGACGATGTTATTGTTCAAAAATAGTAAAATGGGACAAAAATTATACAGATGACAATAATTTATTTTCTTTACAGGATGCCGGTATTATTTTTGTTGAATTTTTAGGTTTGGTTAGGTAAGGTTTTAATAGATATTTTGTTGGGGATGTTTTGTCCGTAGAATATTTTGTCGGAAGATATTTTGTTGGGGATATTTTGTCGTGGGATGAAAAGTCGCCGAACCGTCTTACCTGTAAGCTTACCTATATTATTATTCATATAAAATGCTGGTTTGATATCTGATGGGAGATTTTTAAAGCTTTTGAAAAAATTTAAAAAGCATTAAAAATCTCCCATCAGATATCAAACCAGCATTTTACACTAATAAGAGTATAGGTAAGCTTTTAATGAATGGTAAGGATAAAGAAGATAGTCTTTCTCACATTTGGGAATTTATTCACTCCAATGTAGCAACTGCCCCTTATTTTACATAGACAAAACAGCACGCAACATAAACACCCGTGTCAAAGAACATCTTAGATGTTTACACAGCTCTTGATTTTCGGAATTTGCAAACCACTTGATCAAAAAAGTCCATAAATTTGATAGAAACACAGGCGCCACACTAATTCATAAAAACAACATCGGTATAAGGTTAGACAATTTAGAGGCACTTGAACTAAGGAAAGCCATAAACACTAATAGTAAGGTAGTTAATAGCCAACTAATTTTAAATAAAAGCCCCGTACTAAGATTGTTCCCTATTGACAAAGCACACGCCCGTTCCCTTCCCAATTCTCCATCTACACCTATACCTCCTTCCTTCGTTACTTGAGGAGTTCAGCCCATTTTGCTAAATCATGTATAATCTATAACACACATGTAAATTAATTTTAGTAGAGTTTTGTGCTGCCCTGAAGAAGCAACGGTTGTAGCGAAACCCAGTCGGCATAAAGTATCAAAAATAAAAGTTGTGTTTACAAAGTTACTTTTTTATTATCTAAATATTATACTCAATTTTTTTAATGGGAGGTGTTTCACTGACTTGGTAATTTTACGTAAAATATAAAATTTTCGTTGCTTTCATTAATAATATTAGAAGTTGGGAATCATTTCAGTGCAAAAATTTTGGGTCTAACTACCATATATGATCCTTATTACCCAAAATATTAAAGGGGAATAATAATGATGCTGAATTAATGGAAATCGTCAATTTATCACTAAATCAATTAAAAAAAGATTGTCGCTGGGGCATTTCAGTTACTTGTTATGTATGCAATGTAAGACCGGTCAGTGGCTGAGTTGGCATTATGTTTGGCTGACACCCAAGTCCTTCATCACGACACAATAAACATTTTTCGTTTAATTTAGTATGAGATTTTCGAATATTGTCAGGTTATTTGTAACCCATAACCAATTTTAACCCGCTGCTACTACGTGGGAGTACTGCTAATATTTCAGTCAATTGTATTATTTAATGTAGCCTTTTTAGATAAAATCTATAATTATTATTAATACATGGGATTTCAATTTGGGAGGCAGGTGTTGGTACTGCCGCCCCGGGAGCCTTTATTGGATAACCAACACCTTTGCCATAGATCACCCCAAGTGGTTCGCAACGTTTGGTGATTTGGCAGGGGTGCCCGGATTCATGGGGTGAGGTTTGTCTAGGTCTTGGCGGTGGATGACCAGGACACACTGAACCCCAGATTCTTACCCATACCTTAAACCCTTTTCCTTCCCAGAACTCTCCTCTCCTTCCTTTCATTAAAAAAACCCTCCACACAGCATCCCCAAAGATGGCATAGGCCCTGAGGGAAATTATTTTTCTCAAGGCCTCCTGTGTGGAGCTCATGTAAAAAAATACATGCTCATATATCTGTTTATTTTAAAACGTAACATAGGGACGATTTCTCATATATAAATTAATATATGATGGTTCTCGTGCATAAAGAAATAATGCGAAAGTAGAAAAAAAGAAAATGTCAGATTGTCAGATTCGGTAATAACTAATATTCAGATAACTCATAGAAAAAACGTTAACAGAATAATTTAATTTTATTAAGGGGTAAACGAAGGCTTACCTTGTAAATTTCAATGATGTAGTGCTTTTTTAATTTGATAGAGTGCTTTTTAATAAAAATGGTAAAAAATAATGGCCTTTTATATTTACAATAGTTTCATTTAAATTTAAAAAAAATATCACGCCACCGCACCGAGGATACGATCATGTCACGTCCGTACGGAAGTAAGTACCGAGGTCATGAACGGGGCATAAAGTGTCACACGACGGGACAAGGAAAAATCATTTTTCCTGCTCTCTATTTAATATTCTGAACACGTCGTTAAAAATTAACGCTTCTGTTAACTTGTCCACATTGAGAAATGGTAACCATTATTATAATTTTATTGTTTTGCCGATGAAGTCGTGACTTCTCTTACGCTTTTTTTATATTATAACACAAACTATATAATCGCGCCCCAGGACCAGTAAGACGGCATTACTGATGTGTTGCTAAAATCGGTGCGAATATTTGGTACTATCAATTTTTTCTTTTGCCTTACTTCCTCTCTAACGCATCATTCAGCCTAAAATATTCCAGTGGCTACTAAAGCTTGGAACTTTAGTCAAAAAAATAATACAATTTATTTGAAAATTAGCTTCGACCCGCGAAACATCATGCAATATAAAAAATTTTGAATACTACATTAAAAATATTTTTGTGTTAAATATATTAAATTATATTATTATTATTATTAGGTGCTTTATCGCTTATCTGGATTTTATTACATAATCAGTTCCAATTTTGAAAATGTCACGTTAATTTAAAAAAAATCCAAAATTATGATTTTTAATAATTTAAAGTACAATGCTATTATGTGGCAGGGCAGTAAAATATTAAAATTTTATTGAAGGAAGAAAATACTTTGTGGTGTGACATTAGATATTATATTAAATGAAAAATGGATTTGGAATTAGGTTAAACAATCAAGAAGCCCTCAAAATAAATAAAAAAAACTGTGTCATCGGCCGAGAAAGTTATGGCGATGGTGTTCTGGGTGAGATCTTGCTTTTTACAACACTGTGATACATTCCCTTGTTAAAAGACAGGCCAAACCTGTGAAAATGGACGAAGATTATATTGAAAAGTAACAAATAAATCGTCACTCGTCAGTAGTGTAGTTTTCAACCCATGCATATGCATTTTTTATGTCTCGATAATTAAAGGAAAAAAAATAGGAGGCAATACCTTTTGACTGCTCCTAGTACCTAGTGCAGGCAACGATCAAATGAAAAAGCTGTGTTAATAAAAGTCACCACTTCAGCAATAAGATTCGAGAACGTTTTCCGCCCTTGGCTCCTGGGAAGTGTTATAATTGAAAATTTCTCCACGGCTAAGGGCGGTGGTCTATTTTTCCACAGATTCTCGCTTTTTCAGATCATAAATCTCCTTCTGGACCGATCCGCTCAAACTCATACGTGGATGGGGCTGCGGGAGACTAACCGAGCGGGAACTTTTCCTGAGTGAAAATAATAAATAATGTATTGCTTTACTCTCGATGCAGAAGGAAATATTTTTACCACTCGTCGGAGCAGAGCTAGACGCGAAGAGATTAAAAAAAATTAAGATGTACCATAACTTTAAAATTTTTTTTTTGATCTTAGAAAGAGAGGCGTTTATTATTAGATGGTGGCTGGTTACTTCTACTTATTTACATTAGTTCCACGTAGATGGCTCTGAGAAAAAGAAATTCCTTCAGGACCTGTGTAATCTTTGAGGATGATGTCTGGAGGGTTTTTCTGGAGGGAGGAAAAGAAAGCAGAGGGAGTTCTGAGAAGGAAAATAGTATGCGGGTAGGGTAAAAATGTTGGAGTCAATGTATCTAGGGGTGATGTATGAATCCATCCCTCTCACTGCAGTGCAATGTGATGTGTCGAAAGTCCAGCTGGAGGGATCTAGGTTCCTCAACCATCCTCAACCTAATCCGGCCCACCACTAAGTAGGTTGGCATACCCATTTGCCGCCAAAACCTAGACTAACCCCACTCCATGATCGGGGGCGCGTATTCCCAATCCCTAACGCGTTACAGTCGCTCTACCGACTGAAACGCGTTAGGGATTGGAATGCATAAATCACCTTCCAAACACTACCGCATTTCGGTCGCCTTTGCGCTTTGTTGCTCTCTGTTTCTGTGAGGGTGACGACCGTTATTATAGAAGGGTAAGTAGAGAGGATGGACCGCGTTTTTTGTACTTACAAAATCTTTTTTTACATTGAAAATATTTATTTTTTAAGTTAAAAAAACGCGATTTTTCTTGTATGGTATGGCAACTTTTGTTTAATATCTTTATGATCTACAACCTCAGCCGAAACTAAGTTATTTATATGGAATGATTTGAAAAAAATGATAATTGGCATCAATTGGAAAAGAGAGAAGCAGGCTACAAAAGATATAGGCTGGCGATTTGACCCTAGGTGGCTAACGTTTTTAAGCTCAATATGCTAATAGTGCGACTTTTTGATGAACATTTTAACTCCATTTTTTTTTATTTAGATTTGAATTATTCTAGGAAGTAACATAAAGAATAATGATATTATAAATTAAACAACTTCATATCTAAAACTTATATTATTCAAGTTTTAAGCACTAAATCATATACCTATTTCAATATTTTTTCTATTAGCACTATTTTTAAGGTAAAATTTGACGTTAAACTTAATTTAAACTTTCAACACTAAATACAAAACTATTATGCTGGCGCAAATTGTCTAAAACCATTTAAACCGTTGAACAAATCATTCGACAAATGGCAGGTAGTCTGTAGGGTAGCGGTAGGTAAGGTGAAAATAGCAAATAACCTAACCTTGAAGTAGGCGTCCTGGCGTGGTCTCGGGAAGTCTCCGGTCAGGTCGTAAGGCTGACGCTGCGTTTTTGACTTCTTTTGTTTTCAACGCCAAGTTGGGCGTACTGGGAGGAGAGATTATTGAGGTTATCCTTGAAACACTTGTGTTTTGGATTAATTGTAACTTTATTTGATAACTTTACAATCGAGGTGACTGGCAATTAGTCGTTTAATTGAGTCGGTAAGAGAGGGTGATGCGAGAATTTCTAGAGAGTTTTTAGAGAGAATGACTTTGCAAAACAAATGCACTCGTATTTATAAACAAACAAAATTTTACGTGACCACAGAGAAAAGACAATATAGATGAGAATTAATGACAATATTACACTATGAAATAGCATAAACAAAAATATTTGAAGTAAGAGGTGGCATAGACATAAAAAGTTAAAAGTAAAGGACTGTACAAATCGAGATAGATACTGAGAATGAATTTAAATATGAAATAGGACAATCACAACACAGAGGACACGACATACTCCCGGCCTTGACAAACCAAGTTTGTTAACAAAATAATTTTTCTATGAAAGTCACTTGTAAAAGAATGTCATGGTGTTTGAGGTCACTAGAGAAAGTCACTGGAGAAGTTATTGTAAATGTCACTGGAGAAGGTTATTGTAGAAATGTCACTGGAGAAAGTTATTGTAAAGATTAAGATGATGATGATGATGTCTGCTCCATGGGCAGCAGACTGAGACGGTTGACAGCCCTTGTCACCGTCGATTTAGCGGTAGCGAAAGTAGCTGCTCGTGTGATGCCATCTGCGCCAGGGTGTAGCTTCAGGATACGACCAAGCGCCCACTTGGTAGGAGGTAGGTTGTTTTCAGACAGCAGCACCAAGGAGCTTGGTTGCAGCATGTCTGGGGTCTTCGTCCTCCATTTAGCTCGTTCCTGCAAGAGAGAGAGGTACTCCTTAGACCACCTTTGCCAAAAATGTTGAACGAGCTGAGTGGTACGTTCATATCTGGACAGCTTTCCAGGATTTGTAGCGGTCAAGTCCAGTTGTGGTGCAGCAACCAAAGATTCGCCAATAAGGAAATGACCAGGGGTGAGAGGAGAGAGGTCAGATGGATCAGTTGAGAGGGGGGTGAGAGGACGAGAATTGAGGCATGCCTCGACCTGTGTTAAAACAGTATACATTTCCTCAAAGGTCAATGACAAGTTACGGAGAACTCTGGTCAAATGATGCTTGGCTGACTTAACTGCGCTTTCCCATAACCCGCCAAAATGAGGAGACCTAGCCGGAATGAAATGCCATTGAATGGAGTGAGAACCAAAAAAATCTGAAAATTCATCTTGAGTTGAAGAATTCTGTAAGAAAGAGGTTAAAGATTTGAGGTCATTTGAAGCTCCTGCAAAATTCCCAGCATTGTCTGAGTAGATATGAGCACATTTTCCACGTCGTGCGATAAAGCGATTGAAACATTTGAGGAAACCAGTAGTAGATAAATCCGTAGCGAGTTCAAGATGAACTGCCTTGGTAGAGAAGCACACAAAGATACATAAATTTATAAGATAGTTGTTTTATTACGAATGTTTCGTGATTAGATATGATAAGGTTCGGCGTAATCAACACCACATGTAAGAAACAGGCGTGTTGGTTGCAGTTGAGAATGCGGTTAATTTCCGATGGTCGCAGTCTCCCGACAATCCGCCGTCAGGTTAAAGTGAGCAGCTTTGAGGATGTCTTCGTTTTCCACGCCAAGTGAAACGTAGAGCGAGTAAGTACGTATTATATGTAGAGTCCCAGGGTGTGGTCTCCAAACCGTCCGCCGTCAGGTTGAAGTGAGCAGCTTTAGTGAACGTCTTCGTTTTCACACTAAGGGAAACGTACATCTGATACAGTGAGTGAGAGAGATTGTACGTGTACACGTACAGAGAGATTGTTTTCAGAGGCACTACTCTTGAGCGTGTACATGCAGTGTGTAGATCCAGATGCCATTCTCAAGAGTTCACATGTATATACATGCGATATGGGCGCGTGAAGATGAATCGCAGAATCCGTGGACTTCTGAATATTCAATGATTGTAGGTAAGATAGTAAAATTTAGATATAGAGAGTAGATTGGTTAGGTACATGTCTAAGTACATGTCTAGGTACATGTCTAAGTGTAGATAGTAGATTGATATCTTTCAACTGATGTTGAAAGTTGAGCCATGAATGTCGAATATGAATCGGAATGTCTGAGTTCTAGTCAATTTTAATAGCCATAGATCCTGTATAAATAAAATTGCGGTGATATGTATAGGAGCACGTAGAGCGAAGAGGTTGAATAGTTTCGCAATGTGCGACAAGAGATTTCCTTTATTAATAATAGATGAATTAGAGATGATGTAGCATGTTGATATTTAAGTGTATCTAGAGTAGAATTCCAACTCAGACCAAGTGTTTTGGAGGTTTCGGATTTTCCCAGTAATGTTTAATCGACAGACTGATTGAGGGATTTTTCGTCCGAGATGAGATTGATGTTGTTGGACTTCCATTTTCGTAAATTCATGCAGGCAGATTTTAATATAGAAGTTATACTATACTTGAGTTTCAGCGTTATCTCAAAATCATTACTTCCTGTAAGGAGATCGTCTACGTAAAAGTCATGCAGGATGCGCTGGCTTGCGTCTGGCGATGATTCTTGTGAATCCAGAGCAAGTTGCCGTAGACATATTGTCGCTAAATACGGAGCTGATGCCGTGCCGTACGTAACTGTGTTGAGTCTGAAATGAGACAATTTGTTTGAAGAAGGGTTTCACCAAACAATTCTTTGAAAATCACAATGTTTAGGAGTAATTAGGATCTGACGGTACATTTTTTCTATGTCCGCAGATATTACATATCTGTGAGTTCTGAAACGTAAGATTATTGAGAGTAGATCGTCTTGAATGGTCGGTCCAACCATGAGGATGTCATTTAGAGAGAGCCCTGAGGATGTTTTTGCAGATCCATCAAACACGACCCTCAGTTTTGTGGTTTCACTGGATTCACGTAAAATAGAATGATGAGGTAAGTAGAAATGATGATTAGTGAATGCGTTGTTGTCATCAATAGATATTTCAGAGATATGGTTTAGTTGAATATATTCATTCATGAATTCAGAGTATTGCAATAGTAATGTAGGTGATTTTGAGAGTCTCCGTTCAACGGAGAGCCATCGTTTTGTAGCTGTGTTCAGCGATGAACCCAAGTCTTGTGGGTTTCCCTTGAGCGGAAACTCCACTACGAATCTACCATCTTCATTTCTGGAGTAGGTATCAATGAAGTGTGATTTGACGGCTTTTTCTTCTAAAGACTGAAGTGGATGAGAAAGGTTTTCTTCCAAATGCCAGAATTTACTCATGAGATCATGAAGGGCATTATTGTCTTTAATGGAAAATAATGAAATACCTTTGTTAGCTGGTGTGTCGGTGTGTGTAATTACCCAGCTGAATGCGGTTTGTTGAAATTGCGTTCCTAGTATGTTTGTGCGCTTGCGTTCTAGGCAACTCCAGAACATGTCGCAGCCAAGAAGGATGTCGACTGATGCAGGCTGATGATAGGTTGGGTCTGCTAGCTTCATGTATGATGGGAGCGTAGCTGCGGCCTTGTTGGTGATCTTGTGTACTGGAATGTTTGGAGTGATTTCATTTAAACAGATGCAAGATAATTGTTTTACAAAATGTTTATTAAGTCTTGAAGCAATGGTAATATTGGTTTTGAAATTACTGTTAAATGAAGCACCGGTTATTCCAGTAATTGGACTATTAGACCTTATTAGCTCAACGCCTAGCTGCGTAGCTAATTTTGTAGTAATGAAGTTGGTTTGACTCCCAGAATCGAGTAAAGCGCGAGCTTGGATGAAATTTCCTTGCGCATTCTTCACATTGAGGACGACTGTAGATAGTAATGCATGAGATTCGTTTGCCATGGATGTAGCGGAGATGATTGGACTTTGTTCAGATTCACTTTGAATTTCTTTGTGAAGCAGAGTGTGGTGTTTTTTTTTGCAAGTTTTGCAACGTATTTTGCTTTGACATTGTTCGTAAGAATGACCCTTTCCTAGACAGTTGTAACATAATTTTAAATCCTTAGATGAGTTTATTCTGTCTTGAAGCGTCATTTTCAGAAACTTAGGGCATTGATAGATTGTATGATTTTCAGAACAAACCTTACAACAATAATTTTGAGATGTTAGAAATGTGAGATTTGGTTTTTTGCTATTATTGTTATCAGATTTATGAGATGTTACAGATGATTTTGGAATTGATTGAAGCATATTAGATTTATCAGTTAAAAACTTTATGAATGTTTCCATGGAATGTACGTAGGTACATATTTGGTTCTGGAATAGGAATTTTTTCCCACTCTCGAGATGTTATCGGATCAAGTTTTTTCGATAAATAATGAATTAGTAAGGCATCCCAATGTTCTGTAGGTAGGTTTAAGTTTTTAAGAGCACGTAAATTAATTAAAATTTTATCTAAAAAAGATTGAATTTCTTTAGAAGATTCAAATTTTATTGTTGTAAAATCAAATAAAGATTGAATGTGATTTTGAATGATTAGACGTTTATTTGCGTATCTATCTGTTAATAATTCCCATGCAATATGATAATTATTTGATGAGATTTCCAGAGATGTTAGTAATTTGGATGCATCTCCAGTTAAGCATGATTTGAGATTGCAGACAATTCATGGTTTGTTTCAATTAACGATTTAAATGATTCTTCAAAACAAGTCCACTCAGACAATGTCCCGGAGAATGTAGGTAGATTTAAAATTGGTAACTGAATTTTAGAAATAATATTTGATTGAGATTGTTGTGAATGAAATTTGGAGTCGATCGTCAGACGCGATTTTGCTTCGGTGACTGCCCGAAAATACATTGTTTCAAAGCGGTCGTTTTCATCATCCGAAGCGAGATCCAAACTTTCATCACACACACTGATTCTGAGTTGAACTTCCATGAATAAGTCATGCAGCGGTTCGGTTTTGGCTAATCGGGCTTGGATGATTGACGGATCTGTTTGATTCTCATCCAACAATGACTGAAATTTAAGAAGTCAAAAACGCAGCGTCGCGACTTCCCGAGACCACGCCAGGACGCCTACTTCATGGTCCTTCGAGCCGGATACTGAGAATGAATTTAAATATGAAATAGGACAATCACAACACAGAGGACACGACAAACCTAACCTTACGAAACTTCATTCTGAGTTGTCCGGTTATCAGTCTTGCAGGTTTCTCAACAATAAAATAACGTAACGACTAAATACAACTACCATGCGCACGAGTCTAGGGACCATCAAGTTGATACGTCTGCAGGTATCTCATCAATAAAATAACGTAACGACTAAATACAACTACCATGCGAACGAGTCTAGGGACCACTAAGTTGATACGTCTGCAGGTATCTCAACAATAAAATAACGTAACGACTAAATACAACTACCATGCGCACAAGTCTAGGGACCACTAAGTTGATACGTCTGCAGGTATCTCATCAATAAAATAACATAACGACTAAATACAACTACCATGCGAACGAGTCTAGGGACCACTAAGTTGATACTTCTGCATGTATCTCAACAATAAAATAACATAACGACTAAATACAACTACCATGCGAACGAGTCTAGGGACCACTAAGTTGATACTTCTGCATGTATCTCAACAATAAAATAACATAACGACTAAATACAACTACCATGCGAACGAGTCTAGGGACCACTAAGTTGATAAGTCTTGATGGCAATACTCTCGGTAGAAGCATTCAAATAGACGAATAAAATTGATACATATACAATTCATGCCATTTTGACGAAAATTAGCTATAAAGGGTCAAAGAGAGGTGCAAGCTTCGGATGGGTGCCAAATATCGGTAAATTTGTAATAATGTATGTAATTCTTTTGTACTCGAAGTTTAATTTATTAATTATCGTGATTTGGCATAGGTACGTATTTAAAAAAAGACAAATGACTCCCGCAAACAATACATTATCTCAGGATTAACTTATTATAGCTTAAATTTGATTGAAAAATAATTTAATTATTGAATTTGTATAATTTAATTATTGGTCAAGGGCTGAGTTGGCATCGCGTTTGGATTCAACCCAAGCGTTTTGTGATCAATTTCTTGGCTAGGTAAGTCCTCCATTGCAACACAAGAAACATTTTCCGCTTAGTGTGGTGATTGTAGGAGATTTTTACATGTTGTTAGGTTATTCGTAACCCGAGAATGTTTGTCTTAAGTTGCTATAAAAGGTATAAAGAAATAATAAAGAACTTAAAATAAAAAGAAATCGGTCACTACCGGATCTCGAACACATTTTTAAAACAAGTTATCAAAACAGTGTTATAATGTTCTAAGTTTTCATAATACAATAAAACATTCCACTAATTTCGCTAATGACTCTTTTTGGTATTCTTATTTTTAATGAAAACATCGTTAAGAAACTTCATAACGTCGCTCTTCCATCAGACACGTATTTTTTAAAAACTTTTACAGGTGCAAAATAGTTTTGTCGCTCAAAAAGTATGGTGTATGAAACAAAATAGAAAACTGATAAGACGAAATAAGGGTTTAAAATTTTTTAAATAAATTGAATTTTTTGAAAAAACCTGCCAAAATAGGTATTATATCATTTAATAGTGAAAACACCCAAACTAACCAAGCATCACATCTTTTTCTGCAGCAGTAGAGACAGGAATGTTGCCACATGCCTGCCTTAGTGCACAATTCTTATGTTTACCACATTCATAAAAATCTATATGTAGGTCGATTATTGAATATATGTGAAACTTATTGGCCATCCATACACCTTATTCCACAAGTTACCCTTTAATTATGTGATTAATTGTGAATACATACATTAACATTGCATTTTGGGTCTCTTATTCATTTCTATTTATTTTAACATTCACTCCACACATGAAAATATATTTCCTGATATAATTTCCTTAATTAGGAAAATAATTTCCCTCCATCTAGGTACGAGTACCTATGCATGCATAAACAAAATTATTCTGCCACCTTTCAACCAGGAAGTCTAGTCAGCCTGATGTTACAAGTCTGACAACACCAGTTGGAACAAACCTCTGAAAATTCATTACCAACACAGTCAGAGACTGTACACGTGGAATTGTGCACCTTATTGCGAATCCCGCTATTAAATTACCTTTCTCTTCCCATAGGAGAGCGCACATTACATTAAACCACAACTGGTACAGTCACAGTAGTTATGCGTACATGATGCACAAAAGGATTCTGCATCCTGTGAATGCAGGCAAGATCAAACCAGGGAGCATGTTGTTACAATGTTTGAATGTATGCTACGCGATGCGATGCCGGATGCTTTCAAATGGCTGGTAATATAAATACTTCGGTAGCTTCTCCACCAACTCTCGAACCATACCAAAACGAGGAACAAAATTACGATAACACATTTTTCATGATTATTTTTGAACTTATCTTCTACCTTAGAAGGAATAAGTTTTTACTCTATTTTATCTACACTAACTGGTTGCCTTAATGAAGCCATCAGAATACTTTTTACCGGCGAGGACAGACCGTCATTAGAAGGCAAAAATACAAAACTTTAAATAAAAAAATAATAAATATGCTATTAACAGCGACACTTATTTATATTTGGAGCATTTAAGTTAGGTTAGGTTCGCTTAGGCTAGGTTAGGTCCATAAGACCATCAACATCAATTTAAATCAACCACCATAACACCAACATCAGCTAGCATGGTGGTCGCAAAATCCACAAATAATGTAACCGTAATATGCAATGAATAATTAAAAATAAAATATTTTGAGCATTTAAGTTAGGTTAGGTTAGCTTTGATTAGGTTAGGTCCATTGATTTTTTAGCTGTAAATAATGAATGAGAAATCATTTTATTTAAATTCCATTTTCTTTTGTTTGTTGTTTTTATTTTTATTAAGAATTAATGTATTTTGATTTTTTTAAATGTTTTTTTCTCGTAGTTATAAATATTGTACCTACGAGTTCTCTAATGTCATCTATGTGAAATTAGCATTAGATATGTTCTTATTTATTATATTGAGTTTTATACTTTATTTGTATATTTTGTAATCTTTTTATTTATGTTATACTGTTTTTATAAATGAAATTTGTTTTTAATATGTCGTCAATAAATTAATAAATAAATATTATCAACGAAAATTACATTTATATGGAAGACTTAAGTTGGGTACCTACCTTTAATTTTATTACAGAGCTTTGTTTTGGAATAGATTTGTAGTATTAAAAAAAGTTTCTAAATCTCATAATAATATTTAATCACTGAAATAGATAATATATATCAATAACTCTAGATGAACATTTGAAACAGATAAAGACACAGAAAATACTATAAGAAACACTATAGTAAAATAATTGAAAATTTTAATAATTCAAAAATGGAAGTATGAGATTGATAAAAAATTACAGAATGTAAATAGATGGCAATAGATCATTTGGAAGGGACGCCATTCCTGGTAAGATTTCTGGGTTCAGTCCCACTTGCGAACATTACCTTTTTTTCAAAGTTTTATAATATGTTCTTAATTAATGACGACAATGTAAGGGACACTTAATCGAAAATCTGAAACGGAACAATCAGAAAAAAATACGGACACATCTAAGAACATTACTCATTAAGTTAAAAATAAAAATAAACTAAACGTTTTCATTGATTGTTGCAGATAATATTAAATTATCTTATTCATTAATTAGAACGTACCCTGCTTATTGACCAAAAGCCCTCTTAAAGCTCATCATATCAAAAAGTAAAGTTCCAAGAAACGCAAGATAAACAAATAATTTATATTAAATAGCACAACTTCGTTTTCAAATACGGTCAATTCAAAATTGCGGATATAGTATACTTGTTTACACAAAGTAGACACTTCTGAGAACCGAAATAATCCAGACTTTTTTATATTTTGCTTGGCAACAACTGATCCTGGAATACTTCTGGTATTTAACATTGACGACTTCCGAGAGGTCTGCTTGAACATTTTATCCCTTTTATCTTTATCCTTCCTCAATTCTTGGAAACTAGTCACATTTGAATTCACACCATCCCATCAACTTCTTTAAATTTGTTTTGATATCGTTAGGGCTGGTTTTCCCTAGGCTATTCCAAATATATTAGAATTTCGCCCTCGTGAATATTTTTTTCCAGGAGTTTATTCTTCGTTGTTGGAAACATAACAATAACATGTTGAACCGTTCTATATTTTCATGGAAAGCAAACCCTGTTAGCAGTGAAGCACGGTACTAGCAGGACAGGATAAAAATAGACTGAAGATAATACAAATAAGATCCCTAAGGCGAATACGTGTTAAATCCGTGAAGAGGCGCGATTTAAGGAATATGCACAGAGCGGCGCGCGCGATCAAAATGCTAATGTTCTTTCAAATGTAATTTATTACCTAATTGTTACAAATTAATCATACGAACACTCATTGCTCGCATGATCCATGAACTTCACGTGCTAGGAGCAGTCACTATTGTTATAAATTCTAACATCTAAAAATATCCTAATCAACTTTTTGAATGATCAAAATACTCAAAGCGCGACCTTATCTCAGGTCTGAGGAATTGGCATTCATAACATATTGGTCCTTCGAGCCGAATTTACAAAAAAATTGGCTATGCTTCCATCAGCAATGAAGGCTTTTGATATATTAGCATACAGAGCTCCGGGCCAGAGTTTGTAAAAGGTATGATGCTGGCTGACCTATGGAGACATACAACTAACCTGCGACATTCAACATTCTTCTTGGATGTGACATGTTCTGGAGTTGTTCAGAGTTCTGGAGTCTAAAGTTCTAGAGCAAAAAAAACAAACATCGCGGGAAAACATCTCCAACAAACTACATTCGGATGGGTAATATGTGTTGTGTAATAACAAATCACAAATATAGGTATTGGTTAATTGATGTCGATTAATTAACATAAAATTTTCTTAAAATCAAACCGCAAAATAAATTCGCCGAACGTAAACGGAAACGATATGAACTTAATTTAATTTGGAAATCATCGGGTTGGCGGCGCAAACACTGAAGAACGAACTTTTCTAATTATTATTTCCCCCGGGTCTTCATTACACGAGGTAAATATTGATGAATAATCATAAAACGGAATTTGAGTACAACGTTCACTGCATAATTATATTTTACTCCTTTTCGTTTTTACTTGAAGAGAAAGTTCAGACAAATTTTACTATGTTGTAGTAATAATTATTGGTGCAAGTGAGGACTTTGACAGTTTTTTTGATTCCCAACTGATCCCAACAGAGGCAGTTCAATTATTGTGTCATCTCCAATAATTGTTGAGGCTGAAACAGTGGAGTGCACAGAGTTTTTGATCGGGGTGGTCAGAAGAGAAAACAGTGAATTCATTGAAAAAACTTACTACATACCACTCCCTTCGTGCAAGTTTTCGCTTAGAATGGCTATGCCGATTTTTTTGAGATATCATAAGCCAAATCATTCCTCTCCTCATATTTTAGCCCTATTTTTGGGTAGATATAAAATTTTAAATTTTTAAAAATCTTTTCATCTAAAAAATATTTTGAAAGAAATCTGTCATATAATATTATCGTTATTTCCTTAGTAAAGTTGTTTTCATATATAGGGGTAGCGGTAGATGGAACTCATTGGAATATTTGATTGTCTTAGAAAATAGTTCTGAAAAGCTGTTTTTATTTACCGCTTTAGACACTAACACAAACGAGTCATCTCTTGAATGCGCAAACGGCACGTACGTAAAGTAAACATTGAATACATCAGGTATGCTTAGTTTCTGCTTTTGAAATTTTTGCCATAGCAAGGAGAAGATGTATTATATCGAAAAGCTTCCGAGCTTGTCACGTAGAGGGCAGTGCTAAGAGCTGTCCTACATATATGGCAGTTAGTTTAGTTCGGAGTTTGCACACCAGGGGGGCCAAGGGCCCGGGTGCAGTCTGCAGGAGCGCATTCAATTCAGATACGATTTAGCCAGCTTCAAGTTAGGTCAACTCTCATGGTCACCACTTGTACTCGCAAAGTATTAAATAAATCCCATATTAACATAAAAGAACTCTATAGTAATCTCCTCCCAAGACGAGTTGGAGAACTGTTTGATTGAACACAACAACACACTATAGTTTGCGGTCCCACGAATTTTTTAAAGTACTTATAAATTGTTTTCTTGCCATAAATTTACAAATTTTAATATTGTTTATAATTTTATTCGAGTAATGTAGGTAAAAGCAGTACTTATGTGCCCTTATGAAATGCCTTTAGACGAAATGTTGTTAGGAGAAAATGGGAGAGAGGAAAGTGGGGCAGTTCCTGTCTTTTCAAATCTAGTCTCCAAACACAGCTAAAGCTAATTCAAGCAATTTTTTCGATTCCGAATGGTGGTCTTTCACCAGGGCGATACTGAGAGTATCTTTCAGTCTGAAATAATTTTATTTTGTTTAATTAAACGAAGACAAAATTAGTGAAACTCCTCAGAAAAGTCAATAGATGTCGCGTATTAAAAATAAAATGGATAAAATATTTATCCAGACACTATCTAGATAGCATTTAGTTCGGGTTGAATCTTGCAATCATATATAAAGATAGCAGCCAATAATATGTGCGTTAAGAAAAATGAAGATAGTGTTGGTAGTTCTTAGTCGAAGTATGATACAATTAAAAGTGATCGAATTGGAAATGGGTTCCATAGCTCAATCGGTAGAGCAGTTGGCCATGAATGCTAAGGTATCTGGGTTCGAGTCCCAGTGGAACCAATATCTTTTTCTGATTTTTCTGTCTTCAGATTTTGATTGAGTTTCACTAAGATTGTCTTCGTTTAATTAAATGTTATAATTTAAGTTTTTACTCATAAAGTTAAAATTAAAAATATTTTTTTTTTATTTTGGTTTAATAAATTGATTTGAACCCACGACCTCTGGTATCGTAGCCAAGGAGCGTAACCCCTCAATTTCGGAGGCCGTCAAATGAGCAAGTATAAAGGTAGAGCAATCTTTTACAGGATTATGTGTGTATCTAAATGAGGTTTAAAAGGTGTGCCAGAATGTCAGTGAGGTGACATCATTGTAAATTACCTAAATTTTTTCAACGCCATTTTTTTAACCTAATTATAATTGAAAATGGCTTTAGCCGTGTTTCGTGATCAGATCTGAATAGCCAGGTACTTCCCAACCTTCCTCTTCCCCACCTCCTTCCCCTCCTCACTACCTTCAGCCTCACAACATACCCCAATTGGGGATGCCATAGTTTCACTGGCTCCAGACGGGAGCAGTTGAGAAAAAAAAACATTTTGACATCATTGTAAATTACCTAAATTTTTTCAACGCCATTTTTTTAACCTAATTATAATTGAATCCCATTCTAGGAAAATACTAAAACCAGTAAGTATTTTTCAGATTATTTTTTTATGAAAAATATATTTTTATTCAGAATAATTGATTTTCCAGGAAAACAGCTTTTGAAAACATTTCAACATGAAAACATATATTTCTCAAAATAGTATTATAATAGCACATCTCAACATTCTAGTTCTAATGTCAATGGAAAAATGTTTTTTTTTTCTCAACTGCTCCCGTCTGGAGCCAGTGAAACTATGGCATCCCCAATTGGGGTATGTTGTGAGGCTGAAGGTAGTGAGGAGGGGAAGGAGGTGGGGAAGAGGAAGGTTGGGAAGTACCTGGCTATTCAGATCTGGTCACCAAACACGGCTAAAGCCATTTTTAAGCAACGTTTCAATTCTGAATGGTGGTATTACACAAGGGCGATACTGATAGTATCTTCCACTCTGGAACGTGCCGCAAATATACTATATATTATTTTAAATGAATGAATTGTGAAATAACACAAATTAATCAAATAAAATTTATTTGCGCACGCCGGGTTCGAACCCGCGACCTTCGGATTGTGAGTCAAGATTCTTAGCCGCTGGACTACGGAGGTCGATCATAAACTAAAAGTCTGACCATAAACCAAAGTTCTGACGGCCTCCGTGGTCCCGAGGTAACACTCTCGACTCACCCGGCGTAAATAAATTTTATTTGATTAATTTGTGGTATTTCACAATCAAGTCATTAAAAATAATATATAGTATATTTGCGGCACGTTCCAGAGTGGAAGATACTCACAGTATCGCCCTGGTGTAAGACCACCATTCAGAATTGAAACGTTGCTTTAAAGGGCTTTAGCCGTGTTTCGTGATCAGATCTGAAGAGCCAGGTACTTCCCCACCTTCCTCTTCTCCATCTCCTTCCCCTCCCCACTATATTTAGCCTCACTGGCTCCTGACGCGAGCAGCTGGTGACTCTTGTGCGGTATTCATATAAAAAAGTACTAAACCTAGGAAACACGTTAAAACGATCAGAGTGAATTTTAATTTATGAGATACGCGCTGATAGCTGACCGTTTTATAAGAACCCCTTGGAACTACCTATGGCAGGGGTGTTGGTTATAGAATAAATGGTTTCCAGGGTGGCGGGTACCCATACCCGCCTCCCAAATTATATATTGGAATGTGATCATTCCATCAACTTTTATTATTCATAATAATGTCAACCATGTAAAAATGGAAAATTGCGAGAAGAGCGTCACACTTTTAAATTTCAAAGTAAAAAATTATCGTTAACAGAAAAAGCTGCTGAAATAATCATATGCACATGCATTTACCTAAATTCTTTCATTAGACTACATTAAAACTCATCCCACGTTTCAGTGAAAAAAGCTCAAAGAAATTTAATTTTTGCTTATTAAAGTATGGAGCGAACCAAACACCTGCACGAGGTTCATAAAAATGCAAGAGTTTCACCCGAGCATGTTTATCACATTTCCTAAAGTAATTTAATATTGCTGCAGGCCTCGAAGACTGAAAAAACTGTCGAGGTTACTCATAATGTTTTGTGCTCGTATATTTTTGATGCGTACCAATTCCCGGGATGAAAATGGAATGAATGAAAAAAACACCCTCGGCGTAAATGCGAAGAGTTTATTAACATTACACTTGATCAAAGTGTTCCGTGTCTCCCAGATGATATTACGAGATAGAATAAAGAAGGGTATGCATTACGTTTTCAAGGTAAAATACAATTTTTTAAGGGTAGGTGTTTTTTTCATTCGACCCTGAAAGATGCGACCCCCGCAGTGAGAATATTTTGACAAAGCTTTTTTCATGCCATTAGCCTCGCGGTGAAAAGTAAATCAGGCCTGAATGTGAATTATTCATAACCACATCATTTATTTATTAAAAAATAATATTGTTGAAGGAATAACTGCTTTGACAGGATGATAGCATTATTAGCATTCTACAATAATTATACGTTAATTATATGTTACATACTTTTCTTGAAACCTTAATATTTTTTCAATAAAATAATTGTGCCTGCCAAGCTATGGTAGTCCTAGAGGGTAGTTTTATTCCTTCTCAAACGTCTTGTATGAAAACGAAAATGACAGATAATGCCAGAACGATGGCGTCCGGTAAAACCTCTGTCCATGACTACTCCCCAAGAGTAGTTTAATGGCAGCTGATATTTTAACTGGTGTAAGAGTGACAGAACTTAGTGTTATTTTGACCCCATTCGTTTTTCTTAAGTAAATGTAAGGAATTTGTAGAATTCTACAACAGTAATTATTATTATTTGTCTATTGATTTTTTTTACTGAATTTGTATTATTTAATCCTTGAAGACAATATTAACCACATTTGAGTGTGACAGAGCAATTCCTCGGTACGGCAGAGGTACTGGGTTCAAATCCCATAAGCCACCGAATTTTTTCGACAGGCATTTTGCTGTGTCTTATTTTCCTGAATGGAAAATAGTGAAATAGTGGCAAGTGACAACCACCATAAATATTGGTGTTACTAAATTAGTAAAATATGTCAACCATTATGATAATGTTTCTTATTTTTATTGAATGGAAAATAGGAGGAGCCGATAGCCATTATGTTGGTGTTTATCTTTTCCATGAAATAGTGAAACAGTGCAAATGACAATATGTTTTTTTTTTAAATTTGGAAGCTATGTTTTTAGTATTTATGTGTGGAATTCCAGAACATTGTCATAGGAAAGTTGTTTTTTTATGAACTAAAAGCTAGTTAAAGAGTAGCCTTTCACGACACAGTACCAAAAAATAAAACATTGTTTTCGCTCAACCATTCGCATTTCCAGTAAAACTAATTGTACTCGGAAGACAGCAGTACTACTCGCGGCTTAAAATGTAAGTAAATTTAAATAATTACTTAGTGTATGTAAAACATTCTCGACAACCTCCATCATCGAGGATTATGGCTTTCAACCGGCAATAAATAGATAGCGGGTTCAAACTCCGGCGTGCACAAGTAAATTTTAGCTAACTAATTTGTGTAATTTCACAATTTATGCATTTAGTATCTAAATCAGTCTGGTTCATCAGTAAGACCACAATTCAGAATAGAAATATTGCTTGAAATGCTTTAGCCTCACAACATACCTCAATTGATGATGCCATAGTATCATCGACCCCAGACGGTAGAGACTTGTGCGGTAATCACTTAAAAAATCTCCCGCAATCAAAAAAAAAAATTATTTCGGTATTTATTAATTTAGTCCAATATGAACTTTATTCATTTTTATTAACAAAACAACTCGCAAGCGTACAGTATAAAAATGCAGCTATATAAAGTTTAATCAAAATAAAAGTATGAAAAGAAAATGAATAAAAAATAATAAACAACAGAACCTAAATAATAAATAAAATAAACACAAGTAAATAAAAAAATGTTTTATTGTGCTTTATATTTGAATGATATATTTTATAAAAAATATTATAAGCAATAATTATCAGCCTGAAACACTCATCTACATTGAAAAAATCTTCCGAGAAAAGATACTGGCCGCCAACGGGACTCGAACCCGTGTCCCTCTGATTACTGGTCAGGAGCTCTACCACTGAGCTATGGCGGCTTATCAAATACCCGCTAAATGATTCAATATATACTAGTGCTTCATTCAATAGGTAATTACTGCTTATTACATGTTTCAGGCTAATAATCATTGCTTATAATAATTGTTACCCTTTGTGCTTTGTTTGAAGACAAGATAAAAATCTTGTCTTCAAACGTTAGTTTATCAATTAAAAAAAAAAAAAATAATAATAATAATAATAATTATAATTATAATAATTGATAATATTAACACTATTAAATCCATGGAGTATTTTGATCGATATCTTCATAGCAAGTGAGTTGGTCTTCACGCGAGATTTAATAATTTGGTGAAAAAATCCATATACTTTTAATTTTTTATTTGCATATCGAAGGAGTTTTAATCGTATGACTCCAAGACGCCCGATTTGATAACCTTTCTGTAATGCCAAGGAGAATTACATTTACGAGATTTGATTAACTTACTTATATCCACTTTTTTCATGATCATTTTTTGGGATAGTCAAATAAACCTTAGATATACAAACAGCCATAAAGATTTCACATCTACAAACATTCAACAATTCTGAAAAAGTATCAAAGCGAAATATTTCGCAGTTCATTCTTCCGCACGGACCTGCTTCCCTTAAGCCACTTTGTATCGAGAAAGTTGAACCATCATCCCGGCGGAACTATAGCATAAAACATGATTACTTTCATATGTGAACAATTCATGCGATGCGCTGGTGAAAAGCTACAGAGGGAAGAATTCGGAGGAAAATGTAGCCTCGGAAAACGCTGAAATTTTCAAGTCCATTGTGGCGTATCTAGGCCAAACGGATCTGCTAACAAACACATCGCCAAAAAATACATTTCGAAATCGAATCAATACGAGCTTTCCACGTTGGTGTTGATTGTGATGCATTTGGGCTGGTCAAAAGAGGCTTTTCTAAAAAACCTCATCATTAAAAAAGCCTCAGTTCTAATCCGTACATGAATGGATCTCGAAAACTGATTTGAAAATGTATTGGATGCGATGCAGTTCGAACTGAATGCCGTGAAATGATTTGTAAGCAATCAGATCAGTGGCTGAGTTGGCATCGCATTTGGGTCCCACTTGGGCGTTGCGTGATCGATTCCTCAGCTAGTTAAGTCCTCCATCACAACACAAGCCATTTTTTCCCGGATTCCGTGGTGGTATTGGAGATTTTCAAATATTGTCGGGTTATTTGTAAACCGGGAATATTTGTCATTCTTGAAAAAAATGGTTTCATATTTATTTGCACATTCATTGATATATTCATTATATATAAACATACTCTAAATTCCTTGGAAATTATACTATAACTTTATGAAAGAGCATTTCTAGATTACAAACTGTAACTTTGCATTTTACTGCCCTCTCTCCTCAATTTTTATTTTTTTAATATTTTGTTTATAATAATTATAATAATCTTTATTCCAGGTTGTGGAGAAGTACTAATCTAAACACAAACATCCCATATAAAGTAAAAGCATATAGTTTCATACTGGTGAGGGAGCGGGTAGCGATCGGCAGAGACGGGGGACGTTAAAATGAAAGGCGTCAGTCGATGTGTTGAGTCAGTCTTTATTGCTGCTACGTAGCGATGGTAAATTTAGTGAAGTAACAGGGTAGACAGGAGCGATGATGATGAGGCTCGTAGGTGTTGCAGTGATGAAGGTCGGTGATGCAGTGGTGTAGCAGACCTCGGGTCTGCATGTAGTTGCGCACCGTGTTGGTGGAGATGACCTTGACGTCCAGGATCGACGCAGTGAGTCGCGAAGATGAGCTGCGGTGAACCTGAGGAGAATGAAGTCTCAGTGGCTGAGAAGTTGCTGCATGCGTGACAAGAAGGTGCGGCGGGCGTTATGTCGCGGGCAATTGTGTCGTTTGTTGCGTCCTCGAAGGTTGATGATGCACCGGCACAGTCGGCAGTGAGTCGCCGAGAGTCTGGCGGGTACCGCACTGGAACGTTATCACTCGATGCACTGTCTATGTGTTGGTGATGTTACTTGCACTAGAGACTGGAACTGACTGACTGACTAGCGCTGTGTCGCTGCGCTTTATATAGCCGACCGTGCGAGTACCCAGAACGCCAAGTAATATTGAGCGCCCGCGCAAAGCGGAGAAGTCTCTGGAACATTCCGCGGCCGTAAGAATGTGACGGCTGTGAGTCGAGGCCTTTCGATGCGCTTCCCGAATGTGTAGCCGTATGCGGCGTAAAACACTACAATGTAGGTAGTATCTACCTTTCGAGAATGTGCTTGCTATATCAGTGGCGGCGCAAGGATTGTGGCTAAAGGGGGCGACCGTTCTGGTCGCCACACTGGCATTCAAAAAAAGTTCTATAATATATATATATAAATAAAATAAATTTAAAATGAAATAAAATGAAATAAAATCTATTTAAAATAAAACAATAACTTTGTAAACACCACTTTTATTTTTTATAATTTATGCCGACCGGGTTTCGCTACAACCGTAGCTTCTTCAGGGCAGTACAATATCTACTAAGTGTTTACAAAGTTATTGTTTTATATTAAATTATAAAGTCACATCACAAAGTAACTGCTTCATATGAACAAATAAAATCTATTTAATTAATAACTGATAACTTTGTATAAACCACTTTTTAATAAACAATATCAACATGTTTCAATAACAATATTATCTTCTTCAGGATATGTTAATATAAAGAAAAATAAATGACAAACAAGTATAGACAAATTAGAATAAACTATAACATAGACGAAATATTAAATAATAAATAATGCCACAAAGTTATTTGGCAAAGATTGAAGAAGAAATTAAATAAAATCATTTATCATTGGTTTATAAATTCAGTCGGGATTCCATGATGACGACATTTCTGAAGTTTTTGATCTTTCCCTTCATCCCTACCGCCCTGATTAGAACTGCAAATCTAGGATCTTGTCCTTCCGTGAACATCGAGGAGGTCCTACAGTGCCTGGGAAGTCCGAACAACGTACGGTATAAATTGTTGTATTGCACCCGAAGCCTTTCCATGGTTCTCTTTTTGAAATTGGACCAGAGCTTGCATGTATACAAAAAGTTAAGAAGGGCGTCCATTTCATCTGTGAACTTTACTACAGAGCCGAAATCTTCTACTAAGTATGTTACATTCTATGCTCAATGCTCGCCTCTGCCTGTAGTTGACACCCTTGGTGATGATGTGTCCTAAATATTTTGATGCTTTTACTATTTTGAGAAGCTCACCATTCAAAAAGACTGGGAGAATGTTTTTTGGACCTTCCCTTTAATTAATTTTATAACTAACAGTGCTGTTTTTTTTTTCGCATTATAGTTCATGTTAGTTTCATGCACGAATCTTTTACAAGTCGTCAGGAAAGTTCATAGGCCACGGGTGGCGCATAGGCCCCTTATTGATAATGTTTTTAATCCTTTCATCATAGAACCCCTTTTCGTAGAGAACCTACCGATCCGACACCAATTTGTAAAAATAATAGGTTCGCTGCGATTGCAAGAACCCGGCGTCTAATTTGGGAACTGCCCGATCGCCTTACTATTCAAGTTTCCGCCGATGTCTAAAGATTTTATAAGTGTATGCCATGCGGAACATCGCCACTTTTTTGAGTCCTCAACGGAATCGTTTCACTTTATGTATTATTGCCTTAGGTGCACATAAAAACGAGATCGCGGCAAATAACTCTCCAACTTGGATTCGGTCGGCTTCTACGTTAACCCTTCAGGCCTCGGACATATTTTGTCAGATGGTCAAAATATATCCAGTTTGCAATAAAATTCAAATAAATGGACTCTTTCTGAAAGTGTCCGAAAACTAATAACTGCTTTTGAAAGGTGATAAAATACGATTTCAAATTTAATAATCCGAAATAAATATGCAATTTATAAAATATACATTTTCTTAATGCAACATAATATTTTTTAAATATGACTCAACTCACTTTCTAACATAAATTACAGATAACGAAAAAAAAACGTACATATTTTATTAGACAATTAGTAGCCACCTCACTTATTTGTTATTTTATAATTAATAAAAAATCGCAAGGTTTCATATTTTTTTTTCCAAATGAATATTGAAAAAAAAAACAGTTAAGTTAAAGTCAAAAAACAAGTTCTGCTTAGCTAATTGAATTGGCTTGTCAACAGGTGCTTATAATTTAGTTACCTGTACATTTTAAAAGTTATAATTTACATGTCATATCTACAGATTCAACATTTTTTCATACATATTAATATAAATATTTCACCATATATTTAACCTTATTCATAGAATTGCTTTATAATGTCAGGTAATAAATTAAATATCTTCGGTATGTTGTATTCAAACGTTCTCTGTCCGTACTTATATAACTTATAACTATTAACCCGCCATTGCGCATGAATCTAGTGCTGTATTTCTGTTATAATTTATCTTTATGCTGCGGGGTAAATATATGCTGAATTATAATTTTTGTGCCATTATAACTTTTGGTCGGAAACTTTGGTTTAATAAAGATGCATATTTTAATAACTTTGTGATTAACTTTTAGATTTTAATATAAAGCGTGGGGTTTTCTCTTTATAACACCTTTAAGATCATATTTCCCACCATGATAGTAAGGGAGACACAATGATTTCTATGAGACTTACGTGAGATATTCCCAAGAGCGAAAAAATTTGCCTGAAGGGATAAACGAAATAAAATTAGGTTCTTTTAATTAAAAACTACAGTTTCGTCTGCAAACCGCGTTTCTTTTCGCAGAGTTTACAAGGAAATGAAGCGGAAGTTAGTTCTTGCGTTGCACTGTCTCAAGATAAAGCCTCCCGCGGCATATCTAATTATGTACAGTTTTATCAGTCAGGCAATTAGTGTCTACTTAACTTCGACTTTAAATGGGGTCGGTTGGTAAAGAAATTAAAATTTTTAGTTTAATTCGGAAAAATAATTAATTAATCTCCGTAACAATTGTTTTTCGTAACTATATGTATAGAGTACGAATACTCTAATACGTCAACCGGTTTTAGTGCGAACGTACAAACGCCATGGCAGATGTTATACCTAGACATTTTACTACCCAAAAGAATAAGCAAGTATTTGGATGGCATGAATTTGTAGCGGATAAATATGAATAATCCAGATATCTGGATAAAACTCAATAATCTTTGAGCGTCTTTTATCTTTCATCCGAAGCGTGTCTCTGATATCTTAGTATTTATGACAACTGACAACGGATATTGAAAGTGAACAGAAAGCAATGGCAAGGAGAGAATTAAATAGATATCTACATTAGAGTACAATTCAGGAAATAAAGGATTTATCTTTAACAGAAAGCTTGATCACACTCCGTGGCTCTATTTAAAGGTTTGGTGTGCGCCGAAACCAGTGAGTGTTTTCGCAAAAATAAAGTAATTCGACCGAAGTTTTAGTGGTTTAACCAATGACGTTATATAAATAGACTCACCATAGTCTCACATACTCACAATATAATGTGGAAAGCAAGCAACACTCTTTTGTTTTCAACGGTTTTCAGTATAATTTCTTAATTCAAAACTTTATTCCTGTGTGATAAAGACAGACAATCAAAGAATGTACGTGTGTGAATGTCATAGATATAGGGTAGAGCGGCTTATTAATTTCCTCGCCAAATACTGCTTTCACATCACGGTTGTGACCTATGAGTGTAACTGAGATAACAAGATACTCTCACTCGGTTACACAATGGACAGGGAAGGGTTAAGAATACAATGACGTATTATTATAAAATTAATTGTAATAATTGATAATATTAAGTAATTTGCGTGTACTTACAAATGAAGTGTTATTCCTTCACCTTTACGACTATTTGCCGTGTAATTGAAGCATTTTCTCATCACACAGGAGGGCATTTTGGCGCTTTGTAATGCAATTTACTTACTGGTAAGACATGACCTCACTCGACGCGTAGCAGTTTAGTACTAAAGTACTAGAAATAGAGACAGCTACAATCGTCTTGTGTTTGGCTTCCCACTTTGAAATTTCTATCCCGCGTCCAGTATTAATGTCATTGGGTCTAACCCAGTGTTTCGCAAAGTGTTTGCCGTCGAACACTGGTGTACCGTGGTCGTTAATAGGTGTGCCGCACCCAATGATATTGAAATATAAGGCAGCACCGTGACGCTGTGACGCTGCGCCGCTTAGTCGTCCCAGTGGTCCCACATTTTTAGAGACCCAGGGTTCAGATTTTGCTTCTCTGTTTAAAAAAGAAGAATGGGTGGCAAAACTTGCGGACATATTCTCATTGAAATGAACAAAAAATGCATGGCAGGATTCTAATACATATTTTAACGTCATCAGACAAGATTGAAAGCTTTCGCGCTAAGTTGGTGTTATGGGTCTGCCACACTACCAATGGTATTAATGAAATGTTCCCAAATGTCATGGCTGCCGATTTAGAAAAAAAAACCTGCAGGTTTTGATAGTGAAACACTTGGAGCAATTAGCAGAAAAATTGAACACATATTTTCCTAACTGTGACCTGCAACATATGGACTGGATACGAAATCAATTCTTCGATAGCGTTTCCCTTGGATACTTACCGATAAACGAGCAGAAAGAATTCATGGAGCTTGAAACCAATCGGAGATTAAAACCAAAAGTTTCCGAAACAGAGCTAGCACATTTTTGGCTGCGTATAAAAAATTAGTATCCACTGCGTTCAAATCATGCAATTGCAATTTTCTTACTGTCACGTCCTACTTATGCGAATAGGGGTTTTTAACTCTCACTACGATTAAATAATAAAAAATTCCTGAGGACGATCGACGAAGAGATAAAAGCAGCATTATTAACGATTACTCCAAATTGCCGGTGCTCAGTTAAGTAGGCTCATTAAACATCTTTTCATATTGTTATATTGATTTTAATAAAAAATATTTAAAAAAACATTGGTTTTTTCTTTGGCCTAACTTCAAAATTTATGAATTGGCAGGTGTACCTTGAACACAAAAAGTTTGCGGAATACTGGTCTTACCTATGAGTATAGATATTGTTCTTACGAAACAGACACGGAAAAAATGTGTTTAACTATGAAGGCATAATTCGTTTTTTTCTTCTGTCATTACTGGCACTTGCGGTATATCGTAGTTAAGTATAGAAATCTTATATATTTTATTGAATTCCAAAAGATCGTAGGTATTATTAAATAAGAAAGCAGTCCAATTTTTTTATCAATATGCAAGCATTTTATAAAATATACATATCGATCGTACAGTTGATTAGTCAGACATCTCCAAATACTTAGTTTTGAGATAATGAAGAAAGCAACATTCGAATGCTCACCATAAATCAAATATTATTATTTACAAGTGTCTGTGTTTTATATATTAAATCTTACTTCTTACTACATATCTACTTCTATCTACTATCTACTATTTACTACACTATATAAAGAGGTAATATTTGTTTGTTTGTTTGTATGTGTGTTTGTTTGCATCGAATAGGCTCCGAAACTACTGAACCGATTTGAAAAATTCTTTCGCTGTTGGGAAGCTACACTATCCCTGGGTGACATAGGCTATAATTTATATTTTTTAAATAGGCATCCTTACTAAAACTTCAATAATGTAACCCTGGGTGTAAAAAAATTACCTAAAATATTATTTAAATCGCGTGCGCTGTGAAAACTATTGATGATAGAATATAAAGTCGTACTACATAATAAATAATGTAGTACGACTTTATAGAACACATCATTATTTACAAAAAAAAGTCGCTACAGCATATGTCTAACTATTATGGTTATGCCACAATAAGTATTCTTTTATTTTAAAAATTTAATTTAAATGTCGCCGCTTGAAAAGGCTCTTTATTTGTATCTTGGTTTTAATGCTTATCAAAATAAATTACTTTTTATTCAAGACAGCTTCAATACCTTTATTTAACTTTTTGATTTTTTCAATTCGGATATTTAATTAGAAAGATAACACGAGTTTAAAATTGTTAGTATTAGAAAAAAGTTTCGGCTACGGGCCGGGCGGGAGAGGAGTCAAGAAATGCAGTGCCAGGGGTGTTGGCGGGACGGGGGAGCGGGAGAGCGGTGGTGGGGAAGGTGGAAGTGGAACGCTGGAGGGGAACGCACGGGAAAGGACATGTAAGGAGTAAAATTTTATTTATTTGAATATGGCATATATTATAAAAGAAAGTCCAAAAAAACGTGCAGCTCGCAAAAACTCAGAAACGAGTCCCGGTTCGATCAAGGGAGTTATATGGTGTGGTAGGTCTCTATCCCCCCTAGGGAATAAGGGTATCCGTTTCTGAAAGTTTCGCCATCTTGAAATTTCTATAACAGTCTTCCGGAAAGTTCTAGAAGGTTCCATAGAGCTGTAGAAAGTTGTGGAAGGAGTGGCGGAGTATGTCGAGGAATGATTAGAAATAGGGAATCGGGAACATCATTGTGCAACATTCCAGAACACTATCTTATTGTCCTGAGCGAAGCCGGGTAAGCCAGCTAGTTATTATATTATAAATGCGAAAGTTTGTATGGATGGTTGGTTGGATGGTCGCTACTCTTTCACGCAATAAATATAGAATGGAATTTATAAATTCTTTCACTAATCAAAAGCTACTTTATTTGCGAGTAACAGGGGCTATATATATTGGTAAGCTCTGGCGTTATGAATAAGCTGTGGCGTTATGAAATTATGAATTATACGTTTATTGGCAAAGCGTGTTACTAAGTAAATGCTTGACGTTGGCTGTCAATATTATTTCTTTGATAGCGAAAATTCAAATATTAGTATTCCAATATGAATATTTAGTGTAGGTAGATACAAATATAAAATAGGTACTTATCTACATTTTGACCTAAGCCAACAGCTATTCTAATATTATGAATGCGAAACGGAGCGTATTTGATTGTTGATTGATTGGGGGAGGGGGAATGGTAATGCGGGAGAGGGGGTGGGGGGGGTGGGAGTGGGGGTGGGGGGGAGACAAATATGCCAGCGAAGCCGGGGGTAAAAGCTAGTATGCTATAAAATAACACTGGGAAGCATAACGGTCTGTTATATTAGAATGATATTTTCTACTTATTACCCAGATAACATCATTTTTTTTTGTTTAACACAAGTTTTTCTGATTATAATTGATTTGGTGGTGTTTGTGAATAATCTGGGTATTGTATCAGATAGAGAGTAGATAATTTTTATGTTTACATATAACTGCATACTCCACTCAAATTAAGATTTTTCGGAGGTGTCACCATAATCAACTGGACGATCGATCTACAAAACATAATAATATATATACAAAACAGCAAGAAAATTTATGTACTAGCAGACCCGGACACACGTCGCTGTGCCTAAAGAAACACAACGTCAAGCCATTACCCAAACTTTATAACTAACGCCATCTGTTAAATCAAACCCATACCGCCCGTTTGCCAGCCAGCTGTCCGCTGCCCGCTGCCCTCTTGCGAGCCCGCTCCCTTTATTAATATATTTTAACCAATTTACACAAAACCTTGACGAATTATATACCTAAAAACTTTCCTCACGGATCACTCTATCTATTCGTAAAAACCGCATAAAAATCAGTTGTGTTGTTTAAAAGGGTTCCTTGCCAGAATGAAGTCAACTTAACACCTTTCTGAAAAGTCAATAAAAGCTATGAAAAAAATATTTTTAAAATAGCCGTTAACCCTAACCTATGGTTAATCCTACTTTAACCCTAACCTTAACTCTAACCTTACCTAACCTAATCAAACATAGCCTATTTAACCAATTTTTAATGTTTTTTTATCATCACTCTTAATGTCCTTTCTAGGTTGGTTTCATTCTGAGTTGGCCGGTCACCGTTTAAAAGACCTAAGCGCACAGACAGCGGGAGCGACTTCATTTTATACTATGTAAAGATATATATTCTTACGGTTTTTGCATCTATTTACTCAATTCAATCGTTTATTCTTTTTAAGATGTCTTACTCTGTGTTCAAAGAAGGTATTTCTCGTTTCAAACAGTAGAAAAGGAAAAATAACTCACCAACCACAACAATTTTCGTTGCCGGATGTGATGCAGGCACTAAAATTCCACCAACAAAATGTTGTTCATAAAGTACTTAAAAATGGTAGGTTTTAATTTCACAGTGTCTTGCACGATCAGAAAAGTAAACAGACTAGTAACGGTCGGTGTTTCACGTTTATGGCGTAGTAATAAATTATGTATATAGGTAGGTACTTAAATACGATACAATTGTCCAATAACAGAAGATAATAATAATGAATAATATTTTCGATTTTCTGGGTGTAATTGTTTATCCCCGTTAAATCTGGTTCAATGAATTCACAATTGTTTGGAATTGAATTAATGAAGTCATTTTCAAAATTGGAACTAATTGTATGAAGGATTAAGACAAGCAAAAAAGTTTTTTTAATCACTAAACCAAAATGTAGATGCAATGTCAGACCATGATTTTTTTTTAAGTGCGTTTAATTTTATTTTTTAACCGGAACGAAACTTCAAGTCAATTTTACGTTCAAAGTAAACACCCGATCCGCGTATAAAAGTCACCAGACTAAGTTTTTACCAAACATTCTATTCTCGAATGTGCGGCTGATCAAAGGTGATGAAAAATAGATATACAGAGACTGTTTGGTATTTCAAATGAGAAAAGACGATACTAACTTATAAAGCTTAAAATAAAGTTTATTACGTCTAGACGCAGACTATATTTATCTCCATAATGCGTTGAGAGTTCAAAATAATCTTTATTTTTTGTTCTGAGACTTCAAATACTAACCAACTTTCATAAGCTGATGTGATACATTTCTCAATCGATAATTAAAAAAAACATCGTACTAAAATGTATCTTACAATATTAATATCTTGGCTCGTATAACAAAGTAAAGAATTAGCTTAAGGGAGAATAGAATAACGAGAGAGAAAAGTCTTGTCACACCAAGTAATGATTAGTATTATTATTGATTATCCGCGTAGATTCAGCTTCTTTTAATATAGATAGGTTAGAACTTCTGCCATATCTCAACAGATGGCACTGAATTAGTATTTTCAGAGGAGTACCATTTATCGTCGTTCGTGTCTTAGGCACGGATAGTTAGGTACGATGATGGCCGAAGACTCAAGTAAGCTTTCGCTGTCAGTTCGCTGGAGCACCAGAACTATTAGGATCTACCCTAGTAAGGATGTCTGTCTAGCCCTTAGAATGGCAGGAGACCATATTTGTCCCAACGCACATATATTTCGTATAAAACGCTGTAAATCCCTTATTATCATAGTGAGAAATATGTTCTAAACGGTGTTAGAAAGGGAAAACACCATGCTTTATACTCCAATCTTAAAAATAGCCACTAAAAAAGGAAAATGAACACTTTTATGTATACAAAGTTTTGAATCGCAAATTGAAAAAATAATTTTAAACTTCCGGAATTTTTTATAAATTATTTTTAGATAGAGCGACAAAAAGTGAGATAACAATATGTGTTTGTTATACGTTTGTCTAATAAAATATGTATGTGTTTTAATTTTTTTTTATTATCTGTAACTTAAGTTAGAAAAAACGTAAGATGAGCCATTTTTAAAACTTTTTTATGTTTGTGTGCAAAAATTTTATAGTAAAAAAATAAATGTTTATTTCGAATTATATAATTTGAAAGCGTATTTCATCACTTTTCTAAAACAGTTTTTAGTTTTTGAATGTGCTCAGAAATATTCCAAATATTGGCATTGGCAAATAAAGGCCAATTTTTTGAAGGGCTAGTATAATATAGCATTGTAAACATTCAAGGCAACCAATAAACAAACTTGTAACCAATCAAACCTTAACCTTATTGGAAGAAACCCAACACTTCTCAAGTTGTCTAATATTGGAAAGTAAGAGACGCAACAATTAGTCAAAACTTTTAAAAACCCGAAGCACAAACAACGAAAAAATTTCTGTTTTAAGTAATCGAAAAGACATTCTTTTCCAAAATACAATAATTTTCAAATAAAAAGACCCGATTTATAAATTATCGTTTTGATTTTTGGGGTATTTCTATGCCGTTTTGCGCTTCTTCCTTCTTTAATCGACGTTTCAGACACTCTTGTATATCCATCGTTAGTACAGTTGTACTAAGGCAAGGAGGATTTATGTTAAGTAACGTCAAAATAGTATTTACTATTACGCATTTTGTAGATCGCTGTACAGGTCAGAACTGTGAGAAATTACAGTGCATCCCAATGGAAAATGCTAAAAGTCGTTTAAATTAATGCTTATCGTCAATTTTCCTACTACAGAGCTACAGAAAGGATTCTGGAGGGACGAGTACACTCTTTCAGAGCATTTTTTGGACACCACTTCGGAAGACTACATAGATGGAGTCAATTCTGAAGGCTCTTTACAGACGAGAGGCGGTCAAATATCCTCCATTAACGGTTTCTTGCAAAATATTCTGTATTTAATAATTTTCACTTTTTTCTGTTCTATTTTTTTGTTTTTGTTTTTTTTTTAATGTATTGGTATCTTTTCTAATTTCTTTTTTTATAATTCCGAGATATTGAATGTATTACACTCCACTGCCCCTGCATACATTCCAGAAAATAATATTATTATTATTACTATTTAGTAAATTAAGAATAAAAAATAAAAATAAATCACAAAGGGTTAATAAATTGGTGCCATCGTGCTAACTTGGGAAGTTCTCCCAATTCAGACCTACCGTATTTCCTACCTTACTTACCTACCTATGTACATCCTCTAAATAGGATGTTAAGAGACGTACTTGTCTTACTTATACCAGTGATTCCTGATATAATTGGGATTAAAAAAATACAAATGAAATTTTTATATCTGGTGAGTTAATAATATATGTTTAATGAAATGAAGACAATATTCGCGAAACTCAATCGAAAATCAGGAGACAGAAAAATCAGAAAAATATATCGGCACCTCTGGAACTCGAACCCAGGACCCTTTGCTTACATTGCAAGTGCTCTACCAACTGAGCTAAGGTTTTTAAATCAAATTCGATCACTTTTAACTGTATCATACTTCGACTAAGAACTACTAACATTATCTTCATTTTCTTAACCCACATATTATTGGCTGCTATCTTTATATATGATTGCAAATTCAACCCGAACTAAATGCTATCTAGATTGTGTCTGAATAAATTTTTATACACTTTATTTTTAATGTGCGACATCTATTAACTTTTCTGAAAGTCTAGAATGAATATTTATTAATTTTTCAAAGAAAACTTCTTCGGAAAGGTTTTCACTTTGTGATGGCATTATTTATTTTAATAAAAATACAAATAACTTGGTTTACATCACTTTTATCGGTACACAATCAACATGTTTCGTAAACAATGTTTACGAAACATTTTTATTGTGTACCAATAAAAGTGATGTAAACAAAGTTATTTGTCTTTTTATAAGAATATTTATTTTTATTTTTAACTTTATGAGTAAAAACTCAAATTATATTGTTTAATTAAATGTTGGTAGAGCACTTGCCGTGTAAGCAATGGGTCCTGGGTTCGAGTCCCAGAGGTGCCAATATCTTTTTCTGATTTTTCTGTCTCCAGATTTTCGATTGAGTTTCGCCAATTTTTTCTCCATTTAATTAAGTATTATAATTTGCGTTTTTACTCATAAAGTTAAAAATAAAAAAATAATAGTATATGTTTGTAGTATATTGTACAAAGATGTGGCAGATATAATAAGTTCTTACTTCGAAGATTTACTTCGTTTTTATCATCGAAAAGAGCTGATTTATATGTATAGTGAAATTGTTGAAAAATTCGGTTTTTCTTTCTCTTTTATGATATAAATAAATTGTATAAAATACACAAACATTTATCTAAAAGTACACAATGTAAGACAATGTAACTACAAAGTAATATGAAAAGTATTTATTGTACCTATTGATATGTATTATAATGTGAACTGATACATACCATATATGAAACATAAGTATCTTTATGTTTAAATTATATGAAAGGTTATTATTTTTTTTAAATTAATAAACTAATGTTTAAAACAAGATTTTTATGAATGGCACAAAGGGTAAAAATTGTTATAAGCAATAATTATTAGCCTGAAACACTCATCTAATTGAGCTACGTCAGCTTAAGCCGACGTAGCTCAATGGTAGAGCACTTGACCGGATATCAGAAGGACGCGGGTTCGAGTCCCATTGGCAGCGTGTATCTTTTCGCGGGAGATTTTTTCAATGTAGATGAGTGTTTTAGGCTAATAATTATTGCTTATAATAATTGTTACTTATTTTTTATTTTTTTATTTTATTTATTGATCTTAATAATGGAACATATTATAATAATACTTATCCTCCATTAAAAGCATTTGCTTGAGGATGGAAGAAGAGTTTACATTTCACATATGTACAGTTAATACAGTCACGTGTGTCACATATATAGGTAGATACAGTTAATATAAAGTTAATACACAGAAATCACATAATCAAGACCCTTTAACTAAAAAACATAAACATCCATGTACTCAGTAAAAGAAAAACAGGTAAAGTTTTTATTGTGACATTCATGTGGAATTAGAGGAAGCAGCAGGTTTCCCATTGATTATTTCTCTAAAATACTTTTTAATAGAATTCATCAATTGTACCTTGTTATTAATGCTTCTAATTTCTACTGGTAGGTTATTTTCTTTAGAAGTATTTTCCTTGGTGTGTATAATGGTGTTGGGCAAAAGAAATGTTTAGTTTAGGGCATACAAATACATGCTTAAGTCTTTTACGATTTTCTTTTATGAATGAGTATTTATCCTTTTCTTTTATAATTTGTATGATTGAATTTTATAAAAGGTGTTTCAACTTTTCTTCGTGAGAGAATTTTTTTTTAATCAGTTGCCTTCTCTAATGATAAGATATCTCTCATACGAAATAATATTGCAAGTACCGGAGTTGCATTTAGTAGCCCTAATTAAACGCTGTCGTGTTCAATCACATTAGCTGTGATTGACACGTTCAGCTTTGTCACAATCAATGTAATCTGTGTTATTTACTATGGGCCATGCCGTGTTCTGCGTAATAGTAATGCATGTACTTATTGTGCCTATCGAATTGATGACTATTATACAAGGATCAGTTAATAAGAAATGTCTCCTATTTTTGTTCTCCTTTAAATGTCAAAAAATAAGAAATGCAATTACATGGGTTGAAAACCACACTATTGACGATTTATTTGTTACTTTTTAACGTAATCTCCATCCATTTCCACAGCTTTGGTCCATCTTCTAACAAAAGTATGTATAAAAAGCACGGTCACATCAAAAACACCATCGCTATAAATTTCCCCGCCGATCACACAGTTATGATTTTTTTTTAAATTCTTGGTGAGTTTGTGTGATGCAATTCCATTGACTACCTCTTTGACTCAGGTTCAAAAATCTGAACACATATTTTGTTTCCGGTCTCAATTTTTCCCAGAAAATAAGTTCTGCAAGTGTTGTGAGGCTATTGTTTTTCTTGTTTCTTTATTCTGGCCGATTAACTTACTTGTTACCCACCTTGCACAATCTTTTGTTGAATAATCAGTTGACGAATAATCGTCATCATACTACCTTTACTGAGGGAGAGAATGAGACATCTGTAGTTATCTGGGGTCACCACGAATGATGTTATCAACTCGCTTAATGTTGAGTGCAGTCACTGCAATCAACAGCCAGCGCCGCTCCGCTTTTCGTCAACCAGCGGTGTTTGTCCTTCAGCTTCGTTAAAGCGACAAACCCGTAGTCTATCATTACTGATATCCACTGTTGCATCGTGGTTAACATTTTTCAGTCTTTCATGAATGCGAATGGGCGTTTCACCCTCTACAGTCAAGAGTAAATCATAGAACGCTGTCTAATACGAACAACGATATCTGTCATTTTGCAAAAGACTTCAGTGCTGCCACCAGTTGACGCAAAAAGTTACTACTGCAGTAGATTGTAGAAGAAGGTTGGAGGAATAGCACCAAAATCAAAAATTTCACTTAACTAACTTTATTTAAATATATAAAAATAGGAGGGACTACTTTTTGACTGACCCTCGTAATAAATTACACCCAAATAGGTAATAACATCCCACATCACGTATATAAATGTATAATGAATACAAGAAAAATAATAAAGTAATTCACCTATCTGCGTAAATTATATGCTAATATGTGCACATTTTATATTTTATATCTTTACCATAGCATAATAATACACGCACCTATGTAACTTATATTATAACATGTACACATTATATACCTGTACTATTGCAAAATAATTCAACTACCCATGTAAATTATATGATAATATGTACACATTGTATACCTATTCTATACATAATACTTATTTTAAACCTTTACAATACCAAACAATACACCTACCTTTGTAAATTACATGATAATGATATTGCATAATAATACACTTACCCATCTAAATCAAATGAACATAATAATGTACACATCGCATAATATACTATTTAAAATATTACACCTGCCTATGTAAATTACACGATAACATGTACCCATATACCTTTTGTATTGCATAGTTTATGGTCGATTTACACGACACTTTTTGACGAGTTTCCCCATGAGTCCTTTTTTTTATAATTTTGGATTGAAAGAAGGGACGTGTTTTATTTTGGCACGTACTGAATTTCGTTCAGTTGATATTATCGATAAGGCATTTTTGACATGTAGTTTTTGTAGTTGTTTTTTTTACTAAAACACGTAGTGTAAAATATTTATAAAAATACTTTAATGATATTTTGTTAATAAATACTGATTGTGGACGTGTTTTACGGTTCGGTATTGTGATTTTCGCGTATATTTTTGATGATTTGTTGACGGCAACGGCAAATTCAAATGAAGTTTTAAAAGGATCTATGAATATGTTGGAAGTGTTCCCATTTTTTGACAATTTAGTAACATCCAAAAATTTTTGTTTTTGTTTTTAGCAAATCTATGAAATCTGAAAATAATTAGCTGACCCGGAAAATTTCATCTTACCACCCCTTAAACCCTTTTCCTTCCCAGAACTCTTCTGTCCTTCCTTTCCTTTAAAAAACCCTCCACACAGCATCACCAAAGATGACATAGGCCCTGAGGGAAATTATTTTTCTCATGGCCTCCTGTGTGGAGCTCAGGAAAAAAAAAAGAATACGTGTGAAGGAGATTTATTATTATTATTGAATTTTCCTTTTGGAGGGGTGCAGACATACGTTCACCGTTTGTCTCATTTTCTACTATTGACATTTTATGAGTGAGAAAGAGGGGCAGCATTATATGTTTAAGAACAAAAGCAAAACAATCGGCGAATTGACAAATGACGTTTTTGAATTTTTGGAATTCACTCACTATTCAATATTATATTTATCACAATATTGCTTCAGCTCTTTCAAAAGATGAGAATTCGTTCCATACAAATTTTACGAGGAAAAGAATTTTTGATAATAATTTTTTTGCGTGAATTTTTCCAATGTTTTTATAGCTATTCTACTATTCGGGCAGAGACAAATCTAACAAATCAAAAATCATACAAATCGGTCCAGCCGTTCTTGAGTTATAAATACTGTAACTAACTCGATTTAGTGTTATATTAAGATAATCGTATAACGCAAAGATTCTTCATATAAGTTCCGTTTTTATTTTCAGTTGGGGATGGATATGTAAAAAAAAGCATCGTGTCATAGACCCAATACAATTCTTTTCAGTGTACAGCTTGAGCAGATTGTTTTCGTTGAAGGAGTGTATAATATTTATTTTTCCTAACCTATGTTTGGGTGAAATTAGTTGTAATATAGAAAGTAATAATATTATGGTAAAGTGGTTTATAAAACACACAAATAACATACCTACATGAATAATTATTCATACAATTTAACGAAAGAAATATAAAACTTGTATTATCTTAACGATAAGTGTTCTGAGATAAACTTATAAATTTACGCCTACAACTTCACGGAATTGTACGTAGGTACCTGTGTAAGAAAACAACGAAAACTATTATTTCTCGTAATATAATAACAGTCTTTGCTGTTTTTACTAACAATAATTCATACCAGGACCTACTGGAGTTGGGAAAGTAGATTCCCAAATAAATTTTAATTTTAAATAACACGCGTATTCTATATAGGCATAGCATGTGAACCCTCGACTCTACGCTGAACGGTATTCCATTTGAGATTCTCATATCTGGTAGATGACATAGGCCCTGAGGGGAATTATTTTTCTCAGGCCTCCTTTGTAAAAAAAAAACGGATTACAATCTTTAAAGTAGAGGCGTCGTTTGGGAATGCTGACCTTGTGCACAGTCGGGAAACACGCCAACGCGCGCCCAGTTGTACACAGTTGACATAAAATTTGTCACATGAGAACGGGTTGTTTCTACGATTCGTTCTCGAGTTCAACTGACATTATTTTTCTCAGGGCCTCCTGGCGGAGTTATTGAGGTAAAAAAACTATTTTGTTAATCTAATCTAGAAAATCTATAATTTGTAATAATATATAATTTTCACAACACATTAAAATATTTTTAGATTTTTTTTGTGAAATCAGATATTGTAAATAGTTCGTTCATTTTAATTTTTTTTTTGATTACCTCACAAGAGTCCCGGCTGCTCCCGTCTGGAGCCAGTGAGACTATGGCATCCCCAATTGGAGTACCTATATTATGAGGCTGAATGTACTGGGGAGGGAAAGGAGATGGGGTAGAGGAAGGTTATTCAGAATGGTCGCCAAACGCGGTTAAAGCCATTTCAAGCAACGTTTCAATTCTGATTGGTGGTCTTACACCAGGGTGATACTGAGAGCATCTTCCACTCGGGAACGTACCCTAAATATACTATATATTATTTTTAATGAATTAATTGTGAAATAACACAAATTAATCAAATGAAATTTGGTTGGCCACCTCGGGATTCATTAACTTACTGATACATGAATGTCGTATTAAAATTATATAATATCGAGTTCTACAAACTAATCATAAAAACCATAAATACCTAATAACAAAATCGCGTTCATGAGTTTTATCTAAGGCACGTTGTAATCTCTCTCCACATAAATCTATAATACTTGAAATCAAGTCATTTATTATCTTATGTTTGAATCACTTGAAACACCAATCCCACGAATTCAAATAATTAAGTAATGTATCGACTTCAGTTCTCGAAACATGATCAGTTATCCCCAAGGTTCGCTTGATTCTGATGAAATAATTCAATTACTTCAGGTTTTGGCAAGTGGTTTAAAGTTTTAATGCAATTCGAATGGATGCTAACACAACACAACTCACGAAGTGTTTGATCGCTCCTGGAACATTGAGGAGAGTTCTGTTACTGTAGTTAAGGTTTTGAACCCTCCTTCCCTTTAACCCACCCCGAGTAAAGTTTCAAGGTTTTCCTTCCAACCTGACTACAAATGTACTTTAGCAGTTTCTCCAAAACCCCTCCCTTTCTTGTTTAAGTATCTACCTTACAAGAAAAGCATTGTAAGAATCCTTGTAGAAAAAGACGCTCCAGAAAAATTCATAATTTATGCTAAACAATGTTCATGACTAGAGTTAAAAAGATATAGGTACAAGGTCTATAAAATGTCATGCTGAAGTTTACAAAACTAACACAGTCAATAAGAAAAGTAGATTTTCAAGTCATGAGTCCGGCAGTCATTGACCACAACGCCATGAAGGTCATTTCGATCAGTTTGTGATGAATTATTTTTCAGTTTTTGATCTGGTGATAATGGTAATACGCGATTTCATCCCGCGACAAAATATCCCCGACAAAATATCCTACGGTCAAAACATCCTCCAAAAAAATATCTACTAAAACCTAACCTAACCTTGAGACGGGCCACGCCAAGAGTCAGAATAATAGAAGAGTATGTATGAGACGATGTATGATTATGAATGAGGCAAAGAGTGTGTGCCAAGATCGAGTTGTTTGGAGGTCCGAACTCTCTGCCTACCCCTGCGGGGAAACGGCATGATTGTTAGTTAGTTAGTTTTATCTTGAGAATGTTTGTCTTTCTTTTGGAAAAACATCAATAAATTGAAATAAAAAATCCTTCTATGCACCTTTCAGTGAGATGTGGATGTAAAACACAGTTTCACAACACAATATTTAGGTTTTAAATATTACAGTCCGTTCTTTAAGAAAAGGGGGGATACAAGTATACCACGGAAGAAATAGTATTAAGATTTAAAATAGCATAAGCATTGTTTGGTATTCAGGTTTGATATAGCCAGGTACTTCCCAACCTTCGTCTTTCCTATCTACCTCCGTTTCCCCTACCATTCAGCTTCACAACAAATCCCGATTTGGGATATCATAGTCCCAATGTCTCAGGATTGTTAGGAGCAGTATAAACGTATATGCATTTTAAAAAACTCCATTTATTTGTTAAGTTTTTATAAATGAAAACTTTTTGTTTGATGTTCCCCATTCTACGATAGCTGCTTGTATACAGTCAAATAAAGCTTCTGTTTATACGGTAAGTATGTAGATACTACGATTCGTCTCTTTAGCACACGTAGGCGTATAAAATAATATGTTGCACGCATATGTACGACAAAGCGTATTATTATGCTAGTGTATATTTATCTCTAGGAAAATATTGTATTTCATTTCACTGGCGTCGCTCTATAATTTAGAAACAAGTGTTTGTTTCCTTTTTATGCCTACGAGCATTTAATAATAAATGACGCCGGAGACTTTTGAGTTGTTTTCTTTTTCTTTTAAAAAGCTCTTCTTTTTTGTAAGGCATCTTTCTGGTAAATGTTAACACGGCGTTGTACAAATTAGCCATTAGAAATAAATAACGTCGTCATTATGTATTCAGTGTCCGTCTATATTTTTCATTTAAAAAAATTTTTATTGTCACGATATTACTGAATGGGTAGAATAATGCCTTTTGGAAAAGTAGTTATTATATCGCAGCGTAATACGGCATCGCATATATCGTACATATAGCGAAAAAAAATAAAAAAGTTAAAAAATGTTTATGATAAATTCTCACGTAGAAACTAGTAGATACTCTAACCCCCCAATTGATCCCTCAACAGTTGGACCCTCGAAATTATAATAATTACAAAATTATATTTTTTATACAATATTTTCCAATTTCAAACTTAAAAATCGACTTATACGTTGAAATATACTTTTGAAATCGACTTATACGATAATAAGTTGGTATGGATATCAAACGAACTTATTTACAAAGCCGATTTTTTTTAAATTTCTATGATATAGTATAAAGAAAAGTAATGTTACCATTGATTTATTTTTATTTTATTTGTTAGCGTTATAAACAGTCATTACAAGTTCATATATAACGGTGTTAGAGATAATCATATCATTGACCAATAAAATAACGACATAAAAATTTGAGACAATAATAAAAAGAAAAACAAACAAAACAATATACGTATGTAACGTAAACAGTTCTGAAAAAGTGCATCTACTCACTTAAATCTACAAAAAATGTATTTTCAAGGGTAATATATACTGTAACATTTTGAAGAGGTTATTCAATGCAAACTGCTGAAATCAAAAAAGAAAATGTAATGAAAATGAAAAAAAATGAAAATGAAAAAGAAAGATAAGGAATTAATGAAACATAAAGTTTTCCGTTGAATATTACTTTTTACGAATTTTATGAAGTTAGCAAGGTTCGTGTTAAACACGTCAATGTCTGTGCATAATCTATTGAAGGTGCTACAGTTTCTTCTTATAAACGCATTTTGAAGATAATTAACATTGCTCTTAGGAATATAAAATATGTCTGAAGATCGAGTAATTAATGCATTTCAATGAAAATATTTTAATATGGACACATGTTAGTATGGCCTCTATATCTGCATCTCGTGAAAAAAGCCGTATAAATTTCAGTTTTAAATTTCTAAATGACCAAATCATTTTGGATGCATAAGCTCATTTTATTCATAACCTCATTTTCAGTTTCCAATCTAATTTTCAGTCATAACCTCATTTTAATTTCACGACCGCATTTTCAATTCTCAATCTAATTTTCGGTTAGTAAGTTTGTAAACTTATCTTCAGTTCACAACCGCTTTTTCTGTTCACAACCACTACATATTCAGTTCACAACTTCGTTTTCAGTTCATAACCGCAGTTTGAGATGTAAAGCTTATAATATATTAAATCAACTACTAAACATAGTATCAGATATATTTTACGAACAAACAAAAGTGTCTGTTACGGGCGGCGTGGAATAGATTTTAGTATTATTCTGAGATCGATAAATTTTTGCACACTTGATTTTCAAAAGAGGAAGGTCACTGTCTATATCCGATTTCAAATTTTTAATCTTAAACCCGAGCAACGCTATTAATGATTATTTGAAAGTAATTCACGCAAAGAGCAGGTAAATTTCTTCCTTCCTTCAATTATCGGCAACCATCTTTCTAAGAAAGCTTTCTTATCTATTCGCATGTCAATTAGGCTTTAACGATTTAGCACACTTGCGTCATAAGGCTTTAATTTATCATTTAATCCTCTTTACAACACATCTTGGCCGATGAAGGCTCCTGCCTTACCTCAAATCTACTTACTTCTCAAATTCGTAGAATTAAATTATCCAACTTAATATTTAAACGGACAAATAAGTACTTATAGGAAAATACATATTATATGATATAAACGATTTTTTGGTTTACTGTTAATTATCTACTCTTAGTTTTATACACATAAAAATTATGTGTTATTTTACCATTATGAATTTTTTATCTGTATTCGTTTTCTCCGCCTTTTTTGTCACATGCTTTGCTCTTAAAAAGGTGTAAATGTAATAAATGATGAATTCTTGAAATAAAAACTTTATAGAATTTATATAACCATGTAATATTTGAAAATAAATATATTTGAAAAAATACATCTTTCAAAACGTACTCATGTTAAGGAAGAGCAATTTAAACCCTTCCACACACTTTTCCACAAATGGTTATCTAGTAAATCCACGCAATGTAAGTACACTATATAATAAGTATAATAAAAACAAAACAAAACAAGAACAAAACGTCAATCCACCAGAAACATAATGGGAAAATAATTTACCGACTCCAGATATTTTCATATCAGAGGTTCGGCTCTGATGAACTCCCAACTGGACCGATAAATCCTACTGATCCCTCAATATAATTATTTAAAAAAATCTTTCGTAATCCTTCATGTATTTAAAATAATTGACTTTTGCATTTTTATTTATAAATTCCTTGACAAATCTAATACGCCTAAATTTTGAATGAGAGAGCTAGGTATAATGCCAGTAGCCGAAATAACAAATGGTAATTTTTTTTTATTCTGATAATGCCAAATTCTTTCCTAAATCTGTATATTTTCTAATTTTTTCAGAATATTACAGGAATTTGGAATAGCGACTTCAATGATATAAGTTATTTTTTAAATTTTGTCAAGTAAAACTATATCGGGTCTATTATGATTAATTGTTCTGTCTGTTAATATTGTTTTATCGTAATAAATTTTATGAAATTCATTTTCTAAAAATGAATTTGGTTCATATTCACAATATGGTCATTACGGCAGTCGATCACGTTATGTTTAATTACCAAACTTTAGTGAATTATTTTTAAAACTTGATTGTGCCTTAATGAATAATCGGACGGCGCTAATTCAGATAATCCCGATAACATAAACATTTTCTACATAAATCATCAATTTTATTTGTATCTTTGATGATATGCTTCCTATAATTTTTAGTATTAATGACTCTATCTTGAATGGCAAGCATAAAGCCTTCTATTTTATTTTTACGGTGCTCCAGATTTTATGTCCGGGTTGAATCTTTCCCAAATGAAAGACTAAACCCTTCCACACACTTTTCCACAAATGAATATCTAGTAAATTAACGCAATGTAAGTGCACTATATAAGAATAAAACAATACAAGAACAATACGTCAATCCACCAGAAACATAATGGGAAAATATTTCACCGACTCCAGATATTTTCATATCAGAGGGTTCGGCTCTGATGAAATCCTAACTGGTCCGATAAATCCTACTGATCCCTCAATTTAAATATTTAAAAAATCTTTCGTAATCCTACATGTATTTAAAATGACCGACTTTTGCATTTTTATGTACAAATTTTTTGACAAATCTAATACGCCTAAATTTTGAATGAGAGAGCTAGGTATAATGCCAGTAGCCGAAATAACAAATGGTAATATTTTTATAGTCTGAGAATGCCAAATTCTTTTAATTTCATTTCCTAAATCTGTATATTTTCTAATTTTTTCAGAAACAGTTTTCTGAATATTACAAGAATTTGGAATAGCGACATCAAGGATATAAGTTATTTTCTTAATTTTGTCATGTAAAACTATATCGGGTCTATTATGACTAATTGTTCTGTCTGTCAGAATAGTTTTATCATAATAAATTTTATAAAATTCATTTTCTAAAAATGAATTTGGTTCATATTCATAATATGGTACATTACGGCAGTCAATCAAGTTATGTTTAATTACCAAACTTTGGTGAATTATTTTTAAAACTTGATTGTGCCTAAATGTATACTCGGACGGCGCTAATACAGAACATCCCGATATAATATGTTCTATAGTTTCCGGATAAGCCAAACATTTTCTACATAAATCATCAATTTGATTTGCATCTTTGATGATATGCTTCCTATAATTTTTAGTATTAATGACTCTATCTTGTATGGCAAGCATAAAGCCTTCTATTTCTGCGCTCAACTCTCCAATACTCAACCATTTGTTTGACGAAAATTTGTCAACATATGTTTGGTTGAGATAATTGAAGTGTTTTGCGTGAAGAATTTTATTAGACCAGGAATCTAATAATTCCTGGTTGGTATTTATAAGAATGCTGGCATTCTCGTCGTATAAATTTAATGGTGAAATATTTCTATCTGCCTTGCAAATTATTTTGTGCATTTCTGAACTATCAGCTTTCCTATGGAAAAAATTTCTTAGCATTTCTACCTGATTTTGTTTTAAAGATGTTATTTTGACTATACCTCTACCTCCTAAATTTCTGGGTAAATTAATACGTTCTATAGCTGAATTTGGATGATGGGAATGAAATTTTGTTAATGTAGTTCTAATTAATCGTTCTAAGCTATCTAAATCTGTATTAGACCATTTAATTATGCCAAATGAGTAAGTTAATAGAGGTATTGCCCAAGTATTTATCGCCTTTACTAAATTTTTAGCAGATAGATTGCATTTCAAAATTTTTCTGATCCTAGTTTTAAATTTAATCCTAATATCATTTTTAATACTAGTATGATCTAATCTATTTGATTGCGGATATCCTAAATATTTATAAACCTCACCCCCTTTCATACTTTCAATTTTGAAATTTCTAAATATACCCTCGTCTCCATCTACAATTTTACCTTTCTCTATATGGATCGTTCTACATTTATCTAAACCAAAAGTCATTTTAATATCATCTGAAAAAATTTTAACTACTTTAATCATTTTCTCTAAATTTGGTTCAGAATTCGAATATAATTTTAAATCATCCATAAATAATAAATGAGAAATTATATTTCTCTCTCTAGTATTACCTTTAATTTTTATTCCAAACTTGCTTTTAATTAACATTTTAAATAGAGGATTTAATGCTAAGCAAAACCAAAGAGGACTCAATGAGTCTCCTTGAAAAATCCCTCTTTTTATTGAAATGCCCGGTACTATAATTTTCTTATCTTTCAAATTCAAAAGCAAATCGGTATTCCAAAATGCCATAATTTTTTCCAAAAAGCTAATAATAATTGGGTTAATTTTGTATATATTTAAAACTTTTATCAGCCACGAGTGCGGGACACTATCATAAGCCTTTTGGTAATCTATATAACAAATATGTAAATTACGTTTTTGGGTTTGAATCTGTTTTAGAATTACAGAATCAATAACTAATTGTTCTTTACATCCCATATGTTTTCTGCGACAACCTTTTTGTTGTTCAGATAAAACATTTTTTTCATCTAATTATTATTATTAGATGAAAAAAATGTTTTATCTGAACAACAAAAAGGTTGTCGCAATTTAATATTTAATAGTATTTATTATTATTATTGGTGATTTTGTATTAGTGATCGACGAACCGCTGGATGCAATCCCTTAGGGAGTCTCACAGTTGTTACAATTTTCTGTCTTGTCTATGGTAAGTAATAAGATAGAGCTAACATAAAATATATTTGTACAGCGACCTTGAGGTGATTATTAATAATAATAATAATAATATTTTATTTTGGGATGCAGGAGATGAAGCAATCCCACACGACCCATATAGTTATACATATTTATACGGTAAATTCTGAATTCGGTTAATTTTAAAGAAAAGAAACAATAATCGTAGCTATAGAAATAAAAATAAACCCACAAACACACTTATTTATAGCATATAGACCTGGAGAGAGGTACCTTGACTCAAATTACCGAATGTATTAAATATAAACTAATTTCTTAAGGCATCTAAATAAATCTATTTATAACTGAACCGGCGTTGACTATTTTAATCACAACACAAAAGAAATAATATAAAATTTCGTTAGTTTTAAACAAGCCGTTGAGCGTTGGCTCGTTTCAGTCTGCATAGCAGCGTTCAATTATTAGTAATCCTATTATCAAGAACCTGAGCCGAGCTTTGGTTTTCGATTATTTTGCAACGAGCAACACTCAACACTACTTATAAGTGCTAGATGCTTGGAACGGCGAGGTTGTTGTAATCTGCTCCAAAGCTCTCTAATGTATTACGAACGATACCCTGGACAAGAGCTTCTCGATGGATATCCATTAACCGTTGTTAATTATATACGGGATATGGTAGATTTAATTTGCTGTTAATTAAGTGAGAAAGCAAGATCAAACTCTTCGAGTATATACTGTATTCTATTCATGGTTTTAGTAGAGTTAGTGCTTTTTTGGGGGTTTGGTCCTAACTTTGTTCATAGTTCTTTAGTTGTCAGAAAACGTAATAATAAATCTATATTAATTTAGCGCAAAGCATCAATTAGAGTTGGGTTGTTTTCCAGTTTCTTATCTTTATCTAGTACCTATTAAATGATAATATATGTAAATTATTTAAGAATAATGACAAAACTCAGTTTTTTAGCATTTTTTCCCATTCCAGTACAAAATTATTTACCAAAGTAAAAATTCTTTCTTAACAGAAATATAAGTAATCAATGATTCTTTCAGAGTAAAGGTATCATATTTATTTAAGTATTAAACTAGGTGAAGTCTCGCATTGCCAGCGCATCGCGCAAAGTTTTTCGAATTCAGATGCATATAGTTATTTTTTGTTGTTGTTTTAAACGTCAAGCGTGCAAAATTTCATCAAGATATATAAACATTCATGAGATGGTTTTTCTAAATCGCATTCAGACGGTGACTAATCTCTTATTTTGAAAATCAAGGACGCATTTCATATATCTCGTTTATCTTAGATCTGTGTAAAAAAACATAAGCACAGACACTCTTCTTTAGAAGATAGATGGATAGGTAGGTAAGTAAATTTGAAAAATAGTTCATTTGTTGTTTTCGATCGATAGATCATTGAAATTTGAATTGATTAACATTGATGGTTTGGTTTTATGTATAGTAAAAAAAAATGGTTTAACTACCTACACAAAAAAGCTTAATATAATACTCAGTGACTTAATTATTACCGTTGGTTTCACATATATCTGTGTTTCTCCAAGTGCATAATTTAATATTTGTTTTGAGCAATCTTAATTATCACTAAAGATAATACAAGTTCATTTGTAAACTAGCACTTTCATGTTTTTTTTCCCTTCGTATAGAAGCTCCAACAGCAAGCATAAAAAATTAGCTTATAAAAGTCATTAAAAGCATTGAAAAATAAATAATAAAATATTTTTCCTTAAGCAACAAAGTTTTTAAGAGACAAAACCATTTAATTACGGACACTTTAATGTACCGTCTGCCTTTTAGTAACCGGAAGCCGCTAACAATCCTTGCTTGTAAAGAATCCTGTCGACAATGGTCAATTTCCGCCTGGCACAAGAGGCTTTGAATCGAGAAGCCTGTGAAGCCTTGATATACCATTTTCCGGGAATAAAATAATGCTATGAGAGTTTCATCTTTGTTTTCCCAGTGCATTATTTATACTGATACGTTCATCTCGTCATAAATATTTTTCTCCCCTTGTACCCCAAATATAGAGATACAATTTCTCTGGACGAACCATGATTCCTTTGTGTGCGTTTTTGATCAAAATTATTTGATAAATTATTTAATTTTTTTTTAATAAGGCAGTCAAGTAAATCTAAATTCTTGATATTTGACGAAACATATTTTATCATAGTGTCATTCTCAAACCATCCCAGTATGTGTTAATATAACAAAAGACCCTTAAAATGGGGCACAAACACGGTACCTACATTAAATAGAGATATCAAGTTCTTACTTTTAAAAAAAATCTAATACTGTTCCTCCGGTTCTGCTAGAGAAACTAACGAGATATTGCCTCAGATTAAAGTTCCCATTGGCAAAGGAAAAGCTTTTACTAGGCGTGCTTGGAAAAATACCAAAAGAGATTTTGTAATGAAAATTAAATTTGAGTTAAAATATCATTTTATGAAATGAAATTTTATTTGATTACAAATCAAGTAGAACCTATAATCGATTATTATTTTTTGGATATCTGGAAAACAAATCTATTTATGTTTGAATACCGCACAAAATTTGAGAGACCCTTGGGGTGATTTCTCACAAAAACAGCGCTATACAAATTATTCAATTATTAATATTTTCATTATTAAGAGTCTCAATTGCCCGGAGCCATCCCTAATCGGGGGTATTGATAACGGGAAAGGTAGGGAAAAGAGTAAGTTTGGGAATTACCTGGCTACCAGACATTAAATACGGCTAAACCCTTCTCAGCTAATCAATGTTGCTTACACTTCAGGGCGATACTAAGCTGAAAGTATCTGCCACTGGAACGTGCTGCAAATGCTTTATATTAAATTCATTTGTATTAAATATCTTACATATTTCGAAAGTGATTATAACACAATTATTCGAAATTCCCGCTACAGTTCGAACCTGCAGGTTCTAGACGTAAGAATTTGACCACTATTTACATTACATTGGTTATTATAAGTCGTGGGAAATAGTCATGAACATGTGTTTTTTATTTGTTAGGTACCTACTTAAATCTATATAAAATACAACAGACAATTCTTTGTAAAAGAGTGACGAAAAGTAACAAATCATATTTAAATATAAAATATTTTCCAAACCGAAATCATTTTGTACTGAAAACCAACATTGGCGAAGGTATGTCTTTTACATTTATATTCGTTGAACACATTTTCCTTTGCACAAAAGAGCCTTTACCATGTGCAAAGATTGCGTTACGTACGTAAAATATCCTGTAAAAGGCACCTTTTGTTTTTAGATCAAAACAAGGATCTCATCCCAGACAGGATGTACCTACCGGAAACTAGCGCCAGAGCCTGGGACATGAGAACTAGCTGCAGCGAAGGCTTAAGATGGATCGATTCTGGACACGGGGCATAGTTTGCAATCTGAGACCTGAACGTTTTCCTGGGAGAGACGCCGACAATGAATTCCATAACAGGTATCAGGAAACTACAGTGTGTCTATATTATTACAAAGAGGCTTTGTAAATTGTTTATTATGGAAAGCTTGGTTTATTGTATGAGTAGCAAGTCAATTTTGGCCAAACAATCTTTAACAGAATATTAATTAAAACATATTTATCAATTTTAGAAGAGGTATGGAATAAAAACGTGTATTTACGAATCGAAAAAAAAATAAATACAACTAAAAAAGTGTCAGAACAGTCCTAAGTACTTACACAAATTAGAGGCTGGTCTTTTTCGCATTAAGAATGAAAGTGTAATAAGTTGTTAATTACTAAATTATCATATAATAGCATGGTGGTTAGTGGGGTGAAATAATAACGTACAACGAATGATGTTTTATTATAAAACAAAATATTTTTGCGTACCCACAACTTGTATCTTTATTAGGGCGATATTAAAACAAATATTTATAAGCCCTCTTGAACACAGGTGGGTTAAAAAACCAGTTCAAAGTAATTGAGTTATTAGTATCTTTTACGTATTTGGTGACGTCGCTAATGCAGAGTTTGTGGATATAAAATAATATTAAGACTAATTGTTTTATTTGCTTAATTTTTTGTTACAAAAATCGAGATTAAGATATCCGTACTGGGAACTTGTTTGCTTTTTACATTAAAAATGAATAATTTGCGGTTGCTGAATGAATTATATACATCATAATGTTATGAATTATTTTTAATGCGTTTTGATGGATTTTATTCCCGTCTGTGTTTGGTGTTAGTGAGTTCTTTTCTAGATCTCCAGAGTTTTAATTTTTTATTGTAATTTTTGGAGGAGAATGGGATTTTGTTGTAGAGATTAGTACCATTGTGTATGAAGGTTTTTGGTGTCCCAATGTTGTATTCTTGGTTGCTTGTCAGATATGTTTTTGACCGTGAGATCTAGTTTTTCTAATGTGCGTGATGGTTGTTTTACAATTATGAATCTATAGGAGTGTTGTTTTAGTATACAGTTGTATTCACACAATAAAATATTATTTCAAATTAACCTTCGTTTTATCGTCATTTGGCAGACCGCCTGCAAATTTAATCTTATACAGCAATAATTTAGCGTAATCACAAATATTTAATGAACTTTTGTTGCTTTATTTATATATTTATTTATTTATAAAATACATGTTACATATATATAAAGCACACTGTCAATTCTGATTATTTTTGGTCCCAAGATAAATTCCCGGTTGAATTTGAAAATTATTGAAATATTTAAAGATTATTATTTTGCTTTCACTTTTATCAAGTGTAATTTTTTATTTACATTAACTCCACACAGGGTGCCCTGAGGAAAATAACCTCCCAAAACTAAAATAATATACCTAATATAAATCTAGCAACTGCGAGTAGGTATGTAAATTTTGATTCAAATGAAAAGCATTGCCTCAAGGGATGAAACTCCACAAAAATAATTTACCTTTCTCTCGGTATTCCGGTACAAGAAAATAAATCTATTCTTAAAACATTCCTTTACAAAGGGTCTCAAAAGCCTACATTATTTTGTAAATGAAACATCAAATAAAAGAAAATTATGTAGGCAGTCCTTATAATAAACCCACCTTTTCTTGTTCGTTCGTCTTAATGATATTGCCTGAGTGGAAAAAGAATGCAGTCCGCAGCGAAAATAAAATAATTTGACATTTTCGAACGGCTCGTGCTAAATTATTTAGGAAAAAATATGCTCAGTCATTCAAGAAGCACTTTCCGAAAGCCGTTTAAATATTATGGGAAATAATTTATGTTTGTGAGTAGGTATGAAGCATTCCCGTTCAATCTTGAGAGCTACCATAAAGAAATGGTATTATTTTTTAGCGCGATATCTCAAAAGTGTCCTAACTGCTCGGGACCAGTGAAACTATGACGTCAATATTGCAGGATTTAGGATTTATTTAAGGATTTTTTTGTGGCTGACACAAGCCGAGGAAGGAAAGGGCAAAATTTATTTTTTTCTTAATAATGCATAATTTTGTTTACATGTATAGAAAAAAACATAATATGAAATTTAAGTTGAGTATAAAAGAAAGATGTAGAAAATTGTCTTAGTCCTCCTTACTGGGAGATCCTGTGCTGAGAGACTTGGTTTTGAAAAAAGGGTATTTAGCGACTTCTTTGATAAAACTTCTCGTATTGGTTTTTTTAATAACTTTTGTGACAATGTTTTTAGGCGTAGATATAGTTATGTTTTACCTGGTTATTCCGACGAAGTGCATAGATATTGCTCCCTTGCGCCATAGGGGTGATTTTTCACAAAAACGGCTCTATACAAGTCAAATTATTATTATTTTTATTTTTTTATTAAGTGCATTATTTATTGTTGTTTTAATTTATAAAATATGCGACACTAAAAGAACGAAGTCGTTTAAAAAAAATTAATAGAAAACTTTGGGCAGTACTAGCTGGTATTTACTATATTGTTAAATTAAAAAAAGATCATTCTGTTTGACCTTAAATCTAAAATTTAGTTTTGTACAATGACACCAACGTAGGTGTGCCTCTAATTGTTGAATCTTTTGCCGACCTTTAGATTCTCTGCTTATAAGATGATTAATAATAAAATTGGAGACACCTTATTTTGTTACTTTCTTAAACAAGCTCCAAAAATAGAATTCATTTTGGCTCTCGAGTATGTGATAAACCCCCCCCCCTACGAAGTAATAGTAGTAAAACCTTCACTTGATTTCCGAATGCTGCTACATTGCTACAGCTACCCCGCTCAATTAAAACTCGTAGCTCGCCCGTTCTCGCGTCTCTCCCCTGCATTTCTTTTGCAGCGCCTTTTCAACCCCATCACGTAATACTTTTATGCAAACGTGACGAGATGCTCTCAATTAATCAATTGTAATTAACCCCACAACGTTGTGTACTTTTTTGTTTTAGTGGTTTGGTATAGTTAATCCAATTTAATTAATAATTTATTTGTGGTAAACCCTTGTTCTTTTAGGTATGGCGTGTTACAATTTGCAAGGCTTCGAATAACAATGACTGAGTCTGACTAGCTTGAAAATTAACTAATTATCTATCTATATTCATCCAGCTTCCTCCCCTAGCACCTGTTATACACCTACGCTCATCGACGACTAATTTTATTGAAGCAATCTGCATTTTCCCTCCTAGCATCTAGTATATAAATTTACATTCAAACGGCGAATTGAGAAGATCCTACCTTTCGATGCGATGTCACGTACTCTCTGCAGCTCTATAAAATGCTATCATGAAAATAATTTGACATTTATGTACATTCTAACAAAAGAATTACACTCAGGCAGTACGGAGTGCAATAATTCTACACTTACAGTGCTAGATGCAGTTTGTTAGTTAGCTAGCTTGTTTTATTTTGTTAATTTGACTCTACGGGTAGGTATTTTGGATTAACATGAGACAGAACATGTGCTGTTTAAATAATTGGACTCCTCCATAGCCCAACTGATAAGGTGATGGTCATAGACCGCCGAATCAGCTTCCAATTCCAACGCCTCCGGAGAATGTTAAGGTCGCAAGCGACGAATGAAAATCGACATGTTTTGCCTTCTGTCGGGAAAGGGTTTGATGTGTGTTTCTGGATCATAGAGTGATAATGGGAATAATATCGACCACTACGCCGCCAAATTATAAATATGTTGATGATGATGATGAGAGGTCATCTCATACCGTTTGATATGAGGGTCTGCTCCGATTAATGGTGTGATAGCCGATGTCAGGAACTGTTCAGGAAATGTGTGGGTGGCACGAGGTTTTGGATCGTGACATCCTACTCTGGATTGATGATGATGGTGATGATTTTGAAGTTCTTCAGCATGCCGATGACTTGAGTTCCATTAACTCCTAAAGCATCGGCATAAACATTAAACCGAAGTTGATTAGACAATCGGCAATGTCAGGAGATCGGTGGGGCCGCTCTCTCCTCTGATCTGGCGATGTATGAATTTAATTAAGGAAGATTTTGATGTCACCGATCCTCGCCTTGGCAGTCACTCATGTCCTCAATAGTCCCGTTCTCCGTCCAGCACGCCGCCTCGAACCAGTAGAAAAAATGATTACGTTTTTCCTAGGCACGCTACAGAAACGTGCGCCAGCCTGCAATCGCGATGGTCATCGGTATTTGATTTGAATGAAAAATACGTCCCCTCGCATAACATACACAAGCGTAACGTGGGACCTTCCCCAAAATGTCACGGGCATATGCTCTACGATAGGCGTACCCCAACCTCAAACTCAAATATCAGCTCAAAGAAAGAAATGTCAAGCTCGGCTTCCAGGGTGCTGGGTCCAAGAATGAAAGGCACCAGGTCGTGAATCTGGCTTCCTTCCCTTCTATTTTCCCGGCTGCCCTTTCGTCCAGAGTACATTCCCACCCTGATGCTGGATGATCCCTATTCCTATTGTGAGGGAGTTAAGAGAACTTTTGCTACTTATGTAGGTGGATATAACGCATTACGCTTAAAATATGAATACCTACTGACGGCTTCATTCAACCGACAATGTGAAAGTTTTTGGCTAAATCGAATATCGAAGGAAATATACCTACCTAAGCGTAAACCAAAAGTAGTTAAGAAAACTTATCCGGATTCCAACAAAGAACCGCCGATCGGTTGCCAAACGATTCCATATGTCATGTTCCCTTCGTTCCGACGACAAGGCAGACCCCACACGAGCGTAACCTAAAAGGTAGTGAAGCCCACGCAAATTTCGTCACTTCGTTTCCCCCATGACGAAGGTAGTCCGGCCAGATCGTAATCTTCGTCCTGCATCAAACTGGCCTCCCGCGACGACAACTTTTATCCGCTGGTACCTCGGAGCGGCGGTAGAGGGAGGGCGAAATGGGTGCACGTCCTTTGTTCTCCTGAAGTCCCCCAATGCCTTAGTGACGTACATACGTCGACATCATGGAATGGCTCCGGCCACGCTTCCAATCCAGTCTAGAGCGGGTACGAGATCCACGTTACCGAGATGTGATCACAAGGGATTCCAATTTGCTCGGACCAGACACGACCATCGCTTACTTCGCCTCCACATTAGGAAAATAGTGTAAGCCCACCTGCATTTCGATCACATCGCCCCCGATAAAGTCGCGTGAGATACTTCCTCATGGTGAAATAGGAAAGCCGGACCCGTTAATTCATTCGACAACCGCCGTCCATTCTCGAGTCGTAACCCGCTCAATTAAGTTTGAAGAAAAGGAGTTTGTTAATTAAGTAGGTGGATATAGCGCATCACGCTAAAATGTGAATACCTACCGACGGCTGCATTCAACCGACAATATGAAAGTTTTTTGCTAAGTCGAAAGAAATATACCTAAACGTGAACCAAAGGTGATTATATGATAAATTATCGAACCAAGTTTATGCAAAGTCCTATGTAGTAGACTTGTTGTGATACCTAAAATTTGGAATAAGGTGTGGGAAACTTTTGGAATGGGAATTTAATTATGTCAGATTTTGTTAGTAAGCAAAGATGCCCATGCTACGCACCATTCTATAAACTGTTAAATTACCCAATGCCTTTTCAAAAACCCTTTCCTAAATATAGTCCCCTAGCTACGTTTAAAAATATTATTACGAAACTCGTAAATAATAATTAACACCTCCAAGGCGCTTTACAAATTAATTTATACCTACATTCTATACCTATGTATTTTGGTACCCGTTATGTATTGGAGAATACCCAGTAACCTAATTTTCTAGATCACCAACAAAGCACTTTTAAAGGGTTTTATTATTGTTTTGTGGTTTCAAAATCCCGTCTTTTAAATGAAGTCTCTCGTCTAAGATTTATTGCCCGAAAGCGCACTTTGTGCTTCAAATGCTATTTTAGTCCATTGAACCCCAAATTATTATTTTTACAACGGTCTCGTCTCAAGAATAACTTCACCCAACAAAGGTACTTGCTAGCCGGTCAACCCGGAAACGTGCAAAGCTCCGCTCGACTTAAAAAAAAGGTCCTAGATTCCTAAGGCTTGTATATAAACCCTAATTGACTCTTTCCTGCAAGGCCCGTACTAAATATGTTAATAATTTTATACAAACTTACCAAATTCGCCTTGTTGCACAAAATAATTTCACAAATCAATTCACTACAATAATATTTAATTCAAACAAGCACTTATAAACCACAACCCGTCATGCAGTTATTTATTCCAAGATGCAGCCGTCAAACACAATTCTCGCGTAGATTTCTTTTTTTAAATTTCACCCTGACCCTGATAGACGCCCCGAAAGTACGTCCCGACCGCCTCAATTTACAAATTATATTATTTAACTTCACCGATATGAACTCGCAAGCCTCGATCTCTGACTTCCCTATTCGCGTGGACTCTTTTTGTTTAATAAAACGGAATTTCCTTTGTTTAATTAAAATGATTTAGAAGCACCGAGCTGGTCTCCTCGCGACTCTCAGAACTTGACGATCTTAATTCTCAACAGGATCTCTCCCTGACTGTCCTCTAACACTTCCCTGCCCCGACTTCCTTTATTATTATATATAACTATCTGAATTATTCCCGGTTTACGCGCACCAAATTATTATTCTGCCGTTTATCAAAACTCGATGATTTTTATCCCGTCTGCGCGGCCCTAGGTTCCTTCCCTGACTGTCCTCTAACACTTCCCTGCCCCGACTCCCACCCATCTCCTTGTGTGGTTTCAATAATTTATTAGTCACTTTTTTTCAAATCTTAAGTGATAAGCACATCTCCCAATATGCATATCTCAATCGTTTAATCGTGTTCTGTCACATAATAACTATTATTTCAGAGAATTTTGTGTAGAAACCATGTTCGTTATTTTTTGTGGTGTAAACTAATTTCGTCTGCGCCGGAGTCATAAACTATCCCAATAACGCTTAAAAGAAGAGCTCAGTGGCGTACTTCAATTCACTACACATCCTAATTACTTGCGTCGACTTTATTGGTTATATAATAACATTATATAAGCATTGTCTGTACACGTTTTCGTTCTTTCTGCGTGCGTCACTATTTAACGAATTCTGCAATCTTATTTTGACAAATATGTTAAATATTTTAACCCCTAATCGGCGCGTCGCGCTAGTATATTTAAATACACCAACGAGCAATCCTTATTGACTAATTTTCAATTTTCCTACTGCCATAGAAAATTCACCAGATAATTGTTTCGTAAATCCAATCTGCTCGCGTTAAAGTCAGTCACCACTCGGGCAAATATCCATCGGCCGCCCCTGACTTGATAATGAACCTGAAATATCCATTAGGATTCCTCCTCCAACCAAAGTATTTTGGCACACGTGTTTTTCCTAGTAATGGCCCGGTTTCATAAATCACCCTTAAGAGTTGGAACAGAGAATTGTATTCTGAAACCATACCCTGTTACAAAATTAAATATATTTCTAAATCGATCTCTCAATTTTAAAAGAATTATTTCGTAGGCCTAAAGGCGAGATCATCACAAGTATTATCTATTACATACGTGCTCACGACAAAACGTGCTTTGGGAATTGACACAAGAGACAAAAAATTTCTGTTTTATTAATTAATTTGTATTATCTCAAAATATATTTTCAGTTATCAATAAATGAAAATTTGTTGCAATATTATTATCCAATTAAAATAGATATCTTCTTCTTCTTCGATGGCGCTACAGCCCATATCGAGCTTTGGCCTCCTGCAACAGTCGCTTCTCGCTTCCAACTCCTCCTGTCCTTAGCGGCTGACCTCCAATTTGGTACCTGCAGTAGCTGTGCTGCATCTCCTCTTACCTCGTCTTCCCACCTCAGTCTGGGTCTTCCCACTTTTCTCTTTCCACCTGGGTGTCCAGTAAAAATTCTTTTTGGGACGCGTGTATCCGGCATTCTCTGTACATGCCCAGTCCATCTCAGATTGAGGAGTCTTATGTGTGCTGAGATGCTAGAGGCCTAATATATATCATACAATTCTGTATTGTGCCGAACGCGCCACTGTTCACCCTCTTTCACGGGTCCACATATTCTTCTCAGCACTTTTCTTTCAAAAGTATCCAGCATTTCAGCCATCTTTACCGTCAGTGTCAGCGCCTCACATCCATATGCCAATACAGTTCTAACAATGGTCTTATATATGGTTATTTTGGTTTTTCTGAGGACACTACGTGACTTAAACACTGGCAGCAAAGAGAAGTATGTTTTGTTGGCTGCTGTGGTTCTCCTTCTGATTTCTGCTGGATCCTCATTGTTCTCTGTCAGACTGGAGCCCAGGTAGGTGAATTGATGGACCACTTCGTATGAATAGTTGTCTTTAAATTGTGCACTACTTCTTCTTCTGTGTGAAGGGTTCCTGCTCTGTACCATTATTTTCGTTTTGTCAACATTAACCCGCAGTCCTTCATCACGTACCGCTGTTTCTTAAGCGTCGAAGACTTCCTTAATGGCTGAAATTGATCTTCCGACAATGTAAATGTCATCCGCATATCCAACAACTTGACTGCTCTTGAAACAACTATTGGAGCCAGTGTCTATTAGCTTTTTTTTCTTACTACATGTTCGAGCACAATGTTGAAGAGAGTGGGAGCCAGACCGTCCCCCTGTTTTAGTCCCTGCGATTCTGTGAATTTTTCCGACAATTCCCCGTCTATTTTGACCTAACATCTTGAGTCCTTGTGGCTTTGATAAGCCTAACCAATTTAGGTGGAATCTATATACACTCCCGATCTATGTTATCATATGCTTGCTTGAAATCTATGAATAGTTGGTGTATACCTATATCACACTCCTAGCACTTTGCCAAAATCTGTCTGACGGTGAACAGTGGGTCTGTTGTGGATCTACCGGTGTGGAAGCCTGCCTGATACTCTCCCAGTAGGTTTTCTGAGTACTTATCAATTCTTTGTTTCAGTATCATGGTTTAGATTTTATATGCTGTGCATAGAAGTGATATGCCTCTATGATTTTCGCATTTTAGTTTGTCACCTTTTTTGTGAATTGGACATATTATGCTTATTTGCCATTCCTCTGGGATTTTTTCCAAGGTCCATATTTTTGTTATTAAATTATGTAGCAGATTTTTCAGGTGTTCATTTCCATATTTGAAAAGCTCCGCCTGTAGGTTGTCTTTCCCATGTGACTTGTTGTTTTTAAGTCTCTTTAGTGCAGCATTTATTTCTGGCATTATTGGTGAATTCGCTGATTCTTCATTACTTGATTCAGTGGGGATGTTAGTAGGCTGGCTTCTCAGGTCTCTATTAGGGTTGAGAAGTTTATAGAAGTAGTTTTCCACTAGTAGTTTTTTTTAAATTAGATACCTACCACCACATTTTTTTTATTAAAATATTTTTTTAAGCGTCATTAAAAATCTTTATAAAGTTTTGGGATAACGTTTCTGACTGCCTTAAAGTGTGCAACATCAGGGTAGTAATTGACAGTATCAGACTGTCTGACACTTTGGCTAAAATCAAGTTATAGTTCCTTAAAACAAAGGAATATTTTTGTACAATATTTAAAGAACTTTCCAAAATTCATGCATTTTCTCACTAAATACGAAATTAAAAAATAAATATTTATTTTATTTTATTAGAACTCAAACTATCGCAGACTCCTGAAAATTCACAGAATAATCTGAATCTTGAGAATCAGTTCCAATTTTGAAAACACCAATGGAAATAATTTTCTTTTCAAATATTATATTAAAGGTGGATACATACTTTATTGCTTGTCTGAATTCGTCATACAACCGATTCCAATTTACAAAAGACATCCAAATTCACGCAGGAAAATTTTACGCATAGCAAACAACCGAAGTTAGATTTTTTGTAATAATTAAGTAATACAATTTAAAAATTTCAATTGGCAAAATAAATAAAAATTCTACCGTTTTGTATTTATTATGGATATTGCGGGATTTTATGGAATTTGTGCAGTGTTTTGAAATCCACTTTTTTACGACGAACTTTACTAAAAGAAAAGAAAAATATAAATGAGAAATACATAACTACAATGCTTCTAAGTGAGATATTATTATTCAAGATATGCTTCCTTCTTACTTCAAATTTAACTGCAATTGCTGCTATATAATATAAGTAATCCTTTTAATTTAATAATCCGAACAATGTAATAAGATCCCCCAAGTTTCTCTGGCAATCACACCATTAAACGGATGCCAGCCTCAACAACCATCTCGGGATCAATCCCCTATCATTAATTAATATCAGGAATCCTATTGTGATTGACACACCATCATTCCCCAGTTCCCCAGACACAATGGGAAGCAGACCTTGGCTCTAGACTCTAGACCAGGCAAAACAAGGCCGAGGGACAATGAATCGTGAATAATGAATCAGTACAATTGACGGGTCCTCGATACAAAACAATAATAATATGTTTATATTCAAATAATAATGATTATCACTGGAGCTTAGCTTAGCATGCCAATTTGGAGAGTGGTGTCAAAGTTATGTTTGAAGGCCTTTTTTTTTAAATGTGTATTTCATAATTCTATAGGCAGCAAACGATTGGTTGCCTTACAATTAAAAATTATAGATATTTTGTAAAGGTATGTGGATCGTTCTTCTTTTTAACATATATAAATTTGTCTCCACCAGAGATTGGAGAAAAATTCAACAGAATAACCAATATTATTGTTTTATAATTACTTTTAAATCTACTATATACTAAAGACGTAACGACTGTGTGCGTTTAAAAAAAATTGTGTTTATATTTTTGTAGTAAAAATTACGTGACAGAGTTTTTACTCCTCGGGAAAGAAGTGTATTTCATGCAAATCAAAGTTGTCTCCTACCACCGCGACTTGCATATATTCTATAATGTTAAAAAAAATATATATGACGACATAAAATATAAAACTATTTTTAAACTCCATAGGTATAACCTATCAAGTAACTGCGATTGATTTTTTTATATGATGTTTAATAAAATATTTTTTTAAATCTCAAAAACTTGTCTCCTACAACTTTTATGTCGTACGTCAACTCTGTCACGTGGGTTGTCATTCGAAATAGGTATACACGCAGCTTGTGTTTGTCACCTACGATAGAAATTTTAGGCCTCCTTCACTCCTTGCTACAATTTCCCCTCTGAGATCCAGAGAGAATTCATTTATAGTAAAAACAAGTGTGACGGAGGGGTCAAAATGTGACAGATTGGTAAAAGTTATGTATGTTAAAAAGAATAACAACCCATTTCATAGGCAATGTTCAGTATTTTCACCAGATTACAATTCTAATAGATTTCTTTAGAGTTAATGTTAAAAAATCTGAATTGCGACAGAAAAAATCTACGCTCAATGAAAAATTCTAATTTATTTTAATTTTTAACTTAATGAGCAAAGCCTCAAAATTATGATATTTTATTTAATAAGGACAACATAAGCAAAACTATATCGAAAATCTGAAAAAGAAAAATCAGAAAAAGATACGGACACATCTAGGACAAAGAACCCAGGACCCACTACCAACTCACCTTAGTTTCCCTATCCAATTCTGTCGTATTTAACTGTATCATACTTCGACTGAAAACTACTAACATTTTCTTAACGTATATTTTTGTTGGAGGCTAACTTTATATCATATGATTGTACTAGATGTGTCCTAGATATGATTGGTCCAAGATATCGTATCTTATCTTGATTTTTCTGTTTCAGATAAAATGAAAAATTCTAACATTGTCGTGGAAAACCGCTTTGCATCTCTTTCTTGTTTTCATGTTAAATGGTTTGTATTTAAACCCTAATAATGTGTATTTAATTATTTTTCATTTTACGTTGAAAATCAAAGTATATTGATCCTCCATTTACTTTGATTATATAGAGATAAAATGATACGGGTTCATTATTTCAAAAAGCATCCTTGTAGATAATATTGCCCCGAGGGAATTCTGTGGACCTCTTGTCCAAAGAAAATAGAAGGGATTACATGAAAAACATCAATTTCTAAGGGTCAAGAGATGAAGGGCTTATTACCTATTGTGGCTTAGAAACTCTTAGAATATTGTCATAAAAAGATGTGAAATCATGAATATGTTTTTGAATTCCGACGTCAACAAAATCTTGTGATTTTCCACCCCTTGTGTTTGCCCTGTGGTAAAATGACGAGTACAAGAACAATAATACAAGAGTTCGTTAGTTGTTGGCTTGGATATTTCTTAGAATTTTTTTTTCTGTGCTTGCACATAAAGTTTACAGGTAAATAGATGACAAATACAAGTAAAACAAAAGTTGTTCATAATAAAATAAAAAAAACATGGTAGCGGAGTGTAAAGTAATCCGAATCTTTATGTAAATCAGGGCCGGCCAACTCCTGGCCTGTTATCGTTAAAGTTTCTACAATTACACGAAAAAATGCATGGATTCTGCTGTCTGTTTATCTTTCCCGCGCATAATAATGCCCGCCGAGAAGTTGCAGTCCGCTCGCAATTACGACGAGATGTACTATTATACTACTATCCAAAATCTCTACACGACGACTGTCCCGATATTACATCAGTGTGTTGGACACACACTGAGATATTCGCTGTTCAATACGAGCTTCTTTTGGAACCGGTTCCTAATTTTTGAATTGCCAATTTCCTAGGCAGAATATCGACCATCTCTTATAGACAGGACTGTTATATTTCGACTCTTCTTTTATTATTCTCCGATTCCTGTCATAGCATTCTCTGATTTCTGTCGATGTGTATAGTCGTCTGTTCAGTGTAGTGAAGCTCTGTAATCTCGACGTGTAGTGATCTACTTAGAATAGTAGTATAACAAGACAAGTAAGCAGTACAGACAAGGTGACCAACCGTAATCCTTGTGGGAACTGTGTAGCACCCGTAACATACTCTCAAATCTATTTAATACAGGTGCACTTCTTTTAGTGAAATGCTTTAATTATTTATTTTCTTTGTCATTAAGAATGAATACGAAGACAAGAAAACTCATTGATGAAAAAAGGAAATTCAGTGATTGTTGGGAAGACGATTGACTTCATGACTTCATGTAAATCTACAAATTAACATGTTTAATTTATAGATAATCGGCAGCTACTTTTAAAGAAATCATTGTGAGAAGATATCATGAAACCAATCATAATGACTATTAGAAATTTGATGTGGAAGTGTGAAAATATTAGCTTGCACATGGAGCGCCGGCAACGATTGAAAATAATAAAAGGGCTGTAATGCAGATTGTCAAAGAGTTGGAGGCGTAAATGAACAAAACCAGTGATACATGTGTGATACGCTGTTTTATACTGTACCGTACTGTACCGTACTGTACCGTACCGTACTGTAGCCGGGGACCCTTAACAAATCGAAGGGGACTAATGATATCACCAAAGATTCGTTTGACTTTTTGGATCGGAGTTATACACGCCTGGCCGCGCGGCCATGATATCTTTCGAATGAAATATAAAAATTGAATAATTCAAAAAGTTAAATAAAGGTATTGAAGCTGTATTTAATATGAAGTAATTTATTTTGATAAGGATTAAAACCAAAGTACAAATAAAGAACCTTTTCAAGCGGCGACATTTTAATTATTTTTTTAAAATAAAAGGATACTTATTGTGGCATAACTATAATAGTTAGACATAAGCTGTCGCGACCTGTTTTGTAAATAAGTCGTAGTATATTATTTTATTCTATCATCAATAGTTTTCGCAGCGCACGCGATGTAAGGAATATTTCAGGTAATTTTTTTATAGTTTCGGAGCCTATTCAATGCAAACAAACAACAAACAAATCTTACCTCTTTATATAGTGTCTAAAATCTAAGATTATGTTACTTCTATATAACAGTTCTTACCTACATATTTATTTTTCCTCCTATTTTGATATTGTTCTAATGACATCAATTATTATGACATTATTCTCATAACAATGTTATTAACTTACAGATTATACATATTAACTTACCAAACATATTACCTTACTAGCTTTTACCCGCGGCTTCGCTCGCATGGAATTAGTGGGAAATTACTGTATGAAGAATTTTCCCACGGTAATGAAATTTTTTTCCGTGATAAAAAGTAGCCTATGTCATTTCCCATTCCTCCAATTATCTCTGTTTAATAAAAATAAAATAATACAAACATCAAATAACGATAAGACAAATAAAATTCTTGAGAATGACATTTCGCAAATAAAAATTCTATTTAAAAAAAAAATTAAATTATAGAAATAGAAATTTATTTTAAGTACCTACTCCCTTTATTAGTATTTTATTCATATTTGAATCCAGAGTAACGTAAACAAATAACAAAATGGCATTTCACGTCAAACGCTATGCTTTATAGCAACGCTATGCTTTTCGTTCGGACAATAAACATGTTTAGAGATAGTTAGATATTAACTACGACGCCAAAAAAGCACTCTTTTTAAACACAACAAAGCACTCTTTTTAAGACTAAAATAAATAAAAAAAACATTGTTTCCAAGGTTACAATTTGTTTAACGTTTGCAATAACTCGATTTTGTTAGGGACAGAAAACGTATGATACATAATTTCATAACGCCAGAGCTTATTCATAACGCCAGAGCTTACCAATATATGTAGCCTTTGTTACTCGCAAATAATGTAGCTTTCGATTAGTGAAAGAATTTTTAAATTCTATTCGGTGTTTATTGACATAGTAACATATTGGAAAGCTCTGGCGTTATGAATAAGCTGTAGCGTTATGCAATTATTTTTCATACGTTTTCTGTCCCTAACAAAATCGAGTTATTGCAAACGTCAAACAAATTGTTACCTTGGAAACAATGTTTTTTTTTTTTTTTAATTAGGTAATTCACCCTAAAGATAGTGCTTTTTTGGCGTCATAGTTAATATCTACCTAATTCTAAAAATGTTTTTTGTCCGGACGAAAAGCATAGGTTTGCTATGTAATTATTTGACGTGGGCTGTAATTTTATTATTTCTTTAGTTTTTCTCTGGATTCAAATATGAATAAAATACTAATTCCTACTTGAGGCGCAATCATCAGAATAAATTAGGGGAGTAGGTACATAAAATAAATTTCTATATTTAAAATATTTTATAAAACAGAATTTTTATTTGCGAAATGTCATTCTCAAATTTTGAAATTTTCTATTAAACAATAATTATTTTTTATTAGATAAAAAAGCAAGAATAATAACAATTATGCCAATAATTATGCCAGTATTTTCCCACTAAAACCATGCGAGCGAAGCCGCGGGTAAAAGCTAGTATGTAAATATTGGAAACACTTCATGAAAATTGCCAGCGTTTCAATTACAATTTAACATTAAACGAAAAAACACACTTTAACACCACTTTTTATTTGAATTAAATATTAATTCAAATAATTATAATAATTAATGCTAGTAAAAATAAAAAGTGGTGTTTTACAAAGTGTGTTTTTTCATTTAATATATAATGTCACACCACAAAGTATTTGCTTCCTTCGATAAAATAAAATGTAACAATTAAATCATATTAATCAAACAAGTAACCCAATTTGGGAGGCGGGGATGGGTACCTTCACCTCAGGAACCATTTATTGGGTTACCAACACTTCTGAGATAGGTCACCAAACGTGGTTCGCTAACTTTGGTGAGATATGGCGGATGCTTTTGTCTATCAGCTGAATGGCGGGAATTTTTTTTTGACGAAAAAAGTCTCATCCTCTAAAATCAACTAGCTTTTTTCTTACGAAATCTTTCAGAAAAAAATATACATTTGCATAAAATTGCACGCAACAGAAAAAACATCATTTTTGTGGGCATACGCAAATTCTCGAATATGTAGAAGTTCGGAGAAATCTTATTTGATTATAATATCTCCTAGCTGAAATAACACATTTAAAGACTACGAAAATACAGTGATCAAATAAGTGCTTGTGCACAATAAACTCAAACCAGTGTAGTTCTAAAGATTAGGAAGAATACCATCAATTACAATCCAAGACTGATTAAAAGTTGCAGTACTCTTTCTTGACCCATAAAATCTAAGTGATGCATCTCTCGGAACCGATTTGCGTAACAGTTGGAGCGAGTTCATCATCCTTCTCGCTCGCCCTCGCAAGATGAGGATAACACAGAGGACGTGAGCTGCATCTCGATAAACTCCGACCTGTCCATCACCCGAAACCTGAGTTAGGGAGATATTGCGATGTGTGAGCAGGGTACTAAACCATTCGATCTATAAGCTTGGTCCAGAAGTCTTTAGACACTTCAGAGTGTGTGGGGAAGTTGCTTTATAAAACTTCGGGATTTTTCTTATGTAACTTGATGGTCGATGTGTGGAGTGAAGTTAGGCAACCACATTAATGAAAGAAAACTATTGTTTTCTTTTAATAGATTTTCAGAATTATCTACTGCATATTCTATATTATACTACCTGACTCGACGAACTTCGTACCGCCTCAGAATCATTAACTGTTGTGCTAACTTATAAGCTGAATTAAATTCAGAAAATATACACCGTGAAGCAATTATAGATGCGCAACTGTCCGAGTTTTGCTTTTGTCAGTATCAGAGATTGCTTTGTTAACGGATTTATATTTTTTGTGGTTTTCTTACTTTCCACTTACTTACGGGAAATTCGTTTCATTTTCTTTATACGCGTGAGGGAGATTTATTTTAATTATTGTATTTTACCTTTGGAGGGATGCAGACATACGTTCACCGTTTGTCTCATTTTCGACTATTCACATTTTAGTGTGTAAGAAAAAGGGACAGCATTATATGTTTAAGAACAAAAGCAAAACCATCAGCGCATTGACATTTGACTTTTTGAATTTTTGGAATTAACTCACTATTCAATATTATATTTGTCACAATATTGCTGCAGGTCTTTCAAAAGATGTGAATTCGTTTCATACAAAATGTCATAGAAAATTATTTTCCTCATAATTATTTTATTCGTGAATTTTCCGATGTTTTAATAACTTTTCTGTTTTTCGGGGTAGAGAAAAATTCAACAAATTAAAGATCATAAAAATCGGTCCAGCCGTTCTTGAGTTATAAATGGTGGAATTAAACCGACTTTGTTTTATATATAAAGATTATGAAGTCAACCCAGTTCTGCCTTGCCTTAAGCTCAAAGCAATGGTTTTGAGAAAAACCGATTCAAAGTTGGAAATAGATTTTCCACTCACTGATGTGTTATTATTGCTTTCAAAGTTCAATATCATATTCAGATTTGTTATTGTATTTTTATAGGGAAAATTAGCCTTTCCTCAAAAATCGTCAATATTGTGACAAATTGGAACTGACATTTCTGTCGTGCTTAAAAATAAGAAAAACGTTATTTAAATGTTTTTTTTACCTAAAAATTACAATATTTTATCTCTAATGAAGACAAAACTTAAATAAATAATAAAAAACAATGAATAATAAACAAATTATAAAAATATAATGATGTGGTGATTTAACATAATTTCGATATTGAACACAATAAAATGTTTGACGATAGGTACGATAAGTCTTCTTTTTTTGTACGATATGTTTATTTATTTCTGAGATTTTAAGTGGGAAAATTCGAACATTACGAGATGTAACTAATTTTTTGTTAATTTTGTAAAAAAATTTAAATTTTTTTTTTTTTTTTTTTAATTATTTTATATTTTCATTAATATGTTTTACATGTTGCTAAATGATAATTTTACATCTTAGGTTTTTTACTACTTTTCCATTTAAAGCATTTGCTTGTGTATGGAAAAGGAGTGTACATAAATGTGGTTATTACTTAGTACTTAAATAATTCATTTACATAAATATATATGTGTTGTAATAGTATATAATAGTATATATTTAAAGAAAATAAAGGATATTATGGAAAACTAAGTATATATGTATACATTTAAATAAAAGAAAGAATATTTTGGAAAACTAAGGATATTTGTAGGATAATTAAGTGGCATTAGTTTTTTTCTTCAGAATATTTTTAAAATGTCTCTTGACAGAGAGCAGTAATTGGGTTTTATCATTAATGCTTCTGATTTCTTCTGGTAGGCGATTGAAAAAAGTTCTTCCCTGGTAAGTGTAATGGTGTTGTGCAAAAGACGTATTTAGTTTTGGGCATATAAAAACATGTTTAAGTCGCGTTCTGTTTTCGTTTAAAAATTGATATTTATCTTTTTCTTTTATAATTTGAATTAATGAATTTTTAATATATAAATCTTTAAATGTAGGTACTTGGAATTCATCAAATAGGCGTTCTGTTGGGTAGTCCAAGGATTTTTTTAATATAATTTTAATAATTGTTCTTTGTACAATTTCTATTGGAACAAGGTTACATTTATATGCGGATCCCCAACTAATAATAGCGTATTGTAAAGTGGATTGAACTAAGGCATAGTAGATTTTATTACATTTATTGACAAAAAATTTCTAATTCTTAAAAATATGTATATTAATTTTCTAATTTTGTTTACTACTTGACATATTTGTTCCTTCCATTTCAGATTTTTATCAATAATTACACCTAGATATTTTATTTTATTTGTGGTTTTTAATATTGTACAGTTTGATTTGCAGTAGTTTTGGCTGTGAATTTTAGTATTTTCATGTATGACAATGTTAAAATTTTTGGGAGCATCGTTTAAATGTATTGCAAATGGAATTACAAATGTCTTTTCACTATTTAGTGATAGTAAATTAGTGTCGAAAAAATTCTTAAGCGTGTTAATGTCTTCTATGGCCTTTAATTCTACATTTTCCCAAGTCTTTCCACTTATTATTAATACTGTATCGTCAGCGTATGATGTAATTTGACCATGTAAAGTTTGAAAAAAAATATCGTTTACATATATAGTAAATAGGATTGGTCCAAGCACTGTACCTTGGGGGATTCCAAAGCTTGAAAGCTCTTGATCGCTATTAACATGATTGATTTTTACCACTTGAGGGCGGTTTTTTAAGTAGTTGGTGATCCATTTAATCGCGTTGCCTTTTATGCCAATATTATTTAATTTTTTTAATAGCATCTCATGAGATATGCTATCGAATGCCTTTCTGAGGTCAATAAATATACCCGCACATTTTTTACCTTTATCTACTGTTTCGTAAATGTATGAAGTTACGTTAGCAATAGCATCTTGTGTGCTGAGTGATGAAAATAATAAAACAAATGACAAAATAGAACAGATGAAAAACTCAGATTTCAACACGAAAAAATGTAATTCTGTACGGACAAAACTAGGGCGCTACGATAAAATGGATCGGAACGATAAAATGATGGTGGAGCTGATCTCAAAGCAAAATGCCATCATCATATCTCAAAAACAACAAATTAACTTAAAGACAAGATACAACTGGAGTGATGATACCTCTCTTGAAAATAATGTAAAATTAAGCAAAATTCTACGGTACCCCACAAGCAAAAAAAAAAAAAACAGACATTTGACATCATAAAAATAATATATTTATATTGTCGTCTAATCATCATAACATATTAGTCTCTTCTGACTATTGACAAGACCCCTATCGTACATTATATTATTATTCTAAGAGATTCATCCATTTGCAATTTCTGCTTTCATCCGTTTGGGCACTAGATATTTTCTTTCTGTCCATACACTTATTTCTGGGCCCAACCAATTTACATAAAATATATCTAAAGGATGTAAAATATTATTTAATTAGTAATTTATAAAATTCTCTTATTTATTTTCGATATTTAATTACTTGTTTTTTTGACCTTATGGGTAATATCTCAAATTATAATATTTAATTAAACGAAGACAATATAAGCAAAACTCAATCGAAAATCTGGAGACAGAAAAATCAGGAAAAGATATTGGCTCCACTGGGATTCGAACCAAGGATCCTTTGCTTACATGGCAAGTGCTATACCAACTGGGAGCCAATATCTTTTTCTGATTTTTTTGCCTCCAGATTTTCGATTGAGTTTCGCTAAAATTGTCTTCATTTAATTAAATAATATTTATTAATCCATTTTTGGGAAAATTGTCCGCAAGTCTTAAATTACAAACAATAATTATGAAATGATGATAGAACAGTAACAGTGTGGCAGTATTAGTGTATTTATTTTTGCTAAAATGTTTTTAGTAACAATGTGTGAGGAAGGTGGGGGGTGGGGAGGAGGAACATAGAATTAGGATTCAGAGATGAAGGACGGGAATACATGGGAGGGTAGATTGAACGACCTAGTTTGATGTTGTTTATTGAGTTTTCGTTTTATGTTCCGTAAATTCGAGTTAAAAATGTCAACATGGTAATAATATAAGGTAAATGAATGTGTGGATCTGTAGAAGGAGTTCTGTTTAGAGTAGGAATTGCAAAGAGGGTGATTAAAAGTAAGCAACTGTTTACTGGTGTGATTTGGAATATGGAATGATAGGCTTAGAAGAAGATCAGGACAATCAATATTAAGTTATGTGAGATTTTATATAACATAACCGTAACTGCTATATTTCTATTATGATAAGTGTATATTGAGGAACTTTGCAGTCTTCATTACTAACATGAGATCGAAAAGAGCGGAAGTTAAGGTACCTTAAAATATAACGTTATTTATAATATTTTCACAATTCATTCCTTGAAAAGATAATTAAAATTATAAATAATTTATTTGCTGTAAGTTTTTACAGTGGTAGACACTTTCAGCATTGCCCTTGTAAAATTCCACCATTCAGAATCGAAATGTCTCTTGAAATGGTTTTAGCCGTATTTGGTTACTATATCTGAATAGTAAGGTACCTGACCTTCTTCTCCCCACATCCTTCCCCGCCCAACTACTTTAAGCCTTTCATCATACCCTAAATGAAGATTCCATAGTCTCACAGGCTCCAGATGGTTGGGAGTGTGCAATACTCATATTAAAACAAAAAAAAATCAAACATTTTTCCGGTTCTATTTATTCGTAAGATTCAACCACAATAATAACTCAGGGATCTTTCTCCTGCTGCAATTAGCCTATTTTAAAACTTCTATCCCTCATTGTTATACATTAAGATCTGATATGTCTACATTAATTTTTAATTGATGGCTTTTATGAATGCACACGCACATCAAATAAAGTCAATTTCCTTATTATATTTTGCCACAGTCTGTTCATAATTTTATAAGCACTAATAAAAATAACATATTGTTATTGGCTGGAGTATAAAGGAACCAACATTAATTATTTCCTCCGTCAAACACCAAGTTTATGTATCCGCCAATAAAAAAGACATAAATGTAAGCGCTAACTAAGTGCATCTAAAATTAAATGGAGATTACCGCCGCTGCGCAAACAATTTACTTGCGAGGGAATAGAAGCGATGCTACCAACATAATACTTGTGCATTTTAGTTGAGTTCACTGCAATCTCAGTCCAACAATGCATTCATATATTGAAGCTTTAGTAATGTATTACTTCGAAACTAAAATCTGCAAAGTAAAGTGAAACTAGGCAGAGGTCGTATAACGTCATCAGGGAGAATCAAAAGGAACGTACGTCCTAACTTGTTTCTTATAATATTAATGGGCGGGTGACAATGGTCATTCTTCTATTCCGACGGGACCTATACAATAATTATAATATTGAATAGAATTAATAGGCCAGACAGAGACAATACGGTTCAAATTTAAGAAACCGGCTAAAAATGCAACTCTGATGCCGCGCCGCGCACCGTACGCAAAACCATCTTCGTAACAGAAATTTATTAAAAAGCTACTTTTGTAATAGAACCGAATTAAAGCAAGTAGCCAATAATTCCAAAGGACGGCGCCACTTCCGCTAACATATCGCACGAGGACCTGCCGCTGGCAGGGATAAGTACTATAGATTTGTAATTTTGAGTATCTCTCAGGAAAAGGAGAGATTGACGGTAATATGATTATTATTGTAACTGGCAGTTGTGAATAACAGTAGGTACCACGTGGCTATGTATATTACATGTGAAGTCATTGCCTGTCGCAGTTACTTTGTCCCGGTGACTAGCTGTCACTAAATCACTGTAGATTCGAGGAACCGGCTTTTTTTGGAATACCAATTCCTATCGGATTTATAAAATGGTCACCAACATTCAAACTGGGCGAAGCCGAACCAAAAGCCGCCCGCTGGGCCTAGCAGCAAAAACCTGCGTAGTATTGTTATTGATAACGTATTATTAATAAGTATATGCGTCAATGATTCAGATATATAAAAGTTTATTTGTACATAATATTTACTTGTTCAGTAGAAAATATATTTCTAAAGAATATATAAGTATAAAGTATACATAGTTACATTAATTAAATACTTTTTCGTTAGTAATTTTACCGTTAAAATCATATTAAATCATCATTAAAAGTTCCTTTCCGGGACAACAATTTTTTTTTTTTTTTTTAAACTTTAAACTCAAATGCTACGTAATTAAATGATAAGATGACAACTATGTTGACCACCCAATTTTGAAAATTGGTATTTTTAAATTAATTGAAAAAAAAATCATACATACTTCATATATATAATATGAATAAACATAAAATATATATATTATCTGTACAATGTAAAAAACAGGAACTAAATCGCCACCCAGTTGGTGCGTACAATATGAATTTCGTTTTATGTAAATATTTTACCCATTATGCCATTTTGAAGTAAACCAAGGTGTTCATTCTGAGGTTAACTTTCTGACAGTCTTTGTAATTTGTCAACAAATAAGTATGATCATGTTATTAAAAAAAGAAAATTATCAATATTAGGTTAGAAAGGCAAATATTTTATAAATAATTTCAACTTTATAAATCCAACAACAATCATAATAGCCCATGATTTTTCATGGGTCTGAGATAATAGGTTACCATAAATGAGAAAAACAAAACACAAATCTTTAAATTCTCTTGAATTCACGCGAATTACGATTCCATTAAATAAGTTAAGAAACTTAACTCCGTAATTCTGAAAACTTTTTCTTGTTATCCTCATGTTGCGCATTTAATTATACGTCGGCGTAGACAATAATTAACAAAGCCATTCCTTGGCAATTGTGAATCTGCGTTAAATTTACTGTTCAAGTAATACTCCGTACATACTGGGGATATCCTTCGTTTGAGTTCATCAAAGGGAAGATGTATGTCGGTGCCACATGTAAAGTGTTAACAATCTCAAGTATTTGGGAACATGAAATATTTAACATGCTGAAACTTCATCCCCCAATATTTCTCGTGTTTATTAACTTGGAAAGCGGGTGATAAATTTTAAACATCCTTGATATTTAGCGCCCTATTCACTGGATGTCTATTAGTTGGGTTAAGTTTACTCGGAAGGCGTTCAATAGACATCGTTTCAGGTTAATGCAGTTGAGTCCTTAGAAAACAGGTTGTATTTTTAAAATAGAAAAAAAATGTCTTCAAAATGAAACAAGTTCTTTGATTAAAATCATTTTATTTTAATTTATATTCGTCGACGGGTTTTGGTTAATCTTAACCTTCTTCAGGACAATAAACATATAAACTAAATTACAGTAGAGAAGAAGATTAGAAATAATAATTATTCCCAATTTAGACAACAAGCTTTGTTGCTGTTTGTCTGATTGTGCTTCATTGGTGTTTAAATTGATTACATATGCTTGAATCTCAATATTTTCTCTCCTTTAAAAAATCTTTAAAGGAAGATGCTCCCAGGAACTAGCGTCATTGATCCCTTCGACACCGGTGCGTAGTCGGGAAACACGTCAAATGCGTGCCCAACATATGTACACGGTTGACATCTGTCACATGAGAACGGGTCTTCGACTCGTTCTTGTGTTCAACTGCTCGTATGTGGCATGATTTGCCGGCCTTTGTGTTTCCTCCGTCCTACAACATGGGTATCTTCAAGACCAACGTTCATTCCTTCCTCTCCTCAAAAAGACCTTCCACATCGCATCTCAAATGGCCCTGAGCCCTGAGGAAAATAATTTCCCTCAGGGACTCATGTGTGTAATTCACATGTGGTAGAAGTGAAACCAGAAATACGCTATATGTCTCTTTCTTTTCCTTTGCCTGTTTATTTTAAAGTGATTTTAAGATTGGATATTGATTTTTTAAAAATAAGATTCTCGGAACTGTGATTTCGGGAGTCGCGAAAAATCAAATGTTATTGTTTCAGTTCAATTCACCTACCTACGGTGCGGCTGCATTGTTTTCCGCTCTTATATCATACGTTTAAGCTAAAAAGAAAAATATTGCTTCTATTGCGAAAAACAATGCAGCCGCACCACAACGGCCGGCGTAGTCCAGCGGTAAGGCTCTTGACTCACACTCCGAAGATCGCAGGATCGAATCCCGGAGTGACAAATAAATATTATTTGGCCGCGTTTGGTGACCATATCTGAATAACCAGGTATTTCCCCACCTTCCTCTTTCCCATCTCCTTCCCCCTCCCCCTTCAGCCTCACAACATACCCTAATTGTCGATGCCATAGTCTCACTGGCTCCAGACGGGAGCAGTTGGGACTCTTGTGCGGTATTCATGTAAAAAAAAAAATTGTGAACTGAACTGAAACAATAACGTAGTTAGTACAATAAGAGTAATGGCGAGATGTTGATATTTTACCTAGCGTTCTTCAATATTAAAAGCGGTAAACTAGAGAATAACAAAATGTCTCGACTCTCGACGCTACCATCCGAAAATCAGTGCCTATAATAAAACGTAGGGTTCTTGTGATTGGTGACATCACATAGCTAACTACAGATATAATATATATATATTTAAAAAAAAAAAAAAAAATCTTATAATTCCGAAAAATCAAAACTTAGAATGTTATTTAAACTATTAAAATATATAGATAGTCAATATAGTCATTATTGATAAAGATAAAATAAAAAGGGACCGAAGTTCCTTATTATGATATGGTTGACTTTTAAAAATTTATCGTTAGCGAAATATTGGAATAAGTAGTCATAGGTGGGTACCTACCTATAAGTCATTAAAAAACTTTTGTCAGTCGAATTTTAAAGAAATACAACATCGATGGTACTGAAATTTCTCCAATTCAAATGGATTTAAAAATCTTTTTTTCTTGTTTTCAAAAATTCGATAATAATGGAGAAATACCTAACTGTCATTCTCTCAGAGGATTAGGCAGCGCCGTTCGTTTAATTATGACCCTTCAATAATAAACACATTTTAGTCTTTAATGGCCTTTCCAAATGATGAGTAAACTACCTGAATATATAATATTTATAGGTACACATCAAATTAAGCTTTTCCCTGAATTTTCATAATTGATTTAGATAGACGGACGGTACCAACATTATTCTATTTTGAAATGATGATCCCGTGTCAAAGTCCCAAATAAACCATGCTTGAAATATTCAGAAATAAAAACAGATCTTTTAATAATGAAAAATGATTCACAATATGGAAGGCACGAATGTTTTTAAAGTTTGAAAGAAATATTTGGGTAAATTTTTGATAGTGCATCATAATACGAACCATTAACCGCCAAAATAACATTCTAATAAATCCAACAGGAGCCATTCTTCTATTAACCCTTATTATAAATTTATGAAAAAAAACTTCTTTCATTGTAAAAATGGTCGTGTAAATTATAAACCTAGTCGTACGTCATCACCACCCACCTACTTGTATGAATACACATTCTATTGTGGGCATTTCCTGATCAATTAACCGAATAGAACCATATTTTTGGAATGACGGATAGTTATGTTAACCTCCTGACAATGTGGCCATTATCGTGCTTCCCGAATAGCTCCTAGGCACGCCACTGAATAAATAACATTGTTCTTTTGTGAGGTGATTTATGTACCGTTTCTCAGACTGTATTTTGGTACAATATTTAGATGGCTTTTTAATGAGAATCTTAAATGTTAGGGTTTATTATTAATTAATGGTATTTAAGGTATTAAGTCAACTACTCTCATAAGGGGATATAAAGGAATCATGAATTAACTATGGCCAGAGATCTGCAAAATTCAGGTTTGCCAAAAAGCAATTTTTACGCGAAACACAAAAAAATTATCATGTTCTATCTAGAGAATAACGCGAAATTCGTAGTTTTCGGACAAATATTAAATAATGTGGTTTGACAAGCTTGAAAAGCTATAAAATGGAACGCACATCACAAAAGACGCATACTGTCATTCAATTTTGGTTTTGTGAAAAAAATCTATGTTCCGCACCTTTTTGCTGCAAACAAACCAAAATTTTAACAAAATATCATTTTTTTTGCAAGATACCACCTATCTTACTGAAAAATTACACCGTTTTTAAATTTGTTATTTTTCCAAAAATTTACAATGGAAAATGTTTGAATACTTTTATATTGCTTTTATGCCTGTGGACATCTAAGCAAATATTTTGCATTTTTGAGTGGATCATTTACTTCTTCATTAGTTGTGTTGTCAGTGTTGTTGTGGTAAGAGGAATGAGCACTAATTGAAGATATCAGGAAGTCCAGTAGTTATTACTAAAAGACAAGAATTGTTTTGAAAAAAAAAGAGATGTGTTATTGATAGAATTAGCTCGGACGAGTATTTTGTAGCCACTGAAAAAATGTGAACACAAAAAATTCATGTGGGTGTATTTCATTAAAGTCTGACCATAAAACTTTAATTAATATGCCGAATTGTGTTTCACGAATCATTATTCCACTCAAATGGAATTGTGATTTACCATGAAATATTTTGATGAAAAAAATGACGCCAAGCAAATATATTTTTAGAATGAATTTCAAATGTGGCGGGTAAAGTACATTGGAGTGAAAGAATGACTGTGTATTTAGTTAGTTACCTACTACTAAATTAATAAGATATAAATTGAGAAAATTACTTTGAGTCAGTCAGGTAAGTTAGATATTCACATGTTCACAACCTTTTGAATGAATTACATCATCGTATAAGGTCAGAAGGTCACACACCTTTCGGAAAATTTCACGGGTTATGCATCAACGTCGTGATGTCTGGCATTATAATATCGAGTACATTTTTATCACCATTCCAAATCCAAGTTTTCAAAGTACAGCACGTGAATACTTAAACTTCACGGAATAATAAAACCAAAAAAAAAACCTTTATTGAACAACTGACTTGGTGAAACAGCGTGTATTCTGTAAATATAAGGGTCTTTCAGAATACCATAATATTTGTATGTAAATACACTATTGAAAACGCATTGCGTTGATGGTATAAGATTTTTTTTTCTATGGCTTTGCCTTATATTTACCTATACATTCCATACATGGTAGGTGCTCTCAATATCATCTCGGAAACCTTGCCTAAATTGGATTTTGTAGTATTTGGTGATCAACCATCTAAAAAGTGAGATACTATTTCCTCTCCCCACTATCTTCTGCACCCTGCGTACCCTTAATTGAGCCCTTGCCCGGAATATGTTGTATCCAACAATATTCTTGTTCCGAGAAAAGTGTAAAAAACGAAATCAGTTATGTTTCATGTCATTTAATATTTTAAATATAATAAATACACAATTCTTAAGAGTTTTAAACGAAAAATAGTGGAGAAAGGCAATTAAATTACAATTTATTACTAAGATGTAAAATGTTGCATGTAAAAATTTCTCACAACGTTATTCCACAAAATGTTTTTTTTACTGTTCATAAAGAAGAGAATTAGAAGGACAAAGTGTTGCTTTCTTCCAGAAAGCAACATGCTCTTCAAACTTAAATTTACTACTTATTTTTAAAAAGCAAAAACAAGATGTGAATAAATGAAACCGTTTACGTTCGAGATTATTGTCTTGAGATTAACTTACAACATTATTCCACAAAACTGTCTAACGGCTAAATAATATTTTTTCTAGAAACATACTACCTTCCCGCATTCTTCGGCTTCTTGGATTTGAAGTTTTTCTAGTTGAAACCATAAGACGTACGTTTTTTCCATTTATTCTCATGAATTAAACCATACTCCGTGATTTCCATAAACGGAATTACAGAACTACTTCCACAGACCAAACTTTAAAATACTGCCACAGTAATAAAAACAATAGCATTACCATAATCACTACCTTAAAAGATGCATATTAATATGCCCAACATTGTTCCATCAATAACTCAACATTGGTAGTTTTGTTGAACACAACATTATTCCGGGCGAGAGCTCAATTATTAATGCCATAATCTCACTGGCTCTGGTCAGTTAAGAATCTTTTACGCGGTGTTCGTAAAGAAGATTTTTTAAATTTTTTCGTAAAGAAGATTTTTTAAATTTTTTCGTAAAGAAGATTTCATAAAGAAATATTGGTGGCTCCCACCGACAAAGTATGGATATCCTTCAAACCCCAAATCCCAATCCCCAATTCAAAACGATGATAAATTTCCAACACATCCATGTTTATTGGTATTACAGTAATAATTATTATTTAGGACGATTTTATCAATTTGACGCGAACGCTTTGTTTTAATTTATGTACCTTAATAAATAACGACGGATTATTGATGAATTATTGTAAGGTATATGATATTGATCCACGTTAAAAAATACAAAGCAGAACTGTCTTTGAATATACAATTTATTTCCAAGGAGAAAACTCCTGAAGACAATTATAAAATTATAAATGGTTTTCTATATAATGATAAAATATATACTTATAGAAATAAACATAACTTTGGTTAAAGTGATGAAACAAATTACACATATTAAATGGTATTTCATGATCGATACCTTTGAAATGCTTCTTTGTAATTAGTGGTATATATATTTAGTACCTAATTATCGGCGGATGTGCTTAGTATGCATGTACGTGTGTATATATGTGACAGTAAGATTGAAAAATACGATATTATTGATATCTTTTGTTGTAACCGCAAAAATTTATTTTTTTCAATATAACAATTGTTGAAAATTTTATTTTGGGAGGTTTATACCATTTTTTGTATCACTTACATACAAAAAATTGAAATTTGAAAAAAAATGTCAACCACAACAACATCAATAATGTGGTTTTTTCAATCTAACCACCCTAGCTCACGAAAAGTCTAGAACCGCCCCTGATGTATGAGTAGTAGGTGTAAGAAGTAGTGATATGTAAAAGGATATGTTTGCGCAAGTTTATATCAAAGTTAATATCGTTGACATGATGCTCCTTTTAAATATGGGCAATGAACCGAAAAAAATGTGTTTAGGCAAATATAAAATGTATAAAGATCACGGTTAATTGGTGAATTATTTGCTGCATTTTTTTATAATTAAGCATATGGAATAGTGCTGTACGGTGTGTACGTCTTTAATATAATTTTAATACAATTAATTAGGGATAAAAGTCCGGTACAGTCCGTTTTTTGCATAAAATTCAATGTGTAAATATTAAATCAGTGACTGTTCGCCTATAAATTTATATGAAAATTTATAGGTTGTGATTACATGTTACAATTAATTTACAATTGTTACAAAATTGTCACTCAATTCTACATTTAGTCAACTGAAGTTTTCCCGTTTCGAATTTGTTAACAAAAAAGCCAGCGGTTCACCAGCGGTATATTAATTTCTACAATTACAACCACTCATACCAAACCACTTTTAAATCGAATCAGAGCACCTACCAATTAGCATTTTAAATGAACACGTTATCTAACCCAAAAATACATTTCTAAATGTAGATTTATTGACAATGCCTTGTAAAGCGGCAGTATGCAAGTTCAAAATCCATCCAACGAAAGCCCTGGGCAAAAATGTTTGACTGAGTAACGAAACTGAAATAATCTTCCAGCGTAATATAAGAAGGTACGAGTACCAATGAAGTTTCATAACATTCCGTCGTAAAAATGCATTCTAGATCTTAGTAATACCTCATGTATTTGAAACTATTCATTTACTTGTTGATTATATTCATTTGTTTCATACTAAATTCATTTGTATTTTTTTATTATATAAGGCTTATAGTGCCATTTACATGTACATGCTATTTCCGTAATTGAAAGAATTTATTTAATTGATATTTTAGCATCAAAATCACACATATACAATGTTTAAAAATGTACCAATGTCGTCATTATGTACCAGTTGACAAACTACATAAGTAGTTTAGCGGGTTTAAATGTTAAATAAATAAAAAAAAAATTAAAAACATCAAATCCTCAACTTTGAACATTTTTTCTTTTGGATTCCCCACATAGGAGACCTTGTGAAAAATAATTTCCTCCAGGGCCTATGTCATCTTTTGGGATAATTTTTGAAGGGTTTTTTAAGGAAAGGAAGAAGAGGAAGTTCTGGGTAGGAAAAAGATATCAGGGGTGAGTAGGAATAAAGGGGTTAATGTTTCCAGGAGTGACGGACATGGAGATATCTAGGTTATGTCTCCCTCAACCTGGACAAACCTCGCTCTATGAACCCGGGCTACCCTGCGAAGTTACCGAACATATCAAACCACGTGACCTAAGGCAGATTTGCTTTATTCTCTTTTCTTCGCCATACCCATACCAACCCCCAAATTGAACATAATTCTATTATAAAAAATTAAATTGTCCATGAATTATTTTAATAACATCATATTTTAAGCATCAAAACGTATTTAGAAGTGTTCCAGACGATCCAATGAACCGTCTTGATAATTTGGAGTAAATTATGTCACAGCGTCAGAAAATAAAGCGACTTTTCTTTACAAATTCTTAGAGCTAGTTGTCGGGAAACAAATATTGGGCTGATAGCGGTCAGTGCCGCGCCCACCCTTGCCGCCCGCCCTAACCGCGCTGGTAATGTTTAGGACGCCAACTGACTTCTAATTGACATCTTGACTGACACCAGCTTTGACAATGGTTAATTGAAAAGTGCTTCTCGTTTTTATCGTTTTCGAGCTAGTTGGTGGCTTGCGATCGCGTACATTCTAAGATACAATTAATTTGTTTTATCTTCATAAAAACCATTATTTGATAACAAACTACCTATGTGGTATCAGGAAACTTTTTTCCATAATTTCTGATTTATTTGTATATTTTGAAAGAGACACTAAATGCTTACTGAATTGATTTTAAACCAATTTTAAACCACTGTAAACCAAATGAAAACAACTGTAAACCAATTCGAAAACACTGTAAACCAATTAAGACCAAACATTGTAAACCACTGTAAACCAATTGTAAACCACTTTAAATCCGTTGTAAACCACTGTTAACCATTTTTAAACTGCTTTAAATAATTGTAAATCCCTGTAAACCAATCGTAAATTACTGAAAACCAATTGTAAACCACTGTAAATAATTTGTAAACCACTGTAATATAAGAAATTAGTTTTTGGAATGTATATAACTAACCCTTGCGTAAAAAAATGTATATACCTACTATATACTATTTGATGTAAAAAGCCTCATGGGCATATTTTTATTCGTCCGTTACTAAAAGATTTAAATTTAATTTCCTAGATAGAGTAAACAATTAACAATTTGAACAATGAATTTGTCAAAATGTTTTATCGATTTAGACTTGTAAGATATACATGGATTACCGATGTCCTTGAAAACAGAAAGGATATGAAAGTATATAAAACATAATGCATAATTAAAAATAGTCTGTATCGTTTTACTTACAGTCAATTATTTCTGGTTTGAACTTTATTACTTGACCGATATGCTCTGACTTGAGGAATGTCCAATCCTTTTTTTATTATTTGTTAATGATGTGTTATATATTTTCAATGATGTTCAAGTATTAATGTTTGCAGATGACCTGAAATTATTCAAAGCAATTAGAAACATTAATGATTGCCATATTTTGTCAAATAACTTGTTAAGATTTATTATATGGTGTCATGATAACCGCTTGCAACTTAACGTAACCAAATGTCAAATTATGAGGTTTTATCGAGTAAAGAATCCAATATTTTTCGATTATTCCATTAACAATATGTCGTTAGTATCTGTCACGGAAATTAATGACTTAGGTATTTGGTTTGACACGAAACTCAACTTTATCAATCATATAGAAATTATAACCAATAAAGCTTTGAAAATGTTGGGATTTATTTTAAGGATATCTAGTGATTTCAATAATGTCAATACTGTAAAAACATTATATATGTCACTAGTAAGGAGTCATATAGAATACAATTCCACGGTTTGGTCCCCAAATTATGAGGTTCATTCACATGCCATTGAAAGAATTCAAAATAAATTTTTAAGATATGTAAATTTTAAAATGGGCATTCCTAGTGAATGCCTAAATTACGATAACGTACTTTGTTCATTAAATTTAATAAAATTATCTGATCGTAGAATCATTTCCGATTTAACCTGTTTGTATAAAATCATTAATTCAATGTTTGATACCCCTGATTTATTATATGCAATCTCTTTTCATACTCCAGGCAGGACAGTAACAAGACAGTACCTACCATATTATTGTAGCAATTCCACATCAATATCACAATATTACACTCCTATGCGACGGATTCAACAGCTAGGAAACAAATACTCCGATGTTGTTGATATATTTAGTACATCAATTTTAACATATAAGCATACCCTATTGAAGTTTTTTTCATCAAGTAGGGGAATATTTTTATAAATCTATTTAAATTGTCTAAAACATTAACAGTATTTTTGGATTTCTATATTTTGTAATAAACTATTTTGGATTTCTTATATTTTGTACCTACATACTGTGTGGATCAATTCAATAATATTTTTATTTTATATTTATTTTTGTGCAAGTGTTTTAAACAGTTGTTTCCTGCACTGTAATTATGAGTAGAATTTTTGTAAATGTTGTTATATATACTTATGTAAAAGCCTAAATAGGCGTAAATAAATAAATAAATAAATAAATAAATAAATAAATAAATAAATTCTTTATTGCATGCCTCAAAACGATATTTTTATTGCCTGTCTCTGTTGATCCCCATAATTAAATTCAGGACTAAATATTTCAGCATTCTTTTGTTTTTTTATAAAGGGTAGATATTAAGAAACTTTCCTGACTTATTTTAACCATTGATCCGTGATATTATTCGGTGTAAAGGATGTCTCCGATAACTTTTTTTATTTTGAAAAAGCAACCACAAAGAAATCCTTCACGTGTTATTGGTCACTCAGCCGAGTAATCGCCCAACCTCCCACCCCGATGCTAAATGTCTATACCTACTTATAATTTTTGTTTTGAAAAAAAAATTCACTGTTAACCAAAATGTCATCCACAATTTTTACAACAAATAACTTCATGAATCACTAGCTATAGAAGTCAGGCAATAAATCCCCTGTATTTAACGGTTTCTGTGGACCGCACTCCACTAGAATTTTTTAGAAATTATTGATATACAACAATTTGTTAGTTATCTCTCTTTCAATCTTTAGAAAGATTAATTTTCCATTGAAAAAAATTATCAGTAAGTACTAATTTTTTTAACTATAATGTCCGTTTCATGACGGAACTTGTAACATACGAATAAAATAAAATAATGGCCCAAAGCCGAGTAATACTTACACGAAGTGCCTACGTATGACATATTATTACATTAGCAATGCTCTGTTCGAGCTCTAGAAGGCAGAATACGACTTCTCACAAGAAGCAAGAAGTACGAGTAGGATGTAAGGAAATGCGAGGACAAAATATGCAAGGAAATGCACTTCCTGTGCTTTTAAAACTCAACTTCTGCCAAAGGCAAAAGCTTGTTTCTACTCGCATGCTCTCTTAGAAACATCGGAACAATGGCGACACAATCTTCTTATATGCTTTCTGACGTTCTCTAAGGAGAAGCTTGATGTGAACGAGGTTTGATAGGAGGTTTGTAAGTTATTTAGTATGTTACATCAAATTCTACGCAAAAATGGATCATTTTCTCCGGAGTTAAATACCAAATTACAGCTACAAAATTACTTTCAGGTTGTTATCCAAAATATTATTTTACTCTGTCACTTAAAAGTTTGCTGTTAAAGGTTATTTTTTGCTGAACAACATTTCAATGTTTTTTAAAGATAAGATTTAAGTTGAGAACGCTGAAATTAAAAACCCGGAAAAAAGGTTATATTTTATTTATTTATCTTTACTTATTAATTAAGTAATTTTAATTCTAATGAAAGAACGAAGTGCCAGTGAGAATAATGTAATATTTTGATTCGATGTCTACACTATCTACTGTAATTTGGATGGATATCTACTTTTTTATTGTATTCGCTCGGCGTTCCATTTTAGCGACAATTATTAATTATACACACAAGCCCTGTTTACTTATGGGGGTACCTCAAATATATCTACCATTTAATTAATTACTGTATACCATTTATTTGTTATTTATGTATCTATTTGTTAGTAATAAAAAAATAAATGAAAATATTCAAATATCTCAATTAACAATTTCAAACGAAGATCTAAACTCGGAATATCGGAAATACAACTCCGCTTCAAACAAACGATATTTTTTTTTATCGATTTCCATGTTTCATTTTCTATTTATATCCTATAATGAACACCATAACATTTTTCTTAAGTAGAAGTTCAAAAAATATTATTTATTGAACGTAAAGGAAAAATTATAAAGTGGAAATTCATAGGAAAATATATTATTAGGTAAATCATTCTCCTTTTTATTAAATTTTCTTCCGAGAGGAGTTTAGTTAAACTCATCGAGATCGGAAGTACATTATGCTTCTTGTTTGTTTTTTTTTCAAACCAACAAATGAAAACATTGTAATGTAATATTCTCTTTCCTTCCAAATTGGCCCAGAAATTGAAGTTAAGTTTATGCCCGTTGACACCAAGATAGATAATTGCTCAGTGTCATTATAATTTCATCATGATTCATAAATTTCATCCCCTCCCAGCGGGGGAGGGGGAGAGGGGAGGTGTTCCAAACTCGCCTGCCTACGGTGACCTCGGTTAATTGCAGGTCCATTCTCGCACAGCCTCGAACACCAACCATATTTCATCCCTGTGGAATAGCCCCTAGAATTTCATTCAATTCTCATTCCACTGGCGTCCAGAGCTACAAACTACCTCATCTGAGAGTTTTTTATACGATTTGCAGCAGTCGAACAATTTTTGACTTTGAGGTTTAAAATCTTATAAATATTCCGATTTAAATAGAAATTGCACAAAATTAGCTGAATCTAAAGGATACAATGAAGCTTCAAGTCAGTACACCCCTCCGAGAGGCGAGCATCCCCCCCCCCCCCCCCTCCCCTTCTCGGCTCTTGACTGTGTAAACCTCAGGTGTCCTTTTTCCTCGGGAGTTTAATGCTAAGTAACCTAACTTCCTCCCACTTTTATGAATAATTATCTTCTCCTCGTGTTTCACCCCATCTTAGCAGAGGCTCTACGGGGAAGACGAATGAAAATTACATTGGTATCACAATGTCAAATTTTTTAACGTGCAAAAATAAAAATATTAGGCTATTATTTACCAAATGCCCGGAGCCATTGCGAATACATCTACAAAAATGGGGATTTCTCAAGGTCAGAACGAATTGGAACCTTATAGAGGATGTAAGTTACAATGTACGGTGTTATTGAGTAACGTTTCGATATTGAATAACGTTGTAAATTATAATTCATTTCTCAGGACAAAATATGGAGTTTAATTTGCTTTAGAGCAACGCGCCTTCAAATATTTATTCTAAACTATTCTTACAAGATGTAATGATGACAACGAACATCTTTCACACAGCACATGTCAAAAGTTTTGTGCTAGATACAAACGTGACGGTCGCCTTGGTCAGGGCCGGATTTTCCAAGGGCTTAGAGATTTGGTGAACAAAAAAAATTAAGGAAAAAAAGACCTTTATAACTGGCCCCAAAACCACAAATTCATTATTTTTTTAATAATAAATGTGACAAGTTTGATTACATATATCTAATAGAAAGATAGATATATATGATTTTTGCTTGATTAGGCCCAAGCCTTAACCTCGGGGTGTAGGCCCAATTATATTATTTTGAACAATAACTCTACTCACGATGCCCCGATGGAAAATAAGTTTCTTAAGGTATAGTGTGTCATCGTTAGGAATGCTTTAAAATGGTAAACACTCATTGAGAACACTGGAGTCGGAACATAATACTCGTAGATCGATATTTCTGTTTTTGAAAAAAATATTTTTAAAAAAATATGTCATTAATAATGCTTGTGACTGCTAAGGTTTTTCCCGAATAATATTGAAGTAAGACTAGAAACCCGAGATAATTAAGCCTACTGGAAAAAAATAAAATTATAAGAAATTTGACAACTAAAGACGACCTAGCAACAATTGTAAGAGAACCATATATTCGAATAAAATCCCTGTAGATCACCCCTCTCCCCCTCTCCCATATTTGTGTATGTAAACCGTGAGTTATGAATAATTTGTGCTAGTCTGAAGATGGCCTTAACAGGCTGAAGCCGGTTACGGTCAATAAATTAAAGTGGAAATAAGTTTTATATTTGTTTTATTATAATATTTCAAATTTTCCATAGGGCTCTAATGTAGGAGTGGGTCCCAACTAGGTGCCAAAATAATGCATATTTAAGCTGATACGATTTAAAGGTTTTCGTTACTATACTAAAACATTTCCGAAAGAAAGAATTTTCGTCTAAAAATATTCTCGGGACCTTTGAAAATTAAAATTGAAAACATTGATTGGTTTTGGCCTGCGGTGCTTTTTCCGTGACTTCCTGAATGCAAGAATTCAAATTTTACTCCCTTCACCCACGTCGCCAACCTACCCCAATCGAAAATATCATGGAGAAAATTTTATTGTTTCATTGACCTACTGATAAACTGCTTTGAAAGTTTAGCAGGTGTTTATAATCAAGAATTAAATAAATTGAAATTGGTTATTAAAAATAATCATTCAAAAACTCTCCAGTAACTTACGAACCACCCATTTACCATAAATGTATCTGTTTTGTTACTAAAAGAAACTCTTCGAATATAACTCTTACCGGCGACCTCCATTTCTAGCATCCTCATCTCGAAAACTGAGGCCGCTTTATCTTAAGGACCAATTTTTCAATGTGCCGCAATAACCGTAAGAAAGGTATTACAAGAAGAACTACGTGCTCCAAGGTTTATGTTTCACGCCCACACCTGAAAGGAAAATATGTTTTTTATAATATTGATCTGATCTCCAAACGATTTATTTTTCCAGCAAATACCAATCCTAATAAATCCTAATCCATAAAAAAACGAAGAGTGTTAAAAACGAAACTATATTAGGTAACCATGGTTGCAAATAAATCCATCGCCACCGGGAATTTTTGACGTATCGTGGGCGTACGACCTTCATTTCATACGTAGTAAATTTAATATTTTTATTCAATTCGTCAGCCAAAATTCAATCATGTTTCAAAGCCGATAATTTCCCAAAACACTCGCCAAAATTTCACCTGAATATTCGAATTCCAACAACCAAATGAAGTATTTTTCTTTAATTTTGTAAACGATTTTTGGAAATTTTAAAATTAATTCGAATATCTGAAAACATATTTTTTTTCATTCCAGTCGAGTGACTCAACCTTTGAGGATTAAATGTACGTATATTAGACGGTTACTGTGGTCGAGAGGTAGGACCCTCGACCAGCGATCCAAAGGTTGCGGGTTCAAATTAAGCAATTAAATTATTTTTTTGATTGATTTGTCTTATATCACAATTTAATCATATATGAGTTTTAAGTCTAATTTATTTTTTTGTTACAAATTTAGCACTTAGTTATTTATTGATTCTATTGTCTTAGTTCAATAAAAAAAATGATAATTTATATAAATACTATAATATATTGCCTTTTTTATATATTTAAAAAATATATTTTTATTAATTGTTTTTTTTTCCATAATAATAACTAATTAATCACTGCTAATCCTCACGTTTACTTACTTGTCTATTCTTATATTTTGACGGTCTCCGTGGTGGAAGGATAAGGCTCTCGACTAGCAACCGAAGGTCACGGATTCAAATCCCCACGGACGAAAATGAATTTATTTGATTGATTTATGCTATTTCGCAAGTTATAAAATAATGTTAGGTATATTTGCGGCACGTTCCGGAGTACAAAATACTTTCAGTCTCGCCCTTCAATTCTGAATGAAGGACTACCATCCAGAAATGAAACTTTGCTTGAAATGGCTTTAGCCATGTTTGTCGACTAGATATAATTAACCAGATACTTACCGACTATCATCTTTCCTATCTCCTTTCCCTCTCCACCATCTTCACCACAACATAACGCCATGGCACGGGGATGCCATTGTCTGAATGGCTCCAGACGAGAGCAGTTGGGTCTGTTGTGCGGTATTCACATAAAAAATGTATAAATTTAAAAAACTTCGTTATGCATTTATCCTTACACAGAAACCGTTGATATCGGAAAACTTCGATTATTTTGATTAAATGGTGGTGTAAACAAAGTGATTTATTTTAATCGAGTAATTTAAAGATCTAATCACCATGATGCCCGTATTTTATTAATTTAAATAAATATTTTGTGACGGCTGATCTTGTTAAGGTTACTTTACTAATCAATAATTGTAATTTGATTAATATAATAATACTAATAAAAACATTTATTTATCAAGAGATTTTAACAAATTTATGTGACTCGACAATTGATAGTAAGCCCGCCGACAATAGATCCGCTGGACAGTAGACTCCCTGGACATTGGAGGACCCACCACTTACCCGCCCTGGTATAGGTAACATTTGGTTACCCCTTCAAGGCTCTTGCAGGGACTCTATTTTTTTTTTTAAAACGACTTTAGGTACATTTAATAAATGATACTAGACCTCCATTGTATAAAACCTAAAAACTTTGTAAGGCAGCATTATGTAAGTGCTTGCTATGTACAATGTTAGCATAAAAGAAAAGTAAAATCTTTCCTGGACCTCTTTTGAGTAAGGAAAAATAAAAGAAACAAAAAGTAGGCGGTATGCCTACCCTGCCTGATCTTTATGCACATCACAAAACATAAATTAAAATTAATATAACAACAAAAAGGTAGAAGATAGATCCATTATCGGAGGCGGCCAACATAGATCGCCTGGCAGTCCTGTTGAGAGTGTGTCGGTGATCGGGCAGGCCGGATACAAGGTTCGGATTCTGCGCCAAGTAATTGGGAAGTGGGGGGATTAGACGCCCGAAGACCCTGAGGATATCAGCGTCGGGTTGTCGAAGGCAGGGCGGAAGGTCCCCTAGCTCGCACCGACATACTTAGACCAGTGGTTTTCAACCTGTGGTACGCGTACCCCTGGGGGTACGCGAAGCCAGATTGGGGTTACGCGGCTCGATATAGGATTTAAAACTCGGCCCAACGTAAAATGGAGCTAAATTTTCTAAAACTTTGCTCTGCAAAGCAAGCTCAAGTCACATTCACTGTATTAACATTATTATGGTGTAACAGGAAATCGGGCTTTTATTGCAACTACCGAAACATGATAAACTTTTTTTCCACAAATTTTTTCGAGTTTCAAAAAATTCACCCTCTTAATAATTGTACTTGATTAATTTTTTTGAAATTATTATTATTTTTTATTTTTTTTATTCTGTTTAATTTAATTTCAATTTGATGCTTAATTTTTTTGTTATTTATATGACGAATTTTATTTTCATTTTATGTTTTAATTAGGTACCTACCTAATATGTAATCACATTTTATTTCTTTTATTTTTCTTTTATAGTTTATAGTTGTTTATGTAATATGGCAGTCTTACACTATCCTCCCAGTCCTGCTGGAATAAAAACATAAATAATACATTTTGTGAGCTGAATTTGTGTATGGAGAACGTTAATTTTTTTCGTCGAAATGAAAAGATGTGGAAAATTGTTCAATTTCGCATGTAGAATCGCCGGTTAAAAATGCCCGAAGTCAAGTTACACTCCGTATTAATTATATTTGTGTGACATTGTTGTTAAATTCGTGTAATAATTAAATTATTAAAAATATACAAATGGAACATGTCTATCATTACACGTGTACTGTACACAACATAGGTAGAGGTTAGGGGGTACAACAAATTTGTAGTAAGAATCAAGGGGTACGCAGACTCAAAAAGGTTGAAAACCGCTGCCTTAGACCAACAGCTTTCCCCAGAGGTAGACCCCCCAAACAGTTGTTCTCTCTACCAATTGATCTAAAGATCCTCTAAGAAAATGTTTCATTTCAGAATGGTGGTCTTACACCAGGGCGATACCAGGCCGTCACCTTATTCATTTAAAATAATACATGATATGTATTATTTTAAATGAATAAATTGTGAAATAATGCAAATTAATCAAATAAAATGTATTTGTGCACGCAGGTATTTGAATCCGAAATCTCCGGATAGCTAGAAGTGATAGAATATTAATTAATATATCCAACATATACATTATTATGTGAACCTATTTATATTATTTATAAGTGTTCCCACGTTGGATTTGTCGGTAGATTTTGATCTATTATGTTTAAAGTGAGATTGAGTAGTACACGTTTAGCAAATCCTCAATTTTCCACGCACCTAGATTTCTGTATGACGTGACGGTATAAAAACAATAGCAGGACTGAGTCATTTAGATACTCGCTTGTACCTAGATTGCAAACTGCTGGCAATACCTTCTCGGGAGTAATAGATGTGTTCAACTGCACGGAATATTTATAAGAAAGCTGTGATAATATTTAACTCAACAATAAAAATAAACGATGTTAGCATAATACTGTTCTTCTGCGTATGTTTTATATAATTTAAATAGCATTTTCTACTTCATGATTAGTGATTACTGTTCCCCAAAATTATTGTGTATATCACGTGTTTGTAAAGCCCGTATAGGTGTAGATATAAAAAAATAATATTATTAAATAATTTTGGAACAATTAGGCAAAAGCCTGTAAAGGCCTTTTTATAATACGGTGACCCGACAATTCGTCCGGCGACAATTCATCCGGCAACAGTTCATCCAGCGACAGTTCATCCTGCCGACAGTTCATCCTGCCGACAGTTCATCCTGCCGACAGTTCATCCTGCCGACAGTTCATCCTGCCGACAGTTCATTCAGCCGACAATTCATCCGGCCTGATCATTCAGAAGATTTTTTCTTCAAGTAAGTATGCAAAGAGGATATACGGCCGTACAACCAAAATCGATATACTAATATCTGAAGGCATCTTGAGTGGAAATCCGCTGTAAAAATATTTTTACTAACAATAATTTCGACTCTCCGAAGAAGCATGCGTGAATAACAAAATACGATATACGTCGGCTTAGCAAAAAACCATAAAGATTCCTACTTGCATATAATATAACTTTTTTATCTGAAATTAACACTATCTTTTTAGGGTGAATTGATTAATTTGTTTGATTAGGTTAGGTAAGGTTAGTTTAGGTTAAGTGACAGCGGATTTTCACTCAAGATGCCTTCAGATATAAGTATATCGATTTTGGTTGTACGGCCGTATATCCTCTTTGCATTATTACTTGAAAAAAAAAATTTCTAAATGATCAGGCCGGATGAATTGTCGCCGGATGAATTGTCGGACGGATGAACTGTCGGCAGGATGAACTGTCGCCAGATGAACTGTCGCCGGATGAATTGTCGCAGGATGAACTGTCATGGAACCTTATAATACATTGCAACTCAATAGTTCAACATGATGTTTTCGCTGACGCATTTTTGGTCTGGCTTAACTTTTCATTGTGCTTTTCAAATGCAATACGTCAGCCCGATACCGCACTTAAAGTTTATGTCCTAAGTTTTGACCCACAAACAAGCAGTCATTATAAGCACTTTAGCGGTGGGTCGGCTTTAATGTTGGACCCTTGTTCTGCACAAGATATGGAAAACTTTCCACAACATTGTTTGCAGGATATTACACGGTACTTGCGCCAATGTATTTGCAAAATTAGCTTAAATGTTAAACAAAGACCAAGTTTTTCATTGATGTCAAATTAAATTTTCTCTCATCAGAAAACATTTGAACTTGATATTATATTGATTTTAATATTATCAATGGGTTTAATTTCATCAAAAAATTTACCGTTATATTTTTACGTTGTCTCCACACCGGAAAAAAAATTATTGGGGCTAAATTCAATATTTTTATGAATTTTTTTTTTCTATTTTTTAGGAGTTATCTGTTTAGCTTGTGCATGTGTAGGTATATTTTCATATCATTAGAGTAAAGAATCAAATCAGAATGACTGACTGATTGTTAGATTCCATTGAAATACAAATTAAAGAGCAAGGGTCCTAAATAGGAATCTTGAGGACCCCCGAGGAAATTGTTACTATCTGAAATATTTATGGTAACCTTTTAGGGCTTAGGGCATCAGCTTGACATATATTTTAATGTAAAATTAGAACCTTCTGAGAAAAATTCCACTTATGAGCGTATCATCATTTACCTTTTCGAAAACCTTACAAAATTAAGTGTAGATATAGGTAATCAACTTGTTTCTTTTGTCCATAGAATACAGAACAAAGTTGGAAAATTGCCCCAAGTTTGATTCAACAATATCTATCTTGAAAAAATCGCGTTTTAGGGTGGGGTTTGGATTGTCATAAACGATTTTCTCTATGATCTACTTAAAACGAATAACTTTGATACAGGCTTATGATTCTAAGTACTGGTATTGTATTTATTCCCCTTTTTAAAAACAGGTGTTACTAAATCTTTTTTCTAAATGGCAGGAAATATGCCTTCTTTGTTAGAAAGTATATTTGTCGAACAATCTCTATTCTTAAATCATTATAAACGGGTTTTAAATTTTACTCAACTGATAACATCATTAATCTAGGATAAATTGTAGTTTATTTTTCGTTGTGTAAAGTTTAACACACTTTTTTTGGTAAGAGGGAAAGTATTTGTATTAAATAATATTACCACAAAACAAAAAAAATCATCAACCATACATCACACCAATACGCAGTCTATATCTGATTCTCTAAATAATCTCAGGAATCGCTGCTTAAAATCAATGGGACACGTCCTGAGACATTCTGTAAATAAGAGTTTTTGTAAAACAAAGATATTGTCCCCTTTTCGTAATTTAAAATACCTACAAATACAATCCACCATCTGCTACTTCGAGCTGAAGCATTGTCTTTTTAGACTTATTTAATCCACCGCATTTCTACTGCATTCCGTTTTCTTTCCTACTTTTATCCATCTTTGTTTTTGAGTTACAAAGTCCTTCAAAGCGCTTCAGTGGCATTAAAACATTAGATCCGTTGCGGCACAACTCGTAATACTGACTGAAAACGAGAAAATCCGAAGTTTGATAAGGAAAACTTTATAAAGTCAATAACGATAACGAAGCGTTTTACGCGTAGATAAAAATGTAATGGAAACCTTTAAGCGTAATATTTTATCAGAACGTATAACGTGAAGAAAGTGTAAGTCTTCTTCTTCTTCCTTGCACTGTCCCAACCCATTGCCTAGGTAGGCTGTTGAAGTCGGCTCTTCTCATTCTCAGGTTATAAACTTTTCAGTTCTGGGTATCGCTTTCATCCAGGCCGTTTCTCTGTAGGATTTTGTAGCATTGAGTCATTCAGCAGTTCTTTGGTCTTCCTCTGGATGAATGTCGATGAAACTCCACAAAAATTGCCTGCTTCACTGTATGGTCTGATAGTCTCAGGTGGTGAAGAAAATGTAAGTATTAAAATAAAATAAATAAAAACTTCTGCGGACGAGTGTTGAATAAACAATTTTTCTGCAGTCTGCATATCTTATATAAAAAAGTTGTTTTTGTTATATTATAGCAGTTTTTAGTATCCGGTAATTCATGATGGTTACAAGAAAAACTAAACGACTTAAACTAATTTGAACAACTTTTTTACTGTTTTACCGGCCTTAGGAGGATTAACGCGGGCAACATGGTGTTACCTCTACTGCAAACACAATTTACACATCTGTCCTGATGTTGGAAACTGTAAAACTATCCGGAATATTAGCTTAAGAAGGATAAAACGCAACATGGGATAGAAATCCAAAAAATAATCATAATAATACTTTTGGTCGTGAAAATCTCATAACTGATTATGAACAAATTTATTGAAATGCTATATAGAGACGCCTAAAAGCGTAGGAGATATAAGGGGCTAAACAACGTGCAAAAAGGGAGTAGATGAGGATAGGAAATTGGAAAGTAGGGATAGTACCTGGATACAAATAAGTCTAGCTAAAGCTATTTCATGCAATGTAACTTTTATATTCTGAAATCTTATATAAGAGTGAAACTAAAAGAATCTTTTGGACTTCGCGATTCCATGACAGTTGATCCCGGCAGTTGGCCCCTGGCATACTAACATAAAATATGCAGTCGGCTTAAGGAAAATACGGTATACCTACGTATGCAATATGTAACTAAGAGACCGCGAAGAGGTGTGCAAAAGGGAATACCCCCGAATAACAAAAATATAAAGATATTTTCATTCAAATGCATCACGGATTAAACTACTTGATTGTCTACTGTGTATACCAGCGCGTAAGTACACAAAATCGACATTGTAAAAAAATGTATTTCAAATTCTTACCAACTTATTAATAAAAGTAGTTTTGAGTCGATTTTAGGTTTGAAATTGGCAAATAATGCACAAAAAATAATTATTTTATAATAATAATAATTTTGCGGGGCTAACTGTCGGGGGATCAACTACTGTCGGGTCACCGGACTTTTTAACGTTCAAAAATTTCTCATAAACAAAAAATAATGTTAGGAATATACTGTTTTTAAATAATGTCATACAAACTGTGTACGTGAAGAGTATTGATCATTTTTTTGGTTTTGGGTTATTTTGCAAAACAATCCACCAAAGATACCATGTTTTATTGAATTTTCAATACATCAGTAACAACGGCAGATAGCATATAAGTATTAGCATGAGATGATTATTTTTTCACGCAAAAATGCTATATTTAGGATCACTGTTATATTTCCCTGGAGATTCAAACGTTAAAAATAAGCTCATCACTTTCTTTTTATTTTCAAAAGAAAAAAAACGAAAATATCTTGGGAATATATTATTCGATTCTTCATTATATCATTCCGAATATAGGTTTTATTTTGCTAAATGATTTATGAACGAATCTTCCACGTTATCCGAAAGACTTTTCTTCTGCCATGAAATCCCAAGGGAAATTGCAGAAAATCATTTGGCTGAATAATATCCCTTATTTAGGTTAATATGCCGTCAAATCAGGAAAGACATAATGGAGACAAAATGAAGAAACTAACATTATAATTCGAAACATATCCAATGTTTATTCTAGTCACGGAATTGCAAGAAAACTTATTGTAAGATTATTGCGTGCATCTGCCAACAAAATATTAATGCATTTTCAGGCTTGACATTTTTATTACTAAAACAATGCCATTATTATAATGAGGTTTTATTTGTTGTTTTTTGTAAAACATTGGGATATTTGATTTTGGATCTGCTTTTTAAAAATGGCGTGTTTCATTTAAATAGGTAATAAAACTTTTGGGTTGTCCATGCAAGTAATTTATCTATATATATTTGTATTATGTTTTATGTTCCGAGCTTGGTAAGGATAGGATGGGATTAAAAATGCTCTTGCACACACAATCTATGACCCGTACACATGGATGGTGTTAATAATTTAGTTTATAAGAAAAAAAATTGTATTGTTGTTTGTTTTTTATGATTATCTATCTATCTATCTCTCTATTTAAATACAAATGAATCGCCGAAATGTATGTACGCGTATAACTTCCTAACGACTGCACCAAATTGGATAATTCCTTTTTTTAGTGTGCGTTATTATCAGAACAAGGTTTCTAAAACTACTGGTGAGCTCTGGCATTATAAATTTTGTATAAAAAATTGCAATAGGTGGCACGCGAGCTATTTGAAAACTGAATCTACCGGGACTGAATGCAAGGAATGCGGGAGGGGGGAGGAGAACTCGGGTAGGGGGTTCGCGGGAGTGGGGGGGAGGAAAACCCCGGAGGGGGGTTCGCGGGTAGGGGTAAGGGGGGGAGTAAAGTGGGAAGAGGGAAGGTGGAGGAGGTGGAGGGGGAACGCGAGAGGGGAAGGAGACGCGGGAGAGAAAGGAGAGGCGGAAGGGAAACGGGACAAATGAGAAATGACACTCAGGGAGAAACGATTTCTTTATTGAATGGCATAGTAACGCATGTCGGGTACCAGCTAGTAAAAATATATATAAAGTTTTTATTTCAGTAATCCTCAAATTGTAATATTTAATCTTTGAAGACAATATTAGTGAGTCTTAGACGAAAATTTCAGGCGACCTAGAAAAGATACAGTCGCATCTTGGAATTGAACCCATGATCTTAACTTTTCCGGGGCTCTGCTCTAACCACAGAGCTAATTCGACCCTCTCCTTTTCGGTTATAGGTTAGGTATTTAACTGAATCATATTTCCACCAAGTCCTATCAACATTATCTCTTCATTGTCTAACCGCATATTTTTATTTGCTTCCATTTTTATATATATATATGACTTCAAGATTCTTCCCGAACTAAATGCCATCTAGATAGTTTATTAGATAAATAATATATCTTTTTTTTTTAATGTGCTACATCAATTAACTTTTCTGCATGAATGTATGCGACCGTATATTTTTCTGATTTTTCAGTTTAAAATTTTAGTTTCAGAGTCGCTAATATTCTCTTCAACAACTAATATTGTTAGTTTAAGTTCTCGGTATACTTTTTCATATGGATTGTAATTTAAATATTATATTAACAGATATTCCAGTACCTACCTACATAAAATGTCGCGTTCAAATGATAATATTCGTAGGTACCTACTTAATTTTAAAAAAATTAATACCACGAAGCTTCGAGCCAGCCCTAGCAGATAATAATATACTCCAAAAGCTCAAGATGCACAGCATATCCCGCAAATATTTTGATATGAGTTCATTTCAGCAAGATACTCGACGTACCTAGCTACCTGGCAAGCGCAAGTTGTCGCGTGGTTCGTGTTATATATAAGTTATATAACATAGCGGAGACCGAATAACGTAAGAGATGAATAAACCTACGAAATATACAGTTCTATCTCTACAAAATATACAGTTCTATCTCTAGAATAACTCCACAGTCTCAAGAGAACCTATTTCTGGATGGCCTACTTGGTACAACTGCACCTCTAAATTCAAGCGCTTTGTGCAGGGTTTTATCCAATAACCATGTAAGTCACACAAGGTAGAATTGTAGTATTCTACTACATTTTTATATTTTCTTGTATTTGGAAACCCACTTTAAAAACGTAGCCTTTGTAACAGAGGACTGCATTTACACAAACTAATCTAAGTACCTGTAGATATTAAAGGTTTATAAAAAATGGAAAAAGCACGCAAAGAATGGTATCAGAAGGGGAATCTTTAAAATTTGACTATTAATGTTCACAGGTGTTTTTAATTTCTCATGTTTCTAAATTAATTTGTAAAGATCTATTTATATCAAGCCTATTTCGTGTATATAACGTGTGACCACTATTTATTAATTACTAACTAAGTCCTCGTTATCTCCCGGTATTTACGCAGGGTTTTTCGAAATCGAATGTAGCCAGTAATTTTGGTCTTATTGTAAATATTTATCAAATGCAAAATTTCAACAAGAACTATAAAATTCTTCTTTAAAATGAAGGAAAGGGGTATGAGGTTGGTTTTTCGAAATTTCGTGTCGACAGTCACCTTCCTCTTATTTTGAAGGTTAGGTATGCAAAATTTCATCAATAATAAAAATGATCATTTCAATCATTTCATCTCGATATAAAAATGTAGAATTTTTTAAAAACCGAATCCAGACACTCTTCTTTGAATTAAAACAAATTATTTAACTTATTCAGCGAATTCAAAAAAACTAACGCAACGCATTTTAAATGTGAAATAAATACGTTACGGGCGGTAAGATTTTGGAAAACTTTTAATCGTAATCGATGCATTCGTTTTGCAAAAACATATTTTTTTTACAAACATAAATACAACTGTATTACTTTTATCAATGTTACCTTACTGTTATATAAATATATAAAAATACTCAATATGAAAAACTTATCATCGAAAATAATCATAACCAAAGGCGAAACTTGGCAATGTACCAACTGATAATAATATTCGTTCCTACTTAGTCAGCGTTTTGATTGAGCTTTAACTTAAATTGTTATTCGAACGATCAAATCAAACGACGTATTTTCATAATTTTTTTTTTTAAATAACAGTTGAATTTGCTTCGTGAAGAGTATCGCCAATTTTTTTTACATATTTTCGTTGATGTTTGATCTGGGCTTCTAGAAACCTTTGAAATCGTCTGTTACAGAAAACGAGTAATTCATCTCCTAGATGCCACCACTACGAGATATGAACCACATTATCCTTTCGGAGCTCAGATGAGAGGTCGATATACTGTGGCTGGTTCTATCAATATCACTATTCTATGTGTTCTGAATTTTTCTCAAAACAGGATCACTATATTCCAACCTTCCACATTTCATTAATATACACCATAACATTAAATTTAATTGGATTAAGTATCGAAGTTTATAAATATCAATGTAACGTTTAATCATATTAAAGTTTAGTGTTCATGTGTTCAATCCCCAGTTGCGACCGTTACTTTTTTTTCTTGCTCTGTTTCATGATTCGTTTAGTTATTAATATTATCTTTTAAAATTGATTAAAAAACATTTTACTCGGGTTCGATCAAAATTTCAACGCCTCCTGGGTTTGGTAATATTTTTACTTACTTAATTACTTTAGAAGAATCGCAACTGCCCGAAGTTAGTTAGGTTTTGTAATTCTCAATTGTGCGGTATAATGCAGAGACAAGAAGAAAGAGACAAGGAAGAGCTAGAAGTAGGTGAGAATTCAGTCATTTTACCAGCGATACTGAGAAATATACAAATTTTAAAAATGCTCACAAACATTCTAGAAATACACCTACTTAAACAAATGTACGTTTTGCTTTCCATTGACGGGTTTCGGGTTCGCGCCTCTGCCCGAGCAAATATCTACCAATTTGTAGGTCAAAATAAAATGTGTGACAATTATTATAAGTAATAATTATTAGCCTAAAACATTAAAAAATCTCCCGAGAAAAGATACATGCCGCCGACGGGACTTAAACCCGCATCCTTCTGATTTGCGCTCAACTGCTCTTATCCACTGAGCTACGTCGGCTTATCTCCTGCCCGCCAAATAATTCAATTTATACTAGTGTTTCATTCAAAAATCACTGCTTATTACATTTTTCCACCTGCAAACAACCAACTTTATTTTAAATGAGAAAGGCATTATAAGTGCTAAATCTCCCATTAGGTGGTCGCGACAAATTATGTTTACATTTTTTGGTGAAATACTTTAACTCGTCAAATAGGTACCAATTATTATTTTTAATTGATAAACTAATGTTGAAGACAAGATTTTTAATAAATATTACTTATAATAATCGTTACCTTTTGTGCTATGCATAAAAATCTTGTCTTAAACATTAGTTTATCAATTAAAAATAATAAATAAAGTGTGTGAATTTAATAGTTACCACAATAGCGTACAAAAGAATTAGCCCATTTGACGTCATCCCGTCATCAGTTTTTTTTAATGATATTTTATCATTATTACATATTATATCCCCCGCTACTATCAAAATAATAAAAAAAATACGTAACCCAAGAAATTACTTGCTAGATTATAAAATAGCATGATACTATCGGTTACATTTCATACATTCTTTTGACCTTTTGCTGCAAATTTATTTAGCTATTTTCCAACGAATTACTCTCCATCAATAGCTTTAAACACAACAGCATTATATCTACATTTGTTTTCAGTTGAAACAGCAAATTTAGAATATCTTTTCCTAACCAAAAGATTAATTATACACCTGCGGATTTTTTCTCGTGTTTATTTATACAAATTAAATAGCAGTCAGGTTGATTGATAAACGGGCGTCAACGGAAGATGACAGCTGCTCGGTACCCGCCCGGGGTGAGCGCATTGCTTCAACAACGCAATAACAAGGTGTTTGGCGAACAATTTGCGAAATTCTGTGGAAGGGATGAATTCATGTCACCCCATCCCTTCAACGTCACACCCTCCTCCTTATTCTTCCCTTGTAGACTATGAAATATTATATTAAAGCAATCCCTTCAAATCTTGCTTTACGTTATTTTAAACTCGGAGAAAAATATACCGAGATGCTCAGTCCCGAATATCTCACTGTTTTTCTACCTGGTACATATTTTTAGGATTTTTGTTTTCAGCGTAGGGCATGAAGTATAAGAAGAACTTCTGTGGTTAAAAGCACCTAAGCAAAATGATTTCAAGTGGTCGTAACTTGAGGTTGGAAAATTAGGGTACAAAATATTTATTTATACATCAAAATATTTACCTACACAACTACGGCTATACTTGCCAATTATTGACAAAATATAAAATTAAAATACCTACTACAGATGAAACCTTTTTATTCCAAAGGATCGATACATAAACATACACTTCACCACATTCTTTGATTATACGTCTGCCCTGGTTATACGACGCTGTAATGCTGTCCGAAACGTTGGCTAAAGAAGGAAGTAGAGAAACACGGCATAATACACCAAAAATAAATCACTTTAATTTCAAAGAGTAGTTTATTATCTACAAACTATCTAAATCCCTGCTGTTTCAAAATGTGTTTAAGTTAATCATGATTACGTTAAAAACATATTTGAATATAATTAAATATTGTATAAAACTTTATACAAAACGTGTTAGTATTTTTTTTACAGTAATTACGGATTAATCTCTGAAAAACACGTGTCACAAAAAAGTTTTTCATTTTACTATAAAGATAAGCGCAGTATTAAAGATGATAATGAGGTACGAACTCTACTATAAAATATTTAGGAATTCTTATACTGTCGAAATGAGAAATAAATGTACCTAAGCCTGTTCCTGAGAATATGTCTGTTAAACGGTAAAAGTTTTTCATGGTTTGTGCATTTAACTATTATTATAACTACGGTTGTAAAGTAAGAAGCCGCAACTCCTCCATTGTACCCAAGTGGTATACTTCATTTTATAATAACCACGTGGCACTAGGAATTGACAAAATAAATAAAGTCTTATTGAATATTATGTAAAGTATATTTTGACTTATCATTTATTATTGAAATAATTATTTGACAATTTAAATATTCTTTAATTAAAATAAAGTTTTCTTCAATTAAAGTAAAGTAAATATTATTTAATAAAACCACGCTGAAAATTCGGAGTTTCCCAAATAACCATATTATTAACAAAGGCTCGAAATGTTCTTGGTTTTCACCGGAAAACAAACTGGATGAGGATTCATCGTTACTATCATCATCTTCTCTAATATTAATCATGATTAATAATCTTGACTAATATTATATATATCGAATACTTTACCTCCAACAAAACTGTCAAATATGGAGAAGTAACTCTATTGTAACTACCGGTTTTCGGAAAGTAAAAGCAAAAGTTAAAAATGAGTGACTTTGCAGTTAGATTAATTGAAAAACGCCTTTTTGTGATATTTAACTGTAGCAATTTATTTTACTCCAGCAACCGTCGAAACAGGCGGCCCTGAGTCATTCCAAAAATAAATAAAAATATTATTACCCGATATCTTTGTTAGGTTATTTTTTGCGCAGTTGCCTAGTTAATGAAATTATTAGGTAGTTGGCAGAAAAGTCCAGAGATAACACGTTGGATAGTAGCAGAATCATAGTTCTTATCGCGACTATTTTATGAGGTAAACTATCTGGTATTACGTAATTCGGTAGAAGTACCCTCGGTGTACTTTATTAGCCTACATCTGCGTATAAATTTGCTTGTACATCATATTATCAGTAAACCTGATCGGTCCCACGTGGCACTTTACAGATTTATGTCAAAAAGTTCGACATAAAGCCTCCATGGGTAGCGCGTAGAGCCTTCCACAACCACCTGTTCTGCCGCCCTTAAGGATTCGACATTTTTATTTCTGCCATAAAAGTCTAGGAGGTGTTTTACGGTTTTCATCGGGCACAACCCTTAACCACCTTTTTACTTAAGCGGCAACTTTATACCAGGGTTCTGATATAAATTACCGATCTCCTTTACGTTAGCTTTAAAGGAGCAATGATGAATCAATTTAAGGGACGTTTTTATTTTACCAAATTAGGTATACTTACAATTTGTCTAAAGTTTATTTCATTCACTCCAATAAATTAAACCCGTTTAAGTATACTCGTGTAAACAATAGTTAGCTTTTATTATTGATGAACAATCTTATTTAGGAAGGCTGACATCAAAGGAAAAAATGAACTCAAAGTACCTGGAATTGATACGTAAGTAGTAAAATATTTATATAACTTATAAGTTATTTTTAAACATAAAATTCTTTTTCATTTCTGGTTTTGACCGTGTGACTTCATTTAACACAGGTTGTTTAAGAGAAATTCAAAAGTAACGTTATTTATAATGATCAGCAAAAGAGACAACTAAAACGCATTTAAGCTTGTCGGTCCATTATAATTTGATAGAAATCTGAAATGCACCTAGATTCGGCGTTCAACGGGAACCTTTCAAATATACTGAATGGCCATATTCTATTTTTTTATCTTTAGTTCTACACAGGATACACTGAAAAAAAATCCTCCAAGGCCAATGCCTTCCATGGGGATGCTGTGTGGATGGTCTTTTAAATAAAGAAAATTTTAGGAATGAAAAAGATATGAGAAGTAAGTAGAAATCTGGATGTGTCCAGAAATGACCGACGTATGAATCCATCCCCCTTACTGCGGTTCAAGACGATGGGTAAAGAGAGTCCGACTGGAGAGATCTTGGTTAAGTCTCCCTCAACCAGTCTCTCCCGATTCGGCCCGCCACGCAGTAGGTGGGCAAACGCACCTAGACAAACCTCACCCAAAGTTGCAAACGTAGCAAACCACTCGGTAGGGTTGGTAATTGTTGTGTTTGATTTATGTTCATATGGCTGTATGTATTGTATGTAGTTAGTTCGGGTTTCTCCGAACGCATTCGGGAATCTACGAGAGTAGGCCCGATATATATTGTTGAACACTCAGTTCGGCTCCTCACTTCGCTACTAACTGGCCTTAGGGCAACACCATTGTATTATTATATATTCTAATATTAAACCTTCCCGTGTACAAGAAGTACTTACGTGTTTTCATTGCATCGTAGACAAGTTAAAGGGATACTGGAGATTAAAGGGCCCAGTATCCAGCGTGATAAGGCATCAACGAGTTACGATACATTACTGTTATCCAATAAATGATTCCCAGGGGGCGTTACCCATAACATCCCAAATTGTATGTTTTGTTGAAAATGTTCTGTGAAACAACTAAAAAATATAATATTACATTTAAGTCGATTTTTCCTCGAAAATCATCCGAAGAAGAAAACCCTAGAATCAAATTTTATTCATTCCTTTTCTCCAGTTTTTCAGGCAACATGGTTCCCGGAGTCAGGTTGGTATAATATAACTGCAGTTATCTTTGCACTCCGACAATGGAGCTTGTCATTTCTTCGGAAGTGCATAAAACTGGATGTTCTCTACTTCAATTTTTTAGTCAGAACTTTACCCGGAGAACATCATAACCGAGGGGTAACAGTTGCTTTATGGATTCCGCGAGATGGGCTGTTGATAAACATGCGATATTTGAAAAACTTTCATAACATTTGTGGTTAGACAAATCTTATTGTTACTGAAACTGCTATCATTTTTACAGATACTGCTATCAATTTGACAGATACTTGTTTATTACTAACCGAAGGATTTTTTTTTACATTTACTTGTCGTTATTTCAAATTCCACTTATTAAAAACATATTTTTGCCGCCGATTTCATTTTCTTCCGTAAATATTGAAAAAGTTTACTAGATTTTTACTGCATTGTTATTTTAAAAATGAATAATTTTTTTACAGTAATAATTTATCTTTCTCCTAACCTTAAACCTCCTTCATTGCGGATATTGACATTACTTCTTAATTTTCACGAGTAAAGAAATTTCTGCTTTTGAGTTCTTTCGCTTGCCTCAACAAGTTTTTTTTTTAATTCACAACACTATTTTGAAAAAAACAATTTTCAGTTTTATTGATTAAAACTTAAATAGAAGTTTTGAACAATAAGATAAAAATACATATTAACTTAAAAGATAATCCACTGTAAAAGCTGCCAGTGAATTTAATATTACGACCGACGACACGTGTTTCATCAAGCAAATTTATGTTTTGTTACAACTCAATATTTATTTATTCATTATAATGTTGGAGCGGGGTTTAATATAAGAAGCTTTAGTGAAACATAAATTTGGCTAAACTACGGATAAAATATGATATTCGGCTTTAGAATTTTAGTAGTTAAATTAAACTAATTTGAGGTAAAAAAGTGAAACCATTTTTTTCGTTTTGCATCTCGACGAAATATAATACTTTTACATCAATGGGGATTTTCATCAATCTTCAACTTAGAAAACGCAATTAGAATAATTTAAAAAAAAAATATTGTTATTATATTGGTACGTATTTTATCGTTTATCTGCATTCTTCAAACAAACAATTTTAGAGGCGGGTATGGGAACCGCCCGCGCCGCCTCAAGAAATGGAAATTAATTTATTGGATAACCAATACCCCTGCCACAGGTCTACCCAAGTGGTTCGCTACGTTTGGTGACTTAACAGGGATGCCCAGGTTCCCAGAGTGAGGTTTGTCCAGGTCTTGGCGGTGGATGCTTCTGCCCACCTGGTGCGTAACGGGCCAAATCGAGAGAGACTGGGTGAGGGAGGCCTTTTGACCTTGTCGACCCATCGCCTTGCACCGCAGTTGGAGAGATGGATTCATACGTCCGTCACTCTTGGAAACAATAATCCCCAGTTTCCTACCCACCCCTCATACCATTCTTCTTACCAGAACTTTCTATCCTTCCATACCTTAAAATACCCTCCACACCGTATCCCCTAAGATGATATAGGCCCTGATAGACTAGGAGACGAGATAAGTAAACCCTACGTCATCGAGTACACGGATGAAACTTCTTTGTAGTGATAATGGACATTTAGAAAACCTTAAAAAGCTAGTCTGCCGGTGCGCCTCTTGGCAGGAGCCGCGCACTCATGGAAATAGTGAGCGATTTTTTTCGAAAAAATTACGTCATCGAGTACACGAACGGGAATGGTTTCAAATGATAAAGGTCGATTAGAAATTTAGAAAAAAGCAGGTCTGCCAACCGGCAGCCTGGCACGTTCGCAGGCAGCCGGCGTCAATGTGGGATAAAAAAATGTAAATTTTACGTCATCGAGTACACAAATGAAATTAATGAATAACTCTAGTCCAGATCATTCTGTTTAAGAATTTCTTGGTCTGCCGACCAGCAGCCTAACAGCTTTTTGTGTACGATTTTTTAAAGTTTTTTATTATTATTTTGTTTTAATTTTTCGTTTATCTGTATTATTATTTTTATTTCACTATCATATCACTACAAAGTAGTTTCATCTGTGTACTCGAAGACGTGGGGTTTATCTATCTCGTATCCTAGTCTATGAGGGAAATTATTTTCCTCAGTGCCTCATTTGTGGAGTAAATGTAAAATTTTGAAAATGAGGCAATTCGAAGCAAATTTCGAGAGTTCATCCAACAGGAGTTTCAGAGAGAGGCGCAACCGAAAGTAGCATTTTTTGTTTAGTTTTAGCCCTTCCACATGCAGTTTCATAACAACGGAAAGTAACTTATTGATGAGCTTTGTATGCACGTTGCCCAATTACATACTGCCTTTTAATTAGTGGAACGATAATTGCCAAAATGCGAACACAATAGACTTTGCTACATGAATTTAGCGCTTAGTGCGCAAAGTGACCCACTTTTTGACCGTTTTATTTCATTAGAAGAGATGCAGCAGTCGCGCATTGTAAGTCCGATGATAATGGTGCATTTACAAGCTGTGTCTCGGCCATTGTACCGCGGAGAGCACAGCCGCATATCTTTACAGTCTTCTCGGTCCCGGCTATTTTATTGCGATGGCAATACCGCTAACAAAAGGCTCCAACTTTACTTCCACCCATCGCTGGGCTAGCAGCCTACTTTTACTCGGTAGATGAGAACCATATTTTTACGAGCTTTTATGAAATGTAAGGTCTGGCTAGGTAATTCAACAAAAACAGAACTTTAATTTACTTTTTAAGAAAAAAAAAAATTGTAATCTTCTTATTCTAACGGGTGTTTCTGGTGACCTCGCATACTGCATTATATGTCGGTTGTAGGTATTATATTACTAATTTATTATTATCCACGTTAATTATTCTGTACGGTTGAAATTTAAGATTCCGGCTAAGTATGCAAATCTGAAAATTGCCTTATGCTAAACCATCTTCGTACTTAAAGTTTGTTAAAAAGTTACTTTTGTAATCGAACCAAATTCAAGCAAGTAGCTAATAATGCCGAATGATAGCACCACTTAGATACGTTAAAAGATCGCATGAGGACGTGCCGCTGGCAGGTATAAGTATAACGGAATTTGAAAATTTTGTCTCCTGAAATGGAGAGATTGACGATAACATGATTGTTATTTTAACCAGTCCTGAATTTGTCAATAGGCTGTATAGGCCGCGGTCTGCTGTACTACGACGGCTGGCGTAGTGCAGCGGTAAAGCGCTTGACTCGCACACCGCGATCGAATCCCGGCGTGGCAAATAAATTTTATTTCGATTAATTTTTGTTATTTCACAATTTATTCATTTGAAATAATATATAGTATAGTTGCGGCACTCTTGTGCGGTATTCATATAAAAAAAAAAGAAGAACAAAAAGTTTTTATGTTATTTAATGAGAGACATGAGGTTATTTCACCATCATCCCAACTGAAGGGATCAATGATGCTAGTTCATCGGAGCATCTTCCATTGATATACTGGTAGAACAATGATAGTATTCCCACCCGACGCCTGTGCTCTAAAGATTGCAATCCGTTTGTTTAGTAAATTCCTCCTAAATTAATCTCCTTTTTCAATTATTAGCACCTATCCGATTGTCATGATTTTCTGTGCAAGAACATCTGTTCTGCCATGTGGTATCTTAAATAAGTTATGGTCTGGACTATGGCCGAAGTTTTTAGGCACTTATAAACAACAGCATTCCAAGACTCGTAGAAATAAGTATCACGATATGCATTGTCTTCCATAGCTAGCCGCCACGTCTTTCCTTTAATATACGCGTATCCCTGTATTATCATTTCTGTAATCTTGTATTTATCATCCCTCATAAAGTGAAAACTTTTTTTTATATTATCATTTATTTCAGTCAATCAATCAATTTATTGACGAATTTGACATCCGAACGCAGCATTTTAGAAATGAAGTTAACCATCTGCAACGGAAACTGCGTTAATATGATCATTTTGTTCTAAAACATGGAATTTGAAAATTTTCTAAATCCAACTAAAATAAGGATTAGTTATAATCCTTATGTCCTTATTATAGTCACAAGACTAAAATAAGGATTTGAGACCAAAATACTTGAATCAAAAAAAAAAATTCAAAGAAAAGACACCTATAGAAAATATCAATTAAGGATGTGAGCTACTCTTTTTATTTATATTTCAAATTATAAAATATAGCCCATTTAATATTTCAATTTTGCATGATTTTGGAGGCAACTTTGGCGTTTTTTGTGAATTAATTATAATTAATAAAAAAATAATCTTGCCTTATCCTGTGATATGAATATAACGAAAAATACAATTAAACAAAAAGGTTTTTTTAGAAGAAATTTTAATTTATGTACTGTCATAATTGCGTTTCAACACTTCCAACGTAAATCGAACAATTCAAGGATCGCAGAAAATGCGTTTAACAAGGTTAGCTCATGCGGGCCTTTTTCTAAAAAAAAAACTCGCCAGGCCCCTTTCGAACGCGTGACACAGCTTGAAGTAAAACACTGCCACTTGAATTGCAGTTAATCAAATCTTCCAGTGGAACATGGACTTCAAGCTACGTCACGAAATTTTAGCCAATCCCCGCTCTACCCGCTTGATAAGCTTACCTTGTTAAATGCATTTTCCACGAACCTTGCGAATAATCGCTTAACTTAACTTAAATTATGCCCATAAGAATGTTTTTTTTCGATATTTTTTTAGTGATATTTTTCATTATTTTTTTATACTAAATAGAGCATTTTTTTATAATTACCATTAGCTCACAAATAATTACTAAGTTGTCTCTAAAATCATGAAATTTTTCATTTTTAACCCTAGAGTGGGCGCGTCTTTTCGTAAAACGTCAGTGGGCGCGTGGGGAGCATTTCTCCGCTAGTTTTCGTGGAAAATTTTAAGAAGGAATACTGCAATTTAATTTTTTTTAAATTTGGGTTTAAATAAAACACAAATAAGGAATGACAAATCAACATATTTATTGAAGTCTGTTTAAGGAATTTTGGTTCACAGTCAATTTAACAAATATAGCATTTTAATTTACTTTTTTGAGTTATCCTACATTATCTTTCTATAAAATTTATAAAAATTAAAAAAATATATATATTTTCTAAATCTACAGGGTATGCTTTGGCGAAACAGTTTTCACATAAGTATGTGCAATGTTCATTGCACAGTAATTTTGAGCATCTCCAACACCCTTTTTCCCCCGCATTACTGTAATTTATTGTCGAACTAATATTTTCTGACTACGTATTTATAGATCAATAAAAAAAAATATATATATATATATATACATAATTTCTATGTTATATATATATATATATCTAACATGTTTCATATAAATGTCAAAAATAATAAATATGTAGTTACTGAAAAAAAAGTACATATTAGTTTCTTTATTTAGAAGTACCTACCTTATTCATAAGTAATTCTTATATTTAGTTTTAAGTATCACTTGTATTTTTCATAATAAGTGAATAAATGTAATTAACCGTATATAATATACAGTAATTTTAACTTGCGTGAGTGGGCGCGCAGTGAGCAAATCGTCGCCGGCCGACGCTTGTTGGTAAGAACCTCCTTCTCCATCAGCAAACGCACTGATGGCATCCAGTCTTTCGGAACGGGTTGCGTACTACAATGGGGCCAGCTACCAAAAAGCTCAAAATTTACGCGCAATAGATTTAAGAATTATCAAAGTTTTTTTCCAGAGAGCGGCAAAATGCTCGTAGCGCGCCCACTCTAGGGTTTATGGCCTATATTTTTTATAATTTAAAACGCAATTAAATATATTAGAACATATCTACATTAGATATTTGCTGTACATTTTAATTTTTTTTTTTGAATTTGACTATATTATGGCCTTTAATCCAAATTTGAGTTTTTTATGAAAAAGACAGTGCATCCGTCCCCTTAAACTGTAGTAATTTGAATGCAGAAGGAAAAAATCTTACAACTTCATCCAGGCACTACACATACAACGCACGTGAGCTGTTCCCAACTAGCAATTAAGTTAATAAATACTTGATCGATGGCAAGGCTCGAACACATTCTTATAGTCAAAATCAATTATACGCTCTTTATTTTTTCCTTTTTTCTGCTTAATTTCTTATTTGCTATTTGTAAATAAACCTTAAGTAAAATGAATCCTTGTTAATAATAAACATCTCTATTTTCAATAAAGTTTCTCCTTTAGAATTTCCAATGTTTTTCTGCAGTTCTATTTCAGTTTTAAAGTTCGCTGTTTCAGTTCCTTTATTTAATGAAAAATGGAACCAGAAGTCGAGAAGATGGAACAAAATCCTTTGCTGGAATTAACATCCTATAATATAGCATATTCCGAACCACAATGATAAGTATCTCGGAATCTCTAACAACGGTGCAATGGGAATTAAAGTCCATATTTGTTATGCGTTGTCATACAATATGAATGTGAAATGAGGACATGTTTTGCCAGAGAAAATTACGTGTTTTATTTTCCCTTTGAAACTAGGATGACAAACGCGTTTCATATGTCATGGGTGTCGTTGTTATTGTGTATTAATGCTTGAAACGTTCGCAAAAAATGTATAACAAGAACGAGGCAATAATTTTCTCTTGAGATGAAATACGTTATATTATATTTAACTCCGATGAGGCTTAAACAATTGAATATAATAATAAGGTACTATAAATCATCTAGTTTTTTTTTATTGAAGCAAACGTTGTTGCAATTTTTTACTTCCCAAATTTAAACATTTATATTTGTGGTACAACCAAGCGAAAAACAATTTCTTTTCCTTTTAAACTTACCAGTGGTAAACAAACGGTAAGGTCAAGTCTAAATCATATTCTCAAAAGTTAGCAACAGAACACCATGTCTATGTATAGTCAAAACTTATTCCAATCCATCATTTAGATAAAATACGACTTAGAAAATACTCACTTTATATTATCATCGTAATAATTTTTGAGTAAACATTAGAGATGATGGCCGTTTTTTAGAGATATTCAAAACATCATTCAAAACATCATTTAGTGTATTCAAAACATCATCCAATTAAAAATTCTAATGTTCATAGCGGCATAAAACATTCTCTTTGGTTTGGGAGTGTCCCGGTCGGAATCTTTCGTAGCGCAACAATTAAATTGTAAACGGATTTCTCAAAATCAAATTTTAACCCTATATTCACCACATTCCTCGCTCCGGTTGTTTCTTGCGTCTATGACAAGCGGTTCTATCAGGAAAAGATTTAAAAATCTTTGGCATACTTATGAAATCCGCGCGACTTGTTATAAAAGTATTTTTTCAATTAACAGGTACCTATCTGCCGGCGAGCACCCAACAAAAGCCCTCAAAGATCACGTAAGTGATCACAAAGTGTTTCAGAAAGTGAAACATCTACATAACAACATCTATATAAAAGTGATATAATGAAAAAAAAAAAATTCTTTTGTCATTATATCTGAGTAGGTCAGCAGTTATATAAAAAGAAACTTTATTTTTGATTCCCTATCACATTTCTTGCTTAAGTATTACTTCTGTAACTTTTGTGCGTAAGTTATTGGTAGGTGTTAAAATTTTAATATTGAAAATTTCTTTTTAGTTTGAATTGGGTTAGTACTTTGAAATATAAAGCAAACATAAAATTTTGTTTTAAAACTATGATTTTATCTTAGATCTAAAATATATGGGTATTTCGTTTCGTTCCAAACATGATAATTTTCATTTTTGTCATAATCCGTGCATTTCGATTTCTTTCTGAATAAAGGTGGCTTCACAAATGAATTAAGTAGTGTCCGACCGAACTTTCGGTTTCGGTTTCGGTTTCGGCCAAGTTTCGGCCAAAATATGAGTTTCGGCTTAGTTTCGGTTTCGGCCGCCATCTAGCCGAAACTACGGCCGAAACCGAAACTGAATTCGGGAGGTTTCGTTCTGCGATCGGACATGTTCGGTGCACTGAACTTCGAGCCACGAAGAGTCATTTTGCTGCGTCCGCGCTCATAATAGCGTCAGGACTTGATTCGTGTGAAAACCCTATTTATGTTCATGTATAACTTGCATTAAACAAATTTTGTTATTGTAGGTAGGTAGGTACTTATTAATTTGAATTATATTGTGTCATACAATACGACCATAGTTTAGAATAAATTATTTTGTTCTTAAGGTTTATTTATTTAGTTATTTATTAATTTATTTATTTTGGAAGAAACACACAGCTTTTATATAATAGTGATAGATAATATACAAGTGAACTCAAGTCAAGCCACAGAAGTTTCTTATGCTAAAGTTCATTGGAAATGAAGTTTTAATATCTTAAAATTATTGTTGGGTTATAGGAAGGGGAGAAGAAGAGGAATATAGGAAAAGGATAGAAGCAAAGATATTCAAATACAAATTAATGTGTATTTGAATATCTTATATTTCTTATTTATAATACTTATAATTCAATATCTTTGGATAGGAGATACTCCCGATACATTTCTTATGTTAATAATAATCTATCGTACGCGTGACTTCCAACCGATATTTCTTTAGGTTATTACTAAAAATGTGCTGTGAAATTTTGTATTATATTGTACACATACACGAGGAACTGGAGATTTTTTTAAATATTTGTTCTAAATGAGGGCAAATAATATAAATCGGATTGTCGAATTGATCTTGAAAGCTCTTCATTTAGTTTGAGAGAAAACGCTTCTTTATTCATACATTGAGTATTATTTTCATTAAAAATATTTTGAAATTGTAGGTAGGGGGGTACTTTTTAATTTTAATTATATTGTTGCAGTTCATTAAAAAGAGAATTTTTTGCATTAAAAATATTTTGTTATTTTAGGTAGGTAGGTACTTTACAATATAATTAAAATGCAATATAATTTTTTTTTTTTAAATAAAGTTCATTAAAACGAGTGCCATACAATACAATATGACCAAAGTTTAGAAGAAATGTGGTTAAGTACGTGTTTGTTTTAATTTTATTAAAAAATATTTTGTTCTTAAGATGATAGTGTATTTTTTTTAGTGTACCTCAACAAATAAGGTTTAAAAAAAGGAATTTTGTTACATGAAATAAGGAGTGATAAATATGTTATGTTTATTTTTAGTCGTAATATCAGAGAATGAAAGATTGATATATAATATGATTTAAAATTAAAGGCTGACTGATTAAGAATGACTATTTTTTTCAACTAAAACATGATCATATATGGAAGTTTCGGTTTCGGTTTCGACCGAACCTAAGATCGAAGCCGAAACTCAGTTTCGGTTTCGGCCGTAAAAACTAGATTCGGGCGGACACCAGAATTTAGTTTTCTTATTATTCGTCACTAGTAGACCCGGTCACACGTTGCTGTGGCTAACGAAACACAACGCCATTACCCAACCTTTATAAAATCCACACCACCCGCTTGCCAGCTGCCCGCTGCCTGAAATGAATATTTTAATTTTTTGGCTTTTCTCTACTATAATAAGCATGTATTATATATATATATATATAAATCCTCTTTAAGAGTTTTAAAAGATCTAAGCGCACAAACATTTTGAGCGACTTCATTTTATATTATGTATTGATGATGGTCTAACCGTTTATTGAATTTGCATTTATGTATACTATTATCATACAATGTTGACCCCGAGTGATTTTACTTAAAACTTACAGACCACAAAAAAGTTTTTGGATATTTATATTTATTATATTTAGGAGATAAGTTTTTTTTACTATAATACATGACTTTTACATTAGTCTTTTAAAACTTGAAAAAAAAATGGTTTGACTGAGATTTGAACCTTCCCAGTGATCGGAATCAATCGCTCTACCAACCTTGTTAAATTTCGCAATTAAAAACCTATATTTATTTCGTTTAGTAAGTATTTTATTTTTATTTCTGAAAAAATATGTACAATTCTGCGTGTTTGTGAGTGATTGCCACCAAAATTTGAGAGAATGAATTTTCTCCTTTTGGGTTTTTAGTAGGTTATTTTTCACTTCCAAGAATCCGCTGCATGCATTAATTCAATCAAAAAAACAAAAGTGAAATTCAGATAGATTTTTTTTTCTAGCACATGATAATACAGGAAATACGGTTTTATTATTTGTTCTAAAGAAGATTTACTTTGGTTATTTCCAATATTTAAAAAAACATAATGATTTATGTTTTTTTTACAACATTTGACGATACTTTTTGCGATTTTTTTCAATAAATAATATACACTCAAACGCATCGAAATAAAATTATTTTCTCTGTATTGCGCGCATCCTGTTGAGTTATAATTGAGATGCGATCACTGTAGGGTTATGTTGGATTACTGTATTCTTGTGTTGGATTAAAACAAATTTAAAGTTTAATGGACTTCATGAAAATTGATATTTTACTGAAAAAATTGACATTTAAAAACCTAATTTTTCATTGATTTCTTTATTTTTATTTTTATTAGATTATTTTATTAATTTATTTATTACCTTTCCTATTCTACTTTTAGCAGTTTGAATTTGAATGAAATCACTTTCCAAAATATATTATTGATATCTATTAGAATTTAAATGTAAACCTTCGAAAATTTTCAATAAAAACTTTTTGACTTCAATAAGAAGACGCACTTTATCATAATTGTTTGTGGGATCGTTATTGTATATCGGACGATATCTCCTGTCAGATTTGTGTGATTTTTACATAATATATTTACTGTCACATATTTTAGTTAAGATCGATTTAAACATGAATTCCTGCAAGTATGCATGATTATTTATTTTTGTATATAGAAAAAGCAAATAACAGCCATAAAAATCACACAAATCTGACAGGAGATCACGTCCGTTATGTAATAATGATCCAACTGAAAATACGAAATCGCTGGCAGATGTACGTATTGTTGTGTATTTTTGTATTGTGGTTCTAAATTCCAAATTGTCGTTCTTTTATAGGTCAATGACATAATAATTTCTACCACTGTCATGTATAAATTTATAAAGACTGCTTAAAACGCTAATAAATAAAAAATAAATTATATTTGTATGTTTTTACAATAATCATACATTTTTTTACATGTTAAACAGATTTGTAACATTAATGTAATAAAAGCCTAAAATACAATCAAATATAACAAATAAAAGTATTACGGGAAATAAAGTGATAACCTAAATATATAAACCTATCTAATATAAAATTAGCACTTTGTAGGACAAATGTCCTCTTCTTATACATTCCATCCTCTCATTTCGGAATGATCATAACATTACCGAAAGTGTACAACGAAAACGAAAAACCGTCCAATTGAGCATATTATGGAGGTAGTTAACAAATTTATGAATTGGCTAAAGGTATTTTCAGGGTACAATACCCTTTGGCAACGGTCCCGTAGATCCGATCCAGGAAATATATATCCGGAAGGTGACACTGTATTGTCTTGGGCGGAAAAAGTAGCCCTCTTCGGCCGGGAATAAAATGTAATTCACGCCCAGTGAGGGTGAGGGGGTGAAACAACCCTTATTTAACGCACCAGTTCACAGGCAAGTCGACGGTGGTAGAAATTGCTTTTCGAGACGCACCTTACAATATTGCTTTCCTAATTTTTCGGATACCTCTCTACGATATTCATTTTTTTTTCAATAATTATGTGATTTTTCTTTACGAAAACAGATACGAGTATAACATACAAGTACCCATTCTTCTTAGCTCCTTTGCAATAATAGATTTAGTTTATTATCAAATAGAGGAAAGTTATGAGACTAATAAGGTTTCTTGTCTATCAAATAGGTTTGTTCGCTTTCGGGATTAAACCAAAAAATGTATTTTTGTTTTGGCCAAAACACTCTGAAACAATGTCTTGAACAGAGTTAAGTAACTTCATCGACGATTAATTTAGATACAGTGTCCATCTCAACAAAAATATTTTGAAAGCATTTTATTTACAAAGGTACAGGCACAGCACCATCTACAGAAATATGTTTATGGGCTTAGTTTAATGAAATGACAATGTAATATAACATTACTAAATTTGGTTTTCTTTAAATTAAATGACAAAAATGAAAATGACGGCCTTCTTGGTCAAGGGGTATGGCTCTAGACTAGGAATACGAAGGTCGAGGGTTCAAATCCCGGCATGCGCATGAAATTTTGATTTGACTGAATTGTGTTATTTTACAATTTAATCAATTAAAATAATATCAGGAACACTTACGGCACCTTCCACAGTGAAAGTTACTCTCAGTATCAGAACAGTATATTCAAAGACAAGGTAATTGTACTGTCTTCGATTTCGTAGTTTTAGTATTCAATCGCCACGCGTCGCCTAAGGTCGTGTCCTACCAGTTAAGTAAATTGCATTGAAAAAGCGCCAAAATGCCCTCGAGTGTGATGAGAAAAGGTTTTAATTCCACGGTAATTTCATCCATTGATACGCAAATTATTTATTATCATAAAAAATACAATTATTTCGATTGTTTCCCAAAGAATATTAAGGCCATTAGAGAAAGTGAGATAGCAAACGTAACAACAATTAAGAAAAAAAGATCAACCTAGTGTTTAATGTCTTAGTGTAAGCGAGTAAGCGTATCTTAGCATCTCAGTTACACATCAGATGTAGAATGTAGTATTCGGCGCAAATACGAAAACGCCGCCCAGACCTATATGTATGTCGCTCATATATATGTATGAGACCTATATGTATGTCGCTCACACATAAGACCTACCTACCGAATCAAAATAACGCACAGTAAAAGTGATCCGCTAAAAAAATTGCAAAATTGTGTTTATTTGTAAACAATACTGTACAAAACAGTTGCAGGATTCACCCGAGTATTCACCGCATCAATTGTGAAATAAATTTTGTGCATTTAAGTGAGATTATTTGAGGAATTTCAAATAAAAGATATTCCAAGCTGTGACAGTGAAATTGACATTTTATATTAACAAAGCCAAGTGAAACTCTGTGATTGGCCAACACCATCGCCATCTTTCCTTTATACACATTATTATATGACCACACATATTGCTTGGTTTGCTGTCAGCTGTAGTACCTTACCTACCATGAGCTCGAATAAAAAATCCGGCTCTCAACAGCAAGATAACCTAAATACAAGATCTAAAAACAAAATGAATACTGCAACTGAAGATATCAGCCCAGAAGAAGATGTTTTTACAAAATTTGCGTCTTACGTAGATTTAAAACTAGAGAAAATTAAAACTCAAATACTTGAAAACATCGATAAAAAAATGTTGGAATTTCAAAAATCAACCGAACTTATTTGTCAAAAATATGACGACATAATTATCCGCTTAGAATCCATGAATGGAGTAAAAGAAGAAGTTGAAAGCTTAAGAAATGATTTGATGAATAAAAGTAAAAGTATAAAGCATTTGGAAACTAGACTGGCTTGCTTAGAACAGTCGAACCTTGGCGACTGTCTTGAAATAACAGGAATTGAGGAAAATACTGATGAAAATCCCAAAATAACTGCTTTGAAATTAATAAAAAATGCTAACCTTAAAATAAGTTCAGATGATATAACCTCGGCGATAAGACAATATGACAGAAGACCAGGTCATCCGAAAAAAATTCTATTGAAAATTAGAAATCCAGAAACAAGAAATAAATTATTAGCAAACAAGAAGATGATTTCAGACCGCGAGAAAATGGTATTCCTAGGAGAATCACTATCCCCTTATTATAAGGAGCTACTTTGGAAAGCCAAATTAAAGGGAAAAGAATTAAAATATAAGTTTATTTGGTTTAAAAATGGATCTATTCTAATGAAAGAAGACGAAGGCAAAAAAACTTGGGAAATAAAACACAAAGATGACCTTAATGGAATAATATAGATGTCGCATAGAAAGGCAGCGAAAATGCTTTTAAGGATTTAAAATTAAATAATTATTTTTTTTTAAAAACATTTATACACTTAGTCCTTTTAAATTAATAGCATACCTAACATATTATTTCAAAGCTAATTCCAACACATTGTATAATGTTTACATTAAAATGTATTAATTCCTAGGCGACCCATTCTGTAAGAAATATTAATGTAACAATATTGTTATTTCAATACCCATATTATTTTGTGTACTTTATCAAATTGGCAACTTTATCAAGTGGTTAAAAATTTAAGTTTAAAAAATAACACCTAAACTAAAAAATGTAAAGAAAAAATAAATAAATAAGGATTATCCTATCCCGCAACATTGTCAAACCAAAAGATCAAACGTTACATATCCAAGGTGTAACCTCTATAACAAATTGCAAAAAAAAAAAATACAATCGTATTTCGACGAAAACTGTACTAAATTTTCTGATCATTTTTTTTTAAATTTCGTATTTAATTCAAAATTATTTGATTCTTATTTTAATATTATGTTATTTTAATATTAGATTCCCTTGTTGCCTTCTAAGAAAGATTTTCTTTTAATATGGAATCACTTGCTTTTCATTATGTTATTTTTTATTTTTATTTTATTTTCTAAACCGTAAAGGTACATTCTTTTTTGTTATTTTATCTATTATTGAAAAGGGTATAAACTAAGACACAATGAATAATAACATTTTGTTTGATTTCTCAACACTTTGTTGTTCAAATATTATTATTTTTTTTCTACAGTTTTTCTTCATTTAACATTGGTTTTAAATTATCTTATCTATTTAATTTTATTTTTTTGTAAACCGTAAAGGTATATTCTATTTGTTATCTTCTTTATTATTGAAAATGGTATGAACTATTGACACAATGAATATTAACATTTTGTTTGATCTCTCAACACTTTGTTGTTAATTCTTTTTCATTTTTTTCTACAGTTTTTCTCCATTTATCATTGTTATTTTAAATTTTATTTATTTGCATTTACTTAACTGTTTGATAATGACTCATATTTTTGTGCGTTACTTTATTAAATTGTGAAATTATTAACCCCGATACAGGCGAGCCCTAGTGGGGTTAATAATTATTTGATGAACAATATTATATTTCAACTGTGAAGAAACAATAAATAAATAAATAAATAAATAAATATGTACACATTTTCTTTGTATGTCTATCTTTATCATACGCGAATAACTTTTTAATTAAGCATTTACTGAAAACATAAGAGTGTTCCTTGCCATGTATAATGTCATTGTTTTCTGTTAAATTAATAGACTTATATCAATACAATACCTTTGTATATTGAATACTATGTATTCATGAAAATAATGGAAATAGATCAAACATCGAGGAAAAAGAAGATGAACAATGGTGAGAAATATAGGAAAATGTTCGTATTTCGTTCAAACATATTTATGTACGACATTGTATACATGTAAGCCGTGGTCTAGAAATCTGGAGAGTATAAACAAGCTGCACACGATCAAAAACGAGTGCCCTACAAAGACGAAAGTAGAATATGAATACCATAGCGCTAGTGCAGCTCTTGGCGATATTATTATTTGTCGAAGGTCACTCCCACAGCTGAACCTCTTGAGGCACCTAATCGCCGGTCTCAATGAAAAATTACAGAAATGCAACACTTCCAATTCGAGTTTCTTGGAGCACGAATAGACCAATTAAAAGGAAATGGCGTTTCAAAGAGAGTTACGAGTTGTGACAAATAACATTGCGCACGAACCGATGATATATATATATATATATTTTTTAATTTTTAACCTTTTTTGATATTATTACACAATTTTTATTACCCATACCCTATGAGGACTAAAAGAGCTGTAATAACAAAAAAATCAGAGTGAGCAAATCACACGCGATAGAATTGAAACTAGAAAGTCTCTAGATGTCGCTTTCTTTTCTTTTGCTTGTTTATTTTAAAGAGGTTTTAAGATTGGATATTGATTTTACAAAAATAAAAATGTTTATTTTTTTTTCTATTCCGTAGGATTCGAATAGCCGTTCACTGGATGTCTGTCTCTCTGGCCGCTGAGACTTATCAAGCGCCTTAATTGATACTCGCGTCGAGGCGCAAAAGAACCGAAGACCCGTCAAATAATAATAAATTTTAGTCACGCACTTCTGTTTCGTCCAAATTTCAAATCACTAACAGGGCTAAAGAAGTTTCACTTCAAACATATCATGATTTATTTTTGGGGAATTATGCCATGTTGCACCAACTCCTTTTAAGCCAACGTATCGGACAGCGCAGCGTTAGTGTCTTTCATCTGATGTGTAATCGTGTTACATCATGGTAATCGATTACACATCTGCCTTGGTGATACATATTGTAACGCCGTCCGATACGTTGACTACAAAAGGAGGTAGTGCAACACAGCATAATACCCAAAAGCATATCACTAAAAAAAACGAGTGTGCTTTAGACCACACGACTGAAGTAAAACTTCACTAACTTATGCGGTCCATTAACAATATAACAATAACAGGAATAAAAATATCCCCATCCTCTCAACATCCCCATCAACTCAACTCAACTCTCAGCTCTCAGCTCTCAACTCAACTCAACTCAACTCAACTCAACTCAACTCAACTCAACTCAATTCAACTCAACTCAACTCAACTCATATCCTTGATTAGCGTTTCTCATTGATAACGTTTCATATTGATTAGCATGTCACATTTTTTTGTAACGTTTCATATTTTTTCGTAACGTTTCGTAACGTTTCATAACGTATTCATAATTTTACCCCCAAGTGTCGAGCGTGCGTAAAGAAGTATAACTTCAAAAAGTGGAGGGGATTTAGCCCTCAAACAGAATGATATGGGCGGTTAAGATGTGGGCAACCTATTTTGCCGACGTCACCTTTGATGGCGGTCGCTTAAAATTAACATCTTATAAAAAACGAGTGTGCTTAAGACCACACCACTGAAGTAAAACTTCACATTAAATATATGGCGTTTCACATTAAATATATGCGTTTCATAGCGTTTCATGCGTTTCACATTAAATATATGGTTCTTTTTCGTAACGCATTCATCATTTTACCCCCAAGTGTCGAGCGTGCGTAAAGAAGTTGTACTTCAAAAATTTTGTTTTAAAGCATGCCCATTTAAACCACTCCCTAATAAAACATTCAATCAATAAGAATTGTTCAAAATATCGTCATAACGGAATTTCACCACGTCAGTACGAAAAATGGAAACAAAAAAAAGAGTTTTTCATCATTCTTAAAAAAAATTTCAGCACCGCAAAATAATCTCACCATGTTGTTTATAAAAATCAACCTAAAAACACCCTTTCGATAATTTCGACCACAGGCTAATTTTACAGGAATTATATTATATTTTTCCACAGGAATATTTATATATATGATAAACATATGGCGACAAAATATACTTTATATAAATATATTATAAATAATTATTATAAATAAATATTATGAAATGCCGTGCCGGTGTTCGCGAGAAAATATATAATTTTTCTTGTTTTCTTATTCTACCTGTTAATAACGAAGAACATAAAACAGTCAACGGGTTCACTCGGAACTCAATGAGCGTCCAACAAAAACGACACTGACATAAATACGCTGTCCTTCAGAAGGAAATGAGCCATACATTTCAGAGAGAGTTTTGGTAATCTGAAAGCGAATGGAATTCGGAGACAACAGAACACTGGTTTGTAACGCACTAGATTGGTACCTATTACATCATTTTTGGGGGTGGGTATAGGTACCGCGCCGCCCCGAGAATCATTTATTGAATAACCAACACCCCTGCCATAGGTCACCCCAAGTGGTTCGCTAATAGCAGGGTGCCCGGGTTTATGGGGTGGGGTTTGTCTTAGAGACCAATGCGTTTTCCCACCTGCTGCAATTGGTTGAGGGAGACATAACCTAGACCTCTCCAGCCAGACTCCCGCCTTGCACCGGTGGGAGAAATGGATTTACAAGTCCGTCACTCCTAGACGTATTAACACCCAGATTCCTACCCACCCCTCATACCTTTTCTTCTTACTTCCCTAAAAAGACCCTCTAAACAGCATCCCCAAAGATGACATAGGCCCTGAAAGAATTAGTTTTCCTCAGGGCCTCCTGTGAAGGTAATTTAAAAAAAGGAAAAACATGAAGTTTTCATGATTATTGTTTCGTCAAATCTTTTGAAATGATATGCGTAACTGACCATATTAGTGGGCCAAACTTAGTGTGCTATACTTTTCAAGCCCAAAATGTTGTATTTAAGTCATTGACTAGTATATTTCTGCAGACAATATAACACATCGCATGTTTTCAGATTAAAAAAAGATTTACAATAAATACACATACAAATTTGTTGTAGACCACTTTTATTTATGAACACTCTACCGGTTTCGGAAGCACCTTTCCTTCGTCAGGAGAATATAATATTATCTCCTGACGAAGGAAGGGTGCTTCCGAAACCGGTACAGTGTTCATAAATAAAAGTGGTCTACAACAAATTTATATATGTATTTATTGTAAATTATGGCGAGCCACAAAGTTAATGCTTCTTACAAATATGTAAAAAAAGATTGTTTTCAGATTAATAAACTTTAGTATAATATCCAAGAAGTGTTAATGTGCACTATATTATTTAGTAGTGTAAAGATCTCAGGTGTAAATATTCCTAATAATTCTCCTCATCACCCTGTTAATATCCTTGTGGATTAATTTAAGAACCACTATTTAGAAAATTATGTTGACGATATGCTTTAAACTATCCTTAAATACTAGAAAGAATGAACATAGAATTTTTTACGAATAACACAGTATTATTATTAAGTATCACCATTTAAAAAAATGTAATGACAAGCTAAAAAATATCCCCAGATACTGGAAAAAAGAAACGTAGAATTTCTTGTAAATAACCCAGCGGACCAGTCGCCATAATACAAAATATCCCCGTGGATGGCACGATGTAGCGCAACTTAAAAAAAAAACATTTTTTCGATTCGAGCCTGTCATTTGAAACAGTGAGAAAATTACGTGGACGCACTCTTATCATTGCTACGTTTCCTTTCGAGAAAAAATCATGCATTAGTTACATATCATTCTCATAGGTTTGTTTTAAAATAGTGACAGAAAACGGGTAACTTGATAAAATTTAATTTTTGTAGACTCTTCTAGTAAATTTCACATCAATGTAGCACAGCATCTGTTTTGTGTCTGGACCTTCCAATAAATTGGTTCCTTCCTTTTCCTGGGAGCAGCCGAGATAATGCGACGTCATTTAAAGTTTGGATAAGAGATGAGAATCTTGTTTGCTTCTTCTAGCTGAATATTATCGTATTAATTCGCTAGTCGCTAGCCTCCGTCTAAAAAATTAACCACTCGCTGCTTTTGGAGGAAAAGAAAAGATGTTAGTTATTTTTTTTAATTGGTTAGCTGATAGCGGTGAGCAATATACTCGTAATAAAGACTCAGTTTGAAAACTGAAAAAAATAATAAGATTTTTTTAACGTAAACACTCCACCTTGGATCCATCATTATTATATATTTTTAATGTTTCGTCCTTGGTGGAATAAACACCTTACAAGTGCTTATCTTAATGGTGCAAAGACAGGGGAACCACATCGCCATGCGCATGGGCTGAAAAAAAGGTTTATTAAAGGTCTCCTGGAAAAACGAGTCGAAAAAACGACCCGATATCATGAAGGTAAAATCGTGTGTCAATGGATCTTCCGCAAGGTAATGCAATTATTGAAGTGATAACTTTTGCAGCACCGCGTGATTTGAAACTCGATGAAACGAAAAAGTGACACTAAAAAGAGACGAACACATACATCTATAGGATTTAGCTTGCCAGAGAATGAAATAGAATAATCGGTCTCCTCTTTGTGCTGTGCTTCGTAGCCTCTCCACTCCTGTCTACTTTAGTTTTATGAAGGTTTCACTTCTACCGCGAGTGAATTGCACATTCTGTTTTTTTTTTACTTTCATCACTTTTGATGGCTTTTCAAAGGAGTGATGAAGTTGTACACTGTTTAGTAGTCCAGTCACCAAAGTATTAATACACTATCAACATTCTATATTATTTACATAGATACAGGTTGGCCAACTGAATTATACGAACAAATCGACGCATAAACAGCATTATGAACGGTACAGTGCGTCCGAAAAATACCACCTTTATTTTGTTATAATCAAATCGAAAATCCACGGATACTTGCTAATAAACATCCATTTAAATTTACTGAGTTTTTCTTTGGATTAGATTCATTGCGACAGTTTGGCTGGAAGTCAGTTCACATTCTGAGTGGAGGTAACGAACGAGCCGGGGAGGCGTGCGCGGCGGGAATGTGAAAAATGTTGGGTGGTAGGGTATTTATTTCGCAGGTGTGAGTGGAAAGCAAAGTGAGGTTTAGACTCCTGATGTGGTCTCAGACAGCTGCTGCAGGTTTGAGAAAGTCAGGGTGACAGTGATTCTATACAATCTAATTATTCATAACTTCTACTTCTTAACTTTTTTTTGCAAAAAGCATGAAAAAAAATCTTTAAAAAAGGTAGATTTTTTTCTTGGGAATGTTCGTGAACCCGAATTAGTTATGTTTACATTAGACGTTAGGACCTTATCAGGGCCTGTGTCATCTTTGAGAATGATGTGTGGACGTCGATTTAAAGAGAGGAGGGAGAGGAAGTTCCGGGAAGAAAAATTGTGTGAGGGGTGGATAGGAATCTGGGTTCTATGTGTCCAGGTTATCCACCGCCAAGATAAACCTCACCCCATCAGCACGGACACCCCTTCTAATTCACCAAACGTAACGAACCACTTGAGATGACCTTTGAGGTGTTAGATATTCAAAAAATGGTTCATTTTGCTATTTCAATGGCCGTTCTAGGGCCTAGGAGGGAAAGACCGGACGTAAACTGGCAATATCGGTTTTCTTCCAAATCAGTACAGACGCTCTTCTTGTGATTATTTATTCAGTGTGACAGATGCTGATTATTTTGACCTGGGTGCAAAGAATTGAATATATGTATACTGTTTATTAGTTTTAATAATTTAGTTGTGAATTAAAAAATATTTTTTTATTTTTATTTTTAACTTTATGAGTAAAAACTCAAATTATAATACTTAATTAAATGAAGACAATATTAGCGAAACTCAATCAAAATCTGAAGACAGTAAAATTAGAAAAAGCTATTGGTTCCACTGAGACTCGAACGAAAATAAAAATAATCATCCTAGACTTGCAGAAAAGTCAGTAGATGTCGCGTATTAAAAATAAAATGGATAAATATTTATCCAGACACTATCTAGATAGCATTTAGTTCGGGTGGAAATGGGTTCCATAGCTCAATCGGTAGAGCAGTTGGCCATGAATACTAAGGTATCTGGGTTCGAGTCCCAGTGGAACCAATATCTTTTTCTGATTTTTCTGTCTTCAGATTTTGATTGAGTTTCGCTAATATTGTCTTCATTTAATTAAATAAAAAAAATATATATATATATATGTTTTTACATTTGCTCCACAGGAGGCCCTGAGGAAAGTCATAGAAAGGAATAAGAGGAAGTTTTGTGAGGAAACGGGTACCAGAGGTGGGTTGAAATTTGTGGGTCAATGTATCCAGGAGTGACGGACGTATGAATCTATCCTTCCCACTGAAGTGCAAGGTGATGGGTCGAGAGAGTTCGGCTAAAGTAGTCTAGGTTAGGTATTCCTCAATCAGTCTTTACCAAACCGGCACACCAATCAAACGCATTCGCCACCAAACCCTAGACAAACCACATCCCCATGAACCCGGGCACCCCTGCTAAGTCACCAAACGTAGCGAACCACTTGGGATGACCTATTGCAGATGTATGGGATATCCAATAAATGGTTCCCGGGGCGGTGACCCTTTAAAATTATTAAGATATTCGTTTTGTGGTTAAGATGTATCTACCTATTTTTAACAAAAATATTTATTCCTTTTTTATTATTATGTTACAAGAACAAATTTCCCGTCCATACGAAATTTTCATTTTATTTCCTTTTACACACTGCCAAACTTTCACCAGCATTGGATTCTGTACAACGTTTTTAAGTTTTCCAATGAATAGTTTATCGAAGAACGGGTCTCTTTTGTTAGAAAGAGTTCCGCTAACCTAAAGTTCCACATTTTACTTAAAGAAACGTCACCCCGCGAGGGACGGCATTTTGGAACAATATTGACATCCATCAGGCACACTCTATTTTGTTTGTTTGGCTCCAAATTGTGAGCGTGGGACATTAAGATGCAATGTACCCGCTGAAAAAGAAGAAGAAGGAGAGATATTTAAATGGAAGAGTTAGAGAGAGCGCTCTAAAATTAAAAACGATAATTTTTAAGCGAAAATTGTGAAAATATTCAATAAAACACGACTCGTTTAAAATATAACAAAAATCTCATGGGGATTGTCTAAAATAGCATTTATAAAAACATTGTGAATTTTTTTTTATGCACATACTTTGGAATTTTTTTCTATCTAGGGAATTTCATAAAATTATCCGTTTCGGCATGGGGAATGTATAGATACTATCTTTACGAATAACATATATTTTTTTAAGAGCTTTAAATCTTAAATTATGGAAAATACTTAATAAATCGTTAGAAATGCAGGCAGCCGTGCCTTAAACAATTCTTTTTTTTGTAGATTTACAGTTAAAATTTGAACCTACTGAGTTTCTACCATCTTCGAGATATTCTTATAACAGCTTTTAATAATGGCAGGAAATCTGGAATGCTTGAAATAATACAAAAAAAAACCTAGAATTATGATCTTAATTTATTAGGAACGTTCATATTTTATTTAATTTTATTTATTTAAGCGACTATATAAAATAATTCTATAACTGTACAAAATATAATGGTTATGTTAGGTAAAGATATTGTATTTCTTTGTTCTATTACCTATTCTCCTCACCATTACCTAAATACATTAGTAATTATGACCAAATTTTAATCATTACAAAAAAGCATGTTTAAAAATAATGTAGATAACTGTAACCGGGAATTTAACCTATTAAGAGAGTCTACAATGTTTTTTTAATAATTTTCTTTTGAGCTATTGACCTATTGATAAATAGACAATAATAAATAATACAAAAATGGTTTAAGCTCCACACAGGAGGCCCCGAGGAAAACAATTACCCTCGGGTCCTAAGTCATCTTTGGGGATGTTGATTAGATGATCTTTTTAGAAAACCAAGGAGAGGAAGTTCTGGTGGGAATCTGGGGTCAGTGTGTCCAGGAGTGACGGACGTATGAATCTATCCCTACTACTGCGGTGTAAGACGATATTCCGAGAGAGTAAAACTGGAAAAGTCCCATTCTCAGAAGAACCATTCTCTCCCGATCCGGCCTGCCATGCAGCTGGTGGGTAGATGCATCCGCCGCCAGGACTCAGACAAAACTTACCCGAGGAACCCGGGCACCCCTGCTCAGTCACAAAACGTAGCGAACCACTTGGTGTGACCCACATCAGAGGTGTTGGTTATCCAATAAATGGTTCCCAGGGCGACGGTGCCCATACCCGTCTCCCAAATTAATTACATTTAGAAGTATATACTGTTAAGCGTATAAAAACATAACACGTACGTCGTCTTTGAATCACCAACACTTCAATGGATGAACGAATGATTTATTTAGATTTCAATGCGGGACTGTTATTTGATATACATTAATACGTTATAATTATGTTGGTATTCTGTAAACGTTAAAATTTATTAATTAAATCGCCTGATCCAGTTCGTTTGAACAAAGTACAATCCTCGGCTCAGCTAGTAATTATCTTGACATCTTGCATGAGCGCCGAAGCAGCCGTTTTAATTAACGTTTAATTGAAACTATCAATAAACTGGAGTATATTATGATTTGAGTGAACATCAATTCCACAAATTGGAGACTGCGCGTGACGTTTAGATCTTGGGTAAAACTTAACCATGGAATATTAAGAAATAGGTTAGCCCTAAATAAGACAAAATTATTTCATGACCTATTTTAAAAATTAATATTTTATTTTATTAGTACTGATAAACAACATGTAAACACTTATAACCTACAATGTAAACACTAATTAACTACATTTAAACACAAATAAACTAATATATTACAATGTTAACACTGATAAATTGCATGTAAACACTAATAAACTACATGTAAACACTAATAAACTACATCTAAACACTAATACACTACAATGTTAACACTAATAAACTACTATATAAACTACAATATAAACACTGATAAAATACAATATAAACACTAATTAAAGACAATGTAAACAAAATAATAAACTAGAATATAAACACTAGTAAACTTCAACGTGAACACTAACAAACCACACTGTGAACAAAATAGTAGAATATACAAACAATAAGAACAATGACAACAATAATAACACGTATCTAAAATTTGTACATCAAGATAAGCCAGTTTGACTTGATAGTTGAAAATGTCTACATCTCATGGAGTGTTGAATGTTTTATAGATACGTAGCATTGAATTTGACCCATGTTTAGAAATATAATGTGGTATACTGAATAAATCATTCGTTCTGGCATGGCGTGGCGTTCGTGGCAACTAAATGCAACCTTTTCTAATGGATACGATGAAACAATATTACACTTCACAATTTTTTTATGATTTTTCTATGCTTATATAGAGCAGTGTGATTTAAGTGATAATTATTAAAGCGATATGACTGATGTTTGGTTAATTTTCTTTGGATTTTTTCAATACGAACGTTTGATTTTGGGGATTCCAAATGACTGAGGCAAAATCAAGTTGCTATCTTACATATATCGAATATATAGCAAAAGAAGTGTGTGTTGTATTTAGAAGGTTATCAAATTTGTAAAATAAATCCCATTTGAATATCTAACAAATGAAAAAGCTTTGTGTTTAATAAATTTTATTTTCCACTAATATGGCCCTTCGTTTATGAATAAAAAGTTTTATTTTTTAATGATATCTATTCGGTGGACAAGGATAGGGCTGCTATTTTTTTTATTGTTTTATAGCACATAATAATAAATCGTTGGTGCTTTTATTTCGCTTGATATAAAACAATGACTTTTCGTTTTCAAATCCGCTTTATTATTTATTTTTTTATGAAATAAATAAATTAGAATTAGAACTCATGTGCTTATGTAAATAAACATCTTATTTAAATAAATATATTCAAGAGTTTCTATCTAAAGGTTCATAATTTTTGAAGATATTCGTGAATTCGTGGCGACTATCACAAAAGAAGAAAAGTTCTTATAATAAGCTTATAATGACCAATATGCATTGTACTTGTGTAGAGCACACCATTACATTTAGATTGTCGTAATATCTTCGTCTAAAATCAAATTGGATGCAGTCTTTATTGTTATCCTCCTTTTCATGATGAATAAATTGATATTAATAATTTTTTCGTATACATTCTTGTCTTCGGCCCCTATACGTCTGTGGCGGTGCACTTTGACAAATTATACATAATATTAGAGGCATGTGCTACCAGTTTGACGTCTTGGACAAGGAATTTAAACCCACAAAAAATAGGACAATTAGTGTCTAAGTCAGAGGTGCCCAACTCAAATCGTTTGGTGAACTTACAATAATATTACTGAGCTGATGTGGGCCACTCGTTGCGGAGGGAGAGGGGGGCAAACATTTGCTGAAATGCTGACCGTTAGATCCGTCCAAGAAGTCCACGACCTTCGATGTGCGAGTCAATAGCCTTACCGCTGGACTAAGCTGGCCGTCAGGGATAGTTGGCGGGTATTGCCGTTAATAAATAATACCGGTAATTCGGGGTCCAAAAATGCTATTATTATGAAACCGTGACCTTCAATGCTAGGAGGCATAAACTGACTGTACATGAGCCTGCATGTATCTTTTGCACTCACCCTCCACTTATTAAAATCAGTTCAGTTGCATTCGATCTTTCGAGAAATGTGTGGAAAAAATTTGCTCGTTGGAATTGATTGCGAAAATAACATGAAAAATCTAATTTCACAAAAAATAATATAAATTAATAAAACTTTTTTTTTGTATGAATACCAATAAATCCAAAACGTTGAAAGCTGAAGACTTCATTTTAAGTGGAAAAAAAATCTTTAATTGGGCCGCAGGTTGGTCATGCCTTGTGTTAGTGATTAATTCTCTAACTGTCTGACTACTAAATAGTTAATTAATATTAATTATAATATTTTCTAATTTGCAGTATCTTAATGTGCGTGCATCAAAAGAATATGAATAAATAATAGGTTAAGGTAATCAATTATTATGCTGACACATAAGTTATTTTTGGTGCGGGGTTTGAGTGCGAAAGAGCACGTGTGGGAAGGAAAGGGTAAATAGTGTGCGCTAAAATAATGTTGGTTTGAAGATAACACATAAAGAATTGGACTATGTGTACGTACTTCATTACACGAAATATAATCAAACGTAAGTTAAATTGAACATTTTGTTCCATTATTGATAATTTTCCTGTTAAATCCTTCCGTTCCCTTCACACATTCCTCATACTTTTACTCTTTTCTCCTTTCTCTTTCTAAAACACAATTTTAGCACATATTGTTTAATCTTCTTATATGTATAAAAATAAAACTGTTGTATATACAAAACAACAGTTTTATTTCTCAATTGATAAAATTTTGCACACATAACATGAAAACAAAAAAGAAGGCATTATCTACAAATATATTTCGAAACACCATCCCCATCCACATTTCCCATTATTTAAAGCAAAATAAATCCCCAACAACGCCGGGTACTTCATATAGTGTTCCGTAAAATATATGTTATTATTGTTAATCTCTTGTATTTACTCTTATACTACTACGAGGAAAGGTTCCTCCAGAAACCAGTTAATTGTAAAAAAAAAATAAACGGTAAAAAGAAAGCATTTCTTTTAAATTCAAGCAGTTAGTTATGTTATGAGTCAATATTATGGTAATCCATCTGAAGCGCGCTGTATAAAGCTGAAAAAAATATATTCACCGAATCTTTAGGTTTTTAGCCGACTAACCCAATATATTGTCAGATAACCGTTCAAAGGGATGCAATACGCAATACGGTTACCAGATATTACATTTTTATGGATCTTTGCATTCTGCTTTGAATTGTAAAGCTCGTTTTTCGGCTCATGGTCTAGACTTAAATTCTCAGACGAGTGCCGTTTGAAACATTTTGCATATCTAGTTGAGGGGACAAAGCCATCCAGATGTAGCGGCGCCAGTTTCACAGGATATTGAAGGTGTAATCGTCCGATTAACAGCTCTTTTGCGAATCAATTTGAATATTTTTAATATCGATCATCTGGATAGAGCTTTATGGCCGTATCCTTTGACTTTTTATTCGAAGGACGGCCAGAGAACTTAAAAGATTTAATATTTATATTCATTATTTCTCTATTGGTTTTATTAATAATTGTTTAAAACTTGTATACTCTAGTTTCTACTGTCTTATTTATTTAACTAAATAATACTAGAGCTTAATTCATTTTACGTGATTTAGTTAAAAGTATTTTGTCTGTGCTCCACTTGATTCGAAGTACGGAAAGATTACACTTTACTAAAGTATTAATCAATATCATGTTCCCATAGAAAACACTTCTCATTTGGTTGTAATTCCGTTCAAAAAATTGGATCTAATCAAAAAAATAATTTTACCTCTCTAGAATCTAGATTATGTGCCAAGCGTGTATTTTTCCATTTTAATATTTAAAGTTCTATAAAGTCAGATGTGATTTTTGATGTTCACGGCCAAAAGTATTAAGGAAGAGATTAATCTAAGATTGTGATCAAGTGTAAGCTAATCAGCAACGAGCTGGTATTATTTACGGCGTTTATTTTTGATATAGTCGCGATTACCGGATATCAAGAACTATTGAGCTGAGCCCCATCTTCATTAATATTAATTAATTTTTCTTAAATGTCGTAATTAGGCGTGCTCTATGCATCTTGGGTCTTCCTTCGAGTTCAGAAACAATTCCAAAGTAATGGCCGTTTTCAATTAAATGCTTGGCAATTGCCAATTTGTCAAGATTCCCGAGTTTACATGCTCTAAAATATTCTGATATCCTTTTTCTGTCTAGCCCACATAAACTTTGGCATACCAAGGGAAATTTATTTTTTGCAGGCCTCAAAATAGACAAACATGTACATCTATAGGATTTAGTCTGCGAGATAATGAGATAATATAATCGATCTCCTCTTTGTGCGGTGCTTCGTAGCTTCCCCACTCTTGTCTACTTTAGTTTTCCGAAGGATTCACTTCTATCACGTGTGACTTGAACGCTCTGTTTTTTTTTACACTGAGGAAAATAATACCCATCAGGGCCTATTATCTTTGGGGGTGCTGTGTGGATGTTAATTTTAGGAGAGGAAGTTCAGGGAAGGAAAAAGGTATGAGTATAAAATGAGGGGTGGGTAGAAATCTGGGAGTTTTTCTATCCAGGAGTGACGGACGTATAAATCTATCCCTCCCACTGTAAAGGCAACGTTCCTTCTATCGAGGTCAAAAGGTTTCCCTCAAACAGTCTTTCCCGATTCGGCCTGCCACGCAGTTGGTGGGTAGACACATCCGCCGCCAAGATCCCAAATGTCACCAAAGTGGTGACCAAATGTAGCGAACCACTTGGAGAGTGACCTATGGCAGAGATGTTTGTAATCCAAATTGAAATTATAAAAACTCACAAACTCAAAAACATTTGAAAGCTGGGTACAATGTACAACCGACACGCCATAAGTACAAACAAGTGAAATTTTATAGAAACAAAATTGCGTTTTTTGCTTTTGCTTTTATAAGGTCACATTAAAAAGTAATAAAAAAATATCCCCTGTTACAGTATAAAAACGTGTTTCATAATACCGACCTATTTCAAAAGAGAGAGATATTTATGACCGGCGTGGTCTAAGGATAAGGATCTTGACTCGCAATCAGAAGGTCGCGGGATCGAATCCCGGCATGGGCAAATAAATTTTATTTGATTAATTTGAGTTATTTCACTATTAATTTATTTGGAATAATATTATATATAAAGTATATTTGCGGCACGTTCCAGATTGAAAGATACTCTCAGTATCGCCCTGATATAAGACTAACATTCAGAATTGAAATGTTGCTTGAAATGGCTTTAGCCGTGTTTGGTGACCAGATCTAAATAGCCAGGTACTTCACTACCTTCTTCTTTCTCCATCTCCTTCCCTTCCCCACTACCTTCAGCCTCACAACATACCCCAATTCGAGTTGCCATAGTCTCACTGGCTCCAGACAGGAGCAGCTGAGACTCTTGTGAGGAATTCACATAAAAAAAACGTTTTGATATGCTGAAAACCAGCTACAAACTAGGAGACATCCTGAATTGTAGCTGAACAGTGACCTTTTCGTCAAAAGAATCAATGAAGAAATAACAAAATGTGTAATTTTGTGAAAAAATCTATTAAAGAATAAACGTTTTTTTTATTATTATTATGTTATGAGATCTACATAACAATGTTTAACCAATAAAATTTACGTACACACTTAACGTAATAAGATGGGTGAAATTTTACGTTTCCAGGAAAAAGTTAATTGATCCTAATACATTTGGCGCCTGGTAGTAATTTAGCCCTTTGTTCTACAATTTAAATTGAATTCAATAAATTCGTTAAACTGTTACAATTCCGGGACGCCACTTGAATAATTATCACGGAATTTAGTAAGATTGCTTCTAAATTCAAACATTAATTTCAGTAAATCCAATTTGCGATACTTTACCAAAATTATGATTGGTCTTATTATGCTAAAATTTTTGTCAGGATTCGCTGGGACGTGATTTAACATTTTCCATAGTATATGATTACTAGCTGGTTCTTGGAATGCGTTGCAATGCCATGTTCAAAGAAATAAATTATTTTTCCCTGCATGTCCTTTCCCGTGCGTCCCCGTTCCCCTTCCTCATCCCCTACCCTACCACGTTCCCCTTCCACCTTCCCCGCCCACCCTCTTCATTCCATATATTCAGTCCCTTTAGGTACATTCAGTTTTAAAACAGCTCGCGTGCCACCTATTACAATTTTTTTATTCAAATTTTTATTTTTCGTATACTACAAATATTCATTTTTGTATATTATAAGAACAATCAATCGAATTTAATACCTAACGTAGCCCATTTAAAATATCTATAATTTAAAAAATCCATAAGCAATTCTTTTATACAAAAAAAACAGCTGCTTGCTACATTCAATTTTATCAAATGCGCGAACTGTCAAACGTGCGAAGTTTAAATAATTGTTAAGTTAAGAAATTATTCAATTTTCTTAATTTTTCTTTCCGTAAGAACCTTCTAAAATGTATTAGAAAAGTTTTAAAAAATATTTGAATGAAAAAGGTTAAGTTGTTCTGAAGTTATGGCGAGACCAAGGGAAAGAGGGATTTATTTTTATATGTATAGATATTTAATTATTTTAACCAGCTGATGATATTACCGTTGAGCAGTGAGCTAACTTTGTTTCGTATTTTACCTACACCATTACTTTTTTAATATAATATATTGAATGCCTAAGCGCCCTTGAGGTGATTTTTCACAAAAACGGCGCTCTATAAATTATCCAATTTATTTTTTACGGTGCTCCAGATTTTATGTCCGGGTTGAATCTTTCCCAAATGAAAGACTAAACCCTTCCACACACTTTTCCACGAATGAATATCTAGTAAATTAACGCAATGTAAGTGCACTATATAAGAATAAAACAATACAAGAACAATACGTCAATCCACCAGAAACATAATGGGAAAATATTTCACCGACTCCAGATATTTTCATATCAGAGGGTTCGGCTCTGATGAAATCCTAACTGGTCCGATAAATCCTACTGATCCCTCAATATAAATATTTAAAAAATCTTTCGTAATCCTACATGTATTTAAAATGACCGACTTTTGCATTTTTATGTACAAATTTTTTGACAAATCTAATACGCCTAAATTTTGAATGAGAGAGCTAGGTATAATGCCAGTAGCCGAAATAACAAATGGTAATATTTTTATAGTCTGAGAATGCCAAATTCTTTTAATTTCATTTCCTAAATCTGTATATTTTCTTATTTTTTCAGAAACAGTTTTCTGAATATTACAAGAATTTGGAATAGCGACATCAATGATATAAGTTATTTTCTTAATTTTGTCATGTAAAACTATATCGGGTCTATTATGACTAATTGTTCTGTCTGTCAGAATAGTTTTATCATAATAAATTTTATAAAATTCATTTTCTAAAAATGAATTTGCTTCATATTCATAATATGGTACATTACGGCAGTCAATCAAGTTATGTTTAATTACCAAACTTTGGTGAATTATTTTTAAAACTTGATTGTGCCTAAATGTATACTCGGACGGCGCTAATACAGAACATCCCGATATAATATGTTCTATAGTTTCCGGAAAAGCCAAACATTTTCTACATAAATCATCAATTTGATTTGCATCTTTGATGATATGCTTCCTATAATTTTTAGTATTAATGACTCTATCTTGTATGGCAAGCATAAAGCCTTCTATTTCTGCGCTCAACTCTCCAATACTCAACCATTTGTTTGACGAAAATTTGTCAACATATGTTTGGTTGAGATAATTGAAGTGTTTTGCGTGAAGAATTTTATTTGACCAGGAATCTAATAATTCCTGGTTGGTATTTATAAGAATGCTGGCATTCTCGTCGTATAAATTTAATGGTGAAATATTTCTATCTGCCTTGCATATTATTTTGTGCATTTCTGAACTATCAGCTTTCCTATGGAAAAATTTTCTTAGCATTTCTACCTGATTATGTTTTAAAGATGTTATTTTGACTATACCTCTACCTCCTAAATTTCTGGGTAAATTAATACGTTCTATAGCTGAATTTGGATGATGACAATGAAATTTTGTTAATGTAGTTCTAATTAATCGTTCTAAGCTATCTAAATCTGTATTAGACCATTTAATTATGCCAAATGAGTAAGTTAATAGAGGTATTGCCCAAGTATTTATCGCCTTTACTAAATTTTTAGCAGATAGATTGCATTTCAAAATTTTTCTGATCCTAGTTTTAAATTTAATCCTAATATCATTTTTAATACTAGTATGATCTAATCTATTTGATTGCGGATATCCTAAATATTTATAAACCTCATCCCCTTTCATACTTTCAATTTTGAAATTTCTAAATATACCCTCGTCTCCATCTACAATTTTACCTTTCTCTATATGGATCGTTCTACATTTATCTAAACCAAAAGTCATTTTAATATCATCTGAAAAATTTTTAACTACTTTAATCATTTTCTCTAAATTTGGTTCAGAATTCGAATATAATTTTAAATCATCCATAAATAATAAATGAGAAATTATTTTTCTCTCTCTAGTATTACCTTTAATTTTTATTCCAAACTTGCTTTTAATTAACATTTTAGATAGAGGATTTAATGCTAAGCAAAACCAAAGAGGACTCAATGAGTCTCCTTGAAAAATCCCTCTTTTTATTGAAATGCCCGGTACTATAATTTTCTTATCTTTCAAATTCAAAAGCAAATCGGTATTCCAAAATGCCATAATTTTTTCCAAAAAGCTAATAATAATTGGGTTAATTTTGTATATATTTAAAACTTTTATCAGCCACGAGTGCGGGACACTATCATAAGCTTTTTGGTAATCTATATAACAAATATGTAAATTACGTTTTTGGGTTTGAATCTGTTTTAGAATTACAGAATCAATAACTAATTGTTCTTTACATCCCATATGTTTTCTGCGACAACCTTTTTGTTGTTCAGATAAAACATTTTTTTCATCTAAATGAGTGTATATTAAATCTGTCAAGCAAGAGGTTAAAATTTTATATATTGTCGGTAAACATGTAATGGGTCTATACTGAGAGGGATTATTAATATGTTCGCTTTTAGGCAACATATAAGTAATGCCCTTAGTTAGAAAATTTGGAAAATTTTGAGGTTCTCTGACAAATTTTGAAAGATTTTTTGCCAAAAGGGGATGTAAAGTAGTCAGACGTTTATACCAAAAATTATGTATCCAATCGCAACCCGTGGCTTTCCAATTATGAGTATTTTTTATAATTTTGGCTAACAATTCAACCGATATATCAGAAAAACTCATTTGTTCAATGTCTGAACAATTGAGTTCTTCATTTTCTATCCACGGACCTGACTCATTATGTTTTATATCTTTACTCCAAATATTTGTCCAAAAATCGCGCATATCTGATTCAGATGGCAACGGATTATTATTATTCGAAATAATATTTTGTTTATCGTCAAGTTTGGAATAAAATATTTTCTCATTTTTCTGAAATAATCTATTATTATTTTTTTTATTATACGTATAATTGTATCTTTTTAATCTACTAGCTTTTACACCTAATTTTTGTTTTAACAAATCTAATAAATCATTGATTATATTTTCATTATTATTACTACCAATGCTATAACCAAATTTTCTCCCAATTACATCTACATGTCTCAAAATATTCCTACTTCTATTTCCATTTTTATACTCTATTACTCTAGCTATGCTACTTCTTAAAAATACTACATCATTTTCTAATCTACTCTGCCATTCTGGTTTTCTATAATTATATGATCTATCATCAGAAGACGTTAATTTAACTCCTAACTTATTACATATAGTGATAGCACTAGCATACACTATTGTATGAAGATCTAAAAAACTAATGTCATCAAATATAATTTTTGGTAAAATTATATTATTTAATTCAGAAATTAATTTAGATAATTTCTTTGACGTATGTAATTTTGGTAATTTTGGTCTAACTGTGGGCTCTATATCTATATATCTATTTATATTATTATGAAGTAAGTTAGCTAATTCTATAATATTTTCATCTAGTAAGTTTAAATTTGCAATGTTGATTTCCCTAAGATTATAAATAACGTCTAAGTTATTTATAATCTTAGACGTTATTTAATTTTATTATTATTATTATTAAAGTCAATGTTTTTTGCATATTGCAAAAAAAAATATCCTAAAATGAACAAAAGCCTTTGTGACTACGAAGTTTACCATTGATACAGTTATGTACATATTTGAAATTAAATGAAAAACAATTTTTGTAAAAATTATGCTTTTGATAAAAAATGTGGGTAGCGATAGAATTGTAGGAAAATATTTTCTTTATTCGAACTGTACCCTTTGAATATTCCATGTCATTTTAGGAAAAAATATTATTGGTGTGCTTTTTTATTTAATTAGGAGCAAGCATTTGAAACGATTTCCAATTTAATCGATAGGTTTATTTTTTATAATTCTAATGATTTGTTAGGTTAAGTTAGGAAATGATTTGTTAGGTTTTTAGTTTGTTAACAAAAATTGTGTGTTATACAGTTGCCTCTAATCTGATAGTATTAATACGCTAGCGTCTGTACGGTCGAAATTTAAGAACCCGACTTTGAGTACATCTGACGCCGCGCCTGTTAATTAGTTAGTTATAATGGGCCCGATAAGGATCAATATTTTAGTATTTAAAAAATATATTCACTTACGATAGTGTTAACATTGAATAAGTAAGTTTCTTGATTAATTTTGACTGGTGCTAAGTATTTTCTACTTAATTTAAATATAAAAAGGGAATTTTTGAAAAAAACATTAATTCCGCACTGTCCCTCAGAGTTATCTCTCGGGATGACAAGTGGAGGATCTTTTTGAGGAGAGGAAGGAGTGAACGTGAGCCTTGAAGAAACTCTACTCTAGGAGGGAGGTAAGATATTAAAAGCACTGAAAGGCTTAAGGAAACTTGAGAGGCCTAAAAACACTTTTACTCTAGGGCCTTAAAAACATTAGGAAGTAGTGATTTGGAGTGAATGGAATTAGTAGTGAATGGAGTCGTAAAACATACCAATACTTTGACGCGTCGCTCAATAAAATTTATCACTGATCTGTTGAAAACAAATATTTGGTGATGTCCTAAAATTTTATTTATTTATAGTGTAGCTCCAATTTTTTTAATTAAAAAATTAAGTTTTACAAAATAAACCCGAGAAAAAATTTAAGATAGAAAGTACTTACCTGATAATTCAAATTTGAAACACTCAAATATGCTCTTAAGTCATTTCAATTTTCGTTTCATATAAGTTGTTTTTCCTTATAATAGGTATCTAGGTACTGATAATATTTTTCACTCAAAATGAAATTATACCGGTGTATAATAATATACGACACACTTAACAATTTTTATGAAACATTTACATAGAATAAATTCTGTCAAGAATTATAACAAAAACGATATAAATAATTTTTATATATGTCTCCCCCCAACCGCAGCGATATGCCGTAATTTTTATTAATTCACCTTTTTCCCGTTTTAACTTCTTCTAAGCGTGGAGGTGTCAAAGTGACATCCGTGTAGTGTTTTACAGCCTAGTCGCCCTGACAGCGGGTCAAAATAAATTCGTTTGTAAAAGCACGATCAAAAGTTCATGAAATTGGCTTTAGCTTTCCAGAATGATAATGAATTATTATGTGAAAGTTTGGTTGGCGTTGTGTGAATATTGTGTAAAAAAATGTAACTCTGTATTATTTCATTAATCTCCTGTTTAATATTTTTATAAACGTGTGTTGCTATATTCCTCTTTTATTTCATATAACGCTGCGAGTTTCTCTTCATACGAATGTGTTTTAAAGTTAAGCAATAATTTAGTTATTTGTTTGGTCGCTAATAGAATACATCAAATTATTTTATTATATTAACCAACAGTTTCAACATGGTTATATCGATGATTCCAATTGCAGGTGAGCACACCATTCATAACAAAATTCTTTGTGCAACGATAAGTTAGTTTAAATAACAGTACATAAAAACAAAGAGGACAAAAATCAAATAATAGTAAATACGTAATGCACATTTAAGCATTTTATACGTATGTTCAAGTACATAAAAAGAAAGAGGACCAAAACCAAATATTTGTAATATATAACACGAATTTACGAATATATATTTATGTGCACATATATATGTATGTGCATTGTGCATGTGTGTGTGCACAAATGCTTATATGTATACATATATACACACTTTATAAAGCCAATGCACAAGTAGCTCATGATACATTACTTACAAAGTGGCTCTAAAGAGAGCGTCAGTTACATGCAAGTATTGCATTCTAAAATATATTTTTTTTACACTAGCTTCACACCAGAGGAAAATATTTTCTCTCAGAGCCTGTGTCATCTTTGGGGGTGCTGTTTGGAGGGACAATCTTCTATTACCACCTCACTAAGCAGAAAATGTTGCTTGTGTCGTGATGGAAGACTTAGCCAGCCGAGGAATCGAACGCGCAACGCCCGGGTGGGACCCAAACGCGATGCCCACTCAGCCACTGACCGGTCAAAGGGTAGTATGAACGGTGGGTAGGAATCTGGGGTCAGTGGGTCCAAGAGTGACGGACGTATTAATCCATGCCCACCACTGGGTTGCAAGGCGGTGTTCTACAAACAGTTCTGATTGAGAGGTCACAAGGACTCCCTCAACCAGTCTTTCTCGATCCGGCCCACCACGCAGCAAGTGGGGAGACGCATCCGCCACCAAGACCTGGACAAACCTCACCCCATGAACCCGGTCACCCCTGCTAAGTCACCAAACGGAGCGAATCACATAGAGTGACCTATGGCAGAGGTGTTGGTTATCCAAAAGATGGTTCCCGGGGCGGCGCGGTACCCATACCCGTCTCCCAAATTTAAATATGGCCCAGTCTTAACAATCGCAGGGTTTATTATATAATTGAGCCTTAACATTGATTTGAAAAACTTGTATTACTATCTACGATAAGTATTCATCCAAAAGGTTTCAGGGTTTCTGGTAAATTTCGGCTGTATATTAAGATTAATTTGATTACTTAATGATGGTCATACATGTTGTTTATGATTTTAAAATTGTTTAGTTATTTTATCTGATGTGTCTTATTTTAACTAGGGAGTCTTTCAGCGTAGTCACGGTTAGACCTTAATTCGTTGATTTAGATTTTTTCAAAAATCGGATTGTTTTTAAGTTACACTATCGTTTTAAACTTTTGTGAATAATTTAAATCAACTTTTGGGCCTTGTTTTTTCAGTACTCTGTAAGGAATAATTTCTTAAATGCGATTATTTCGGTAATTAATACCTACAACTAACATATTCTGACATATTCATAACGTTTTTTAAAGTTTCAAGAGTCAAAATCCCAAGATAAAAAATGTCGAAGAACCTCTTCTTGTTTGTTACAAATTAAACTTTTATTTAGTGAAAAGACTCCAAAAAATATTCTATAGGTAGTAGTGGCGGTCCATGAGTTTTGAGTAAGCTAGAGTGCTAAGATTGAAAATACGATGTTATTGATGTTGCTATGGCTGAAAATTTTTTTTTTTTTTAAATTCAACTTTTTGTATGAAGATTTTTCAGCATGTGGATGCGGTTCATCCACAATCTGAAAGAATCCTGAAGATCTTCATAAAATATATGAAATTTAAAAAATAAAAAAAATTCAATTTCAGTTACATTATCAATACATGCGTATTTTTTAATTTTAGCACTCCAGCTCACTGAAAACTCACGGACCGCCACTGATAGGTAGGTACCTATATTTTAGAATGTACTCTTTATTTCGGCAAACCACAATATAACCCAATTTAAAAGCAGACACAGAGAGTAAGTAAATTCTTATTGTAATTAAAAAAAAATGTTTACAAACCGTAGGTACCTACTACGAAAAACTAAAAAACAGTTTTAATGTTATTAAGTTTAACTGTGGATTTACAGAAATAGAGAAGTGTACAAAACCTTCTGAATAAAGAATGTTATGTCAATAGCTCGTACAAAAACGTTATTTAACTAGAGATGTCCGTTCTTGTATGCGTAACTATCGTAAGGTAAATATATTAATTAAAACTGCTAGATTTGTTCTAGTAGTATTTCTCGGTAGTACACGCTTCACCATTCGCTAGCTTTAACAAATGGATTTCCTCGACTAATGAATTTCTGTAAATCTGCAGATAATTTCAGGATTAAATCGCTGGGCTGAAAATCGTCTGACCAGTGGTCCTCTGCGAGGTGGGGGTGCGCCAGGGTGGGTGGGTTGGGTCAGGGGCGATGGGGTGGTTTGTGGGCGGCTTGTTTAATGGGCGGATTGTTCCGCCCTGGCCGGTCAACCGTGCAATTAGCGATGGGCGGCGAGGGCGGGCCGGCACAGAGAGGATAATAGATATACGGGATGTTTTTCAATCGTGAGCATGATCAGAATCTGCAACCGAGTTGAATTTTCTCACGTTCCTGAGAATTAACTGAACTGCATTCCGGGACCATTCATTTTGGAGTGTGAACACTCCAATGACTTCAACATCCATTTTAATATGAAAAGGTTGAAAACAATGGCTTTACTAGATATTTTGGACTTAAATATTGAAGACCTTACTGTTTTGAATTATTTTTAATATTTCGCTAATAATGATTCCAAAATGTCAACTTTTTGGGGTTATTCCTTGGGAATTCTTTGTATTTTTTTTATAATTTTTCTATCGTATTAATGTGATAAAAAGTTAAGTGATAGTTTTCTTACAGACTCCCTAAATAAATATCTACCTAGTTACCATTTTTTTAATTTTGTTTTAATGTTTGATATTTTTATTTAATAAAAAATGAAGAACAATATCGTGGGAAGGTTTTTTTACGCTTGGGCATGTTCATTTGTATTGTGAATTACATAATGTTACGGAGTTTCATCTTACTCTAATAATACTTGCTTTTGGTTTATAATAAGCAATAATATTCCTTAAATAATAAATTAAGCTCCACCGCATATTTTGACGTTTATATTGTGCAATAAGAAGCAAATAAAAAAAGTGGAAGCTGAACACTATTCAAAGTTTCATCGAGGTTATCACGTCACTAACAAATATGTATTTATTAATTAAATAATTAAAACACTTTGTTTTTACCACAATAATCTTTATTTAAAAAGTCGACATGTTTCGAGAACGATGTTCTCTTCATCAGGACATTAAATGTACTAAAAACTAAATTATCAAGCATAGAAAGACAGGCGTGGGTGGAAATGGAATTAGTTGGAGGGGGGAGGGGAAGAGGGGTGGAAAAAGGAGGAGCTTAGCAGATAGACAGGGGGGAGGGGGTTGCTTAGAAGATCATAGACAAAGTTAAAACCCTATCTTAAACATATTTCCACTGTAATTTTGTCTATGATCTTCTAACTCTTCTTCGTTTTTTTAAATAAAGATTATTGTGGTAAAAACAAAGTGTTTTAATTATTTATTTAATAAAATGGTGCCACAAAGTGAATTTGCAAATTTAAAGAAAATATTTATTTATTTTTATTATCATTCATTTTTTTTTATACTTAAACATTGCCCTAATTATATTAACAACCAATTATTACTATAAACCAAATAATGAAAGCCCCAGAAAATAAAAATTTATTATAAAATAAAGGCTCTTAAAATATTAACGACATGAATCACGAAACATAAAAACCACAAAGCAAATATACAACTTACTAAATTCGATCGTTTAAATTTTAAACAGAAGAAAAATCGAATTATTTTTCAATCTTCCTGTAGGTATATAAAATCAGAGCCTTAATATCGTATACCAGATGTTTTTAGGAGGAATCGAAAGGGAGAAAATTGTAAAAAAAACTCCGCAAGGGTAGAAAAGACACAACGATTTAATTGGGTAGCCTAGGGGTGAATTGATGATCTAATGAACTAATTTTATCGGTGGCTGAGGGATCACAGATTCAATCAACCATTTTATATTAATCGGAATATTAGGCCTTCTTAAAATAATAGCTTGGTTTCTATATTATATTCTTTTCATATTTGTACGGAAAAAAGTACAATTCACTGAAAAGACAAATTAATATCACTTCGTATTTTATTGATTAAAAGATACTTCAGACCTAATATTGTATTGGCTAAACACTATTAGCAAAATGAAGAAGTTAATTGAGTAAATTATTATTACAGAATAAAGTAACATAATAATAGGTAGAACCAAATAATGCGGAAATATTGGAAAGTCCGACAGATTGATTTACACAATTTATGATGTGTGTTTACATATTTTTGGGGGTTTTAACGTGTTGTATCCCCTTTTTTCGTACCTACATTTTGGAGAGCCTCGCAGTATCCGTAATTAGGGTTGTAGAGTTTAAAAAACCAAAAATTATTAAAAAAGGCGTTTTCTATCTGCTATTCCAAAGGCACGGTGGTAGTAAAACCGGTTGGCGTTTTGTGAAAAAACTATAGTTCAACTGATCAAAAAGTGACGGTGCTTCATTAAATATTGTTCAAACATAAAAAATTTGGTGTCGACCTAATTTATAAAGTTTAAAAGCCAGCTTAATATGTAGGTATGTTAAGTTTTGGTAACACGAGTTCCCATTTAGATCATAAATAGTTAATTCACACGCTTCCCTATAACTCCCATATTAATTAACTTTATTTATTGGGTGAATTATTAAACATAATCATTTAATAAATCGCTGTTTACTTTTATTGAAATATTAGTTAATTTTCACAATTTGAGTAAAAACTAAAACGTGATACAAAACTTTTACGCTTTGTTTCATATTATTTTTTTTTGGCAGGGACAAACTAATAAATAATATTTGTTTTTCGTTTCGTCAACATCAATTTTCAATTTGATATGGGTATGGGTACCACCTCCCGCCCCGAGAATCATTTATTGGATAGCCAACAACCTAGGCGTTGGTCACCCCAAGTGGTTTCAGCAGCGGTAGCTGGGTTCATGCCGGGAAAGACTGGTTGAGGGAGACCTTTTGACCTCTTCAACCGAACTCTCTCGGCCCATTGCATTGCACTGCAGTATGAGGGATAGATTCATATATCCGTCACTCCTGGATACACTTAGCCTCAGATTCTTACCCAACCCTCTTATCTTTTTTCTTCCCAGAATTTTCTCTCCTTCCTTTCCATACAAAAGATCCTACACACGACATCCCTAAATACGAAAAAGGCCCTGAAGGATTTCTTCCCTTGGGGACTCCTGCGCAGAAATAATGTAAAAAAATCAAGTGTTTATGAAAATACTGAAATAAATTTTCTCGTGCGCAATTTTTTTTAAATTGGCACTTGTGATTGTGCTAAGCACTGTTATGATTGTGCTAAGTAGACGGCCGGCGTAGTCCAGCGGTAAGGCTCTTGACTCGCTCACCGAAGGTCGTGGGATAGAATCCCGGCGGGCGTGGCAAATACATTTTATTTTTTCATTTGTGTTATTTCACAATTTATTCATTTAAAATAATATATAGTATATTTGCGGCACGTTCCAGGGTAGAAGATACTTTCAGTATTGCCCTGGTGTAAGACCACCCTTCAGAATTGAAACTTTGCTTGAAATGGCATTAGCCGTGTTTGGTGACCAGATCTAAATAGCCAGGTACTTCCTCACCTTCCTTTCCCTATCTCCTTCCCCTCTCCACTACCTTCAACCTCACAAAATACCCCACTTGGGGATGTCATAGTCGCACTGGTTTCAGACGGGATCAGTTGGGACTCTTATCTCTTACTCTCCATAATAATCATAATTTTTTAAGATATGCTCTACGAAAGTACCTAAATGAAACTAATAACACTCTTATTTTCAACCATAAATGCAATGAAGTCTAGTTTCCACGTCACTAGTAGTTGCTGGTAAGTGATGTACCCGTCCTCGTGATAGGGAAGATTAATAAATCTGTCAGCGAAACTCGAGTCGTGAGCCGCCGCGCCCGAAGTGCAAAAGCTTACACTGCGCTGATTTGAACTTAAGTGCGAGGATATTTTGACGCGGATAAACCACCCGACACCTCCACTTGACGGGGGTATTTTGGTATGTCGAAATGTAGCCTTATTTGAAGCGGAACCGTATTCGGTAAATGTAGGAATAGTATTTCATAATTATGTAATTTTAACTGTTTAATGCAACAAACTTCAAACCACAATTCAGTCTTAATTGACTTAATTGCATACCTATATTTGAATTCAGCTTCTCTTTAAATAATATGAATGCAACAAACACTCAACCCAGGAATAAAACTAAAAATAATTTCTCATCATTAATTAAGTATTTTCAGTATTTTCATGTCATTATTTTGGTAACAATTGACGATCAGACTATTATTTTCTACAAATCTATGGATGAATGCCATAAATCTGTGGATGAACGCTAAAAATCTATTAATAAATGCCATAAATCTGTGGATGAATGCCAAGCATCTATGAATAAATGCAATAAATTTATAAATCAATGCCACAAATCCATGAATAATTGCCACAAATAATATGATTGCCATATACCCAAGGATCAAAGCAATAAATCTGGGGATTACTACCACAGATTAATGAATGAATGCCTCAAATTTATGGTTGAATTTCATAAATATATGAGTCAATGAAAAAAAAAAATTGAGTTAATAAAAAAAAAATCTGTGGATGGATGCCACAAATCTATGGATAAATGCTACGCCTCTAGGGATCAAAATGCAATTTTGCGGATTTCGCAACAATCGTTTCAAATTTATTACAAAGTGACATAAATTATACACAAATATTACATCTTACCCTTGACAACAAGTTTCTAACTCTCATTTCGGCTAAAATCATATTTTTTTGCACCAATTCTCTAAAAAATTTCCAATTCTTGATAAGTTCACATATAATTATGCAACAAGGTTATATTTGAAAAAAAGTGGCACTGCAGAAAAGGTAAACGAAAGAGAGAAAAGACGGAAAAAAATTACATTTTTAACTCATTTCTGGATTTAATGTCCTTTACACCATTTCGAATTTCAGCTATCTGTAATATTGACGAATAGAAATAGAATAAGAAGAAAAAATTAACGAAAGAAAATAAACTTGATCTCACAATTATTTAGAACCTTGCGTAATAAAAGCCTGTAACCGTGTGTTTAAATACCTGAAAACTGAGAGAATAATGCCAGTAATTATTCTTCTTGAATGTGTAAATTCTCCTGCAAATTGGACTCGTCGATTGGAAGGCTCTTAAATTCGATAGTGGTTCGTTAGCGTTGTTGGATGAATTTATGGAGGACGTGAATATTGTTTTGCGGGAAACAATATCCCCGGCGGAGTTCATTTGATCAGAATTCCTAAAGCGATTTGCGTAGAATTGGCGTCAAATGACATACATCAATCAAGTTACCAGTCCTGCTAAATCATACCTTCGGAAGGATGCTTCGGATACTGTTGGATATTAAAAAAATACAGCTGCTCAATAAGAAATTTTGTTGATATCCACGATTTTTTTTTTATTTAAGAGAATTACATTTTATAATTATGTGGCAGCCCTGCTGCAGAATCATAGCTGAGCGGCAACCCTGCTGAGTTATAACTACGTGTTTGCTATACGTAAAAAAATGTCTTTGAGAAAAAAAAACTTAAGTTTAAGGTCTGAAAGTATTTTAGTTTTTTTTATTATTGTGACAGCTGTTTCGATGTGAACGGCCATTTTAAAATTGTAATGTGCGTAATTTTTAATGCATTTCTCAGCGCGTCTTGACGTATCATTGAGTTATTTTTTTTTATTATTCCAGTAAGCATTAACGACATTTATAAAGCCATCTGCGATCCCATACTAGAGACAAACCTTATTCCTGTTCACACTGCAACTACTCCTGCTCACGCAAGTTTAGTAGAGCACTTACGCACACATACTGGAGAAAAGCCTTTCTCATGTTCCCACTGCAACTATTTATGTTCTTGAACATAATAAAAGCCACTTGCTAATCCATACTAGAAAAAAACCTTTTTCATGTTCTCAGAAAAACAAAAATACCCATTTGAAAATTCATTAAAAGATATGCAAAAAATAATTTTGCAATAGCCCATAACCTACCCTAACGTTACTTATTTAACCTTTTTTCGTCACTTTCAATAAATTTTTAAAGGTGGTATTGTTGTCAGTCAGGTATTGTTGTCTGGGGGTATTGTTGGAGGTCAATAAATTGCTTGATTCTGAATAATTGTCCGGTCACCGTTTTTTTTACATATGAGCAGGTACGCTGTCAAGGCGTTTTCAATTTTGCAGTTCAAACTTCAAAAGGATTATGTTCAATGAATTCTGCACATCGCTGTGCATGTCAGAACTGTGGGTAGATTACACCGCATCCTAATGGCAAAAGCTGAAATTGGCTTACAATAATGTTTATCCACTAGTCTGCCTACCGAGATACTGCAGCGCTACGTAAATTTTCCTGGAGATATGAATGCACTCTTTCATGGGAAGCTCATGGCGCAAACTAAGGCAATCTAAGAATATCATCATCACTGCCATTGTTGCTTGGATGGAGTCTGTCCTGATGGCCCTCTGGAGACAGGAGACGGTTAAAAACCTCCACAAACTTGCAAAATTTATTGTATTTAGCATTGTTCACTTCTTTTACTGTTTGTTTCATATAATGTTATTTTATCTATCTTATTTTAGTATTATTTCGAAACATAGTATATAATGTATTGCAGTGCATATATTCTGAAATAAATTATTTTTATTTTTATTATGGTTACATAAAAAAATACATAAGAATATTATTAAAAATACTTATTTCAATTGCGTGTCTATAACTTCGGTTCAATGAACTCTATATAGAATTCGGATTTGCTGTGAATTTCAGTTTCATTTAAAACATTGGAACTGCTTGTTTGAATAAATTTAGACAAACCATTAATAGGTACTTTATTGCTTGCCTGAATTCATCAAATAAGGTAGGTTACATACCTGTTATAAAATAATGTTTTACCTGAAAAACATTTTAGTTATCTTTTTCAAGATAGTAATTAGATAAAAATATCCTGTGATTTTTCACTGATTTACTCAAGTAGTATACTTTATAATTATATATGTAACTTGAACTGATAACCTTTGAAACAGTTTGTAATTTTTGCGCACTTGCGTTTGCATATTTTAGGTGACTTCCTCTTTATCGTCGTTCTACGATATGTAATGTTCAAATAATATTTTACCATGGTAGAAGCTAAGAAAAACGTTAATTAATTTGTAAAAAATATCACAATTTAATTCAATAATCCTCTGGTCGCAGAAATACTAAACGTATATATATATATATATTTTTTTTTTCTTTATTCATTATATAATTTGTGTACAGTTTTACAGTGATTCGACTACTACGCTAGGCACATGCCCGTATTATGGTAGTTGGTTTTTGATTCAGATTCGTTTGAGGTACCTACCTACACCAAAAATAATGTAATATCATCTGATTTTATTACTGCATGGTGCGTAACCAAATAAGTCAACAATCTAACATTATCTATAAATAAATTTTAGTAGCAAAATATTTATTTCTTAAACATATTTTTTGGCTTAATTTAAATTCAAAATTTAAAAAAAAAATAGTTTTAACCACTTTCATTGTTTTAAAAAAATGTTTCCTAAGGATGCGTACTTCATCAGGGCTTACTATTACACATATAAAATTAATATCATGTAAGTTAATTAATTATTTAAAAAAATTTAATTAAAAACTAACATCTACGATTATGAAAACAACAAATCCATTGAGGTATATTTTCATATAGAACTTTAGAATCAAAGTGCATAATAATCGACTGTTAATATATTTTTATATGTTCCATGTCCGGTCAGTCCTGTCAAGATGGTAGCCGTGTTGGATAGTACCTTGTTACTCTGCCAGAAGTCGCATGAGCGTTTTTTTATAAATTAGCTCCACCAATAATGATAATGTAAATTTCTTTAAATACTTACATCGAACATCCCCATAGAAAAGTGTCGCGAGTAAAAATTTTCTAATTTACGTTTTATGTATATCTGAAAAGTAAAGTGTTTGTAATTATCAATGCCCCATGGAAACTATATTTAAGTTTGTTCACTCCATCTCCGCAAGATGTTGCTAATATCTCTTTTCGACGGACCGTTTGTTCGTCATTCATTTATTTGTTTTCGCCCTCCTGTAAAATTAACTTTTTGACTTACAAAACTTTTCTGCTGGATGTGCGATATGTTATTACTCTGAAACCATGGGATAATAAATATAAATGACAATTTAGGTATTATTAAAGTAGGCCATGTTAAACATTCTGGAAAAGTGCGTATTTTGTCACTGGGAACTGGCTGCGGATGTTCGATTAATTATTTACAACGAGCCCCTATATTCTATTTCAGCCATTACAAACTGGTGAAGTAAAGCTATTAACATCAAATATTTAAACGACAACATTGTGATGTGTAATAAATGAACTAGGTAAACCCTTACAAACAATTAATGTTCCTTTTATAACTTTGTTGAAGGTTATTCCCATCAGTGAAATATATCGTATTAGAATAAGTTAACAATAATAATCTAAACGAAAATATGAAAGAGAACAAGACACAGAAAAACAGAAAAAAGCCAATGAAAAAAAAGAAAAGAAAAAAAAGACAAACAGAAAACATGCTCTTTCCGGTTAGACGTAGAGGTCTGGGTTCAAGTCCCAGTTGCGACCATTATCTTTTTTCTGTTTTTCTGTGTCTTGTTCTCTTTCATATTTTCGTTTTGATTATTATTGTTAACTTACTCGAACATGATATATTTCACTAATGGGAATAACCTTCAACAAAGTTATAAAAAGAAAGTTTTTCTTATAAAAATTTAATATTTATTTAGACTTTTAAAAAAGTCAATTGTTCCATATAAATAAATTCGGATATATCTATCCGAGACGCTATCCAGGTTACAAACCTATTATTAGAATGATTGTTTCCAATGAAAAAGGGTAGTTGCCCGTAATATGGAATAATTAGTTGATAATAATGTTAATTCTAAAATTTTAAAATATGAGATTGACAAATATGACAGGTTTGACAGAATGTGGCAATAGCGAAATTGGTTAACGCGCTCGTCCCGGTTAGACGGAGAGGTCTGGGTTAGAGTCCAAGTTGCGACCATTGTCTTTTTTCTGTGTCTTGTTCTCTTTCATATTTTCGTTAAGATTGTTATTGTTAACTTATTATAATATAATTAATGTTCCAATTGGGGTAACTTTCACTCAGACATAGAATTTTGATGAATACTTGTGCAAATATGTATTTTTTAAAACAGATAAAGAACATTTAATTATGACGACAAAAGAAAGAATGTTCTAAATCAAGAGTTGTATTGCCGAAATGATTTTATTGAGTAACGTCGGTGGAATTCTATAATGTAACTGAAATAAATTAATTACCATGGGTACTTTACTTTCACCCTTTGTATGTGAAAAAAGAAACCTCCGTCTGTACGGTTTAGTATAAGAAATATGATCCATTATTATAGCCACACGCTAATCAAGATTTCTGTGAGAGGTCCACAATAACTAAACAAGCATAACCATTAACCATGCCAATTTGTTACTAACCTAACTCACTGTTCAGGAGTCTCTGCATTATGGAAAAGAGATTGTTTTTCAGAAAGATATTTTCAACGTTTGAAATCTCTCGACATTATTTCCTGGAGTTAGTTTTGATATTGATTCGTATGGATGCTATTATAATTGAAATATTTATTTTTTCCTGGTATCAGTTTCTTGGATCAATAACTGGATTTTAAAGCTGATGCATGGATACCTACATTGCTCTTTCATTTTTAGCACTTCTTCGTGTTTCTTTTCTTCAGCTCTCAGTTTTGCCAGAATGTCACCAATCGAGAAATATGTTCTTACTATCTGATTTTCTAACTATGAATACTTTCGTGATTCTAGTTATGCTATCTTCGTGTAAGGCGATAATTTCCGCTATTTCTTTCTTGGTTTAGTGTATCTACATATGCATTTATGTAGATCGGCTCCTCTTTCCATGGTAAGTTGGTTTTTTTACTGATCTATTAACGTATTCATACGCCTAGCAAACAGTAACTCACTTCTATTGCTTCTGAGTAACATGTAACTAGATAACACTTTCCAATATAAACGTTCTACGAACGATATACGTGATGTCATGGAACAAACCATAATCTACTTTTCCTGGAAATCTAGCTGTAGACACCAAGAGTATTTTATTCTAGGTATTCAAGGAATTGACCTACACGCAAGTCTTCTCAAGTAGGTACCAAGAAAGAGGGAGTAATAGAGTGGGTTATTCTGAAACCTGAGCCAATCCTAAAATCTTTCTGATGTTCGGCTTCTTAGATGGAAACTTCTTTCCGAGAAATTAGTAATGTTATAGTTTTCCATTTCAGGGTAACATTAAAGGAATAATAAAAAAATTTCCGGCAACAAAATTACCGTAACAATCATCTATGAGTATCTTTGTAACATCAATCAGGTACAAAATTTTTAAACCATTTTTTTAAACATTATTAAATAAGATTTTACTAAATATCTTAATCCCAACTCTAGATGTATCCATTTCAGAGGCACTCTCTAAACACTTCTGTTCGCTAACACATCCAAACCAGTGAACCATCAAGATAACACGGATACACGAAAAAATAGAGACATGCTAAGAAAATACGATGTAGAAGACGTCTATGGGTATTATAAGCTTCTACATCCCCAAGTCAGAAGCTTTCTCTTTTCTTATGAATATTGGATTAGGTAGAATTTATGCTAATTGCTTTATCCTACTTGGTCCATAATAAATAGCCTACTAAAACAACGCGGCGAGTGGGTGTCTCTTAGCAAGTGTGTTGTAACGAACATTGGTAGACCATACAGAAGATATTATAGGCAGTGTATTTGGATTTTGAAATAATTTTTGGTTTAGCTTTACAAACAATAATCAAGATGAAAATTTGGCCATTGAAACTTGCAAAAATATATTACAGATTTATTCATGTCAATCATCAACAAACAAAATAACACGGTTTTAATATAAATAAAGGGAAATTTAAAGATAACGCAGTAATTAATTTCCAGCATTGATTTAGCATCTGATTTTATTTCTATTTATCATCTGATACCTGTCATACATTCAATTTCTATTCGACACCGATTTTAAGTTTTGCTGTTTAACCCGTGGTCGGTCCCTATTTTCATTGGGATGAAAAGGCGATATTATTTTATTTACCTTTCAAACGTAATTTTTTGAAGACTTAAATGTATGTACTTCGTCTTTTAACAGTCCTTAAATTAATTTATTTACTCAAAGCAATGAAAAACATGCTTAAGAAATGTTAATTATAATAGTTAACTCATAATTCATCATTATAAACTGTTTCCGGAAACTCATGAAAACTAGTTATTACATTTGGGGTAGATTTTCTGGTTCCATTTTTTTATTTATTTATATATTATATTTATTTGAAAAGGTAAAATTTGTAAAAAATCGATCGCCAGGGGACTGATACCAGCTGTTTAATATATTTTAAAATGCATCGAAGCGTAGACCCGGCTCCAAAAGTTTTTTTATTATTTTTTTTTACAGTAGCTTCACACAAAAGGCCCCGAGGAAAATAAATTCCCCTCAGGGCCAATGTCATCTTTGGGGATGCTATGTGGAGGGTTTTTTTAAGGAAAGGAAGGAGAGGAAAAGTTCTGGGAAGGAATAAGGTATGAGGGGTGTGTAGGAATCTGGGGTTCAATGTATCCAGGAATGACGGACGCATGAACCCATTCCACTGCGGTGCAAGGCGACGAGTCGAGAGCGTCCGGCTGGAGAGGTCAAAAGGGGTCGTGAAAATCCGTCGCCAATAGAAAAACGTCAACAAATCTCACACCATGAACCCGGTCATCCCTGCTAAGTCACCAAACGTAGCGAACCACTTGGGGTGGCCAATAAAAAGTTCCCGTGGCGGCGGTGCCCATACCCGCCTCCAAAATTGCTTTAAAAAAAAAGGTTCTTGGGTTCTCTATGCGATGTAAATTCATTAGTTTCCCGTTTATACTGTGAATTTCAGGACACCGTGTTGTGTATTAACTACTAAAATTATTTGAGCCCTCCAAGCCTTAACTGCGATTTAATTTATTTATTTTGTAAAGTTACGTTTTCTACGAGGTTTTTTTATTTTTTAGTCGTCTTCTATGAGATAATTTAGCTAATTTGTTTATTGTACCTCCTCAATGAACTCTTCCGTTTTCTTCAAAACTGGGGGATGTTGTAAAGTTAGCTGCAAAATATTTGTTATTTCTTTGATCAAAAGTTGGATTAAATTTAGACTCGTTTGATATCTCTTTTTGGATAGCTCTTGTGTAATAATGAATGCCGAGTTTATTGAGGGTATGATGTTTTTGAACTGTTTTATGAGAATATTCTTAGAATAACTTTGTTCTAAGAATATTTGGACGACAAAACATTCAGAGATCCCTTTCGAGGACACTTTTTTATTTGGTCTTTATAATGTCTTTATATTTTTGGGTTTTCTTTAACTGCCTTAATAAATTTATTATAATAGATACCCGTCAGAAAATTTCACATTACAAACGAAAATGTCTTAAATATGGTGACATATTTTGTAAATAAGACTTTTTGTTAGTTTTTATTTATTGTGAGTCCCTTCAAGTGTGTTTATCCGTTTTTACTCCGAGATATTGAATGCTTTCTTTCTCTGTCGTGCCGAAATATATATGTATATATATATATATATATATATATATATATATATATATTGACCTCTTCTCGTAATATGCTGATCCAGTAAGAAGTTATTTGACAGTGTTGATCCACCTTTAACACCAAATAACTTGGCTTTAATGGATTACTTCTGTATGAATTTGCAACAACGTTACATTAAATAGCAAGGTTGCCAGTTTCCCAGTAAAAGTAAACGAAATACTACACATAAAATTTTAGATATTTGTATGGAAATCATACGCTTCGTAACTGTTGATCCGCCCAATTTACCATGCGTTGATGATCCGCCCAAATTGCCATGCGTTGTTGATCCACATAATCGTATATCTTATGTACCTATATGTGCTTTTACTATAAAATTGTTGATCTGACCATGACCAATCAGAATGGCGTTCAAGATGGCGTTATGAACGAAACCTTCTGATTGGTCATAAAAAAAATTTACCTATATATCTGGTTTTACTGTTCATTGGTTGAGCCGATATGGAAGTTGTAAAACGTAATACAACGGCACTTGGTGGAAAAATATATCTTATACTTCAGATAAATTTTTAAAACGGTTATGAAGAATACATATTTTTATACATTCTGCATAACCTAACTTAAATTGTATCTTTTGTTTTGAGTAATGCATTTTGCTGTATGTGTTTTATAAAATTATACCTTTACGTTTTTATTTCAATTCTAATGTTTTTTTATATTAGATTTAATTTTGATTTTGATTTTTTTTTTGATTTTGATTTTGGTTTTGATTTTGATTTTTAATTTTGGTTTTAATTTTGACTTTGATTTTGATTTAGATTTTGATTTTTACTTTTGATTTTGACTTTTGATTTTGATTTTGACTTCGATTTCGATTTTGACTTTTGATTTTCATTTTGATTTTGGTTTTTGATTTTGATTTTGATTTTGATTTTATCTTTGACTTTTGAATTTTGATTTTGATTTCGATTTTGATTTTAATTTTGATTTTGATTTTGATTTTGATTTCGATTTCGATTACGATTACGATTTCGATTTCGATTTCGATTTCGATTTCGATTTCGATTTCGATTTTGTTTTTGTTTTCGTTTCCGTTTCTAAGACCCGCACAAACATCACCCCATGAACCTGAGCACCCCGGCTAAGTCACCAAACATAGCGAACCATTTAAGGTATACCTAAATTTTGGGAGGCGGGTATGGTTACCACCGCCCCGGAAACCATTTTTTGGCTAATCAACACCTCTGTCATATGTCACTCCAAGTGGTTCGTTAAGGAGTGAGATTTGTCTAGGTCCGTGCGGCGAACGCGTTTGCTCACCTTCTGCGAGGCAAGCCGGATCAGGAGAGACTGGTAGAGGGACATTTTTTTTTTCATTAGCTTCACACAGGAAGGAGGCCCTGAGGAAAATAATTCCCTTCAGGGCCTATGTAATCTTTGGGGACGCTGTGTGGAAGGTATTTTTAGGAAAAGAAGGAGAGGAAGTTCTGGGGAGGAAAAGGGTAGTATGTGTGGGTAGGAATCTGGGGATCAGTGTGTCCAGGAGTGACGGACGTATGAATCCATCCCTCCCATTGCGGTGCATGGCAAGTTCCGATATAGTACGGCTCAAGAAGTCGAAGGGACCCCCTCAACCATTCTCTCCCTATCCGGATTGGCATGCAGATAGTGGGCCGACGCGTCCGCCGCCAAAACCCGTACAAACCTCAGCCCATGAACCCGGGCACCCCGGCTAAGTCACTAAAGGTAGCGAACCATTTAACCTAGACTTATAGTTTGGGAGCCAGGTATGTGTACCGCCGCCCCGGGAACCATTTATTGGATAACCGACTAGTCATAACTCATAATTCAGCACACTAAAATATAAAGAGGAAAGATTTGATTCTTTGTGTGTTTGTTTGCATTGAATAGGCTCCGAAACTACTGAACCGATTTGAAAAATTCTTTCATTGTTAGGAAGCTACACTATCTTCGGGTGACATAGGCTAAATAATATTTTCAAAAAAAATAGGGATACTTACTAAAACTTCAATAATGTAACCCAAGGTGTAAAAAAAATGCCTAAAATATTCTTTACATCGCGTGCGCTGCTAAAACTATTATAGATAGAATAAAACAATGTACTACGACTTTGCAGAACACATCATTATTTACAAAAAAGGTCGCGACAGCGTATGTCTAACTATTATAGTTATGCCACAATAAGTGTTATTTTATTTTAAAAATTTAATTTTAATGTCGCCGCTATAAAAAGCTCTTTATTTGTATCTTGGTATTAATCCTTATCAAAATAAATTACTTCATATTCAATATTGTTTCAATATCTGTATTCAACTTTTTGAATTATTAAAATCGGACAATTCATTAGAAAGATATGATGAGTTTAAAATGTAAGTAAAAGTGTTCGTGCTGCCTTGTTGTGAGAAAAATTATCACGCCCTATAATGTTGAAACTTTCGTGTTGTTTTTGCACGTTCAATCGCAGTCAGTTTGTACAAGATATTCAAATACAAAAGAGATGTGCTACCGAAAATGTTTAATGGTAGGTAAATTAAAAGTAAAATATATTTCATGTTAAGTAATTTTATTAATTTTTTATAGTAAAGAGACTCAGCTGCTCCCGTCAGGAGCCAGTGAAACTATGGCATCCCCAATGGTATGTTATGAGGCTGAATATAGTGGGGAGGGGAAGGAGAAAGGAAAGAGGAAGGTAGGAAAGTACCTGGCTATTCAGATCTAGTCAATAAACACGGCTAACGCCATTTCAAACAATATTTCAATTCTGAATGGTGGTCTTACACGAGGGCGATACTGAGAGTATTTTTCACTCTGGAACGTATATTATTTTAAATGAATAAATTGTGATAGATCACGCGATCTTCAGTGTACGAGTCAAGAACATTACCTCTAGACTACGCCGGTCGTCACTACAGGAAGCAACCTTATTTCCAATGAAACAATAAAAATGAAGAGAATCTGTAAACAACATAATAATTGTAAATGCAGCTATTCATATTATGCATATTCTTATTATTATTATGCTGCATTTGTTTCTATAATTCCTATAAATGGTTCCCGGGGCGGCGGTACCACACCCACCTTCCAAACTGTAATAATTTTTCATGTTAAAATTCCAGACCATAGGTACCTACCTACCTATTTGATTTTGATTTTGATTTCGATTACGATTACGATTACGATTAGGATTTCGATTTTGTTTATGTTTTCGTTTCCGTTTTTAAGACCCGCACAAACCTTACCCCATGAACCTGAGCACCCCGGCTAAGTCACCAAACATAGCGAACCATTTAAGGTATACCTAAATTTTGGGAGGCGGGTATGGTTACCACCGCCCCGGGAACCATTTTTTGGTTAATCAACACCTCTATCATATGTCACTCCAAGTGGTTCGTTAAGGAGTGAGATTTGTCTAGGTCCGTGCGGCGAACGCGTTTGCTCACCTACTGCGAGGCAAGCCGGATCAGGAGAGACTGGTAGAGGGACATTTTTTTTTTCATTAGCTTCACACAGGAAGGAGGCCCTGAGGAAAATAATTCCCTTCAGGGCCTATGTAATCTTTGGGGACGCTGTGTGGAAGGTATTTTTAGGAAAAGAAGGAGAAGAAGTTCTGGGGAGGACAAGGGTAGTATGTGTGGGTAGGAATCTGGGGATCAGAGTGTCCAGGAGTGACGGACGTATGAATCCATCCCTCCCATTGCGGTGCATGGCAAGTTCCGATAGAGTACGACTGAACAAGTCGAAGGGACCCCCTCAACCATTCTCTCCCTATCCGGATTGGCATGCAGATAGTGGGCAGACGCGTCCGCCGCCAAACCGTACAAACCTCAGCCCATGAACCCGGGCACCCCGGCTTAGTCACTAAAGGTAGCGAACCATTTAACCTAGACTTATAGTTTGGGAGCCAGGTATGTGTACCGCCGCCCCGGGAACCATTTATTGGATAACCAACTCGTCATACGTCATCCCAATTACTTTTTGTGACTTAGCAGGGTTGCTCGGGTTCAAGGGATGAGATTTGTCTAGGTTTTTGCGGCGAACGGGTTTGCCCACCTACTGCGTTACGGACCGGATCGGGAGAGACTGGTTGAGGGAGACCTTTTTTTCTTACACACAGGAAGCCCTGAAGAAAATAAATCCCCTCAAGGCCTATGTCATCTTTAGGGATGCAGTGTGGAGCGTATTTTAGGAAAGGAAGAAGAGGATGTTCAGGGAAGGAATGGGGTAGTAAGTGTGGGTAGGAATCTGGGCGTCAGTGTGTCTAAGAGTGACGGACGTGTGAATCCATCCCTCCCATTTCGGTGCAAGGCGATGTTCCGAAAGATTCCATGTCAACTCAGAAATAAACCAACTCATAATTCAGCACACTAAAATATAAAGAGGAAAGATTTGATTCTTTGTGTGTTTGTTTGCATTGAATAGGCTCCGAAACTACTGAACCGATTTGAAAAATTCTTTCATTGTTAGGAAGCTACACTATCTTCGGGTGACATAGGCTAAATAATATTTTCAAAAAAAATAGGGATACTTACTAAAACTTCAATAATGTAACCCAAGGTGTAAAAAAAATGCCTAAAATATTCTTTACATCGCGTGCGCTGCGAAAACTATTATAGATAGAATAAAACAATGTACTACGACTTTGCAGAACACATCATTATTTACAAAAAAGGTCGCGACAGCGTATGTCTAACTATTATAGTTATGCCACAATAAGTGTTATTTTATTTTAAAAATTTAATTTTAATGTCGCCGCTATAAAAAGCTCTTTATTTGTATCTTGGTATTCATCCTAATCAAAATTAATTACTTCATATTCAATATTGTTTCAATATCTGTATTCAACTTTTTGAATTATTAAAATCGGACAATTCATTAGAAAGATATGATGAGTTTAAAATGTAAGTAAAAGTGTTCGTGCTGCCTTGTTGTGAGAAAAATTATCACGCACTATCATGTTGAAACTTTCGTGTTGTTTTTGCACGTTCAATCGCAGTCAGTTTGTACAAGATATTCAAACACAAAAGAGATATGCTACCGAAAATGTTTAATAGTAGGTAAATAAAAAGTAAAATATATTTCATGTTAAGTAATTTTATTTGTTTTTTATAGTAAAGAGTCTCAGCTGCTCCCGTCTGGAGCCAGTGAGACTATGGCATCCCCAATTGGGGTATGTTACGAGGCTGAAGATAGTGGGGAGGGGAAGGAGATAGGAAAGAGGAAGGTGGGAAAGTACCTGGCTATTCAGATGTAGTCAACAAACACAGCTTACGCCATTTCAAGCAATGTTTCAATTCTGAATGGTGGTCTTACTTACACTATGGCGATACTGAGAGTATTTTTCACTCTGGAACGTGCCGCAAATATATATTTTTTTTATTACATTAACTCCACACAGGAGGCCCTAAGGAAAATAATTTCCCTCAGGGCCTATGTCATCTTTGAGGACGCTGTGTGGAGGGTCTTTTTGAGAAAAGGAAGGAGTGAACATGGGTCTTGAAGAGACTCATGTTGTAGGAGGGAGGAAACACAGAGGCTGGTAAATCGTTCCACATCCGAGCTGTTGAACTCAAGAACAGTCGTAAAAACGACCCGTTCTCACGTGACTAATGTCAACCGTGTACAAATGTTGGGCGCGTGTTTGGCGTGTTTCCCGACTATGCACCGGTGCCGAGGGGATCAACGACGCTAGTTCCTCGGAGCATTTTCCATTGTAATACCTGTAGAACAAGGACAGCATTCCCACCTGACGCCTGTGCTCTAAGGATTGCAATCCGTCTGTTAAGATGGGAGAATCTATCAAACGGACCGCCCGTTTCTGCACAGAGTCAAGGGTTTTTTTTTAAGGTATTTTGGAGCTCCAGACCAGAGGTGGCTGCCAAATTCAACCGTGGGGCGCACTTGCGATTTATACAGGGTTAGCAGTTGTGTACTATTAAAGTATCTGCGGGCCCTGTACAGTACGCCCAGTATATATACTATGCATTTATTATTTTAAATTAATAAATTGTGATAAACCACGCGAACTTCGGTGTACGAGTCAAGAGCATTACCTCCAAGGGCGGCTGGTCGCACAGTGCGCTCGTGTGCAGCACTGCCAAAATATAATGCCTAAATTTACTTTATTTACTTACTAAAGACTAAAAAATCTCTAATTTAATTTATCTAATTTAAATCTATCAAATCTCTAATTTAATCATTTCAAAATATTAGTTACCAATATACAATATAATGCTACGAATATTATCAGAGAGAACGGTTTTAATCTCCCATAGCGCGGCCGCCGAGCGGCCTCGTATCGGGATATTTAAAACATCGAAAGCCCGTCGATTTCGCTATTTGCACCAGAATTTGGCTTGGATTCGCGTGCCACCGGCCCAACATAATCCGATCCTTGCCGAAGTTTACCGATTGACCATGAACTATGGACCCGAGGTGACACGAATACAATCTAGAGGCGGGCAAAGCGTCTCAGCTGAGCGAGCCGCTTCACCAGATCTCGTTCAGTGAAAAGATCCGGGTCAGTGAACCGGCTCGATTGAACGACTGAATTTAGTCCATCTCTCCCCTCCCCTCCCTCGGCCCTCCTCACTTTATTAAAAAGGGAACCCCAATATTTTGGGGTTCCCTTTTTATTCGGAAATCCTTTGTTTTTATGAAACGTCAGTATCGAAATCTCAATAATAAAGGTAATCACATAATGCACGTCCCGTTGTACCCGGGATACATAATTACGTATTTTTAAAATTATTTATTACTACTGAATTGTTAGTCTTGTGACTTTAACTTAAAATTTCATGATGTCATCAAGAAATACGGGTGAAATTTGGAATCATTTTTCCGTTGCCACTAATAATAAAGCCAAATGCACGTACTGTTCGCAACTAATTAGAAAATCGAAGAAATTAATTAAGAAATCGAAGCATCCCACCGTTCAAATCAAGGAATCAATGTCAACTGAGATAATTCTAACTCTGAATAATCCCGTTCCATTATTTACAAGTAATGTTCTAACATTCACTCATTCTGTTATAATAAACAAAATAATGTGGCGGGAGCGCTGACGTCACGACTGACGTATTATCCACGCACACACGCTTGAATTCCGATATTATTATATTAATTGTATTTCGGTAATTACATGCACACTGAGCAGCCACGGTACTCCACCACGTAGAAAAGTCTCATGGTGAACTGAGCTGTAAGCCGTTACCTTACTTTCATATTTTACTTTTCTGCGTCGCTGACTGAAGTGGCTGTGAACGAACGAACGAACGAGCGAGCAATCCGCATCAGTAGCGACCCGCGAGCCGCGAGATCTGTTGAACGATACACTGCTCCGGCTCCCACGGGTCAGTCGGCTCACCGGATCTGGCGGGTCAGTTGGTTCGCAAAGATCCGCGAACCGTGAAGATCGTTCGTTCGGATCCGGATCTTACGGATCCGTGTGAAAATCCGGCTCACTGAGCCGACTCGTTCGCGAACGACTCACTTCTAAATTACAATCGATTTTCGGCGAAGATCGTAGATCGTTTGCGTCTTGCGGCGCGCGTTATATTGACCCGTCACGTGATAATTGTCATTGTTTTGTTTTTTTTTTGTATTGATTATGTTAAATACTAATAACATAATTTGTAAATATATAATTTTATTACCAAAATGAGTGCAACCAGTGTTGAATATACATATAAGAGGGATTAACAGTTTGTTTGAAAATAAATTAATAATAAAAAATTCCTAATTTAATTTTTTTGTCATAAGTAGGTACGGATTGTCAGTGAACCACCACATTCTCAGGGCAGCGGCCGCCACTGATTACATCTAGACTACGCCGGTCGTCACTACAGGAAGCAACCTTATTTCCAATGAAACAATAAAAATGAAGAAAATCTGTAAACAACATAATAAGAATAACTGCATTTGTAAATGCAGCTATTCATATTATGCATATTCTTATTTTTATGCTGCATTTGTTCCTAAAATTCCTATAAATGGTTCCCGGGGCAGCGGTACCACTCTCACCTTCCAAATTGTAATAATTTTTCATGTTAAAATTCCAGACCATAGGTACCTACCTACCTATGGTAATCAATCTGATAAGTAAAATATATTATATATTATTTTATATGAATAAATTGTGAAATAACACAAATTAACCAAGAAAAATTTATTTGCCACGCCGGGTTTCGATCCCGTGACCTTCGGTGGTTGAGTTTTTGCTGTACTACGCCGGCCGTCATGGCGATAATGAAACCTTTTAGATTCACTTTTTAAGCAATGTAAGTTATTTAATTATTATTATTTACGTGGGGTCGAGAGAGTCCGGCTGGAGAGGTCTAGATTATGTCTGCCTCAAGCAGCCTCTCCCGATCCGGACCGCCACGCAGTAGGTGAGGAAAAGCATTCGCCACAAAGACCTAGACAAACCTCACTCCAAGAACCTGAGCACCCCTGTTAATTCACCAAACGTTGTGAACCATTTAGGGAGACCTATGGCAGAGGAGTTCGTTATCCAATAAATGGTTCCCGGTGCGGTGGTACCCGTACCCGCCTGCCAAACTGTAGGTCTAGGTTAAGTAGTTCGCTAAGCTTAGTGACTTAGCTGGGGTACCCGGGTTTATGGGTTGAGGTTTGTGCAGGTTATGGCGGCGGACGCGTGTGCCCACCATCTGGCAGGCCGGATCGGGAGAGAATGGTTAAAGGAGTCTCTTCAAAAAGATATCCCCAAAGATAACACAGGCCCTGATGGGAATTATTTTCCTCGGGGCTTCCTGTGTGGAGCTTATGTCAATGAGCTAAAATAATAGCTATATTTTTATTCTTTTATTTTTTTTTCTTTGATGAGGAAGGTATACCTAAATTTTGGGAGGCAGGTATGGTTACCACCGCCCCGGGAACCATTTTTTGGCTAATCAACACCTCTGCCATACGTTACTCCAAGTGGTTCGTTAAGGAGTGAGATTTGTCTAGGTCCGTGCGGCGAACGCTTTTGCTCACCTACTGCGAGGCAAGCCGGATCAGGAGAGACTGGTAGAGGTATTTTTTTTTCATTAGCTCCACACAGGAAGGAGGCCCGAAGGAAAATAATTCCCCTCACAGGGCCTATGTAATCTTTGGGGACGCTGTGTGGAAGGTATTTTTTGGAAAGGAAGTAGAGGAAGTTCTGGGGAGGACAAGGGTAGTATGTGTGGGTAGGAATCTGGGGATCAGTGTGTCCAGGAGTGACGGACGTATGAATCCATCCCTCCCGTTTCGGTGCAAGGCGATGTTCCGAAAGGTTCCATGTCAACTCAGAAATAAACCAACTCATAATAACTCAGAACCTCCTCAGAAAGGTCATTAAAAGCTATGAAAATATAATTTTAAAAAAGCCGGTAACCCTAACCTAACTTCCTATTCAACCTATGTTTTCTCAGTATGTTTCATTATGAGTTTTCTGGTCACCGTTTCGAAAGGCGATCATTCTAATCTAACACACTTCTACTATTAAACACTTTTTGTGGCATAACTATAATAGTTAGACATATGCTGTCACGACACTTTTTGTAAATAAAGATGTTTTCTGCAAAGCCGTACTACATTATTTTATTCTATTGTTAATAGTTTTCGCAGCGCACGCGATGTAAAGAATATTTTAGGTATTTTTTTTACACCTTGGGCTACATTATTGGAGTTTTAGTAACGATTCCTAATTTTTTTTAAAATATAATATAGCCTATGTCAACCGGGGATAGTGTAGCTTCCTAACAATGAAAGAATTTTTCACATCGGTTCATTAGTTTCGGAGCCTATTCAATGCAAACAAACAAACAATCAAATCTTTCCTCTTTAAATAGTTTTAGATTGGTTCCATGCAAACTCAGAAAGAAACCAACTCATAATTCAGGTCATTAAAAGCTATGAAAACATAATTTTAATATAGCCGGTAACCCTAACCTAGCTTAACCGATTTAACAAATGTTTTTATATATTTTTATTACCACTCTTAATGACCTTTCTGATTTGCTTCTGAGTTGGTTTCTTTCTGAGTTGCCTGGTCACCGTTAGATTATATGTTAGATGTCAGATTAGATAGTTAGACCGGATCGGGAGAGAATGGTTGAGGGAGTCCCTTCGACTTCTACAGACGTACCCTCTAGGAATATCGCCTTGCACCGAAATGGGAGGGATGGATTCACATGTCCCTCACTCCTAGACACACTGACCGCCAGATTCCTACTCACACCTACCACCAGGCGCGGCCCGTCCTAAAGTGCACTCGTGCGCCGAACCGCCAACAAAATTGAACAACATTTTGCAGCTCATCGTATTCCTACATAATATTTTTAATTATAAAATTGTGCACATGAAATTGGTAGAGAATAGTTATAGGGGCCTAAAGCATTGCTTCCCCCGCGCACTTTATATCGGCCCGGAACAGTAGGAACCGAGTGCCGGCTGTCCGTGCGGCATGCGGATGACGGAAATGTCCGAAGAGTTCCGAAGAAATGGTTCCAGCGAAATGACTATTCTTAAGTCGGGTTTAAATAAGACAGTAATTGTGTTTTGGTCTTGTAAAATGAAACGATGAGTCAACGGGTCATCGTGTGCGATATTATCTTGATCGAGAGGGAACCGATTTGACATTGTCATTATTAGTTTTTGTGACCTTGTTTGTGTGAATGCGCTACAAATAGAAACGTTTACGCCATGTTGTTATTGTGTTATTATTCATTTTGTAGGCGGTTGGCGGTGGCAAAACAATGATTGAGTCGAAACAATTAAATTATAATTATTTAACCGGTTAAATTTGTTTTATAGGGCTAACAGTCTTAGCTATAATAGATAAAAGATCATTTAGTTTTGGCCTATTTCAGCATATCGCTCGCTATACATTTTGCCTACGTCAGCCGCCTACTAAATCATTATATTATAGAAATATTCTGATATCGCTGTTTATATATATAAATAAATTTTCTTGCCTTTTTAAAATTAGTGATGTAATAATAAATATAGACTATAATAAAATATATATGAACCATGAAAATAAAAGCAGAATTATGGCCAATGGCCCGCCAAAACTACATTTTATTATCAACCAAGATAGTACCTAAATCTGCAAAGAAAACTTTGAAATGGATACTTTGTATAGCGTCGTTTTTTTGTGAATAATCACCTCAAGGGCACTGTACGAGTTATGAGTTACTAGGCTGTCTAATTTTATTTTTATTTTACCTACTTTTATTTTACGTTTTTGATGAATTACTCGGTGAACCATCAAAAATTTAAGGCACCGGCCGCGTCTGCCTACCACCCCTTTCCTTCCCTGAACATCATCTTCTTCCTTACCCAAAAATACGCTCCACACAGTATCCCCAAAGATGACATAGGCCCTGAGGGGAATTATTTTCTTCAGGGCTTCCTGTGTGGAGCTAAAAAAAAGGTCTCCCTCAAACAGTCTCTCCCAATCCGGCTTGCCACGCAGTAAGTGGGCGCGTTCGCCGCACGGACCTAGACAAATCACACTCCTTGATCCGGGCACTCCTGCTAAGTCACGAAAAGTAGCGAACCACTTGCAGTGACATATGACAGAGGTGTTGATTACCCAAAAAATAGTTCCCGGGGCGGTGATAACCATACCCGCCTCCCAAATTTTAGGTATATGTTAAGTGGTTCGCTATATTTGGTGACTAAAGACGGGGTGCCCAGGTTCATAGGGTGTGCGAGTCTTAAAAGCATAAACGAAAACGAAAAAAAAAACAAAATCAAAATCAAAATCATAATCAAAATCAAAAGTCAAAATCGATATTGAAATCTATATCGATATCGAAATCGAAATCAAAAGTCAAAATCAAATTCAAAATCAAAATTAAAATCAAAATCAAAATCAAAATCTCAAACCAAAACCAAAATCAAAATCAAAGTCAAAGTCAAAATCAAAATTACAATCTCAAACCAAAACCAAAATCAATATCCGAACTTGCGACATCCGAATTCGTAGTCAAGATCGCACTGCAGTGCATTATTGTTGTGTTATACAAACTATCAAATAAAAATTACCTCCGCACGCCACAATTCGAACTGGCGACTTCCGAATTCGTAGTTAAGATCGTATTCCCCGATAATGCATTGCATCCCCAAAGAAGACATAGGCCTTGACGGGATTTATTTTCTTCAGGGCTTCCTGTGTGGAGCTAATGTAAGAAAAATAAGGTCTCCCTCAACCAGTCTCTCCCAATCCGGTCCGTAATGCAGTAGGTGGGCAAACCCGTTCACCGCAAAGACCTAGACAAATCTCATCCCTTGAACCCGAGCAGCCCTGCTAAGTCACAAAAAATCAGTCCCTCCCAATCCGGCTTGCCACGCAGTAGGTCAGCGAACGCGTTCGCCGCACGGACCTAGACAAATCTCACTCCTTGAACCGGGCACTCCTGCTAAGTCACGAATGTCACTGCAAAGTGACATATGACAGAGGTGTTGATTACCCAAAAATGGTTTCCGGGGCGGTGGTAATCATACCCGCCTCCCAAAATTAAGGTATACCTTAAGTGGTTCGCTATGTTTGGTGACTTAACCGGGGTGCCCAGGTTCATGGGGTGAGGTTTGTGCGGGTCTTAGAAGCGGAAACGAAAACAAAATCAAAATCAAAATCAAAATCAAAATCAAAATCGAAATTGAAATCGAAATCGAAATCGAAATCAAAATCGAAATCGAAATCAAAAATCAAAATCAAAATCAAAAACAAAATCAAAAATCAAAATCAAAATCTAAATCTCAAACCAAAACCAAAATCAAAATCAAAGTCAAAATCATAATTAAAATCTCAAACCAAAACCAAAATCAAAATCAAAATCAAAATCGAAATCCAAACCAAAATCAAAATTAAAATCTAAAACCAAAACCAAAATCTCAAATCAAAACCAAAATCAAAATCAATATCTCAACTATCAAATAAAAATTACCTCCGCACGCCACAATTCGAACTGGCGACTTCCGAATTCGTAGTCAAGATCGTAATGCCCCTCGATATCGTTGAATTATACATTTTAATCAAAATAATATTTACTTGCGCACGCAACAATTTGTTCTTGCGACTTCCGAATTCGTATTGATCGTAATGCAATTTGTTCTTGCGACTTCCGAATTCGTAGAGATCGTAATGCAATGCATTATCGGGGAATCATACGTATTTGTCAAAAGAAAATTTACTTGGCCACGCCACAATTCGAACTTGCGACTTCCGAATTCGTAGTCAAGATCGTAATGCAACGCATTGTCGAGGAATTATATCAAAATAAAAATTACTTGCGCACGCCACAATTCGAACTTGCGACTTCCAAATTCGTAGCCAAGATAGTAAGGCAACGCAGTATCGAGGAATTATACGTATTTATCAAAATAAAATTTACTGGCTCATGCCATTTAAACTTGCGACATCCGAATTCGTAGTCAAGATCGCACTGCACTGCATTATTGTTGTATTATACAAACGTTTTAAATAAAAATTACCTCTGCACGCCACAATTCGAACTTGCGACTCCCGAATTCGTAGTCAAGGTCGCAATGCCCCTTAGATATCGTTGAATTATACATTTAAATCAAAATAATATTTACTTGCGCACGCCACAATTTGTTCTTGCGACTTCCGAATTCGTATTGATCGTAATGCAATTTGTTCTTGCGACTTCCGAATTCGTAGAGATCGTAATGCAATGCATTATCGAGGAATCATACGTATTCCCCGATAATGCATTGCATCCCCAAAGAAGACATAGGCCTTGACGGGATTTATTTTCTTCAGGGCTTCCTGTGTGGAGCTAATGTAAGAAAAATAAGGTCTCCCTCAACCAGTCTCTCCCAATCCGGTCCGTAATGCAGTAGGTGGGCAAACCCGTTCTCCGCAAAGACCTAGACAAATCTCATCCCTTGAACCCGAGCAGCCCTGCTAAGTCACAAAAAATCCGTCTCTCCCAATCCGGCTTGCCACGCAGTAGGTCAGCGAACGCGTTCGCCGCACGGACCTAGACAAATCTCACTCCTTGAACCGGGCACTCCTGCTAAGTCACGAATGTCACTGCAAAGTGACATATGACAGAGGTGTTGATTACCCAAAAATGGTTCCCGGGGCGGTGGTAATCATACCCGCCTCCCAAAATTAAGGTATACCTTAAGTGGTTCGCTATGTTTGGTGACTTAACCGGGGTGCCCAGGTTCATGGGGTGAGGTTTGAGCGGGTCTTAGAAGCGGAAACGAAAACAAAATCAAAATCAAAATCAAAATCAAAATCAAAATCGAAATTGAAATCGAAATCGAAATCGAAATCGAAATCAAAATCGAAATCGAAAACAAAATCAAAAATCAAAATCTAAATCTCAAACCAAAACCAAAATCAAAATAAAAATCAAAATCGAAATACAAACCAAAATCAAAATCAAAATTAAAATCTAAAACCAAAACCAAAATCTCAAATCAAAACCAAAATCAAAATCAATATCTCAAACCAAAATCAAAATCAAAATGAAAGTAAAAATCAAAATCTAAATTAAAACCAAAATTAAAAAATCAAAATAAGAATGCAAATAAAAATTAAAATCAAAATCAAAATTAAAATCTCATACCAAAATCAAAATCAAAAAAAAATCGAAATCAAAATCAAAAACAAAATCAAAATAAAAATTAAATCTTAAACCAAAATACATTAAAAAAGAAATGAAATAGAACGACTTGAAATAAGAACGTACAGGTACCTACTAAAAGAAGCTGAAAAGTACGACAGACGGGCACCTTTGTTGGCGGTCAAAACTTGGCATTTATATGGATCAACAAAAAAAAACGTGTAAAATGTATAAGACACCGAACAATGGGCGTGGCTTACAGCTAAATCTTGATGGTATAAATTGATCCACATGGATCAGGATGTGTATGCCAGCTTGTGTAATGGATCAGCATATCCGGATGGATCAACACGTCCGAACGGATCAACTTAAAACTGGTGTACCGTCGCGCAAGATCAACGTTTTACGAGAGGAGATAAATATATATATATATATATATTTATCTCCTCTCGTAAAACGTTGATCTTGCGCGACGGTACACCAGTTTTAAGTTGATCCGTTCGGACGTGTTGATCCATCCGGATATGCTGATCCATTACACAAGCTGGCATACACATCCTGATCCATGTGGATCAATTTATACCATCAAGATTTAGCTGTAAGCCACGCCCATTGTTCGGTGTCTTATACATTTTACACGTTTTTTTTTGTTGATCCATATAAATGCCAAGTTTTGACCGCCAACAAAGGTGCCCGTCTGTCGTACTTTTCAGCTTCTTTTAGTAGGTACCTGTACGTTCTTATTTCAAGTCGTTCTATTTCATTTCTTTTTTAATGTATTTTGGTTTAAGATATAATTTTTATTTTGATTTTGTTTTTGATTTTGATTTCGATTTTTTTTGATTTTGATTTTGGTTTGAGATTTTAATTTTTATTTTGATTTTAATTTTTATTTGCATTCTTATTTTGATTTTTTAATTTTGGTTTTAATTTAGATTTTGATTTTTACTTTCATTTTGATTTTGATTTTGGTTTGAGATATTGATTTTGATTTTGGTTTTGATTTGAGATTTTGGTTTTGGTTTTAGATTTTAATTTTGATTTTGATTTTGGTTTGGATTTCGATTTTGATTTTGATTTTGATTTTGGTTTTGGTTTGAGATTTTAATTATGATTTTGACTTTGATTTTGATTTTGGTTTTGGTTTGAGATTTAGATTTAGATTTTTGATTTTGTTTTTGATTTTGATTTTGATTTTTGATTTCGATTTCGATTTCGATTTCGATTTCGATTTCGATTTTGATTTCGATTTCGATTTCAATTTCGATTTTGATTTTGTTTTCGTTTCCGCTTCTAAGACCCGCACAAACCTCACCCCATGAACCTGGGCACCCCGGTTAAGTCACCAAACATAGCGAACCACTTAAGGTATACCTTAATTTTGGGAGGCGGGTATGATTACCACCGCCCCGGGAACCATTTTTGGGTAATCAACACCTCTGTCATATGTCACTTTGCAGTGACATTCGTGACTTAGCAGGAGTGCCCGGTTCAAGGAGTGAGATTTGTCTAGGTCCGTGCGGCGAACGCGTTCGCTGACCTACTGCGTGGCAAGCCGGATTGGGAGAGACTGATTTTTTGTGACTTAGCAGGGCTGCTCGGGTTCAAGGGATGAGATTTGTCTAGGTCTTTGCGGTGAACGGGTTTGCCCACCTACTGCATTACGGACCGGATTGGGAGAGACTGGTTGAGGGAGACCTTATTTTTCTTACATTAGCTCCACACAGGAAGCCCTGAAGAAAATAAATCCCGTCAAGGCCTATGTCTTCTTTGGGGATGCAATGCATTATCGGGGAATACGTATGATTCCTCGATAATGCATTGCATTACGATCTCTACGAATTCGGAAGTCGCAAGAACAAATTGCATTACGATCAATACGAATTCGGAAGTCGCAAGAACAAATTGTGGCGTGCGCAAGTAAATATTATTTTGATTTAAATGTATAATTCAACGATATCTAAGGGTCATTGCGACCTTGACTACGAATTCGGGAGTCGCAAGTTCGAATTGTGGCGTGCAGAGGTAATTTTTATTTAAAACGTTTGTATAATACAACAATAATGCAGTGCAGTGCGATCTTGACTACGAATTCGGATGTCGCAAGTTTAAATGGCATGCGCCAGTAAATTTTATTTTGATAAATACGTATAATTCCTCGATAATGCGTTGCCTTACTATCTTGGCTACGAATATGGAAGTCGCAAGTTCGAATTGTGGCGTGCGCAAGTAATTTTTATTTTGATATAATTCCTCGACAATGCGTTGCATTACGATCTTGACTACGAATTCGGAAGTCGCAAGTTCGAATTGTGGCGTGGCCAAGTAAATTTTCTTTTGACATATACGTATGATTCCCCGATAATGCATTGCATTACGATCTCTACGAATTCGGAAGTCGCAAGAACAAATTGCATTACGATCAATACGAATTCGGAAGTCGCAAGAACAAATTGTGACGTGCGCAAGTAAATATTATTTTGATTTAAATGTATAATTCAACGATATCTAAGGGGCATTGCGACCTTGACTACGAATTCGGGAGTCGCAAGTTCGAATTGTGGGGTGCGGAGGTAATTTTTATTTGATAGTTTGTATAACACAACAATAATGCACTGCAGTGCGATCTTGACTACGAATTCGGATGTCGCAAGTTCGGATATTGATTTTGGTTTTGGTTTGAGATTTTAATTTTGATTTTGACTTTGACTTTGATTTTGATTTTGGTTTTGGTTTGAGATTTTGATTTTGATTTTGATTTTAATTTTGATTTTGAATTTGATTTTGACTTTTGATTTCGATTTCGATATCGATATAGATTTCAATATCGATTTTGACTTTTGATTTTGATTATGATTTTGATTTTGATTTTGTTTTTTTTTTCGTTTTCGTTTATGCTTTTAAGACTCGCACACCCTATGAACCTGGGCACCCCGTCTTTAGTCACCAAATATAGCGAACCACTTAACGTATACCTAAAATTTGGGAGGCGGGTATGGTTATCACCGCCCCGGGAACTATTTTTTGGGTAATCAACACCTCTGTCATATGTCACTGCAAGTGGTTCGCTACTTTTCGTGACTTAGCAGGAGTGCCCGGATCAAGGAGTGTGATTTGTCTAGGTCCGTGCGGCGAACGCGCCCACTTACTGCGTGGCAAGCCGGATTGGGAGAGACTGTTTGAGGGAGACCTTTTTTTTAGCTCCACACAGGAAGCCCTGAAGAAAATAATTCCCCTCAGGGCCTATGTCATCTTTGGGGATACTGTGTGGAGCGTATTTTTGGGTAAGGAAGAAGATGATGTTCAGGGAAGGAAAGGGGTGGTAGGCAGACGCGGCCGGTGCCTTAAATTTTTGATGGTTCACCGAGTAATTCATCAAAAACGTAAAATAAAAGTAGGTAAAATAAAAATAAAATTAGACAGCCTAGTAACTCATAACTCGTACAGTGCCCTTGAGGTGATTATTCACAAAAAACGACGCTATACAAAGTATCCATTTCAAAGTTTTCTTTGCAGATTTAGGTACTATCTTGGTTGATAATTAAATGTAGTTTTGGCGGGCCATTGGCCATAATTCTGCTTTTATTTTCATGGTTCATATATATTTTATTATAGTCTATATTAATTATTACATCACTAATTTTAAAAAGGCAAGGAAATTTATTTATATATATAAACAGCGATATCAGAATATTTCTATAATATAATGATTTAGTAGGCGGCTGACGTAGGCAAAATGTATAGCGAGCGATATGCTGAAATAGGCCAAAACTAAATGATCTTTTATCTATTATAGCTAAGACTGTTAGCCCCATAAAACAAATTTAACCGGTTAAATAATTATAATTTAATTGTTTCGACTCAATCATTGTTTTGCCACCGCCAACCGCCTACAAAATGAATAATAACACAATAACAACATAGCGTAAACGTTTCTATTTGTAGCGCATTCACACAAACAAAAGGTCACAAAAACTAATAATGACAATGTCAAATCGGTTCCCTCTCGATCAAGATAATATCGCACACGATGACCCGTTGACTCATCGTTTCATTTTACAAGACCAAAACACAATTATTGTCTTATTTAAACCCGACTTAAGAATAGTCATTTTGCTGGAACCATTTCTTCGGAACTCTTCGGACATTTCCGTCATCCGCATGCCGCACGGACAGCCGGCACTCGGTTCCTACTGTTCCGAGCCGATATAAAGTGCGCGCGGGAAGCAATGCTTTAGGCCCCTATAACTATTCTCTACCAATTTCATGTGCACAATTTTATAATTAAAAATATTATGTAGGAATACGATGAGCTGCAAAATGTTGTTCAATTTTGTTGGCGGTTCGGCGCACGAGTGCACTTTAGGACGGGCCGCGCCTGGTGGTAGGTGTGAGTAGGAATCTGGCGGTCAGTGTGTCTAGGAGTGAGGGACATGTGAATCCATCCCTCCCATTTCGGTGCAAGGCGATATTCCTAGAGGGTACGTCTGTAGAAGTCGAAGGGACTCCCTCAACCATTCTCTCCCGATCCGGTCTAACTATCTAATCTGACATCTAACATATAATCTAACGGTGACCAGGCAACTCAGAAAGAAACCAACTCAGAAGCAAATCAGAAAGGTCATTAAGAGTGGTAATAAAAATATATAAAAACATTTGTTAAATAGGTTAAGCTAGGTTAGGGTTACCGGCTATATTAAAATTATGTTTTCATAGCTTTTAATGACCTGAATTATGAGTTGGTTTCTTTCTGAGTTTGCATGGAACCAATCTAAAACTATTTAAAGAGGAAAGATTTGATTGTTTGTTTGTTTGCATTGAATAGGCTCCGAAACTAATGAACCGATGTGAAAAATTCTTTCATTGTTAGGAAGCTACACTATCCCCGGTTGACATAGGCTATATTATATTTAAAAAAAATTAGGAATCGTTACTAAAACTCCAATAATGTAACCCAAGGTGTAAAAAAATACCTAAAATATTATTTACATCGCGTGCGCTGCGAAAACTATTAACAATAGAATAAAATAATGTAGTACGGCTTTGCAGAAAACATCTTTATTTACAAAAAGTGTCGTGACAGCATATGTCTAACTATTATAGTTATGCCACAAAAAGTGTTTAATAGTAGAAGTGTGTTAGATTAGAATGATCGCCTTTCGAAACGGTGACCAGAAAACTCATAATGAAACATACTGAGAAAACATAGGTTGAATAGGAAGTTAGGTTAGGGTTACCGGCTTTTTTAAAATTATATTTTCATAGCTTTTAATGACCTTTCTGAGGAGGTTCTGAGTTATTATGAGTTGGTTTATTTCTGAGTTGACATGGAACCTTTCGGAACATCGCCTTGCACCGAAACGGGAGGGATGGATTCATACGTCCGTCACTCCTGGACACACTGATCCCCAGATTCCTACCCACACATACTACCCTTGTCCTCCCCAGAACTTCCTCTACTTCCTTTCCAAAAAATACCTTCCACACAGCGTCCCCAAAGATTACATAGGCCCTGTGAGGGGAATTATTTTCCTTCGGGCCTCCTTCCTGTGTGGAGCTAATGAAAAAAAAATACCTCTACCAGTCTCTCCTGATCCGGCTTGCCTCGCAGTAGGTGAGCAAAAGCGTTCGCCGCACGGACCTAGACAAATCTCACTCCTTAACGAACCACTTGGAGTAACGTATGGCAGAGGTGTTGATTAGCCTAAAAATGGTTCCCGGGGCGGTGGTAACCATACCTGCCTCCCAAAATTTAGGTATACCTTCCTCATCAAAGAAAAAAAAATAAAAGAATAAAAATATAGCTATTATTTTGGCTCATTGACATAAGCTCCACACAGGAAGCCCCGAGGAAAATAATTCCCATCAGGGCTTGTGTTATCTTTGGGGATATCTTTTTGAAGAGACTCCCTTAACCATTCTTTCCCGATCCGGCCTGCCAGATGGTGGGCACACGCGTCCGCCGCCATAACCTGCACAAACCTCAACCCATAAACCCGGGTACCCCAGCTAAGTCACTAAGCTTAGCGAACTACTTAACCTAGACCTACAGTTTGGCAGGCGGGTACGGGTACCGCCGCACCGGGAACCATTTATTGGATAACGAACTCCTCTGCCATAGGTCTCCCTAAGTGGTTCACAACGTTTGGTGAATTAACAGGGGTGCTCAGGTTCTTGGAGTGAGGTTTGTCTAGGTCTTTGTGGCGAATGCTTTTCCTCACCTACTGCGTGGCGGTCCGGATCGGGAGAGGCTGCTTGAGGCAGACATAATCTAGACCTCTCCAGCCGGACTCTCTCGACCCCACGTAAATAATAATAATTAAATAACTTACATTGCTTAAAAAGTGAATCTAAAAGTTTTCATTATCGCCATGACGGCCGGCGTAGTACAGCAAAAACTCAACCACCGAAGGTCACGGGATCGAAACCCGGCGTGGCAAATAAATTTTTCTTGGTTAATTTGTGTTATTTCACAATTTATTCATATAAAATAATATATAATATATTTTACTTATCAGATTGATTACCATAGGTAGGTAGGTACCTATGGTCTGGAATTTTAACATGAAAAATTATTACAATTTGGAAGGTGAGAGTGGTACCGCTGCCCCGGGAACCATTTATAGGAATTTTAGGAACAAATGCAGCATAAAAATAAGAATATGCATAATATGAATAGCTGCATTTACAAATGCAGTTATTCTTATTATGTTGTTTACAGATTTTCTTCATTTTTATTGTTTCATTGGAAATAAGGTTGCTTCCTGTAGTGACGACCGGCGTAGTCTAGATGTAATCAGTGGCGGCCGCTGCCCTGAGAATGTGGTGGTTCACTGACAATCCGTACCTACTTATGACAAAAAAATTAAATTAGGAATTTTTTATTATTAATTTATTTTCAAACAAACTGTTAATCCCTCTTATATGTATATTCAACACTGGTTGCACTCATTTTGGTAATAAAATTATATATTAACAAATTATGTTATGAGTATTTAACATAATCAATACAAAAAAAAAAACAAAACAATGACAATTATCACGTGACGGGTCAATATAACGCGCGCCGCAAGACGCAAACGATCTACGATCTTCGCCGAAAATCGATTGTATTCGTGTCACCTCGGGTCCATAGTTCATGGTCAATCGGTAAACTTCGGCAAGGATCGGATTATGTTGGGCCGGTGGCACGCGAATCCAAGCCAAATTCTGGTGCAAATAGCGAAATCGACGGGCTTTCGATGTTTTAAATATCCCGATACGAGGCCGCTCGGCGGCCGCGCTATGGGAGATTAAAACTGTTCTCTCTGATAATATTCGTAGCATTATATTGTATATTGGTAACTAATATTTTGAAATGATTAAATTAGAGATTTGATAGATTTAAATTAGATAAATTAAATTAGAGATTTTTTAGTCTTTAGTAAGTAAATAAAGTAAATTTAGGCATTATATTTTGCCAGTGCTGCACACGAGCGCACTGTGCGACCAGCCGCCCTTGGAGGTAATGCTCTTGACTCGTACACCGAAGTTCGCGTGGTTTATCACAATTTATTAATTTAAAATAATAAATGCATAGTATATATACTGGGCGTACTGTACAGGGCCCGCAGATACTTTAATAGTACACAACTGCTAACACTGTATAAATCGCAAGTGCGCCCCACGGTTGAATTTGGCAGCCACCTCTGGTCTGGAGCTCCAAAATACCTTAAAAAAAAAAACTTGACTCTGTGCAGAAACGGGTGGTCCGTTTGATAGATTCTCCCATCTTAACAGACGGATTGCAATCCTTAGAGCACAGGCGTCAGGTGGGAATGCTGTCCTTGTTCTACAGGTATTACAATGGAAAATGCTCCGAGGAACTAGCGTCGTTGATCCCCTCGGCACCGGTGCATAGTCGGGAAACACGCCAAACACGCGCCCAACATTTGTACACGGTTGACATTAGTCACGTGAGAACGGGTCGTTTTTACGATTCGTTCTTGAGTTCAACAGCTCGGATGTGGAACGATTTACCAGCCTCTGTGTTTCCTCCCTCCTACAACATGGGTCTCTTCAAGACCCATGTTCACTCCTTCCTTTTCTCAAAAAGACCCTCCACACAGCGTCCTCAAAGATGACATAGGCCCTGAGGGAAATTATTTTCCTTAGGGCCTCCTGTGTGGAGTTAATGTAATAAAAAAATATATATTTGCGGCACGTTCCAGAGTGAAAAATACTCTCAGTATCGCCATAGTGTAAGTAAGACCACCATTCAGAATTGAAACATTGTTTGAAATGGCGTTAGCCGTGTTTATTGACTAGATCTGAATAGCCAGGTACTTTCCTACCTTCCTCTTTCCTTTCCCCTTCCCCTCCCCACTATATTCAGCCTCATAACATACAATTGGGGATGCCATAGTTTCACTGGCTCCTGACGGGAGCAGCTGAGTCTCTTTACTATAAAAAATTAATTAAATTACTTAACATGAAATATATTTTACTTTTAATTTACCTACCATTAAACATTTTCGGTAGCACATCTCTTTTGTATTTGAATATCTTGTACAAACTGACTGCGATTGAACGTGCAAAAACAACACGAAAGTATCAACATTATAGTGCGTGATAATTTTTCTCACAACAAGGCAGCACGAACACTTTTACTTACATTTTAAACTCATCATATCTTTCTAATGAATTGTCCGATTTTAATAATTCAAAAAGTTGAATACAGATATTGAAACAATATTGAATATGAAGTAATTTATTTTGATAAGGATTAATACCAAGATACAAATAAAGAGCTTTTTCTAGCGGCGACATTAAAATTAAATTTTTAAAATAAAATAACACTTATTGTGGCATAACTATAATAGTTAGACATACGCTGTCGCGACCTTTTTTGTAAATAATGATGTGTTCTGCAAAGTCGTAGTAAATTGTTTTATTCTATCTATAATAGTTTTTGCAGCGCACGCGATGTAAAGAATATTTTAGGCATTTTTTTTACACCTTGGGTTACATTATTGAAGTTTTAGTAAGTATCCCTATTTTTTTTGAAAATATTATTTAGCCTATGTCACCCGAAGATAGTGTAGCTTCCTAACAATGAAAGAATTTTTCAAATCGGTTCAGTAGTTTCGGAGCCTATTCAATGCAAACAAACACACAAAGAATCAAATCTTTCCTCTTTATATTTTAGTGTGCTGAATTATGAGTTGGTTTATTTCTGAATTGACATGGAATCTTTCGGAACATCGCCTTGCACCGAAATGGGAGGGATGGATTCACACTTCCGTCACTCCTAGACACACTGACGCCCAGATTCCTACCCACACTTACTACCCCATTCCTTTCCTGAACATCCTCTTCTTCCTTTCCTAAAATACGCTCCACACTGCATCCCTAAAGATGACATAGGCCTTGAGGGGATTTATTTTCTTCAGGGCTTCCTGTGTGTAAGAAAAAAAGGTCTCCCTCAACCAGTCTCTCCCGATCCGGTCCGTAACGCAGTAGGTGGGCAAACCCGTTCGCCGCAAAAACCTAGACAAAACTCATCCCTTGAACCCGAGCAACCCTGCTAAGTCACAAAAAGTAATTGGGATGACGTATGACGAGTTGGTTATCCAATAAATGGTTCCCGGGGCGGCGGTACACATACCTGGCTCCCAAACTATAAGTCTAGGTTAAATGGTTCGCTACCTTTAGTGACTAAGCCGGGGTGCCCGGGTTCATGGGCTGAGGTTTGTACGGGTTTTGGCGGCGGACGCGTCTGCCCACTATCTGCATGCCAATCCGGATAGGGAGAGAATGGTTGAGGGGTTCCCTTCGACTTGTTCAGTCGTACTCTATCGGAACTTGCCATGCACCGCAATGGGAGGGATGGATTCATACGTCCGTCACTCCTGGACACACTGATCCCCAGATTCCTACCCACACATACTACCCTTGTCCTCCCCAGAACTTCTTCTCCTTCTTTTCCTAAAAATACCTTCCACACAGCGTCCCCAAAGATTACATAGGCCCTGAAGGGAATTATTTTCCTCAGGGCCTCCTTCCTGTGTGAAGCTAATGAAAAAAAATGTCCTTCTACCAGTCTCTCCTGATCCGGCTTGCCTCGCAGTAGGTGAGCAAACGCGTTCGCCGCACGGACCTAGACAAATCTCACTCCTTAACGAACCACTTGGAGTGACATATGATAGAGGTGTTGATTAACCAAAAAATGGTTCCCGGGGCGGTGGTAACCATACCCGCCTCCCAAAATTTAGGTATACCTTAAATGGTTCGCTATGTTTGGTGACTTAGCCGGGGTGCTCAGGTTCATGGGGTAAGGTTTGTGCGGGTCTTAGAAACGGAAACGAAAACATAAACAAAATCGAAATCCTAATCGTAATCGAAATCAAAATCAAAATCAAATAGGTAGGTAGGTACCTATGGTCTGGAATTTTAACATGAAAAATTATTACAATTTGGAAGGTGGGTGTGGTACCGCCGCCCCGGGAACCATTTATAGGAATTATAGGAACAAATGCAGCATAATAATAATAAGAATATGCATAATATGAATAGCTGCATTTACAATTATTATGTTGTTTACAGATTCTCTTCATTTTTATTGTTTCATTGGAAATAAGGTTGCTTCCTGTAGTGACGACCGGCGTAGTCTAGAGGTAATGTTCTTGACTCGTACACTGAAGATCGCGTGATCTATCACAATTTATTCATTTAAAATAATATACGTTCCAGAGTGAAAAATACTCTCAGTATCGCCCTCGTGTAAGACCACCATTCAGAATTGAAACATTGTTTGAAATGGCGTTAGCCGTGTTTATTGACTAGATCTGAATAAGGTACTTTCCTACCTTCCTCTTTCCTTTCTCCTTCCCCTCCCCACTATATTCAGCCTCATAACATACAATTGGGGATGCCATAGTTTCACTGGCTCCTGACGGGAGCAGCTGAGTCTCTTTACTATAAAAAATTAATTAAATTACTTAACATGAAATATATTTTACTTTTAATTTACCTACCATTAAACATTTTCGGTAGCACATCTCTTTTGTATTTGAATATCTTGTACAAACTGACTGCGATTGAACGTGCAAAAACAACACGAAAGTTTCAACATTATAGTGCGTGATAATTTTTCTCACAACAAGGCAGCACGAACACTTTTACTTACATTTTAAACTCATCATATCTTTCTAATGAATTGTCCGATTTTAATAATTCAAAAAGTTGAATACAGATATTGAAACAATATTGAATATGAAGTAATTTATTTTGATAAGGATTAATACCAAGATACAAATAAAGAGCTTTTTCTAGCGGCGACATTAAAATTAAATTTTTAAAATAAAATTACACTTATTGTGGCATAACTATAATAGTTAGACATACGCTGTCGCGACCTTTTTTGTAAATAATGATGTGTTCTGCAAAGTCGTAGTACATTGTTTTATTCTATCTATAATAGTTTTCGCAGCGCACGCGATGTAAAGAATATTTTAGGCATTTTTTTTACACCTTGGGTTACATTATTGAAGTTTTAGTAAGTATCCCTATTTTTTTTGAAAATATTATTTAGCCTATGTCACCCGAAGATAGTGTAGCTTCCTAACAATGAAAGAATTTTTCAAATCGGTTCAGTAGTTTCGGAGCCTATTCAATGCAAACAAACACACAAAGAATCAAATCTTTCCTCTTTATATTTTAGTGTGCTGAATTATGAGTTGGTTTATTTCTGAATTGACATGGAATCTTTCGGAACATCGCCTTGCACCGAAATGGGAGGGATGGATTCACACGTCCGTCACTCCTAGACACACTGACGCCCAGATTCCTACCCACACTTACTACCCCATTCCTTCCCTGAACATCCTCTTCTTCCTTTCCTAAAATACGCTCCACACTGCATCCCTAAAGATGACATAGGCCTTGAGGGGATTTATTTTCTTCAGGGCTTCCTGTGTGTAAGAAAAAAGGTCTCCCTCAACCAGTCTCTCCCGATCCGGTCCGTAACGCAGTAGGTGGGCAAACCCGTTCGCCGCAAAGACCTAGACAAATCTCATCCCTTGAACCCGAGCAGCCCTGCTAAGTCACAAAAAGTAATTGGGATGACGTATGACTAGTTGGTTATCCAATAAATGGTTCCCGGGGCGGCGGTACACATACCTGGCTCCCAAACTATAAGTCTAGGTTAAATGGTTCGCTACCTTTAGTGACTTAGCCGGGGTGCCCGGGTTCATGGGCTGAGGTTTGTACGGGTTTTGGCGGCGGACGCGTCGGCCCACTATCTGCATGCCAATCCGGATAGGGAGAGAATGGTTGAGGGGGTCCCTTCGACTTCTTGAGCCGTACTATATCGGAACTTGCCATGCACCGCAATGGGAGGGATGGATTCATACGTCCGTCACTCCTGGACACACTGATCCCCAGATTCCTACCCACACATACTACCCTTTTCCTCCCCAGAACTTCCTCTCCTTCTTTTCCTAAAAATACCTTCCACACAGCGTCCCCAAAGATTACATAGGCCCTGAAGGGAATTATTTTCCTCAGGGCCTCCTTCCTGTGTGAAGCTAATGAAAAAAAAAAAATGTCCCTCTACCAGTCTCTCCTGATCCGGCTTGCCTCGCAGTAGGTGAGCAAACGCGTTCGCCGCACGGACCTAGACAAATCTCACTCCTTAACGAACCACTTGGAGCCTATTCAATGCAAACAAACAAATAATCAAATCTTTCCTCTTTATTATAGTTTTTTTCTAATGCTTTCATTTTTAAACTAATAAAATGTCCGAATTGAATCATTCAAAAAGTTAAATAAAGGTATTGAAGCAGTCTTGAATATGAAGTAATTTATTTTGATAAGGATTAAAACCAAGATACAAATAAAGAGCCGTCATTTTAATTAAATTTTTAAAATAAATAAACTCTTTTTGTGGCATAACTATAATAGTTAGACATATGCTGTCACGACATTTTTTGTAAACAATTATGTGTTCTGCAAAGTCGTAGTACATCATTTTATTCTATCATCAATAGTTTTCGCAGCGCACGCGATGTAAAGAATATTTTAGGTAATTTTTATACACCTTGGGTTACATTATTAAAGTTTAGTAACGATCCCTAATTTTTTTTGAAAATATCATGTATCCTATGTCAACCGGGGATAGTGTAGCTTCCCAACAGCGAAAGAATTTTTCAAATCGGTTCAGTAGTTTCGGAGCCTATTCAATGCAAAAAAACAAACAAACAAACAAATCTTACCTCTTTATAGTGTAGTAGATAGTAGAAGTGTGTTAGATTAGAATGATCGCCTTTCGGAACGGTGAACGGTGGAACAACTCATAATGAAACATACTGAGAAGCACTTCAGAAAACGTAGGTTGAATAGGTTAAGTTAGGTTAGGGTTACCGGCTTTTTTTAAATTATATTTTCATAGCATTTAATGACCTTTCTAAGGAGGTTCTGAGTTATTATGAGTTGGTTTATTTCTGAGTTGACATGGAACCTTTCGGAACATCGCCTTGCAACGAAATGGGAGGGATGGATTCACACGTCCGTCACTCCTAGACATACTGACCCCCAGATTCCTACTCACACCTACTACCCCATTCCTTCCCTGAACATCCTCTTCTTCCTTTCCTAAAAATACGCTCCACACTGCATCCCTAAAGATGACATTGGCCTTGAGGGGATTTATTTTCTTCAGGGCTTCCTGTGTGGAGCTAATGTAAGAAAAAAGGTCTCCCTCAACCAGTCTCTCCCGATCCAGTCCGTAACGCAGTAGGTGGGCAAACCCGTTCGCCGTAAAGACCTAGACAAATCTCATCCCTTGAACCCGAGCATATACATATATTATCAAAATAAAATACAATATGAACTTACGACTGTATTGTAATGCGTTACCGAGGAATTAAACAAATTTATTAAATAAAATTTACTGGTGCACGCCAATTTTGAACTTGCGACATCCGAATTCGTAGTCAAAGATCATAATGCAACGCATTATTGAGGAATCATACATAGATATTTATCAAAATAAAATTTACTTGTGCACGCCAATTTTGTACTTGCGACCTCCGAATTCGTAGTCAAGGATCACAATGCAACGCATTATTGAGGAATAATACATAGATATTTATCAAAATAAAATTTACTTGCGCACGCCAATTTTGAAATTGCGACATCCGAATTCGTAGTCAAGGTTCATAATGCAACGCATTATTGAGGAATCATACATAGACTTTTATCAAAATAAAATTTACTTGTGCACGCCAATTTTGTACTTGCGACATCCGAATTCGTAGTCAAGGATCATAATGCAACGCATTATTGAGTAATCATACGTAGATATTTATCAAAATTATATTTACTTGCGCACGCCAATTTTGAACTTGCGACTTCCGAATTCGTAGTCAAGATCGTACTGCATCGCATTATCGAGGAATTATATCTAAATATTTACCAACATAAAGTTTATTATTTTTGAACTTGTGACTTCCGAATTCATAACCAAGATCGTAATGCAACGCGTTATCGAGGAATTATACAAATTTAACAAAATAAAATTTACTTGCGCACGCCAATTTTGAACTTGCGACATCCGAATTCGTAGTCAAGGATCATAATGCAATGCATTATCGAGGAATCATATATATTTATCAAAGTAAAATTTATTGCGCACGCCAAAATTTGAACTTGCGACTTCCGAATTCGTAGCCAAGATCGTAATGCAACGCATTATCACCCCTCGAACCCGGGCACCCTTGCTAAGTCATCAAAAGTATCGAACCACTTGGGATGACGTATGACAGATGTGTTTATCCAATAAATGTTTCCCGGGCGGCGGGGCCTAGCAACAATAACCCGCGGAAGTATATTATTAGAATTTTATAAAATACAGAAAGATATTTTTCAAGTCGGTGCCGCGGCCGTTATAATATTACGTTTTGCAACTTCCATATCGGCTCAACCAATGAGCAGTAAAACCAGATATAGGTATAGGTATGTTTTTTTATGACCAATCAGAAGGCTTCGTTCATAACGCCATCTTGAACGCCATTCTGATTGGTCATTGTCAGATCAACAATTTTATAGTAAAAGCACATATAGGTACATAAGATATACGATTATGTGGATCAACAACGCATGGCAATTTGGGCGGATCATCAACGCATGGTAAATTGGGCGGATCAACAGTTACGAAGCGTATGATTTCCATACAAATATCGAAAATTTTATGTGTAGTATTTCGTTTACTTTTACTGGGAAACTGGCAACCTTGCTATTTAATGTAACGTTGTTGCAAATTCATACAGAAGTAATCCATTAAAGCCAAGTTATTCGGTGTTAAAGGTGGATCAACACTGTCAAATAACTTCTTACTGGATCAGCATATTACGAGAAGAGGTCAATATATATATATATATATATATATATATATTGACCTCTTCTCGTAGTATGCTGATCCAGTAAGAAGTTATTAGACAGTGTTGTTCCACCTTTAACACCATATAACTTGGCTTTAATGGATTACTTCTGTATGATTTGGCAACAACGTTACATTAAATAGCAAGGTTGCCAGTTTCCCAGTAAAAGTAAACGAAATACTACACATATAATTTTCGATATTTGTATGGAAATCATACGCTTCGTAACTGTTGATCCGCCCAAATCACCATGCGTTGATGATCCGCCCAAATTGCCATGCGTTGTTGATCCACATAATCGTATATCTTATGTACCTATATGTGCTTTTACTATAAAATTGTTGATCTGACCATGACCAATCAGAATGGCGTTCAAGATGGCGTTATGAACGAAACCTTCTGATTGGTCATAAAAAACATTTACCTATATCTGGTTTTACTGTTCATTGGTTGAGCCGATATGGAAGTTGTAAAACGTAATACAACGGCACTTGGTGGAAAAATATATCTAATACTTCAGATAAATTTTTAAAACGGTTATGAAGAATACATATTTTTATACATTCTGCATAACCTAACTTATATTGTATCTTTTGTTTTGAGTAATGCATTTTGCTGTATGTGTTTTATAAAATTATAATATTATACCTTTACGTTCTTATTTCAATTCTAATGTTTTTTTATATTAGATCTAATTTTGATTTAGATTTTTTTTTTTATTTTGATTTTGGTTTTGATTTTGATTTTTAATTTTGGTTTTAATTTTGACTTTGATTTTGATTTAGATTTTGATTTTTACTTTTGATTTTGACTTTTGATTTTGATTTTGACTTCGATTTCGATTTTGACTTTTGATTTTCATTTTGATTTTGGTTTTTGATTTTGATTTTGATTTTGATTTTATCTTTGACTTTTGAATTTTGATTTTGATTTTGATTTTGATTTCGATTTTGATTTTAATTTTGATTTTGATTTTGATTTCGATTTCGATTACGATTACGATTTCGATTTCGATTTCGATTTTGTTTTTGTTTTCGTTTCCGTTTCTAAGACCCGCACAAACCTCACCCCATGAACCTGAGCACCCCGGCTAAGTCACCAAACATAGCGAACCATTTAAGGTATACCTAAATTTTGGGAGGCGGGTATGGTTACCACCGCCCCGGAAACCATTTTTTGGCTAATCAACACCTCTGTCATATGTCACTCCAAGTGGTTCGTTAAGGAGTGAGATTTGTCTAGGTCCGTGCGGCGAACGCGTTTGCTCACCTACTGCGAGGCAAGCCGGATCAGGAGAGACTGGTAGAGAGACATTTTTTTTTTCATTAGCTTCACACAGGAAGGAGGCCCTGAGGAAAATAATTCCCTTCAGGGCCTATGTAATCTTTGGGGACGCTGTGTGGAAGGTATTTTTAGGAAAAGAAGGAGAGGAAGTTCTGGGGAGGAAAAGGGTAGTATGTGTGGGTAGGAATCTGGGGATCAGTGTGTCCAGGAGTGACGGACGTATGAATCCATCCCTCCCATTGCGGTGCATGGCATGTTCCGATATAGTACGGCTCAAGAAGTCGAAGGGACCCCCTCAACCATTCTCTCCCTATCCGGATTGGCATGCAGATAGTGGGCCGACGCGTCCGCCGCCAAAACCCGTACAAACCTCAGCCCATGAACCCGGGCACCCCGGCTAAGTCACTAAAGGTAGCGAACCATTTAACCTAGACTTATAGTTTGGGAGCCAGGTATGTGTACCGCCGCCCCGGGAACCATTTATTGGATAACCAACTAGTCATACGTCATCCCAATTACTTTTTGTGACTTAGCAGGGCTGCTTGGGTTCAAGGGATGAGATTTGTCTAGGTCTTTGCGGTGAACGGGTTTGCCCACCTACTGCGTTACGGACCGGATCGGGAGAGACTGGTTGAGGGAGACATTTTTTTCTTACACACAGGAAGCCCTGAAGAAAATAAATCCCCTCAAGGCCTATGTCATCTTTAGGGATGCAGTGTGGAGCGTATTTTAGGAAAGGAAGAAGAGGATGTTCAGGGAAGTAATGGGGTAGTAAGTGTGGGTAGGAATCTGGGCGTCAGTGTGTCTAGGAGTGACGGACGTGTGAATCCATCCCTCCCATTTCGGTGCAAGGCGATGTTCCGAAAGATTCCATGTCAACTCAGAAATAAACCAACTCATAATTCATAATTAACGTTCCGAAAGGCGAGAAAGTACGGCTGAAGAACATCTAATCTAGCACACTAAAATATAAAGAGGAAAGATTTGATTCTTTGTGTGTTTGTTTGCATTGAATAGGCTCCGAAACTACTGAACCGATTTGAAAAATTCTTTCATTGTTAGGAAGCTACACTATCTTCGAGTGACATAGGCTAAATAATATTTTCAAAAAAAATAGGGATACTTACTAAAACTTCAATAATGTAACCCAAGGTGTAAAAAAAATGCCTAAAATATTCTTTACATCGCGTGCGCTGCGAAAACTATTATAGATAGAATAAAACAATGTACTACGACTTTACAGAACACATCATTATTTACAAAAAAGGTCGCGACATCGTATGTCTTACTATTATAGTTATGCCACAATAAGTGTTATTTTATTTTAAAAATTTAATTTTAATGTCGCCGCTAGAAAAAGCTCTTTATTTGTATCTTGGTATTAATCCTTATCAAAATAAATTGCTTCATATTCAATATTGTTTCAATATCTGTATTCAACTTTTTGAATTATTAAAATCGGACAATTCATTAGAAAGATATGATGAGTTTAAAATGTAAGTAAAAGTGTTCGTGCTGCCTTGTTGTGAGAAAAATTATCCCGCACTATAATGTTGAAACTTTCGTGTTGTTTTTGCACGTTCAATCGCAGTCAGTTTGTACAAGATATTCAAACACAAAAGAGATATGCTACCGAAAATGTTGAATAGTAGGTAAATAAAAAGTAAAATATATTTCATGTTAAGTAATTTTATTTGTTTTTTATAGTAAAGAGTCTCAGCTGCTCCCGTCTGGAGCCAGTGAGACTATGGCATCCCCAATTGGGGTATGTTACGAGGCTGAAGATAGTGGGGAGGGGAAGGAGATAGGAAAGAGGAAGGTGGGAAAGTACCTGGCTATTCAGATGTAGTCAACAAACACAGCTTACGCCATTTCAAGCAATGTTTCAATTCTGAATGGTGGTCTTACTTACACTATGGCGATACTGAGAGTATTTTTCACTCTGGAACGTGCCGCAAATATATATTTTTTTTATTACATTAACTCCACACAGGAGGCCCTGAGGAAAATAATTTCCCTCAGGGCCTATGTCATCTTTGAGGACGCTGTGTGGAGGGTCTTTTTGAGAAAAGGAAGGAGTGAACATGGGTCTTGAAGAGACCCATGTTGTAGGAGGGAGGAAACACAGAGGCTGGTAAATCGTTCCACATCCGAGCTGTTGAACTCAAGAACGAGTCGTAAAAACGACCCGTTCTCACGTGACTAATGTCAACCGTGTACAAATGTTGGGCGCGTGTTTGGCGTGTTTCCCGACTATGCACCGGTGCCGAGGGGATCAACTACGCTAGTTCCTCGGAGCATTTTCCATTGTTATACCTGTAGAACAAGGACAGCATTCCCACCTGACGCCTGTGCTCTAAGGATTGCAATCCGTCTGTTAAGATGGGAGAATCTATCAAACGGACCGCCCGTTTCTGCACAGAGTCAAAGGTTTTTTTTTTTAAGGTATTTTGGAGCTCCAGACCAGAGGTGGCTGCCAAATTCAACCGTGGGGCGCACTTGCGATTTATACAGGGTTAGCAGTTGTGTACTATTAAAGTATCTGCGGGCCCTGTACAGTACGCCCAGCATATATACTATGCATTTATTATTTTAAATTAATAAATTGTGATAAACCACGCGAACTTCGGTGTACGAGTCAAGAGCATTACCTCCAAGGGCGGCTGGTCGCACAGTGCGCTCGTGTGCAGCACTGCCAAAATATAATGCCTAAATTTACTTTATTTACTTACTAAAGACTAAAAAATCTCTAATTTAATTTATCTAATTTAAATCTATCAAATCTCTAATTTAATCATTTCAAAATATTAGTTACCAATATACAATATAATGCTACGAATATTATCAGAGAGAACGGTTTTAATCTCCCATAGCGCGGCCGCCGAGCGGCCTCGTATCGGGATATTTAAAACATCGAAAGCCCGTCGATTTCGCTATTTGCACCAGAATTTGGCTTGGATTCGCGTGCCACCGGCCCAACATAATCCGATCCTTGCCGAAGTTTACCGATTGACCATGAACTATGGACCCGAGGTGACACGAATACAATCGATTTTCGGCGAAGATCGTAGATCGTTTGCGTCGCGCGTTATATTGACCCGTCACGTGATAATTGTCATTGTTTTGTTTTTTTTTTGTATTGATTATGTTAAATACTAATAACATAATTTGTTAATATATAATTTTATTACCAAAATGAGTGCAACCAGTGTTGAATATACATATAAGAGCAGTGGCGGCTCGAGCACTTCTTTAGTGGTGGGGATCGACATTTTTTACGTACTGTACCGTAATCTCACCACCCATTGAATAACACAAAATAATATAAAAAGTCTATAGATATATGCCAATTTACAATAAAGTATAATAAAAATAAAGCTTTATCTTGCAATATTATTATCAAACTAATTTGAACGCGAGCGATTCCCGCCCGTAACTTCGCAAACAAATGGTTCTGTGGGGATTCAAAGGATTGTCCCCGTAGGTACTTGATTTCACATACGACCGCGCATGCGCAGTTGCATACGATCGCGAAACAACGCAAAGAAAGTATGGGGATAGTTCGGATTGTCCCCGAAGTGCGCATTAGATTCTGCGCACTGAGAAATAGACCAGCTGTTTTTTGCGCCGTACATTGTTCGATGTACGCGCGTAGGGTCATATTAAAATCATCCGGAATAATCGTTTGTATTTTATTTCTACAAATGTTAATTACTTTTATGTTTAAATAATTCATTCATTTTGGTGAAGACAAAGCATCAACTGTTATTTCCTTTAGTAGGTTTTGAGTGTAACTGGTGGGTACTGTCCCCATTGTCCCCCTGTGAAGAACCGCCACTGTATAAGAGGGATTAACAGTTTGTTTGAAAATAAATTAATAATAAAAAAATCCTAATTTAATTTTTTTGTCATAAGTAGGTACGGATTGTCAGTGAACCACCACATTCTCAGGGCAGCGGCCGCCACTGATTACATCTAGACTACGCCGGTCGTCACTACAGGAAGCAACCTTATTTCCAATGAAACAATAAAAATGAAGAAAATCTGTAAACAACATAATAAGAATAACTGCATTTGTAAATGCAGCTATTCATATTATGCATATTCTTATTTTTATGCTGCATTTGTTCCTAAAATTCCTATAAATGGTTCCCGGGGCAGCGGTACCACTCTCACCTTCCAAATTGTAATAATTTTTCATGTTAAAATTCCAGACCATAGGTACCTACCTACCTATGGTAATCAATCTGATAAGTAAAATATATTATATATTATTTTATATGAATAAATTGTGAAATAACACAAATTAACCAAGAAAAATTTATTTGCGACGCCGGGTTTCGATCCCGTGACCTTCGGTGGTTGAGTTTTTGCTGTACTACGCCGGCCGTCATGGCGATAATGAAACCTTTTAGATTCACTTTTTAAGCAATGTAAGTTATTTAATTATTATTATTTACGTGGGGTCGAGAGAGTCCGGCTGGAGAGGTCTATATTATGTCTGCCTCAAGCAGCCTCTCCCGATCCGGACCGCCACGCAGTAGGTGAGGAAAAGCATTCGCCACAAAGACCTAGACAAACCTCACTCCAAGAACCTGAGCACCCCTGTTAATTCACCAAACGTTGTGAACCACTTAGGGAGACCTATGGCAGAGGAGTTCGTTATCCAATAAATGGTTCCCGGTGCGGCGGTACCCGTACCCGCCTGCCAAACTGTAGGTCTAGGTTAAGTAGTTCGCTAAGCTTAGTGACTTAGCTGGGGTACCCGGGTTTATGGGTTGAGGTTTGTGCAGGTTATGGCGGCGGACGCGTGTGCCCACCATCTGGCAGGCCGGTTCGGGAGAGAATGGTTAAGGGAGTCTCTTCAAAAAGATATCCCCAAAGATAACACAAGCCCTGATGGGAATTATTTTCCTCGGGGCTTCCTGTGTGGAGCTTATGTCAATGAGCTAAAATAATAGCTATATTTTTATTCTTTTATTTTTTTTTCTTTGATGAGGAAGGTATACCTAAATTTTGGGAGGCAGGTATGGTTACCACCGCCCCGGGAACCATTTTTTGGCTAATCAACACCTCTGCCGTACGTTACTCCAAGTGGTTCGTTAAGGAGTGAGATTTGTCTAGGTCCGTGCGGCGAACGCTTTTGCTCACCTACTGCGAGGCAAGCCGGATCAGGAGAGACTGGTAGAGGTATTTTTTTTTCATTAGCTCCACACAGGAAGGAGGCCCGAAGGAAAAAAATTCCCCTCACAGGGCCTATGTAATCTTTGGGGACGCTGTGTGGAAGGTATTTTTTGGAAAGGAAGTAGAGGAAGTTCTGGGGAGGACAAGGGTAGTATGTGTGGGTAGGAATCTGGGGATCAGTGTGTCCAGGAGTGACGAACGTATGAATCCATCCCTCCCGTTTCGGTGCAAGGCGATGTTCCGAAAGGTTCCATGTCAACTCAGAAATAAACCAACTCATAATAACTCAGAACCTCCTCAGAAAGGTCATTAAAAGCTATGAAAATATAATTTTAAAAAAGCCGGTAACCCTAACCTAACTTCCTATTCAACCTATGTTTTCTCAGTATGTTTCATTATGAGTTTTCTGGTCACCGTTTCGAAAGGCGATCATTCTAATCTAACACACTTCTACTATTAAACACTTTTTGTGGCATAACTATAATAGTTAGACATATGCTGTCACGACACTTTTTGTAAATAAAGATGTTTTCTGCAAAGCCGTACTACATTATTTTATTCTATTGTTAATAGTTTTCGCAGCGCACGCGATGTAAAGAATATTTTAGGTATTTTTTTTACACCTTGGGCTACATTATTGGAGTTTTAGTAACGATTCCTATTTTTTTTTAAATATAATATAGCCTATGTCAACCGGGGATAGTGTAGCTTCCTAACAATGAAAGAATTTTTCACATCGGTTCATTAGTTTCGGAGCCTTTTCAATGCAAACAAACAAACAATCAAATCTTTCCTCTTTAAATAGTTTTAGATTGGTTCCATGCAAACTCAGAAAGAAACCAACTCATAATTCAGGTCATTAAAAGCTATGAAAACATAATTTTAATATAGCCGGTAACCCTAACCTAGCTTAACCTATTTAACAAATGTTTTTATATATTTTTATTACCACTCTTAATGACCTTTCTGATTTGCTTCTGAGTTGGTTTCTTTCTGAGTTGCCTGGTCACCGTTAGATTATATGTTAGATGTCAGATTAGATAGTTAGACCGGATCGGGAGAGAATGGTTGAGGGAGTCCCTTCGACTTCTACAGACGTACCCTCTAGGAATATCGCCTTGCACCGAAATGGGAGGGATGGATTCACATGTCCCTCACTCCTAGACACACTGACCGCCAGATTCCTACTCACACCTACCACCAGGCGCGGCCCGTCCTAAAGTGCACTCGTGCGCCGAACCGCCAACAAAATTGAACAACATTTTGCAGCTCATCGTATTCCTACATAATATTTTTAATTATAAAATTGTGCACATGAAATTGGTAGAGAATAGTTATAGGGGCCTAAAGCATTGCTTCCCGCGCGCACTTTATATCGGCTCGGAACAGTAGGAACCGAGTGCCGGCTGTCCGTGCGGCATGCGGATGACGGAAATGTCCGAAGAGTTCCGAAGAAATGGTTCCAGCGAAATGACTATTCTTAAGTCGGGTTTAAATAAGACAGTAATTGTGTTTTGGTCTTGTAAAATGAAACGATGAGTCAACGGGTCATCGTGTGCGATATTATCTTGATCGAGAGGGAACCGATTTGACATTGTCATTATTAGTTTTTGTGACCTTTTGTTTGTGTGAATGCGCTACAAATAGAAACGTTTACGCTATGTTGTTATTGTGTTATTATTCATTTTGTAGGCGGTTGGCGGTGGTAAAACAATGATTGAGTCGAAACAATTAAATTATAATTATTTAACCGGTTAAATTTGTTTTATGGGGCTAACAGTCTTAGCTATAATAGATAAAAGATCATTTAGTTTTGGCCTATTTCAGCATATCGCTCGCTATACATTTTGCCTACGTCAGCCGCCTACTAAATCATTATATTATAGAAATATTCTGATATCGCTGTTTATATATATAAATAAATTTCCTTGCCTTTTTAAAATTAGTGATGTAATAATAAATATAGACTATAATAAAATATATATGAACCATGAAAATAAAAGCAGAATTATGGCCAATGGCCCGCCAAAACTACATTTAATTATCAACCAAGATAGTACCTAAATCTGCAAAGAAAACTTTGAAATGGATACTTTGTATAGCGTCGTTTTTTGTGAATAATCACCTCAAGGGCACTGTACGAGTTATGAGTTACTAGGCTGTCTAATTTTATTTTTATTTTACCTACTTTTATTTTACGTTTTTGATGAATTACTCGGTGAACCATCAAAAATTTAAGGCACCGGCCGCGTCTGCTTACCACCCCTTTCCTTCCCTGAACATCATCTTCTTCCTTACCCAAAAATACGCTCCACACAGTATCCCCAAAGATGACATAGGCCCTGAGGGGAATTATTTTCTTCAGGGCTTCCTGTGTGGAGCTAAAAAAAAGGTCTCCCTCAAACAGTCTCTCCCAATCCGGCTTGCCACGCAGTAAGTGGGCGCGTTCGCCGCACGGACCTAGACAAATCACACTCCTTGATCCGGGCACTCCTGCTAAGTCACGAAAAGTAGCGAACCACTTGCAGTGACATATGACAGAGGTGTTGATTACCCAAAAAATAGTTCCCGGGGCGGTGATAACCATACCCGCCTCCCAAATTTTTTGGTATACGTTAAGTGGTTCGCTATATTTGGTTACTAAAGACGGCGTGCCCAGGTTCATAGGGTGTGCGAGTCTTAAAAGCATAAACGAAAACGAAAAAAAAACAAAATCAAAATCAAAATCATAATCAAAATCAATAGTCAAAATAGATATTGAAATCTATATCGATATCGAAATCGAAATCAAAAATCAAAATCAAATTCAAAATCAAAATTAAAATCAAAATCAAAATCAAAATCTCAAACCAAAACCAAAATCAAAATCAAAGTCAAAGTCAAAATCAAAATTAAAATCTCAAACCAAAACCAAAATCAATATCCGAACTTGCGACATCCGAATTCGTAGTCAAGATCGCACTGTAGTGCATTATTGTTGTGTTATACAAACTATCAAATAAAAATTACCTCCGCACGCCACAATTCGCACTGGCGACTTCCGAATTCGTAGTCAAGATCGTAATGCCCCTCGATATCGTTGAATTATACATTTTAATCAAAATAATATTTACTTGCGCACGCAACAATTTGTTCTTGCGACTTCCGAATTCGTATTGATCGTAATGCAATTTGTTCTTGCGACTTCCGAATTCGTAGAGATCGTTATGCAATGCATTATCGGGGAATCATACGTATTTTTCAAAAGAAAATTTACTTGGCCACGCCACAATTCGAACTTGCGACTTCCGAATTCGTAGTCAAGATCGTAATGCAACGCATTGTCGAGGAATTATATCAAAATAAAAATTACTTGCGCACGCCACAATTCGAACTTGCGACTTCCAAATTCGTAGCCAAGATAGTAAGGCAACGCATTATCGAGGAATTATACGTATTTATCAAAATAAAATTTACTGGCGCATGCCATTTAAACTTGCGACATCCGAATTCGTAGTCAAGATCGCACTGCACTGCATTATTGTTGTATTATACAAACGTTTTAAATAAAAATTACCTCTGCACGCCACAATTCGAACTTGCGACTCCCGAATTCGTAGTCAAGGTCGCAATGCCCCTTAGATATCGTTGAATTATACATTTAAATCAAAATAATATTTACTTGCGCACGCCACAATTTGTTCTTGCGACTTCCGAATTCGTATTGATCGTAATGCAATTTGTTCTTGCGACTTCCGAATTCGTAGAGATCGTAATGCAATGCATTATCGAGGAATCATACGTATTCCCCGATAATGCATTGCATCCCCAAAGAAGACACAGGCCTTGACGGGATTTATTTTCTTCAGGGCTTCCTGTGTGGAGCTAATGTAAGAAAAGTAAGGTCTCCCTCAACCAGTCTCTCCCAATCCGGTCCGTAATGCAGTAGGTGGGCAAACCCGTTCACCGCAAAGACCTAGACAAATCTCATCCCTTGAACCCGAGCAGCCCTGCTAAGTCACAAAAAATCAGTCTCTCCCAATCTGGCTTGCCACGCAGTAGGTCAGCGAACGCGTTCGCCGCACGGACCTAGACAAATCTCACTCCTTGAACCGGGCACTCCTGCTAAGTCACGAATGTCACTGCAAAGTGACATATGACAGAGGTGTTGATTACCCAAAAATGGTTCCCGGGGCGGTGGTAATCATACCCGCCTCCCAAAATTAAGGTATACCTTAAGTGGTTCGCTATGTTTGGTGACTTAACCGGGGTGCCCAGGTTCATGGGGTGAGGTTTGTGCGGGTCTTAGAAGCGGAAACGAAAACAAAATCAAAATCAAAATCAAAATCGAAATTGAAATCGAAATCGAAATCGAAATCGAAATCGAAATCAAAATCGAAATCGAAATCGAAATCAAAAATCAAAATCAAAATCAAAAACAAAATCAAAAATCAAAATCAAAATCTAAATCTCAAACCAAAACCAAAATCAAAATCAAAGTCAAAATCATAATTAAAATCTCAAACAAAACCAAAATCAAAATCAAAATCGAAATCCAAACCAAAATCAAAATCAAAATTAAAATATAAAACCAAAACCAAAATCTCAAATCAAAACCAAAATCAAAATCAATATCTCAAACCAAAATCAAAATCAAAATGAAAGTAAAAATCAAAATCTAAATTAAAACCAAAATTAAAAAATCAAAATAAGAATGCAAATAAAAATTAAAATCAAAATCAAAATTAAAATCTCAAACCAAAATCAAAATCAAAAAAAATCGAAATCAAAATCAAAAACAAAATCAAAATAAAAATTAAATCTTAAACCAAAATACATTAAAAAAGAAATGAAATAGAACGACTTGAAATAAGAACGTACAGGTACCTACTAAAAGAAGCTGAAAAGTACGACAGACGGGCACCTTTGTTGGCGGCCAAAACTTGGGATTTATATGGATCAACAAAAAAAAACGTGTAAAATGTATAAGACACCGAACAATGGGCGTGGCTTACAGCTAAATCTTGATGGTATAAATTGATCCACATGGATCAGGATGTGTATGCCAGCTTGTGTAATGGATCAGCATATCCGGATGGATCAACACGTCCGAACGGATCAACTTAAAACTGGTGTACCGTCGCGCAAGATCAACGTTTTACGAGAGGAGATAAATATATATATATATATTTATATATATATATTTATATATAAAAAATAAAGAAAAATATATATATATAAAAAAAAAATATATATATATTTATATATATGTATATATATTTTATTTATATATATATATATTTTTCTTTATTTTTTTTTATATATATATATATATATATATATTTTTTTTTTAATAAATTCAATAATCTTATTATTTATGAATTTATAAAATAAATAAAAATTAAAAATGGAGTTCTACAAAATAAACTTAAGGCGATCCACTAGTACAGGAAAAAATCAAAATCGGAATTCACGCCCTTTTATGGGAGGAGTTTAAAAATACTTGAGAAAAAGCTTTTGGAAAGGTTGGAAAAGATATTTGAGATTTTTTTTTACATGTTGATTTCATAAAGGCCTGTAAAAAACATTAATTCCTTTTTTTTGTATTGTTTATTGTAATAAAACGGAATTTTTAAATTGATATCACGAAAACAAGCAGCGCGGACCCTAACACGTTGTTTCTCCGCTCCGTCCGGAGGGGTAATGACGGAAAAATGGGGCGGCTGCCAGTCGTTCTTTGGTGGACGGTATAAGGTTCACTTTGATATAACAAATTCGTCGACTGCCGTATTGTCGCCGTGATGTCAAAAATACTAACGCGAAAATGCATATTATATTTTATTTTGTGAGGTTCGGGCGTAAATATCAATTTTGTTTGCGATAATTATATAAGAAACTGAATTTGCCACATTATGCAATAGAACCATATCCGAAAAAGTGTTTATAAAAAGGAGAGTTTGCAGTTGAAAATGTTTTTTATAGACCTAATACTTCATTTTTTCCAAGCTTATTAAAAGACTTATTAAAAAAATGACCGATATTTTTAAGGGCCAAGGTATGTTCTACACGCAGTATTTAATTGAAGCATCTATAATACTTCTAAGCGGTCAAATTTTCAAAACAAAAACACGATTTTGTATGATTTTGCATTATTTAGTATGGCTTCATCTTAATAACAATATTTTTATTTTTTTATTAATACCAACTTATTATAAGATAATGTTATGTTTTATACACTAAAACAAAACATTCAGTAACTCATAACGATAATATTAAGCAGCGTTATGTCGGGATTTTCCATAGTAAGTATGATGAGAGAATGCCAGAATTCCCAAGGTGCACACTCCCTTACATGCCCTTTCATTTATTAATTCTGTTCCAACTTTCGTAACGTGCGTTTCAAAAATGACTTCAAGAGGTAGTGTAAATTCTTCTGAGAGTTTTTTTGCTTTAGTTGTGGTAAATTTGTAGTGAAAAAACAACAAAGAAATATTACTGATTTTGAATAAAAAAAGTATATTTTTCGCATTTTGGTGTGAAGATAGGGGACCAGGACAAATCTTGGGACCCGCATGGAGTTTGTTCAGGGTGTGTTGAAGGACTTAGAATGTAGTCTTAAGGTTTTTATTAGCGACCAGTATTTCTCCCGCCTGGTTTTGTTTCAAAAACATTTCATTATAAAAGAGTTGACTGATATAATTCATCGTTTATTATTTTCCTAAAATTATTTGTTTAGTGAATTTTATTATATTTTAGTAGAGGCACTGCTGAAGACCAGCTACATTCCAGGCGAAATCATGAATATATTTCTAAGCAGTGACCTTTTTGTCAATAGAAAAAATTAAATTGAACCAAACGTATAAAGCTGTAAAGTCTATTGATAAATAAATGTTTTTATTGTTATTATTATTATAAGACATGAAAAAAAGACATGAGACAAATCCTTTGGAAACAGCATGTTTTTTTGGAGCACTCGGACATAGACCCAAACCTTTCAAGTTCATCAGTACACCAAAATACGAATATGTGACATCAAATAATAATATGGTTGTTACCTGTACTGTTTACTATGTACATTCTAAACCATAGATTCTCAACCTTGTTTTGCCCACCGCCCACTTTAATAATATTATTTTTTCTAGCGCCCCCCAACTCGTGAATCTGAAACAGCAATTGTCGTCACGATTATATTTACCTCAACGGGGGGGGGGGGGGGCTAATGAGATGGGGCAAGATGGGAAATAATAAAAGATAATAATAATATTTTTATTAATTTCTTACACCATTACAAATTTCAGTTTATTACATATAAGAAAAAAAGCCACATAAATATTTTACAAAAAATTGTTCACAAATATTTTACATAAAAGAAATTTCAGGCGGTGGTAAAGATTTCGTCAATGTCGAGAGACTCTTTCAAGAATCAAGAGAATTTCCCTTTTGAATCTCTCCTCACTTAATAAATATATCAATCTCGGAGGAGATTTGGTTCACTAGCAATATACTCCTCCCTGCCGGGAGAACCATTGGCAGGTTAGTCCAACAGGCAGGAAGATAAAATAACCTATGATGACGCTATCTAAGATAGTCATCTGGAACATAGAGACTCACGCGCTCCAATATGTCTGATTCTCAATATAGCATCGCGACAGTCTGAATAAGTTGGTGGCGGCATACCCTTCTCTTCTGAGCTGCAGGGAGTGAAGTCCCAGCATGCCCAGAAAAAAGTTCGTCGGGTAGAGCCATGGATAGTGGCCGCATTCCCTCATGTAGAGAAATCTTTGTAACTTTTTTGAACCCTCTCCAAAATGGGGGAGCACCCCATCTCATGAGGATTCCAGATAAGAAAACCATTCTCCAACCTACTGCGGACCAGGGAGAAGTATAAAATCTTCAGAGCACGGGTATCCGAAAAACTCTGACGGTTGGGAGAATAAAGGGGGCATCCATTAATTACGTGAGCACAAGGGGGGGGGGGGGTCCAGAAAAAATCTCACCAATAATCTCACAAAATCTAGATTGGAAGAAAAACTGCTCACGTAATTAATGGATGCCCCCAAACCCTAATATTTTTAAGGCCAACTGGCACACTCTTTCGATATGAGGATGAAATGTCAACTTACTTTCATGCATAACCCCAAGATCCTTTATATTTGAAACTCGTATGAGATTATGACCGAGCATAGTGTACCTGTGGTAGGTGAGACTAAATGCTCTGGTAAAAGTCAGAGCTACACATTTACACATTTCAAGACATTGAAATGAAGCTGGTTTCATTGACACCATTCTGAAATGTTATCAACGTCAGCTTTAAGGCGCAGGCAGTCCTCAATATTTCTTATTTGAAGAAATAATTTTAGATTTGTCAGCAAACAGCAAAAGTGATAAAAACGGATGACTCCAGCAATGTCATGAAAATGGAAAAGAGAAGAGGCCCTTGGATCGATCCTTGGAGAACCCCAGAAAGAACAAGAAATTCAGCGGATTGGTAGATTCCTTGTGTGACGAATTGATTTCTGTTTTTGAGGTAACTTTTAAAAAACTTTAACATCCGAAGGGAAAAACCGATCTGGCCAAGGTTTATGAGTAAGATATCGTGATTCACAGTATCAAAGGCTTTGGAGAAGTCGTAATACGAACAGTCTTCTTGGTATCCACTATCTAGGAAACTAGCAACAAAGTCGGTGAAAACCATCAGAGTAATTTCAGTGGATCTTCCTTTCCTGAAACTATGCTGTTCGGGGATATTGTATGCGTCTATCTGAGGCATGGAATTTATAAATTATTTTTTCAAATGGTTTAGCAGAGGCTGATTGTATGGCAACTGGTCTATAATTTTCGATTAACTTTATCGAACCTTTCTTAAAAATAGTACCTATATATTTTGGAAGTTTTCCATACTTCAGGAAAAGTGGAAGTATTAATAGCTAAGTTAAAGATAATACATAATGGTGTTTTTAGGAACTCGACGCAACCTTTGATAAAAAATACGGGAATGAAATCTGGTCCGATGGCGGTGAGTTCGTCATGAGATTTATGGCACTCATAACGTCAGATTCCGAAAATATATCTAAATCGACGTTTTTAGCTCTTCTGGTATTAAATGTGGCTGCATTATTAATGTCTGGAAGAAGAGGGTCTTTATTGTAGACCGATTGAAAATGATCAGCAAATGCGTTAGCCACACCCAAGCCACGAAATTCCTCGTTACCTTTAATCGTTGTTTGTTCCCTGAGGGAAATTATTTTCCTCAGGGCCTCTTGTGTGGAGATCATGTAAAAAAAAAAAAAACAAATCGTATTCACTCTGAAGTCTGAAGGCCTCCAGCTTTCCAACGTTTATGATGGGCGTGTTTGATCTCTTTTTCGAGATGACTTCTCTCGAGAACCACTTCGGATACTTGCGATCACCACCGCCTGTCGTTAGCAAACAAAGCGCACTCATTCTCCCGTTGATATCCATTAGGATAAACTTGTAAACTTTTAAATTATTTTAATCATTTTAAAAATACGGCGCGCGGCGAAAAAGAGAACGTCCTGCCGGCTATATGGACCACTGATGGGATGGGATGGGTTTCTCTGGGTCTCCTACCGCCCCCCTGGAAGTCTGAAACGCCCCCCAATTTTCACTTGGTCTTCTACCGCCCCCTTGAAGGTCTGAAACGCCCCCAAGGGGGCGTTATCGCCCACGTTGAGAACCTATGTTCTAAACCTATTCCCCAATTCAAACACGAGAAAAAGCAAAGTAATTAATGACTTTATTGTAATTTGTTCAAGAACAATAAATTATTTTTTTAAATCTGTTGCGTGAATGTATTTTCAATATTTAAAATAAAAATAAATCTAGAAAAATCACATATGAACTAAATATTAATTTTAATTTTTGCTAATTCTTACAAATTTCCTTTCCACTCCCTACTGAAAATATTGAATACGCTTTCGGTAGATAGAAGATGCGTCTATTGCGATGGGTATCCACAGGGTCGATATCATCTATCAAAATCAATTTTAAATGTTGGTGAACGAGGGTATGGGGGTTTGAACCCAGTTAACAAAGTTGAAGCAGAAAAGACTGAGCATAATGGGTGCCCACTAGGGAGTCACTGCGCTTGCTGTTTAAGTACCAAGTACTCCGCGTCGGGATCCACCAAGTAATCCATCGTCGTCTGTGCCTAGGTAATCTGCGTCTAAGTAATATAACAGAATGAAACCTAAATAAAGTAAGAATTTTAAAAAATCTTTGCTATCCAAGAAGTTTCCATTTAAAGCATAAGGGTTCGTGTGTCGGACCCGCTGCGTAGAAGCAGAATCCACCGTGCGACAGGTCACATGGAAAAATTCCAGTCCAAGGCGCGGATTAATGTAACCACAAGTCTCTTTAAAAATGTGTTGTAATGACTGCCAAAAACCATTTGTAATTGTCAAAATAATTAATGTCGGAATGGGGGAAAGAATGACAAGCAAAGAGAGAGGTTGTCAAAGGGATGCGCCGCATCCACATACAAATCTTCATACGACAGATATTCATACAAAAAGTTGAAATTTAAAAAATATATATTATATATATTTTCAGCTACAACAACATCCGTAATGTCGTATTTTTCAATATTAGGACTCTAGCTCCTCACTAAAAACTCACGGAACGCCACTGATATATGGGTAAGTAAGGAGTGTGTGCCAAGATTTTTTTTATGTGAATACGGTCCACGAGTCCCAAATGGAGCGAGTGAGACTATTGCATTCCCCAATTAGGGTATGCTGTGAGCCTGAAGGTAAGTGGGTAGGGGAAGGAGACGGGGAAGAGGAAGGTGGGGAAGAACTTTACTATTCATATTTGGTCACCAAACACGGCTAAAGCCATTTCAAGGAACGTTTCAATTTTAAATGCTGGTTTTAAACCAGGACGATAATGAGAGTATCTTCTACTGTGTAACATATTATTTTAAATGATTAAATTGTGAAACACAAAACAATCAACTTAATTTTACTTGCGCAAGCTAGGATTTTAACCCTCGATCACGGAGGCCATTCAGATAAAATAGTTTGGCGGTTCTCTCTCACTGCCTACCTCTGCGGGGAAATAGCATGATGGTTAGTTACTTACTTAGTTTATTATATAAGAAAACAAAATCGGAAGGCAAATAACAATAAAAGGAAATCCACTTAAAAATAAAATCATCCGAAAGTCTCAACCAAATAAACAGTGATTATTTAGGGGGGGACGTGAGGGCGAATAGGGATAAGTAAGGTGAACGTGTTGTAAACGTAAGCCCCCCTTGTTACAAAACTATTTAATAATGAACCTTTACGGTCCCAGAAATATTAGGCCCAGTCGTAAAGCAGAGGCAGGCCGAACTCGGAAATCAATTAAGAGGGACTTTTTCATTACGCAGGTGAGCCGGCCGTAAAGTTGGTAATGGCCGGCCGACTTAGCCGTTAATGGCCGCGCAAGTATCAAAGTCGCTTTAATATTTGATCTGCATAATCAACGGTAATTATTATGTGACCGGGTGGACATGCGAGGATTGAGCGCCAATCACTTTGTTATGAAGTACTTTCTCGAATCTTAACTTCGTACCGCTATAAGATTATTTCCGTCGTCAAGTACTAAATTTAATAATATTAGTTGTCAAACGTTGGCAACCTTGGCTAGACGCTTTGATTGGCCAGGAATTCGGTGGGAGAGGAGCGAGGCGAGCGGCATAGGGCTGCAGGCGTCTTTCCAAAGCTTCTTCTGGTCTTAGCCTCCCTAGGGGTTGGTCACGACACGTAGATCGTGGATTTTTACGTAGATCCTTAATATCACAATAGCTTTTTTGTGTTTAGAGATTAAAATAAATTCAGTTATGTTTTCTGATGAGGAGCCAGCTCTGCAGATGTAACCCGTGCGAGATAACGTACGTAAGCCTTATTTAATTATGTTATCAATTCATTCCTTTTATTGTGGTTTAAAATCATTAACTTTCCGTTCACAAAGAGATACACGCTTTTTCCTAGTAGCGTAGAGACACAAATAAATTCTTCAATATTTAAAGCGACAATCAATCTTTTAATTTATCACACCTTACCTGTATTTATTCTAGCAATGAAGCGATGGTTGTTCTGAGTCAAGTACCCGAGCGGACTGCAAACACGAACATCTACCGAATGAGCTAGCGGTGAGGCTTCGTAAGTATTTAAATATAACATTGTGGTTTTATTCTTTATAAATTTACCTATAAGTCTGTAAGCAAGCGGCTCAAAACTGTGATTATATAACACACACTGAATTTCATTTTGCTTCTAATAGAATGCTATATTTATTTATTTTATAACGGCAACTTAGAACAGGTTGTTTCATAGAATTTGAACGATTCGTCAAATTTCAAAGTTAATTTTCAGGTTCTGCAAAAGTTATTTTTAAGTTATTGAAGTCAAAACTTCTTAAGCACCGTTGTGATTTGAAACTCGACGAAACGAAAAAAAGCGACACTAAAATTAGACACAAACAAGCTTCTATAGGTTTTAGTCAGCGAGAGAATGAGATAGAATAATTTGAACGATTCGTCAAATATCAAAGTTGATATTCAAGTTTTGTAAAAGTTCTATTTAAGTTATTGAAGTGAACACTTCATAAGCAACGTCGTGATTTGAAATTCGATGAAACAAAAAATTGCGACACTAAAAATAGGCACAAACAAACTTCAATAGGATTTAGCCTGCGAGAGAATGAGATAGTATAATTGGTCTCCTCTTTGTTCGGTGCTTAGTAGCCTCCCACTCTGGTCACCTTTAGTTTCCTGAAGGTTTCACTTCTACCACGTGTGAATTGCACACTCATATATATTTTTTTTTATTTTTTATTATATAGTGTTTCTCAGAGCCGAAATAAAAACAAGGCTTTAATAGAAGTTCCATAGATTTTTAAAATTAATTTTTAAATTTGATTTGAAATAAATTTCAAACTTTGTGAAACAACTGGCCGTTAACATTTTTTAAATTTACAACTTTTTACAATGTTTTCAATGTTGTATTGTTTTGTTCTTTTCTGCTCTTCTATCACGTCAAAAAATATTTACCATTTACAAATACAACGTATCGATTCTGAAGGTTTTTGTAGAAGATACAATTCAATACAAATTACATTGTGTTATGTTTGGTTTTGGTTAAAATATATTATAAAATTCAACCAAATCTGAGAAAGGCCGCAAAATATTCAACAATATTCAATAACACGAAATCCGCATAAACACGCATAAAACATCACAAATCCTTCAACTTTAGTATTTGGAAAAGACTGGGTGGCGCTGCACGACATGCTGAACCTAATACTGCTGTAACTTCAGTTTTGAGTCTCAGTGAAGCCTTCTCTCGGTGTAGACTATTTTCATAATGGCTGATTTTATAGTCTCCAGGAGCACCTACCAGGAAGTCACTATACTAACTTCCACGTTTTGCAATACCCGCGTTTTACGACGATGCTAATAACTATAACGCTCGATGACACCAGCGACAAATTGCGTAGGTATTCTTGCCTGCGCAGAAAACTGGAGACTTGTAATTTAGTAAATTGAAGAAGCGTCGTATTGGTGTGTCGGCGTTTTGCAGTGGATTGTCGTGATCTCTCTTTCAATTATCAGAAACAGTTTTTGGAGGTCAATATTTTACTAGAATCGAGTGTACAACTGTACATTAATAATTTTGTTTTTACATAAATATCTGGTTAAAATTGATTGCTGTCATCTTCATTTTAGGTACAACGCCTTAGCTAATGATCTATACTTAGCACAGTCTCAAAGCAACGGCCGGTTTAGCAAAATACATATTTCTACTATAGTTTCGCTACGTTTGGTGACTTAGCAGGGGTACCCGGGCTCATGAGGTGAGGTTTGTCTAGATCTTGGTGACGGATGCGTATGCCCACCTACCGCATGGCGGAGCAGATCGGAAGAGACTGATTGAGGGAGTCCTTTTGACCACTCCAGCCAGACCCTCTCGATCCATTGCCTTGCACCGCAGTTGGAGGAATGAATTCATACGTCCTTCACTTCTGGCCCCACTGACCCCCAGATTCCTGACCACCTCTCATACCTTTTTTCTTGCTACAACTTCCTTTAATTCTTTTCCTTAAAAATGACTTCCACACAGCAACCCCAAAGATGACATAGGCCCAGAGGGAAATTGTTTTCATCAAGGCCTCTTGTTTGGAGCTAAAAGAGTGTTAATTGACTTACTCTATTCCCGACCACGAACTAGTTTGTGAGTTATATCATATTACTAAACTTCTTCAATCTTTGCAAATTCACTTTGTGGCATCATTTTTAGTTAAATTATAACAAATAACTTTGTGAAACACTACCAACTATTTTATCAAAATTACCTACGTCTTTCAAAATCAAAGGTTTCTTCGTCAGGATAAATAATATTATATATTTATATATATATTTTTTTTTTTTTTTGCAAAATTAATTGGTTTTCATTTAATTATATTATGTTACGAGTATGTATTTCATAAATTCTATGAAATAGATCAAAGAATAGATCAGGTGAGATCCCGATTTCAGAAAATCTTGGATTCTCACTAAAAACCGCATTTTTACGGGCCCAAAGTAAGGCTTGGGATCGCACTTTAATGTAAGTTTTCTCAGGCTTTATGGCGCCAAACTGCCTGAAATTTTGGATTCGTACTAAAAACAACGTTTTTTATAGTTTCTTACTAAAAACAATGCTCTCGGAGGGGTTCTTTGCGAACAAGACCTCCGTTCGTGTCGGTATAATTATAAAACCCAATCAAGATTATAAATTGTTTAATGTGCGAAGTGAATAAATAAATACAATATAATACAACAAAGGTGTTTTTTATTACATACATGCAATTAGCATAGAAATCCTCCATACACAGATAAAATGCAAAGAGCTAAAAGTATCATTATCTGTCGTAACTCAGTAAATATTGTTTATCTCAAAAGTTGTGGTTTATTCATTATACGCAAAAAGTTTAATTTTCTCCCGCGGATGTGGTTTGCAGTTTGCACATAAAGTTTTAACTTTCAGGCATATTACTTTATGCAGTTGGTTTATTCATATTCCAAGTAACATTTTATCAACTGCTGCATTCGAATTAAAATTAATTACAGGTATTCTGAAGTTTGCAATTGGAGCAGTTCAAAAGAAGTTGTTACTGTCTCTGTCTTCGCAAGTATCCGTTAATTGAAATATAATATCCAACTTTAAACTTTATTTCTGCTCTACCTGCTAATATTACCGGAGCACACCTGCTAAGGTGTTTTATGTTTATTCATAAACTACCCTGCGATATTAACTTTTGCATTTTGTTCTGAAAAATACTTTGTTTCAATTAAGTTTAGACTTAAATAAAACGTTGAACATCTTCTTGTTTCTTTTCAAAAACAAAATAGTTTTTTTATTATAACAATGTCTTCTGAAATATTATTGCAAAGCGTCATTGTTTTTTACACGAAATGATTTATTCCTAGTCTAATGAATACATTGTTGTGGCTTTATATTGCATTATCTTTAGCTAAAAATTTACGCGTTAAATGATAAATTCACTATGATATTGTTATCGCAGCTAAATGACATCTTAATATATGAAACAATGTCGGGTTAGTTACACCATTTATAACTTAAGAACGGCTGGACTGATTTTTATGATCTTTGATTTGTTGGATTTGTCTCCGCCCCGAACAGCAGAATAGCTACTAAAAAATCGGAAAAATTCACAAAAAAAAATTATGAAGAAAATTCTTTTTCTCATACATTTTGTATAGGTGTAATAATATTAAATAATGAGTGAATTCTAATAATTCAAAAACGTCAAATGTCAATTGCGCTGATTGTTTGGCTTTTTTTCTTAAACATGATATAATGCTGCCCCTCTTTCTTATATACTAAATGTCAACAGACTAAAATGAGACAAACGGTAAACGCAAGTCTGCACCCTTCAAAAGGAAAAACACAATAATTATAATAAATCTCCCTTACACGTATAAAGAAAATGAAACGCAATTCCCGCAAATAAATTCAAAAGTAAGAAAATCCGTCCACAACGCCATCTTTGATACCGACAAAAACAAAACACGGACAGCTGCGCATCGATAATTGCTTCATTGTATAGTTTTTAACTTAATAAAAAAACTGAATTTATTTCAGCTAATAAGTTAACACAACAGTTATTGATTCTGAGGTGGTATGAAGTGCGTCGGGTCAGCTAGTTAATAATAAAATTATTTAACCCAATTACATATTAAACATTGATGTGAAATTTCACAATAAGGTTCTTAACAGCGCCGAAAAGAAATGATGATTTGTCAGTTTATTATTTGAAACTAAAATGCGATCAAAACTACCACGCCGTTTCCTCGAAGGGATTGGCAAAGATAATGGACCATCTGTCTTTCCACACACTCCTTGCTTCATTAACATTCATACATCGTCTCATATATCCTCTTCAGTTATACTTACTTTTGACATGACCTGGACTTTCCCATCTCTTTCCCGTTCCCACCACCTTCAGCCTCCTTACAAGCCATAGTCACACAAGAAGAAATATTAAACATGCCAAATAATTATTGAAGTGGAAAAAATTCTCAGAAAACCTCAATACATTATTTATTTTAAAAATTCCAGTGCCATTATTAATAAAAGCCTATCAGAAATAAAATAAATGAATAACTCCGATATCCATCTTAAATATATTTGCTCATACCTTTTCCCATTGGTGGTTCGATATTTTCTCTTCGTGTTCAAATAAAATAGGAAAATAGGGGATAATTATTTATCACAAAAATAGATTCCCGTAGATTCTGATAATAAAAGAATGCGGAGGAAAATATTTAAGGGTGCGATTTTTTCCAATACAAAGGAGATAAGATAAAAACCAATATTAACAAGATTTATTCGCGCCGCAGCTTGCTTATAAATTTCCTGATAAAACCAAGCGGTTGTGGGGTGTAAGATAAAATGTATTGGAGGCAACGGAAGACTTATAAATCTTTCAAATTGCAAAATGATAAGCTTATTTATTGCCGGAATAAAAAATTAACTTGAAATATTTTGCACAATTCCAAAAAATCTATCTATGTTCGTACACTGTTTTTGACCGTTATCAGATATATTATCTACACAGATTATCACAGATTTCTATGTTAACATAGTTGTAAATGTAACGACTTGAAAAAACGAAGATCTTACAGTTAAAAACCGACAACCACGTTTATGATTGTAGATATAGATCGTCCAATAGATTATCAGACATCTCCAAATATTAAGTTTTAACATAATGAGGAAAGCAATAATCGAATGCTCACCATAAATCAAATATTATTTACGCTATAAAATAAAACTGGGAGGCAAAGCGTTCTGGTACATTAGTTTGAAAATTTTAAATATACTACTAGTGACCCAGAAAAGAAAACATCAACATTTTATTCAATTCACTACAAGTTTTTCTGCATTTTAATTGACTTTATTGACGATTTATGAATTTTAGCGCAGCGTCCATGGTATCAGATAAGTCTCGGTTATTTTTCAATACACACATATTTTTTAATAATGTCGATCATTATGCAAAATTACTGGCTTATTTAATAAACGGATTGAACTAACGAACTTTTAGAATTGAAAGAAGTCATCCACGCGATCCATAGACTTAAATAATGCATCAAAGACAATCAATGGTTAAATTAATACTAAAGATCTCATTAACTAATTAACTCCCTTTTAGTGTCAGTGTTGCCAATTTATTAATAGTTTTACGTTATTGATTGGCGGATCCACCAGGGTTGCCAACGTATATCGATTTCTTATATATTCCATGTCGATATCGGTTCAACTGTCAACAGTAAAACCGTGCTCAGTATATCGATATAATATACCAGACACGTGCCATTTTAGTATGTAATTGATATACTTAAAATTTCTACAGCTGTATTCATTTTTAAGTAAATAAACCGCAAGAGCCGGGTACCCCTTATTATTTCCCTGCTTCACTTCCTTCCTCCTACAAAAATTCTTTCGGGGATGCCTTAGTATCGCTACCTTCAGGTAGTCAGGAATTAAAACCGTAAAGGATCTTAAATATTTAAAACTGTACATTTTCCAAGAACAGCTACGTACGTGCTCCGCGTTAGCTCGTACGTAAGGCGAGCGTAACTACTAAAAACTGACGTAGTTATACGTAAACCATCCCAACCACAATTTTGCAAAATTTTGACTTTTTTTAAATTAATAAGGTTTTTTAACAATTATTATAAGCAATAATTATCAGCCTGAAACACTCATCTACATTGAAAAAATCTTCCGAGAAAAGATAGGTTTTTTTAAATTTATTATTATTCTTTAATTATATTTTTTTTGGAGTCATCCAACACATGAATCGCCAACTTAACATTATTGATAAAATAAAAACTAAAAAATTAAATGAAATGCAATAAAATTAATAATATTTATAATTGCCCAACTTGTAGCATTTAACACAGCGATTTCTTTTATTTTTACATTATCTCTACACAGGTGGCCCGAGAAAAAAAATCCCTCACGACCTATGTCATCTTTGGGGATGCTGGGTGGAGGTTTTTTTTAGTTCTGGAAGGGGTGGATAGAAATCGGGGGGGTCAATGTGTTCAAAAGCGATTACCGTATGAATCCATCCCCCCCACAGGGGTGCAAGGCGATGGGTTAACTGGCGAGGTCAAAAAGTCTTCCTGAACCAGTCTCTCCAGATTTGGTCTGCCACTCAGCTAGTGGGCAAGTATATCCACCTCCAAAACACAGAAAAACATGGAACACCGGGAACCACTGATAAGTCACCAAACGTAGAGCATCATGTGGGGGAAATATACGACAGAGGTGTTGATTATCCAACGTACTTTTGTGGTTTGGATGATTTATGCATAACTATGTCCAAATTTGATACACACAAATACCCATTCCATAAGTGATAGAGACTCCTTGCGGGTTCTTTCCACTGATCTTCCAGAGGCACGTTCCTGTGGAAGTTCCACCAACAATATTTTTATGACGGCATTAAAACACCAGGTTCAAACCTCTCTACGCCAATGAACAGATATTCTCCAGAAATATGATCTATGCTGTTTTGGAACATTGACTGCTATCTTTATATATGATTGCAAGTTGAATCTTGTGATCATATATAAAGATAGCAGCCAATAATTTGTGCGTTAAGAAAATGAAGATAATGTTGGTAGTTCTTAGTCGAAGTATGATTTTTAATTATTTATTTATTAACAGAAACACACAGTAAATTATATTATCCATTGGTGATAAAAAAATTTTAAATTAATAAATATAATTCATTAATAAATAGTGGGTACCATTTATGTGTTTCATTGTAGTGTCTTATTTATGTTGTGCATATTAAGTAATTACCGGGTAATGTGTGTAGTGGGAAGGTGTGTGTGTGAGAGTATGTGTGTTTGTATGTATGTATGTATGCACATTGATCAATTTATATGATTGACATGATGCTTTTTTTAAAATTTGGGCAGTAAGTCGGAGAAAATGTCGATGTTAGAATTTAGATTAATATTATTGAACATATGAAGAGCACGATTGATTGGCGAATTAGTTCCTGCATTTGTCTTATAATTATGCGTGTAAAATAGTTCTGTATGGCGTGTATGTCTTAATGGTATGCTAAAATTAACTAGTGAAAAAAGTTCGGTACATTCAATGTTATTATTTAAATTTTTGTGTATAAATGTCAAATCAGTAATTACTCGTCTTTGTTGCAAATTTTGAAATGTGCTTTCAAAGTTATTGTTGAATTTGAAAGTAAGATATTTTATAAATTTGTTTTCAATATGTTCTATGCTATCTATGTATACTTTGTACTACGGGTTCCAAATTGGCGACGCATATTCCAGTATACTTCTGACTAATGCAAAATATAACATAACTACTGTACGCGGGTTACTGAACTCTTTACTCACACGAAGAACAAAACCAAGCATTTTATATGACTTGTGAACAATTGAGTCGATGTGATTGTTAAATATAAGTTGATGATACAGTTAAAAGTTGATGATGCAGTTAAAAGTTGATGATACAGTTAACCGAATTCTATATAGACACCTTAGTTCAGTTGGTAGAGCACGTGCCATGTAAGCAAAGATTCCTGGGTTTGAGTCCCAGAGGTGCCAACATTTTTTTCTGATTTTTCTGTCTCCCGATTTTCGATTTTTTTTTTTTTTTTTTTTTTTTCTTTTTTTTTCCCATTGTATCTACACACATACAAAAGTAATTTTGCATAATTTCTAAATACAGTAAGAGTAAATATAAGGTATAAGTAATGTAAAAGTTACCAATAAGTAAAATATATAATATATAATAATAGAAAAGAGTAGGCAATGGGATTGAGTTTCGCTAATTTTGTATTCACTTAATTAAATATTATAATTTTAGATTTTACTCATAAAGTTAAATATAAAAAAAAATCTTCCCGGACAGAAACTTTCATACTTTATAACGATAATATCATAATTATCAAAGTATGTTTTGTTACCATAGTGTGCGTTTCAGAAAAAAAATGCAATTCGAGAGATATAGATTTTCGATTGAGTTTCGCTAATATTGTCTTCATTTTATTAAAGACTTATTTTAAGATTTGTAACATTTCGAATTCAAATGTCACGTAATGAAATGGTAAGGTAACACCTAATTTTGGTAGTTTAAATTTTTAGAACACTTGATAAATAAAATATGCGTACCTCTCGCTGTCAGTTATGGAAGAATAGTCATTGATACCTATAAATAAGTACGACATATGCTTGATTTTATTTTAGGTCCATGAAATTGATTTTCTGTTCTAGAAAAATGAGATATTGTTTGGAAATATTTTATCAATTAATTCATCAGAATTAAGGAAAATTATTGAGCTTACTTCGGCATACAGTTAACTCGTTTCTATCAACTAATCTATTCGGTGGCATACGCATTCAACGTAGACAGCCGCAATTTAGGAGGCGATCTAGGCCTTCTTCAAACATAATAAAATATTAATATGCAGCCGTTCACGGCACGTGATCAAATAATAATAACAGAACTGTTGTTTTGCCGAAGGAATGAGCGATAGCTGGATACATGTTTTTCGTATTACGCACGCTGCACGTTTCCCTTTACCTACATACATTCGGATACGTAGTTTTTTCATATAAATATGGCCATCGCGCGTGATCCTGAGAGGGCTGGTTAGGACAAAGTAAATAATTTACTTTGAATTATTTTCTCATCGTGTCCGATTCACCTCAACATTGAAATACATATTCTTATGAAAGAAGCTACATATACAAATTAAAAGATAATGGTTGCAACTGGGACAAACTGCATTTTTTTGTCTTTCATATTTTTGTTTAGATTAATAGCATTATCTTCTTCTTTAATGTTATATGTTGATGGGAATAACCTTCAAAAGTTTTAAAAAGAGAGTTTTTCTGATAAAAATTGAATATTCATTTAGACCTAAACAAAAGGGTCAATGGGTATTCCGTGTAAATAAAATCGGATATATTTATCCGAAACACTAAATAGGTTACAAACCAGTTCTTGAAACAATTGGTTCCAATGAAAAAAGTTAGTTGCCAATAATATGGAGAAAAAAATTAGTCTTATCTTCGATTAATCTTTTTTTTATTGTTTGAAATATGAGATTGACAAATGTTCCATATGACGCAAAGGTGGAGCCGTAATTGGCGATGTGTTAATGAGGTACGGTGCAAACTATCAAATTTTGGTCAACGAATGTCTACTGAGTCTACTCCATTCATTCCCCACAGGGATTGTTGAGGTCCACACGAAGCAAAGCTTTGAGTCCTATATAGACCGGCTGGTATACTAAAATGTCCCCTTCTGACCCCCCCACTGATGAAAGAAAAAGAATAAACCATATAATGTTATGAAATGTGTATAATTACAGAAAATTGTATCACAGTGTCCAAATACAATTATCACGAATGGCATCCAATCAAAGTACTGTATTGATTAAATTAATTTAAAATGAAAGATTGAAGAAGTAATTTAAAATGATTTATTTTTCTCTGATGCAATCAAATAGGGTATAATAAGATGGTGTGGTGCGCTTGATGCATTTATAAAATCTTTACAAATAACTCAAAATTATATTAACAAAATTATGTTTAATAGAAATAGAAAATTTTCGACAAATAATGCATTATACAAAGAATCTAGACTATTCACTCTCCGTAAATTATTTATACTGCAAACTATGAAATATATACTTTTGAATGTAGCTATAACTTTGTGGTAATTCATTGTAGATATATGAAACAATGTTACTTTGTTTGAACCACTTGTATATTTGTTTGAAGCCGACCGGTTTCGGAATGACCGTTCCTTCCTCAGGGCAAACATATACTGATTTGGCAGTTACAAAATAGTGGGTGGGTACAAAATATTATTACAAAGTGTTGTGCAAATTATCACAAAGGGGAGGTGTGGCTAGGGATTATTTAAGAGTGGGGGTGGGGGAACATATCCATGATTGGGCTACAAGATAAAAATGTTTATAATGGATTCATTACTTTTAAAGGATTTTTTTTTATTTCCAAGGCTTCTAAGTTATCTAAGCGTTTTCCTTTATGGTTGATATGAAGAATATTTATTTTTTCAAAACTATGGTTACTTTCAATGATATGGTTATCGAACTCGAAAAATTTATTATTATTAAGAGGAATATAAACGCTAGAAATATTTCGATTCTCGTGCCTGCAAAATTTGCTATCGAGCGTCTTATTTGCGCGAGGCAAGTAAGCGATAAAGTGGTTTTTATTTATTTCGTCCATATTTTATAAGAGTGAAAAAAGTTAGAACATAGAAATCCTCAAAAATGGTCTTAGCCATAAAGGGGTATTTTTATACAAATATTTCTTGTATTACTTCATAGTTAAGTCATGAAAAAAGGTTTTTTCAGTGGTTTACGCTTATTTTTTTGGTTATGTAAATAATAACTTTATAGTAATTCCGTTAAATAGAAAACCTAGTAAAAGCTTCAATTTATCCGTAGCATTTTTTTGATGTTCATACTGTAAACCAATTCGTGGTAAAGGTTAATCTAAATAGTATCTAAATAGGATTTCACGTATAACTTCACCTTAATACACCTTACATAACAAATATTATAATCAATAATTATCAGCCTGAAACACTCATCTACATTGAAAAAATCTTCCGAGAAAAGATACTGGCCGCCAACGGGAATTGAACCCGTGACCTTCTGATTGCCGGTCAGGTGCTCTTGACCACTGAGCTATGGCGGCTTATCTAATACCCGCCAAATAATTCAATATATACTAGTGTTTCATTCGACAATTACTCATTATTACATTTTTCCAACTGAAAACAACCAACTTTATTTTTGTGAGAGAGGTATTGTTAATACTAAATCTCCCGCTAGGTGGCGTCGAGACTAATTATGTCTGCATTTATTGCTGAAATACTTTAACTTGTCAAATATTAATTATTATTTTTAATTGATAAACTAACGTTTAAACAAGATTTTTATGCATAGCACAAAGGGTAGATAACAAATATTATAATCAATAATTATCAGCCTGAAACACTCATCTACATTGAAAAAATCTTCCGAGAAAAGATACTGGCCGCCAACGGGAATTGAACCCGTGACCTTCTGATTGCCGGTCAGGTGCTCTTGACCACTGAGCTATGGCGGCTTATCTAATACCCGCCAAATAATTCAATATATACTAGTGTTTCATTCGACAATTACTCATTATTACATTTTTCCAACTGAAAACAACCAACTTTATTTTTGTGAGAGAGGTATTGTTAATACTAAATCTCCCGCTAGGTGGCGTCGAGACTAATTATGTCTGCATTTATTGCTGAAATACTTTAACTTGTCAAATATTAATTATTATTTTTAATTGATAAACTAACGTTTAAACAAGATTTTTATGCATAGCACAAAGGGTAGATAACAAATATTATAATCAATAATTATCAGCCTGAAACACTCATCTACATTGAAAAAATCTTCAGAGAAAAGATACTGGCCGCCAACGGGAATTGAACCCGTGACCTTCTGATTGCCGGTCAGGTGCTCTTGACCACTGAGCTATGGCGGCTTATCTAATACCCGCCAAATAATTCAATATATAACACTAGTATAATAACACTAGTATTTATTGAATTATTTGTTATATACAATAACACTAGTATATATTGAATTATTTGGCGGGTATTAGATAAGCCGCCATAGCTCAGTGGTCAAGAGCACCTGACCGGCAATCAGAAGGTCACGGGTTCAATTCCCGTTGGCGGCCAGTATCTTTTCTCTGAAGATTTTTTCAATGTAGATGAGTGTTTCAGGCTGATAATTATTGATTATAATATTTGTTATCTACCCTTTGTGCTATGCATAAAAATCTTGTTTAAACGTTAGTTTATCAATTAAAAATAATAATTAATATTTGACAAGTTAAAGTATTTCAGCAATAAATGCAGACATAATTAGTCTCGACGCCACCTAGCGGGAGATTTAGTATTAACAATACCTCTCTCACAAAAATAAAGTTGGTTGTTTTCAGTTGGAAAAATGTAATAATGAGTAATTGTCGAATGAAACACTAGTATATATTGAATTATTTGGCGGGTATTAGATAAGCCGCCATAGCTCAGTGGTCAAGAGCACCTGACCGGCAATCAGAAGGTCACGGGTTCAATTCCCGTTGGCGGCCAGTATCTTTTCTCGGAAGATTTTTTCAATGTAGATGAGTGTTTCAGGCTGATAATTATTGATTATAATATTTGTTATCTACCCTTTGTGCTATGCATAAAAATCTTGTTTAAACGTTAGTTTATCAATTAAAAATAATAATTAATATTTGACAAGTTAAAGTATTTCAGCAATAAATGCAGACATAATTAGTCTCGACGCCACCTAGCGGGAGATTTAGTATTAACAATACCTCTCTCACAAAAATAAAGTTGGTTGTTTTCAGTTGGAAAAATGTAATAATGAGTAATTGTCGAATGAAACACTAGTATATATTGAATTATTTGGCGGGTATTAGATAAGCCGCCATAGCTCAGTGGTCAAGAGCACCTGACCGGCAATCAGAAGGTCACGGGTTCAATTCCCGTTGGCGGCCAGTATCTTTTCTCGGAAGATTTTTTCAATGTAGATGAGTGTTTCAGGCTGATAATTATTGATTATAATATTTGTTATCTACCCTTTGTGCTATGCATAAAAATCTTGTTTAAACGTTAGTTTATCAATTAAAAATAATAATTAATATTTGACAAGTTAAAGTATTTCAGCAATAAATGCAGACATAATTAGTCTCGACGCCACCTAGCGGGAGATTTAGTATTAACAATACCTCTCTCACAAAAATAAAGTTGGTTGTTTTCAGTTGGAAAAATGTAATAATGAGTAATTGTCGAATGAAACACTAGTATATATTGAATTATTTGGCGGGTATTAGATAAGCCGCCATAGCTCAGTGGTCAAGAGCACCTGACCGGCAATCAGAAGGTCACGGGTTCAATTCCCGTTGGCGGCCAGTATCTTTTCTCGGAAGATTTTTTCAATGTAGATGAGTGTTTCAGGCTGATAATTATTGATCATAATATTTGTTATCTACCCTTTGTGCTATGCATAAAAATCTTGTTTAAACGTTAGTTTATCAATTAAAAATAATAATTAATATTTGACAAGTTAAAGTATTTCAGCAATAAATGCAGACATAATTAGTCTCGACGCCACCTAGCGGGAGATTTAGTATTAACAATACCTCTCTCACAAAAATAAAGTTGGTTGTTTTCAGTTGGAAAAATGTAATAATGAGTAATTGTCGAATGAAACACTAGTATATATTGAATTATTTGGCGGGTATTAGATAAGCCGCCATAGCTCAGTGGTCAAGAGCACCTGACCGGCAATCAGAAGGTCACGGGTTCAATTCCCGTTGGCGGCCAGTATCTTTTCTCGGAAGATTTTTTCAATGTAGATGAGTGTTTCAGGCTGATAATTATTGATTATAATATTTGTTATCTACCCTTTGTGCTATGCATAAAAATCTTGTTTAAACGTTAGTTTATCAATTAAAAATAATAATTAACACCTTACATGTTATTTGATTCTAATTTCAAAATTACGAGTTGTTTTTCCAATATAAAATGAGAAACAGTCATTACATTTGAGTTTATATATTCCGGAATCAGTCAATTTATGGTCATTATCTTTAGTATTCCTCAAAAAATTACCGATATTATTTCTTGTATAAAAAGCTGGTTTAATATTAGAAGGGAGATTTTTGCAACAATGAATTGAAAAATTATTAATTTAGCATTATTATTATAAGAATTGTATAGATATTTATTTTTTATTTAAGATATTATCAATTAAACTTGGTTCATATACGTTATTTACAGCAATTTATTTTATTATAGAAAGTTCAGAAAGGAAATTATTATTAGACATTGGGACATTTACTAAGCCGTGTATCATGGAGTGGAAGGCGGGGTGTTTTTGTGAGATAGGGTGGTTGGAGGTCTTATCTTATGAATTACTATGTCAGTGTATGTGGGCTTGCGATACATACTAAAATCAATTTTATTATTTATATTAGATAAAGTTAAATCCAAAAAGTTTAATGTTTCATTGCCTATTTCTATCGTTAATTTTATTTGATAATGTAAGGAATTTAAAAAGTTAAGAAAGTTGTTGAGTTGGCATTCCAATCTTGTCCAAATGACGAATATGTCGTCCACATATCTCTTCCATAGTTGAACTTAGCTTAAAAGGGGGGATTTTAAATTAAAAACAGTTGTTTCCAAATCATTCATAAATATGTCAGCAATTAGAGGGCTGGTGGGGCCCCCATTGGAAGCCCTTCTTTTTGTTGATAAATGACATTATCGTACTGAAAATAATTTTGATTTAAAACTAAGTTAAATAAACGTGTTAGGTCGCTAGACAGATCTGTAGGTAATTTAGAATCCTTCAATAATTTGGAAACAATTACTTTACTCTCAGCAATGAGTCAATCAGTTCAAAAGAGTTCTTTATTACATATTTTGGTGCAAACACATTACTTTTATTAACTAAATCGGTAATTAATGACGATAGTTTAAAACTTGGGGAATTACATGATGAGAACACAGGTCTGATGGGTGAATGTACTTTACGGATTTTAAGAAAGCCATATAATTTAGGTGATTTGTTTTTTGATAATATGTTATCATTTTTAAATATGTTAGACTTTCAAGATTTTAAAGCATTTGAAACACTTTAGTTAAATTAATATTCAATTTTTATAAGAAAAACATTCCTCTAATACTTTTTTGAAGGTTATTCCCATCAGTGAAATATAAATTAATATATTGGGACTTTCGGTAAAATAAAAAAATATTACTTTTATAAAATCTATCACTTTGTTATGGTAATCGGATTTGTCCATAATGATTACAGTGTTCCCTTGTCCGCCTTTGTTAATACCAGATCTGCATCTTTAAGTTTCTTCTTCAAGTTTTTAAGGTGAAAGCTATCCGGATTCATGCTTGCGGAAAGTTTAGTTATTTCCTTTTTAATAGTCTCTGCACTCTTGTACAGAAATGTTTTAGGACAGTACGACAGGGCCGTTTCTATGTCTACAGCAACACTTTCAATTGCACCTTTAATATTAACTTTGCTGTAAGGAAGGTTATAATTTAAATCTTTAGACAATAAAGCCATTTCTTTGTCGAGGAATTGATACGTTGGAAATAAAAAAAAATCCCATAAAAATAATGAATTCATTATAAGCAAACAAAAAAAATTATCTTATACCCCAATCATGGATATTTTCCCCCACCCCCACTCTTAAACAATCCCTAGCCACACCTCCACCTTTGTAATAATTTGCACAACACTTTGTAATAATATATTGTATCCACCCACTATTTTGTAACTGCCAAATCAGTATATGTTTGCCCTGAGGAAGGAACGGTCGTACCGAAACCGGTCGGCTTCAAAAAAATATACAAGTGGTTCAAACAAAGAAACATTGTTGTTTTATTTATGAAATAAATCTTTAAAAGCAAAAACAAATTTTAAACAGGGAAAAAAATAATCAACATTGGAAATAATAATGTATTTTATAACCTCCAAACGAATACCAAGTGTAACCTTAGTGGGTTCCCATTACTCAAATTAGTTCATAGTATATATCAAATGTAAAAATTGGGAAAAATAAAGAAAATTATAAATCTGTCAAATAACGCCCTCAGAAGGCCAAGAAGCTGTCACGAATAATAATAATTGCATAGCAGAACTTGTTAAAAAATATATATTTAAATTTAAAAAAAATTAATTATTTCATTTTTAAAACTTTTTTAAAAATGCAAAAGGCAGTCATTTTAAATACATATAGGATTACGAAAGATTTTTTAAATATTTATATTGAGGGATCAGTAGGATTTATCGGACCAGTTAGGATTTCATCAGAGCCGAACCCTCTGATATGAAAATATCTAGAGTCGGTGAAATATTTTCCCATTATGTTTCTGGTGGACTGACGTATTGTTCTTGTATTGTTTTGTATTTATTATACTTATATAGTGCACTTACATTGTGTAAATTTACTAGATAATCATTTGTGGAAAAGTGTATGGAAGGGTTTATTAGTCATTGAGAAATTCATTTGAGAAAGATTTAACACGGACATAAAATCTGGAGCACCGTTTAAAAAATTGGACAATTTGTAGAGCGTATTTTTGTTAAAAATCACCTCAAAGGGCGCTTTACAATTCATTATGAATTCCTAGGTTCTATTTAATTTTATTATTTACAGATAGATACAAAAACATACTTACCTGCAGGTCACTTCTGAAAAACACACTTTATTAAAAAGTTTATGCTTGGGAAAGATACGACTTTTAAGTAAACTGTTAGTTTATAAGTAAACTGTTTTAATAAATAAAATAATTGAATATATAAAAAGGGGAGTTCTACAAATTAAACATGGAAAAAAAATTCAAATCAAAAGTTTATTGAAAACAATAACCATTTTGTTAGTTTAACGTTAATGTATACTCAAAAAACTTTTTGTATAATTTAGCGATAGCCTTTAATTCCGTCTAATAATCTATATTATCTATACTTTATAATAGTAAAATCAAACATTCAAAAAATAATAACAAAAAAAATTTCATCATTTTATTTTTATTGGAAATAAAAAAAAAAATGGTCTGTTCTTTCTATCAGACTACTTGCGTAATTTGTTGAAACAGTTTTTATTTTTCTTTTTTACATAAAATCGTACTTCACATAATATTATAACATATCCAGCTTCGTTTACTATAGGTACTTATCATTTCGTTTTGCACATTGACATAAAGTAGTGAGGGGTGGGTTCGATTTTTCAGACGTACCTCAGGTCACATATGGGAAATGGGGCGTATGTCTCTTGATTTTCACTTCATCAGACTCGGACTTCCGCTTTTTAGTGCAATTGAGCACTTCCTCGACAAGAAGTCGTATGTCCATTTGCCACCTTAAATGTTTGACCTTTCTCTTCTCGTATTTTTTTAAAGTGAAAACTTCTTTAACACGGTTGTGATTTGAAACTGAAAAGAGACAAACACACAAAACTATAGGATTAATCCTGCGATAAAATGCGATAGTATAATCGGTCTCATTTTTGTGCGGTGCTTCGTAGCCTATCGCTCTACTATTAGTACTTCTCTCTCTCTTGTCTACTTTAGTTTTCTAAAGGTTCCCTTCTACCGCGTGTGAATTGCGCACTCTGATTTTTTTAATTCCTCTTACTAAGTTTTAAAAAAAGATTTGTTTCCTGAACTGTTGGTGGTTAATGTTCCCCAACTTGCTGTGCGTACATACAGCTTGATCTGGAAGGAAATATATAAATCTATACATTAAGTTAACTATATAGATTGGTATATACATTGAGTCAAACCAAGAAATCTCTTATGTTTAGGTTGCTTTGCGATGCAGTTTTATTGAATATTAAAATTAATTTTAGGAGAGAGACATAGGAAGAGAAATATAGGATAAGGATAGTGTAGTGGCCTGTATTTATCTTATCACATCTAATCACTGGCTCATCACTACACTTAGCCCGGCGTAGGCAATCGTCGCACCCGCTGTATTATCACACGCGGTCCTTCCTGTCACTCTGACAGTGTTGCCACCCCACTAAGTGTACGTGAGACAATGTACTATATCTATTTCATAGATACTAACACTACAGATAGGATACATTGTTCCCGATACATTCCAAACCTTTGTATTAATTTAGATGGTACGCGTCTATTTGATATTTCTTAAGGTATTGCTTAAAATGTATCTATTGTAAAATTTTGTCTAGATACACTGACCACTAGATTACTCTATTCCTTCCCAGAACTTCTTCTCCTTCCTTTCCTAAAAAAGCCATCCACACATAGCATCCCCAAAGACGACATAGGCCCTGTGAGAGTTATTTTTCTAACGGCCTCCTGTATGGAGCTGATGTAAAAAAAAACCCATTACAGAACCTCACGCAACCCATTTAACCTAGTTTTTTTTATCACTTTTAATGAATTTTCAAAGGAGTGATGAAGTTCCACTTTGTTGAGTGGTCCGGTCATTAAAAACTACAGTTCGTTGGATTATGTCAAACTTATCACAATATCACTCCACTTGGAGCGCCACCTATCGTCGCTACTGAAAACTAATTAGTGAATAATTCATGTTTAATACAATAGTAACTAAAATTGTTAATTTATGGTGGTTTTGACAAAATTAATTATTTCCCGGGTGAGCGATTTTTGATTCCGCATTGTTTCAAAGGGTTGAAACATTTTTTTAAAAATGTATTAAGTGGATTAAAAAAATTGCGTACTATAAAAACGTGTTAAGGATTAACTTCAAATATTCGAATATCCCGATATGCGCGATTTTCTAATTTTATTTTGAACATTCTCTTTTCTCAGAACACTTTCCCCACACAAATCGTTAGTATTGGTAAAAAATTCTAATCGAGTATAAAACGAACAAGCTAACATGTGTTTCCAAGAATCGTAAAAATCCTCGTGACCTCAAAAAAGAAAATGGGTCACAGAAATATATGGAAAATATTAGTTATTTGCAAATAAAACAAAAGCATTTAGAAAAGACCAACTGTATTTAAAAAGCGTTAGTGAAACAGCCAAGCCCTAGACAAGCTAAATCCCGCCTAATAAACCTGGCAAATAAAAACAGGCTAACGGATAAATTAAACTCTTGATTTTTGTATGTTGGGATTTTCTCTGTCAGGATTTCAACTGTGGGGATTTTAACTGCTTCGCCGGGATTTTTACTGTCTCATTTCTGGGTTCCAGAATTTGGTTATACGAATTTGTGTATTCATTTCAAAAATAAATTGCTTAATGCTATCATAACAACAATGAAAACTTTACCACTTAAATAAAATAAAATTAATATAATATTTAATCACAGATTCATTTGTATTTGTTTCTACGGTTTATATTGATGAATAGGGAGGTAAATTTAATTTATTCATTAGTTTACAATTATTATAAGTAATAATTATTACCCTGAAACACCCGTCTGCATTGAAAAAATCTCCCGAGAAAAGATACATGCCGCTGACGGGACGTTCCACTTACAATGCCTTTCTCATATAAAATAATGTTGGTTGTTTGCAGGTGGAAAAATGTAATAAGTAGTAATTGTTGATTGAAATACTAGTATATACTGAATTATTTGGCGGGCAGAAGATAAGCCGACGTAGCTCAGTGGATAAGAGCAGTTGACCGGAAATCAGAAGTCGAGTCCCGTCGGCGGCATGTATCTTTTCTCGGGAGATTTTTCAGTGTAGTAGTTTTTCAGTCTAATAATAGTTACTGATAATAATTGTTACCCTTTGTGCTATGCATAAAAATCTTGTCTTAAACATTATTCAATTAAATTGTCAATTAAAAAATAATCATTAGTTAACAGATTACAAAAGCAAAGAAAAGAAAAATATAGCCTTTCTAGGATACCCTTCTCTTAGGTCTTATTTTACACGGTATTTTTGTAATGAAAACATCAATTATTCAGTATGGTAATATTTAAATATGTGTTAGGTGTATGTATGTGTCGTGTATGTAATATTATCAATTGTGAAGCAAGAAAATACATCGTAAGAATTATGCTCACAAGAAGGCAAAATGACATTTTTCAGTTCAGTGACGATAACAGGTGTTTATTAAAATATAATTTTACGTTTTCTTAGAAAAAAACAACGTTTTTAGTAATAATAATTAATTATCTACAACATTTTTCATTTTTTTATTATTTTTTTAAATAAAATTTTATTGGTTAACGATTTTTTTTTTGCTAAAACACTAGGCTAATTAATGCCTGTGTTGTGGTGGTCATACATTTAATATTTTAAATAGGAATTAAAAAACACCATTTTATTGAAACAGATAATTAAACATACATACTAAAATTAAGAAATACATAAAAATAAGTGAAAAATAAAGAAAAAAATCATATTTTAAAGAAAAATAAAAATAAAAATGAAAATTTTGTAATATATAAACCAATAATAACGATTAAGTGTTAAAAATTCATGTGTTATACAAATATATAAATTAAAACATATATTTATATAAATTAAAACATAAATAAAATTAAAACTGTACGCTTTGTATACCCTAACTCACTATGTGTCCAGGTGACAGGAATATGCAGTAAAAAAATTTTTTTTGCAAGGTTGTTGACAGATTAGGTTGTGTTAAACTTAGAAAAATATGCGAAGGAAAAGAATTATTAAAATATCTAGTGTGGTAAAGAAGAAATTATATTTTAGACATTCATTAATTTGGTAAGAATTACATAAATATAAACATACTAGTAGGAACAGAGATTGCCCTAGGCAGCTTAATTGAAGAAAAATATGTCTTTGAATGATTCTGTTCAACATCTAGATTGCTTTTCCCAACTGCGTTACTAATAGCAAGTTAATCCTGTAGACTGGAAATCAGAATTGTATATGTTTTTGGTGGTAGAGATATCCATTGGGAACATATATGTAGAAATAACGCTCTCTATGATAGCCGAGTTTTTAAACCATCCACGAATCAGTCTGTGGAAATGTTTAGTAATGTGGGCATTCCCTGACTCCTCACTAAGGAATTGAATAAAATTATAAGAACCCGAGTGTCTCTAAAATTCCTCGTTGTGCATACAACCAAACCCAGAATTCTCAGTAAAGTGCTTAAGCCATTTCAATGTGAGCAAGAAATGTTCTGTCAAACATTAGTCCATGGTGGAGACACGTTTTAAACCTTGAGCGTCCATTTTTACCGACAATAACACTAATAACACGCATAATTGAATACAAAAACCAAACATGTAGATACATTAAACTCAATCTGATTCCTTTTACTCCAATCAATAATCCATAATATGGTGTTGATAGCAGTCTTCTTCTAAAGTTAAAAAATTCTAAGAATAGTTTTAGTTCATCAGTGAAGAGAAGAAACCTAGAGTGCAGAATTACTTCTGAAATATCATTAATAAATGTGGAAAAGAGGAGTGAGCCTAAATTAGATCCTCGGGGTATTCCTGGTCGTACAAAAAATAATATAGATTGAAATAGTTCATGAGACACAAACTGTTTCTTGTGTGCAGGACAGCTAACAAAAACGTGCGTAGTCATAGAGAGAATCGTATTATAATTATCCAGTGATTAACATTATCGAAGACCTTTGAAAAGTTATTATATGAAAAATCTACCTGGTGGCCTTTTTCGTGGCCTTTTTCAAATAAATTTGACAAGTAATCAGTAAATACCAATAAGTTAGTTTCTGTAGAAAGACCGTTTCCAAATTTATGCTATTCCGCAATTAATAACGGCCCCACTTGGTTCAGTGGTTATGGTATCGAGAGCCTGTGCAAATAATATTGCTACAATTCTGAAATTTTCCAGAGAAGTCTTTGTATGGCTTTTATAAATCAGAAAAGTTTTTGATATTTTCCAGGAATCAGGAAATACACCAGCACCAATCTCTGTTAGGTTTTAGCTTTCAATTTTTCTGTTTCAATAATCCATACAAGCCTTATTTTTTTTTTAAATCCTCTAAATTGGCAGTGGTTTTTAGTTCAGAGGGAAAGTTTTAAATTTGAATAACTTGATAGAAGGGTAACAGATATTTTTGGTTGTCAGTAGTTGATGTTTGAAGTATCTTATATTATAACCGATTTTACAAGAATAAAAATCTCATTTGCTTATAATTATTTCAAAGTCAACTTAAGAATATAATATGTATATTTCTGATATTCCGATGCTTTACATAACCTTGGTAATTAAAAAAAATTAACGTGCCAAATTTATGTTCCTGGGATTTAAGAAGAACTTCTTTTAAGAACTTTAATTTGTAACTCGATCATACATATATGGTTTTAGTTAATATCTCATGGCTATGCAGGCACCGTTTTAATTTCGAGGTCACCAATCTCTACAAAATTGCCTCATTTGGCACGAAATTTTAAAAAACATCGGTTGTTTTTGTGGATAACTAGCATTCTATTTATTTTTTTTTCCTTTGGGCCCTCTGTTTCAATGGTTGCTAGAGTAAAATTAGGAGTAAAAGAAATGGTTGCAGGTAAATATCACAAAAAAATGTTTTTTAATCAATTTAACCGCCTATTTTACGTCACATTTAACTTTTGCTTTTACTTTCCCAAAAAAACCCATAGTTACTCTAGCTAGAATTACTCCGCCATTATGATATATTTGACAGTTCTGTTGAAGGTAAGGTACGAAATTGCGCCCTTCAACATTGATTATTAATCTGATTAAGATTATAGAAGACGTTGATACTGACGATGAATTCTTCATCTAATGTGTCTTGCAGCGAAAACTTAAAACATTTTTACTACGTATTAATAATATAGTTACTTGGGAACATCACGAATTTTTGACGCGATGTCGAAAGATCTCGTAAAATTTGTGACAAATCAAATTAAAGGAGATATTATAATTACTGTAAGTAAATTATATTTTTTTCTGTAGAATGTCGTGTATATTTTAGTATTGTAAGTCATCATTTATTTTTAAATATACATACAAATATTTTTATAGGAACAAAGCCGTCAGATCCTTTAATGACGCGAAATAAAATGCAGCTGGATATTTTGACTGTTTTTCTGGTTTTCATATTAAATTTATGGTGTCGCCAAAAAATCATCCACCAAAAAATAATGTGGTGCATTTTTTCATAGATTTTCATGGAACAAAACCGTGAGATCCTTTAATGACGCGAAATAAAATGCAGCAGGATATTTGCCAATTTTTTTGTTTTTTATATTAAATTTATGGTGTGGCCAAAAAATCATCTACCAAAAAATAATGCGGTGCATAATTTTTAGGATAATTGTGCTTTTTACATTCTTATTTAACATCATTGTTACTTTAACTGACAGTCAAATTTTGATGTAGTTCACGTTTTAGCTTCCTGTTGAAACATACGGCCCTTAGAATTTTTTTTTTAACTATAAGTTATTTTGAAACCGACAACCGTCTTTATGAATAATTAAGCTTGAACGGTTGTTATTAATCGAACGTTCGTACCCAGCATAAACCTAGCCTCTGATATTTTGGCCAACATGTAAATACGTGTGAGTATTCAATACCATTGTTGTTTTCGTCAAGATCAAATTTATATCCTCTACATATAAACTTTACACATAGATTCTAAGATGTTCAGAAAGCTCAGCCTGCTAAACTATGTAAGCATTTACTTAAACCTTTCTCGTTACCTATACAGTGTAAATAATGGAGAAATTTCTACTTACGATAACTAAAACTAGATTTACTTAAAGGATTGGATAAGCTATTTTATCGTCGAGTCGGTTACCCAGGATTTCCGAGAAAAACAATATTTTCCTCATTCAACAATAATTTTAGAAAACCTCTTTTTGGTTTCCCAAAATACAAACCAAATTATTTAAAAACTTCATTAATGATTAAACTTTATTCTAATGGTAAGGTTGCATTTTTATTTTTTAAAAGTGCCACAGGTAAAACGTGTAATACCATTATCAAATAATAATAATAATAATAATTGGATGACTTCTATAGCGCCATTTTCGTGACCAAATCACCTCAACTATCAAGGTGCCTATCTTTGCTTCGCTTCTTTGTTTCGTACCAAACTAGCCTTATTTATTTTTATTTTTCAATAATAATTTATGTACTAACTGAAGTTCCAGTGCTCTATGCAGAGCATTTCGAAAACTTCACCAAAAAGTATCAAAATTCTTCTTCAAGGGATGAGAAAAGGGAATAGAGTTTAAAGACAAAGATGTATACAATGAAATACTTCTCGTTTTATAGGTCAATTGAACAAAATTTCACTAATCTTGGAATAAAACTGTAGATATAAACGAACCCACATACACTCTTCTTTATATATCGACTGTAATTCTGAAAAAGGTAGAAACTCTCAATATCAAAATTTTATGCAAGTAATGTAAAACTTTTCAAGAGTGAGTTTTTCAAAAGAATAAAAAAGGGAAAGTCAAAGATGATGATTAAAAAATTTGAATTTGTTCATCATAATCCATAAACAATTACTCAGTGGCGGCTCGAGCACTTCTTTAGTGGTGGGGATCGACATTCTTTACGTACTGCACCGTAATCTCACCACCCTTAGAACATAATATTAAATTACTCTAAAAAAATTTTGATGGTCTAATCATGCTAGTCGGATATCTAAACTAAACACAAAATAATATAAAATTTTTATAGATATATTCCAATTTACTATAGGTATAGTATAATAAAATAATAAAAATAAAGCTTTATCTTGCATGATTTGAACGCGAGCGACTCCCGCCCGTAACTTAGCAAACAAATGGTTCTGTGAGGATCCAAAGGGTTGTCCCCGTGGGTACTTTAATTCACATACTACTGCGCATGCGCAGTTGCATACGATCGCGAAACAATGCAAGGAAGGTATAGGGATAGTTCGGATTATCCCCCAAGCGCGCATTAGATTCTGCGCACTGAGAAATAGACCCGCCGTTTTTTGCGCCGTACATTGTTCGCTGTACGCGCGCACGGTCTTATTAAAATCATCCGGAATAATTGTTTGTATTTTATTTCTGCAAATGTTAATTACTTTTATGTTTAAATAATTCATTCATTTTGGTGAAGACAAAGCATCGACTGTTATTTCCTTTAGTAGGTTTTGAGTGTAACTGGTGGGGACTGTCCCCATTGTCCCCCTGTGAAGAACCGCCACTGCAATTACTGATGGGATGATAAAATGAAAATTAACAAAATATATTACATCCATAATCATAATATATTATCATAGCATTTTATTAATGTTAGGTAGGTACATTAAATTACTGAAATCTCCAGAAGTATGATCTGTACCAATTATAAAAAAATTAAGGTCACCAATTTTTGCGCTCTCCGGAGAGCCCGAAAATGCCAGTGAAATTCGAAATGTTTTCAAGAAATAATTTATAAGTTTGATAAATTTTACCAAAATTTAAAAAAAATAGCAATCTTCTGTAACACGGACATGCCACAACACATTTCTTTCGGTTAATGTCTTTTGATTCTGGAAAAATCTTTAACCCAAACACAAAAACATGAAATAAAATGAAAAAGGTTTTTACGTTTGGTTCTCCTGACAAAATATAAAACAGCCTTGAGAAAATCTTCGCTATAATTAATTACAGTAAAGGTATCGAGGAATTAACGTGGGTAATAATTACTAAGTAGGTCATAATAAACCATTGAAAAAAAAAACTTCATTTCTTCCATACCTCGCCTCCCCTGCCTCGTATTTTAGAGAGAACGTGTACAAAAGGGACATAGTTAACCGTCGGTATAAAGAATAATTACGCTGTGAGGAGATAAGGTAAGCCCTGATTAAAAATAAAGTCTTACAAAGAGCAGTTAGTTATGTTAAGAGCAGGTTCAAGATAAGATAAGGGATGCTGTAACGGGGTTGTTAGGGTTTATGGTCGATACTTCACCATCGGCAGCCATAGGTCGCTATTTTATTTAAAGAAAGGTTCTACTTTTTAAGCTAAACACTACCCAACTTAAATCGAGCTATTTTGCAGAGAAAACCACGCATTATGACGTAGTAGATTAATTGACAGTCACGTCATTAAATTACACATAGATTAAAACTGTATCTTTGTTAAAACTTTATACAGGGCATCCCAAAAGTCAACATTATCCTTACTATCCATTATCCTTTGGAAGGCTGTTACGTGGGTTTTTCGCCAAGTAATACATTTCGTAAAACAACTTTAGTGTTATAGTGATGATCAGGTACCCACAGATTTTATCCCGTAGGAAGCGCCAATTCTGGACGGGTTATGGTTCCCGTCAAGAATACCTGTGGTTCCCAAATATGCTCAGGGGGTGGATTTTAAACCATGATGTGTGTCGCTCTCCAAAGGAATGGTGTGTCAGGTACATAATTTAAAAGGCAGAGTTGTGAGAACAAGCTTATAATTTTTATAAAACAAGTGGCAATCAGGGTTTTTAAATATGTCATTTCACTTACCCCCATGAACCGACCTCCTTTATTGTGTATACTATCACTAGCTAACTAACAAACTGTCCATCTGGTGGCTGCCAGGCCCAGGCAGCATTTTCCCATGCAGGATCTGGATGGCCCTCACGAGGCCGAGATCTGGAGACAGTTCCGCCGCCAAAGGGGAAACATCAAGCGGCCTTACGCCGCGATCAAATTAGCAAGACTTCCCGCCGCCAAAGGGAAATCATCAGGGGGCCTGTCGCTAGAAGAATTATGAAGGAGGGAAACCGCCCTCAGTCCAGACGAGAGTCAAGGTCGGCGTAAATTTACTTCTCCGCCACAAAGAACGGCAAATTGCATCACGAGCTAATGGTACACCGGTCATCCGTCAAAACAGGGCTCTGTCCCAAGTGTGATCGCACGTATTACATATCGATTGAAATATATCCCGGGTTTTTAGCACGCCTGCCGCCATTTTACGTTGCAGGAAACTCGACTAATCCCAATACAGGGATTCAATCTTTCCGAACACACAATGCGTACCCATTAATACTTTCACCGCCCGACATTATTTAAAGTTAAAAGGAATTATTTTCCCGTTCAAATACTAAGTTCTCACAAAACTGTCTTGACTGTCGCGTGGTTAGACACGGGGCCCAACACTCCCGAATCTACCCACGCAAGAAGTGACGTATATCGCCGGAACTGTCTAGATGTCGCCCCAGGCCGTCGATCAAATCAAAGCTGGCACACTAATAATTAATAACAAGTTCCTACCTAATTACGATTTCGACGGGTAGGGTTGTTAGGATGCAGTACAAATAATAAAGATGTTAATAATTATATTTAAAGTAATACGGATTTGTACTGCATCATAACATTACCCCCCTCGCCACCAAATGTTTGCCCCCAAACATGTAATTCACACAAAAAAACCTGATCCTATGCTGTCTAGATCGGTCCACGGGATTTCTAAAACAGTAAAACAAATTTATAAAATACAAGCAAGCAGTGAGCAGTAAAATTTGGAAAAGTAAATGACAAGAAAGAAAAAAAATATTAGATTTGTCAACAACTTGTTTCGAATGGGTGTTTCGCAACTCCAGTCGCACTCCATCAAGCTTAAGGCCGGATGGCCAGGTTCACGAAACAACCATTCTTTATTATGATAGGCTTACGAATAATGATGCTGGGAAGCATAGAAAGAAGCGGTGTAAATTTTTGAGATATTGGCAGTTTTATGAATTTCGTGAAAATCGATGCCAAATCAGTATTTAGAGTTCCACAGCCATATCAGGCTGTGGCACTCAAAATCATGAAATGTCCTTTTCTCGATCTTAGTCAAAAATAAAACTATCCGTGCCTATGCGTTCGGTAGATAAACGCAAAAATAATCCTCACTCATCTATTCACAAACTTACATAAATAATAAGAAAAAATAGTAAATACTCGAAACAATAACAAAGACTTCTTGCAAATTCCTGTAACGCATAATACTTTGAGTCAACGAAACTTCAGATGCCTTGCGACAAGACTACAACATTCTTCCAGATAGAAGTGAAACGTTCAGAAAACTAAAAAAGATGAGAGTGGGGATACGCACAAAGAGGAGACCAATAGACCACAAGGCAACGCACAAAAAGTAGACCGATATCTCATCTATCTCATTTTCTAGGACGCTAAATCGTATAGATGTATGTGATTGTCTCTTTTTAGTGTCGCTATTTTTCGTTATAAGTACATTGCAAAAATTTTGATTAAAAATAATGATGGGGCCTTTACCCGTAAACTCACCCAAATTCGAAGTTATTAATACAACAAAACTATTTCAATACAAGTTGTTGGTATGTTCATTGTTCATGCTGGGTATTGTAAATTAACTTGCACAATCACTGCCTCACAGGCTAGCCTAGTGAGGCGGGCTATGAGAAAACTTAACTTATGATAAATATATGTTATAATTATTATGTATATTATTTTATATTGTTAACTGTGTGTACTTATCTAATTTACAAAACAATGTACACTACTTAATGTATTTTTATTATTACCTTTGAAAATTAAAAAAAAAACATTTTTGCTCGATTAATGAATTATTTTTTTTAATTAGCTAACATCACTCCTTATACTATGAAAAGGTGTACCACGCTAACTGGTAAGTCATTTATAAAAATGTTCATCTAGTGTAATTTTTAAAAAGATATAATATTTGCTAAGGTTTACTTTAGGAAAAAGAAATGGCTATTTTACAGTTTGGCAAGAAACTGTAGAAAATAAATGATGGCGCTGCAATCGTTTTTAGGTTTTAAATGGCAACACCAAGATGGCTCACAAGACAATGAATGTATGTTTTTAAAAACACTTCGGCCAAAATGCATATTTCATAGCGTATTTGTACTTTCAAAAATTTTGCACAAAAAACTGGAATTTAATGGAAGTAAAATAATACAAAACAAGTTTTAAGTGGGCGTTTATTTCGATATAAAAACGTAGATACTTAAAATTTTGAGTCTATTAATTCAACACCCGACATTATTGTCTTCGTCCTCATGTGATTCTTCTTCTTCTGTATCTTCATCTTCATCTAAAAATATCAACAAATATAGTACTGCCTCGTGCATAATATTCTGCCTCAATTTTTATCACGTGTTTTGCAACAATTTTTCCAGTCATCAGCACTTTTATGCCATAACATATTATTATTATTATGCTATTTTCCGTTTTCCCGGTGTTTCAAATTTTTCTTCTGCCTTTTCCCCTTCCTTGACGATTCATCTTACCGTTGATTCAGATTTACCTGTGTGGAAAACCTCATTAAAATTCTGATTCCATAGAAAATAATTTAATATTTAAAAAAACACACTAGATAATATTCATTTAGAAAGAAAGAAAGAGAAAATTAAGAAAAATGTTACATTTGTATGAGTTTAGAAATTGCACTTTTTTATTTTTTTATTGAGTTATTCCATTTTTCCTGTGGCCGCATATTAACTGTCAAATAGAAGTGTCAAATTCAGATTTTTAAGCATAACCTCAAATTAGATTGTAATGATTATAATCGCTCGAAAATTGGCATAAATCTTGTAATACTAATGAAACTTATTAAAAAAACTATACTAAATACCATTCATTTCTGCAGTTCGTTTCCTCTTTTAAACCTCTTCCAAATTAGATAGGAGCTTTGTCGCGCGATATTCAGCAAGGCAGCATTGAAAAACGCAGTATATAACTTCTCTTGCACCACTACGTATTGGTTTATTAATTTTAATTCAATTCAAACAATGCACAGGCAAACAATGAAAAAAAAAATTGTTAAACGAGCGATTTTCAGTGTCTTCTACACGATTTAAGTCAGTAAAGCCAAGAGCCATACGAAATGTCATTGGCAAATCAAGTATTTCGGTGTTACCATAGTAATGAAAAAAATTAGTTCCAAATTAATAAATTTCTACACTTTCTTGCCAAACAATACTGCAAAAAATGTCACGTGGTCCGTCACGCACAGAATATTGACAAAGTTGGTTTGACGGCCGGCGTAGTCCACCGGTAAGGCTCTTGACTCGCACTCCGAAGGTCGCGGGATCGAATCCCGGCGTGGCAAATAAATTTTATTCGATTAATTTGTGTTATTTTACAATTTATTCGTTTTAAAATAATTATATGGAAGATACTCTCAGTATCGACCTAGTGTAAGAATTGAATTATTATTATATTCAGAATTGAAACGTTGATTTAAATGGCTTTAGCCGTGTTGGTGACCAGATTAGAATAGCCAGGTACTTCCCCACCTTCCTCCTCCCTTGTCTCCTTCCCCTCCCCACTACCTTCAGCCTCACAACATACCCCAATTGGGGATGCCATAGTCCCACTGGCTCCAGACGGGAGCAGTTGGGACTCTTGTGCGGTATTCATGTAAAAAAAAAAACACTACTACGTAAAACTTGAGAAATGATGTTTACAGCTTTAACCGTGTCTAGTCATCAGTTCTAAACAGTTAGGTACTTAAAATTGTCCTCTTTCCCACCTTCCTTAACTCCCAATCCCTTCGTCTTCACAACTCACAACATACCCCAATTGTGTTGCCAGAGGCTCACTGGCTCTGGGCATTTGGGACTCTTACGCGTTATTTTTGTTTTCATATATGTTTTTTTAAATTTAGGGATGACTAACATTCATTATATACCGATAGCGGAAATTTGAAAAGCTGTAATGGACAATAAATCGAAAAATGAGTTAAATATGTCATTTTTCGCCATTTATTTTTTCTCATTCGATTTGCGCCGTTCAAATATTTCTAGGAAAATAAGTGCCTCTTTTACAAGTGCTTTTTAAGTGGTTTTTGTTCTGAAATATTAAAAATACACGATAAAATGCTATTAACTAAATTTTCTGTATTCTGTATTTCTTATTCTGAACGGTAATCACTGTTATTTTGTAATAAAAAATCATCATTGTAAGTCTACAAAAACAAGACATATGATTTTTGGAAAAAGTTAAAAACTTTCACTTTCATAAACAATTAACAAACGGTAGAACAGATGTTCTAGCACAGCATAGCATGACAATAGGAATGGTGCTGTTGAACGAAATTTCGGAAACGCTAGATATATATAACTCTTCTTTAGATAGCCTCAAGATTTTTTTGTATAATAATCATCTTCCTAGGTGTTAAGACTGTCAAAATGAGAAAATTGTACGGTAATTGGATAATAATCTGTTGTACAATAAAAAAAAAAAAAAAAAAAAAAAAAAAAAAAAAATTGTCCTTTAAAGCATTTCAAATTTCCGTAATCGATGTAATATTTTTGGATTAAATTATTATTTTTTATTTGGTTTTACTACTCTTTACTAGTAACCATAAATAAATTCATTTCGTTTTTTACCCCTCGCCACAATATTTTATAAATTTTATATCTTATCCAAGTTTGTAATGCACAACTCTGAAGATGTCCATATCCTAGGTATCGTTTTGATTCGTAAATGAAAAATATATACCTACTGATCACACAACACTACAAACATAGTCACACATACACACACACCTACACAATACGCACATCGCCCGGTAATTACTAAATATACATACAACAAATAAGACATTACAAAAGAAACAGTACCCACCATGAAACATGACATAATTTCGGTTTTTTTTTTCAGTGTAACCAATATGCTGTGTGTTTCTATATTATAAAATATTTTTTAAAACTACGTAGCATAGGATTTATGCAACCTTCGGACACAATTTCAAAACCTTTGAGTACCACTGCGCTACAAACATCATATATCTATTTATTTTTTCTTACGTAAAAACTTATTTGAATAAAATGACAGTAATACGTCGCGCGTCGGTGCATTATTGTGAGTTTTTTATGCCAGCATTTCTGAATCAATTTTTAGAGGTTCAATTTTTTGAGAATTCATCGTTATTATCATAACCTTTTAACAATTTCCAAAAATTTTATCTTTATTTTATATTCTTATGTTTTTATGATTATGTGCATGCATGCGTATACATATGTGTATGTATGTGTATATGTATGCATATAATTGTACCCGTATCAGAACAGGAATCGTCTAGTGAGGCGGGTTACATATTTGTTTTATTTGATAATGTTATTTCAATAAACGCCCGGGTTGCTGGCAATTAATTAAAAAAAAAATTCAAATCCGAAAAAGAATTAGTTTCTTTACCGTTCGGTGTAAAAATTTTTCCCGGGGATGAAATAAAACTAAGAGGAAACCTTATCACAAGTTTGACATGACAAATATCGATTTCTTGTCAAATATTCATGTGAATTCACATCACTCTCGGGTTGGTTGGTTGGCTGGTTGCCTATCTCATTCTCTATCTGTGAAATATTATATCCTTTGAAAAATATTACGGAGTAATTTCCTTAAAGACGCGTATAAATAATTTTTCGCTCCTTCGTGAATAATGTGTAAAATGTGCGGTGTTGCGTTAAATTTTGATGGATAGTGCCGATTCGTTTTTAACACGGTCTTATTTGCTCGTGTCTCGTAGAAAAACATTCACAAAAAGTTGTATCACGAAACAAAATCACGTATTAAATCAGATTTAATGTAAGTCTATGACTGCTGAAATTCTAATTTAGGTGTCGTTTTATCGGTTCCATGGCATTTGATACCCCGACAGTTGGCAATACAATATGGTGCCCCTTGCACTGCAGTTGAAGGGATGGATTCATACTTTCGTCACTCCTGGACCCATTGACCCCAAATTTTCTACCCACCCCCCTTACCTTTTTCCTTTTAAGAACTTTCTCTCCTCTCTTTCCTTGAAAGGACATTCCACACAGCATCCCCCAAGACAACGACAAGATCTTGATGGAAATTATTTTCCTCCGGCCTCCGGTGTGGAGCTAAAATAAAAAGGTAGGTAAAAATATGGAAACGAATATAAACGTTTGGAAAAACGGATACCTACCTACAAAAAAATAACGTAGTGTCCCCGAAGGGATGTACAGAGAGTATGTGCCGCCGAATAAAAAGTATAAAACATATTTTTATTCCATACATCAAAGAAAAAATAATGTGTCTATATGCATGCTATGTCTGTTACAGCGCTCTTGAGGTGATTTTTCACGAAAACGGCGCTTATAAATTATCCAAATATTATTATACTGTATATACCAGCATATTGAAAAAATCTGCACGGTAAACAAATTCGTTTAATATCCATACAAACCTAATATTAAAGGTGATTTTAAAAGCAGATTTCAGAAGCCTTTGATAAATAATGCACATTAAAACCAAAATTTTATAATTATTATGTTTTTTGAGGGCCAACCATCGAGGAGAATGAAATAATACGAAATATTTTTTTCAGGCATGATGTTTTTCTTGCTCTGCGTTATTTGTGAATATGCGTATAATAATATAATAATAAATAACTTATTTCATTGATGTCGCTATTCCAAATTCTTGTAATATTCAGAAAACTGTTTCTGAAAAAATAAGAAAATATACAGATTTAGGAAATGAAATTAAAAAATTTGGCATTCTCAGACTATAAAAATATTACCATTTGTTATTTCGGCTACTGGCATTATACCTAGCTCTCTCATTCAAAATTTAGGCGTATTAGATTTGTCAAAAAATTTGTACATAAAAATGCAAAAGTCGGTCATTTTAAATACATGTAGGATTACGAAAGATTTTTTAAATATTTATATTGAGGGATCAGTAGGATTTATCGGACCAGTTAGGATTTCATCAGAGCCGAACCCTCTGATATGAAAATATCTGGAGTCGGTGAAATATTTTCCCATTATGTTTCTGGTGGATTGACGTATTGTTCTTGTATTGTTTTGTTCTTATATAGTGCACTTACATTGCGTTAATTTACTAGATATTCATTTGTGGAAAAGTGTGTGGAAGGGTTTAGTCTTTCATTTGGGAAAGATTCAACCCGGACATAAAATCTGGAGCACCGTTTATAATATTTGGATGACTTGTATAGCGCCGTTTTTGTGAAAAATCACCTCAAGGGCGCTGTAACATTATGTTCTTAGCCTTTTTGGAAATAAAATGCACATTCTATATTAAATGGTAGCATTGGAAAATCCAAAGATTTGAATCTGATATTTTAAATCATTTCCTTTAATTGTCAAATTAATCAAACGGTGAAAAGAGGTTCAGCTTGTTTTAAGCTATGTGTAAATTGTTTGGTGGTCTGGCTGTACAAAAGCTTGCAACCTGTTTGATAGATTATTATATTGCAAGTTCAGAACATTAGGGTGAGGTGGAAAAAATGTCTATTTTACTTCAGGTATTTTCAACGAAATACGCGCTTAGGGGAAAGCATCATTAATTCATTCGGCATCCCTGCATTACCTAGACGCATGCTAACACATGTTTAACATCGGGCACCTTTAACATTAAATTTAGCACATGAATGAATGAATTATACCAATTATATGATTCAGCAAAGAATAAAGAAAGGAGTCCGTAACAAATCAGAGTTTTGTGCCTAACCCTGTGTGATGATTTGTTAGATTAACTTCGACAGTAACCCTTTTAACTTACAGCTATATTTCTAATTAGAGATATCATAAAATAACATCATTTTGGCCCGTTTAATCAGGAGACGAAATTTGTCCCATCTCACAAGGGTCCCATATAAATCGTTGTGTCTCCCTTACTGTTAAGATGAAAAATATGATCTTAACGGTGTAAGGAAACAAATCCTCGCTTTATATTCGAATTTAGAATTTTACTATTGAAAAACTTAAATGTTCATCTCTATGAAACCGACAAAAACGTTAGATGATAATAACTTGCCTATTAAAATATGAGTGTGATTTTCTATTTTTTCATCGAGTAATTTTTGATAGAAGATAGAATGATAGAATTTGAATTAGCATTCACAGTAATTCTTTTTTTTACAACCTCTACCCAGTAATTTTATGATGTATAGTTAATTTTCGTTCCATGCTTACATAGTTATCTACGCATTCTTCTGAGTGACCTACTTTCACAGCTTCGCCTTCCTCCCGCTTTTCTTTCTCATCCCCTGAAGCTCTGTTTCTCTGATTTATAAAAGAGATGGTTTGAACACATTTTTTCCCGGCCGCCCTATCATATTTCATATTTCCTATGGTTCTCTTTATTAAAGAACTTACAGCAAGTAAATATGTTCATATTACTAGACCCGATTTGAATTTAGTAAGGCAAAAACTGATTTTCATTCAATCCTCACTTAATTATTGCTTACGATTTCCACGCAAGAGTTGAAACTGCTCCCTAGTGTCCTGGGCCAGTGAGAATATGGCATCCCCAAACAGGATACTATGTGAGGCTGAAGATGAGGAAGTGGAAGATTAGGAAGAAACTGGGTATTCAGATCTGCAGCATGGCAGGCCGGATCGGGAGAGAATGGTTGAGGGAGTCCCTTTGACTTCTCCAGCCATGCTCTCTTGAAACATCGCCTTGCACCGCAGTCGGGGGATGGACGTCCGTCACTCCTGGACACACTGACCCCCAGATTCCTACCCACCCCTCATACCCTTTTCCTTCCCAGAACTTCCTCTTCTTCCTTTCCTAAAAAGATCCTCCACACGGCATTCCCAAAGATGACATAGGCCCTGAGGGGAATTATTTTCCTCAGAGCCTCCTGTGAGAAACTATGTAAAAAAACGATATTGTCACCTCATTTTTTTGTCGTTCCATGTAAAAATAATTAATAAAAATTCCCAATATTTCAAATGGCGATCTGAAACTTTGGTTTTACAACGGTGTACATTTTGCTTTTTTGTGGTCAACTTTTAGATTAGAATATAAAGTGTGGTATTTTCTCTTTTTAACACCGTTTTATGATATTTCTCACTATGGTAGTAAGGTAGACAAAACGATTTCTAAGAGCTGTTCCGCATGCCGAACAAAATAATTGACCTGTGGGGTTAAGTGCTCTTCTGACGCTCACTATTGTCAAAGGTTGGCTACCATCAGGGCAATCTCTACTCTAGAGACTTAATTCTAGAACAACTTAGTGGAACTGAACTAAATTTTCAAGTTATATTCAGCGGCATCTTCCACAATTCTTTCCTTGGATTTATAATACGTTTAGTAATCTAGTATTTTCCACGTCTCACAATATGATCAAGATTAACCTCTCCGTTAGTGAGTTTTAAAAAATAAAGTGGTACTGCGGGAGTGAGTTTTTTCAATAATTAAAATAAATATTTTTTTAAATGCCAAATCACGGAATATGATAAAATAATATACTTTTACTGAGAAACTAGCACATAAAAATCAATAATATGGTTTTTAGAAGGAAAAAACAAAAACATGCTTTCAGAAATCACCAACCATCGGTCATCAAAACAGAGGTTCATTATCTTCTAAAAATTAAATTCACTTACCACAATTTGAATTATTCCATATGCAACTTTAAAATTTTTTTTTACACAATCATATAGGGACACAAATTTAACCATTTACACTAAAACTGTTTTTTTTTTTTTTTTTTTTTTTTTTTCGGTACCTAATATTGTTTTTTTGTATGGTAGTCCTCGAAACATGGATATACGCAAAACGCAACATTACAGTCGGTGCACATATATTTCGTATCCTTTCTTTTTTGAGGTCGAACTGCTGTATGTCTACATACATGGCATTGTCGTTGAGTTCGTTTTCCTTGGGCTCCAGTTTCTGGTACAGGACGAAGAAAATGTTTCCCTAAAAGACGAGTTGGATGGTCCACTACTCGCCTTCCTCCAGATGATGCCGGCCTGTTTGTATGATATTTTTCGACCAACTGAGATATAAGGTTTTCCCGGAATTCGCTAAATGATAAAACCTTTTGCGTTTTCAAACGATGCAAAAAAAAAGCATTTAGTGTCCCAATATCAATCAATCTGAAGAAAAAAATTTTGTTCCATTTTAGAGATTTTCTAGAACTGTCCGCAAAGCCTAAAATGCGGTCCACTTTGTCAACAGCTCCCATATTTTTTGTATATTCTAAAACTGCCTCTGGTTTTATTTTATTTTCTCCCGTGGAGAAATCAATTTTGTCTGTTACTATCATTGCGTCTGAATGTATGTTAGTGAGCACGATTACATCTCTTTTATCGCGCCATTTCATTGCCATGAGATTGTTGGAATTCAGTGCCTTCACTTCTCCTCTTTTCATCTTCTCATTACCAAATTTTGGCATATCTTTTCGGTTCGCTCTAACCGTTCCACATGCATTTGTTTTATTTTTATGCAGGAAATCAAACAATGTTGGGCTTGTTTACCAATTATCAACAAACAATCTGTGACCTTTCCCTAAATAATCACTTAGCATTGTGGTAACGACTGACCCTGATATACCAATATCGGGATTCATCTTTATGTCTGATTCAGAGCCAGTATACACAATTATATCCAAAACATAGCCGGTTAGTGCATCACAGTGCACAAACAACTTTATCCCAAATCTATGTCGTTTTGATGGAATATAAATTTTGAATGAGTGTCTTCCCTTCCACAACACGAGACTCTCATCTATACAGAGATTTTGAAAAGGATAAAAAGTTGTTTTGAAAATCGTCTTCAAAGGATCCAGAAGATTTCTTATTTTACATAATTTGTCGGTTGTCCTAATATCGTTATCTGAAAAATGAAGGGCACGCAGCAAAAGTAAAAATCTGTCCTGGGAAAATAAGACTTTGAAGAAAGGGGTTTCAATTACTGGATTATTCGTCCAGTATTTCTTCAGTGAGTTTTTTCCCACAAGACCCATAAGCATAATCGTGGCGAAAAATGTATACATTTCGGCCTCCGTGGTATCTTTCCACTTCTTCATTTTTGAGTTTAGGGAAACGTCTAAGGAAATTTTTGCAGCGTACTTATTCGTTTGGCTGACAATTATTTTCACTACGTCAAGCGTAAAAAATATTTCAAAAAACTCAATTTCCAACGAATTTTCGCTAACAGAAATATTTTGTTTTATACCTGAGTTGCTGGAGTTGAATTCATGGATAACGGGCGTAAATTCACCCTGATCCCATTTACGTTGATCAACTTTTCTCTTTTTAGCTGTTGAACAACTAGGTACGGTTGTTTCATCCGAATCAGATGTATCAGATTCATCGGACGAACTATCTGAATGTATTGGTATATCTTCAATATCCTCGAAAACATCTTCATCTTCACTTTCGATCAAAGCATTGGCAATGTCTTCGGCGTTCATTTTATATAAGTTCCGAAATAGAAAGTCAAACTACTTATAAAGCAATATCTATATTGTAATGTCAAAGATAATAACCAATATCTTACAAATAACACTACGAACAATAAACAACACAATTCACAATACGGACAAATAACACGTTCCAAATGTCAATAACTCGTCGCCTCAGTTCGTATTTGTCCAACAGACCATTTGAGTTTTTGTTTAATCTTCACTTTAAAATTAAAAATAAAGTATAAAAAAGGATAGTTAATCACTGAACTAAGAATTATTTAAACTAATTGAACCTTTACATATACGGAAATAGCTTTATCATAAACACCTTTCATAATGTTTTATTGAGATAATGAAAGAAAACTTTCTTCTGCTGAAAAATTTTCTAATGGTCTGTTGGACAAATACGAACTAAAGCGACGAACTGTCAAAAACTGTCTTCAAACTATATAAAATCACTAACAGCACAATCATATAAACAAATATACACATTTAAACACGTAAAATATTTCGTCAATGCGAAATCAAACACGAAACAGATAATTTGCAGCGTAAAACACATAAAAACATCAACGGTTTATTCTTTCAAAATGCGGCGTTCAACATAAAAGGTTTGCTATAACCGACTGCCGAACGGTGACGTCACAGAATATTTAAATCGTGAATGACTCGGTCGGTATAATAGATAAATCGCTAAAAACTTCGAAAAGTTATGTAGAATTGATCAGAGATGTCGGTAACCTTCAGTTTTTGTGAAGAAACCTAGTAATAATTAATTTCTAGGCGCAAACGTACATGTACGGTCATACTCCTTCCGGGATATTTTTTTCTCACCGTACATGTACGGTCATACTCCCGGACAGGTTAAGAACCATAATACAAGTCAACCTGTCTGTTCAAGGTATTATAAGGATGCATTTATATCCACATCAGTGTATATACTAATCTGCGATCAACATTACAACAACAACCTGAAAATAACCCTCGACTCTGCGCAGAAACCGGCGCGCGGTCCGTTTGATAAATTCTGCTATCTTAGAGCACAGACGTCGGGTGGGAAAACTGTTTTTGTTCTATCGATATTTCAATGAAAGATGTTCCGAGGAAGTAGCGTCATTGATCCCCTCGGCATCAGTGCATATTCAAGAAACACGCCAAACACGCGCCCAACATTTGTACACGGTTGACATTTGTCACATGAGAACTAATCATCTCTACGACTCGTTCTTAGCTTTGATTTGCCGGCCTCTGTGTTTCCTTCTTTCTACAACATGGATCTTTTCAAGACCCATGTTCACTCCTTCCTCTCTTCTAAAAAAACCCTCGACACAGCATCCACAAAGAAGACATTCTGTGTAGAAAAATGTCTACCTAACAATTGTATGATTTAAACAACGATAACATAGTTTTATTATAATCAAATTATCAGTATTCAGAAATAATTTGATTGACAAAGTGTTTTATAACAATATTAATAATCTAAACAACATCCTAAAGAGTAAGATTCTAAATTGAAATATTAGTTCTATCAAAAAATTGACAACCATTAATCCATTCAAAAGTATCGACCGCAAATAAACTTCTGTTCCATTCAGTAATTTTATTACCGAACACTATCCATCTCGACTGAAGTGTCTAATTAGATTTTAAGACGCAAAAACAGCAAACGATCCAAGTACAACGTGATTCCTAAATCTCGGCATTAAGTCCTGTATTCTCTATTCTGTTGGCTTAGTCCACACCACCGTGTTGTTCTGATTCCAGTAATGTACTTTACCAATAGTCCAATCTTCTTAATGGACTGGCTGGGGATGTTTACTATGACTTAGGGTTGTCGATTTGTCTATAAAAAATATTTGACTTCGTAAATGTTCCGCGAAAAATAACCCAGTATCAGATTTATTTTTAGGGGAATCGCCTGTTGTCAATTAAGTCAAGTAGAAATAATAAATAGCTGATGAAAAGCACAAGGGAAATCGCGAAAGGAAAAAAAATCATTTACAGCGTTTTCGATGCGGAAAAAACACATTTTTTGTCAATCTTGCGAGGAAATATACAAAAAAGAGTGCTGATAAGGTCCCATTATGATGACAAATTTCGTTCAAACACTGTTCGATATTAAAATACGTATCACTTATATTTAAGTATACCTAAAATAGAATATTATAGACTAAAACCCTCATATTATATTTGTACTTACATATAATGTACGTTATTGGCAAAGACACTTTTTCACGGAGAAGGTAGTGATGATTATTTTAAGGTGTGCTCCCATTACGTTGTGTTTTATACCTGTGACTTTGAATCGGGATGTTTAGGGTTCGATTTCCATCGTAGTCTGTCAATCTGCCAAGTGCAATGTTTATTTTCAAGTCTGAAAACTTAATAAAACAATCCTTAAAATAGATACAGTTCATTACAGTTTTCATTATTGCATTAAAACAGATATGAAAGCTGATTAAATTAAGGTTAATCAAAAGTCTGTGTTTTTCAAATTCTGTTGATACTGTGAAAACAATTTTTTTGGGTTATCAAACAGTGAAAATGATTTGTTAGTTAAAAATGTATTTCAAACGACCCAAAAATTTATTTTTAGAGAATATTTAACACTACCAAGTATTATTAAAATAAATATTTCTATTGCAAATATAATATTTTCATTTCAGCAATGTAATAAGAAAAAATTATGGAGAATTCAAAAATGTTGTTTTTAATAATTTATAAATAATATAGTTTAAGTTCTTACTTTCAATAAGCAAAAAAATATTTAGGTCACTTTTATTTAATGTACGCGATATGGCATAAGTTTATCTGAAAACATCTCGTAATAATTTTTTTTTATTTTCTTCTCAAAACCTTTTACAAAATTACTTTAAAATTCTTATCTGAAATGTTCTCTCCCTGTAAAAAACAACAGTAGAATTTCTCGCAAAGCATAAAACCGATGCCTGCCTCAGACAATAAAGAAATTGGTTTCTGTTTGTATATTTTTATTGGTAATTTTGTGAAATCGTGTGTTTTTATTGGTGTTCAGAAAAACATACATTCGTAAAAGTGGTTAGAAAATTTTGCGAAAAATATCAATGACCCTTTCCAAAATTGTTCTCGGAAGGAAACAGCCGCCGAAAAGGGCGTCAAGGTTTTTCATTACATAAGTAGATATCTGAATATTGGGGAAACGAGCTCCCATCTGATAAGCTCTAAAATTTACGATCTAATAACGTAATAAACTTCTTGTTCTTCTCGTATGATGGTAAGACCAAGTAACATAGCAAGGTTAGTGAATCACAATAGTTCTTCAAAGCTTAATAAGCTTTACCCAATTTTTTAAAACCCTTTTAAAGGCAAAGATTAGTACCAATTTTCAAATTTGGTTCCTCCTCGATTAACGAGTCCGTTATCATGAGAAATAAAAATCGTATCTTTACTATCGTAGTAAGATGAAGTACGAACTAGAAGATCCCAAGGAAAATAATTTCACTCAGGGCCTATGGGGATGAGGAGTGGAGAGTAATTGAGGAAAGGGTGGAGTGAAAATAGGTCTTGAAGAGACCCAAGTTGTAGAAGGGAGGAAATATTGAGGCTTGTAAATCATTCCTCAGCCGAGCTTTTAAACTCAAGAAGTGCAAATAATAATGTAAGCGCAAATAATGTTGGTTTCACGATTATGTACCGGCGTCGAATGACGCTTGTTCCTCGGAGCAACTTCATACTCAAATACCAGTAGAACAAGGACATCAATCCCACCTGACGCCTGTGATCTAAAAATTGGAATTCATTTGATTAGATAGAGGGAAATACCAAAGGAACCGTCCATTTTTGCAGTGGGGTCAGCAGTTGTGTACTATTAAAGATCTTCGAACCCTGTACAGTACGCCAAGCTAACCAAACTCTGGCTTCAACAGAGCCCCCGTGCCTGAGCTGGTCACTTAACAATGGAAATCATGCTGGGGTAATTACACTGATGCATTCAGCTCAAAACAAAATTTGGTTTTTGAGTAAGACTTAGGGCCTTTGAAAAATGTTATGCTTTTTTATTGCTGTTCCTAATTCGTATTCGTGAGAATCTACACCAGGAATCTATTGAAACGTTCCAAATATGTATTTACATAAAAACATATAAGTTTATGAAAGAATATTATTATGTGGGTATCTATATTCAGCTACAACCTTAATTCATTTGTAATCAGTTATTCTCAGTCCTTTGTAGCAAATAAATCACCACCCCCATTTCTTACAGCATGTACATTTTTATCATTATTTTTTAGGGGTGTCTTATCTATAGCACTAGACAATTTTCATTGAATTATGCTTACGATTTTCAATAGTAATTTATACAGTCTATACCTGCTAAATGGATCACAAACTTCTACGATTCATGCTTTTTAAGTAATGCTTGTTTAGTGGGAGAATAGTTTTCGAAGGGTATCCTTTGAAGACTGTCTAACTTCAAGGAGGGCTCATTATTTATTTATGTAAATTCAAATTGTGTTGTCTAATTGCCTGTTATCTTCAAACAAGTAATTAGGCCTTTTGTAAGAAATCTACTGCCAGTTGTTGTGATTCGACTGATGGATTTGCCAATATAGTACACACAGAACAGATAATCTCTAGAAGGTACGATTAATTCTGATTTACGAATATGGTTATTACTAATTGCTTATTTATATTTATTTATTTATTTCTATATATTACAGTTTTTACCTTATATATTTAATATTTTAATGTAATATATTTTGGAAAACATTTTTACATATTAATTAATATAACATTTTATTATGTTGCGTGTAAGGTAGGTTTGAGAAGGTGAAACTGTTGGTTTATAATGTTGTATGTTTCGTGAACACCTCACTAGGAGAACCTGTGCTGAGGTGTTTACGTGTTTATGATTCAGTGTGACAAGTACAGGTATTTATGTGTTGTAGTAGAGTGTTGGTTTTTTTTTTACATTTTAATGGTAATGGATTATTTAGAAGAAAAAAAAAAAATATATATATAAAGTATTTATAAATATATATGTATATATGAATAGTTGTTTAATTCTTGCAAGATATGTTTATTTATTTTACATTTTATAGTTTTGTTATGTTTGGTTAGGGATTAGGAAATTTTGTATAAAGTGAATATCTTGATTTTTGATCCAGGCTGTGATATGTTTTTTGTGAATGTTTGTGTATGTATGTGTAGTTAGTAGTTGTTTTAGAGTAATGGGCATATAATTAAAAAGTTTGGTTGCGTAGTACTGAAAATGTCTTTGTCCGTGTGTGGTGTGTGTTATCGGTATGTTCAGGGTTACATTTGTTAAGGACCTTGTTTTTTTTATTGTTTTCGGTTGCATTGGAATATGGAGTTTGTTTTGGAGGAAGTGTAGCAGAGCAGATTTGGCATAAAGTTGTTTTATTGACATGACTTCTAATGTTTTGTAAATTTCGCTTGAATCTGTGTAGAATGGCACTTGCAGGATTAGTTTTATTATCGCTTTTTGTATCTTTTGAATTATTTATGTATATTATGTGACTTCTTTCGATTCCTCGGCCAATAAATTTGATTATCTGTTTGAAACAACAACATTTGACCAATTTCAACAGAAGTGATGCTGAGTTCACTTGAGGACATACAGAAGATAGAACAATATTGTCCTGTCCCAGCTCAGCATAACGGGACAATACAACATTTCTACCGTATTCAAACGCTGTGAATACGAATATCGTTAATGTAGAAAATTATACGTTACGAGCTTTTTAACGAAAAATATTTCATCTTTGATTCCAAGGATTATTGGAAAAGTTGGAAGACAAACTAAATACAAAAATAAAAATAAGAACTACGTATAAGGAATTGGATAGGGCACCTACCTTCACTGGGATTGCCTACAATTATCCTAAAAGAATTAAAAGAGGATTTTTCCGTGTTTTATTTGCGCTGTTGTCCCTATGAGATGGGCAATCAATGCGCCAAAATAGTCGTGTTGAGTATATATATATAATATATATGGTTATCAATTTAGTAATTTCTTCCGGGTTTGCCTCAGAGCGAAACGTCCGCGTGGAGCAACTGGCTATTGTCCTACTCGGTGCGCATTTACACGCGGAAAATGCGGCGGGGCGGGGTCAAACTTGTAAAATACGGTTTTAAGAAGATAACCGGGCCGTCTATCTCTAGGACAATATTTGGTTCATTGTTCTGTTCTCCAAACTTCTGTTCACACTCAGGCAATAGGTCCAGAGCTGGGACAATACAATATCATCCTGTCCTCGCGTGATCTAGGCAGAAGGAAATTTTTTGCTTAATTCTGGCACAAGGAAACGACTTAAGTACACTTCTATCGGTTTATCAGTGTCCTGCATAAGTTTGAATTCTTTAAAATTGGCCAAAAGGCTTTATGTAAAATTTCGACATCTTTTTTATCAAATCCGTATAAACCAAATTTCTAGAATTTTTATATGCAGTGATGCAAGCGGTCTAATCAGAGATATTTTTTGGTAGACATATTTCATTTAATTATCCATACTAGCTTTGTTTTTCATGTTTATGTCGCTTTTTTATCTTTATTGTGTAAATACATAAATAATAATAATAATAATAAACTGCACGGAATAATTAGCAAGGCAGATAGAAACATTACACCTTTAAATTTATACGACGAGAATGCCAACATTTTTATAAATACAGTTATTTTCAGTCAAATAAAATTATTCATGCATAACACTTCAATAATCTCAACCAAACATATGTTAACAAACTTTCGTCAAACAAATGGTTGAGTTTGGTGAATTGAGCACAGAAATAGAAGGATTTAAGCTTGCCATTCAAGATAGAGTAATTAATACTAAAATTTATAGGAACCACATTATCAAATATACAAATCAAATTGATGATTTATGTGAAAAATGTTTGGCTTTTCCGGAAACTATAAAACATACTACATTGGGATGTTCTATATTAGCGCCGTCCGAGTATACATTTAGGCACAATCAGGTTTTAAAAATAATTCACCAAAGTTTGATAATTTACCATAACTTGATTGACTGCCGTAATATAGGAACATATTATGAATACGAATTAAATTCATTTTTAAAAAACGAATTTTATAAAATACTAGCTGGGTTACCCGGCTTCGCTCAGGACAATAATATAGTGTTCTGGAATGTTGCACAATGATGTTCCCGATTCCCTATTCCTGATCATTCCACGACATACTCCGCCACTCCTTCCACAACTTTCTACAGCTCTATGGAACCTTCTAGAACTTTCCGGAAGACTGTTCTAGAAATTTCAAGAGGGCGAAACTTTCAGCCCTTATATCTTTAAAAGCACGCCCTTTAGGTAAAAAACGGATACCCTTATTCCCTAGGGGGGATAGAGATCTACCACACCATATAACTCCCTTGATTGAACCGGGACTCGTTTCTGAGTTTTTGCGAGCTGCACGTTTTTTTGGACTTTCTTTTATAATATATGCCGTATTCAAATAAATAAAATGTTACTCCTTACATGTCCTTTCCCGTGCGTTCCCCTCCAGCGTTCCACTTCCACCTTCCCCACCACCGCTCTCCCGCTCCCCCGTCCCGCCAACCCCCCTGGCACTGCATTTCTTGACTCCTCTCCCGCCCGGCCCGTAGCCGAAACTTTTTTCTAATACTAACAATTTTATACTCGTGATATCTTTCTAATTAAATATCCGAATTGAAAAATTCAAAAAGTTAAATAAAGGTATTGAAGCTGTCTTGAATATGAAGTAATTTATTTTGATAAGGATTAAAACCAAGATTCAAATGAATAGCCTTTTCAAGCGGCGACATTTAAATTAATTTTTTTAAATAAAAGAATACTTATTGTGGCATAACCATAATAGTTAGACATATGCATTTTTTTACACCCTGGGTTACATTATTGAAGTTTTAGTAAGGATGCCTATTTTTTTTTTAAATATAATATAGCCTATGTCACCCAGGGATAGTGTAGCTTCCCAACAGCGAAAGAATTTTTCAAATCGGTTCAGTAGTTTCGGAGCCTATTCGATGCAAACAAACACACAAACAAACAAATATTACCTCTTTATATAGTGTAAGTAGATGTTATGATGAAACTATACTAACAGACAGAACAATTAGTCATAATAGACCCGATATAATTTTACATGACAAAATTTTAAAAATAACTTATATCATTGACGTCGCTTTTCCAAATTCCTGTAATATTCAAAATCTGTTTTTGAAAAAATGAGAAAATATACAGATTTAGGAATTGAGATTAAAAGATTTTGGAATTCTTATACTATAAAAATGTTAACATTTGTAAATTCGGCTACTGGCATTATACCTAGATCTCTCATTCAAAATTTAGGCTTATCAGGTTTATCAAAGAATTTATATATAAAAATGCAAAAATCAATCATTTTAAATATATATATAGGATTACAAAAGATTTTTTAAATATTTATATTGAGGGATCAGTAGTATTTATCGGTCAAGTTGGGAGTTCTACCGAGCCGAACCCTCTGATATGAAAATATCTGGAGTCGGTGAATATATTTTCCCATTTGGTCTCTGGTAAGTTGACATGTTTTTCTTGTATTGTTTTGTATTTATTATACTTATATAATGCACTTGCATAGATCCCACACGTCCCATAAAGTTATATATATTTACACAACTTTTTTTTAAGTAAATAAAAAAAAATTAAGTACATAGAACATTTGATAACGTTGTATTAAAGCCACCCAGCAACTGAGAAACTATTTAAATAATACATCAGTGTTTCCAGTTCCTTGCAAGTTGGCATTGTTAGGAAGCCAGTGAGTATCTTGCGACATTAATAAGGGAAATTGGCCAGTGCAGGGGTGCTTACAAATGGCTTACTGTGACTACCACTGCATGTCCCTGTTCTTTTGTTGAATGCTACATACAAAGGACATTGAGTAATTAAATTTGCAACGGTTGCGTACTTTTGCCCTAAGTGTTGCGAGGTGGGAACGGAGCGTTTCTCATGTGCGCGGTTTCAAGGGAAAATCTATAAGATTTTTTTTTTCTTTGAACCGGTCCACATTAAATTTTATTTTTGAATTTTTTTAATAACTCAGGTACTCTTCGTACGCCATACGTATGTCTAGTGATGTTTCACTGTCGTGTAAACAAACTTTTGGGTCGGAGTGGATATTATTATTATATCCACTCCGACCCATCGTGTAAACAAGCTTTTGGGTCGGAGTGGATATTTACGGTGCTCCGGATTTTATGTCCGGGTTAAATCTTTCCCAAATGAAAGACTAAACCCTTCCACACACTTTTCCACAAATTATTATCTAGTAAATTCATGCAATGTAAGTGGACTATATGAGTATAATAAATACAAAACAATACAAGAACAATACGTCAATCCACCAGAAACATAATGGGAAAATATTTCACCGACTCCAGATATTTTCATATCTGAGGGTTCGGCTCTAATTAAATCCTAACTGGTCCGATAAATCCTACTGATCCCTCCAATATAAATATTTAAAAAATCTATTTAATTAAAATATTTTCTGAATATTTAAATCTATTTAAATATTCAGAAAACTGTTTCTGAAAAAATAAGAAAATATACAGATTTAGGAAATGAAATTAAAAGAATTTGGCATTCTCAGACTATAAAAATATTACCATTTGTTATTTCGGCTACTGGCATTATACCTAGCTCTCTCATTCAAAATTTAGGCGCATTAGATTTGTCAAAAAATTTGTACATAAAAATGCAAAAGTCGGTCATTTTAAATACATGTAGGATTACGAAAGATTTTTTAAATATTTATATTGAGGGATCAGTAGGATTTATCGGACCAGTTAGGATTTCATCAGAGCCGAACCCTCTGATATGAAAATATCTGGAGTCGGTGAAATATTTTCCCATTATGTTTCTGGTGGATTGACGTATTGTTCTTGTATTGTTTTATTCTTATATAGTGCACTTACATTGCGTTAATTTACTAGATATTCATTTGTGAAAAAGTGTGTGGAAGCGTTTAGTCTTTCATTTGGGAAAGATTCAACCCGGACATAAAATCTGGAGCACCGTAAAAATCACTTTGTTTAAACCACTTTTTTAACTAACAATATCGACATGTTTCAATAACAATGTTATCTTCTTCAGGATATATTAATATTATTGTTAATAATCAATAATGCCACAAAGTTATTTTGCAAAGTTTGAAGAAGTATTTAAATAATCTTTCGTAATCCTACTTAAAATGACCGACTTTTGCATTTTTATATACAAATTTTTTGACAAATCTAATACGCCTAAATTTTGAATGAGAGAGCTAGGTATAATGCCAGTAGCCGAAATAACAAATGGTAATATTTTTATAGTCTGAGAATAATTATTATTATTGTAAGTAAAAAAATATATATATTATTATTATTGTAAGTAAAAAATTTATTATATAACATAATAAAGTTGTTGAAAATATAAGAGTTGGTTAAAAATTATTAGATTTTGAGAAAAATATACTTATACTACTCCCATTGCCAGCTCAATCCGGGAGGTATTTTTCTGGTTTGCAGATCATTGTTGTACGACATGGAAAATTACCGCTCCACAGACGTTGGGAAATGAAAGAAAGGTTTAGGTACATAAAATACAGATTTTTTAATATTATTTCATATATTCACAAAATTTTAGCTACATTCAAAAGGATCTAATATGGTTATTTAATTTTATTATATTCAGTATCAACCTATACAAAGTAACAACGTATGTAAAAATAGTGTCTTGGTGTGGGTTTGTTTTTCAAACAAATCTATATTTTTTAGGCCCAGGTTAAAGAAATTTTGCACACTTGACCTTCAAAACAGGAGGAAGTTCATTGTCTAGGTTTGATACAAAATAAGGTAAAATTTACATGATTTGTCTGATTTCGAAAACCTGTGTGTAAAGCTTCGCATCACATGATCGCACAACTTGTGAATACAATGCGCTATATATTGTTAGCCGAAATTCGAAATTCTGTAAAGGACAAAAATCCAAAAATGAGTTAAATGTGACATTTTTCTCGGTTTATCTGCGTCGTCGAAATATTTCTAGGAAAATAAGTGTGTCCTTTACTATGAATAAAAATAAATATATATATATTTTATAAAGTAAAGTACCTATTCTGAAAAATCAATTCAATGTTGTTTTATAATAAATATTCATAATTACAGGTCAACAAAAACAGGAGATATGAATTTTGGAAAAAAATAGCTTTTTTTCGCTCTCCTGAACAATTAAGCTGCAAAGGACAATTATTTATGCTGCAAAGATCTATCATATTGTCTTTTACAGCATTTCAAATTTGCGCTATCGATATGTTTTTATATCTTTAAATAAACACATCACATAAAATCCCTGACGTGATAATAACCGTGCATGTAGGAATATAATAAATGCTGTTTCAATATTTGATCGAACACAGACAATAATTTTCCAACTGTTAGCATAGAGCTTTTAGGCAAACAGTCAAAACCCTTAAGCTGGCTTTATTCTAGTAACATTTATGCAGTAATTTTGCCCATTCTAAGGCTGATGTCTCTAAAAATAACTTGGGTTTAATTCAACGCAGTATTTCCATTGCCATTAGCTTGATATAAAGTTAAAGTAATTACTTTTTCCATTTCACATCAGTTAATTGAAGCGAAGTCGAATAATTTAATTAAAACAAACTTCTTGCTTTAAAGTTTAGCGTGGCATTATTTGGTTTTATCTGAAGGCATTCTGAGTTTAATGGTCAACCTTCTCCGTCAGGCGTTTCATCTTTGTGAGTAGGTAACTAAGGCGGCTCATTTGCTTAAACTTAGACAATCCGAGATTCAGGTTCAACTATCTTTAAAGCAGGCTGCTTACAGTTTACAATTTACACTTTCTCGCTTCATTTACTGTTGGCTTTTTATGACTCAATGGCCACGGGTAGAGCATTCTGGCATTTTAATATCCAAGTATTATTTGGATTTATTGCTAGCACAACAGTCTACGATTTTGACCTAGAGTTTAAAGGTTACGAGCGTGATTCCCGTTCCAACACTAAAATATTAATTGATTTTTTATGTTTTTTTTAATATTTGAAAGCTTTTAACTAGAGTGTATTAATTCACGTCAAAGATTGCCAGAACTCATTTAAAAGCTTTTCACTTGCTTGTTATAATGGCCATCGATAATTTATAATTAGGGATTTTAATATTTAAGTCTAGCTAAACGACAGTAAATGGAATTAATCTAAATGTTGTCTTCACAATTTAAATAACTGCTGATTCTTAAAACCGTAGTATTTATCGTTTATCAAACCAAGTTTGTAATGCTTACTGCAAAATGCGATAGCCTGTTATGGAATAGTTCGAATTAATGTTTAACCTTCAAACCAATGTATACGACTCAATAAAAGGTTAATAAAAAATATATTCATGATTATTATTGTGAACAGTAATTTAACATCTGAATTTACTTGCCCGTGAGGGCAATATCAGTGAGGCCAGTAACATTTGTTTCGTTGTAAAAATATCATTAACGTCCGGATTACAAATACTGATATTGAATTAATGAATATTAGCTGCGTTGTTACTCGAATCACATAACGATCAAAAGACTCGATTTGCACATACATAACTATCAAAAGACTTATCTACTACTTGCCAAATATTGTCATTTGGTTTTGTACTGAAGGAGTCAGAAATTTTGGAAAGCGTTATTGCGTTTTTTTTAACACAGGTAAGAAAAAAATTAAATGTATAATGACTTCTGCACTAACCTTCAAAACTGAAATAGACTGAAGGTTTTGAGATTGAAATCTGAATTCATGAACCGTTTAATTGGTTGAACCAACGTAACCGTATCATTATGGCAAACCAGATAAACCTAGCAATGGACGATTAGATGGTGTGTATGTGTAGACATTGGTGAATAGATGACAATCAAGTGAATAGAAGAAAAAAGAAGCAAATCCCATGAAGACGGGGCCCAAAAAGTACGTTAATTTTTTATTTTAATTTATTTGACACCTGATAAGAGCGCCCCAGTCTGTACAGGGTAAAGACAGGAGAACTATTTCGCTAACCGATTTGGCGGCGTTAAGGTAAGGGCTGTAGGAAGGACATTATTAATGCGGGTCTTGAAGATGCTAGGATTATTAGAAAGAGGAAAAATGAATTTTAATAGCTCGTTCCACGTACTGCCGACTTACACAAAAATGAGTTGAAGAAACTACTCGTTCTTATGAAGCTAACTTAAACTGTAAACTGGTGTTCCGCTCGTGCCCGTCGAGTTTTGAGTACGTGCAACGGTGCACAAGGGATCAATGCTACTAGCTCCTTACAGCAGGCTCCATTGAAATAGCTGTGGAGCATACACATTCCTACATTGCGTTTATGCAAAGAATGATGTCAATCGGTTTATTTACATCGGATTTTGAATCAAACGAATGGCCCTCCTTTGCAAGGAAGCATGTATGTTTATCAAGTATTTTGGGGCTTCAGAGAGATGGCTTGAAACTTGAACAACACCATACCAACTTGCAGGCTGAACCACGAAAATGGGAAAGCAGCTGCAAACGCGCGAAACGTCGCTTGCGGTTGCTTGGTTCCTTTCCCATAATTCGTGGTTCAGCTCCCGTCTTCGATCGCACATGCTTACATAACATTAGAATACCTAAATTTGAAGCAACAACATAGATTCGAATTTGGATGAAGAATAAGTCTGTACCAAGCAAAAATTTCATCCTTTCTTCCTACTTCTGTTGACAGATGGTTAGTTTACAGTGTTCTTAATTTATTATTACCCAGTTAACAGTGTTCTTAATTTTAAATACAATAAATTACAAGCTCATCGCGGATGACTGATTCAATTATCATTGCTAAGCTTCCCGGCCATTTATCCTAAACTACTCAAAACTAGATCCAGGACTGAATAAAGGAGATAGGTCTTAAGCGTCACTTAGTTAATAATCTCTCCGGTATCAGATCTGTCAGTCATTGTCCGTAAATCGCAAAGGATCCCGCTAATCCTTGTAGCATTAAACAACGTGGAGGCTGTAAACTGCCCAATTTGTCGGTGAGAAGAAGTAGAAATTATTTTCCATTTGAGCCTGCGCAAAGAACTATTCTAAATGGATTAGCGGGCGATTCCGCGACGTTGCTGAAAATGAAGCCGAATTAAATTCCGGAAACAGAAAACTAGGCGCAACATGGCAACACCGGATCCAGAGATGAAATAGGGTGATTTTGATTGCTAACAAAAACATTCGGAAACCTAAAATGTTTATAATGAAATTGCTAATATTTTAAATGGTCAACAAAATAATAGAAAATTATAAAAACATTGAAGATAATATCAACAACTACTGATTGACTGATTCATAGTTCCATTGATGATACAAGGATAAAAGTTGTCACCCGATGTTTGACATTCTTTGACTGTAATTTTTTTAATGATTGAAACATTTTGGTTCTGCTTTTGGATTGTGTGTATTTGAGGTCTTAGTGTTTTTTTCTCATTAAATCGATAAAAAAATATCGTCCGTAGTGAAGTGGCCGCTGCGCCGCCAGAATTGATGACCACCACCACGGACGAATTTTTCCGCAAAAAAATAGAAACAAATATTCCGCATTCTTGAGGCGTATCATTGAGTTGACACGTATTTTGTATCTGTTTACTTCACAAATGTCAAAGTAGAGCTGATATTTGTCGGCATTTGAAAAAAATATGGCATCTTCCGATAGGGTGATGACTTTTATTCGTTAATAATGCCAAAAAACGGACCCGTATGGTAATCAATTCTGGCAGCGGCCACTTGACAGAAAACTATTTCTCGACTTCTTCGCCGCCTTGTATGAAAGATGATAATATTATCGTATCATCAACTCTCTATCAAGATATAAAAGATTAAATATTACGACATGGTTTAAGCTACAATAAGTTTTCCCTAATAATATTTTAAAAAGTAGAAACTTTATTCTTATTATCATAAATATAATTCAAAGATTAAACTTTCAATGATAAAATATTAAGAAATATTAAAAACTTATTTACACATTTTTTAATAATGAAATAAATCACACTGTGTTTTTAGCTCATGACATCACTATATAAAAATGTCCGGTCTCCGATTTGCTTTAGTTATAAAATTCAACATTCATTTTTATATTTCATAGCAACACTGAGATTTCCGTTTGACGTTTTGCTTTGTTTTAACTTCACACTAGCCTGTAAACGTTGTTCCAAAAAATTATAAAAGAATCTTACGATTTGAAAATTGGTTGAAATTGATCCTAACCCATGACGTGAAGTTTTTACGTTTCTTTGGCTTTTGACTTAGCGGCTCAAAAAAATAACTCACATGATTTTTTGTGTTTTCTATTTTTATTTCGCATCGCATCGTATTCTTCCGGTATATGAACAATGGTGTGATTTCGCAGAATGAAATTTTAAAAAATCGCCATTGTTTCAAAAATACGATTAAATTTTTTTTACGGAAAGTGTTAAAATGTTTGACTCAAACAAACAAAAAATAAATGTTATGTAAGTTCCCTATTGGTACAAGTTTGACCCTGGTATCAGCACTTTTAATCTTTCAGGCGATCATAGTAGCTGAATGCGCTCGCTCAATTTCATTTTCAAATTTGGAATGGATTTTAAAGTTTTTATCTTTAATCTGTGGAGCTTCGACAACGCAGCGGTAAATGTCATGTGTAAATTGTTATCCTTGCCAACGATAATAATATTTCCATCGCTCCAAAAACGGAAAAATAAATACAAAAACATAAAAATATTTTCCTGTTCTCACTTTTACATCGTATTGAGAATGATCATTCATTTTATTTACATCGCCTTCTGCAACGTAACGAGATTTTTTAAAATTATTTATTCAGTTAGTTTATACTACATTTTGGTATATAGACTAATTTTTACAAGGTTACATTTCATTGTTTATAAAATTATATCTTACAGTTTGTATAACAACTTTTTTTAAATTTCGTTTGTCCTTTATCCACTAGAGCGACCATGCGAAATAAATAAATTTGCCCCGATTGCTCGAGATTTTCAGAAAATCATTTTTTTAAATTTTTCACCAACATTAAAAAAATCATACGTTCGAATTTTAACATGGCGATATAAAAATTTATTATAGTTCTGTATACCCAATGAATTAACCTGTATTTTACCGTTTATCTCATATTTGTAGGAATTAAAAAAAATATATGTATCGTAAAGTTTATAACTGCACAAATCCTGCGTGTTTATTACTTTGAAACTGCCGTGAGAGGTACTTATTCGAGTCAACATAGAACATTTTTGCTTTCTGCATGTTGTATGTGGTATACTTGTTAGTGAAATGTGCATATCTGTGGAAAAAAGACTTAATTTTAACCGTAAACAGCTTAAGATTCTGCATGAAAAAAATGTTATTAAAATTTATTTTAACATCGTTCTAAAATAGTCTACGAAGTTCGGATTTGCGACATCTATAATCATAAAACCATTTCAATAGCTTAATTTTAAGTAAAAAATAACAAACATGGGAATTACTAATATTAATAAAAAAAATTGCCGAATCAAGAGATAATGGGCTTTTTTTATTCGAAAAGCAATCGGAGACATTTTAAATGGCGCAAATATATGGCAAAAATCGCTCCATACATTAAGCTGTTCTGTAGCTCTATTTTTCTCATATACGGAAATCTAATTATATTTTCATTTCCAATTTCATAATTACATATATTTTTTCTACAAACAATTTCATCCTTAAAAGTATTTTGGTATTTAGTCGTTCATAATGTTATTTATAAAAATTAACACATTATACAGCAGTTCGTTTTTTTTTTATTTTTTATTTTTTTTTTTTATTATTTCTGGCTTTCACCCTTCAAGGGTGTTCTAGGCCATCATTTAAAATTACAGAGAAAGGGAAAGGTGAATTTATATATTAATTTTATTTAAATGTATAAATTTCAGAATTATATGGAAGATTGGAGTCGAGTTCAGACTTAGAAGAGATGAAATGTTGAATGGAGGGGAGGCAATTTTAGATAACGCTTGATAGAAGAGAGGATATTTATTTAGAGAGGGACAACCAAAAAATATGTGATCTAAAGAGCCCACATCTAGACCACAGAACGTACAATCTGGGGAGTCAAGGATGTGAATTTTAAAAAGGTGAGAAGGAACGGAACAATGACCGATTCTCATTCGAATAAGTGAGGAAATGTCTTTTTTGGAAAAATGGGGAAATTTTTGAAACCACGGTTTTGATGGGATAGTCCTTTGTATTGAGGCGTAGCGAGCTCCCTTGGATTGACTGGCAATGTTCCAATACTCTTTCCAAACATTGCGGGATCTATCTTTGATGATGGAAAAAATATCAGATAGGGGAATATGGTTTACGAGGGTAACAATAGGGTTGGACGCTCCTTGTTTTGCCAAAGAATCTGCAATATCGTTACCCACTATGCCAATGTGTCCAGGGATCCAAACAAGAGTTACGGTTTTTCCAGAGCTTTGAATGGAGGCTATCAGCACTCTAATGAGGCATACAAAGTGATCATCAGGATGAAGAAGAGGACAGGATTTAAGTTTTTGGAGGGAACTGAGAGAGTCAGAGAGAACAAGGGAATGTTCACAATTATTTTTGATTATATATTTGAATGCTTCAATTATTGCAATGCACTCAGCAGAGAATATTGAAAATTGGTTTGAAATTGAATAAAATATTCTATCATTAGAATTATTGTGGTAAACGTTAACACCTATACCACAGTTAGGAGAGTCAGGAGATTTGGAGCCATCAGTAAATAAAAGAGAAGAGTTGGGCCATTTAGAAGAAATAATGTCATTGAACATATTATTAACAGTACGGGCTGGGAGATTGGAATGACTTTTAAGGATGCCGATCCCTTCCAAAATTGTTGGGGATAGGGTGACGTGACTATATTTTAATTTGAATAGTGGAAGAAGATCATTTTGAATAATTTGAAGCTCTGAGAGAGAGCGAAAATTTTTACAGATGGCAGGAAGAGATTTAGTTCGAGCTCTGATTGTAGATGAATGTGTTGAGTCTTTGAACAACGAAACTCTGGGAATAACCTGATGACATTTAGAATTTAAACATTTAAGAACAAATTTGTCAGCAAACAGTTGTCGCCTTAAATAAAGTGGGGGATCAGAACATTCCACTTGAAGGGAATTGATGGGCGACAACTGCATCGCTCCAGTTATTATTCGCAATGACTTCGATTGAATTTTGTCTAATTTACTGAGTGCATTTTTGGAGGCAGTACTAAAAAGTGGGCAGGCATAGTCGAGATGACTTCGAATAAGTGCATTGTAAAGCAACTTAATGCAGGTAGGGTGAGCACCCCACCAAACGCCAGTCAATGATCTGATGATATTTAAATTTTTTTCACATTTAGTAACTATATTGTGAATATGGGAAGACCATTTAAGTTTCCTATCAAATGTTACTCCCAAAAATTTTACTTCAGAGGCGTTGGGGATTGGAGAGTTTTTAAATAAAATTTGAACAGGAGGATTTTTATGACGGTTTGAGAAGGTGACACACTGACTCTTTTTAACTGAAAGTTCCAGACCATTTAAAGTGAGCCATGTGCAAAGGGCATCCATGGCTTCATTAAGATATTTGACGGCAAGTGGGATGATTTTGGATGATAAGTAGAAAGCTAAATCATCTGCGAACTCAATAACTTTTACTTGAGGGGGAATAGAGACATGCATATCGTACGTGTATATATTATACAGTATAGGGGATAATACATCGCCTTGGGGTAAACCTTTCCAAATTGATCTACTCTGAGGAGTAACATCTGGTAGTTCAATGAAAATTTTTCTATCAAGAAATAGGTTAATAATAGATTGGACAAACATGGGGGGAAGGCCAAGGCCTAAAAGTTTTTTTTTAAGAATTGGGATGGAAACATTGTCAAAGGCACCTTCTATGTCTATAAAGACTGCAAGACATACTTCATGGTTAGAAATGGATAAATTAATATCAGTGCTGATGATGGCAAGGTTATCTTGCGTAGATTTTTTTTTCCTAAATCCAAATTGAGATGGAGAGAGAAGCTGATTACTTTCGACAAAAAATTCTAACCGGTTTTTAATTAATTTTTCATAAATTTTACTGAGGGTGGATGAAAGAGCAATTGGCCTGTAGTTGGATCCAGAATTGGGTGATTTGTTTGATTTTAGGATTGGGATGATTATTTGAGAACTCCAGTCATCAGGCATTATGCCAGACTGAAAGATTTTATTTAAGATGCTTAGGAAGTGATTTAGAACATAATCATTACTATTTTTGATAATGCTATAAGGAATACCATCTCTGCCTGGAGATGAGTCTTTGACTGTTGATAAACAATTTTTTAATTCAATTAAAGTGAATGGAGAGTCTAGCCAATGATCAGACATAGGAGTGTTGTGGATGGGAGTTATTTCATCTAAGTTAGGTACAGAAGGGGGGGCAATTTTGTCCAAGAACTCATCTATCCATTTAGAATGAGACGCTCGAGGAGATGTTGAACTGAAGGAGGATCGAAATCTTCGAATCATAGACCAAACTTCCGAAATTGGAGTATTCGGAGATACTGAACTGCAGAAGTTGTACCACCCGGATCTTTTTTTTGACCTCAATACCTTTTTGGCATTGGCTTCGGCATTTTTGTATATAAGATAGTTCTCCATAGTCATATTGTGACGATACGAAAGAGATTTAGCTTTCCGAATTCTCACTACCTTAGAACATTCCTCATCCCACCAGGGAGTCGGAGGGAGTTTTTTAAGAGATTTGGTTTTACGGGGAGGATTTGATTTATGTATTGCAGTTATGAGCATCGATTTGAAGTTATCGTAGTCATCTTTGACAGATAATACATCGGAAGAGGGTAAATTTTGTATAAACTTATCCATATGCGAGTTAAATTCGTCCCATTTGGTGTGTTTTGTTTTAATCTTCGTCGAAATATGGGACTTGTCTGAATGGAAAGAAGTTTGATAAGTGATGGTGATCGGGAAATGATCACTGGAGCAAGGATCGGGGGACACCACTCACGAGGAGAGAGGTGCCAGATTTGTAGAGCATATGGAGAGATCCACTGCACTGGGGTTTGTGTTGGGGCGAGAGATTCTCGTAGGAGATCCGTCGTTCAAAAGGAAAAGGTTGGATTCATCTAAAAAATCCATAACATTTCGACCATCTCGATCAGAGAAAGCAGAACCCCAGATGGAGGAATGGGCATTAAAATCGCCCAATAAAAAGAATGGAGGGCTTAGTTGACGGACAATTTGTAACCAAGCTTGCTAATTGAAGTGAGATGATGGGGGAATATAGATAGAAACAAAGGATGTGTCCTTTATTTTAGCTGCAACCATTTGAAAGTCAGCATTGGGGGGTTTGATGTTATTTATTGGGGAAAACGGAAGGGATTTTTTTAATAAAAAGGGCAGCACCGCCGCCCGTACCTTCTAGGCGATCATCACGGAGACAGGAGTACCCTCCTATATTAAAGTGGGTGGATGGAGTAAACCATGTCTCCGAGACAGCAGCCACAGAAACAAGGATTGAATTTAATAGGTTAAGAAGGTTCGATTTGTTAGAAATAGCACTGCGGCTATTCCACTGAAGTATTCTGACATCTTGAAGTGCCATTTTGAATAAATGATTTTAACGTGGAAATAATAGAAGCAGCGTTGGACGGTAGATTAGTTTGAGAAGAAATTAGGTCAATTAGAAGCATAATAAGAGTTTGTATAAATGAAGAATTATCTTGCGAGAGTTGTTCAGAAAGCTTTTGATGGTTTGTTGAGGACGAATTATAGTTGTTTGCGCACCCATTTGAGGCATTTGAAAGAGGAGAACCATTGGGATTTAAGAGAAGTGAGTTGTGTTGTTGCCGATCGTATCCAGGAGCCGGTTTAGAGACAGGGTTTTTGTACATAAATTTAGTTGATCGAGAAGATGTTGAGGAGAAGGGGAGAGGGTTCGATGGAGAGTTACTGGATAAAACCTCGGCAAAAGATTTTTTGACAGGCGGGAATAGTTTAGAAGCCTGCAGAAAAGACAAGTTTTCAGAGGCCATGGAAATTTTTATATTTTTTTGGCGAGTTTGTTCAGGACAAGATGAGTGAATGGCGGAATGAGCGCCTGAGCGCCTGAGCAGTTAAAACATTTAGGTGAAGAGAGAGAAGAACATTGGTCAGCCGTGTGGTTTTCTCCACATTTGAAGCATCTGGGAGGGGATCTGCATGCAGCTTTGGTATGACCAAAACGGCAGCAATTGAAGCATTGGGTGGTGGGGTAAGTATAAATTTCAACTGGTAAGGAGTTGAAAAATAAATAGATATGGGAGGGAAGAGATTGTCCTTCGAATGTGATCACAACAGATTGGGAGGGCTTCCAGGAAACATTGCCCTCAGAGGTGTCCTTATAATTTAGCCTCCTGGCTTTTATGGGATTGCCGATATGTTGAGGGGTTGAAAGAGAAGACAGAATTTCTGGAATGGACAGATCGGTCGAGATACCCCTGACCAGGCCCATACGAGTGACATTGAAAGTTGGGATGTATGCCTTGAATTTAGAATTAGATGTAATAAAAATGTTTTAATAAAGTTGTTGGCGGCTGAACCTGAGAGGAATTCAACAGAGATTCGGAAGCGACCCTCGGCTTTTACACCTCCGGGCTTAATCGAAAGGTTCTTGTTGGTTGAAAGGAATTTACCAAATTCAAGAGGATGTATGGTTTTACCTTGCTCAGTTTTTTGCGCATAAACAATGTAGGGGCCACAGGAATGAGTAGAGTAAAAATTGGTTGGAGGAGGTTGATAAAGATCTGGTAGAGACTGAGAAGTAGAAGGAGAGTCATGCTTTACTGGGGAAGAGGGACTAAACTTCCTTTTTTTTGTGGACGTTAGAATGACAGATTCACTGTCAGAAATTACAATATTTTCACCATCTGGAGGGTCAGGGGGAGGATCTGGGGGCTTTTTAGGATGTCCAGGAGGGAAATCCTCCTCCATTGTTCACAAAATTACAAAAAAAAAAATATGTATGGAAAGTGACAGTAGTGAAAAAAGGTTATAAATATCTGGAAATCAGCGACGAAAAGTGACTCCTGGAAGATCAGAGGGGAGAAGAATCCTCAAGGAACAACACACTACACTTTATTGACCAGAAAACATAAAAAATATTAGTTAAAATAATAAAAAAGATTATTTTTTTAAGAGAGAAAACAAAACAACTGATGACAGTCAAATGTTCAAAATTCGAATCTGTTTTTTTTTTTATTGAAATTCAAATTTGCTTGGTTCTCGGCTGATTAATATTTGTTTATTTGCCTTTATATTAATATGTTTTGAATAATTTTAGCGTTTTAAAGCTTCTTCGTTGGCTAAATATAATTCCGTAGAGCAATAATCTAAATACGAAGTTTCATGTAAATAAGGAAACGAAAATCAAAGCAAGTAAAATAAAAATAAAAGTTATACCATCGTGAAATTTATTCAAATTACTGATTTGGAAAACAACAAAAAACTACACGTGTATTCGATACCCGTGTTATGAGAAGTGAAAAGAAGAGGGAAGAACTCTTTTCTTGGTTTCTCACTTACGCCCTGATGCCTGTTCCCAAGTTTCTTCCCCCTAGTTCTCATTCCCCAGTGTTCACTCCCCAATTCCCCTTAATTTTTTTAGACATTGAAATGAATTTATTTTCTGCATACAATACGGAAGACAAAATTTGTTTAAGACATAATTGCGTCATTTTGTTCTGTATCTTTATTATTACCAACGTTTTAAATAATTAAAAGATATTGAAATAATGACAGTTTGCATATACTTAGATGAGATTTTTTTATGTATGAGTGCTGTACAATAGTTCCAACTATTCCCATCTAGAGCCAGAAAAATTATGGTATCCCCAATTATTTGGGTATGTTGTGAGACTGAAGATAGCGGTGAGGGAAAATAGACGAAGAAGAAGAAGGTGGGGAAGTACCTGACTATTCATTGGCTAAAAGCATTTCAAGCAATGTTTAAATTTTGAATTGTGATCTTTCACCAGTGCGATACTGAGAGAATCTTGCACTCTGGAAAGTGCTGCAAGTACACTATATATTATGTTTAATAAATTTACTTCTACACGCCGGGACTAGCACACACGACCTGCGGATTTATAGCCGAAGATTGTAACCACTCAAACGTGATGTGAAAATAGTTATTTTTAATAATAAAAATACTTGTAAATAAAGCCGGTATCATGTTCGGAAGGCTGAAGTGCTGAGAATGAAAATAAATGTGTGGCATTATTGGACTAACTCACAACTGACTTTTCATGCATCTTCACATAATACTCTCCTGATATTCTGACTCTTTGAGAAGAATATGTGGACCCGTGAAAGAGGGTGAACAGTGGCGCATCCGGCACAATACAGAATTATATGATATATATAAGGCCCCTAGCATCTCAGCACACATGAGACTCCTCAGGCTGAGATGGGCTGGGCATGTACAGAGAATTCCGGATACACGCGTTCCAAAAAGAATTTTTACTGGAGACCCAGGTGGAAAGAGAAAAGTGGGAAGACCCAGACTGAGGTGGGAAGACGAGGTAAGAGGGGATGCATCACAGCTTCTCCAAGTACCAAATAGGAAGTCAGCCGCTGAGGATAGGAGGAGTTGGAGGCGACTGTTGCAGGAGGCCAAAGCTCGATATGGGCTCTAGCGCCATCGAAGAAGAAGAAGATTCTGACTCTTGATCTAGCTCGGCTTACATAAGTATTTGATTCGCATAACGTGCCATGTTTTTTTCTCTTCTTATTCCACTATTCACTTTGAATTTTGCATTACAAAAGGTTGTTGGTCTTCTTGTATTGATTTAGACTTTTTAAAGTAATGTGGTTACACAATCGGTTGAATCTTAAAAAAGGTTAAATTTTTATCTTACAAAATTAAACACTTTTCATACTTATTTCCTAAAATGAAACTAAAATAAATGTATGTCGGTTTTCCAGAGTGTTTTTTTTGCCAACATTGTATGGGCGTTTGTCCACCGACGCCGCCGCGCCCTCACCTAGAACGAGATAACGTTACCGAAGTAGGGATACATACATTATTATGGCCGGGTGTCTACCGCACGTCCGTCATCCAAGTGCCGTCATATCGACCGCCGAAATTGTGATAAGTTCGACATTATCGCTAGAACACGGCAAAAAATCGTGACGGGCCGGAATGCCGGCAAATCAAAACACGTCTAAATTTATCCACTGCATCCAATATTGCCAGCGCCGGCGCACGTTTTTTTTTGTTTTGTGTCGGTTATGCATCAAAATTACCCGTATGCTTTGAAACCATCGAGATACACGATGGCCGTCACGTCTTTCTAGTTACTAGGTGACGGCGACGTTGGACAAACGCCCTGAGTATCATTTTAATGCAAACACATTTTCAAATCAAAACAAAGATTTTTAATTATTTCTAACGCAGACTCAAAGTAAGACAAATACAGTCCACAGTGTATTTGTAGTATTTGTGAAGCTGGAAGTATTTACAAAAAAAATACTGTAGGATCACTGCCTGTCAAAATAAGATCAGAACTTTCTAATGAACACCGTCAGTAAACTTTAAAAAATACGGAATCATAGGTAAAATTTTTTAAAAAAAGTATACACATTTCAAATTAAGGAAGATACAGAAACACACCACCAAAATTATAATTTTTATTTCGAAATTTCCATCAGGAATAAAACATTTAATAAAATTTAAAAAAAAACTTTTTTCTTACACAACTTTTGTTCTTAACTAATTAACCATCAAATGGTTTCCCCTCAGAGGAACCCTACCCTACCCTACAGAACACACTTTACAGCTCGGTCTTTGCACATACTCCTTGATTCATTCGCATTCATAAATCGTCTCATACAAACCCTTCAGTTATTGTCACTCATTATAAACGGACGTAGAAGCATCGACAAAATATTTTCTTATATCACTGTAAAGAAAAATAGTTTTATGCTTCTCAATTCAACGAAAATATCTCAAATTCTTTCTAGAATTTATGCAAAAATTAATTATATAATAATATTCTCGTGTACGAGTATTGAGTGCAGATATTGAAAAGCACTACCCAATATACAGGATTGTCAATAAAAATTGCAGCGCTGAAGGATCTAATAGGGGATTTTCGAAAGACTCTAGGAGAATTCCCCGCATCAGATTTCCTCCTATTCCCGCACTCTTCTAGGAAGTGCATTTCCGTGTCTCAATCTCAAATACATTCTGCTGCAGCTTTGGACAAATTACTGTCACATTTCCGTTTAAATTCGAGAAATTCGAGATTTCACTTAAGTATTGCATATTTCGTCTTGGTATGAATGCTGAATTCCAGTAATGAAATTCTTGAATCATGATATTTGATGCATAGCTTGAAGATTTATGAACGGACAAAATACATTAAAGAATAGGTATAATTGAGCTCTCCCGGAAAAATGTTGTATCGAACAATATTTTTGTTCCGAGAAAAATGGAAAAAATAAATTAGATTAATATTACATAAAATTTAACATTTAAAATACAATTCTTAACAGTTTAAAATGAAGTCGAGAAGAAAGGCGTTTAAATTTGAGTTTATTACTAGAATTTATGCCAAATTAGTGGAAAAATGTTGTATATAAAAATTCCATACTCAACATGTTCGTGTAATAACACAAAATGTTTTTTTTTTACTCCGTACCTTACGGAAAGCAACATGCTTTTTATCATGAATTTACACATGTCATTGATGTATTTGACTTTAAACAGCAAAAAAAAAAAATATGAATATATGAAACCAGTTACGTTCGAGATATTGTCTCGAGATCAACTTACAACATTCAAACTGTTTCAACGGCTAAAAAGCAGCCTTAATAATATTTTTTTAAACACACTCTATTTTCCTGCATTCTTCAGCTTCTTGGTTATAAAATCTTTCTAGATGAAGCCATAAGATGTTCGTTTCTCGATTTATTCCCATGAATTAAACCATGCTCCGTAATTTTGATAAACGGCTTTATATAACGTTCTTCCACAAACCAAACTTTATAATCTGCCACAGGCTTAAAAAAATGTTTACACACACACCCCACCCACCTCCCAAATTGATTCTTAATTTGGAAGGCGGGTGTGGGTAGAGCCGCCCCGGTAACCATTTACTGGATAGCCAGCATCCCAGCCATAGTTAGCCCAGCACAGCCAGATTCGTTTGGCTACTTAGCAGAGGTGCTCGGGTTCATTGGTGAGGTTTATCTAAGTCTTGGCGCAAATGCGTTTGCCCACATAATGCATGGCGGGCCCGATCGGGATATACTGGTTGAGAGAGACCTATTCTAGAACTCTCCAGCCGGACTCTCTCGACCTTGAAAGCCATGGGAGGGATGGATCCATACGTCTGTCACTCTTGGATACATTGACCCCCAGATTCTTACCCACCCCTCATACATTTTTCCTTCTCAGAACTTCTTGGCCTTCCTTTCTTTAAAATGACCCAATCCCAAATCAATGGCAATCCCAAAGATGACATAGACCTTGAGAGATTTTTTTCCTCGGGGCTACCTGTGTGAGGCTGACGTAAAAAAAATCGTTGACCAATATATTCCAGAAAAGCTAGCCACAGATCACAGTAATTTTCTAAGTCGATGGTATCATGGCTGAAATGGAATTATGGCTAATATTATGGCTATGTTAATGTTATCGAAGGACAAAACAGCACATTAAAAGTACTAAGAATTTCGGTTGTGGCTCTGTGTGTTAACTCCGGTTCAATGAACTTCATGGCTTTTGCTTTGAATTATTGTATTATCATTTTCAAAAATGGAAGTGTTTGTTTGAGTATTTCAGACAAACACTCCTAGCGCTCTAACGCCGAACGTCCGGAAATAACGAATCCGGTCCCGCGCACTGCTACTCTCTATATCACGTGATAATAATGGAACACATATCGACGAAATATTAGGTATTAGTACGTAATAGCGCCTATAAGACACTCCGGGATTTTTCACGGGCCTGCGTTTAATTTATCAGAACCTTTTTGTCATTAAAATTCGTTGTTGGTGTTAATTGTTTTTTTACCGCTCAGACCTCAACCCTATTATGTTGGAAGGTCAAAATATTTCCGCTTCGCAATAAAATCTTAGTTAATGTAATATTTCTGAACACATCCGAAGACTAGAAACTGTTTTTTTATTGTAATTCGAAATAAACATAAAATATTTTAAATATAATTTTTTTTAATGCCGACATAAAAAATCTTTGGGGATGCTGTGTGAGGTTGCTAAGGAAAGGAAGGCAAGGAAGTTCTGGGAAGGAAAAGGGTACGAAGGGTAAAAAAACAAATTTATGAATTTTATAACGCAAATTTAATATAAAAATTATCCTCAACTAACTTTTTTGACGTTTCATGTAAAAATAATCAATGCAACGTTCTCAAAGTTTCATTTTTTTTCACAATGCAGTCGGAATACTTGGTTTCATAAAGGTGTACATAATAATTATATTTTGGTTAACTTTAAGATTTGAATAAAAATCGTGGTATTTTCTCTTTCTATCATCGTTTGAATAACATTTCTAACCATGATAGTAAGGGAGACACAACGATTTCTAAGTGACATATATGAGTTGTTCCGAACAAATTAGCCTGAGGGGTTAAAGCTACATTATTGGTTTTTATTTGGTTTTCTGACTTCTAATTAATCACTATGACGTTTGTTCGTGACATAATGGCCTTCAAGTTAGTAAAATAGTATCGACTCGGCATTTTACGGGGAAACGTAAAAGTGGCGTCAGGAAGTATTAGAAACAGAGCGCCTGGCGTTGTGAGTGGAGAGGGATAAACAAGGAACATAACTCACACACGGCTGGTGAGATGAAGTCGGCACAATTTCCTGTTTGGTTCACGTGCCAAGGGGACAAAGTCACTCTACCTGGCTACACCCGCTAGTATGCAGGGCCGGTGCGAAAAATAGAATGTTTTTTCGGCTGAAAAACTTACATCGTTCTGACTTAGTAGTTAGGTACCAGGTGCGGTCCGTCCGTACTTACTGTGGGTGCTCCACTTGCCTTCTTTTCTAAGTTTAAAATAAGTATAATAATTTATTATGTATTTATTCCGAATTAAAAGGCCTTGAATTTATTTTTTTCTAGCCGCAACCGCATTAGATACGGCAATAACGATACCATCACCTTCCCAATCACAGAGAAAAACACTTACACGGCACACAGAGCAGGTCTAAATACATATGTAATATGAATATGTTTACACTCTCAATGCTCGAACGTCGCGTAAACTCACCAATACCGGCAAAACAGTGGATGCTCCGTTCATTCCGCGTCCACGACGCAGGAACGAGTGTGATATTTTTGATATTCGCGCATGCGCTTTTAGTCAAGCCTGCCATGGTTGAAGTAAGGCCGAATACAGATTCCATAGGAGCATCCAACGTACTAAAAACTACTTTAATGCTTAAAGGCATAGTTCACAGAATAACTTATCCGAAGCAAGCGGACTTGGTACCATTAGAGATTTGTTTGCCTGACCACCTTTCGACAGTTATTTGTTGTCTTGAATAGCCGATTAGCCGGTTGATACATTGAATAGCTTTCGGAATACCTATTTAATTCATTTAATTAGGGAACTGTAATATTTAATGTGAAGCATAAACGTTTTGACAGACTATTATTGTCGATAATTGCGTCTTGTTCCAGTCCATAGAATTTTATATTGGATATATACTCCAGCATCCCTTATACAAAAAGTCACCGACTGCCACTGGTAGGTACCTAACAATTATTATTTTTTTTAAATCTGCTAGGTCATTACGCAATCGTATTCCGCAATCGCCGTGACGGAAGGACGTATTGTTTAATTATGTCGTGTAATTCATGTAATGTCATAATAAACAAGTGTCTCACGTTTATACAGAACAAGGCCGATACTCTCGATGAGATCGCCATCACGCATTTACGTATTTCTACCTTCTCGGAGGAAGACGTCAACGAGGCAAAACCATCCTATTTGATAAGCTTCCGGAGAAACGCACTCTGCGGAAAGGAGAAGGCAGGATTAGCAGAGATCTTCAGGACATCCTGAGGGCGTTGAAGGAGATAGACCCCCACAAACTGCCTATATTTGTCGCCAGACAGCTACACAAATTGCCTCCAGTCAACTTTGACAGTGTGGACGTATCTAAACTTCTAAAGCAGCTAAATTTCATGAAAACAGAAATAATTCTCATCAAAACTGAACTCAAAGATTCGTCGGTCACAAGAAATGATGATTTAAAACAAGAATTGGCTTCACTAAGAGAACAAATAACAAAAATGCATTCTCCATACACACAAAGTGACTTAGATGAGAACTGGCAACAAAATAGCGGCAAAAAAACGTAGGTAATTTACAAGTTAAAAGTAAAGTAATACCGACAGAAGCGTCCTATTTATCGACTGCATCTAAGAACGTATACAGTAATGGAACTACTACATACACGAAAACTACACAAGAATGCACAGAGCGAAGGAGCACTGATCGCCGTGAACACTGGAGGTTATCCACCACATACCCGCCCCGGTATAAGTAACTTATGGTTACTCCTTCAGGGCTCTCACAAGGAAGCTAATTTTTTTTTTATTTGAACGTCTCTACATTTAATTAAACAAAACTAGACCCCCAATGTCCCCGCATACGGTGTTAACGAGCAGTATGCAAGTGCTTTATATGTACAGGTTAGTATTAAATAATTAAATAAATATATACATTACCTCTTTCTTTGGGGAAAAGCAGAGGGGAGAAATAAAATTTTCAAGTGTAGGCGGTATGCCTACCCTGCCGGTTTATTGTACATAAAAAAAATAAAAAAAAAAAAAAAACATCACTCAATTTTCATGTGGTTGCTGATAGGGAGCGAGTGTGTCACAGATACACCCGGCAGTCCTGTTGAGAGGTGCATGTTTTCAGGAAAGCCAAGCTTGAGATTGGTTTCCGCGCCCCTAAGCCGACTTCCCGGTGATGCATTGACGACACGGCTATTTGGAAGTGGGTGACAGAACGCCCAAAGACTCTAGGAAGGACAGCGTCGGGTTATCGGAGGCAGGGCGGAGGGTCCCCTTACTCGCGCAAGACACCCTTACGACCCACACCTCTCCCCAGGGGAGGCGCGGATGATCCATGAGACAGCGCTCCGGTTCGGCTTCTCTCCAGTGTCCGCATGCAGGGACGGGGTCACAATCCACCCCAATAGTAGGGATATGGACGAGACACAAACGCTGGTTCAGCTTTCGTCTCTGAGACGTTACTATAGAATTTTTCCGCTGGAATGTTAACCGGGTACCCAATAAACAATTACAAAACCAATAAAAATCAAGTTCACAAAACAAAGAAAACTAATTTAAATATAATAAAAGAAACGGTAAGAAAGGAAACCATAAGTGGCTACTGTGGGTGCTCTCAGTACTATTATCAGATAACACAAAAGAGCGAAGTAATTAAGAATATTCCATTTTAGTGATAACTTATTTTATGGATGCATACAGTACTTGCGAGTGGTTTCTTAAAAGAAAAATAAGTAAAAAATAAAAATAAATAAAAATGGAAAAGAAATTGTTCCCATACTAGCGAGTGGTTGCAGTACGAACTTGTAAGCGGTTCCTGATTACTGGCGCAATTCCTAAGCCCCAGGTTAGTGTAGCAGTAAACACATTGAAGTGGTTTCACTATCACAAAATGGTTAGGTCAATCCTACAGTAAAGGAAAGAAGTATAGTATTGCATATCGCACCCGGGGCCGACCCATGAATTGTCAAGAAGATAACCACTGGAATAGTGGTTATCGACAATAATAGTCTGTCAAAACGTTTATGCTTCGCCGTGAACAACCGATTTTGAACTTTGAACCTAGGCCCGAAAACACAGCAAATAAACAGGGAACGCGCGATCACGGCCCGCGGTCCCAACCCCGGCCATCCGCGACTGACGAAAATAGATTCACATTAGTAACGCGGAAATTCAACCGAAATTTGAGAGGGAAGGCAACGTCAACAACATTAAAATCAGCTGACATACTCACAACGGTATACATTTCTAGGTTTACGGTGGAAACTACAGAGGAAAACATCAATGCTTACCTAGTAGAAAAGGGTCTAGAATGTACCAAGATTGAAAAAATCAAGCCTTTTCGACCTACGCCACTTAACACCCTTAAACTCACTGTTAAAGCGAGCGAGATAAAGAAATTCCTGGCAGAAGAACTTTGGCCGGAGGGAATTGCATTCCGAAAATTTATAGAACTGCCCATACCTACCAAACATCAAAATGACAAGCAATAACTTAAAAATTATACCCGTGAACTGCAGATCGGTTCGCAGCTCTGAAAAATTTATTCATGATCTCTGCGAATTACATGATATTATAGTAGTCCAAGAAACTTGGTTACTCCCTACAGATATCGACTTTCTATCTCATATTCACCCGGATTTCAACAGCTTGGGAACTTTTGCCGTGAATATCGCCGACGGGCCACTACTTGGAAGACCTCATGGTGGAGTGGGGATAATTTATAGACAAAATCTTAAGATTATCGCAATCCCGATGAATAATTGTTGGATGGCCGGAATCGAGGTTAATTTGATTACTGAAACCTTAAGCATTTTTACAATTTACATGCCGACTTATTCAACTGACAACTTTGAGGAGTATTCTAACTGCCTTGCTTCCTTACAAGCAATAATTGACGATATAGATTACATTAATACAATTATAATCGGAGACTTTAACGCCAATCCCGATTCACTCTTTGGAATGGAGCTAATATCTTTTTGTCGAGAATTTGAATATATATGTGCTGATATCGAAATTTTACCTGCGGATTCTTATACATATATCAGTGACGCACACAGCACCACCAGGTGGTTAGACCATTGTCTAGTTACGAAAAATATTCTGAAGCAAATTGTCGATATAAAAATACACTACGATATAGATTGGACAGATCACCGTCCTCTCGAGTTGATCTTAGAAACGGAAGGAATAGCAAAATCGGAAGGGTTTAATTCTGTATCGAGAGATCCAGCATTATGGAATCCGAATAATATACGGGATATCGGACAATATGACTCATGTTCGCAAATCCATCTCGTCAAAATCAAGTCCCAAAACACAATTCCTGAAGACGGTGGCAACCCTGCACGCACAAAAATAAAATACCTCTACGGGAGTATAGTAGACGTCCTTCGAAGCAGTGCCATTTCTATATTTACCAAGTGTATTACCCAAAAACATAAGGAAGTATGTGGGTGGAATGAATATGTAGCGAATAAATACAATGAATCCAGACAAGCGATGTACACATGGATAATGAATGGGAGACCGCCCGATGGTCCTGTCACAGAGGATAGAAGGGCAAAGCATGATGCCTTCAAAACAGCACTTAAACAATGCCAAAAGATCTTGACTCAACGTCAGATGGATAAAATAGCAAGGGACTTAGACAATCGGGACTTCAAAAAAATTTGGAACAAGTCTAATAAACTGTTGAACATGCGCAGCAAAATCTCGTGCAATATAAACGGAGAGTCGAATCCGGAAGTAATTGCAAACACCTTTAAAGAATACTTCGCAACTACCACGCCGACTATTGACTCAAACGAAACGCATTTGACTGCATATGATGAAATTGATCCCATCGTCACAACAAACATGATAAAATCGGCCATTAGTAATATGAAATCTGGAAAGTCTGCCGGGCATGACGGATTAAGCACCGAACACTTCAAACATGCAGGGGCAGCGATTATGGAACTACTGGCAACACTGTTCACCGACATCCTAAAGAGTGGCTATCTACCTAAAGACTTGACAAAAACAATTGTTATAACGATAATAAAATCTAAACTGACAGACTTAACTCTACAGGAAAACTATAGACCGATCTCCATCGCCACGGCTATCGCTCGAATATTTGAACGTGTTCTCTTGGAACAAGTCGGATCCCACATAAAAACGAATGATAACCAGATGGGCTTCAAGAGAGAGTGCTCTACGGACTCGGCTATGTTTGCGTAAAACGGACGTTGGAATACTATAGGAAGAAGAAAACATCAACTTATGCATGCTTTTTGGATCTTAGTAAGGCTTTTGACCGAGTTTCCCACCCCTTATTGTGGAAAATACTAAAGAAAAGAGGTATACCTTGGAAAGTGGTAAAAATTCTCGAAATTTGTCACCGTCAACAGGAAAACCTTGTAAAGTGGAAAGATGGATTTTCAGAACCTTATTTCCTAAAGAGTGGCGTCAGACAGGGAGGATGCATGTCCCCGATATTTTTCAACCTGTACATGGACGAACTCACCGACTGATTAAACAATGCAAGGGTAGGTTGCCAAATCGGAGGACAGTGTCTGAACAACATCAGTTATGCGGATGACATGGTCTTGATGGCACCATCTATAAGGGGCCTACGTATTCTTCTGAAGATCTGCGAAGAGTTTGCTGAAGAAACAAACATGCTATATAAACTTTTCGTCAAAATAAAATCTTGGATGTCGAAAGCTTTCTGGGCTACTAGTGGCCTACCGCAAGGCAGTCACCTTGGCCCGGTTTTGTTCCTCATTTTCATCAATGATATAACCAATTGCTTCAATGATGTCGAGGTATTGCTCTTTGCTGATGACATCAAGCTATACAAGAAAATAACTGATTTAAATCATTGCCAAATACTACAGTCAAATATTAGTAAGTTTAAAGATTGGTGCATTCAAAATAATTTATTTTTAAATGTAGAAAAGTGTAAAACCTTGACATTCTTCAGAAATAAAAATCTTGTTTTATTCGAATATTCCATCAATAACACAGCTTTAGAAAGAGTCCCGGAAATGAGGGATCTTGGAATCATTTTGGATGAAAAACTAAGTTTCGCCAATCATATCCACCAAATTATGAACAAAGGTATGAAATCACTAGGCTTCGTTTTAAGAACAACTAAAAACTTTAATTCCATAGAAGCCATTAAACTATTATATGTATCTCTAGTTAGAAGCCAAATTGAGTATAACTCGGTAGTTTGGTCTCCATCTTACAAAATTCACGTTAATAATATTGAGCGAATACAAAAAAAATTTCTGCGTTTTATAAATTTTAAATTGAATATCCCACTAGAAGACTTAAAATATAATCTATTACTAAATATTCTAAAAATACACACACTAGAAGACAGACGTAAAATAAACGACTTGACATTTTTATTCAAAATACTTAACTCTAAATTCGACTGTTGCGAACTCCTACAACTCATAAACTTACGAATACCGACAGTAACCACACGACAAAATACCCTATTCTACTGCAGCATTCATAAGCGGAATTACATTGCCCACTCTCCGATACAAAGATTTCACACTATGGGAAATCAGTACTTAAGTGATGTTGACATATTCAACATCAACTTGGCGAATTTTGTGGATTTTGTAAAAAACTTATTCCATAACTATTCCTAAACATATATGTATTTTTGTAAACTTATCAAATCACTGTATTTTTGTATTTTTGTGACTTGTGTGCATTTTTATTTAATTTTATTCTTATCATTTCTCTATCTGTTTAAAAATCATCTGTCATCTGTCTATGTGTTTAAAAATCATCTGTCATAAACAAATTGTACTACTGTAAAAGCCCTCTGGGCGTTGAATAAATAAATAAATAAATAAATAAATAAATAACCCCACTAAAACGGCTCTACTGGTCATAAGACATGGACAAGGACCAAATAATATTCCTCCAGCTACCCTGAACGGTGTGAACCTGCAGTTGACTGAAGTAACTAAATACCTTGGACACATAATCACCAGTAATCTGATGGACGATGATGACATCGATAGGCAAAGAAGAGCTATCAGCGTAAAAGCAAACATGCTCAGCAGAAGATTCCGCCTTTGCAGTACAGCTGTAAAAAGGACGCTATTCCTTTGCTTCTATGCAACGCTGTACACGTGCGAACTCTGGGCAAACTACAAGAAGAGTAGTATAGAAAGACTTCGGGTTCAGTACAACAACGCCTTCCGCATAATATTTGGTCTCCCCAGATATTGCAGCGCTTCCCGGATGTTCACGGAGGGGCGAGTTCCCGGCTATGCAGCCCTTATTAGATCCAGGGTGGCAGGAATGAGGGAAAGGATAAGCAGCTCTGGAAATATCCTCGTCATGGAAGTCCGCCTCAGTCCATCATCCAGCATTGATGCACACTGGAGAAAAATAGTGGCTCCTAATGTGGTCACGGAATCCTAAAAGCTAATTATTATGATTTTATTTTGTTATTACCTTTGTTTCATGTACAATCATATTCACCTGCTCCTCTTTTTAAAATATTTTGTGTTTGTATTATAACCCTTATGGAATGTGTCGGATTGCACTATTCTCCCCATATACCGGAATAAACGTTTATTAATATTATTATTATTATTATTATTACTATTATGGATTTTTTTAATAATGCCTATTGAGCCAGAGAAAGAAGGCGGACAGACGCCCGAAACGTGGTGATTGAGAAAAATAATCTTGATTCCATGGACAGCTAGGCATCCACAACATGCTTTCAGACGGCCGCCGTGGTTGAGGAGTAAGGCTCTTGACTCACAATCCTAGGGTCGCGGTGTCGAATCCCAGGCTGCGCAAATAAATTTAATTTGATTAATTTGTATTATTTCACAATTATTTCATTTCAAATAATATATAGTATTTTTGCGGCACGTTCCAGAGTGAAAGATACTCTCAGTACCACACTGGTGTAAGACCACCATTCAGAATTGAAACGTTGCGTGAAATGGCTTTAGCCGTGTTTGGTGACCAGATCTGAAAATCCAGGTACTTCCCCCACCTTCCTCCTTCCCATCTCTTTCCCCTCCCCACTCTACTTCAGTCTCACAACATACCCCGATTGGGAATGCCATATTCTCACTGTCTCCAGACGGGAGCAGCTGGGACTCTCGTGATATGTTCACAAACTCTCTGCCTATAAACTTTTAACATCAATTTAAGATAATATGGACTTAAATTTTGCTCGCTAAACTACAGAGCATTGTCCACCATTAGGAACTGACATAAGAAGAATATTGCATTTGGAAGGCGAAACAGTTGTCAAGCGTAATAATGATAACGTAGCAGAACTTTTTTTATAAATAAATCTTGGAAAAAGCATTACAAACAAAACCGTTCTGTTGTTCCATTAGGCGATCCTGAGATTCTTTCCTTATACATAAACTTAACATCTTGGCCGAGCAACCCGACCGAGCATTATGAAAAATCCTTTTCCACCGAATAATATCCAGGTCTCCCCTGTTCAGAGAGAATGCTCGCATACGAGACACAGACATTAGCAATCTATTTCCCATTCGAAATAGGAATGCGACAAGCTTCCATTTTCCGGCCATAGAGTGACTTAAAAACAAATATCCGCTACCGGGAAGAGCGAGACGGAAGTCTCGTTAAAATAAAAAAGTGCACCAAGAAATTCAGTGAAAAATATGATGGCTTAGGAAAAGAAATTTATATCTATACATGCATATATATCGACGGTCTCGAAGAACAATGCCGGATCTGCTTAAAATTGAAAATCGTGTTGGCTTATTTATTGGTTTATTTTGTTAATTTAGAAGTGAGTATTATCGGAATTTTGAATGAAATGAAATGCAAAATATCTAAACCACACTTCATTTCTTGATCTCAAAAACAGTGAAAATGCAGAAATGAAACATTAAACAGCTCTACTGCAAAACTACAATATATTTTTTAATTCTTGCTAATTATGTCTTATGATTTGGTAATTTCAAACCGATCCGGTGGGAACAACCTTACTGTTACCGAAAAACCGAGGTACATATGACGTCATGCGTACGATTTCAGATATCGGCGGGATTTTCGACACGTTTTGAAAATTACTTTTTTCTATGATATTTATTTTATTTTTATATACTAGTAATGCAAGTTGGAAGGCATTCATTAATAGGTACAATGAATTCTAAAAAGCTGGATTAGTTTTTTAATAAGTTTTTTTCATAGATACACGTTTTCAGAAATTTGTTATTTTTTATGTCAATAACGCACACGAATCCCAACTGCTCCTTCCTGAAGCTAGTGTGACTATTAGATCCCTAGTGGGGTATGTTATAAAAATCGAGGTAGTGGAGAGGAAAATGAGGTACGATAGAGGAAAGTAGGATATTACCAGGCTACTCAGACCTGGTTACCAATCACGGTTAAAGCTATTTCGAGCAACATTCCTTATGGCGGTGTTTCACCAGGTCCATACTGAAAGAATCTATCACTCTAGAACATGCCGCAAATATTAAATATATTATTTTACATGAAATAACGCATATTCGTTAAACTAAACGTATTTTCAATCCGTGATTCGCACCAGCAGCGACCTCTAGACCCATAGTCGATATCTTAATCACTTACTACAAAAGCCTCTGACTACCGAGAATTCTGATATGGTGATCAACACAAATTATTTCAAAACCATTTTCTACTTATAAATAGCTACAACTAATTAAATATACGTTATTCCACGGATATAAATAACTACAAATTGATAGTACGTATATTAAAACAGTTTAAATATATTCCACTAAATTTTCCTGAAATAAACCGATTTCAGCCTATTAAAGCCTTCTCAAGACCGGTACAATTATTTATTAAACTAAATACAAAACAATTTGGGGGGAGAGGTGTAAACAGGGGTGGTAGATATACATTCATTTTATTCAAATTATGTGGACTTTTTCATCTACGCTGCTAAGTAATATTTCACGACTGAATTTTCAGTTATTTGGTTTTATACCAGTAGGCATAATTACTTCGGTTTTATAGATCACTTTAATATTTATTTAGGAAATACCTTACATGATTCCCCAATTCCAAGAAATATTACTGTAAATTGTATTCATTTTCGATTTATCTAATCTCCTATATACCTATAACATATAAATAACTGTAAATTACCTGTAGGTAGGTAAACACATCCACCTCCAAGACCCGGACAAACCTCATCCCATGTATCGGGGCACCCCTGCTAAATCATCAAACGTATCAAACCACTTGGAGTGACCTACAGCAGGGGTGTTGGCTATCCAATAAATGGTTCCAATTTCCCAAATTGAAATACGACTACCCAGGTATACCATATAAATAACTACAAATTACCTGTGGCAACTAACCTACTGATATCTACTTATAAATGACTTAAAATATTACAAATACAATTGATTGTTGTCCTATCTATGACCGGAACTAAATATTTGATTATGTAACAAATGTGAACATACAATATTATGAGGCAAACAAAACTACATTAATTTTAGATAACACATACATTGCTCCCTCCTATGTTGACGACTTTTGTGTATACCCACGTGTTATTATTTGAACATTTAAGGCTTATACTCGTACAAGCAATCGATCTTCTGTGCTGGGACTGCGAGCACGCAATACCATCGTTACCTATGTTGTTTTCCATCACCGCTTGCATTATTCTGTAAGTGGAAGGCTTAGTCATGTGTCTTTACCTTTCCAAAAGAACATTAGGGAACCCCTAAAATTTGTACAAGAAAGGTAGGTAGCAGTTTGTTACTCGTAAATTTCTCAGTAAAGTATAAGGGACATGCCACCGAACTTGATAAATTTGGTAATATCGAGGAAGTAAAAATTTAAGGGTAAAGGATATTAAAGTATAAGACTATAAGGGCCAGTGATGATGTGGTGTCGAGCAAAAATACCTTTTGGGATTTATTTACACATGCTTGACTTGGGGTGTAAGCTCCTTCCCCTCCCCACTACCTTCAGCCTCACAACGTACCCCAATCGGGGATGCCAAAGTCCCACTGGCTCCAGATGGGAGCAGTTGGGACTCTTGTGCGGTATTCATGTAAAAAAGAAGAAAAAAAAGCTGGCGAACGGGTGACGAGGGCGTTACGAAAAGCGAGGCGAACGCTTCGCATATTACTGTAGGAGCATGAGAGAGCAGTCCGCGCGCACATTTTCTCTCTCTCTCTTCCTATCATATAGATGGAGCAGAAGTTTTACTTCAGTTGTGTGGTCTAAAGCACACTCGTTTTTTTGTGTGAGTACCGCACAGAAGTCCCAACTGCTCCCATCTGGAGCCAGTGAGACTATGCCATTTCCAAATTGGGGTATGTTGTGAGGATGAGAGTAGTGGGGAAGGGAAGGAGATGGGGAGATGAAGGTGGAAAGTACCTGGATATTCAGATCTGGTGACCAAATACGGCTAAAGCTATTTCAAGCAATGTTTCAATTCTGAATAGTGGTCGATACTGAGAGTATCTTTCACTCTGGAACGTGCCGCAAATATACTATATCTTGGTTTAATTTAAATTATTTGTAAAATAACACAAATTAAAAAAAAAATGTGCACGCTGAGATTTGAACCGGGACCTTGGGATCGCTAGTCGAGAGCCTTATCCCTCGACCACGGAGGCCATCAAATCTCGGAATCAGAATAAGAGAAGAACATGTATGTGACGATGTAAGAATGTGAATGAAGCAAGGAGTGTGTGCCAAGACCGAGTTTTCTGGCAGACCATCCACTCTGCTTACTACCGCGGAGAAACGGCTTTTTGATTAATTAGTTACTGTAATGAGGAGGCAACACTATTAGAAAATCTTTAATAAACATTAACATATTTTAAATTTTCAACTCAAAGCTTTTTTTGATCCGTATATAAACCAACCCCGAAATCGAATAGCTGCGCGGCCTTTTTTATGCAAAACTTTTTTTTGGATTTGTGGTCACAATATCATACAAACTCTTTTTAATCAGAAGATGTAGCAAATATGTTCGAATGAAACCTATTTTTTTTATTTGAGTTCTAAATTATAAAAAAATAAGCCATTAAATAAATACATTTTTCATGGGTTTAGAAGCAAAATTAGGCAATTATTTGCGACTTAATGATTTTATAAAAATAAATTTGCCTTTCTTACTATGTAAAAATGATTTAAATTATAAAATAAAGAATAATTTTAAAAAAATATATGGTAGGCATTAAAATTAAAAACAGCCGATTTACGTTTCAACGTTGGTATTGGTAGGTATATCCATATTATAAATGTGAAAATGCATGCGTTTGTGTTTTACGCTTTCACGCCTAAACCACTAAACCGATTTTAAAAATTATTTCCTCAATAGAAAACTACATTATTAGATGTGTGTATTTCATATATTTTAGCGGAGGGAGGAACGGCAGGGGGAAGATGGGGTTCGCGGAAAGGGAAGAGACGAGGGAGGTGGATGGCGAGGAAAGTGGTAGGGAACGGGGACGCACGGGAAAAGACATGCAGATAGAATCAATTTATTTCTTTGAATGGTATTGCAACGTATGCCGGGTACCAGCCCATATAAAATATAATATAGAATCGTATATATAAAAATTTTTTTAACTCACGAAAAATGCCAAAATTGCCTCATGAAAAATCAATTTCTTTGATACCCTGTATTTTATAATTTAAAAAATAAAGTAGCTTACATCCATATTAGATATAATTTTCTATACCTTTTAATAAAATAAAATAAATTATAATTCAGTTTGGTTGAAAATTTCGACCTCAAATTCAAAATTAAATTGGAAAATTGTTTGCACAGTTTTTGGGATCTACTAATTTAGCAAAGTAAATTCTCTACCGTAAGGATGTCATCTCAAAACCCGTAAGGAGCTTGTAACTTTCCACTAGATATTTTTTGCGTGGAAAGAATAACTGATGCTCCTTCCTCATAGTGTATTTATTGTAAGTAACTTCAAAGTCCAAGTTTAATTATTACGAAATTCCACAGAGAAATAACTCAAGTGTCTAGGGTATCGCCGGCTTTTTACTTTTCTTCCAACTTCGCGAAAGAATACTTCAGACAAGACGAATGCTTCTTTGCTTTCAAAAGACCTGATCCACTAACTTCAAGATGTTTACGAACAATTCTCGGAAGTTAAACGAAAGGACACTGTTAAATTGTTTTATTTTTTTAATTTCCTCGAACAAGTTTGACATTTTTTCTCGGGGGGTTTGTCAAAAATGACATTTGTTGTGTTTTGTTTGGGGATACTTCTGTCTGGTCTTGTAAACCATAGCAGAAGAAAGTTATTTTCCACTGCGCATTGCCCTCAAGCTTTTCTTGTTTACTATAAAATTTACGTTCGAGAAAACACTTATTTTACACCGTAAAAATATTTCCTCAGCGTCAAGGTACAGTCGAGGAACTTCACATTAACATTTAAAGCAATATGTTTTTTTTTTAGTTAAATTTTACCGGACATTTATTTCAATTAAAAAAAGTTTCTTTTTTTCATTATTTGTTTTTGGGGTGTTATGCCGTGTTGCGCTACCTCCTTCTTTAGCCAACGTTTTGGAAAACTTTACAGTGTCCATCATCAGGACAGACGGCATCACACATCTGCCCTAATGATGGACACTGGCTTAAGAAGGTTGGCTAAAGAAGGAGGCATAACACCCCAAAAACAAATAACGAAAATACTTTTGGCCGTGAACATGTAAAAACGTATCTGATTAAATTATTTATTTGTTATCAACAATCTTGTAACAATTGCATTTAAATTATTGATACTAAATTTGTTTTGGGTCGACATGGCTTGGATTACCCCAGAATGGAAAAATTGTGGTTCATCTAATAGGAAAAGGAAGAAATGTTTTGTTTTTCATTCGGGAGGCGGGTACCGCCGCCGCCCAGGGAACAGGGCGTAGATCACTCCAAGGTTCGGTGACTTGGCAGGGGTGCCGGATTCAAAGGGATGAGGCCGGTTGAGGGAGATCATTTGACTCAACACAACGAGACCACGATCGCAGTAAGACGAATGGATTTGTACGTCACTCCTAGTCCTAGACGCACTGACTCCCAGATTCCTACCCAACCCTCCTTTAAATAAATACACCGCTTCCCCGAAAATGATACAGGCAAATCCAAAAAATAATTGGCCCGCCAAAATAAGCAACCAATCACTGCAGTAGGTAATATCCCACAATTAAACAAAAATTAAGTACTTACCGCAACAATTTACAATTGTTGACTTTAAAAAAGAGATCAAAGTGATTCGTATGTGAACGTAAATGATGATATGATAATATGATATGATGATAATGATAATAATGATTTATTGTCTTCTTTTCTTTACAAACATCCAAAGATAATGAGTTAATTGAATGGCCTGTTTTTATTTACAGAATGGTGATCATTATATAGTATGTTAACAGTAGCTATTTAAGCCCTCTCTGACATAATCTATAGATGAAAGACCCACCAGCATTTTATCCTTTCGATCAGCATCAATTTAGCACTATTAAATTATGTCCGATATACTACCACATAAAATAAATTAAAAGCAATATGTAACATGAATCATAAAAAAACAAACACACATAAATAACAAAATTGATGTTCTACCATGAATGTTATTCACTTCTCGTCTCGTCATCAAATAGACAGCAGTAATTACGCTATATAGGGCCCCAAACGAGCCATCATTTCAATCTACTTAATTAATGCTATAACTGTTACAATAACTGCTATAATTATTGCGTCATCAAAACTGTAGCATAATTATCACGCTGTCAAAAGTGTAAACATGTTTTGCTTGATATGTCGGGCACATCCGCGTGTGACCTTCACCCCCCAAACATCAATAAGGTTCCGTGGCAAACATCAATATCAAGAAATCGGTACAAGCAAACCGCTGCGACACAGCTCTTACCGACTCGGTTACTTTATCATTACCTATCTACCTACCAGTTTACTCGCTTACAATTAATTCGCTTACTTAACACCGGGCTTAATGATCGGATCAGTGCCAGTATTAATCATGCTCATTATCCTACTAACACGGCGAAGACGTGTTTTAGTTAGAACATTGAATTTAAAAGGAAATTAACACTAAACTCACGTTTTAACAGAATTAAAAAAGAAACGTTATTATTTTAACGTCGACAAATTACTAAATTAGTTAGTAAAGTTACTGTCCTCAAGATTTACGAATTGCAAATCTGGTACCAGTACCAGACTCGTTATTCAAGGTTCGTAGAAAATGCGTTTAACGAGGTCAAGTCATCGAGGGGGTAGAGCAGTGATTGGCTAAAAATCGTGACGTAGGTCGCAGTTCATGTTCCACTGGGAGATTTAAATTATAACTGCAATACAAACGGCAGTATTTTACTTCAAGCTTTGTCACGCGTTCGAAATTTCGAAAGCCGCCCGACAATATTTTTTTCCAAAAAAGGCCCGTATGAGCTAACCTTGTTAAAATCATTTTCTATGAACCTTGACCGTGATTGTAGAATTTGTAGTAGGTACTTATAACTTAGTTAGAAATAATGGCAGTACTCGTATTTATCAGGTGTGCTGAAACTGTTAACTGATATAATTTACACTTCAATTTTTAAAATTGAAAGTTCACCGAACTTGAATAATTTCACGCAATACGAAGTAATACAATTTAAAAAATTTGGCTTAAACATTAATTGCTATTTTTTTTAATTCTTATAACTCCATTAATTTTTTTAAATTTAATTTAGTTATGTTATTATCAAATTCTGCAAGTGTTTTAGTCTTTACATTTTTGCAACAGCTGTTATCGGCTTACTATACTTTTTCCAAACTATTAAAAACATTATTAAATTTAATAAAAAAAATTTATAACATACATTTATTTTGCTTTCACCCATTAAAGGTGATCTTGGTCATTTCTTAAAATTAGGTATATATTTTTAGAATTAGTTATATTTTCAATCACTCAAAATATTTATCACTTTTTATTAATTAATCAGAAGAATTTAAATTAAGAAGAAAGAATAGCAAAATTTTAGAATAGGACCCTAGTTCAAAAGAAGAGTTTTTTCCAAAATAGTTTTTTTTAACAAAACTATGAATACATGGAATACACTAGAATATCAACTAATACAGCAAACGAGAGTAGACAAATTTACAAATAATTATAAAAGATTGTCTTAAAATAAACAGAACAGAGCTAGTGATAAAAGAAGGTAATTGAAGAATTATTAAAATATGAGCCTATATTAATTGCTTTGTATCTCGATATATGACCCAATATACCTTGGTTCTGAACCAGAATAACAATCGTAATCGAAGAAAGCAATTTTATTTTCTGGCTTGTCATAATTACAATAATAAGCACAAAGTTCTTAGATACAACCTTATTTTAAAATGAAGTGGTTCCAAAAAAATGTAAGTGTTTTAAATTAGATTTACAATCACTCACAGACATATCCATAACTGATGTAAGTAAGTTTGATTAAAAATGGTAAACATCCCACGAAATTCGGTGTTTAAAAAATTTAATTCAATTTAATTTAAAGCTTAATTTCAATATTTTTCCCATTACACGTAGTTTTCTTTTTTAACTTCAAGTCTTTGCTGGTTCAATAATATGCACCAATCTTAGATTAAGAACAAATCATCCCTGTAGGTAGGTAGGTACTAGAAAAAAAGTATTAGTTTTCTTTTTTCCTCAATATCTACTGACGAATACTGTTACTTTCTTATTACATTAAAAAATTTCTAATTCGTTTTGTAATGGTTTTGTAGGCTTGCATTTTACATTTTCCTTCTACTTTAGATACTTACTAGCTAATAATGCGTTCATTAAAACAACAGTTTTTATATACAAATGTTGACAAATATCCATAACTTACGTAATACAAAGCGCGTTAGGATCATATTTGTATAGAGTATATGCGTTAAAGGGTTAAAATTTGATTGTCTGGATTTTTTTGGTCCAATATCTGTAAAAATAGCAAAAGAAATTTAATAATTGTGGTTTGAATATAGCTTTTAGAACCGATAATAATATAGGAAAAAAGCCTTAAAAACTCAAAAAGTAGAAATCCGAAACTTAAAAACAAGCGAATTATATTAATTAAAATGTGACCACGTTAACTGCAACGCTACTTATATCGGACAGACGGGAAAAGCTTTGTTTAAATAATAAACGCACTTTTAAAAATTCGCAGAACATCCCTTAGTGAATAATCACGTTCCTCTTGACAACAGTGATCCTAAATCCTTACACGTAGAAAGAAAGGGTTTTAGATTAAATTTACATCAAGTCAAACGAGTGATCCTAATGTATTACATTTAGCAATTATTTTTTGCAACCCTTACTTACTTTTGTATAATAAATTGTTAATATTTCATGTGATAAATGAATCTGATATTTTTAACTTAGCGTCTGTACGGTTGAAATTTAAGAACCCGACTTCGTGTTCATCTCTAACGCCGCGCCTTATTCAAAACATTTTTGTAGGTGAATTTTGTAACAAAGCCACTGCTGCGTGAACAAAAAAATTTAGAAAATAAATATTTAATTTAAGATTAATGGAATCTTTAAAAGATAACAATGGCTTATCCCAAAGGTATTAGGCTGTCTCACGTTACTTTAACTAAAAGCGCGTGGGTGTATATGTTCAAAGGTATGTGCATATAAATATAGAAATCGAGATGTTCTTCTAAAATAACTCTCATTATATTATAATAAACCTCCGTATCTAAAAGCACTAATGATCTCTTAGCATGTTTGCAGCGTACAATAATTAAACTTATCCCTATAATTTTAATTATAAATTATTCATACTGGAAACAACGTGAATTAATTAAATCTGTAAGATCAGTGTCGATGAATCCCGCCAGACATATTATTAATGTTCGAATTAGGCGTTAATCCGGAAATAGCTGTACAGTAAAACAAGTGAAGCGGAACATCGACCGGAAGAAGGGGAAAGTTTGGACGTTTATTGAATTGTTATTTCATCAAGCTTTATTATTTCCTTGTGGTCAAATAGCCATTTGGTGCTCTAATTATTAATGTACGCGTTGACAGAGCTAATTAATATAGATAAAGTAATTGTGTTATTCATAGGGCTGTCTGTTTCAATAGAAAGCTAAATTTTAAACTAAATTAAAATTTTAACCTTCAGTTAAAGTAACAAGGTTATATCTGTTTGTTAAAAATTGTTATTAAAAGAACTTTTACTAAAGTAATAATTGTTAGTGTGGCCAGTCAAAAATTAGAATATAAATACGAAACTACGTGAAAAAACGCACCGCATTATTTTTGGTGCGACCACACAATAAATTAAATTTGAAAGCCAGATCAACTGTCGAAATATTTGGATGCATTTTTTTTCCGTCGTTCTAGGATCTGACAGCTTTGTTCCTATAAAAATATGTATATGAATGTTTAAATGATGACTTATCATCATCATCATCAATCAGTATTGATACCCTAGGATCTGTGTGTGGTTGAATTTCAGAACCCAGCCATAAGTGCATATCGACGCCACGCTTAACGACCGCGCCTCAAATAACATCTGTGTACGTGGAGTTTCACACAAAGCTACCATTGTAGTTCGATTTCTAATTCAAGAATTCGTCACAAGATGACGCTACTTTCGTCGGCAAAACGCAAAGGGAAGTTCCATTCCTAGGTTCTACGAATTTCGGAAGATTGACAGTAATTCTCAGTTGTATAAAGCGGCTGCATATTACATATGACGTCATAGTTATATATCTATAGCTTTACTTTTTCGCGGTGACTTGCCATCACTGGTTGACAAGCTGACACTGTTGACAGTGGATACACGGGCTAATATTGGAATCAGTTTCTATTGAATTTACAAAATGATCACCAACACTAACTTGGCGAAGGCGAAACAAAAGCCGCCCGCAGGGCCTAGCAGTAAAAACCTGGCGAAGCTGGTTTTTAACTGCTAGTTATATTATTATCATACACGACATTACACGGAGAAAAATATAATTTACTTTCCAATAGTTGTAATATATGTATCCTTGAATTTGATGTATCACAAATTTTACGAGATCTTTTTAGATGCAGATTCCGGGCAAAAAATTCGGGATCGTCCCAAAAAATCACATTATTAACACGGAGTCAATATTTTTTGGTTTTCGCTGCAAGACATAACCCGGGAAAGTTTTCTTATATTGAAGATAAAAAATATATACTAGCCTTAAAAATTTCGTACTTTTATTTCATAGAAACAACCATACCTTTCACAATATTACCTGAGACGACCAATTGGGTGTTTTTGATTTGTTTTTTGATAGTCGTTCAAAGCATCTCGACCGCATTTCTACAAAAAACAAGAAGAGGTAAACTATCGTGTTTTTAAGTTTGTCAGATTATTACAATTTGCGATAACGCACCTAGAATCGGCGTCGACGGGGTCCTTTCAATTGTCAAAAAAAAATGGCACTGAATGATCATTTGATGACGATGTTAACGTGAATTTCTGCGAAACAGCCGGCTTGTTATCTCTCATGATTGTGAACATTGCGTTTGAACGCTGCCTTTCTTATTATTTGTAGAAATGGGCTCAAGGTGTTTTGAATGATTATCATAAAACAATTTAAAGACATCAAGTCGGTCACATTGTGTAAGGCAAACTTATTTTTTTCTTTATGTGCCACTAAGGCTACCAACTGCTCTCAACCGTCAGGATCCAGTGAGATTATAGCATCCCCAATTGAGGTATGTTGTGAGGCAGAAAGTAGTGAGGAGAGGCAGAATATGGGGGAGAGGAAGTTGGAGAAGTATTTGGCTATTTATACCTGGCACAGAACACTGATTCTGAATGACGTTCTTTCTTTGAGGCGATACTGACAGTAACTACTACTCTGGAACGTGGCGCAAGAATGATATAGGTACTTGTATATTATTTTTAATTAATAATTATGAAATAACATAAACTAATTGTAGCTGCTTCATAGTCAATGATTGTAACCATTTAACCTTGAAGGCTTTTAAATTCAGATACCTTACATAATGAGTGACTGAGCCTCCAATGGATCAAGGCTACTTAGCCCTAGAGAAGGACGCCTGCAGGACGTAGGTGGCTTGTCAGAGCTGCGAGTCCCAGTATTACTTATTTCATCCCACGATGCCATCATCTCCCACGGGAGGCTTCTCGTTGAAATCTTGGGAGTTGAATGTAAAGGGATCTCACTGATCGCAAATACTTTACTCAGAATTGAATGCTAACGGTATCTTTATTGCTTTCCTTTTGTGTGAAATAAATTCCATCAACCGAGATTAAAATTAATTTAAATGGTGTAAACCGCAGACCCTAAAACCCTACTTGCCAGGTATTTTTAAGAAAGACATACACAAAATACAATAACTATTCAGCCGCTGATATTTTCTATTTGTCCTCAGGTCAATTTACTAAATACATTTTTGAAAAAAATCAAATCAATTGGTTAATTTCAAACACTCTACTCTACCCCTGATGTGTGCAGTATCTTTAACTTATTATTTTAATTTTGTTATTGTTCTTTATTTATATTGTTTATTGAAGTGAAAACTTCTTTACGCCAAATAGCGCCACTTAAAAGAGACAAACACATACTTCTATAGAATTTAGCCTGCGATAGAATGAGATAGAATAAACGGTCTCCTCTCTGTGTGGTGCATCGTATCCTCTCCACTCTTGTCTACTTTAGTTTTCTGAAGGTTTCACTTCGCAAACTCTGTTTTATTAAATAATATTTCTTCTCTCTTTTCTACTTTTTTTATCGCTTTTTTTGGTATATGTAAATATCTTATGTGGAAATTTCACTGGTTTATGCAACCCAAAAATTTGTATTTTTTTATAAAATATGTGGTGACGTGTAATAAATTAAAATAATAAATCACCCTTTCGGACTAAGCTTCCAAAGCTTCTAGCTTCCAAAGATTCAAACATGTAAATCGATTTAAAAAGGGTTGGTTCACCTTTTCAAAGCATCTAAAGTATTTGCCACGTTAGTCGTGGTCGCAATTCAACACCTAACGTGATCAAATTGCAGCCGTTTCAAAATTAAAATAAAATCCCGCCTTTGGTTATCACGCCTGGAAGGGCGGCGGTGTGTTCCCTCTAATGATGGCGACTGAGCTCAAACATTTTTTCTTGTCTTTCTACCATTTGCAAAGAAACAGCGCGAACAGGAGCGCATAATAACGAAGCTGGTGTACTGAACAAAAGGCGCTCTTTTGAAAGGAGACTCCTTGAAAATTTCGCCTTTGACACTGCGAAAACGTAGGCACCACAAGTAAAAGCATCATTAAACACCACCAAAAAGAGGTAAAATCAAACAAATTGTTCAATTTTTTTACTCAGAGGCTACACTTTGGTCGTATTTTTTTGTAGGTTGAAGGTGGGGTAGGGCGCGTAGCAAGGCGATACTTTTTTTAACGCCTTTTCGCGCCCTTCGCCGCCCGGAGGTTTCTCTGAAACTTTATTCGCAGGTAGCTACTACGTCTACAGCGGGCGCCTCGAACGAAGGGCAATATTTTAATAAGACATTTCTTTAAATTTCGTCATTGATATAAACCGAGAGGCTATTATCCCGCTTGGCGGAGTTTTGCTCACTCATTTATCTGGAGAAAAATCCTTGCTGTTATACTTTTGCAGGTATAGATACTCTTTATTATAATTGGGTATTTTGTATCTGCGGAGTCTGACATTACTTAAAATATCCTTTACCTATAATTTTGCCCACTCATTTGCAAAATCAAACGAATTGAACATTTTACGTAATTACCTATTAAAAAAACTATTAACGCGTTGAGTATAAACTTAATATTTAGTTTTAATAATAAAAAAACACCTTTTATAGCATAATTCATTTGGCATTTTTACAAGCATTTGGTTCCTTAGAACAAGAAACTAATATCGAATTACCTTATAAAACTCTAACACATTTGATATATTTTCAATTATTGTGCAATATTAAAACAGTGTTATTTTAGTTATAAAATGTATCCAACATAATGTAGTTAATAAAAAAATAAAGTATTAACGCTTTTATAATATCTAAATATAAAGGTGACCGGACAACTCAGAATCATGCAACTTCAAGATCTCATTTGAAAAGTCATTAAAGTGATGAAAAAAATTGGTTAAACAGGTTACGATGAGTTAGGTTACGGGCTATTTTTCAATTTTTTAATAATATTTAAAAACCTTTCAACCGGGTGTTGAAATTGTATGATTCTGAGTTGTCATCGAACCAAATATAAGAGTTCATTCAGAGGAAATGAGTTATTTAATTAATATATTCAATTAACCAAAACACTTCAGTGTTTATGTATTTCTAGATATTATGACTCATTAGAAAAATAAACAATCTCTTTATTTGAACAATTAATCTAACCGTGAAGAATTTCGAGCAATTATATCCAATTAATGTCAAATTAATCATAATTAAGTGAGCTTTATTAAATAGAACACACATTAAGTAAACATAGAATATTTAATTTACGGCTTGTGTTTACCGATGTTTTTGATTTAACATTGATCATTGACCTTCTATGAGAGCAAACTATTTTGGGTTCAGCTGTCTGGATACATTTTTTTCTATTAATTTAAAAAGTAAAATATATATTTTTTACATTAGCTTCATGCAGGAGGCCCTGAGAACAATAATTCCCCGCGAGGCAAATGTCATTTTTGGGGATGCTGTATCGGAAGGGTCTTTTTAGGAAAGAAAGGAGAGGAAGTTCTGTGAAGCAAAGAAATATGAGCGGTGAGTAGGAATCTGGAGTTAGTATGTCAAGGAGTGACTGACTACGTGATCAGTATGAATCCATGCCTCTCACTGCGGTGCAAGGCGATATGCTGAGAGAGTCGTGCTGGATAGATCGAAATGTTTACCTCAACCAGTCTCTCCTGATTCCACGCAGTTGGTGGGCAGACGCATCCCCCGCCAAGACCCGGACAAAACTTATTCCATGAACACGGGCATCCCTGCCAAGTCACCAAACATAGCGAACAACTTGGTTTGACATATGGCAGAGGTGTTGATTATTGGCGACGGGACCCATACCCGCCTGCGTATTTCCAATCCCTACCTCGTTTCAGTAGCGCTACCGACTGTAACGCGGTAGGGATTGTTATGCATAAATCACCTTACAAACACTCATTTCAGTCGCCTACGCGCTTCGTTGCTCTTTATTTTTCTATGAGGGTGACGACCGTAATTATAGAAGCATAGAGGATGGACCGTGTTTTTTTTTTGCTCACAAATTATTTTTTTTTACATTTAAAATTTTGTAAGTAAAAAAAAACGCGGTCCATCCTCTTTGCTAACCCCTCTATAATTATGGTCGTCACCCTCCCAGAAACAGATAAAGCAACGAAGCGCGTAGGCGACTGAAACGCGGTAGTGTTTGTAAGGTGATTTATGCATAACAATCCCTACCGCGTTACAGGTCGCGAAACGAGGTAGGGAATGGAAATACGCTACCCGCCTTCAATTTTTTTTTAAATTTTATTTATTTATCGCATATTATGGTTAAATCATTTGTGGATTTTTCGGCCACCATGCTAGGCTGATGCCCATGTTATGGTAGTCGTAAATTGAAAATAATAAGAAAGAGATGATGGAACCAAAGATAAAAGTCCCAATAAACCTATTTTTAGAAGTTTGTCAATGAGTGCTTTTGGCTTTGAAAAAATCAAAAAAGGTAAAACCTAAGGAGATATAACTATACTTACTATGGCAATATATGCAGTTGGGCAGACTATCTTTTACAGCCTATTTTTTCAGCGAGCCAAGTCTTTTTTTACATTTGTGCCTTTTTTATTTCGGCAGGTAATTATTAATTTTTTTAAGGATTATTTATCACATAATGCAGTGTTCTTTGACCATTTTTGTTTACTTGATTAGTCCTTCATTTAACTTGAAACGAGTGTTGTGACTGTGCTCCAGTCTATTTATGTACATAAGGCTATTTACTTGTTGAAAAATATTTTTTAATTTATGATAAGGCCAGAGGCTGCAGATCTTATTTTGAAGTAAGTGAAGCTAGGTTGATTGACATTCATTAGTATGTGTTTTCAAGTTTTTTTCGAGCGATGGCAAAATACTTATCGGTCTGCAATTACCCAAAAAATCTATATCTAATAACATACACTTGAAATAATTACTTGAAATAAGATTACTTTTACAAAATGATTTATAATTAGTCCAGGTGTTTTTTTAATTCGCTCATTCCGATATTATCAATCCCTGGAGAAGAGCTTTAAATTGTCTAACAATGCCATATCAGTATTATTGGCGACTATCATTACTTATTACTAGGAACACGCTTTGAAGCATCTCCTCTTGTTCAAACCCAGTTTTCCTGTAATTACATTTATACAGAGAAATAATCAACAAAATCATTACTTTCTTAGTCTTTTGTCCGATTTTTTATCAAATATTTGAAGTGAACTTGATCACAAACATTTTTACACTGGCTCCGTGTTTTTTTTGTGAAATAAATTTTTGAGTTTTTCATTTTCGTATGATTTACTTATTAAGTAACCATTTATTTAAAACATTTCGATAATATTTTGACTCTTTTTCATAGGATTTGTTTTTTGGGGCGTTTTTCCAACAATATATATGATTATATTTTGATTTGATTTTACATAATATATAGTATATCAGTGTAGATATCCAATCATTTATAGCATAAGTTCGGGTTCTATTTTTTTTGCTTTTTGAATCGAGCTGTTTTTATACTTATCATCAACGTAATTTTTAATTTTTAAATAAATAACAGAACGTTCGGTTTCCTTTAGAAGCGATCTCAAATCATCATTACAACTTTGTTGATCAGTTTCTGCAAAAGTGTTTTTAAGTTATTTGAATCGTTAGAGTTAATTATTATTTTTAATTGATAAACTTATGTTTAAGACAAGATTTTTATGTATAGCACAAATGGTTACAATTATAATAAGCAATAATTATTAAGCCGACGTAGCTCAATGGTAGAGCATTTGGCCGGATATCAGAATATGCCACTTGCATGGATTTCATGACGACTTGGAAAAAATCGTGTGGATAGACTTTTTTACTAAGATTATGAAAATGTTAGTAAAATTTTTTAGAAATGTACAGTTTTTTTTATTTTTTAATTGAATAAATCCATTATTTGAGCTCGTGACGTCACTACATGAAAATGTCCCGTCTCCGATTATGTTCCCTTAATTTTGAAAAATTCCACACTGATTAACTATTTTTTATATGGCAACACTTTAATTTCCGGCGAATTTTTGAATTGTTCACTAGATTTATTGTTTGTTCTATGCGAATTTATCCTTTGGTTTGATTTTTTGATAAAGATGGCGGTGTTTTTACAGATGTTACGAAGAGAACCCCGTACAATTTATTGCTATTCGTGTGGAAAACGTTCTTTTTTTAAATGATTTTCGGCTATGTAATTATCGTTTTTTGAACTCATAAAATTATGTCCCGTCTTTTCGGTTTATAAAAAATGGTTAACCGGAATTTTTTTTTTAAATGTGATGCAAGTGGCCTTTTACGCGGGGGCGAGTCCCGTCGGCGGCATGTATCTTTAATCGGGAGATTTTTTCAATGTAGATGAGTGTTTCAGGCTATTGCTTATAATAATTGTTACCCGTTAGAGTTAAGTTTATCTACCGAGTTAATACTTTGTGGTCTATTGTATGTTTGGTATATTAAGTACAAAATCAGTAATGAGAGGTTAACATTAACCATATTTATAAAGATCAATACAGGCTATGGGCTTAAAGCAATATTAAAACACCACTTGCACAGCGATTCAGATGATAAGCAATATTCAATTCGGGGCTTCAAATAGGTAGTAAGATTTTTATAAAAATTAATAAATTTTGACTGCCCACGTGACCGATCGATAAAACTTTGACCTACGAACCCGTATATCACGGGTTCAAATCTCTCCGTGTGCGTTTAATTTCATCATTCGGCTTTCAAACGTTGCTTGAAATGGACTTCACAGAAAAGACAGGTACTTCACTATCTTTCTTTTCCCCGTCTTTTTTCAGATTTTTAGAGCAGATTTTCTTACTTGGGGCTGGAATCTTTGCTTTAGACTTTAACTACTTGTTGAGTAACCGACCTTTTGATGACCTCCGTAGTAGTGCAGTTATCTTGACCCTAGATACAAAGGTCATGAGTTCAAATTCTAAGTATTTCCGAATCACCTTCACCCTTCTTCCGTTTTCCTCCGTCATTTTCATTAGTAACACAATAATTTACAATTCGTTTCTGGCACACTTCACTTATGTGTGATATTACTTAAATAAATTGTATGTATACATACCTGCCATAGGTCACCCAAAGTGGTTCGCCCATTTGGTGACTTAGCGGGGGTGCCCGGGAGGAATGGATTTGTAGCGACCAGTTCTGTATTCGCTATATACGAGCCTGTTAATTTAATAACACGGCTACTACAGCACCCCCAAAGATAACATAGGCCCTATGGGATATTTTTCCCTCGGGGCTCCTTTGTGGAGCTAATGAAAAAAATAAATTAAATAAAACAGACCTTAATTATCTTGTCTAAGTTTTCTCAAAGACCAACTGGTAGTTCTGTTAACAGTAGAACTCACGTCCAAAAAACTTAAGTTTATAATTTTCTTTTATTTAATAAATCAAAACCCCAATTATACCTGAAATCTTGAAACTTTTTTAAACAGATATTAAAATTTCTGACTACTTAACTACAAACCATATAATTCCAAGTAACTTTCTTCATTTATAATTAGAATTATTATACACTTTAATTTAAAAAAACGTCATTATCTCATTGTCCAACTTTTTAAAATATTCTTCAGGCAGATAAGTTCCATGATATTAAAAATACGAAACATAAAGTCCAAATAAACACAACGATTTCAGATTTGAAAAAAATATATTGTTTACTGAACCATTAAATTGGAAACGGGCGTACACCCGATTTTACAGACAGAAAAAATGCAAAACGGTTTCGTAAAAATATCACTACTTTTAGTCAATTATTCTTTATAGGGCGCCTTACCAAATTATCTTCATCTCACAAAGTTCTCTAATTAGGGATAGCATCGTCCCAATAGCTCCGGGTATTTTTTATTCTTATGCTGTCGTAACAAAAACAAAATATCAGCGTAATATAATTTTTCAAAATTGAATAAAAAAAATCATTTTTCTCGAGTAGAGTTGCGTAGTAACTACCATTTTCAAATAAAACTTTCAATGTCAACAATTATAACGAAAATCAATACCAAACTTTTTAAACACTCCATGTGAACTGTGTTGGAAATTATTAGGGCTTACAATCAATCAACATTGAACATACTTCCTAGGAAAACTCATTATTAATTATATACCAATATTCAACCATTGATTCACTCGATATTATTGTTATTAATTAACATTACGGTCGCAAATTACAACCACGCACTCATTAGGGAAAACACGATGTGCTCCGATATCTACATCTACACCCGCATATATTCCGTATTTAAACATTCCCAGCAGTTAACGATATAACTTAATCCCAGATTCGTTAGAGCCTCTTTCGATCGTTGTGAACGGATATATTCAGGCTTTCAGTAGGCGGGGAGAGGGGATGACCAAAGCTGGTGGGGAGAGCTTTTGGGACCCCTTGGGGAGGGTCGCGGGGGAGGGGGGTATGGAACTCGGCAGTCTCTTTCAAACCTCTAACGAGTGAGCACGTAACCCCAATCTCCATACATTTTGCAAGGAAAAAATGTAGCTCAAATTCAAGAAAAAGTGGCATAAATTATAATTGGACAAGCCAGCGTTGTGGATCTTTCTAATTAATTTAAAACGCGGTCAGTTTAACGAAGTTATTTCTATTGTATCGTGGGTTTTTAATTGATTGACTTATTACTGTGAATTAAACTTAAATCATTATAGTGAATTACAATTAAATTCATAATTTTATAGTGCTAACATTTTTTGATGTGAAATTTTTGTGGAGTGTAAATATAATATATTATATTCATTCAAATCAACTAGGCGTAAAATTTATTTGGTGTTTTATTCTGTAATATTGATGTGAAAATTTATATTTAAAAAGGATAATTCTAGTTTTGCAGTAATCCTTATCTCAGAGTGAATAATAAATTTTAACAATTTACAATAAATAGTAGTTCCACCGTTGTCGTTCTAGAAAATATTTAAATTTCATGTTATTAGCATAGGTTGTGACTAAATTTCTCGTGCGTGCGAATGAACTGTTGGATTATTTCAAATTGAGGTAAATATTTTATGATATTTCTATTTACCGATTTAATTTACAGTTTGTGCCCTAATTTTTTCTTTCGTAAGTAGGTTTTTTTATGAATTTGGGTGTCTAATTGATCGCTGTCTTAAGTATTACAAATGGGTAGGTACCTATATACTTTAACGAATTTCTATTTCACTTACAAGAAATTCTAAATAAAACACCTTAAAATACTATTCTGTATCTGTGAACATTCAGTATAGCTATTTTAATTATTTAATTTATCTTTTTTAGTCGTTAATATTATATTGTGATAACGGGCATTTTTTTCTCAATTTGCATATCACTCACAAACAGCTTTACCTAAAAAAGGTTAAAATAAGTTTATCACAAGATTAATAAGTGAAAACCTCCTCTGGCACAGCTTTTTGTTGCAAATTAATACAATTATCATTTTATATCATCAATTTTTTAAAATTAGAATGCCTTATAATTTTTTGTTAAAAAGTTTTTAATTTTCAAGAAATGAAAAAATTTAAATATGTATTTATGAAAAGCTTGATTTACATTTTGTGGAAAAGAAATTCCTTTCGTAATATAATACTATTCTTGAAAAACTTCTGACGCTTGACATAAAATATAACACTTTCTTACGTGGGTGACACTTTTTCACCCGCAATGGCGTTTCCGTCACATTTCTGTCAATCATTATTTCCTACGTGGATAACTACTATTTGAAAACATGTTTCTGCTTCACAGGCACCCTTAAAAACCTTTTAACGACGTGCGACAAAAATATCATGTCATATTTTTCTATCAGAGAACACATACCTACTACCTACGCCTCAAATGATTTTAGCTGTATATCGCGATGCTTACAATAATATGATAATATTAACCTTTTATATTATATTTTAACATAAATGTATAGATTTTTTGTGAGTACCGCGCAAGAGTGCCAACTGCTTCCAACCATGCGGAGCTAGTGAGGTTATGACATCCCCAATGATTATTGGGGTATTATATAATGATTAGAAAAATATGCGTGTTAAAATTTAAAAAAAAAAGCCTGAGGAAGAAATTACACGACCAAATGGATAAAATAATTAGTAGATATCTGGGTACTGGAAATGAGTCGAGTCAAAGAACGGAAAAACTGAATGAAGGCGAGAGGTTTCTAGAAGAAAAGTAGTATATCCTATGAGCCTATTTCATATTTTCGTGAAAATCGCCTTCTAGATTTGACTAATATCATACATCGGCGCTAAAAAGTTGGCCCGAGTAAATGCCGTCGCTCTCTTCCCTCCAGTCCATTACGCCTACGGCTGCAAAAGCGTGGGTCTTTGAACGCTCCTTTCTTCTGCAAGTTCATTATAGACTTCTGTTGTATACTTTCATTCATTTTCCATTCAGCGGAGCGGTCCAATTTATAGATCTCATAATTGACGACTTCTGAAACAATAGGCATAACTCACTTTTGTACCTTGTTCGTCAGACGTTATTTTTAATCCATGAATTTACGATTCGTCGTATGATCTTCCACTCACAAACTCTACGAACTTTCATAAACACTAAACTCTTATATCGATATTTTTCGGATTCACTGCCCAAATTTCAAAGGAGCCATGTCAATGTCATATTTACTGTACAATGCGCATTCACATTCACACACACGTACACATACATACACACCAATTCACCACTCCCGTTTCCCGGTAATTACAAACATACGTACAGCATAAGATATTACAAGGAAACATATCATAGATGAAATATTTAATATCTATGAAATATTTAATTTGAATTGTTTCATCAATTCAAATTAAATATTTAAATTGTTTCATCACCGTAACCAATGTACTGTTTGTTTATATAATATAAAATAAATATCCTGTTCGCCGTTCATCGTGAGGATCATTTTACCATTTACGGGTAGAAAAAACATTACATATAATAAATAGAAAGATCACATAATCAATATCAGGACTAGTAAAGAAGGCCGGTCTCCTGCGACAAAATGTTTTACAAATCAGCAGGGCCCCAGTGTTTTCGTTTTCTATTCCTTTTTTGACGGAGGAGACTCCGCTGAACACCAACAAATGAAGAAAAAAAGTCCCAACTGCTCTCAACCGAATAAAGGTAGGTATATTGAGAGGCTAAACCTAGTGGGAATGGGAAAGAGATGGGAAAGAGGAAGGTGGGGAAGTATCTGGTTACCCAGATATGGTCACCAAACGCGGCAGCTATTTGAAGCAAGGTTTCGATTCAGAACTGTTATCTTTCACCAGTGAACATGCCGCAAACATACCATTTATTATTTCAAATGAAAAATTGTGAATAACACAAATTAATTAATTCAAATTTCTTGTGCACGCTGGGATTTGAACTTACAACTTTATTCAACCAATTCGTAACAAAGGACTGTCACCATTGAACCACTGAGGATGACAATTTAAAATGCTACGGAAATTGAACTAATCACTTGCCGGCATAAACCAATTCGCCGCGGAGGTTTCGTTGTGTCCTAATTTAGAAATAAATATTTGCCTAGTTCTAGCATTTGACTTAATATCGTATTATAATCTCTGTAGTTTCCTTTCCACAGATTTATGATACGATACATAGGGCGGTAAGAATTTACATGAGAATTAATTAACTCTAAGGATTTTCTCTAGAAGGGTAGGATGATATTATTAGAAACATTAAATTCTCTCTCCTTGCTGTAATGATCTTTAGAGCACAGTTTATAAGACTTCATGCAGCTATTTTCTGAAATATTTGACTACAAATAACATATTTTATAGGTTAAATATTCATTAGAAGATAATTAGTTTGGGAGGTGGGAATGGGTAGGTACTGCCGCCGCGGAAACCATTTGTTGGATAACCGACACTACTGCCGTAGTTCACCTTAAGTGGTCCGCTACATTTGGCGACTTAGCAGGGGTGCCTGGGTTCATGGGCTGGTTCATGTCCGGGTCTTGGGGGCGGATGAGAGGTAGACATTTGATCTCTTCAGCCGGACTCTCTTGACACATCGCCTTACATAGTAGTTGAGGGATGAACTCATACGTCCGTCACTTCTAGACACACCAACCCCTAGATTCCTATCCACTTCTCATACATTTTCTTTCCAAGAACATCCTTACCTTCCTTTCCCTTAAAAAATCCTCCATACAGCATCACGTAAGATGTTATAAGCCCTGGTGGAAATTATTTTCCTTGGGACCTCCTTTGTGGAGTTGTGGGATATCCTCTTAAGGGGAGGGGGGGTGTAAGAATAATCTAGTCGCATTTAATGTTTTAAAGACCCCATCATGACTGATCACGTCTAAAAGGGATCGGAACGACAATCTATTCTCCTTCAACGGAAGTGATCTTCCCAGCATGCCTTCCATTGACATGCTTGGCATATGACATTGACACGTAGCTTAGGCATGAGGGCTCCATAGAAGACAGTCAAGTTAGCCTTTGAGAAGCTGGGCGTGCAACTCACAAGTGCATCCCACTGTTGAATTTGGCAACCATCTCTGGACTGGCGCCCCAAAATACTTTAAAAAACCCTAGACTTCGTGCAGAAATGGATGGTTCATTTGATAGATTTGGAAAACCGGATTGCAAACTTTAGAGATCAAGCGTCAGATAGGATTGCTGACCTTGTTCTTTCAGTATTACAACGGAAGATGCTCCAAGAAACTAGGGTCGTGGATAGTCGGGGAAACGGTAACAACGGTCACTGTTAACATTTGTCGCATTAGAACGGGTCGTTTCCGCTACTCGTTCTTAAGTCCAACAGCTCGGCTGTGAAACGATTTGCGGGTCTCAGTGTTTCCTCCCTCCTATTCTCCGACCCACCACACATCATCCCCAAAGATGACGCAGGCCCTGTGCGAAATTACTTTCCACAGGGCGGAGCTAATGTAAATGGAGCTGATGAACAAAAAGGTTTATTCAATTTTTATTAGAAAAACCCTCTTTTTATAACTTTTGAAGGTTATTCCCATCATCATTGAAGAAGAAAATAACAATAATAATATAAAATATCTTGTCTTCAAATTCAACAATAACTTTGGATGCACATTTCAAACTTTGCAACAAAGGAGAACAAATAGCTGATGTAACATTAATACACAGAATTTTAAATAATAACATTGACTGTACCGAACTTTTTTCCCTAATTAATTTTAACATACCCTTAAGACGTACACGCCATACAGAATTATTCCACACGCTGAATTATAAAACAAATGCAACAACTAATTCGCCAATTAACCGTGCTCTTCATATGTTAAATAATGTTTGTCTAAATTCTAATATCGACATTTTCTCCGATTCACTTCCCAAATTTAAAAAGAGCATCACGTCAGTAATGTAAATTGTTCAAGGCGCATACATACATACATCACCGCTTTTCACATCCACAAGCATACTCACACACACACACCTACCCACAACGCACATCACCCGGTAAAAAATTAAAATAAACAAGATACTTCAATGAAACATATCATAGGTGCCTAACTTGAAATATACTTATTAACTGTAAACTTTTTTCACCACTGTAAATAATGTACTCTTTGTTTCTGTTAATAAATAAAATAAATTAAACGAAAATATGAAAGCTAACAAGACTCAGAAAAATAGAAAAAAGACAATGGTCGCAACACGTCCCGTTTAGACGAGAGGTCTGGGTTTGAGTCCCAGTAGTGACCATTGATTTTTTCTATTTTTCAGTGTATTGTTCTCTTTCATATTTTCTTTTAGATGATTATTGTTATCTTCTTCTTCAATAAAATGTTCATTATTGGAGCCGATGAAAGAAGAGAAGAGTAAAAGGAGAATATATTAAGCGAAAGTTATTGGTAGGAGAAGTCGGGGACTCCCGGTGGCATGATAAAGTACAAAAAATACTTCAATCAGGTAATGTAAAGAGTCAGAACAAGTAATCATGTTTGAGACGATATTATTTGAATGTGTATGAAGCAAAGAATGTGTGCCGAGACAGATATGTGTGTCCATCCTCTCCACCTAACCCTGCAGGTAAACGTCGTGATGGTTCGTTAATTTAAATATCCACATTACCAAATTAATTAAACTCAATATTTATCAAAGCGGTGAAAACTCTATTAGTTCACAGTTATTACTATTTTACTTCCTCAATTTAAGTTTTGAATATAAAATTCACAGAAAACGTTCCATTTATTTTCCACCGGTTTTAGTTTTTGAGCGATATTTCAACTTCCAACTCAAACTATTCATTTTCGGAATTAAAAACTTATAACCAATTTTCCGATACTCGACGACCGGCGTGGTCTAGCGATAATGCTCTTGACGCGCAATCCGAAGGTCGCGGGATCGAATCCCGGCGTCGCCATATAAATTTTATTGGATTAATTTGTGTTATTTCACAATTAATTCATTTAAAATAATATATAGTATATTTGCGGCACGTTCCAGAGTGGAAGATACTCTCAGTATCGCCCTGGTGTAATACCACCATTCAGAATTAAATAATTCCTTGAAATGGCTTTAGCCGTGTTTGGTGACGAGATCTGAATAGCCAGGTACTTCCCTACCTTCATCTATCACATATCCTTTCCCTCCCCACTACGTTCAGCCTCACAACATACCCCAAATGGGGATGACATAGACTCACCGGCTCCAGACGGGAGCAGTTGGGACTCTTGTTAGGTATTCATATAAAATCCTTAAAAAAAACTAAATTGACTGAATCTTTTTTACTTCACCACTTTCGTCACGCTAACAGTTAAAACTTGAAATCAAACCTTTGCCCTCATTATTCAGGACATTTTAACTAGGATATTGATTCGTCATTTCATTCATTCGTAATCATGTGATTATACTATATATTGATCATGAAAACTCATCCACTCTCAATGTCTGATGCCTTTGCTTATAGACATTTAAACGTATTTAGGGTACAGCAATTTGGTTCGTCACCGCTTTAGTTTAACAGCATTAGCAAAAAAGCTTTTCACCCCCACTTACAATTTTTGTTTGCTCGGAAACATTTCGAGCTGTTAGAAAACGCTTATTTATAGTTACTATTGCAACATCTCGCAAATCATTAAAAAAAAGAGCTCTTCGTGGAAATCGTATTTTTTAAGAATTTTTAACAAATTTTGAGCAAATGGTATACTCTGTGATCAAGGTAGTTTTTCTGCAAAGTTTCATTTGTATGTATGTGCCTCAAAAATGTTTTCGTTCCGTACGAGTAGGTCAATTATGACTTCGAGATTGTCTTAAAAATCTTTAAAAAAAAAAATTGATTGTGGATACCATTCTTTCGGCTACAAATACAAATACCCAAAATTTAATATTAGGTAAATATTTTCATTAAAAATTCACAATCGTAATTATATATAAAACCAAATTTTGCTCGGCGATCGGCCGTTCAGGAACCACAGCCGTAAATTATCGTGGAGTCTTAGGGAAAAGATTTTTTAAATACAATTTTTCGTTCATTTGAGGTTAATTTTGATCTTACATACAACATATTATATTTTAAACGAAAACTTACACGTAACTTGAACGGATACATCAGATTGCTTATTCCTACAACCAGAGAAATTCATAGTATTATTTCAAGAATAAACAAAGGCGATAGTTCCATTTTGGAAATAAACAGATCGCAGTATTTCTTTTCGAAAGTCGTAATGGCTAAAGTTTCGGATAAAACTTTATTTTATTTTTATTTTTAGGGGAAAATTTTCGCCTTCTCAAATCACCTTTGAATGTTGTATCCATACCCCTTTAGTTACATAAACCCATTTTTCTCGAGATTTCGGGAAGCTTTTTGTTATTTTATCTCACTTACATAACTCCTTTGTATGTTGGCTTCATAGTTCATTTGCATCATTATGTGTAAGAGCATAGATAGGATACAAAATTAACTTCATTCAGCAATAAAGTTCAGGAGTGCTATTTAATAATATCATGTTAAAAAGGACACTTGAATATAGGAGGCGGGTATGGGTACCGTCGCCCCGGAAACCTTTTATTGGAAAGCAAACACTTCTGCCATAAGTCCCCTTAAGTGGTGTGTTTGGGGCATAGCAGGCGTGTCCGGGTTCATGAGGTGACTTTTGTAAATGACTTGGTGGTGAGTGCCCCTGCTCATCAACTAGTGGGCCGGATCGGGTGATGCCGGTTCAGGCGACTCTATATCCAGTCTAGCTGGGCTCACTCGGCTCATCATGGGATGGATTCATAAGTCCGCCACTCCCTGAACATATTGACCCCCAGATCCCTACACACCCCGTATACTTTTTCTTTCCCAGAACCTCACCTTTATTTACCTGAAAGGACCCTCCACAGAGTATCCCCAAAGATGATCTTTTATTATATTATGTGATTTTATATTATGTCACGTGAAATTGTGATTTGTCTAAAGGCAATTTATTCCCAATCTTCCTTTTCAGTATCTACTTACATTCCCCACTTCCTTAAGTCTCGAAATACTTCCGAAAATGAGAATAATACAACTGGGTCCACGTGATATAGTAGTATGTAGTGTGTTTTTATTCCCTTTAAAAAAAATAACATTCGATCAACACATCGTACCAATATCAGCGAAAAAATTACACACTGGCAAAACAAATAACGTAACAAATACATAGCTTATGCTTTACTGAGATATGAAAAACAAACCCATTAGCGGATAAGTAATGACCGAAAAGGTTTTTCTTGGAAAAATCGCAAAACAGGCTTTCCTACAGGATATCCTCCTATATTCAACTAAAAAACTTGCCCTCTAAGGGCTGAGGTCGAAACTTTGTGCCCAAGTCGACAAGCGGTAACAAAATGGGATTTCAGCCAAATGTTATATGTTACAAATATATTTGATACATTTAGAAACCTTACAATTAGGGGCGTACTTCAAAAAACAAATTGAATTTGATTATACTTTTTATATAGGTGGAGTTTTCTTTGACATTTCACGTCGGAGACGCAAAAAAACACAGTGGCGTAAAAAAGCAAAAATAATTTTCCAACCCATTAATTTCGTAACGTTATTTTATATTCGAAAAATGCGCGGCTTTTCCCATATTTAATTCACAATCTGGATTTGTTTTCACCGATTTTGACAGGCCTAACAAATTGCTCCAATTTGCGCCCTCTGTTGGTGGTGATACTATCTTCAAAGGAAATTGGACGGCTCGCATATTTTTAAAGAATTTCTAACATTCTGATAAAAAATAATTATGATTATGAGTACACAACAGTTTTAAAAGGATCTCAATTATGTGGTGACCCGACAATTCGTCCGGCGACAATTCATCCTGCGACAGTTCATCCGGCGACAGTTCATCCTGCCGACAGTTCATCCTGCCGACAGTTCATCCGGCCGACAATTCATCCGGCGACAATTCATCCGGCCTGATCATTTAGAAGATTTTTTCGTCAAGTAAGTATGCAAAGAGGATATACGGCCGTACAACCAAAATCGATATACTTATATCTGAAGGCATCTTGAGTGGAAATCCGCTGTAAAAATATTTTTACTAACAATAATTTCGACTCTCCGAAGAAACATGCGTGAATAACAAAATACGACATACTTATCCGTGCAGTCGGCTTAGCAAAAAACCGTAAAGATTCCTACTTGCTTATAATATAACTTTTTTTATCTGAAATTAACACCATCTTTTTAGGGTGAATTGACTTATTTGTTAGGTTAGGTTAGGTTACAGCGGATTTCCACTCAAGATGCCTTCAGATATAAGTATATCGATTTTGGTTGTACGGCCGTATATATTCTTTTTATGCTTACTTGAAGAAAAAAATCTTCTAAATGATCAGGCCGGATGAATTGTCGGCGGATGAATTGTCGGCCGGATGAACTGTCGGCAGGATGAACTGTCGGTAGGATGAACTGTCGGCCGGATGAACTGTCGCCGGATGAACTATCACCGGATGAATTGTCGCAGGATGAACTGTCATGTAACCCAATTATGTAGAATTCTGATAATAATTTCATAGAGAAATTAGGAAATTCAGTATTTCGTTGAGAAATAATTTATTTTACCAACTCACTGGAAGCATTAAATTCAAACAGTTTTTCAAGTACAGCACATCTCATGAATACCGAATAAAATAAATACGTGGGAGATCCATCGTGATCTTACTGAATAAGTTTTGATTTACTCAATAGTAGAGATACGAGTATAATAGTGTGAAGAGTCAGTCAAAAAGTATCACTTCCTTTTTTTTACTACTTTAATTGTCAAGATATAAAAAATGCAATTGAATGGGTTGAAAACTATACTTTTAACAACTAATTTGATACTTTTCAATGTAATCTTCGACCATTTCCATAGCTTTGGTCTATTTTTTAACAAGGGCATGTTTCACAGTGTTGTAAAAAACACGATCACATCCAGAACACCATCGTCATAACTCTCCCCACCGATCACACAGTTTTGATTTTTTTTGTACTAGGTGAGTTTATGTGATGTCCTTAAATTGAGTGGCTTCTTTGATTCAGGTTCAAAAAAAGGAACTCATATTTCGTCTCCGGTCACAATTTTTTTCAGAAACCAAGTAATGCAAGTATTGTGAGGCTATTGTTTTTCTTGTTTCTTTATTCTGGCCGGTTAACTTTCTTGGTACCCACCTTGCACAAACTTTTGTTGAATAGTCAGTTGCCAAATAATATTATCACACTGCTGAATAACATTATTTACTGAGGGAGAGAATGCGACATCTGTAGTTATCTGGGGTCACCACGAATGATGTCATCAACTCGCTCAATGTTGCGTGCAGTTACTGCAATCAACGGTCTACTACTCCGCTTTTCGTTAGCCAGCTATTGTCCTTCAGCTTCGTTACAGTGATGAACCCATCATCTAGCAGTTCTGACGTCCACTGTTGCGTTGCATCATGCTACACATTTTTCAGTATTTCATGAATGCAAATGGGTGTTTCACCTTCTACAGTCAAGAATCAATCACAGAATGGTATCTAATACGAACATTGATGTCGGCCATTTTGCAAACGACTGCAGTGCTGCCACCTGTTGGCGCAAAAAGTTATTTCTGCGGCAGATTGTAAAAGAAGGTTAGAGGAATTGCGTAAAATTCAAAATTTTCACTTAACTAAGTTTATTTAGTACAAAAAATTAGGAGGCGTTACTTTTTGACTGACCCTCGTAATGTACATTTTTTCTTTTTTAATTTTTTAGCCTACGCTAAAATTTGTGTAGTTTTTAACGCAGAGCATTTAGTTTAGAAAATTGCTTTAATAACAACTCCTCCGTATATTTTCTGTAAATCTTTTTGGAAGCATAACATTCATTAAAACTATTGTTAGTTTTCCGCACACGCAATGTTATGAAAGACATCGGGTTCAAGAGCTGGTATCGTCTTTTCCGAAAATCGTTGAATTTTATTATTGGCTAAAAAAAAGTCGCTATCTTTTCTGTGGAAATCAAAGATTTATTTTCTTTCATAATAAAGATGAATTCAATAATTTTGTTGTTTTAGTTTGATTTATTATAAAATCTGTTTTCTTGTTCAAAATATCATCACTACAATTTGAACAGTTTATTGTTATATTGTAAACCCACGTTTTCTTAACAAGATGAAGAATAGAAACCCTAATGTATCTTTACATTAGTTTATGGTTTCTTATAAAAATAATAAAATAAAAAAATTCTGTGAGCAGGATAAATAAATATACTTTGAACATATAAATCATTCTATCGCTTTTTCCCAAGGTATATTTATTTAAGGATTTATTTTAGTGGTTATTTTTTATGCATTAAATATTACTTATAGTTCTAGAACTTTCAGGAATATTCGGGCACCTTCTAGGTGTTGGTTGAACCGCCCGCATCGTCGGAAAACCTTTGAACTGATATTTTTAAGGCGTTGCGATGCTTACATTTTTAAAGCCAAGCCCAAAAACTAACACTTTCCCTCTTTCATGTTCTTGAATAAAATAAAATGCAGGCATTCTGATGACTTTTAAGGGGAACGGCTGTGCCTTTTTCATATTAAATATTTAGATTTGTGGCCAAAATACCCAATTTAACAAAAATAAATATGTTCAACAAAAGTTAAAGCAAATATCTAGTACACATATGTGTTTCTATATATTTTTATATTTAAAATATAAATTATAGGTATGAAAAAGGCCATGCAGCCGTTCCTCTTCATACATTGTGGAAAAAATGTTGCTTTGTGTTTGTTGCTTGTAAAATAAATTAAATGAATACCATATCTTAAATAAATGTATGAAAAAGATTCCTTGGAGCCTGCGTCATATTTGGGGATTTGTGTAAATGATCATTTTAGAGAAAGGTGGGATAGAAAGTTCTGGAAAAGAAAAAGGCATAAATGGTGGGTAAAATTTCAAGGAGTTACGGACGTATGAATCCATCCTTCCACTACGGTGCAAGGCTAGGAAGCGAGAGAGTCCGGCAGAAGAGGTCTAGGTAAGGTCTTCCTCAACCAGTCTCTCCCGATCCGGCCCGCTACGCAGTAAGTGGCAAATACATTTGCCACCAAGACCTAGGCAAACCTCACTCAAAGAAGCACAACTATTAAGTCACCAAACGTAGCTAACCACTACGGTTCTGTGGCAGGGTTAGGGTTATGATTATTACAGGGCAACTGATTCGATTTAAAATGGAAAAACTTTTCAATTGATCAGCACAAATGTAAAATAACGATTATATTTTATGATGACCATTTTACCAAAAAATTATACATCTTTATCATTTTATATCTGAAAGGAAGGTGTATATTATATTAAATAGATAATTATTTACTCTTCGGTGTTCATTAAACGTACGCAAATAAAAAAAAAAAACCCTGAATCAGAAACCCCTGAGAATTAATCATCGCCAGCCTTAAATACCTGACCTCGTCCCTACGGCAAACAAAAATTAAATATTTTTAAATGAATTAGTATTTACCTGCTTTACAAATTCAACACGATTTTTATTTGTACTCTTTTTTTCCTACTTTAAATCTACCTCCTATTTGCTGAACCTTTGGGACTATTTAACTGACCTCATTTTTTATAAACGCTTATTATCTGGGCGTTCTTGCATAAATTTAAAATGCCTCTAAATTAACGGTGCGATCGATAAGATCGGGTAGAATTTAAATGGCTTTAATGAATTTACTGTTGTTTTCAAAACAAAACAAAAATTAAATTTGAAAATACTGCACTATTTTTCAATACAAATTCTATTTTAAATTTTTTTACTTGTAGTTCATGTTACCTCTATAGTACCTAAATCTTATATTAAGAGCCATTAACCAGCGGCCGAGAATTTAAATTTTGTCAAACGATGATCTTGCAATCGTACCCTTACAACTTTACAGGGAGATTCCTATGAGAAAGATTAATTATTTTAACATAATAACTCAATATCGACTTTATTTCATTCCAAATTTGCTTTGATAAATACCTACATTCAAAAATGCTCAAAATCATGATGATAAAACTATTAAAATTATGTACTTTTTTGTAATTATTTTTTGATCATAAGTATTTATAATTTTTCAATAATGTCTAAGCAAAATAAGAATGTCATTTTTTTATATATATTAGATTGTATGACCGTAAATAAATAGACAAACTGAAGTATTTTCGTCACAAAACAAGGATACGGATCTAGTATTTATGATTTTATTTGAAATAAAATTAAAATTCTGATAAGTAATCTTTCCCAAATAATTTATTGATTTATTTTACTGCAGGATTATATGATTTGAAATGTATGTTGAATTATACAAATTTTAAAAAAATATATATTATTCTGCAAACGACCTACGGTAAAACCTTATTGTACTAAAAATAAACATATTTTCTCAAACTTTAAAACACAGTTTTACTAGATTAAAAAACAGTTTTTCGAAATCAATTTATAATTTTTGGTGGAAAAGAGTTAATACGACTAAAATTTGATTTAAAAATGACATATTTCCGGTTTTGTCTGGTTATTTCCTCTTAAGGCGTTATTTTATTTGTCTTTTTATTGCGTCTAGAGAGGCTGGATTGAATTGATGCTACAGTGTTGTATCCCAAATTAGAAAAACTACAATATAATATTTATAAATAATATATATTATTATATATATATTATATTATATATATTATATTATATTATATTATTATATATATTATATTATATTATATATTATATTATATTTATATTAATAATAATATTTATAATATTTTTTTTATAGTACATAATTTTTATTTATTATATGTTATATCATAACAAATAACAAGAAGATTAAGTTTTAATAATTAAAAAAACAGCATGTGTAATTCACAGGCGGTAGAAACGAAACCTTCAAAAAACTAAAGTAGACAAGAGTGAGGAGGCTACGAAGCACCGCACAAAGAGGAAACCAATAATACTATCTCATTCTCTCGCAGCAGTTTGTTTGTGTTTGTCTCTTTTTAGTGTCGCTATTTTTCGTTTCATCGTGTTTTTAATCACAACGGCGCTAAAGAAGACTTCAAAAAGAAAAATATTTTTATTTCAGCAATGATATTTAGGATAGTTTTAATAATAATATAACTTAATTTTTTAACAAGTGAAATAAAACTCTTAAAAAAATATATTTTTTCATTATAAATCATATAAATATGTATTTTGTGAAATACTTATTTGAGATTTTCACGGCCAAAGTATTATCGTTATTATTTTTTATATTATTATGTCATGTTGATCTTCAGTGTCCTACATCAAAGCAGGTTTCTAGATTGTGGTGAAGTAGGTATTCATGCACGTAGAAGTGATACCGTGTTACAAGCGTTGGTCCTCTTAATGTGTTTTCTGCGTTTAGTTTTAGTGTAGCGTTCTAATAATAAGTTGTGGATTTCAATTACCTCCGTTATTCGACCTGCTCAATGCGTTTTGGGCCTTCCCAGGAATCTAAATAGATATTTTCTATTTGCATAACTGAACCGAGTTAAATAAATAAAAATTATGTGATTAATAAGAGATAACTTTGTATAAACCACCTTTTTAATAAACAATATCGACATGTTTCAATAACAATGTTATCTTTTTCAGGATATGTTAATATATAAGAAGATAACATTGTTATTGAAACATGTCGATATTGTTTATTAAAACAGTGGTTTATACAAAGTTATCTCTTATTAATTAAATAATAAATAATGCCACAAAGTTATTTTGCAAAGATTGAAGAAGAAAAAAATATGTGATTTATTTTTACACGTACATTTGCGTTAAGTGCTTATTAGCGAAAATATCTCACCGAGACCGAATTTTATTTAAAATATTTGATATTTCATCATCATAGGTATTTTCAATTCGAGGTGTATCACATATTCAGTAATTGTACAGCACCGACTAGACTTTGACATTTACAATAAGACTATGTTGGGATGCTGAATGTGGGACAGGAGAAGAGTTGGGTGAAGGTTGGGGTTTCGTACCACGTCATAAAGCATGGTGGTTTCTAACGGCGCGTGCATTAAGAGCAATCCCCACGCCTCGTGGGCGGTTCCAATGTGCAAATTATAATTTTTATTTTTTACAATTACAATTAAATAGTAAATTAATTGATCAAAATGGCATTATTAAACACTCAAAATAATACAATCGTCATAAAGGTATTAAAGGCTTCGCGTGTGAACTCAGCTGAGTTGATCCTGAACTGACAATCATTCATAAGCTCTCAGCGAAAATGTTGACACTTTTTAACAGCTTAATTTGCCTGCTTTTTTATTCAATTCGCAAGCTAATCAAGAACAACGATAAAAGTATTAACTTCGCCATGTGAATCAACGATTTTCCTCACTTACATAATTTACAATCGAATTGATCGTTTTCAAATTTAGGTTAATTATGACATCGTTCAAAACTTGCCCGATGTTAGTTTGTTTATTAACATTTCATTAGACATTTTTTTTTCATTTGGGAGGCCGGTGTAGGTGCCGCTGCCCCGGAAACCAATTATTAGATAACAATTAGATAATACCTGCTCTTGCCATGTCTTCCTCGTCCCCGACTTCTTCTACCATACTTACTCGCGTTTTAATCTCGATTCTACAAATTAATGAATCATCCATGTAGATACTACTTATGGAAACTACGGTATTATATAAATATATTATATTGTAAATATGGTTACTGTCACCCGTCAATATTGTACGAAGCAAGTTAGGACCTACGTTCCTTTCGAATGCTCCATGAATACGTGGATACGACCTCTGCCTGTTTTTACTTTAGTTGATAATAATAATAACTGAAATTATATTCTACAATGATCAAAACAAATATTTATTCTTATTGACAACACAACGATTAATTTAAATTGTGTGCTTGTGATTTGACGTGAACATTGAACACTCCTCCGCACATAATTGCTGTAAGTTATATTGTTATTAATTATTCTGTTGTTTGGTTTCAGATCCCCGATGCCTGAAAAACGGAAAAACGACTGAGACTGCCCCAAACCTGCACTCGTTTCACACGCAATTCTCCACAGGCAGTTATTTCGTATACAGTTAATGATTTGAACAATAATGAATGGAGTATTTAACCTGACGTGCATCACGTTATTTCTATGCAACTAATACACAACTACTCAAACATTTCCACGGTTCTTGTGTTGTGATCAAAAGGAACTCGATCCCAACAACCTGCGCTTTTGGAAGGCTAACTGAAGTGATATAATTTTGTGTTCGTTTAGCGTGCTGCATATTTAAGAAATAACCTACGCGGTGTAAACTTACTCTGTAATCCGAGAGCATTATTCAACTTGATACATAAATCTCAGTGTTTGTGCCGTATTTTTCTGTGAAATAAACGATAAATTCAATCGTGACTGCTCAACACAACAGTAAGAGAAGAAAAAATACAGTATTTCCGTCAATAAAGATAATAAACGCTAAGGCAAATAATATTTCAAAACCTTGTGTATTTTTTCAAAGGGTAGCTGTGTGAGTATAAGTACCGGTTGGCGTGTGCTCACTGCGAGCTGTAAATGAGTGGAATGGGGGCAGTGTTTTAATTTGGGGGTGTTCAAGGGGGAGGAAACATGAACACTCTGGTTTTCCCCGCCAGGGTGGCTGGCCTACTCCTGCTGATATCCTTCGTCCACCCCAGTTACGGTAAGTTACTTTGTAGCTACCCTTATTTGCGTTCCCTTGTTCCAACCGCTGTAATGCCCCATTCCCGTCACTGATTTTTATCCCTTTTTTGTTTAATAATAAGGAAATTGTATTTTGTGAATGATTAATGATTTAAAAATACCTTTTTTATTTTTATTTTTTTCAGGAGGTCAAAAATTTTGTCTTTCGAGTAATATTTTTTAATTAGCTTCATTACAAAGCGATTCAATCTTTTGTATAGAAGAAACAACACACCAACCGCTTTTCTATTCAGAACCCATCAAAGCTTCTAGTTAAATTAAAAACCCTCATACAGTAAGTAATCAAATTGAATAGATGTATCCGAAACGTTATCAATTAAGTTAATAATATACTGATTTTGGTGACCCATAGTAGAGAGTGTAGTGTTTACATTATTTTAAGTTTAGAAATTATAGGGGTAGAAGTTTTCGCACATTCATTCGATTGTTTTTAATAACTGAACTAATAACTAAATTAAAAAAAGGAAAAATTTTTCGTCGTTCAACTCATTTGCATCCAAATTATTACAATTACTGCCCAAGTTTTTAATCACAATAAAATATCATTTAAGCATTTTATTATTTTATAAAATGAAATTTTATCAATAAAAATTAGAGCGTAGATACTTATAATAATTTATTGTAAAAAAATCTTTTTGACAGCCAAATTGTCTCGGTGGTGCTTTATCAACACCTGTAATTGTGAATCTTTAATATTTCCTCACGTATTTAATATACAAAATTGGAATACTGATAAATAATTTTCCCACTTGGCAACGAACCTTTAATGAAAAACATTTAAGGGATTCCTTCCCCCAAAATTATACTCTCCTTATTTATTATACCATCTCTAGATAATTTAAGGGAAAATTCAGTTCCAAGTAAGAATAAATAATTCCATTAGGTATGTTAATGTTTGCCTCCGACCCAGAGTTGATATTGAATATTCGATAATGTTATCGATAAAATCGAACTTAAAATTGGTAAAATTTTGTACACGGTGGCATTTTCATCGAAATTAATTAAACAGTTTTTCGTATATGCCTGAAATGATTAGACTGTTCAAAAATTTAGAAAATTATTACTTTGAAAAGCTTGGTTGGAAGTATTATTTCGTTATTAGTAAATACATCTTTATTTACTTTATTACTTTTATTTAAATGCAAACATCTTTTGATCGGAAATTAGTTTTGAATTATTTGTTTTTAAGGAGACTTAGAAAAGCTAAATAATGTTCAGTATTTCTGTCGTGCGATAAGTAATGTATGTTTGATTGATAATAACAACAGGAACATGTTTTTCTGTATGCACTGGTTTTCATCTCGGACCGTTTTTTTTCAGTTTGGTCAATATTGTAAAAAACTCTGAAATAGAATTATTTGCTGATGACGCTAAGCCATACAAACCAATATCAAGTCTACACGATTGTGATAATTTACAAAAAGATTTAAACAATGTAACCGCCTACTTTAAACAGAGACAAATGTTCAAAATGTCATCACGTGGTCTTTTCCAGAAATAAATATAAAATATTATTTAATTATTCTTTAACTAACAACAACATCGCAACAGTCTCAGATATGTGTAATCTTAGAATAAACCTTGACAGTAAACTACAATATAACCTACATGTACAACAAATTACGAACAAAGCTGCTAAAATAGAATCATTAGAAACACAAAACTTCTTAATGGCATCAACATTTTTAAGCAACCTTACTTAGCTTACGTACGAAATTATCTGTAGTTTACGTCAGTTGTTTGGGCATTTTATAAATTTCACATGAACAAAATTGAAGCGATTCAGAATAAAATTCTTAATATCTTTGAGGTCATTTGTAAGATCGAATAGTTATGCAGAGGCAGCTTCATACATTAAAATTGATTCATTAATTGTACGAAGAAATCAAAATAAATGCACTATTCTTGTATAAATTAGATCTCAATAATATTCAACGGCCAGAGTTGCTAAATACGATTCAATTTAAGGCCCGGTAGTAAGCGTTTAAAAAGAAGAAAGGGAGGTATATAAATGGATGAAGAGCGCTAATACCTATTAAAAAACCAATACAATTGAGCAAAAATGGTGAAAATATTTATAAAACACGACTCGTTTAAAATAGAACAAATATATCACGGGAAATGTCTTAAATAGCATTCAAAGAAACACTTCGTGCAAATAGCTTGTATAATAACAGAAAAAACGTTTTTATAATAATAGATTATAATAAAACAAATAAAAAACTTTATTCCACTTAATTTTATTTGACCGTAACCGGTTTAAGCTCGTCAGAGCCATCTTCAGACTGGTAGAAATAATTCTTAGCCTACGGTTTATATGCACAACATATGGGGGAGGGAGAGAGGGGTAGTCTTCAAGGATTTTAATGAATTATTTTTGTTACTAAGTCGTTTTAGACTGTCGAGTTTCTAAGTATTTTGGTAATTCCAGTGGGCTAATTACTTTGGGTTTGTAGCTCACTTCAATATCTATTGATTAGGGAAAAACCTTACAAGTAATTTGAATTATTAATGGACTAATTTTATTGTCAAATCGTTATTATACATATCTATGATAAATGGGATTTTTTAATTGCTTTTTGAAGGGATGCATGTTTACATTGGAGTGGGAATGGTCAAACCTAAATACATATTTTAATTTCAAAATTATTATGAAAATTATACCGGATAAAAACCTGGTGTTTCAGTAAATGATTCTATAATAATTAAGTTTTTATAAAAATTTGAAGCATCCTTTGCTTTTTTTCTATCGAGGGAATATCGTATACTTACCTAATTACTAATTACCGTTACGGTGACATGACAAATATACAAATATTATCTTCAAAAATAATATATATTTTTTTAGCAACTTGAAAACTGAAAATGTTCCAGAGAAATGTGTTATAAATCTGTAGAAATGCGAAATGCTGGTGCTTAACGGGGTATTCTAGTCTAGAAAAAAAAACATATTTCAATAACTTAGATATTCACAAAATTTCTTTAAAAGTATTTTTCAAAATTAGAATTTTTTTCTAAGTTATAGCCATATTAGTGTCGTGAAATTTAACTAGAATCTAAATAAAAAACGCGTTTTTCCCGAAACTACTTTTATCTAAATTCTATAAAAATTCTATGAAATCAAATAATTGTAATTATTCTATCATTTGTAAAGAAATATATGAACAAAAATCTTTACCAAACAAACTTAACTTCTTCTATCATTATGACGCAGGTTCGTGTATTTTAAGTAAGAACGTAGTAAAAGGCTGGGTTAACACACTCTCAAGGGACCGGTATCTCCAATAATTCTTATTTTTATAAAAACATATTTTACGGTATACACCCGAACAACCCAAAACGTTGTACGATTTTTTTTCTATTTCGTTTAGAATTCTGTGATAGGAAGACATAATATGAATTAAGTTAAGTGGGAAGGCAAGCTCCAATTATTATCGAATTTCTTTTTTAATACCACATTCTTACCAATACATTAATATGTGGTTTGTAAAGGGTATTTTTTATCGTGGGTATCTTTTGGGATAGCTGCTTTTGGGAAGTGCTGCCCGAATAGTTTACGTGAATATCACATACGAGTCTTAACTGCCTGGGGCCAGTGGGACTATGGCCTCCTGGTTGTTGTGTGCGTGGTTAAGAAGTGGGCTATTCATACATACTCACTAAATATAACTAAAGATATTTCACATAACGTTTCGATGATTACACGCCTCCGAATAAATCCCTAGAGCGACGCTCATGAAAAGATCCCTGTAATTCAAGAGTTTCAACCCAAAGCGTTTGGTGGACCAAAAATATATTACTGAGCTTAGGTGGTCCCGCGAAACTGCAACCATTAATGCTAAAATGCATAATAAATGCAAATATTTGTTCTTTTGCACTCTCCCTCCACTTATTAATATCACTTGCATTCCATCTTCCAAGAAATGTAAGGAAAAAATATACTCGTTGGAATTGATTGCGAAATTAAATTCCTATTGCGGCTATGCGCCTGGAACTTTTCAAGCAATAAATCAAAAACCCCGTCGAGGGTTTGAGGTCTAATAACAAAAGTTCTGATTTCACAAAATATATATATGTAATTAAATAATATAAATGTTCTTATCAGTAAAATGCATCTCTTTAACGACCATATTGATCGCTTGTTTGCGGCGAGGATTTTTTTTAAAGAAATAATAATGATGATGAAATAATAAGGGGAGAGGGGATAAAAATTAGGGGATATTTTTTTAATGCCGATCGATTATCAAATACTCCTTCATTTTTATTTTTTATCTTTAAAAATCGACTCTTGCATAATTATAAACATTTAATATTTCTATAAATTATTATATATGCAAATTATCATTCTTATGTTTATATTTTTTAAGGGCGTTTAACCAGCCAGTGGCCGAAAATTCACATTTCGTCGAAAGATGTTCTTACGATCGTACAGGGCGGTTCCAATGAGAAATATTAATTATTCTCCGTATCAGTTTTTTTTTTAATTTTGTTTTATTTTATACCTACATCCAAAAATGCTGAAAGGTGTGATGATAAATTTATTAAAATTATGTACTTTTTGTAATTATTTTTTTATCATAAGTTTTTATCATTTTTCAATAATGTCTAAGCAAAATAAATACACAAACGGACCTATTTTCGTCAAGAAACACATGTACGTATGTATTTTTTAAAGATTTTATTTAAACTAAGATTAAAATTTATTAACATACGTTTACCAGATAATATATTGATTTATTTTATTCCATGATTATATGATTTGAAATGGGTGTTGTATAACACAAAATCTATTTAAAAATTTAACAAATCTGCCAACGACCTATGGTATAACCTTATTATACTAAAAATAAACATTTTTTCTAAAAAATTAAAACATTCTTTACTAGATAAAAGAACAATCTATATTTTTTTGTGGAAAAGATATACGTCTAAATTATGACTTAAAAATGACATATTCCTGGTAATACCCTCTCAATAAATAAACATCTAGGTCAACAAAATTAGGGTTTTCATTAGAGTCACTTTATTTTATCTTTTTACATCATCAATTATCATTAATTAAAAACACAGTTTCAAGTTTATTTCTTCGGCCAAAAAAAAATCGCCGTAGTAACCAAGTAAATGTTTGATTAGAAAAGAACTTTGATTTGTAGAGCCAGCCGTGGAAATTTGTACTACAACTTGCTGGTAAGATGTCTGAATAAGGTGAATACGTGAACAGTCCAAGAGATGTATCTACTCATTTTTAACTCGTTCTACACTTCAAACTATTCCTGAAATTCTTAGTATTTTACCAAAGATAACTTGACCATCAAATTTCGATGTTTTTCAAGTTCTGTGATTTTTTAATTCAAGGTTTGTTATTTTTTCATCATGGGCCAGTTGCTTCACAGAATTAAAATAAAGACAGTACTTGAATTGAACTTTCACAGAACTTTATAATTATCTTATAAATTTTATGAATTTGAAGGGACCGGGCAGCGATCGGCAGAGACGGGGGACGATGGAATGAAAGGCGTCAGTCGATGTATGAGTCAGTCTTTATTGCTGCTACGTAGCGATGGTAAGTTTGGAGTAAAGTAACAGTGTAGACAGGAGCGATGATGATTATGAGGCTCGTAGGTGTTGAAGTGATGAAGGTCGGTGATGCAGTGGTGTAGCAGAACTCGTGTCTGCATGTCGCCAGCATGTAGTTGCGCACCGTGTTGGTGGAGATGACCTTGACGTCCAGGATGGATGCTCGACGCGGTGTCGCGGAGATGGCTGCGGTGAACCTGAGGAGAATGAAGTCTCAGTGGCTGAGAAATTGTTGCACAGGTCCGGCACGACCTGGCGGTTACCGCACTGGAACGTTAACACTCGATGCACTGTCTATGTATGGGTGACGTTACTGATACTAGAGACTAGAACTGACTGACTGACTAGCGCGGTGTCGCTGCGCTTTATATAGCCGACCGTGTGAGTACCCGGAACGAAAGTAATGTTGAGCGCCCGCGCAAAGCGGAGAAGCCTCTGGAACATTCCGCGGCCGTAAGAATGTGACGGCTGTTGTGTCGAGGCCTTTCGATGCGCTTCCCGAAATGTTTAGCCATGTGCGGCGTAACACACTACAACTGTAGGTAGATTGTACACTTTCGAGAATACGCTGGCTGTATCAGTGGCGGCGCAAGGATTGTGGCAAAAGGGGGCGACCGTTCTGGTCGCCACAAATTGATTAAATTCTGTGAAACAACCCATCAGAACTTGTAAAAACTGTTATTTGAAAAAGAAAACTTTAATACTTCAATATTTTCTTTTTTTAATGTTTTTAGGAATAATTAGGACTGATACATATTTTTTTACAGTGCCCGTCTCACTAGGGATATTTTGTCAAGACGGATTAGTTTACAAATATATTATTTTGACAATAGGTACGTTTAAGATAAATTACCATACATAATAATATTAATGTACATTATAATGTCTTGTTGTTTTAAGGGCAGTTATTTCTGGTTCTGTTAAATTTCTATGGGTACCGCCGCCTCTGGAACCATTTATTGAATAACCAACACCTCTGCCATAGGTATTTTGAAAAAACCCTTCATGTGGCATCCTCAAAGATGAAATAGACCCTGAGTGGAATTATTTTCCTCCTCCTGTGTGGAGCTAATTTAAAAAAAAAGTTTTGTGAAATAATAACAGAATTTGAATAGAACTTTCTCAGAACTTGAAAAGAAACTAGAAATTTGTGAATTGTTTAAATTCTGTGAAACAACCCGTCCTTAGTCTTATTAAAATAAAATTTGAATTTATGGCTTTAATGGAACAGTTATTACGAAGTAAGTACCTACCAGTAGTACAAAATAAGTACTATTGGAGCGTACTAAATATTATTAGTACCTACATACCTCTGAATCGTACATAAGTTTCCTGAAGTCTTGAAGGTATTCGAAGATAAATGTATAACCTCCATCTCATTGTTCAAACAAAAATACTCCAAAGAGATTAGAAACCCAAGTGTAAGATTTTCAAGGAAGAGTGAGTTGAAGGGGTATCGTGCACCCCTTTGAGAATGCCTTCAGTTAAAGGCACGCTGAAGTAAAAACCACCCACAGCACAAGGGAAGTTTATTTAGGGGTCGGTGAGTTGTTTGGGTTCCCAAAACATTGAGTAAAGATTGCTTTTAGAGTGTAAATAATATATGCCGAAGTACTTCAACTTGAGGGTAGCTACAGGGTGCTGTAGAATTATGTTCACATTGACGTGAAAGGGTAAACACTAGAAACCGCAAAAAATATGTTTGTTTTATAGTGCGTCTAAAACTAATTATTAATTAATTTTAATTTTCTTTGTTATATGGGTTTCGTAAGCACTCAGTCAATTAATGTGCATACGAGAATGATTACAGGGTTTTCCTTAGGGGTAGATACGTACGTCGTTTATCTCATTCTCAACAGTTCTTTTTTACACATTATTATTTGCTTTGTGCGAAAGAGACGCAGCATTATTTTGTGACATTTCCGTGTCAAATAAGTTCATTTTTTGTATCTTTAAAGTCCCGTAGTACTTATTATGTTAGGTTTTTAACAGCATTCAAGTCATAATAATAAAATTCATCATCTGAAGTCATTTAATATTTAACAGTGCCTTGTGATTCAATAAAACAATCTAGTTATCTGAGACATGGTTTTTGACATCATAAAGAAATCGATGTGCCTTAGTTCTCATATTGCTTGTTATGTTTGCCAACATATAGGTTACACCCAGTTGCATGCATCTAATGAGGTTGCATAAACTAATGTTTGAAGGCTTCTACTTTTTGACGCTTTTAGAAGTAGTACGATATTATTTTATCACATGAAATAGCTGAATATTATACTAAGTCATTTTTCCAGTTGTTTAAATTGTTCTTTGGACTAGAAAAATATTTCTTTTACATATTCGTCTTAGATATTGTGAAGTTGACTGTATGCTTTTCGTGTTTACAGCCCACCATTATAATTTCACAGCAGGTATTCTAAGACTGGGTTGGTACTTTATTTTGATTGATTTATAACAATAACGGCACATCAATTGAGCAAGAAATTGAGCAACGAATTTTAATTCAACGGTTACGAGTAATTGAAAGGATCTTTATTACAAAATGAATTGAATTAGTGGTTTTAACAAAGAACATAAATACATACAAAATACTTAAACAGTTTCACATAAAACTCTTTCTTTTATGAATCTTCTTTCCAGTTACAGAAAATTTTGAGCAAAGCATGACTTGAAATTTTATCGTAACGAAAACACTATACATGTAATTCTTTGGCCCTTTAAAAAAATGCTTTTCCTGACAAATTATAAATCTGCTTCAGGTCGTTTTAATAAAATTATCTTTCCACCCTGGGCTCGAGATTTGCTTACTAACTTCCCAACCCCTAAACCCAGAATTAGAGTGAAGGGTGGGTTGGAAACCTACCCACTACCCGCTGACCCTGTGACCTTTCAAGTTTCTTGAAATTCCTGTTTTACGTCAATAAGAACCCTTCTGCACCATTAGATGTCAGGTAATTAATTAACATGAAAGAGGGTCATAGAATTTATAAATAAGTTTTTAAAGTTATTTATTCATGCATGAACCTAGTAGAGTACGTATTTCTTTTACCAAGAAACTCTACATTTCTTCGACAATATTGTTTTTTATTGGAACTGTCGATTCTTATTAGAATCTAGCATTAAATACATTTAAGGATCCCAAATAATATTGTATATTTGGTTTCAAAATTATATTTGAAATAATTTATCAATATCTTGTACACATTTTTTTTCTCTTTCGGTATCACGGAGGCACTGCTGAAGACCAGCTGCATTCCAGGAGAAATTCTGAATTGTAGCTGAGCAGTGACCTTTTCATCAATAGACTCAATGATAAAAGAACAAAATGTACAATGAATAAATGTTTTTATTATTATTATTATTATTATTACGTTTCTGCAAAACATGGTGTGAATCAGTTCGGAATTCTACATCTACACTTGTACATGATCTACATTTTTACAATTAAAATTGCAAAAAAAATACTAAGGTTGTTCGTGACGCATTTTCTTACAAAGACATAATATATTTTTTTAAATTATCGTGATAAATTTGTGGCTTTTCATGCCATATTACTTTTTCTCCTTCTTTAACAAACGTCTCGGACAGCACAACAGTGTCTACCATCAAAACAGGTGTAGATATTGCGGTGAAGTGTGTAAATGATTGTATAAGTGATACCATATTATGCGCGTTAATCCTCTAGGACGGTACCAAAAAAATTGACTTCTTGACGTTGTCTTGTCGTTGTGACAAACATTGGAAACTATGGGAATACGTATCCCAAATTTGTGAATGTTTTGCGATCGCATGAAGTCGTATGTGTAAGGATGTGAAGAAATTCTCATATTATTCCGATCTTGTTACTAATGTAACTATCGATCTCTGATGCTACCTTTTCTATTCTTTCCGTGTATTTGTGGCACATGAATTAACATATTAAAACCAAACTCAGCCCCTGGCAAAGATAACGTTTTGTCGAATGTGCTAAATTCATTCAAACGCATAAATCCGTTTATGTTTTTGCCAATTTAATGCCGAGATATGGTTGTGCGTGTCGGTTCTTTTGACTATTTTTCTGATTAAGTAACAAAGTTTCGAAATTTACCCTTAGTATTAACCAGTTGGTAAACAACTTGGGTTTGACATTATTTTTATCAGCTAAGAATTATGACGAAACTTTATTTACCGAGCAATAATCCAACCGAGTGTAAAAAAACTTTAATTCTCTTTAGATAACTACACTTCTTTTTCAATTCAAATGTTCGTAGTGGTTTTGTCTTTTCTTCTGAAATTATTATTTTTAATATTTATAATGTTATTTTAAGATTTCCATATCGCAAATATAAATTTCGCATAATAACTGCGGAAAATAACTTTGTTTGAAACTCGATACACAAAATAATGTTGATATACGTACAAATACAATTATAGAGGGTGTTAGGGAACGTAGGTACTTGACTTACTTTAACCAGTGATTCATAACATTCATCGTCTATGTACTAATGGTCGAGAAAATACAAAAGAAATTTTTACGTTACCTCTATATGAGAGAATTTGGTTTTTACCCATGGCTGTTTCCAACAGCATTTATCTCGGGAATGCTGGATATCTGCAGCCTTAGTTCCAGAAGAGTGGTCGCATTACTGCTGATGGCTTATAAGCTTGGTTTTGTATCGGTAACAGATATTCTGGCTGAAATAGGATTCTATGTCCCGGATAATTTCACGCGAGGCCGCCAACACAGGCTGTTTATTCTTCCTAGGTGCAGAACTAACTTACCAATAGTGATGCCTCTGGGATGACTCACTAGGTTAATTAACTGCCTCGCAGGAAATGTGGAATATACAACGATTTTAATCGTGAAATAGCACTTATGTTTGAACTAAATGTATTACTTTAACTGTAAATGTATTTATTATGTATCTTTTCTTACCGCTCTTGCAATGTATTGGTTTTATGCTATTTTTGCATATAAATAACATTATTTGAGTAAAAAATTTACATTATTTTGGTCCCCTGTGACAAATTTGATTTTTTTTTTTGATAAATCAAATAAACTTTAAAAACTTCCACATATCGTCACTGGCCACTAATCCGAATAACTCAGCCAATCCCTCACTCCGATCCTCCATGTCCAATACCTTCTGATTTTTTTAATGTTTTAAGTTGCAAACAAAACAACAAAAAACATAAAAAAATATCGTCGGAGACCAACATTTCTCTTACATTTTTACTCCAAATAATGTCAGGAATCACTAATTAAAGGAAGTCAAGCACTTCCATTAACACTACATTATTATATATGTAATGTACAACTGGCGTTTTTACATGGAATGAAAATTGATGGGCACTATCAGTATTGTACAATTACAATGAGATTTGTATTGTATCCATATTTTATTTTGTGACTGATTTGGCGTAGTATTTGTTTGTTAGGATAAGCAAGCGGGCTCCAGTAATCTATCCAAACAATATTTTGTACATTTTTACTATTTACGTTTCTTTTCATAATTAATTTAATAGTTACTTGATTAAACGATTAAAAATGTAGCTCAAAAATTTGATTTTCGTTTGACTTCAGGCATGGTTTTTGAAATTTCAGAGAGACGAATTATTGTAGGGTTCTTCAAAATCAAAATCGAGAAACATTCACAAAGTTTTATCCACACAAGGCGTGGGAACGTTAAAACGATAATTTTATATATATTTCGGTATATATGTTATGAATTTCTGTGTTAACCGAACTAAAAGTATTAGTTTAAGAAAGCACTTGTCAAAAAGAAAGTACACCATCTCGCATTCGAAAGATCGGCAGAAGCATTGCTTTTTACCTTTTGTAGATCCACAAGAGGCAAATTTGTCTTCCAGTAAGTTCTGAAGATCATTTTTCAAAAACTAATTTGAGGCAGTAATTCTTGTTTTAAGCGATCCACGCTGATTTCAAGATGGGGAGTTATGTTATGAAATATGACTCTTCGGTGGTGTCATTTTTAGATTGGAATTAAGTATGAAGGGCTAATTTATCGATATCCTGAAATGATTTTTTTCACTGCACGATTAATAACTATGGAAAAATGCATGCTCTCTAAGGCAATAACCAAAATATTAAATCTATTCCAATATGCTTCGATTTTCTAGACTACTTCTTATTTGGAATTTTATGAAATCTTCAATATTCAAAATAAAATTAGGAACTTTGCTTCTTCACGATACTCCTCTGAAGATTCGTGGCGAACTCAACGGCACAATCTGATGTGAAAAACAAGCACCTTGTTGTATATCCAACTATTAAACTAAAAGGGTTCTCTTTCTTTCTCGGAAGACTAAACTGACTAAACGGTATCAGGTGCAGTCACAGAAGTTGTGTAAAATATATAATGCATAAATGAGCCTAAAGGTTTTTTTAATTATTATCTGAATGTGGACTTATTCATGGGAGGCCACCGCTTCGGGATCCATTTATTGGATACCCCGGCACCTCTGCCATAGTTCATCACAAGTGATTCGCCACGTTTGGCGACCTAGCAGGGTTCCCGGGTTCATTGGGTGAGAATTGTCCAGGTCTCGACAGCGGATGTGCATGCCCACCTACGATGTGGCATGGATTTAGAGAGATTGGTTAAGGGAAATCTTTATACCTTTACCAGCAAGACTCTCTAGACCCATTGTCTTGCACAGCAATAGGAGGGATGGATCCATAAGTCCATCATTTCTGGATATACTGATTCCCAGATTCCTATCCATCCATGACAAGAGATATTGGGTTTGACTCCCAGGTGCGACCGTTACCTTTTTATTCTTTTATGTCTTATTCTGTTAAATGTTTCGTTTAGATTTTGTTATTATTATCTTCTTCTTCAATAAAATAAATAAATATTGCTCATTGGTGTAATCTAAATTTATTCCATAATTAATAACTCATTTTGATTCGTAATAGTATATTATAACATTGTAAAAGCAGGATTATGCGGATGTGGGCAAATAATTATAATACACTAGCTAGGACCCGGCATGCGTTGCATTTCCATTCAGTAATAAATTGATTCTCCCTGCATGTCCTTTCCCGTTCACCTCCCGAGTCCCCTTCCCCTCCCGCGTTCTCCTTCCACCTTCCCCGCCTTCCCCCTTTCCTCGTCACCCCTCCCGTAAACCCCACCTCCCCGTTCCCCTCCCCCTCCTGCCTTTCATTGCCACCCTGCCGCTTTCATTTATACAAATTTCATAATGCCAGAGCTTACCATTATATATAGAATACAACCTTCGCGGACGTTTCAAAGGGCGGGCAAAGTTTCATCGCAATCGGATGCAAACAAACAAAGAGCCAGTATTGATTTTTATATGCATATTATCAATATATTTTTTAATTGGCGTATCTAAAGTAAGTTCAGCTTACAGAGATATTTCAACAATTCTAAATGCGACATAACGTACAGGTATGCGAGTAATATTTTAGTTGAGAACATGACCATTTAATATGACACGTGTAACGTAGATACGGCAACATTAGAGCCAGCTTTCCTCCCCCAACTTCCCAGGGTCCGCCACCCCTTTCACGGCCCACATAAATAATCTATATCTGTGTAAAGTTGTTTAATGCGTTATTCTCAAAGGGCTGAGCGGGTAAGGTCAACTTGGGGGAGATCTTCACTGAGTGCCTGTGATGCCGGCAGATATAAATGCCATTTGAATCAAGTTTTCCCACTTGTATTGATGTATTTTTTCCGATATTCAGGTAATTCGTTTTTTATTGAGCGTTGCTAAGTCATTTTTAGTTTTTTTTAATGTTTAGTTATGGTGAGTGGGAAATGAGGGAGACGGTTACGAAAAAGGTGGATTCAGATCTAGTCAATAAACACGGCTAAAGCCATTTAAAGCAACGTTTCTATTCGTGGGTTTTACATCATGGCGTTACTGAGAGTACCTTCAACTCTTAGTCGTGCCGCAAATATACATCTTACTAATATTATAAATGCGAAAGTTTGTATGGATGGATGTGTCTTACTCTTTCACGCAATAAATACCGAATGGAATATAAAAATTCTTTCACTAATCGAAAGCTACATTATTTGCGAGTAACATAGGCAGTAATATATTGGTAAGCTCTGGCGTTATGAATAAGCTGTGGCGTTGTGAAATTATTTATTTTACGTTTATTGGCAAAGCGTGTTGCTAAGTAAATATTTGAGCTGTCATTTTGTTATTATGTTCAGGTTACTACGGAGATTTCTTTGAAAGCGAAAATTAAAATATTAGTATTCTAATATAAATATTTAGTGTAGATACAAATATAAAATAGATACTAATCTAAATTTTGCCAACAGTTGTATTAATATTATGAATGCGAAACGGAGCGTATTTGATTGATGATTGATTGGGGTAGGGGGAGGGGTAGTGCGGGGGGAGATGGGGGGGGAGTGGGGGGGGAGTGTAAGGGGGAGTTGGGGGGGAGTAGGGGTCGAGTGGGGGGAATGGGGGGAGTGGGGGAGGGTGGGGGGGGGAGTTTGGGGAGGGGGGAATATGCGAGTGAAGCCAAGGGCAAAAGCAAGTATATAATATAATATTATTTTACATGATTAAATTGTGATAAAACACATCAATCAATTTAAATTTACTTGCGCACGCCATGATATGAACCCGCCACCTGCAAATCGGTAATAGAGAGCCTTCCCATTAGAAGAACTACGGATAACTTAAATTTCAAAAAAATTTTCGCCTAAATTAAGTTCAGCTTTTAGATATAGTTCAACATTTCTAAATGTAGCATAGCTTATAGGTATGCCAGTAATATTTAAGTTTAGAACATGACTGTTTAGTAGTCCGTTTCCGGATCAAGATGATGGCTTTTTAAATGATTAATTAAATTTTATTTAAAAGTGAAATCGTATTGTTTCCTGGTACTTCTTATTCGCAGTTTTTCAATTAATGATACATACCTGTCTGAAGAATATTTGAGAAATGAATTTTTTCAAGTTGGGGAAATCAACACTTTCAATATGTTTGTGTTTGTACATGGGCTGGGCAATTTACTTAAAGAAGAAACTAATTAGAGATTTTCTCAATATACTAATGAATTATGCATTTAACAATTATCATCTTAAAAATGTAAAATTGCGTTAGCCACTAAAGTTGAAAAAAATACAAGTAAAAACTTTTTATTCCTTGGAGATGGCTTTCGAATGAAAAAACTAACTTTCGTTTCTAATTATTCCGTACTGTTTTTTCCACAGAATTTATTGAACTTTTTTTACTTTCTTAATTTCTCTTTACGGCTGTAATCGATTCCGTAACTTCTTCAGCATGGAGCCACGATTATTGCCCAGATTACACAGTCCAAGCTAGTTTAACAGCTGTTGGAAGTAGAAATATCTCGAACAAAAGTAAGTTAATGCCAGCTGAAGTGGTCCTTATGGAAACTGATAAAAACTACCGGGTGAAATTGGAAATACTTCTATAATCGTTGGCAAATAAAATGGAGTGCTATTATCATAGTTTTGTAAGAAAGAGGGGGTTTTTTTGTTTTGGTTTTGTTTCTATCTCAAGCAACATGGCAAATTACGGAAGCAAACGTTTCTTTTTTTTCATTAAACGCTTTATTTTAACTTATGGCCTAGCGCAAAGAAATTTCGGATTAAGGCGATCCACTAGTACAGGAAAAAATCGAAATCGGAATTCACGCCCTTTTATGGGAGGAGTTTAAAAATACTTGAGAAAAAGCTTTTGGAAAGGTTGGAAAAGATATTTGAGATTTTTTTTTACATGTTGATTTCGTAAAGGCCTGTAAAAAACATTAATTCCTTTTTTATGCATTGTTTATTGCAATAAAACGGAATTTTTAAATTAATTTCATGAAAATAAGCGGCGCGGAGCATAACACGACTGCTATCCGCTCCGTTCGGAGGAGTAATGACGGAAGACAGGGGGGCGGCTGCCAGTCGTTCTTCGGTGGACGGTATAAGGTTCACTTTGATATAACAAATTCGTCGACTGCCGTATTGTCGCTGTGATGTCAAAAATACCTACGCGAAAATGCATATTATATTTTATTTTGTGAGGTTCGGGCGTATATATAATTTTTTTTCGCGATAATTATATTTTTTTTTATTTTTTTTTTTATTATTTATTGAGTTAGTTTATACTACATGAGTATAAACTAATAAGCACAATGTAACATTTCATTTGATAAATTTAAATATTTTTACAGTAAGCATAACATTTCTTTTTAAATACATTCATTCTTTCTTCATTCTTCATACTTTCAGGCATTTCATCATACATCTTTAGTCCTCTGTACATTAGGCAGTTCTGTGATTTTGATTTCTTCATTTGTGGCAATCGAACTCTGTTTATATTTCTTGTTTCATAATTATGTACGTCTCTATTAAAAACAATTTCATCCTTAAAGTATTTTGGCATTTGGTTTTTCATAATTTTATGCACAAAAATTAATACATTAAATAGTAGTCTTTTTTTTATTGGAATCCAATTTAGCTCCTCTCTCATTTTATTAATCCTTGCGTATTTGCCTTTTCCCAGTATACATCTCATAGCTCTGTTCTGTATAACTTCTATTTTGTTTAAATTTCCTTCATTGGCCAAATATAACATTGTAGAGCAGTAATCCAAATGTGGAGCAACAATAGTTTTATAAATGAGCTCCGTAGTGTTTCTATTTAATTTATGTCTTAGTATAAGAAACTATATAAGAAAAATATAAGAAACTGAATTTGCCACATTATGCAATAAAACCATATCCGAAAAAGTGTTTATAAGTAGGAGAGTTTTCAGTTAAAAATGTTTTTTATAGACCTAATACTTTATTTTTTTCAAGACTTATTAAAAAAAATGACCAATATTTTTAAGGACCAAAGTATGTTCTACACGCAGTATTTAATTGAAGCATCTATAATACTTCTAAGCGGTCAAAATTTCAAAACTAAAACATACGATTTTGTATGATTTTGCATTATTTAGTATGACTTCATCTTAAGTGAAAGTAAAATGGATGTATAATTAAATGGGTATACCATACATGTAGGAAAGGTTGCGTAAAATGATCTTCACCAGATCTACAGCCAGATCCGTTAAATGATCTTCATCAGCCGAGCGATTCTATATCTTTTGTGGGATCGGTTATTAGTTAACGTACGTTATCTCCTGTCAGATTTGTGTGATTTTTATGGCTGTTATTTGCTTTTTCTATGTACAACGTATATTAAATGAATAAATAATCATGCATAATTGCAGGAATTCGTGTTTAAAGCGATCTAAATTAGCACACAAATCTGTCAGGAGATAACGGCCGTTATATAATAACGACCCCACAAAAGATATAGAATTGCACTTTAGATCAGATCAACGAAATATTTCCGAATAATTAATGACATAGAATCACTGGCTTCTCATAGTGAAACTATTTTTGTTTTGTTTTACGATTTGGGAGGCGATTATGGGTACCGCCGCCCCGGGAACCATTTATTGGATAACCAACACCTCTGCCATAGTGGTTCGCTACGTTTGATGACTTAGCAGGAGTGCCCAGGTTTATGGCGTGAGGTTTGTGTGGGTCTTGGCCGCGGATGCGTCTGCCCACCATCTGCATGGCAGGCCGGATCGGGAGAGAATTGTCGAGTGAGTCCCTTTGACTTCTCACCGCCTCAACATCGCATTGTACGAGTACCGCAGTGGGAGGATGGATTCATACATCCGTCACCGCTGGAGTGGAATTATTTATCCCATGGCTTCCTGTGTGGAGCTAATGTAAAAAAAAACATATATATATTTATCACAAAACTACTGGAAATCCAATGCACGATGAGCATTTATTCTGCTAGACAATTTTGCGTGAATATCGAAGGACCGATATTCGGTTTTTTACTATCGTTTTTTGATAACGGGAGCGTACTATAACTTTTCCAGCTTTCCCGGGTGAAGTTGGTTAATTGGAATTTTTAAATAGGATTTTTTATTTAAAAAGAAAACTTATTATTTCAGCTTAGCAAAGTTTTTCTTGCGTTGTCTTGAATCTTAAAAAGGGTGTATTATTAGATAATATTATCCCCGTAATGTCTTAATTATAAGTTAAAGCAAGCAGTAGATTTCTAGGCTAGACTTAAAATGGCTTCGTATCAATGGACACTTCACGCTTTAGTGCTTCGAATTAATTACAATTAAGTCACGCGTAGATTCCTCGTGATAGGATTAACAGTCTGGGATTTGTGTACTTTCTTCGCAAAGTTTATCTACTTGATTATTATAATTTTTATTTTCTCCTGATTTTTTTAGCTCTACAAACCCTTGTGGGAATTAAGCAAAGCATGTTGGCATGTTTACTTGTGTGATTATATTACTTTAGTTAGATTGGTTAAGCAAGATATTTTTCATCGAAAAAGAAGATAACAATAACTAAACGAAAATATGAAAAATAACAAGACACAGAAAAATAGGAAAGGATAATTGTCAAAAATGGTACTCGAACCCAGAACTTCTCGTCTAACCGGGACGTGCGCTTTTACCAATTCCGCCATTGCCACCTTCTAAGAAACCGTCACATTTGTCAATCTCATATTTCAAATTTTAGAATTAACAAGGTTATCTTCAACTGTTTTTATTATAAAAAATAATTTTAATTTTGATAAAGAAAAAGTTTATTTTATTATTCTAAAATTTGCAACACGAGATTGACTGATATGATGGTTTGACAGAAGGTGGTAATGGCGGCATTGTTGGCAAACGCGCACCTCCCGGTTAGACGAGAGGTTCTGGTTTCGAGTCTTAGTTGCGACCATTATCCCTTTCTATTTTTCTGTGTCTTGTTCTTTTTCATATTTTAGTTTAGATTATTATTGTTATCTTCTTCAATGATATATAACATTGATGGGAATAACCTTCAAAAGTTATAAAAAGATAGTTTTTCTTAGAAAAAAATTGAAGTTATTTTCATCAATATTTCTCATACTTTATACCTCGTTTTTACTTTGTTGTGTCATTTTGTATTATATATCCTTCCGCCTTAACGAGTGGTTAAAAGCGTTGTCATTAAATCCTTCTTTAAATCTTGAGTTCGATTCCAAGTTGCAGCCGTTACCTTTATTATTTTCTGTGTCTTGCTTTGTTTCATATTTCGTTTAGATTTATTAAAACATTATCTTCTTCTTCTAAATTTTCTATGTCTACTATTAAAAAATATTATACGTATATATATTATCCCATTATCTTCCGATTACTTAAAACACTTTATTTTTTCCATACCACTTCGCAATTTTCAACCCTTTTCCATCGCTACCCCAACCCAAAATACACACCACAATAAGTTATTTTCAAACCTTCTTGGAAAAAATTCGTTGTCCAAATTTATACTCGATGTAAAATGGGGTTGGTTGGAAAAAAATCATGACCCACAATAGCAATAAACGAACGTAAAGAAAGTGAGATTTTAAAAACATATTAAGAGCATTTGTTTGTGTTGACAACGCAGTTTATGACTGTTGTGGTTTTCGATAAAGAAAATTATGTGTTCCATGAATTGAAAGCCCAGTAGCCCACCGCACTTGGTTTTGAAGTAAAAATGACATAAAGGAGAAATCAAGAATCTATGCCGTCAAAAAATAATAAAACGATTCTACTTGAAAAAGCTTTTTGAATTCGTCGGGTACTAAAATTTTATATCAGTTCCTGACGTGACCTTTAACGAAGGTAATGCCAAATAAAACGGAGATTTTTTTATTAAAACAACCCAAGAATGCTTTTTTATGGAGCGCCGGTTATATTTTTATCGTCAGTAAATACTTGTTCCAAATTGCCATTAGTAATTGAATATTTTCGAGATAAAAGCTTTGAGTTTACTTCCTAGAAGTGAGGTATTTCGATTATCTTTAATGGACGAACAAACAACAGATGGAGAACATGACAATTAAAATCTTAATTTAGCAATGGTCAAAATAAATCCAGGGTAAATAAAAAGAAAATGATGGCAGAGAGCCCAAGAGTATTTGTCTTGAGAGAGATATTAAAAAACAAAAATATATTAAATTTGTTTAAATATAAATTGGGGAAATATTGCACACTTGGCCTTAAAAACAAGAGAAGGGGCACTGCCCCTTTTCCCATCCCTTAAGCAGAATTATACTCTTAAAGAAATTTTACACACTTAACGATCAAAATAAGAGGAAAATTAGTATAATTACTATAAACTTTGCGTAAAGCGCGGACAACGCCAACTTGGCTAGTAATAAACAAAATATGTTTTTTCACGCCAGAATATTGACCTCTCAGCTTTGTTGTAATCAAATTTGGATAAAGATATTATTTCCAAAAATGTTACCAGTACGTATAACCTATTTTAAAACATGTTTATTTTTAATAATGTTTTCCATTTTATTTCCTCGAGGAAACAAATTTATTCCGCTGTTCTTTTTCATAAATCAACAGGAAAATTGATGACTGCAACCGATCAATGGAGCAAACAAACAAGCAAAGCTAACACGGGACCACAATGGAAAATCGTTATGATAAAGACATTCTATTCGTCAAGCGCAGTTTTATTATGGAATGGTGGCATTATATGGAAATTGCGACTTTTTCATTGCAGCTAATATTGACTTGGGTTAACTCAATTAAAAGTTTTCATGTCAAAATTTACTGCCACCATTTTCACAGTGGTTTGATAGGAATACACAAATATACAAACACACGAATGGAGTAATCAATTCGTGTATGTTTATTTAGGTGATCTATCATAATTATATTAATTTCATGAATTTAACTTTTAACTGTATATGAGTATATAGGTTAGTAGTCATTTTTTTTCATTTTCTAGATTCTTAGATGCCTTGAAGAGGTGAATCATTTAAATTTACTGAATTCAAAGTAAATATCTAGTATATAAAACAAAATCGGGTTAGTCACACTGTTTATAACTAGAGAACAGCGGGGCCGATTTTGATGATCTTTGATTTGTTGGATTTGTCTCCGCCCCGGATAACATAATTACTATTAAAACGTCACAAAAATTAACGAAAAAAATAGTTATTAAGAAAATTCTTTTCCAATACATTTTGTATGGAACGAATTTTAACGAGAATTGAATTGGAACGAGAGCTGCGGGAATTTTGTGATAAGTACCTATAATATTGAGTAGTGAGTGAGTTCCAAAAATTCAAAAACTTCAAATGTCAATGCGCTGATTGTTTTGTTTTTATTCTTAAACATATAATGCTGCTTCTCTTTCTTAAACACTAAATGTCAATAGTCGAAAATGAGACAAATGGTGAACGCATGTCTCTACCCATCCAAAGGAAAGATACAATAACTATAATAAAAATCCCTCACACGTATCAAGAAAATGAAAAGCAATTTTTTTTTACATCAGCTCACACTTGAGGCCCCGAAGAAAATTATTTTCCTCAGGACCTATGTCATCTTGGGGGATGTTGTGTGGAGGGTCTTTTTAAGGAAGGGAAGGATAAGAAGTTCTGGGAAGGAAAGAGGTATGAGGGGTGGGTAGGAATCTGGGTTCAGTGTGTCCGGGATTGACGGATGTATGAATCCATCCCTCCAACAGCGGTACAAGGCGATGAGTCGAGAGAGTCCAGCTGGAAAGGTCAAAAGGCCTCCCTCAACCAGTCTCTCTCGATACGGCCCGCCACGCATCAGGTGGGCAGACGAATCCACTGCCAAGACCCGGACAAACGTCACCCCATGAACCTGGGTACCCCTGCTAAATCACCAAACGTAGCCAACCACTTGGGGTGACTTATAGGTGACGTATAACAGAGGTTTTGGTTATCCAATAAATGGTTGCCGGGGCGGCGGCGTCCCAAATTCCCGTAAGTGTAATAAAATTACAAAAAATATAAATCCTTACACAATGCCATCTCTGATACTGACAAAAACTGTGTAATTTTTAACTTAATAAAAAAACTGAATTTAATTCAACAGTTGTTGATTCTGAGGCGGTACAAAGTTCGTCGGGTCAGCTAGTGTTATTTATATAAATAGAACGTGGTCATTTGCGCCTTGCAATTTTTACCGCATGTGGGTATTTTAAAATGTTACCTGACTATTATAAACGAGTTCTTGTGTTTCGTCGGTAGGGGATTTTTTATCTGAAAACCCTACTACTGTATAGGTAATGACAACATATGATATACTACATCATTTCTGACGCAAGAAACTTGCTTTGAAAATATTTAAATCAATTTTTATTTTTTTATTAGTGACTATTTAGTTACAGGTTTGATGACAATAACAAGATATGATGATGGATATAAAAATTTCATCCGTTTGTTCTTAGTCCTCCTCACTAGGTAGTCCTGTGCTGAGGCGGACTGGTAGATTTCTTTGATTTTCCGTTATTTAGTTTCTATGATGTTTTTAATACATTCTCTAGTGTGTCTGCATTAATTTCTTTCACCCATGTTTTGATTTTTTAACTTATTTATCTTTTTCAGACTTGGAGGAAAGATGTTGTAAAGTTTAGTTGCCAGATATATGTGGTTTCTTTGGCCAAAACTTGTCTTGAATTTTGGAACATCTCGTATATCCTTTTTTGAGGCTCTTGTGTCATGTATTCTAGTTTCATTAGGAGATTTTCTGTTTTTAAAATGATGTATAAGAATATTCTTGGCATATATTTGTTTTAAATTTAGAATGTCAAAACACTTAAAAATATCTTTTGAGGGGGTTCTGATGGGTAATTTTAGTATGGTTTTTATAATGCTCTTCTGAGCAATATCAAAGTGGTTAATATGATTTGCTGTAGCAGATCCCCATACTAGAATTCCGTAAGACAAGACGGGAATGACATAAGGTATAAAATACTTTTTTGATGTCTTTCCTAGGTAGTATGTTTCTTAGGTTTTTGAAGAAGTATACAAGTCTGGTAAGCTTTTTAGTGATTCCATTTATGTGTATGTCCCATCTAAGGTTTTCGTCTATTTCCACTCCTAGATATTTAATACTTTTAGCCTTTGTTATAATAGGGCAAGAGCAATGTGACTTATTGTTTTGACACTCGTGCAATTTGAGAGTGTATTATTTACCCGGTTGACCTCTTGAGTTTATTGAAAAGGCTAGATGATTAGTTTTAATTACATTGAGCGTAAGAGAGTTCATCCGAAGCCAATTTTAAAGTACAGTTAGTCCATGTTCAGCCTCTTTATAAGTGTCCATCCAGTCCTTTTCGTAGAATAACATAACAGTATCATCGGCAAAACTAATTATGTTTCCATTGATGGGAAGTTTGGTAATTTCATTTATGTAGATGAGAAATTAGATTGGTCCCAAAAAACTCCCTTGAGGGACGCCGCAGTTTATTGGAAGAGGATTGCTTTTTTGTTGGCCTATTTGTACTTGTTGTGTTCGTCCTGTCAAGTACGTCATCAGTAAATTTAGTGGAGTGCCAGATATGCCAATTTTTTAAAGTTTTGTGAGAAGAATTTTATGATCTATTGTGTCAAAGGCTTTTTTTAGGTCTATAAAAACAGCCAGACATTTTTTTCCATCGTCTAAACTTTTTATTGCTAATTAATACACTTTTTGGAAAATGCCATCTAACCAATATAACAACCCGGTATATACATATACATGAGTATTTAATGTGTAATTGGCTATAAAGCAATGCACGCCACTAAAATATATTTTTGTCAATAGAGCAATGCACATCACTGGTTTGTTAGTACCACATTCGTTGGTTAGTCCAGTGTCCTAATATTAGCATGACGCCAATCTCCCAAATCAATGTTTAGTCATCATAAAATCACTCAAAGGTTTCAAATCGTCCCATGAATATTTAAACTGTTCAGCAACATCTGAATTAGGGACTAATAGTTGCCACCCCAATTTAAATGGATGCAGTCAAATGCCTAAAGTTATGTAAATAGCGCAAATCCATTAAATAACGCTTATCTTAGCTCGATCGCGTGTCCCTAGTCATCAGTAGAAAGTAGAGCCGTCGATCTAGAATAAACTAGAGAAGTCTATAGAGAAAACAAACCGCAGCATGAAGCGGTCGAGATTCTTGTGGTAGATGTTTGTTTTAGTGGTTGTTGGCTGGCCCATCGTCACATTTTGATCGCATTGTGGTCACAAATAATTGTATTTTGTCGTAATCCATGACATTTTCGCAATTAATTCTGCCATCTTAATAGTCTATTTTCACTGTTTTATTTATTCTCGAATTACGATACTGAAGGTTTTTATTTTATTTTATGTTGACAAATAAATTTTCATCAGTACGACACGCTCGTTTTTATTTGTAATTTTGGCGGCGTTGACATCACGCCTAGCAACGTTGGTGCTTGCCGGCTTACTAGCCAATCGCAGTTTCTGTGTCTATAATTGTTGGTATTAAAAAATGTGTTGTTGCCGCAATTTATGATGCAGCGGTTTGTTTCATCGATATACCATAATAATTGTACATTGTAACAAACATTCTTGAAATGACTAAATGTTAGTTTAGCACTAAGGAATACTAAAGATCACGTCTATAAAATGCACATAAGTCTTGATATAATAATTCTTTATTAATCAAAGCTGGACACTTCGTTAATAATTATGAATCAGTCATTCGCCAGATAGGGAAGATTTTTTAAGCTGACTTTAATTGCTTCAAGTGGAAGAAACCGGTGCAATTAATCACATTTGTGTAATTGACTTTTCAGAGAGGGGTCAAATCCATTGTTTCCAAGAATGTTTTTTCAGATCACATATACTGGAAAAATACTTACTGTACATTTAATATTTGTCTGGGACAAAGTCCGTCTTTAAAATTTCCAGATTTGATTTATTTGGATTCACTAAATTATTTTTGTGCGGAAACAGAAGGGACGTGGACTTAAAATGTATCCTTGGGATATTCCAAAAATGGCTTGTGAAAATTTAGAAGCAGCGATTGATCATGCACATATCAAGTTTTTCTTGTCTCAATTCTCACATTATCATCTTGGCTATTTAAAATTATTGGCGAAAAGAGAAATACGAGTATATAGATATAATGAGTCTTATATCACATTATTACCAACAGTTTTTACACAAATACGAAAGCCTTTTTTCAATTAATATTTGTTAAAGGACAAAGAACATAAAGGATTTTTTGATTTTTAAAATGGCAATGGCCTATCTAGTGAATGCTAGACCAGCAAGCATCAAATATTCCAAGTTCCGTAACTTGCTGAGGCGCGAACCGATTAATGACAATCGTGCCTAATCTGATAATACGAGTATGGTTCTTTACTTACGAAGAATTATTTTAGTTATAATTTATTTATTTACGGACGAATAGTCCATCAACAATATAATAATAACACGAATAAAAAAAAAGAGATTAAAATGGAAGGAGAGTACATATATATGAAAAGCATTGACAAAATACATATAATATAAAAGTACATAAGTAGCTTGAAGATGGATTTAAAAGACTTTAAAAAATCACATTGCGAATCGACTGCCGAAAATCGTTTAGGCTTTCACCAAAAAATTCAATGCTTTGATTTGCGTTGACAAGTCTCGACATTCTGGATAAAGGAGAATGATATCCATAATTAGTAGAATGTTGATTGAGGAACAGCAAATGAGTTGTAACAAAGCAGGTGTGTCAGTAATACTGTTGATAATTTTGAAAATGCATATTAGATCAGAGTCCTTTCCACGTTTTTCTAAAGAAGAAATGTTTAAAGTTTGTTCAATTTCATCATACGAGTACTCGCCTCTTTCAAGTCCTAACCTCCAAGCAATCCCTCGCAGGAAGCGATGTTGTACAGATTCAATGTGATAAATATGGACAGCATAGAAAGGAGACCAAATAACACTAGCATATTCAAGGTGAGGGCGAACCAGCGAACAGTAAAGAGTTTTAAGTGTACTTATATGTTTAAAGTTTATAATATACTAGCTGGGTTATCCGGCTTCGCTCAGGACAATAAGATAGTGTTCTGGAATGTTGCACAATGATGTTCCCGATTTCCTATTCCTGATCATTCCACTCTTTCCACAACTTTCTACAGCTCCATGGAACCTTATAGAACTTTCCGGAAGACTGTTCTAGAAATTTCAAGAGGGCGAAATTTTCAGCCCTTATATCTTTAAAAGCACGGCCTTTAGGTAAAAACGGATACCCTTATTCCATTCCCTAGGGGGGATAGAGATCTACCACACCATATAAGTCCCTTGATCGAACCAGGACTCGTTTCTGAGTTTTTGCGAGCTGCACGTTTTTTTGACTTTCTTTTATAATACATGCCATATTCAAATAAATAAAATGTTACTCCTTACATGTCCTTTCCCGTGCGTTCCCCTCCAGCGTTCCACTTCCACCTTTCCCGCCACCGCTCTCCCGCTCCCCCGTCCCGCCAACCCCCCTGGCACTGCATTTCTTGACTCCTCTCCCGCGCGGCCCGTAGCCGAAACTTTTTTCTAATACTTACATTTTTAAACTCGTGATATCTTTCTTATTAAATATCCGAATTGAAAAATTCAAAAAGTTAAATAAAGGTATTGAAGCTGTCTTGAATATGAAGAAATTTATTTTGATAAGGATTAAAACCAAGATACAAATAAAGAGCCTTTTCAAGCGGCGACATATTAATTAAAATTTTAAAATAAAAGAATACTTATTGTGGCATAACCATAATAGTTAGACATATGCTGTCGCGACCTTTTTTGTAAATAATAATGTGTTCTATAAAGTCGTAGTATATTATTTTATTCTATCATCAATAGTTCTCGCAGCGCACGCGATTTAAAGAATATTTTAGGTAATTTTTTTACACCCTGGGTTACATTATTGAAGTTTTAGTAAGGATGCCTATTTTTTTTTAAATATAATATAGCCTATGTCACCCAGGGATAGTGTAGCTTCTCAACAGCGAAAGAATTTTTCAAATCGGTTCAGTAGTTTCGGAGCCTATTCGATGCAAACAAACACACAAACAAACAAACAAACAAATATTACCTCTTTATATAGTGTGTTAGAAAAATTAAAAAAAATTCTACCTGCTATTTTCATCAACCAATAATTACTGTATATTACATAAAATACTCTACAAACATTTAAAACTTTCAACAGCCACCCATTTCAAGGAGTTTTATTGAAACTTTATATTAATTTACGTATTTTACGATTCTCAACTTATTCTAGTGAATTAAGTAAATAAATACATTTTAATATTGACCGGTTCGATATCGAAAATTTCTCCGTTTAGAAAGGACTAGCAAATGACCTAAGGCTGAAGTTTACGAAACCATTCCAAAAATAGTCCTTTGAATTGAAGTTGGCGTCTACCAACCAACCTGCGTAGGGCAGATTCCCGATATTTAGGGAATTATCACTTTGATCTGTTCCATCGCAGTTTTAAGCCAATGAAACTATCAACGTTGAATTACAAATAATCAATATTGTTTCAAGGCCTTCCTTTTAAGTTTAAGTATGCTTCGCAAATTGGTTATTTATTCGTGAATCGTAGTTTTATCGATATATTGAAAAGGCTCATAATCTAAAAATGACAAACAACCCTCGTAACTTTGTGGTATAGGTACATATTATTTGAGATTCGGAGACAGCAGATTATTTTCTCGTGCAGGGCAATTATTGTTTTAATGTTTGAAATTATTTATCTTTTGGTATTTCTATTTTAAAATATAAACGCAGCCATATACCTATGTGTTTTTTTTAAGTTGATTGCGTAATGGAACATTAGATAATCGCATTTCAGGCATTCTAAGGAACATTGATAAAAAAATATGCGAAAAAAGGGAAAGGGTAGCCTTAAAAACACTTTTAACCACCAATCGAAATATTCGTATATCGTTCACTCCCGATGAAGACAATGATCAAGTGAATCAGATAATTGAGTCGGGCCCTTTCAAGAGTCATAATTATTGAATGAATTCGAATTGAGGCAAGGAGTGTATCCCAAGGCCGAGTTGTTTGGCGATCCGACAAAACGACGCGATAGTTCGATAATCCAAGGAATTCGCATAATCTAAAACGGTTGGAGTTCACAAATTAATCAAATAGTTGGTTCTATACAAAGCGATTGCGTAATTTTTTTCAATTGCGAAGTGACTTCTTTCCCCAAAAAAATAAAACAAAACATAAACCAACATTGCCTAAATCTGACCATTTCCGGGGATTTATTAATGGTAATCTCCAAAACTATTAGCCTCTGCCTGCATTTGGCCATCACCCAAAATATTACCGAAACGGGTAAAAAAGCGTCCACCTTATTGCTTCTGCCGCCCGAAATTGACCTGGATTTTGACCAAAAATTAATCGATACATTTATTCTGCGGTCGTTACAATATCGGACTAGAAACACACACCGCCCATTTAAAGTCTCAAACTACAGGCGATACTGCAAACAGTGCAAACCAGCGATAGCTAAACTATTTGGCAGATGGTACAAAATGCAAATTGTAATTCCTCTAATGCTCGTTTTGAAAATGCTCTTTGGTTTGTATTTATCAAGGAAGACCCAACAAAATAACTTTTGTGTGACTTTTGCTACTAATTATTGTGCATGGGTACATTTTTTATCGCTTATTCCGAAAATTATTTCATCATTTTAACTTGTCAAGTCACCAATAAATGATAAGTTTTGACTAGGTATTGGAAAAGAATGCGTTTTCCCACCTTCTGACCTGAGCTGAGCCTAGATTTCTCCAGCCGGACGGTCACGACCCATCGCCTTGCATCGCAGTGGGAGGGGTGGATTCATATGTCAGTCACTTCTGGACAAATTTACTCCTAGATTACTAACCGCTCCTCATTTTTCCTTCCCAGAACGTCATCTACTTCCTTTCCCTACAATAATACACTTCACACAATATTCCCAAAAATAACACAGATCGGAGTGGAGCTAACGTAAAAAATATATGTGACGAAAAAGTTCATATAAAAATTCTTTTCCAGCATCGAACTCTTCGAGTTCATACAAAATCTATTGCGACATTGATAAAATAATTAACTTTTCTTGAAAAAACATTCAATTGGTTTTGGTTAAAAAAAGAGATTTAAAAGTGGTTTGGCTCGTAAATGTTACCAACTCCAAAAGATTTTTTCAGGCTTTTGGATAAAAATAATTGCATTATTAAGACCTGATTTCTGATTAAACTTTGAATAATTATTTCAGTGCGTCGGAAAACCTGTAAAGAAACGCTCATAATGAATGATTTCAGTCTATAGGGATTTTGTCTCAATATTTTGTTTTGTGTTATTTTTAACAATAAACAATGTATTTATTAAGGTAAACATTGTACTTCAATGTATCTAGTAAGTAGAATTATAGTTTAGTTAGACTTTAAGTCAGTTCGAATCAAAATATGGAATAAATCAAACTCGAAATCCAACTATTAACTGGTAATATACTTGTGATAGAATTGGTATATTAATACGAGGCGTTGGTACATTGCATTTACCGCTACGTACCTCTCCCGTAATTGTAGGTGCCCCCCTCCCCCCTTCCCTCCCCAAAGGGGGGAAGTCCACCCGCTTTGGGAAACACTGCTCAATGCCAACTCTGGCGCAACTCCAAACATCGTCCGGCGAATTGAAAGTTCAACTGCGTCGCGGTTTTGCCGGTTTTTGGCGGATAAAAGGTCGAAAATCGCTGAACCAGACCAGGTTGTTTGAAAATCGTACACGTAATGCCTTACGAAGGGATATTCTCTACTATGTAGGAAAGCTGCAGTGGCGTGCGGTCATTATCGGTAGGTAGGCACTCACAGCACCCTTTGGATGATTTTTTATAAAAAGTGGCAGTATTCAAATTATTCATATTATCTGTAGCAAGCAAATACTGCAGCAAGACTCATGACAGCTTCCACCGTACATCGCTATTAGCGACCCGCTTCCCAAAGGAAACATTTTGAACCCACCATCAGCACCGCTAACTGAGCTGCTTATAAAGGAACCATCCCGTTCCTGTTTGCCGCTAACGAGTCGCGCTCTGGTGTTCGTTTACATATACCACATAAAAAAATGGTAGAACAATTGATAATTTTAAAGAATGTTATAAGAAGTCCAAACAGGACAATTTATCTGTAATATTGATGTGCATAATCATCTAAATAAGTTATTGACAGTTCCGAAGAATAATAACCACAAAATTGGTTTTGCAGTAGAGCTGTTTAAGGTTTCGTTTCTGCATTTTTACTGTTTTTGAAATCAAGAAGTATTGCATTGTTTGGACGTTTTGCGTTTTATTTAATTTTATTCCAAATTCTGAAAATACATACCTTTAAATCAACAAAAGAAAATTTTAAGCAATCAAAATGATTTTCAATGTTTAGCAAATTCAATATTGTTCTTCGGAACTGTCTTATTGAAACCACACATTAAAATGTACCCTAACTTCACTACAAATTTTTGGAATTTTTTTATTGTATTTATGGCAAGCAATACTTTGGTTACGAGGGAGAAAATTTTCATAATTGCCTTTCAGACTATATTAAAAAATTAAAATTTTAAAAATATGTTTCTTTTGAAACTAACTGGACAAAATAATAAAATTAAATTATATTTATGTATGTTTATGTATTGTAATGCATTTATTTAGGTAACCTTTTTTTACCGTAATGTATCTAATAATTAGTATTGTAATTTAATCTTAATGAAAAGCCTAATTAAATAAATGAATTAATGTGTTTCCATTACATTACCGTCGGTTTTAAACGCCGCGCGCCACTGGATTATAGGGATGTACGGGAGAATGTACAGACCCGGCCTTTGTACCCGTCCACGGATGTGACTGGAATACACAAAATGTCCGATTTATTAGAAAATGGCGTCCGTTTTGCTGTGCAATTAATCCCCATCTGACGGCCACCGTTGTTTGAGGACGCGTTAGATTTACAATTAGGAGGCCCTGATATCAAATTGTATAATAAATTTGCAGTGGCGGTGGATGTACGGAGATATTTACACGGATACAAAAAGATGTTCTCTAATAAATTCTGCAATATCCTGATTGTCGGAGTTTTGGATGGTGACTGACCTTTTTTATAATAAAAACATTTATTGATTGGAAATTAGAAAAAATGTAAGGTGTTATTTATTTTGTGGTTAAACTAAAATCACCAGTCCAACCAGAGTCCTGAAAATGAAAATGAAAGTGTTAAATATACATCAGATTGGTAGATACTCGAAAGACGGGTTGTTTCATAAAATTTGAACAATTCAACGAATTCCAAAGTTAATTTTCAAGTTCTGTCGTGATTTCAGTTGTGTGAAACAACTGGCCAATAATGATTTAATAACGGAACTTGAATAGAACCTTCACAGAAATTGTGAAATTTGATGAATTGTTAAAATTCTGTGAAACAACTGGCTCTAAGTATCGTAAAAAAATTTTGTGGTAGGTTTATTTGCAATGTAAATTATCTCAGTATCCCCCTTGTGAAAGACCATCAATATTTAATTTGATCTTATACACTTTAATAATATTATAACTGCTTTTTTTCTGTATTCGTGGTAGTGCGCAGCGTCCTTTAGATGATTTGTCGCAGGTATTCTTTTTTAACGGTAGAACCTGTCGGCTGGAATTGTAACTGCGGCCGAATTACTTCGTTGATTAATGAGTGGTTCCAGTTTTCGCCGCTGGGGTGATCCGTTAATTATGTATCAGTTTTTTTGTATGAAATCTCGTCCTAAAAGGGCCGTTTATTTTGCCACGGTCCCCTGCGAGCGAAAATGATCTCTATGGTCGGTTAAGCGTGAGGGGCAGAGTGCTCGATTTTCGCCTATATAACGTACTTTACCATACTGTTTATATTTTTTAAGGTTTTTTTACGATCACCTCCACACAGGACGCCCTTAGAAAAAAAAAATCCCTCACGGCTAATGTCATCTTTGGGTATGCTGTGTGGAGAGTCTTTTTAAAAGGAAGGAGATGAAGTTCTGTGAAGGAAAAAGGTATGATTAGGTGGGTAGGTATCTGGGGGTCAGTGTCTCCAGGAGTGACGGACGTATTCATCCATTCCTCTCATTGCGGTACAAGGCGATGTTCCGAGAGGATCCTGCTGTAAAAGTCAAAGGTCTCCCTCGACCAGTCTCAACCGATCCGGCCTGACACGCAGCTGCTGGGAAAATGCATACACCGCCAAAACCCAGAAAAACCTCACCCCATCCGGGCACCCCTTCTAGATCACCAAACGTAGCAAACCACTTGGGGTGGCTTACAGCAGAGGTATTGAATATCAAATAAATGGTTCCAGGGGCGGCGAGACCCATACCTACTTTCCAAATTAAAGGTAATGTAAACATCTGAAAAAGGGCATTGTACTGGCCACCTCTGAACTCTGGTTAATAAAGTTGTTTGATAAAAATAATGGTCAATACGGTTACAAACAAGGGATCTCATATAATACGAACCGTAACTTACATTACTCGCATTATTAAGGTCGCAGGGGAAGAAATAATATATTAAGGCGTATTCTGTCGCATGATTCATGCGCCGCGTCTTACCTTGTCGCAAAGATTTGAGTCACAACTGTCATAAAAAGCGAATGAGTTATCATCACGCATCATGTAAGGCTGGGGTAATTTGGAACTTGGTCACTAAAACGTTTTATGCCGTAATTAGTATTATTATTTATATAATAGTAGTATTGTTTATTATATAACATGGCGCTTGTAACTTATATTACGCATTTGCATGAATATTTAACATCTTGCTGAATATTTAATACGTAGATATTTAGAAACGTAGGGCTTTAAAACAGCTTTTATGTGAGTTTGCCTTAGAGAAGTAAACGACGCGACTTTCAGTTCATCCACAGATGTTTGAGTTGTGTCAAATGTTTGTCGAATGAATTAGTTTCTAACAATGTAGGCATGTATGTTGAGAATGGTTGCGTGTTTGTTAAATATTGTGTCTGTGTTCTGAGACGTTTAAATGACATTTTTTTATGATTTTAATATGACAATTTCCTCCTCCTACCTCCTACCACACATGAGTCTCTTCAAGACACAGTTTAACTCCTTTGATTCCACAAAAATTGCCTTCAAACAGCATACCCAGGAAGACATAGGCCCTGAGGGAAATTATTTTAACTCAATGGTGTGATTTTAATAGAAAAAAACTAATCGATTATGACAAACACCAAAACCATTTTATTACTTCATTTATTTATATTTTTATTTATAGTGGTTCGCCACGTTTGGGTGGAGGTGCCCGGGTTCATGGAGTGAGGTTTGTCAAGGTCTTGGCGGTGGTTGCGTTCATCGGTCTAGCCAGAATCTCCTGACCCATCATCGCCTTGCACCGTATTGGAAGGGATGGATTCATACGTTTGTCACTCCTAGACAGACTGACCCCCATATCCCAGAACCCATCTTTTTCATTTCCTTAAAAGACCCTCCACACAGCCATCCCCGAAGATGGCACAGGCCCTGGAGGAAATTGTTTTCCTCAGGGCCTCTTGTGTGCAGCTGATATTAAAAAATCGTTACACTTTCAGTGGGATATTTTTAGTAAAACATTCCAACTTGAACGACTGCGTAGCCATTTTCATAACTAAAATAAAACTTAAATTTGGATTTGAGTCCAAAATAATTAATGAAACTGAATAACATTTTTATTATCAAAAGGCGTATTTCTAGTGTTCGCTAGATATTTGCTATACATTTTGATTATTTTGCAAAGATTGAAGAAGAAAAAAAAAACTTTTTAGTTTGTTCATGTATATCGGCCTCAAACCCAAATATAATGGTAGTATGAAAAATGCAGCAGTAAATTAATAAACTGAACAATGTTGACAGATTAATTAAAAACTTACCATATTAAGTATTAGATAATAATGGCTGAACAAACAAAATGAAAATTACAAAATACAGAGAACAAGAATTGTTTTTTTTTTCTCGACATCTATTTTTTTGCAATATCTCATTTAAAACCGATTATAAAAATTGAACAAGTGCCTACTTAATTCTAGCTTACAAAGACGAGAACCCGAATAAACTGCAATTTTTTTTATTTACCAGCGAGTAAAAACTCCAAAATACGTTTCGTGAACCGTCAACCCTCCATTACCAGCAGCGCGAGAGTCAGCCGACTAGAACGAATTGGTCATGTATGCCAATAGAGGTAAAATAGATAAATATACTACGTAGGAATCTCTATACTCCAGTACTAGAAGCCTAATAGAACATCATTCCATAGTTCAGTCACCCTTCTACAAAATCCATATTCATAATGAATCTAAAGAAAATTTCTTCGCTTCATAAATTTTTAGCTTAACATCCCTTTAGAGTACATAAATTACCCGACGTTAATGAATATTTTAAATATTCTCTCTGTATTACTAAACGGACGAAAAATGAATGACCTAACCTTTTTATTACAAATTTTACGCTCTAAATTCCATTTTTCTGAAATTTTGCATTTAATCAATCTATACGTACCTAATCGAACAACTATATACACTTTAACATTTTTATATAAATACTAGCTGGGTTACCCAGCTTCGCTCAGGACAATAAGATAGTGTTCTGGAATGTTGCACAATGATGTTCTCGATTCCCTATTCCTGATCATTCCACGACATACTCCGCCACTTCTTCCACAACTTTCTACAGCTCTATGGAACCTTCTAGAACTTTCCGGAAGACTGTTCTAGAAATTTCAAGAGGGCGAAACTTTCAGCCCTTATATCTTTAAAAGCACGCCCTTTAGGTAAAAATGGATACTCTTATTCCCTAGGGGGGATAGAGATCTATTACACCATATAACTCCCTTGATCGAACCGGGACTCGTTTCTGAGTTTTTGCGAGCTGCACGTTTTTTTGGACTTTCTTTTATAATATATGCCATATTCAAATGTTACTCCTTACATGTCCTTTCCCGTGAGTTCCCCTCCAGCGTTCCATTTCCACCTTCCCCACCACCGCTCTCCCGCTCCCCCGTCCCGCCAACCCCCCTGGCACTGCATTTCTGGACTCCTCTCCCGTCCGGCCCGTAGCCGAAACTTTTTTCTAATACTAACAATTTTATACTCGTGATATCTTTCTAATTAAATATCTGAATTGAAAAATTCAAAAAGTTAAATGAAGGTATTGAAGCTTTCTTGAATATGAAGTAATTAATTTTGATAAGGATTAAAACCAAGATACAAATAAAAAGCCTTTTCAAGCGGCGACATTTAAATTAAATTTATAAAATAAAAGAATACTTATTGTGGCATAACCATAATAGTTAGACATATGCTGTCGCGACTTTTTTTGTAAATAATGATGTGTTATATAAAGTTCGCAGTACATTATTTTATTCTATCATCAATAGTTTTCGCAGCGCAAGCGATTTAAAGAATATTTTAGGTAATTTTTTTACACCGTGGGTTACATTATTGAAGTTTTAGTAAGGATGCCTATTTTTTTTTAAATATAATAAAGCTTATGTCACCCAGGGATAGTGTAGCTTCCCAACAGCAAAAGAATTTTTCAAATCGGTTCAATAGTTTCGGAGCCTATTCGATGCAAACAAACACACAAACAAACAAACAAAAAAACAAATATTGCCTCTTTATATAGTGTATGTATATGTACATATATATATATATATATATTATAATATAATAATAATATTATAATATAATAATAATATTATAATAATAATATTATATTTTAACCTCTTGCTTGACAGATTTAATATACACTCATTTAGATGAAAAAAATGTTTTATCTGAACAACAAAAAGGTTGTCGCAGAAAACATATGGGATGTAAAGAACAATTAGTTATTGATTCTGTAATTCTAAAACAGATTCAAACCCAAAAACGTAATTTACATATTTGTTATATAGATTACCAAAAAGCTTATGATAGTGTCCCGCACTCGTGGCTGATAAAAGTTTTAAATATATACAAAATTAACCCAATTATTATTAGCTTTTTGGAAAAAATTATGGCATTTTGGAATACCGATTTGCTTTTGAATTTGAAAGATAAGAAAATTATAGTACCGGGCATTTCAATAAAAAGAGGGATTTTTCAAGGAGACTCATTGAGTCCTCTTTGGTTTTGCTTAGCATTAAATCCTCTATCTAAAATGTTAATTAAAAGCAAGTTTGGAATAAAAATTAAAGGTAATACTAGAGAGAGAAATATAATTTCTCATTTATTATTTATGGATGATTTAAAATTATATTCAAATTCTGAACCAAATTTAGAGAAAATGATTAAAGTAGTTAAAATTTTTTCAGATGATATTAAAATGACTTTTGGTTTAGATAAATGTAGAACGATCCATATAGAGAAAGGTAAAATTGTAGATGGAGACGAGGGTATATTTAGAAATTTCAAAATTGAAAGTATGAAAGGGGGTGAGGTTTATAAATATTTAGGATATCCGCAATCAAATAGATTAGATCATACTAGTATTAAAAATGATATTAGGATTAAATTTAAAACAAGGATCAGAAAAATTTTGAAATGCAATCTATCTGCTAAAAATTTAGTAAAGGCGATAAATACTTGGGCAATACCTCTATTAACTTACTCATTTGGCATAATTAAATGGTCTAATACAGATTTAGATAGCTTAGAACGATTAATTAGAACTACATTAACTAAATTTCATTGCCATCATCCAAATTCAGCTATAGAACGTATTAATTTACCCAGAAATTTAGGAGGTAGAGGTATAGTCAAAATAACATCTTTAAAACATAATCAGGTAGAAATGCTAAGAAATTTTTTCCATAGGAAAGCTGATAGTTCAGAAATGCACAAAATAATATGCAAGGCAGATAGAAATATTTCACCATTAAATTTATACGACGAGAATGCCAGCATTCTTATAAATACCAACCAGGAATTATTAGATTCCTGGTCAAATAAAATTCTTCACGCAAAACACTTCAATTATCTCAACCAAACATATGTTGACAAATTTTCGTCAAACAAATGGTTGAGTATTGGAGAGTTGAGCGCAGAAATAGAAGGCTTTATGCTTGCCATACAAGATAGAGTCATTAATACTAAAAATTATAGGAAGCATATCATCAAAGATGCAAATCAAATTGATGATTTATGTAGAAAATGTTTGGCTTTTCCGGAAACTATAGAACATATTATATCGGGATGTTCTGTATTAGCGCCGTCCGAGTATACATTTAGGCACAATCAAGTTTTAAAAATAATTCACCAAAGTTTGGTAATTAAACATAACTTGATTGACTGCCGTAATGTACCATATTATGAATATGAACCAAATTCATTTTTAGAAAATGAATTTTATAAAATTTATTATGATAAAACTATTCTGACAGACAGAACAATTAGTCATAATAGACCCGATATAGTTTTACATGACAAAATTAAGAAAATAACTTATATCATTGATGTCGCTATACCAAATTCTTGTAATATTCAGAAAACTGTTTCTGAAAAAATAAGAAAATATACAGATTTAGGAAATGAAATTAAAAGAATTTGGCATTCTCAGACTATAAAAATATTACCATTTGTTATTTCGGCTACTGGCATTATACCTAGCTCTCTCATTCAAAATTTAGGCGTATTAGATTTGTCAAAAAATTTGTACATAAAAATGCAAAAGTCGGTCATTTTAAATACATGTAGGATTACGAAAGATTTTTTAAATATTTATATTGAGGGATCAGTAGGATTTATCGGACCAGTTAGGATTTCATCAGAGCCGAACCCTCTGATATGAAAATATCTGGAGTCGGTGAAATATTTTCCCATTATGTTTCTGGTGGATTGACGTATTGTTCTTGTATTGTTTTATTCTTATATAGTGCAATTACATTGCGTTAATTTACTAGATATTCATTTGTGGAAAAGTGTGTGGAAGGGTTTAGTCTTTCATTTGGGAAAGATTCAACTCGGACATGAAATCTGGAGCACCGTAATAAATAATAATATAATAATATAATAATATAATAATATAATAATATAATAATATAATAATATAATAATATAATAATATAATAATATAATAATATAATAATATAATAATATAATAATATAATAATATAATAATATAATAATATAAAAATATAATAATATAATAATATAATAATATAATAATATAATAATATAATAATATAATAATATAATAATAATGCCAGCATTCTTATAAATACCAACCAGGAATTATTAGATTCCTGGTCAAATAAAATTCTTCACGCAAAACACTTCAATTATCTCAACCAAACATATGTTGACAAATTTTCGTCAAACAAATGGTTGAGTGTTGGAGAGTTGAGCGCAGAAATAGAAGGCTTTATGCTTGCCATACAAGATAGAGTCATTAATACTAAAAATTATAGGAAGCATATCATCAAAGATGCAAATCAAATTGATGATTTATGTAGAAAATGTTTGGCTTTTCCGGAAACTATAGAACATATTATATCGGGATGTTCTGTATTAGCGCCGTCCGAGTATACATTTAGGCACAATCAAGTTTTAAAAATAATTCACCAAAGTTTGGTAACTAAACATAACTTGATTGACTGCCGTAATGTACCATAATATGAATATGAACCAAATTCATTTTTAGAAAATGAATTTTATAAAATTTATTATGATAAAACTATTCTGACAGACAGAACAATTAGTCATAATAGACCCGATATAGTTTTACATGACAAAATTAAGAAAATAACTTATATCATTGATGTCGCTATACCAAATTCTTGTAATATTCAGAAAACTGTTTCTGAAAAAATAAGAAAATATACAGATTTAGGAAATGAAATTAAAAGAATTTGGCATTCTCAGACTATAAAAATATTACCATTTGTTATTTCGGCTACTGGCATTATACCTAGCTCTCTCATTCAAAATTTAGGCGTATTAGATTTGTCAAAAAATTTGTACATAAAAATGCAAAAGTCGGTCATTTTAAATACATGTAGGATTACGAAAGATTTTTTAAATATTTATATTGAGGGATCAGTAGGATTTATCGGACCAGTTAGGATTTCATCAGAGCCGAACCCTCTGATATGAAAATATCTGGAGTCGGTGAAATATTTTCCCATTATGTTTCTGGTGGATTGACGTATTGTTCTTGTATTGTTTTATTCTTATATAGTGCAATTACATTGCGTTAATTTACTAGATATTCATTTGTGGAAAAGTGTGTGGAAGGGTTTAGTCTTTCATTTGGGAAAGATTCAACCCGGACATGAAATCTGGAGCACTGTATAATAATATAATAATATAATAATATAATAATATTATAATATAATAATAAAACAATATAATAATATAATAATATAATATAATATAATAATAATATATATAGTAGATAGAGTTTATTGAAATCAGAAGTAGGCAATAATATTCCTCTTATCTAGTGTGCAAAATTTCATCAATCTCAGAATAAAACTGTTGGGTTCTCCTCAGATAAGTCTAGTACTTACCATGTACTAGCCTTACCCGAGAAGAATCCACAAACCCACACCAGGATACTCTTCTTTATTATATTTGTACAGAAGATGTTAAAAACGTAATTTACGTACCAAACTTAACTAATCTGATGATTTATTAAAATCAAGTAACGTCATATTTTTCCTTATTTATTCTCGCCAATTTATATGAGTGTTAATTTATCTAAGTACATTTTAAGAACAACGCAAAATTGCTTCTCTGATAAAAGTTATCTTAAAGCTAGTTGCCACAAGTGTGTCGTATTTCACGGTACTAAAATAGTGTAACAACTTGCTGCTGGTGTACAAAAAGCCTCGCTGCAAGATATGTTTTTTTTTTGTGGCTAAACTAATAAACTTCCTTGATAATACGTGTAAGAGACTGAATAAAATACATCACCTAAGACGTCCCACAAATATACCAGTCCCGGTTGGAAGCAGTCTTCGACTCCGAGTATAGAGAAATGTGAGGGTGGTTCATGAATTAAACGTACGTATCGTTTTTTTCGCCGCCAGCATATATTTTTTTAAATATTTTGTTTTAAGTAATTTACTCACAAATAGAATTATTTTTTATCTGTCTATATGCTTTTCTGTAAATGATGTACAAGTATAACTGAGTATAACCTACAGGATCTAGTTTAAGGTGCATGTGAGGTGAACTATATAAGATTTCGTAAATGGAAAATTATGCATTTAAATACCAATTTCGTAAAAGTTAATAATATGCGTGTATTCAGAATGAGGTTGAATAGTAAAACTTTATCAGACTAAATAATAAAGATCAATCACGGGGTACAAATAGTTGAACACCCCAAGGGTTAGTGCAATCTTATTCCCACTCCATCAATCCGGTTGAAACACGAAAATCCTTTTGGCAAAAAGGCAATTTCGTTTTGTTTGCGGAATCAAGATGTCGTCAAGAGAGACAGATAGCTGCCGCGGCTAGTTTCTTCCGGCAAGAGAGACAAATAGCTGAAGAGCGGCTATTTCTCTCTTACATGACCCAGGGGCGGGCTGGTACAATGAGAATTCCCCACTGGGCCCACTTCCGTTTTGGCGTTGATATAAATCAAACAAATTTTACATTTAAAGCTTATTGTGCATAGTTAACAGGGTTGTAATACATTCATTTATTTCTAGAGTGGAAGACTCACAGACAATAGAAATAGTTTGATGAGCCATTAACCGATATATGAAATTATTAATAATTGTAATGACCGGTCGATGTCTGGAGTTGGCATCGCCTTTGGGTCCCACCCAGGCGTCCCGTGTTCGATTCCTCGCCTGGCTAAGTCCTCCATCACGATACAAGCAACATTTTCAGCTTTGTGTGATGGTGGTAGGAGATTTTCAAATATTTTTAAGTTATTTGTAACCCGGGAATGTTTGTCTCTCTTTAAAAAAAAACAAATGGATAAATTGAAGAGCGCCGTTTTTTGTGAAAAATTACCAAATCAGCTGTACAATTTATTATCAATTCTTAGGCTCTATCTACTTTTATTATTTACAAATAGATACAGAAAACATACTTAACTGGCAGGTCACTTCCGATAAACGCGATTTAACTAGAAAGTTAATGTTTGGAGAAGATACGGCCTTGCACAAGGAGAACTAGGTATATATTTAAAACACTGGACATTGAATGATTTTATATTTGTAATCTTCTTATGAATGTATTACATTTATAAGAAGATTAGTTGCAAAAGTAGAGTTGACATTTATTTTAAAAGACTGGAGAATTTAGAACTCTTTATGGCTGAAGAATTTTTATGAGATGACATTTACAAAAACTTACAAATAAGAAATAAGAATTTTTACTTATGATATCGCGGGCAGCAAAGGTGAAGGAGAAAGGTTTGTGACTTTATGGATACGACTATCTGAAAAGGCGTATTAGTATGAATATGATATTAGTATGCAAAGGAGTCGCATTTGTTTCTACCTACGCGAAAAACTTCGTTGGCTGTTATTATCTAATGTTAATGTTATTATCCACTGCTTTGTTAGACTGTGAAGATTGGTTGTAACTCAGTAATACCGCTGAGCTTCCAAGCCATATCTCCCATTATTATTTATGTTATCAATATGAAGTCTGTTATTACTGAAAATTTGTATGTCAGTGTTTTAAATACATAATATAATATTAGGTTTATGTAACATTTTCAGAAGAGCCAAATACTTCACAATCATTATATATCCATTCTCGATTTACCGTCCACTAAACCTATTTTACATATTTAGCCAACAAATTCACCAATGCAAGATGTTATTATCCTACTGATTCAGTTAATTCGGACTCCTGTGGACCAATTATTAGACAAACAAAAAATATAGTTTTGAACAAACCCTAATTACCAAACGAGTTTCTAAAAATGTTGAAGTTTGCAAAAAAAGTGTTTCAATGAAATTGATTCTGAAAGTAAACTAAAAGTACTACATTGAAATTCTCAAAAACAAAACTTTACTGCATTGCATAAATTTGTTTATTGTAAAACGAGACAACCCGGTTAGAAGTTCACACACATTAATTTGCAAAAAATAGAAGTAAGTTTGTTGTTGTTGCTGTTTTTTTTTTTTTTTTTGAATTTTATTTTAGTAATTTGTACATTTAAGGTTACAAATTTCCAATTAATTATATATTTCATATTGCAGCTAATTAATTATAATATTTCAAATTCACATTTTTTTTTCTTTCTTTCTTTCTTGTTTTATGTAGCTCCTACAATACATCTTGAACTTTTCAATTGGTGAGGACTTTAGAGTTTCTGGTAGTGTATTATATAACTTAATTCCTTTGTACAGCAAACTGTTTTGCTTATTCGTTTTGTCCTTTTTGTTTAATCTTATTTCCTTGCACGTCTTTGTGTAATGTCTGTGAATGCCCTTATTGTATACGATTTTATTTGAGAAGTATTTTGGTAACATGTTTTTTAATATTTTGTGAATAAATATCAACGTGTTCAAGGTCAGCATTTTTTTCACTGTTAATCAATTAATTTCCTTTAACATTTTAATTATTTTTGAAAATCTATTCTTCGCAGTATTATTCTCATTGCTCTGTTTTGGAGAATTTGAAACTTATTCTGTTCTCTTTCGTTACACAGAAAAAGGGTACTTGAACAGTAGTTGAAGTGTGGAGCAATAATTAAATTGTAAATGGTGATGGCGGTTTTTCTGTAAATTTTAGGCCGAATATTATTTTATATTTTTTTCGTTAAATATGTTCTGGTTATTATGTTGTGTTGCGCTACCTCTTTATTTGACCAAAGTTTTTAACAACGTTACGGTGCCCATGATGAGGGCAGATGTGTCACTTATCATCTGCCCTGATGATGGACTCTGTAACGCTATCTGAAACATTGGCTAAAAAAGTAAGTAGCGCAACACGGTATAACACTCCTAAAATAAAAACGAAAATACTTTTGTCCGTGAAAATCTAAAATCTTGTTTGTTAACGATCGTACTTAATAAAATATTTACTAGTTGAAGTTCCCAACGTTGCCCGGGCTTTACGCAAAGTTTTTCGAAATCAGATGTATATCTATCATTTCATTTGTGATGTAATTTTTACTTATTTTGAACTTCAATTGTGCAAAATTTCATCAAGAGTATCATAATTCTGTTCTGTTTCGATCTATATACGAGTATATTTGTGTAGACATAGATCGTGAGCGGAAAATATTGCTTGGGTAATAATGGAGAACTGGACAGCAGAAAATTGAACCCTCAACTGTTGGGTGAGACCCGAAGCATTTCTTCACTAAGCTACTAACCCTGAAGTAAATGCCCTCAATTAAACATGACGCAAAAAGCAATTCTCTAACTTATTCTGGGCCCGAATTAATTATTATCAGTTCGTCCCTGTACAGGAAAACAGTCAACCACGAGTACGGCGGCTATTTTCTTTCTATCGCTAGTTTTTGTCGCTCCCAGTAAGCATCATTTCACACATTTAATAATCCCAATAAAACCTTGGGATTCTCCATTGATGGATGTGACGACGCTGGAGATAAAATGTAATACAAGTATTTTGTGAGTTTCTTTCTGGGCCGGGTAATTACAAAGGGTGGAATAGGGGGGAAGTGTATCGAGAACTTTTTTGTGTTTGCTTTACGGCCTTTATGAAATAATAATGTTGTCTTTTGTTGGAATACGTACGTATCGTGGGCGTTCTCGCAGAAATCATTAACTCAAAAAATACGGAAAGTTCAGAGTAAAACATTTTTCAGACTATTAAATTGTACTCGTACCTACTCCACAATTCGTTATTTAAATTGGCTCTCTCGATCACTTACTATCTGTTTTACATTTTGAATATGGTTTTGTTTGAATACTTATTTGAAAAAAAACAATATATGAGCTTTTAATGTAGGACTTTTCAGCAATAGTCCTTGACTTTCAAATCAATATGAAGCACCAATCAACCCGCACAAAAGTCACGAAATCAAAAGGCTGATCTTATCCTAACTATATCCTTAATCCTCACAAAAAAACTATAATAATTCTAGTTTTTTATACATAAAAAGTACATAACGTCCCCATTTATTAACAGATTTGATATAATTAACACCTTAAAATATAATAATATTAAAATGTAATTATTTTTCTCAAAAAACATTCAAAACAAATTTGGGGTTCTACTCCGGCATAAGAGAGGCGTCTACTAATATCTACAGGAATTCCAAAAACAGAACAAATTGGACTTATATCTATGAGAACCAAAGTGAGGACGAATAACTACAGTATCTACATCTCAAACTGCTGACTAATATCTATGGAACAGGTGATATGGACGAATATCTACTGCACTGGCAGAGGTTGGATTTGCAATTATGTATAACATATTGGCATAACGTAATAATGCGTATACAGTTTAAAAAACTTAATTTATGTTAAGTTAGGTACGGTTAGTTTAGGTTTAGTTAGTATTACGTAATTAAAGTAATTTATGCTTTTCCGTACAACCTCTTACTCAGAAGCCCTCTATAGATTGATAGTCCCACCTACGCTCCATAGATACTCGTCACCACTGGGACCGTCATAGATATGTATCCGACCTTAGCTCTGTAGATATTAGTCTTCACTCTAAAGTTCATAGATATTTGTCCAACATACGAGCTTTAGATATTCGTCCGACATACAGGCTGTAGATATTAGTATCTGGAGTCGGCTTAAGTACTTAACCGATTTAAAGCACAGAAAAAATCAAACAACACTAGATAAACAAATGTAATACCTGAAGAAGGCCAAAGTATAAGATAATATCTTGATTACGCGTTATTGTAATGTATGAGCACGTATCTACCCTTGTAGATTTCTCATTTCAAGGAAAGGCTTTCACAAGTGCTAAATAAGAGAAATGTTATGATTTCACGGGTTCTCCTTTGTTGTGCCTTACCTTCCCTCCTATTTAACTTAACACTTATTGCGCGAGATATAAATCATCAAAATGTTCATTGTAAATCAAAGTAGATGTTATCCATTCGCATTACCTTTCGTAATTTACCCCGTTCCATTCGTCCTAAGTAAAACATTGGCAATCATCATAAAAAGACTTTAAATAAATATGGCAAAAGGGGAGAAAATGGTAGCGGAGATTCGGGACTAAAATGAAATAAAGATTAACACGAGGGTAGTGGGAATGGCGGGCGTGGCAAAGGTAGGATCATTTATTTTTAAAATGGCTTTAGATAAGAGGTCTTTGGCGATATGTTAATTATCATCAGGACGCATTTTATGTGGGGCTGTTAAAATAAGGGACCATCAAGGCATTACGGAGACCATAAAAATCAAATGAATTCCGGATTTCGACCATTAGGGTAACTTATCTTCGGTGTGTGGATTTCGGTGTACATTATGCTTTATGCGTGTTTAAATTGTGTATGATAGACTAACGCGACGTTTATTCGAGGCACTCTATGTGAACATCCAATAAGAAGAGACATTTTTTTATATGAATACTGCACAAGAGTCTTAACTGCTCCCAACTGTCTGTTGTGACTTTGGCATATCCAATTGGGGAATATTGTAATGCTTAAGTTAGTAGGGAGGGAATGACGATGGTAATTAGAAGGTTGGAAAGTACATGGCCACTCGATCTTTTCACTATCCCAGCTATTATCATTTCGAACAACGTTTCATTTCTGAATTGTGGTCTTTCATCACGGCGATACTGCGAGTATCTTCCACTCTGGAACATGCCGCAAACATATATTATGTATGTATGAATTATTATCAAGAATGGAAAGTTCCTTGACTCTTCATCAAGGGATCACTGGCTCAATTCCTGACGAAGGCAAATAAAATACTTGATTTTAACATAGTTGAATATACTCTTTTGGGACCCAGCAAGGTGGTTTTAGTATCGCCGTTGTGAGAAAGCATCTTTAAAATTTTGGGTCTCTTATTTATTTTTTTATTATCGTGATATTTATTGAACGTAATGGCTAGCGTATTGAAGAATCACAATATGGATAACAGGATTTCTAGATTCCTAAGTTCCGGATCGTGATATACATAGTGATAAATATTGAATGTGTAGCCTATACGCCTCAATATTTATCGACGATCCGTGGGTTTACGGTACGGAATTCAGGAATCTAGAAATCATGTGATCCATATTGTGATCCATTAATTCGCTAGTATCCAGTTCAATAAATATCACGATATTTGATAAATATCTGCGGATGACATTAAATAGCGTATTGGGTTAGACTTAGGCCCTTAGGTTTCTTCCTCTGGGAGATAAATTAAACGAACCTTTAATTAAATTAAATTTTGACAATTACTTTTACCTCATAATTTAAATGTATTTCATGTTATGAAGCTCGGATTGTTGTAGGAAAAACAGAATTTAGTAGAAAACCAAAAGCACGGTGAGAAGCAGGTTTGGAATTGGCCGGAGGTAAGAGTAATTGTTGTGGAAATGATGTAATAAGAGTAATTTGTGTAAAATAAATAAGAGAGGAAGAGAATACGTGGAATTATTACTTTAATCAAAAGAACCTTGTGCTTTACGCACGCAACAATATTATTTAAGTACATAGCCAACATGGATTGTACTTACATACGTACAGAGAGTTTGAAGGCTTTAAATCCGCACGTGCGTGTTCCACGGGCGGGTAATATCGATCATCTGGATTAATTACTTTATAATTCAAAGGTTTCAATCGATTCGATATTCGAGTGGTTCAACGATAGTCTATTTGCTAAGGTAATCAGAAACAGTCGTCTAAGCATTATTTTTAAACACTGATTAATCATTTACGTTAGCCTACGTCAAGATAATGATTAATTAAACTAAATATTACTCAAAGAAACACTATTACTATTGAACGGAGCACTAAGAAAGAAGTGCCAGGAAACTATGTGACGCAAAAATGATTAGTATAAGAAGTCGGAGTTATCAGGGAAGTCATAACACAACTCCTGAATTCTAATATATACATATTTTATTGTATATTATATTAGGTATGAAATATTATGAGCGCATCATACATAATTTACAGGACATTGGAGATGGTACTAGAGCCAAATCAATTTACCGAAACTGGCGGTTTTTATATGTAAATAGTCGAGCACAAAGAAACAGAAAAAAATAAGTACCCACGACATTTCTGCTATGAATGTTGGTTGTGCAGTGGGGTTTGACAACCACTCAACAATATTTTGGCACACGGTCCTAGTTTCACTCACATTCATGCTCTTCTGTATGATCCGACTCGTGTATTTGATTGAGATCTCGTTGTATATCTTTAACTTTTTCTATCCGAATTTCCTCTCGTTATTTTCCCTTAAATGACCCTACACACAGCATCCCCAAATATAACACAGGTCTTGAGGGAAATTATTTTCCTCAGACTCTCTTGTGTAGAGTTAATGTAAATAAACGTATTCGAGTCCTAAAGAGATGTTGCTATACGACTGAACGTAGCTAAGTCTTATTTTAACTCGACCGCTTTCCATTTCGTCTGCTGCGACACTGTTTGTTCCGTTTCAATATGGTAGCGGTTTAAATGTAGCATACAAACCTATTTCTTTCAATATTATGGTACCTATCTGTCAGAAGAAAGTTTGAAAAAAATTTTCATTGAGATAAAGATGTTTCTTTTAACAAATCGTATAATTCCGTATTAGAAACTTACTTTAATTTCACGGAAAATTTTGGATTTGATTTATTAAATAATTAATAGAAAATTAGAAACATTTATTAGTACGAACTTTATAAAGAAAACCAATTTTGCATAATTTAATTTATCAAAAACGCAGTCCATTTTGCTAGTTGGGTTTACTTAACAAAAGGACGTCCAATTGACGTCATATTTCAAAATTTCCCGCAGACAAGAAAATAATTACATGAATATTGTTTATGACAAGAAGATGCCTGTTTCTTGTTCACGCGTTGAAAATTTACATAAAATTGTTTTCATCGTAAAGTTATTTATATTTTCAGAATTTCCTCAAGTTTTAATTTAAGTTTTGGGTGTCGACATGGTAATAAAGATCAAAATAGTTACAGTTCAACAACCTTAAAAAAAAAAGTCATAATGAATTCCAAAAACAAAAATTAATTTTTTGATGTACCTCACTTTAATAATAAACATTTTTCAAATATGCTCGAAAGAGAGCTACTTTTGCGAATTTTTAATGATGCTATTGAACTTAGTGTGAGTAGGGATATTTTTTGTTGTTTTGTATTTCTGATGAATTTTTTCCGATAAGGGTAAATCACACTTGAGCACCTTGCGACTAAATCCAAAAATCGATATCAAGCGAGCGCTTAGCTAAAATACGAGTATAGTTAGTTAGAAACCTCACCGTAGAAAAAAAATAATAATATATTGACATACGTGTACATTAATTCCTCTCGGTTATGTAGGTGTGTTTGTAACTCTTTCACGCAAAAACTACTAAATGGATTTTTATAAAACTTAACAATAATATTGCTCATACATCAGAATAACATATAAGATATAATTTATAAAGCTATCTAGGAAGGGGACGCACGGAAAAGGTGATTCAGGGAGAAACAATTTATTACTTTGAATACATGTCATTGCAACGCATGTCGGGAACCGGCTAGTACAATAATAATAACAACAAAAATCCGTTGAAATTTTTACACTTTAAGCTAGTAAAAAAGATTGTTTTTTTATGTAAACACCGCACATGAGTTCCAGCCGCTCCCAACCGCCTGGGGCTAGTGAGACTTTGACATCACCGATTGGGGTATGTTGTGAGGCTGAAGGTAGTGGCGAGGGGAAGGAGATAGGAAATAGAAAGGTGGGGATGTGCCTGGCTATTAAGATCTAGTCACTAAATACGGCTTAAGCCATTTCAACTAACTTTTGAATTCTGAATGGTGCGCTTACATCAGGGCGATATTGAGAGTATTTTCCACTCTAGAACGTGCCGCAAATATACCTTATATTATTTTGAATGAATTATTTGTAAAATAACATAAATTGTTCAAATATAATTTTCTGACAGCGTTTGATAATGTAGACTGTAATACTGTCCGAAACGTTGGCTAAAGAAGGATAAAAAGCAACATGGCATAATTTACACAAAAATAAATCACGATAAAGCTAATGCACATCATTTTAAGCAATTTTTAATGTTTTTAGAAATAAAATACAAAGAATTTCCTTGCAGCTCAAAAAACCTCGTGGACTTCAAAGAATTTATTAAACCAAGTTCATAATACTGCCCCGTTGAAGTTTAGGTGTAAGCAAAACCACACCACATCGATGCATTGATGGCTTATACAAAAAAGCTTTTTTTTACATAAACGCCGTTCCACAAAGTGATTACTTTATTTTTTTGTGTCTAGAATGACCACCAGCCTTCACACATTTTAACTTTAATGTGAAAAATGTTCAAGTGGCAATATATTCTGGGAGAAATTTCAAGTCCCGCTTTAAAAGCAAAAGGGAGCTTTTCTCGACGGCGGCGCGGCGGACCATTGTCGTGTTTACCCTTTCGCCGGGATATTGTTGTCGTGTTGTGTTTTACCATTGTCCCCTAAATGAATTACTCTGCCGAGCTGTTTCCCTTTGTTTACGACACATTAGGCCGCCTTTCAGCCAGCTCTCTCAGCCCTCTACTGCCTGCTACTACTGATAGTGCTGATGTGTCGCCCCGGCAAATCGATTCATATAACAATAAGTTCAGTGACTTTATGATTGTTGGCACAATAAAAAAATAATCACGGCAAATGCAACCCCCAAGCGTTAACAAATTATATACGAAAATGGCTGTATTAAATATTTATAGATTTTTCTTAGATTATCATGAATTAAAACAGAAAAATATTACAAGGGATAAGTCTTTTTATAGTTTAACCTTCGTAATGCCAGACCTCCGCGATCGAACATAGTGTGCCTGAGTGTATTTTGCGCGCGGCCCATCGTGCATCGGCGGAGTCTATTTTCGTAATAACTTGTTTTTTTCCAAAATTAAGTTGTAAATAGTACCGTCTTAACAGATAATTCGGTTGTGTATTTATACATATTGTATGTATGTATCTATCGTAAGTAGTTTTCCCAAAATAGCTACTAATATTAAGGATATTGATTTTTTCTGCTTAAATAAATATACTATAGTAATACGACAAAATTTTGGGAGACGGATATAGGTATCGCTGCTCCGGAAACCAATCATAGGATAATCAACACTAGTGCCTTAAATCACCCCAAGTGATTCGCTGGCGACTTTTGGTAACTTAGCGAGGCGTATCCTTGGCGGCGGATGCGCCTGCCTACCAGCTGCATGGCAGGTTGGATCGGGAGAATTCGGTTTGGGTAGACTCTCTGACCCCTCCAGCTGGTCTCTCTTGACCCATCTTCTTGTACCGCAGTGGAAGGAAAAAAATTATACATCCGTTACTCCTGGACACACTGACAACTAGATTCATGTCCACCCCTTTTATACCTTTTTCCTTCCCAAAACTTCTTCTCCTTTCTTTCCTTACAAATACCTTCCACACATTATCCCCAAATCTGATACAGGTCCTGAAGGAAATCATTTTCATCGTGGGCCCCCTGAATGTAAAAAAAAATATCGTTGCAAGTGTGATGACGCTTCCACAAGCTCACTTACAATATAAAATAAATATGTCGCCAATATATTTTAAGTAATAGCATGGTTGGCGTTCAATGGATAAAATGTTGTTTGCCGGCATACAATCGGTTTAACACATCAAAAAAAATGTTTTTAATCATAATATTACAAACCTGGAAGCAAAGTTGCTATTCAAGCCAATTTCATTTAGCTGCAAAGTGCAGAGTCAACAAAATGAATTGTAGGTGTAGAGTAATAAAAACAGAGAGAAAATTGAACCTTGTAAAAGATATCCCCATAAAACCCACTGTTTGTGTCTCCATTTTACAGCCAAGGGTCAAAGTCACCTCCTCTAGGAATAATGAAACGTCTGAACTTGGATAGGTACTTGATTATCAGAGTCTTGAAAACGACAATGCATTCAGCTGGAATCACAAAATGTAAACAAAACGTCTAGATGAAAATTATTTGAAAATTTAGTGTTTAAACTTTATCTTTACGATTTGAAATATTGTTTTGTTTAGTTTGGAACACGAGCCCTCAGTACCCTCTTACCCCGAAAATGTCCAAAGATGCTGGATGCCTAGCAATGTTAATCAATTCCCTTTAAATTTAGACTATTCAATTCGAATTTTTTTTTTTTGTTTGTTTTATTCTTCAGCTTCCTAACAAGTACAAAATTACTATTAAATACATTTATTTTTACACTAAACACGGAAGGATTTCTTTAAAATTAATTTACATACATAGGTACAATTTTTATTTTTTATTAGTTTGGTCCCGGTATGACGAGAGGTCTGGGTTCGAGTCCCAGTTGCAACGGTTAACTTTTTATTTTTCTGTGTCTTTTTCTCTTCCATTTTTTCGTGTAGATTATTGGTGTTATCTTCTGCTTCAATTATATATATATATTAAACTATAACGTAACGTAAAAATACCTTTGTTTGGTAAGTGAAAGGAGTGCTTAAATAATAAATTTCTATTTTTATTAGGACAATTATTATTTATATATATATATATATTACATTGATGGGAATAACATTAAAAAAATTGTCCTAATAAAAATAGAAATTTATTATTTAAGCACTCCTTTCACTTACCAAACAAAGGTATTTTTACGTTACGTTCACCTCAGAATTTAATTTTTCCATATTACATTCTGTGCATCAGTGTTTTACAAGTGAATTATTTCAGAACTTTGTTATGGACCACTAGACTTGCTCCAGCCACAGTTAATAATAAGAAATAATCGTCAAAAGAAATGTTGTAGTCATGTAATGGAGAAATATGAAATTGTTCAAGCACGAATTAAAGCTTTTTTTAAAACCTTTTTGAACCTGAAAGAGCCTTTCGGCACAGCTACCGTGAACACGAAACAAAAAATTTAAAACATAAAATATTTTCCAAATATATACAGGTCATCAAACAAAATTCTTTACGGGCTTAGAACTTTCAGGGAACGACTTAAGAATTTTTCAAGTTCTTCTTGTTAAATAGATCTTTACGAAATTAGGAAAATTTAAAACAATATTTTTCGCTCGTTTTAAACCGGTAACCAAATATTGATTTTCGCTTAAACATTTATTTTAAAATTTTGTATTTTTTTTGTTAAAAAAATCAAATTTCTGAATTGATTAAGGCGTCGTATCCGCGCTCAAAAAGAAGAAGATGAAGAGATATGTAATTACGAATGTTGGAGAGAGTGCGCTAATATTTAAAACGGTAAAGTTGGAGCGAAAATTGTGAAAATTTTTAATGAAACATGAATCGTTTAAAATAGAGCAAAAATCTCTTGGGGGTTGTCTAAAACAGCATTTAAAAAAACACTGTGAATTTTTTCATACATATAACCTATAAAATAACTGAATCAGGCGTGAGAATAATAATTTTCGGAGCATACTTTGCGATTTTTTTCTATCCAGGGAATTTCATATAATTTGCGTTTGTTTAGGCTTGGGGAATGTATAGATATTATCTTAAAAAATAACATATATTTTTTAGGAGCTTAAAAACTTCAAATGTTTAAGGGTTTATGTAAGAAATCGGTAGAAATTCAAGTAGCGGCGGCTTAAAGCGTACGCCAAATATGTGCAAAACTTGCAAGCCGGGGAAAAAATTGGTTAATTAATTAATTATTTTCTCATGCCCAAATGACAAGTAGAGTTCTGCATTCTGCTTTACCGTCTATGGAAGAAGAATTCCTTTGTCAGGCCAAATATTAAGCTAGGAAAAAACACAGAGAGAAATTTTACATGTGCGAGTATTACAAGCAATCATATATAGTGGTAGATACTCTCAGTATCGGCCTGGTTAAAGACTGCCATTAATAACAGATACGTTGCTTGAAATGTCTTAACCGTACTTGGTTAATAGAACTGAATAGTCGGGTGAATACCCACCTTCTTCACCCCTCTCTTCTTCCGCTAACTCCTTTGCGTCACGACACACCAAGGATTAGGATGGCCATACTCTCGATGGTTCAAGGCGGTTATCAGCAGTCGGGACTCTTGTGATATTTCAAATATTTTTTTAAAGTTAGCCTGTGGCTTCAATAATAAATCAAATTTCTTGATATTTTTGTAAATATTAACACTACCCAAAGAGAAATAAATTTTCTCAAAACCAAAATGAGCTTTCGGGGTGCTGTATGGAAAGTTTTTGTGGAGAAATGAAGGAATGAACATGGAAAGCGATATGTACATTTTTCCAAGATAAAACGAGGCTTAGTATTTGATTAAAATATAACAATTCCTGCCATCGTACATTTTTAGGCAGAATTTTAATATTTATCCTTCCAAATATTTTTCATTACATATGTGTACGAAAATTCGTAGAAATCAACGAAAATCAAAAGCTCGTTTATTATTATTATTACTTTTTTTTGTACTTGTTCGAAATATTTATCTTTTCAAACAAACATAATATTAATATTTCAGAGTAATTGAGAGATAAAATGATAGTAACCTTTAACATTTGAAAATTAGTCAAGGGTTATAAACAGAATTACGTGTTTATTTCATAACGAATTAAAATACGTACCTCCAAGGGCTTCAACCTGTGAACTTATTAACTTACAGCCTTACTAATAAAAAACCACTTCCCAACCATTAAACTGTATTTTAGTTACACATTGTTTAAAGACTGTGTAATTTTAGATTCGATTTTGTGCCAATAAAAACAATCACCATCGCAATTATTCAACTCCGGAAACATCGGAATCTTAATCCCACGCATGTGCGATACTGAAATTGTGATCAGTTTTTATAATCGTAAAAAGGTTAGGTACCCTTAACCAGTCACGCAGTATTCGGGCAAATTCATGTGTCGCCAAGACCTAGACTAAACTCACCTCATGAACTCGGACACCCCTGCAAAGTCACCAAACGTAGCGAACAACTTGTGATGACCTATTGCTTCAATAGGAATTTACAAGAAATTGGGATCAACAATGGTTTCTCCATTATTGATCCCAACCAATACGGATATCAAAAAAATAAAAGCACAGAATTGTTACCACAGGACTTTTCCAATTACGTAAATCAAGAACTCAATAATAAAAAACATATTCTGGTTTTATTCATAGACAATTCTAAAGTGTTTGATACCATTGATCCGATAAAACTACCTATTACAGATATTGGAGGCGATAGGAATTTGGGGAAAATTACTAGAACTATTCAAACACTATTTAAACATTCGACTAATTAAAGTGAAACTCTTTCAAACTTACAGCAAAGCTAAATATATGTCAACAAGAGTCCCGCAGGGGTCAATTCTCGGCCCAACATTATATATAATATTTGTTTCACTCATGAATAAAATGTTCACATTTGTTAAACATTACGTTTATGCTGATGATACGGCGCTAGTCATTTCGCGTGAATAATTATCCATTGCAATAAAACTCATGCAGCACGATTTCTTTTCTTTACAGAAATGGTCACGTGATGCAAGTATTATAATTAATTTTAAAAAAACTAAATGAATGCATATACGATCTATACATGCCAAATATACCGTTATGCCTTTAATGAAGTCGCATACATTTGAGTGTATACACAATTCTTCACAGACGTGCAAAAGCGGAACCATTGAACTTATACAAACGTTATCTATATTTGGAGATAACAGTAGACACGCATATGTATGGGATATTCACATAAGCAACATCTGCAAACGCCTGCGTGCTATTGCGGGACGAATTTACAATATTAAATATTTTATGCCCATAAGTATGTTGTCTAATAATCTATTTGTCACTAGTGGAATCTACTATTAGATATGGAATAACTTCTTGGGGAAACTCGTGCAAGACGAATATAGATTACATTCAAACAATTCAGAACTCTATGACTAAGCTCTTGGTAAGCAAAAGTATTTATGCACAAAGAAGAAACATAAAATTATTATATGAGTCAGTTAGTATATTACCTGTGCGAGGGATATTGTGGTTTAAAATTGTATGCCAAAACCTATTGTCGGATTCAATATTCAGGGAAAAAGTAGATCACACGTATGGCAAAGATTAATTTAAAATTAGGGGTTGTCCATTCCGAAAATTATCAATAAATATGGGCAATAGACATTCACTTATCTTGTCCCTACCATATTTAATAAGATGCCAATGAACATAAAATTGAATCAAATTGCACCAACGATCTCAAAAAAAGGTAATTTTATCTAGTTTATAAAATGGTATTTGCTTATACAACATCTTAAAAATGAATAAATATATAATGCATTTAAAAAATCTTGGAAAAATTCCGAAATTTGATGAGAAATTATTATAATAACAGTGCTTACAACGAATAAACAATCCTCGTTGGCTGGATAAGAAATGTATTTACGAGTATATCTTTCCATCGATTTTGTTTTGTCTGTTTCTATAACAGCAAGATTTTCACATAATATTTACGATGTTTTTTACTAAGGCATACAGTTTTTTTTCATTATACTTTGTATTAAAAAGTTAATTAACTAATTTTTGTGAAATACGACTATTACAATTGATCCTCCAGTTATTCAAATATAACCTCCATGAAGGAGCGGTTAAGATCCTCCGCTACAGATCCAGAGATGGCGGGTTCGAAATTCGGCATGCTCAATTAAATAATTATTGTTACTTCACAAACCATTACTACAATTAAATAATAAGTATACGTATTTGCGGCACGTTCTAGTGTGACAGATGCTCTCAGCGTTACCCTGGTGAAAGACCTCCATTTGGTTTGGAAATGATAAATGAAATGGTTAAAATAGCATTTGAGTTGTTCTGTGACCAGATCTGAATAACTAAGCCACTCCCTGTGGTATATCTAAAAGCATACGAGCTTGTCACATAGAGGGCAGTGCTAAGAGCTGTCCCGAAAGTCCGCTAGATGGCAGTTAGTTTAGTTCGGAGTTTGGCTACCAGGGGGGCCATGGGCCTGGGTGCAGTCTGCAGGAGCTCATTCAATTCAGATCTCATTAAGCCAGCTTCCAGTTAGACCGACTATCGTAGTCACCACTTGTACACGCGAAGTATTAAATAAATCCCAGATTAACATAAAATAACTCTATTCTTTCCCAAGAAGTAATCTCCTACCAAGACGAGTTGGAGAACTCTTTGTCTGAACGAAACACTCCTTTTAGCCTCAAAACCTACCCAAATTAAAAACCACTGGCTCCGGTCAGTTGGAACTATTGAACGATATTTATTTTGTGTAATGTATATTAGATATGGTCGAATTAGCTCAGAATCTAGAGAACTTCCCCGACATGCAAGAGGTCCAGGGATCAATTCGCAGATATGACAGAATTTTTTATTTCTTTTCCGTTACACAGTTTGTTTAAGAGTCGTTAATATTGTCGATCAGGCCCTCTAGCACGGTCGATCGATAATGATTGATAGGATAACTTTCGTTAACTTCTCATCGTTCCCTAGCATGCAGATCTCCAACGATTAAGTAACAATAACCAAGTGTTCTTAATGTTATATTGAAGTCTCGTTTGTATATTAGCGATTCGCAGTTGTCCTAGGGAACGATCAGAAGTTACCGAAAGTTATCCTATCAACCTTATCGGCCGACCGTACTAGGGGGCCAGGACTCGATCGGGAATCGATAGAGTAACCTGCCGACTCACAGTAAAATTTGTGTTTTATAATACTATATTTGCATTCTTATTTTAATACCTTCGTGGCGGAACAGAAAGCCTCTTGGCTCTGTGCCCAGAAAACGAGGGTTCAAAATCCAGCGTAGTGTCAACAAAATAAGGGCGCGAAAAACCTTGGCTTTGGTCCCAGAGATCGCTGGTCGTCTCAAAAGCCAATCTCCCTATTTTAACTTATCCCTTATTTTTACCTTAAAAATGTTGTCATAAAAACGTATAAAATTACTGGACCAGGATTTGAAATGTGCAACGAACAGAATAATTGTTGATAACACTTTTAGTAATAACTAATCTGCATGTAAATATTTCTGTCTTGTCCCCTTTGGAAAGCCATAGACATTTTCAGTGTTTTTTTAATTTTTATTATTACGCTAACATGGTCGCTCTATTTGATAATTGCAAACGTTAGTGCTGCCATCTATAATTTTAAAAAGGAACTTTTGAAGTTTTCATAAAATTATAGATGGTGCATGTACTGAAATCTGATAACCGATAGCGTGTGTATCTTGCTTATCACAATATCTAATCAGACAATTTTTAATTGGATAGAAAACATTTTTTTAACCAATCTGAAACCTATACACGATACTGAGGGCCAGTAGTTTCACAGAATTTGAACATACATTTACAAAATTAATTTTCAGGTTCCGTGAAAGTGAACTTGAATAGAACGTGCACAGGGCTTGAAAATGAACTTAGAAATTACATATTCGTTCAATTTCTGTGAAACAACTGAATGCAAGGATATGTCGTTTCACAATATTTGAAAAATTCTTCGAATTTCAAGGTTGTTGCTTCACAGAACAAAAATAATAACAGAACTTTAAAATTAACTTCGAAATTTCACAAATTATTTAAATTCTGTGAAACCACCCGTCCTAAGATAAATGACGATTCTTCCAGCGGGTCTCAATGGACACCTAACCTAAAGGTAAAGTGCAGTTATATAATTTTTAAACATTTACAAAAATAATGCTAGATATAAAAAATACTTGTTACGAATGAAAAATTTCTTTTAAAAAATCAACAAAGAGATTAACGACAAATTATGCAACAAGAAATGAAAATATTTCGTATGGTATGTGTGGTTTCCACTCTCCAGCTCTTCCCTACGGCGTATGATGCTTGTTCTTTGTCCTCGTTTTCTTTATATATTCAGACACAATTTGTCGAGTTCAGACCCTCGCTGTACGCCCAACAACCGTCTGATACGTTAAAGAATCATACACTTTTAAAATATGTAGGGAATTTATCTTCGGGGCAAATTCTTTGCCTGGGACCGGTCCAGACGACATTCCGACCCGAAAAGGCGCAGAAAGGGTTGCTGCTCGTTCATCAAGCTATTTTAGCTGTCACAGTTTGTTAAATACTTTGCTTTCCGCATTTTTGGGGTAATTTTCAACTCTTTCTGTGTAAAGAATTTTTGTGGAGCATTCTGAGATATCAATAATGTTTAACCCTCTATAGATTTCGAATGTTACAAAGCGAGGATATCATTTCTTCGAATGAAATATATCAAAAAATTATATGCATGGCTATCATCTTTAGAATTTATTAAAAGTATAAAACAAACATTTTTTTTCAGTTTTAACTAACACACAAAAACACTCTTGTATAAAATGTAAAACTTATACTTACATACATGTTTTTTTTAAATTTTTTTAGTATGTTCAAGGAATGTATACGATAATCCAATTAGTTTTTCCTTTACACGATGTATATTTTGTTTATGATGTACATATGATGTAATATGGGAGGCGGGTGAGGATACCGCCGCTCGGGGAACCATTAGTTGGAAAACCAACACCCCTGCCGTAGGTCACCCAAGTGGTTCGCTATGTTTGCTGGCACGGCATGGATGTCCGGGGTGAGGTATGCCTAGGTCTTGGCAGCGGATGCCTTTGCCCACCCAATGCGTAGCGGGCTGAATCGGGAGAGTCTGATTGAGGGAGACCTTTTGACTTCTCCAACCGGATTCTCTCGACTGCCTTTATAGGGATGGATTTATACATTCGGATCTCCTGAACACATTGACCCCCACTTTCCTTCCCACCCATTACACCCTTTTCCTACCTAGAACTTCCTCCTTTCCCTAAAAAAGTTCCATAAACCATCAATAAAGATGTCATAGGCTCGGAGCGATTTTTTTTCTCAGGTCCTCCCGTGTGGAGATAATATAAAAAAAATATATGTGCAATTCAGAATTTTAAATTATCGTTCATTTCAAATTTAATTTTTTTTATTCTGACAAAGCGCCGCGCACAGTTTAAAAATTATTTTTTCTTGGCGACGAAATATTACGTGTATTATTCATAACTACACGGACGACTGGTGAAAATATCTACAATTTGAAGACTATGTGGAAATTTTGCATTTTTAAATAGATATGTTTAAATTAATTAATTCTTCTTCTTCTTCAATGGCGCTAAAGCCCTTTTCGAGAGCCTTGGCCTTCTTCAAGATAGGCCTCCACCGCACTCTGTCCTCGGCCGTCGTCTTCCAATCTGCAACATTAAGTAGACCTCTTGCATCCTTCTTGACATCATCCTACCATCTCAGCCTAGGTCTGCCCGCCTTTCGTTTACCTCCCGAGTATCATGTTAGAACTAGTTAATAAACAAAATAAATATCGATACCATCCAACTGGGAATTAGCTTAGGTGTACGTGATGTTAATTGTTAATCCCTGGGGAGGATAGTTGAATCCTCAGTCACACGGTTTTTCAAAAAGAAAAAAAACTTTATAATTGTCTACTAGGCGACCCAAAAGTAAGGCGCATCTAGATCGAAAATTGAAGATAGTTTTATTACGATTAAAAAAATGTTTTTACCAGCAGATTTTTTAGTTGAAAATCTTATTTTGTATTTTATACTGTAACCCCGAAATTCAATAACTCTTATAAATTTCATCTTAGAAGAAAAATTGTTTTTTGGTAGGAGATCCCCTAAGGCTTTATTATTTTTCAGTGTTTGTTCAACTGATAGACAAATACCAAACAAGGATGTGTTTTAGATCAAGAAATATAAGTATATCAAAAATGGGACAAACGTAAGAAAAAGGATAAAATATTTACTTTATTGGGCACGGAACTACAAGATATGTTTACCCAAAATTTTGAAAGGTTTACTTTTGGCTTGCACGTGCTCTGTGGATTTTACATAAACCGGTAGATGTTTTTCGAAAAATATCAGTAAATAATATGGATGATACATCTTAAATATTTTTATGTTTATTTTGTTTAAGTAAATCTATATATTTTTTGTGAGAATAACAAGTACAACATTACAAATTTACTTTAGAAAAGGGGTTAGTAATCCTAATAAGTAGTCATAATTATGTTAATTTTCTTTATCCTTACGAAAACTTTTCGTTAGGTAACAACTAGTAATGAAAACTCTATAAAAAATGTAATCATAATGCTTTTTAGTAACGCTGACCGTCGTAACAAAAGAAATAAGTAGATATTTTGATAAATGCGACCCTTTACCAGCTTGAATGTATTAATAAGTAAGTATGTTAGCACGTGAGGTGAACATTAACCTACGAGAAAACGATAATTTCTGTTGAAAATACGGGTTACATTCTAAAAAATTCTACAAAATAAATGGGCGGTTCAGTCGGTTTGCCTTTGTATGTTTTTACATGTCGTTTTTCCAATACGAGTAAATATATGTATTCATTTGAGATAACCTACATTTGGGTTTAAACACTTAGAAAAAAGCTCATCATTAATATTAAAATATTGTTTTTCTCAGTTTTTCAAGATGAGTACTTTTTTGTTTCACATATCCTTACTTTCCTTACTACCTTCAGCATCATAACATAATCCGATTGGGGATGCCATAGTCCGTCTATCGCCGTATAGTTGGGAGCAATTAAAACTCTCGTTTGGAATTCACAAAAACTTTTTTTTTTCTGACGCATTTTCACATTTATAGAATAATATAACAATTATTATATTTATTTTACCGGCGTTCTCCGTTCTTTTATGAATTCTGTGGTTTTCTTTATTTTGACGACCTTGTTTGGACGTGAAAGACTTGCGCAAAGCTTTGAAAAAATAAAAATTCATTTTGAGTGTCTAAGAGCATTTCACCTCTCCGGAAAATATTTGATTAAGTAGGGAAGATTATATGGTTACAAAGAAAACTGTACCTACTCGTCATAAGTCTACTTATGAAGGGAATTCTCAAATGGATTCACATTTTTTTAAATCTAGTTTTTGTTGTTCGGCCTTGTTACAAAATGTACTTTTTCTTAAGATCAAACAGAAATTTAGTACAAATACAGAATTAAATAAATATGTGGAAGGTCAAGTCTTACATTTTCTGTTACTGATTGCTGGCTGCAAGATTTTTCTTCCTCGTCGTCCGTATATTACCTAATAAATTTACCACGCGATTCGTGGATTCATAATCAGCACTAGGCAAATATGATTGCACTTATTAGCACAAAAATGTCTTTTGAGTTCACGAAATTCGGGTTCACGAAATTAGAAATGACAAAATTTGAAATGACCAAATTAGAGATGACTGATGAAAAATTTGAGATTCCAAAAATACAAATCACAATTGCAGTTATCGAAAACAGAAAGCTTTTCACGAATACCGTTCGTGACATTTAAGTTACGAAATTTAATTCCACAAGATTTGACTTCAAATAAAATGGTTTCATGGACTGCACATACGTAATGATTTGGTCCAGATGCTGTGGTGAATACGGCTTTAAATGGAGCACGAGCTATCATTATGGGGTCTATAATGGTCACCCAAAAATAACTTGACTTTAAAATAAGAGGATAATTACTGTTTACTAAATTCTTAAACCTCTTTTTTAAGCCAGGGCAACGCCGGGGACATCAGCTAGTTCTAAATAAAATATATATTATTTAATTATTAAGAGATAACTTTGTATAAACCACTTTTTTAATAAACAATATCGACAATTTTTAATAAACAATATCGACATTTAATAAACAATATGTTTCAATAACAATGTTATCTTCTTCAGGATATGATAATATATCCTGAAGAAGATAACATTGTTATTGAAACATTTCGATATTGTTTATCAAAAAAGTGGTTCATACAAAGTTATCTTTTATTGATTAAATAATAAATAATGCCACAAAGTTATTTTGCAAAGATTGAAGAAATAAATAAAATAAAAATATTTATTAAATTGTGCGAATAGTGAACGTAATTGTTTTCATGACAATAATGCCAAATTACCTGTTTTGAAATATTGTCACTTTGGGAAGAGGGTATGGGTACCGCTGCCCTGGGAATCATTTATTGGTTAATCAACAACCTTTTCATTCTAATCAAGAAATATAAAAGCTATAGCATGAGCTCCAATTTATCAAAAAAAAAATGAAATTTTTGATATAAACCGATTCGTAGTAAAGATTAATCTAAAAGATGATTTCATGTTAAGCTTCGCCTTAACCAACTACTGTTACAGTTTACTTATATTCCTATGTTATTATCTCGATTATGTACAATATGTACATTTACCTTCCGCCTAGAGCTGAGTACCTGATTATGCCAATTTGATTATGCTAGGTCCTCGGGGGATGCAATTACGCATTACTTGCTTTCCCGTATTGATGAGGCGGTTGGCCTGCCTGCTTGGACACCCGCTACCACGTTCTTATGAATAAGTAGAAAAATTGGAAGGGTTTTCTGCTCATATTGTCTTTGATATCTTCGTTAGGATAAATGTAATTTTTGAAGATGCGAAAATTCGGTTTTATTGTGAGATACTTATAACTCTGATAACTCTGTACACAAGTGCGGTCTTGAACAACAAAATACTTGAATCTGTGTTAAACGGCCGGTTTATTTGATAAATTCTCCTATCTTAACAAACGTTTTAGAATCTTTAGAACTTAGGCGAATCTAAGGTGGGAATACAATCCTTGTTCTACAGATACATATTTCAATAGAAGATGCTTGGAGGAACTAGCGTCATTGACACCTTCGGCACCGATGCACAGTTGGGAAACACGCCAATTGCTTGCCAAATATGTGTACACAGTTGACAGTTGGAAACCTGTTTCAACGATTCGTTCTTGAGTTCAGCAAATGTGGAATGATTTGCAGGCCTCTGTTTTTTTCTCTTTCTTACAGTAGGTTCACTGCTTCCTTTCCTAGAAAAGACCCTTCACACTGTACCCCTAAAATGATTTTTCTCCAGGCACCCTGTATGGAGTTAATGTAAAAAAGAAAGATAATACACAGTTCAAACTTTGAATCTCAATATCTCAGTTTCATGCCAATGGCAGATAAATCCATATTGTTTCAAGGACATTACAAAGAAGCATCTTATGGACGGTTTTCTTCCATTTTAATGCAAGACAGCGAATTAGTCCCAGTTTTACAAACCCTGATGGCTAAAACACACACACTTTCTAAAATTAGAAAAAAAAAATTTAACCCCTCAAACTCCAGAAACTAAAAACTATTTTTGAAAGGTAATGAAATATGCTTTATAATTTTATTATTAAATAAACATATGATTTTAGAAATATAAATATTTTGAGTGTTTCATGTAAAAATAATTAAATTAAAAAATTCACAAAGTTTCTATGATTATTTTTCAAATTACCGTCTAATTTTTTTGGTTTCATATAGGTGTATATGTTAATTCTTCCGTAAATAACTTTTAGATTTGATTATAAGGCATTATTTTTATTTTTCTAACACCGTTTAAATCACATTTCTTACCACGATTGTAAGTGAGACAATGATTTCTGTGAGATCTAAATGAGCCGTTCCCAAAAGCGAACTAATTCGCCTCAGGGGTTAAGAAAATCTTATATTTAAATCAAATTATTCATGACATCTTCTCAAAAATTGGTATAAAAAAAAGTTTAAAACTTTGAATCGCTAAGGATCAATTAATTTAAGTCCGCTTAAATAAAAGTAAATATAATTATTATGTCCTCTCCCTGTATAAGTATAATGAGTTTCGTAATTATCAAAGTTGTCTTTTTATTTTGGGATCTCTTTCCAACTGTTAACTTTTATTTCGCGTTCTGGAAGCAAATTTTTCCGGAATTAAGATATTTCTATTTAAGTAATGAACGATGGGGATAAAAGGTTTCTTGAGAAGTGCAATGATAATATAATTATTTCTTTTTACAGAAATGAATAGCTTCCTTAGCGTGACAAATATGAAAGTTTACAAATTTAAACACCATTTAAATTTTTTATCGAAAAGCGGAATGAAATAATAATGTATAATTTTCACATTTTTGCAGGTCGTCCAATTAAAGTTGATGTGAACGACACATATTTAGAATATTAATTTGAAACGTTACTGAGAAAAGTTTTTTTGTCTTGCTAAAACCGACCTAGCTAGAAAGGCACGACAAAGTGTACGATTATCGACTTGGAATATTCGAAGTTTTACCGAGTGTCTTTTTTATTATATTAAGGTACGTAAGTACCTGAGTTGGCGGCACATTAGGTTCCCACTCATGCATCCTCCACCGCGACAAAAACAACATTTCAATAAAAAAATAAATTAAATAATTACACTTATTTTTTTCTAATGTCTTTTTTCTAGAAATTTATTTTATGAACTCGAATGACAAATTTGAAACGTTATATGTTCAAGCATTGCATCTGTGTAAGTAATTACTGTGTTCTCATCAACATTAGATACCTTATGCATGCATTTTCCGTAATAATGGTAAAATATTGGAATTAAAGCGGTTTATTCTTTTAAGTGTCGATTTTATAATTTTATTAGTTTATTATTAAACGTTCATATAGTCTGTAGGTTAAAACTGTACGTTGTTTGAAAACCCAAAATAAATAAACAGTAGCTTATAAAATATTGTGTATTTGTTTAGCATTCAAAAAATGTTACGACGATCATAAAAGTTGAAACGTTGTATTTGTTTTCTGAATTGCACATTTCGTTGGAGTGAACAAATTACTCTACAAAAATTGATGTAATTTAGACCAACCATTGCATTTTATTATTAGCCACCAGAACCCGGAGGGATGGGTTTTATCCTCACTGAAACCTCAGGGGTACGAAACATGCTAAATGACCGATTTCACACTGAAAAGTCTTCCTTTAGGCCCTTCGTCTAAATTTACAGTGATATGCAAGTACTCGATATTCGACGATTCAAGTATATTTTATATTACCGCCATTCCCCTCGTGCACAGGTTGACATTTTGTAAACTCGTCGGCAACACCAGTCTCCTGCGACCACCTTGTCAAGGTCGTCGCCACTTCCGTCGTCGAGACTTTAAACATGGCGTCACTTTAGTCAGACATTTTGTAGCAATGCGCGTGCTTTAGATCAATACTATGACAGGGTATAAAAATGGCATTAGGTTATAAAAGCACTCTAATTTTGACGTTTCGAGTTTATTTCAACAATAATTACTTGTGACGCAGGTGATTTCAGAAGCAACGTGTACAGACAGTGCGCGACAAGTTCTTTGCAATGTAAGTTCGCAACATAAGTATAAGATACTTAAGTATCCCTGTGGATGGAGCGACTTTAGTAACGGAGAACAGTTGCGAGCGGCATCAAAATCCATTGCGATAAATGGAAATGCGCACACAAGGCGACGCGACACTAGAACGACTTTTTTTAAAATTTGTATGGATTTTGAATTTGTCATCAACTGCCGCCGCAAATAAAATTTGGTCTTGTGATCCTGGACTTATAGTACCTATATGAAAAAGATATAAGTATATTATAATGTGCAAAGTAAAAAGCTCTTATTAAATATATATATATTTTTTTTTTTTTTTTTTAATAACTAAAAAAAAAAAAAAAAAAAATTTAAAAAAAAAATTTAAAATCAGTATGTTTTTATCAATATTTTTATTTTACTTATATAAAAATCGAAAAAAACCTTTTTTCAGTACACTATGTGCATTATAAATTGTGAGCATGAGGTGTGTAATTTCCCCAAGCTCTCTGGGCTTAATACCCAATATACGATTAGGAAATCCTAAAATGAAATTCTACCTGCGCGAACAAATATATCACAAAGGAACAGAGCAGTCTTATTACACTCCAAGAAAAATAACAAATTCACCAACCTTGATTATGCAATTCTCTGCAGCTCGGGAGGCCTCCAAATTTCTGATCAATAAGTGTAATCCTTTTGTCTTGAATCGCGCAAGTAATTAATTGTCCATTACAACATGTTCAATTTCACAATTAGTCTGTTGTCAACATTTTATACAACAGAAATCAGTTTCTTGTCAATGTTACAAAGAGGAATTTTCCATAATGAAAAAAATAACAATCTCCAAACAAACGCACAATGACAGTTTTTTATTTGCTCTATTTTTGAAAATCAATCCATTTCAGGTTCCTTGTTAATTTCAAAGAGCGAGTAACTACCGTTCCCTGTGATAAAAATATATTTAAATATTTTTTCGAACAAACAATAAAAAACAAATTATAATGCTTAACCATGCTCCCCGCCTTGGAAGTTCGCAGAACTTTCAAAGAAAAAAAAAAAAAAAAATCAACGAATATGAAAACAAGTAAAGATCAAATCAATAAATAGAAACATATCTTGGCTAAGTCAGAAACAATTAGATCATAATAGAATATTAACATAAAATAAAATAAAGACAAAATTATTGCGTTGGGATGGGATATAATTTAACAACAGGACGTTTAAAGAGTCCGTATCTAGTCTTTACCGTCGCAACGCGAATGATTTTATCAGTACCAGGATGAACATCCGTTATTACGCCCAAAGGCCAATTTAACGGAGGCGAATCCTCCTGTCCCATAAGTACGACAGTTCCAACCTTAATAGGATGATCAGTGGTAGCCCACTTCTGCCTGACTTGCAACGTATGCAGATATTCCAAACGCCACTTCTTCCAGAAGGATTGAATCATGCCGTCTAATAATTGCTTGCGCTGAGCAAAGTTTATTTTAGCGTCTGTCAAAACAGAAGCAGGTAAGTACTGCAAAGGAGTCGACATTAAAAAATGTGCAGGCGTAATAACTTCCGGATAGGGTTCAGAAGACACGACTGTGAGTGGGCGCGAGTTCATTATACACTCTATTTGAACCAGAACGGTCTGTAGTTCTTCATAAGTGAGGAGTTGAGTTCCGATTACACGGTACAAATGAGTCTTCATACTCTTTACATTTGATTCCCATATACCCCCGAAATGGGGCGCGCGTGGTGGAATCATTTTCCACTCAACCCGGCGATTAGCGAGTTCACGCTTTAAAGCGGGCTCGAATTCCGACTCAACCAAAAACTTATAGAGATCATCTAATTGTGCCTTGGCACCAACAAAATTGGTACCATTTTCTGAATACAAGCATGACACAGGGCCACGCCGAGAAATAAAACGGCTGAAAGCAGCCAGGAAAGCATTTGAAGTTAGGTCAGAGACCAACTCAATATGAATGGCCTTGGTTACAAGACATACAAAAAGACAGACATATGCCTTTTGTGAATGTTGTCCTCTCCGACGAGCAAGCGTGATACGGAGGGGACCTGCATAGTCTACACCGGTATGAACGAAAGCCTTTGCTTCTACAACACGATAGGAAGGTAAATCTGCCATCTTCGGTATAGGATGCGACGGATTTAAGCGGAAGCAGAAATTGCATTTCCGTACTTTTGCCTTAATAACAGTCCTGGCATCTAATATCCAATAGCGCTGCCGTAAGATGGACATAAGAAGTCCAGGGCCTGTATGACAGTTCATGACATGGAAATGATCGATGATAAGATTCACAACACAGTCATTTTTAGGTAGTAAAACCGGATGTTTAACCTCAAATGGTAAATCCGATTTAGAAAGCCGCCCACCAATACGTAACAAATTATCCTCATCGAGAAAAACTGATAAATTCCTAAGCTTTTTTGAAGGCAATTTGCCTTTCTGGAGTGCAGCAATATCTTCTATAAAATGAATACTCTGCACGGAACGAATCACAGCCTTTTCAGCAGTCATAAGATTATTGACCGTTCCAGAAGAGGGTGATACCTTTTTTGCGAATTGGAGGACAAAAACGACAATCCTTAAAAGTTTATTCCATGTGGATATACGCTGAGCCAGTTCACTCAGGACCGATTGTTCACGCTGAACTATTGCAGTGAGCACATTAGTTTTGTGCTCAGGCATTTCACCGATATTTGAGAAATGAAACGGTCTTAATGGCCATCCCGAGGGTGGGCTGCGAATCCACAATGGTCCATTCCACCATAATTCGTGTGAAATAAGCTGGGAAGGAAGCATGCCACGAGAAAGGCAGTCACTAGGGTTTTCACTACCGGCGACATGATAAAAGTTTTCAGGAGACAAATTCTCCTGACATTGAGCCACGCGATTACTAACAAACACCGACCATCGATGAGGCGACGAATGTATCCACGAAAGCGCAATGGTAGAATCTGAAAACGCATAAGTCCCTGCAATAGTAAGACGCGATCGATAACTATTTTGAACCGTCCGAATTAGTTTGGACATCAAGACCGCGGCACACAGCTCCAAACGAGCGAGTGTTGTTACTTTGGTGGGAGAGACCTTTGATTTTGCACACAACAATCTCACGGTTATATTCCCAGACAGATCAGTTGTGTGTAAATATATCACACAGCCATAACCATTCAGGCTCGCATCGCAGAAAGCAACGATGAGCACTGTACTGTCTTTTAGGACACCTACATGACGCGGGATTTTTATCGTAGAAATTAAAGGAAATTCCTGTGTGAGTGCCGAGAACCTTTGAATAACGCTCTCAGGGGGAGTATCATCCCAACCAATGTTGCACAGCCATAGCTCCTTAATAAGCAATTTAGCGTACAGAATGGAGGGGGCGACCAGGCCGAGGACATCAAATAAGCGGGCGACTATAGACAGTATATTCCGCTTTGTACACTTCTCCTGGACATAATAAGTCGTAAAGAAGAAGCTGTCATCAACTGGTTCCCACGAGAGGCCTAACACCTTAGAGGTATTGTTAGAACCAACAGTAAAGTCCACCGTACTGCGGTGAGAATCTGGAAGGTTTTCAAGTACAACTTGAGAATTACTAGTCCATTTGACCAAATCAAAGGCACCGGACTTGAATAACGAGATTAATTCTCGAGAAAGACGTACGGCGCTGGATTCATCTTCAATAGAATAGACCAGGTCGTCCATATACAACTTGGACTCTGCCACATTGGCAGCATCCGGTAAATGTGGTCTCATATCTTGGGCTAACTGACGAACAGTCCGCATTGATAAGTATGGACTTGCCGTTAGTCCGAAAGGGACCCGATTAAATTGAAAAGTCCGTATGAGATCGTTGTTGGAGAATCGAAATAAGATTCTCAAATATCTACGATGCTTGCTTGGAACTTCAATCTGTAAATACATTTGCTTTATGTCCGCAGTCATAGCGATGGGAAAAAGACGAAAGTTAAGTAAAAGCAAAAACAAATCAGCTTGTAGATTGGGACCAGTATGCATGATGTCATTTAGTGACAGCCCTGTATGTGTCTTAGCACTAGCGTCAAGCACAATCCGAGGCATAGGTTTATCAGAACGAATGACGGCGTGATGCGGGATATAATATCCATCATCTATAATATCAGACTCTGGGACTTCTGACAGGTAATTGTTTTCAATATATTCACTGATAACTTTATTATAATTCTCCTGTAAAGAAGGCGATTGTTTAAATTTCCGCTCCAAGGCCATAAATCGGCGCTGGGCGGTAGTTCGAGAATTCCCCAATTGGTTCGGGTCCTTACAGAAAGGTAAAGCAACAGAATACCTCCCATCATCAGCGCGAGAAATAGATGAAGTAAACAGATTCTCACATTCCGTCTCCTCTGGACTCAGAAATTGTATGTTAGGTATTTCTTCTAACAGCCAAAATTTTTGCACTAAATCATTTAGCGCGAGTGCGGAAAATGACATATTTGTATTGGTCACTTTATGAGGGTAGTCACCCATTAGCACGAAGCCGAAAGCGGTTGATAACGCAGGGGGGGCACTAGTCCCCGATTCCACCCTGTTTCCCAAATAAATATACGGAAACAGTTGCGCCCCTAAGACGATGTCTATACTTCCTGGAATATTCCATGTTAAGTCAGCGAGGGGTATTCCCTCTAAGTATCTCATATCACTTTTGGTTATATAGTGATTAGGCAGCTGGTCAGTGACACTATCAACGACAAGCGCGTGTATATTATATTTATTATTTGGATACACACGTGACTCGATGTCTAAATAGACGTAACCGAAGATTGGTCGTGAAGTTGAACCAATGCCTTTAACAAAAGAATTACTCAAAGGAATTATTGGCAAATTCAGCGACTTGCAACAATCTACCGTAATCAAATTATTCTGCGATCCATTATCAATTAAACATCTAACAATCATTTTGTTACCATTTTTAAGTTTCGCATATATTTGAGCGGTTGAAAGTAAAATTGTCGAATTAGGTGTTACTTTGGCTGACAGCGAACACGAAGGGCTAACGCGCAAGGGTTCCTCTAGTTGCATATTGCAATTATCCGTTCCACTGACGCTGGATGGTACCAAAGGGGGGGAATACTGCTCCTCATTGGTAAGTACTTCCGACGTATGTACATGAGTATTTGTTTTCAAATTATTCCCACTACCAAAATGTAGTAAGGTATTGTGTGGTTTTTTGCACAAATCGCACATAAGCGACGATTTACAAGAGCTTACAGCATGTGATACGCTAAAACAATTTATACACAAATGTTTTGATTTTATAAAATCAAAACGGGCTCGTGGAGAACTTAGCCCTTTGAACCGAGAGCAAGCAGTAATTGCATGATCAGTTTTTTTACAAAACATACAAGATTTCGGGGGCGGAGTTGGTACTCGAGGTACATTCTCATTACTCGCGACGAAAGATTTATAATTGTTCGAACGGGATGAAGTCGCCGTAGGCGGCTTATTCATGGCACTTGATGACCCCTTTGAACGCTCTTATATTTTCACTTGATCTTGTACGAAAGAAATTAATTCCGTGTATGAAGGCACTTCTTTACCCCGCACAGTCAACTCAAAAATCTGAGCAGTCTGTTGATCTATTTTTCTTAACGCACAGTTCAAAATTATAAAATCGGCTAAGTCATCAATGTCTAACTGCCTCAATGCCGAAACGGATGCGGAAAAACTTTGAATAAAAACATCAAGACTGCTAGGTGTATTTATACAACCCTTGGCATCTAGAATGTTATTTAAATAATACGTACCTAACGCACGTTTATCCTGATACTTTTTTACTAAACCATCCCAAATAATATTATAGGTGTCACTTGCAGGCACAATGCCAGCCGTGACCTTAAGCGCCCCGTGCGTCAATTTCCCAACCAAATATTGAACACGTTGAGCGTCCGTTAGCTGTTTATTATTGTGTATATTAGCTTTAAAAGACTCATAAAATTTTGCCCAATTTTCCATCTTCCCGTCGAAGCTTGGCAAATCTATGGCGGGAAGCTTGATGACGCAAGGTTCGCGAGAATTATTTTGAGTCGAGAGTGTACGTGCCGTGGCCAGTATCTGGTTACGGGTTCGTTTCACTTTCAAGAAAAGATCTTCAAAGGCGTTCAAAGCCTGAAATTCCGGTTGAAAACTTGGATTTAAGGACAATTGACGATCATTTATATCGTCAATAATGCTTTCAAACTGTGTTTGCATATGATCAATTATTTCGGACTGCACCATAAATGTCTCATTCCTTCTGGAATCGAAATCCGAGATATTCTTTGTTAAGTTGAATAGATCGTTAATGCGTGAAAAAAGTCTTTCCCTTTTAGCTGTTAACATAACAAGCATTCGATCCGGTTGATCATCTGAAGTCTCTTCTGTAATTCTCGGCATTTTAAAAAAAATACAATAACTTTATCATAAAAATTAAAGTTTACAATAATTATAATTACTGTAGGTACCTCAGAAATTTACAGAAGAAAACGTAAAATGCTATCAATAGCTTTCAATGAAATTTGTCAATTTATTACACAAATTCTTGCTAGACTTGCTTTTTTAAACAAAAACCTGCAATAATACAGTTAGGTACTCCGATATTTACCGAAAAAAGTATGTAAAATCGAAATAACCAACAAATTCCATAAGAGGAAGGTATTTCAAGAAAATCACCAATTATTACGTGACTCTGAAAACCTTCATAAATAGAACCAGCAATATAATATAGGTATTCCGGATTTACCAAAAATTACGTAAACCAAATGTCCATTTATATTATTCTAACTTGCTAGAACGTATCCGGCTATGAAGGACCATAATTATGCATTATAAATTGTGAGCATGAGGTGTGTAATTTCCCCAAGCTCTCTGGGCTTAATACCCAATATACGATTAGGAAATCCTAAAATGAAATTCTACCTGCGCGAACAAATATATCACAAAGGAACAGAGCAGTCTTATTACACTCCAAGAAAAATAACAAATTCACCAACCTTGATTATGCAATTCTCTGCAGCTCGGGAGGCCTCCAAATTTCTGATCAATAAGTGTAATCCTTTTGTCTTGAATCGCGCAAGTAATTAATTGTCCATTACAACATGTTCAATTTCACAATTAGTCTGTTGTCAACATTTTATACAACAGAAATCAGTTTCTTGTCAATGTTACAAAGAGGAATTTTCCATAATGAAAAAAATAACAATCTCCAAACAAACGCACAATGACAGTTTTTTATTTGCTCTATTTTTGAAAATCAATCCATTTCAGGTTCCTTGTTAATTTCAAAGAGCGAGTAACTACCGTTCCCTGTGATAAAAATATATTTAAATATTTTTTCGAACAAACAATAAAAAACAAATTATAATGCTTAACCACTATGTTTTCTGTTTATTTTTTTTAATAACTAAAAAAAAAAAAAAAAATTAAAAAAAATATTTAAAATCAGTATGTTTTTATCCATATTTTTATTTTACAAATATAATAGTCGAAAAAAACCTTTTTCACTTACTCTAACTATGAAATACTAACTTTGACCGGTCAGTGGTTGAGTGGGCATAGCGCTTGGGTCCCACCCGAGCGTCGCGTGTTCGATTCTTCGGCTGGCTAAGTCCTCCATCCACAACACAAGCAATATTTTCGGCTTTCTGTGGTGGTAGTAGGAGATTTTCAAACATTGTTGGGTTATTCGTAACCCGGGAATGTTTGTCTTTCTTTAAAAAAAAAAAAAAAAAAAAAAAAAAAAAAAAAAAAAAAAAAAAAAAAAAAAAAAAAAAAAAAAAAAAATGTTTTTTTTTTAAAGTCTATTTTATACTTTGTGTACTTAGAAATATAGTATTTTGTTTTTAATATTACCCACACTCAGGCAGTGCCTTAGTGGGTTTTCATTTCTTGTTTATACTATATGTTATTATGTTTTATGTTATAATATACTATTAATTTGCTATTATACATTATATGTACAAAGAAATGAAAATAAATAAAGTTTAAAAAAAATAAAAATAAAAAATCTTAAATCTTGTAAATACATTTGCTATTTTTTTTTTGCTTCAACACTTTTTTGGTTTATTGTTTACGTTACTGTTTTAGAAAAAAATATTTTTTCATGTATAATAAGTAAAAGGTTATTTGCATCTGAGGCTAGAAACACCCAGGTTCCATCACACATCAGGCTCCCCAGTAACACGTGAATTGGGCCACTACTTTTCATGGGGTGAAAAAGCACCCCTCGGAAGGGCAGCCAATGGGGCGAGCCTTTATCGCCCCACGCCCTCACCCCCAGTATCTGGTCCAGGACCCTGAAGGGTCTCGAGATGTTTATCATCGGAGGTTATAAAAAATCTCTTCGGATATCTCGATTACAGGGAAATAATTCAACGCTAGGCGATTTTCTTTCAAAATATTATGCATATTGCCGAGACTGCTAGTAATTTTTCCCGGAATAGTCGGTTTGTGAATATATTCTATTTTTGTAAATATGCATTTTTTTGCGAGGCTATTCTGTTTTTGTTATTTGGTCGATATTATTTACGGGGGATCAATTTGGAAGGGGGGAATGGGTACCACCGCCCCGGGAATCTTTATTGGATAACCAACACCTCTGCCATAGGTCACCCCAAGTGGTTTGCTATGTTTGGTGACTAAGCAGGGGTTCCTGGATTTATGGGAGGTTTGTCTAGGTCTTAGAGGTGGATGACCAGGACACACTGAACTCCAGATTCCTACCCCCATCCCCTTAAACCATTTCCTTTCCCAGAACTCTCATCTCCTTCCTTTCCTTAAAAAAACCATCCATACAGCATCCCCAAAGATGACATAGGCCCTGAGGGAAATTATTTTTATCAGGTATCCAGTGTGGAGCTAATGTAAAGAAAAACAAATTATACTAAGATTACTTCACCCAGAGCTGGCAGTGCCGATATATTAAAACTAACACGCTTGTTAGATCTCTTAACTACAACTCAGGGGCAAGCTTCTTATTTATTTATTTATTGATTTGTTTCTTTACATGGTAGATAGGTCTAATGTTAACAAATCAATTTATAACCTCACAAGGTCAAGCCTGTATTGATGTTAACAACTCTACAATTTAATAATATAACACAAAAATAATACAGTTATTGAAGAACAATATTTTTGTATGTTTCTTACAGATAATGAGTATAATTAGTAGGTACCTAATCAGCTGAAGGCGATAGTACATTACAATGAAAGCATGTAGGTTGATATTTGACTTTTAGAAAAAATATATTTATTTTCATAGAATTAAGTAATTTATTTTCATAGAATTGAGAAATATTAATGTAATGTATATATTGCGCTATTAATTTAGCAAGAAAAAGATGAAAAAAAAATAGTTAAGACAAAATAATATGATATTAATTTAGAAATGATAAAGTGGTGAAAAACAATTTACAATCCTGGGCTAACACAAATAATTTGACAGTCTTTTTAAAAATGCTCAAGGAATTAGATGACTTAATATGATGTGGAAGACTATTAAATATGAGTGGAGCCTGATAAAAATATTTTTTTTGACCAAAAGAAGATTTAGTATGAATTGCCATAAAGTTCAGACCAGAGCCAACTCTAGTAATGCGAATTTGCTGTGTTCTTTCTGAACTATCAATATTATTAAAAAATCTACAAAGCGTTTGTGTAAAATATAGTTGTTTAACATTCATGACATTACATTCCTTATAAATTAAATTGGTTGGATATCAAATTTTTTTCTTGAGTATATCTTTAAGAATCAGTTTTTGTGCAATATTAAGTGGTTCTATATGAGTCTTTTGACAGGATCCCCAGCACACCATTTTATAAGAAAGCATAGACTGGATTATTGCAAAATAAACCGTTTTTAATTTTTTTCGTTAAAGTTCTTTAAAAATATGGGTAAGTCTCCTAGTATTATTTACCAACATATTGACATGATCATTCCATCTCAAAAATTTATCTTTTATTACACCAAGGTATTTTACGTTGGTTACATTTTCTAAAGAGTTGCAGTTACATGTTTGCAAGCAATTATGTATAATCAAATTATGAGTTGCAGAAGGCTGACTTTTACATGAAATGCTAAAAGTAATATATTTGGTTTTCTATGTGTTCAGAGTTAAAACATTATTATTCAACCAACTACTTTGGTTGAATAATAATGGTAGTAACTCTTATACTGTGGTAAGAACCTTTTTCATACCAAATATAAACATAATTGATATCAGAAAAATAATTACATAATTTAAAATAAAACAATAACTTTGTAAACACCACTTTTATTTTTATACTTTATGCCGACCGGGTTTCGCTACAACCGTAGCTTCTTCAGGGCAGTACAATCTGTACTAAAATTAATTTACATGTGTGTTTATAACTAATACATGATTAAACCAAATGGGCCGGACTCCTCAAGTAACGGAGGAAGTAGGTATAGGTGTAGATGGAGAATTGGGAAGGGAACGGGCGTGTTCTTTGTCAATAGGGAACAATCTTAGTATGGGTTTTTTATTTAAATTTAGTTGGTTATTAACTACCTTACTGTTAGTGTTTATGGCTTTCCTTAGTTCAAGTGCTTCCAGATTGTCTAGCCTAATACCGATGTTGTTTTTATGAATTAGTGTGGCGCCTGTATTTTTGTCAAATTTATGGTCTTTTTCAATCAAGTGGTTTGCAAATTCCGAAAATCCAGAGCTGTGTAAACATCTAAGGTGTTCTTTGACACGGGTATTTATATTGCGTGCTGTTTTGCCTATATAGAAAAAAGGACAGTCGCTGCATTGAAGTGAATAAATTCCCGAGTGAGATAGACTATTATCTTTGTCCTTGCCGTTCATTAAATGCTTACCTATACTATTATTAGTGTAAAATGCTGGTTTGATATCTGATGGGAGGTTTTTAACGCTGTTTTGAGAGAAATTATTTATGTACAAGATTCTACGCCATTGATAAGGTTGATTATTATTACTTGGTATATTATTATTATGAGGTGGACTGTTGTATAAGAATTTACTTGTGGATAATTTTTTATTTTTTTTATTTAGAATGTTGTTGACTATATTTGGACTGTAACCGTTATTTATTGCGATTTGTTTGATCGTAGATAATTCTAATGCAAAGTTGGTATTTGATAAAGGGACTGTAACCAATCTGTGTACCATGGAATGGAAAGCTGAATGTTTATGGGATTCGGGGTGGTTAGAGGAATTGTGAATAGTTATATCGGTGAACGTCGGTTTGCGGTAGATTTTAAATTCAATTTTATTATTTATTATTGATAATGAAAGATCTAAAAAGTTTAATGTAGAATTGGTACCTATTTCTATTGTGAAGTTAATTTGTTTATGGAAAGAATTAATTAATAGCAGGAAGGAATTGAGTTGTCGTTCAGTTCCTAACCAAACACAGAACACATCGTCAACATAGCGCTTCCATACAAGTAAGTTTTTTAATAATGGTGATTTACATTTGAAGATATTATTTTCTAAATTGTCCATGAATATATCAGCGATTAGCGGCGATGTCGGTGCCCCCATGGCCAGGCCTTCTTTTTGTTGGTAAAAACGTTCGTTGTATTGGAAATAGTTTTGGTTCAGACATATATTAAACAGGTGAGATAATTCCTTAGAGAAATTATTTGGTAACTTTGAATTTTGTAGTAATTTAGACAGTATATTTTTACTTTCGGCTACGGGAATATTTGGAAAAAGGTTAACGACATCAAAGGAGACTAATTTTGCACTATTGGGGATATGTAAGTTTTCAAGTTCATCAATCAAGTCAAAGGAATTTCTAATTGTGTATTTTGGAGTTAAAACTTTTGAGTTATTGAATACATTAGTGATAAATGATGCTATTTTAAAATTTGGGGAATTGCAACTTGATACGACCGGCCTGATTGGTTTGGCAAGTTTATGGAGTTTTAAGAAACCATATAATTTAGGGGCTTTTGGATTTTTTGTAAAAAATTTTACTTGTTGATACGAGTTGTCTTGGAAGATTGCGGATTTACATGATCTTAGAGCACTTTTAATATTTTCTTGGAATTTGGTAGTAGGGTCCTTAGGTAGAATGTCAAATTTGTCACACTAATTCATAAAAACAACATCGGTATTAGGCTAGACAATCTGGAAGCACTTGAACTAAGGAAAGCCATAAACACTAACTGTAAGGTAGTTAATAACCAACTAAATTTAAATAAAAGTCCCATACTAAGATTGTTCCCTATTGACAAAGAACACGCCCGTTCCCTTCCCAATTCTCCATCTACACCTATACCTACTTCCTCCGTTACTTGAGGAGTCCGGCCCATTTGGTTTAATCATGTATTAGTTATAAACACACATGTAAATTAATTTTAGTAGAGATTGTACTGCCCTGAAGAAGCTACGGTTGTAGCGAAACCCGGTCGGCATTAAGTATAAAAATAAAAGTGGTGTTTACAAAGTTATTGTTTTATTTAAAATTATAATGTCACATCACAAAGTAACTGCTTCATATGAACAAATAATTACATACATACAAAAAATAGTAACAAAGACATCTCTCCTTTGTCGGTCAGAAACCAAATTCCGCAGTTTGTTTTCTGCTAATGGAAGAAACATATGTAAATATTTTTTAGTAGTAGCTAGGAATATATATAAGATTTCCACCGAAAAAAAATTTAGAGCATAAGCTTTTAAATTTTATGTGAAATACGTACTGAAATTTTATGTAAGGCGTTCGAAATTTCTTTTAATGATTTTCAAATTGCATCCAATTACAGACATTTTGGTATATATATTTCGGATTTTTGTAACTGAAAACTTTATACATTTTTCTAACCACCTGTACACAGATTACAGATAAATCATTCGTAGTATTGCTTGAGATAATAGACTACAAAGTGATGTTCAGGGAAATTTTTGGGTCCTGTCCAAAAATCTTAATCGTATAATGGTGAAAATGGTTTTAGTTTTGGTTATTGACCAGATCTAAATTGCAAGGCATCAACCAATTAACCATCATCTTTCTCGACGTCGACTTCTATGTTCTCATTTCCTTCAACTACATAAAATCGTGAATTGACGAAAATTTGCAGTTAATAATGAATTGAAGGAATTGGTACTTGTTATGTTAATCAAGTGAACATTGGGAAGAGTTTATTCGGTAACACTTGGAGAAATACGTTTTAATGAACGCATTCATTTTGGTTACATAAAATATTCATTGGACACAAAAATGACAGTCATAAATAAAAAATATTGACAAATCAAAAGGACATGAACGACGTATAAATTTTTATCCGTGAAACAATCTTAATACATCAAATTGATGTGAAAAAAGACATAAAAGTCGAATGAAAACAGGAATAATTTGTACTTCAAATGCTAATAGCTATAGTATACCTCAAAACTTCGGCTATTGATTGAGTACTCTCCAATCATCATTGTGCGCAATCATCGATTAAAGGTTGTTCAACTTCTTCCTTATATTTATGATGGTAGTTTATTTGTTATTGGCCACTTCGCATTTTGTGCTCCATCATCGTTATGGCTTCCAACAAAAAGATTAGGAAAGGGAAAAATTAACATCATAACAACGATATTTCTTAGAAAACTAATATACTTTCCTTCACAAATAGCGGTGTGATAAAGTTGGCACGATAAAAATAGGATTTCTTTAATGGCCCCTTGTGCATCCAAACCCCATACGATATCATAAACCTTCCACATAAAACCATTCCTTGTACGCAAACATTAAAAACAACATGAGATAAAGGGAGTTCGTTTTCGGTAAATTAGATAAATTTTAGGGGTTGTAATAGAATGATGAACGGGAATAAAAACAATGTCAACGAAATTGTAGTAACGATTTAGAAGTAATCTTGTAGCAGTAGGGTTTGCACTGTTAAGTCTATATTTAAATGATTTTTTTGCAATATTTGGAAACAAGGTCTCAATTATAGCTTTATTTCTATTCTTTCCCATTTATCTTTCCCTACCTATTTTCTTCCGCCTCAATAAATTCCTGGATCGAGATGTTAACCAAATAGGTACAAATTGACCTTAGAACAGGGTACCGTAGAACCGTAATTCTATCTTCTATATTCATAAAATTAGGTAATTTCACTACAAATCTGTCAATCCAAATTGAAAGACTGCCGTCACGTGAAGTCTGGGTATCATTTCGAAGAGCTGGAGTCAAACACCGTGACGATATTTTTGGCACCGGGGGTTTCGAAAATGCTTTAAATAAACTTTGAATGACATCAGTCGGACATTTACAAATGAAGAGCACACATTGAAATAACCAGACACTGCGCAGAAAAGTAAAGTTCACTAAAGTAAGGCAAAGCTTTGAAACACTGTCCATTGAGGGACTTTTCTGCGCAGGATCTGAATGTTCGTTCTTAAACGAATCGCCTTGCATAGCGAAGCTTAAATTAAGTAACGTGTGTAAATTATAAAACATTTGTAAAAATGTATAACCAAATAGGGTAACAAAATTTTATAAAATTTTATTAATTTTATAAACAACAGTTTTATAAACAAGCCAAAGCTTTTGTTTACCCGATTTGGAATTTACGCAGCCAGCAATTTGCATGCAATTGTAAAAAGGACTAGAAATTGATAAGCATTTATTATTGGTAAGATTTTATTTTCGAGGACCGAATGGGGACATTACAATGCGAGTTGCCTGTATACTGTGAGATTTGTTTATTGATATATCACAGATAGGGGGTGGTCACGCGCGCCGCCTCCCGCACTCTGCGCAAGTTGTTTTGTTCCCCTTTCCCTGATTGGCTCATCTACTAATTTAAATTTCTGGGGTAATTCTACGCATTTCAAATACAGAATTGAGCCCTTGCCCGGAAGAATGTTGTATCCAACAATATTGAAGTTCTGAGAAAAATTGGAAAAACAAAACTATTTATGTTTCATAACATTTTATATTTAAAATACAAAAAACATACAATTCTAAAGAGTTTTTATTGAAACGACGTTCAGAAAAGGCAATTAAATTAGAGTTTATTACTAGAGTTTATGCAGAATTTTAGAAATAATGTTGTATTATTATATTATTATATTATCACGCTATTCCACAAAACGTATTTTTTACTCTTCGTAACTTACAGAAAGCAACGTGCTCTTCTAACATAAATGTACACATGTTATTGATGTATTTGAGCTTTAAAAAGTAAAAAAACGTTGTGAATAAATTAAACCATTTACGTTATCGATATTGTCTTGAGATCAACATACAACATTATTCCACAAGACTGTTTCAACGGCTAAAAAGCAGGCCTAATAATATTTTTTCTGGACAAATTGTACTTTCCTGCATTCCTCAGCTTCTTGGCTTTTAAGACTTTCTAGTTGAAGCCATAAGACGTTCGTTTTCTCCATTTATGCCCACAAATTAAACCATGCGCCGTGATTTTGATAAATGGCATTATACAACATTCTTCCACAAAACAAACTTCAAAAGGATGCCACAGGCCTGAAAAATTATTTGGCATAATAAATAACTCAAAATTTATAGTTTTGTTGGATACAACTTTATTCCGGACAAGGGCTCAATTATAAAATATTAACCACTCAAAACCACAAACTGTTATTTTTTATTCCTACTTTAAATATGTCTAAATCATTCTGAAAATGAGTTCCAATTCTGAAAATCAAATGTGCTAGAGGCCATTTAACTGGAGTTACACTACAAAGAAACAAACTACCTAAATTATAATTTTTAATATTTTTTTTTTATTGTACAACTTACGGATGTTGGTGAAACTATTTTCCTTAATAATTTAACATTTATTATTTTATTTAAAACAGGTTTTTTTTCAAATATTACCCATTATTGTACGATTAACTTTAATTGGTATTGGTATCCAGTTTTGGATCAGGCGGATATTTTTTAAGATTCCTTTTAGACTTCCCACACTTTTTTCCGCCTGGCAACATTTTCAAAGAGATACTTACTTCGGGGAATAGAAGAGCTATATTATTTGGTAGTTATTTGTAAAAACAAAGCAATAATTTTTACAGTTTATCATGATTGGTAAACTTTATACAGGGCCGTTTAGTGATTGAACCACCTCGAGGGTATTTAGTGTTGGTTTTTATTATAGATTTCAAACGTTAAACCATTGATCTAAAATACATACCTATATTGGCTTTACAAATAGCCATTCAGCTCCATTTGATTTTTTTAACAGTTGAGAGGTTCCTGTTAAAAGCCATTCTAAGTCCACTTCAGTTTTTGAACAAATTATAACACAGCAAAAGGTGACAATTATCATTTAAATAAGCTTGTCAGCTTATTATAATTTGTTAGAAAACCAAAACGCACCAAGAATCGGCTTCAGGCCGGCCACACACGCCCGATTTTTCCATTCGATAGTCGGTTCCGATAGTCTGATCAGACTATCGAAAGGCCTTCGCGCCATACATTTGTTGGGAAAGCCCGCACACATCCGATCCGGCTATCGGATGACAATTTTACAATTGAATTTCTGCCACACATGACCATTATTCTGTCTGAGTGTTGAATTCAAAATAGTCTTTAGTGAATCCGTTTAGAATGCATGATAAAACGTTATTTAGTAAAAGCCAAGGCGAGAATCACTAATACCCTTATGATAATAAACAACCTTATAATATCTTGAAGATAGCTAAGTTAAGAACTGAACGGAAGTTGGAATAGATTACACACTGTCATTTCCCGTAAACCCCCTTGCATCGCCAGAGGGCGTCTGGTTCTAATTATATCATTTAGTTTTATCGGATAAGTAGACGTAAAATTTCACTAATAGGAGAAAGTTTTATCTGAAACTAACAGCTCCTCCTTATCGTTGGCGTAGTTGCGCTAATGAAGGGGCATTACTGTGTTCAACATGCACTTGTTTGTTCCTTATGTCGGCTTCAAGGAACTACTCACTGCTGCTCAAGTGTTTGTAGTAATATAAAGTCACTTTGTATTAAAATATACCTACATGTTTCATACAGGTTATGAAAAGACGATGGTGGTGAAAACAATAATTTAAAGCCCATTAAAGAGCGGCCGAGAAATCAAATTTCGTCGTACCCTTGCAACTGTACAGGGTGGTTCCGATGAAAAAAATTGATCTTTCTTATATTTTCTGTAACTCAATATCGGAATTATTTCATTAAAAAAATGCTATAATATATACCTATCTTCTCAAGTTAGCAATTAAAATGCACAAATGCGTGATGATAAAATTATTAAAAAACATGTACTCTTTGTAATTATACTTTGATCAAAAGTACTTATAATGTTTTTAAACAGTGTCTAAGTAAAATAAGTGCTTAAATAAATTAGAAATACATTTATTTCTAAGACCGTAGATAGATAGACAAACCGAATTATTTTCGTTGCAAAATACCAAAATTTAAATTCTAAAAAGTTGCTTACCTAGATAATTTATTGATTTATTTTACTGTATGATTATGTGATTCAACATGTTTGTTGTATAATACAACATTTTCATTGAAAATTAACAAATCTGCCAATGACCAACGGTATAACCTTATTATAATAAAAATAAAAATATTTTTCATAATTTAAAATGTAGGTAACTTTACTTGATAAAATAACAATCTTTCGAAATGAATTCATATTCGTAATAAAAAGAGATTCGAAATCAAATTGTAGAAAAGAGTCGATACGTCTAAAAATTGATTTAAAAATGACATATTTCCGGTTGTGCCTGGTTATTCCCTCTTAATCCAGAACTCATTGAGAGGTGTTCAACATAAATTACAAAGCATTCCATCACTTTATGTAGGTACCTAACCGAGTTAGAAGAAATCTATGTTGAATTAATGTAGGTACATAACTGTTCATTATATTTATAATATCAATTATTATGCCACCAATTGTGGGATGGCAGAATAATGGTCAATAGACTGTTATAAACACAATTTATTACCACGAGAAGAATCAGGTGATGAAGATGAGGCATTGTACAACTGTTCACATTTTTACAGCCCTTTCTTATATTTCTACCACACCGTCTTTTTCATTTTAGACTGACGCGTCAGTCGCACGTTCGTTGATTATCAGATTGTAAAACTGTACAAAAAAATTATGAATAAAGAAGAAAAAAAAAAAAAAATATTATACTTAATCGTTGGTTATAAATGAATTTGCAATTATTCGGGGTGGATTGCCAGACAGGGAGGGTATAACGTCACACACACTCTCTAGTTTTGGGTTGTTATCAGAATATCACTGCATGTTTTCCTAAAAGATCAGTCAATCATGCAATCCGTCGGTAAATCTTTCAAAACAAAGATCTTTATTTGGCAGGTGTTATAGGTACTTAAAATCTTCTTGCTGGCATGTTGTTCCATACGCTGAAGGCTCCACTTTATCCCGCAATGTCTCGTCCTCAGTTGAGAGGTCTTCAGTTGTGACACGAGTACGTGTGTTATTCTCCATTGTTGACTGAGTGTTCTTTCTCCGTTGAAGGCTTCTAAGCATCTTATTGGGCCCTTTACCGCAAGGAAATGTCATAATCAAGATTCCCTTTGTTTTATTTTGCTATGTTCAGAGGCGCGATCCTTACAAACCTTTATCAACCTTCTCGGGTCTTTGACTGAGGGTGGCAATTACACTATACTGTTGGAATAAGCAATAAGAAAGACATCCAATGTGACATCCTTATTTTTCTGTTTATAGTGTGGAAAATAAAAAAATTAAAGATTATATTTATTTGTTTTTATTACAATTGATTTATAGATTACGGGATAATAATTAAAAATAAAATAGATTAATATCGTAAATCTACCGAAATTTTACTGAAACTGATACTGGAAATGTCATTTTTTTGGTAATTTGATTTTTAACTCTAAAACGACCTTAGCTTGAATGCTTTGAATGTGGGTGTGTTGGTATGCACAGCATCTAGTTTAATGAAGTTGTGACTTATAAATATAGAAGTTAACTATTGTTTCTGCATTTTCTTACTCGAAAAAATCAATAAACAATATTTGTTTCTGAGCGATTCTCAAATTTGGCGTAGGAACTTCTAGCATCAAGACCCAGATATGTTTTCCACGAGTCATGACGTTTTTTATTAAATCAAAAGTCAAGTAATAATATTTACAAACTGGCATACAATAGGCAGATATTTTGTAATTTATTGAAGTGAAATCTTCTTTAGCACCGTTGTGATTTGAAACTCGATGAAACGAAAAATAGCTATAGATTATAATAAAACAAATAAAAAACTGTATTCCACTTATTTTTATTGACCGTAACCGGTTTCTGCTCGTCAGAGCCATCTTCAGACTGGTTACTTTACCAGTCTGAAGATGGCTCTGAAGAGCTGAAACCAGTTATGGTCAATAAAATTAAGTGGAATAAAGTTTTTATTATTTGTTTTATTATAATCTATTGTAATGGAATTCCACCACGAATTGTCAGTTTCAAAAATAGAAATTTGAAAAATAGCGACACTAAAAAGAGGCAAATCATACACACACATATAGGATTTAACCTGCGAGAAAATGAGATAGATTAATCGGTCTCCTCTTTGTGCGGTACTTCGTTGTCTATTTTAGTTTTCTGAAGGTTTCATTTATTTTTAACTACCTGTCAATTTATCAGTATCGCGGCGAAATCCTGTGATTTAAATGATAAATTTGTTTTCAATTTTACGCTTCAATGGAGATTTCTTTACTTATTTTAATTTATCAACGGTATACCACAAAGATAAAAACGCCATTAAGAATAACTTCAAGTCTTTCATTTGTATTTGTCTCTTTAATTTTTTTTTTTTTCATTTCCTTCAAGATATTAAAATAAGATTAAATATCTGCCATCTCGGAATAGGCTTAGTGGTGAGGAGGAGGTGTTATTGTATTTTTTTACATTACTTTTACACAGGAGGACCTTAAAGAAAATATTTTCTATCAGGGCCTGTGCCATCTTACGGGATGCTGTGTGGAGGGTCTTTTTAAGGAAAGGAAGGAGAGGAAGTTCTGGGAAGGAAAAAACATGAATGAGCAGGACCTTGGGGGTCCAGTGACGGACGTATGTTCCTCCCCCCAATTGCGGTGCAAGGCGAGGGGTTGAGAGAGTCCAGCTGGAGAGATCAAAAGGCTTAACGCAACCATTCTCTCCCGATCCGGCCTGCCGTGCAGCAGGTGAGCAGACGCTTGCGCCGCCAAGATCCAGACAAAAACGACCCTGTAAACCCGGATATCCCTGCTAAGTCAGCAGCAAACCATTCGGGATGACCTATGGCAAAGGTGTTGGTTATCCAATAAATAGTTCTAGGGCGGCGGTACCCATAACGGGCCCCCGAATTCAGTTAATATATCTATGTAACTCTTTTGGTTAATACTTTTTTTTTCATGAGCTCCACACAGGAGGCCCTGAGGAAAATAATTTCCCTCGGGGCCTATGTCATATTTGGGGATGCTGTGTGGAGAGTTTTTTTAAGGAAAGGAAGGAGAGGAGAGTTCTGGGAAGGAAGAGGGTTTAAGAGGTGGGTAGGAATCTGGGGTTCAGTGTGTCCTTCCACTTGGGGTGACCTATGACAGGGGTTTTGGTTATCCAATAAAGGTTCCCGTGGCGGCGGTGTTAATTCTCGCCTCCCATATATGTTCAATTTCACAGTAAGATACAAGCATAAATATGCGAAAAATAATTTTATGATATCTATACCAGGTTGAAATCGGTCAGATCTAATATAAATTATCGAAATTTAAAAAAAAACTAGCAAAACTAGGGTAAATGTTGAAAATACTCCTCTAAAACTTTCATAGAAATAACGCCATAATCAATACTTCTTCCCAGCAACGAACTCGCATAACATCCATGATATACTATGTTTGCTCGTGTGTATGGCGATGTGTAAATTGTCATATGAAATATTAAATTACTATGTGTATACCCAGACAGATGGAGATCCCGGCCACATCCCATTCTATTTCATATTCCCTTTGCAAGATCTGCGTCGGTTTAATGAAGTTAGCTCTTATATCCTTCTGTACTATATATATTCCACTCTGTTGGGCAGTAAGTAGCTACCCAGTTAGATAATGTTTTCTCAATGGCTTAAAACACTTACATTTCCTTTCCTATAACCACATTGGTTTATGAATATTGTAATGAAATAAGCAGTAATCTATTCTCGGTAGTAAAAGTTTTTTCTGGGTTTTTGTTAGTTTGCGGAATAAAATTTTCTTTCTCGGGTAGAAAGTTGATTAAATGTTTATTTATGAGTGTAAAACATTTGCGTAGAACGAAATTTTTCATTTCGTTTCTGATTTTTTTTTTCAGATTACTTACGTAATTGAATCGTTTTTTATGCTTTGATATATTTTTAGCTGTTTTGAATTTACTGTTAAATCTTTCAATCAGAATGTTGAACGTTCTAAAGGTAGCTACTTTGCACAATTGAATTCATGTAATTGTGGTTGTATCAACAGTAGTAATATATCGTTTTCATGGAATTCACATAGAAAAATTTCTCGAAGAACATCGCACAAATTTTCCCTTTCATTTTAACTGGTGTAAAGGTTTGAAATCCTTTACAGTATATAAACCTTATATATTATATGTGCTAATTATTAAGTACTTTTTTATTTTATATACAAAATAATGAAAACAATTATAAATAGTTATAATGAATATAACAAACTTCGCGGAAAAGGTGACATAGCACGCTAACTCCGCACTAGTTATGAAAGATTATGAATTTCCTCTAGGTACTCTTCAACCTTACTGAAAAGGACGACACATATAGCTATCAGTACCAGGTATTGAGCCTGAAACTTCTTTAAGACCTCGCTAAAAGGGACGACACATCTCGCTATCAGGATCAGGAGCCAACCGGTTCTTGATCTCTGCTGGTTCGCAGCTGAATTGTGAGATGTGCGTCCAATTGGAGATCTACGATGACCTGAAGTTATATATAAGGATTCGAGCTCGTGCGGTTCGCATCATTAATTTTTAAATAACATTATTAAAATTAAAAGTATTGTAATTTCTACAAAAGAGTCATAATTAAATTGTGAACTTTTAAATAGTATGTTGTGCATAATATTCCGTTTTTATCGATTTAAAAATAATGAAAGTGGAGTTTACAAAGTTATCTTTTCATATTAAGTTATAATGTCACATCCCAAAGTGTCTGCTTCACACGAACAAATATTAAAGAGAATTTTTTATTAATTTTCTTTAACTTAAGTTTTGATCAATATGTAAGCTTTATTTCTGTACTAAAACCCACTTCATTCTCCAATAAATATTTTTAGCCACCCAACATTATTTTATATCCGTAAAAACATAATTACTCCCTTGTTCTCAGAAGGATTGTAAAAACGGATAATATCCCTAAAGCACCTCTCGTAACCTTCATTATCTACAAAGCAAAGGACCCCACACCTTCCCGAAATGACCCAACTTTGATCTGTTACCCTTTCAGAAAATAAAGCTAAAATAAACACCATTTTTCTTTTTCCTGAAATTTATGACAGTTGGTTATCAAATCTGCCTAGGTGGAAAAATTATGGTTAATTTATTTGTTATCTTTCTCAAAAATAACAATTTCGTGTTGACATTTCGTGGTGAATTTGATATCAAAAAGTTATCTCGAAAAAGTAATATTCTTTTCACTTAAGTCGCGTGGGTACTGCGTAATCTTAAAACGACAAGTTCCGCCCGGAGCGGTAACATTCCCGGGCTTATCGGCCTTCAGGAAGTCCTTTCAGGAGTTACTGAGCCTGTTGTCACCTCTACCCTGAGGGTTATTACAGCCTTTGTTTTGTTCTCATTTCCTCGTCGTATTCAAATTCCAAAAAGGTGCTTTCATTGTTTTATTCCGTTTTATTAAGCCCAAAAACGGTTTCAAAAGTTCTTTTCGTTATTTATTCAAATCGCCCGCAGCCTTCTAAAGGATTTTTTGTCTGCGATATTCCCACAAAATTCCTTTTCTTTGTGGCTTAAAGGAACCATCACATGCAAATATCCTACTCATTTTTGTATCTCATCTCGAATTTCATCAACTAAGTGATGTTGATTGCATTTCCTCCGTTATAACAGAAAATGAAATAAAAGAGTCATAAAAGATATCGGGAGTACAGCCGAACTTTAAAGGTTAGACATGCGGCTGTGAGGCTTCAAAAACATATTCCCTTTCTACCAATACTCGCTAACACGCCAATATCGTATCGATATTATTTACATGTTCATACCCATGGCATTCGCTGAAACAAATTTAATTAAGCCAAAATGAAAATCGGATCGGAAAAGCCTCAAAATAGTAGGTACACCAATTATTTGATAGAATTACAAAATCAATAAAAATTAAATCCAATTAGTTGTAGATAGCTCTTTGTTACTGTTATTCGATCACATGATTCAACCTGGCTTCAAAACAAATATGGTCTGATTGGTTTTAAAATATTAAGTAGAAAAATATTTTAACGTATCATTTCATCAATGAAAAGACGGTGATATAGCAATACAGTTTTATTTTATTTTCTAATTTTACTTTTCTTTGAGCACCCTTAGTTATAAGAATGAAGATCTTATCATGTGGATTTTAATGATCGGAGTATTTACATGTGTTGTGTCTATTTCGCCAGAATTTCAATTATGGATGCTCCAAGAAAAATGTTAACAACAACGTTGGCTTTAGAAAAAAACTTTACTTTTGCCCAAGCATTCGGTTTTAGAATTATTTGCCAGAATATTTTCTCCTTCTCCTTCATACGCATACATCCCTGTTACATCTAATACTCGGAATTACTTATAACTAGAAGATTGCCCGTTGCAAAGCAACTAACGGGTTAAAACTAACTTGACTTACTTACTAACAGAAAAAAATATATATTTCATAGTAAGCGGGTATGTACCTGTTAAACATACAAATATATATAAAGCCACCCACAGGGCCTAGCAGCAAAAATCTGCCATACCTTAGTATATAGACACCATTGTAGGCATGCGCACATCAAATCTCCAAAGTTTCATCGCAATCGGATTAACGGTTAAGCAATGCGTAATTTCATGATGCCAGAGCTCACTTTTGTATACAGAAACCGTCGTGGGCATGCACACATCAAATCTACAATTTTTTATCGCAATCGGATGAATGGTTTAGCAACGCTTAGCGGTTAAACACACAATTATGTATAAAGCCGCCCGCAGGACCTAGCAGCAAAAAGCTGCCACACTACACACACTAATTCCCGGTACATTTAGTTTTCAAACAGCTCGTGCGCCACCTATAAATTTTTTTTATACAAATTTCGTGAAGCCAGAACTCACCAGTAGTTTTATACAAACCTTGTATTAACAATAACGAACACAACAAAAAAAGAATTTTTCAATTTGTTGCAGTCCTTCAGAAGTTATGAGCGTACGTACATTTTCATAAAAATTTTATAATGCCAGAACTCACCGGTAGTTTTACTGCTTAAAAAAAGCGCTATACGAATTTAATACTTTAAAAAAATTTCCCGTTCAACTTCGAGTAATTTCTGTAAAAGTTCGGTTCGAATTCTATTCAAGTTCTATAGATATTTTTGTATTATGAAGCAACTGGCATTTACTGATAAAAAAATAGAACTTAAACAGAACGTGAAAATGAACTTAAAAAAATTGTTAAATTATTCAGTATCGGTGAAACAACATTACCTTAGTAAATTAAATTGCATTAAAACCTAAATAATTGTCTAACTACCCATTCCGGTAGGTACCGGCGCTTTTCCTTACAAAATTCCGGCAATGGTTTTGCTTTTTTATCATATTTGCAATACTACCGAGATAAGTAGGTACCTACCCTGAATTAATAACATTTTGTACTGGCGGTAAAAATCTACCCTTCAGAAGTGAATCTATGGACACGTATTTTCTTGTTTTTTTTGGAAAATTTTATAGGTTTTTCGGCGACCCTGAACTTTTTTACATGGGACGGACACCTCATATTAGTATCATAAGATGCGTATTATTTTCGGGTACCGAATTTTTCAAAAACATCCAAGCCGGAATCGTTTTTCCGGCCGCAATGCCGTTTCCCGAAAAACAACAACCCAAACCGCTGAGAGATCCGTTTTGTTTTGACATGTAAGAATCCTGACCTAACTCAACATTCGTAGCAATTTCTTTTGCATTGAAACTAATGGCCAAAATGACATCTTTTTTTTGAAGTACACCTGTCGGCAGGAAATATAACTGAGCCGAATTGAGTACTTTTATTTGAGGTTCCAGTTTTAGCCGCTGATTCGCCATAGTTTTTCGTCAATAAATCGCTAGCAAAAATGTAGGCAACAAAAATGCTCAATTTTTCAAAGTACTGAAATGAGCATTTGTTTTTGCATGGAAATTGAGGCCTATTTTGCGTCTTTTTTTTTTGAGACGCGACACCTGGCGGCGGGAACTATAACTGAGCCGAATTGGGCGATTTAATGAGAAGTTCTAGTTTTCGCCACCGTTTTGTATGAGACAAAAAAACGCTAGCGGCGCTATTTTGTCGAAAAAAAATTACTACCAGTTTCGTGTCTGAAAGTGAATTTGATCCAAAACGAACCTTGAGGTTGGTGAAACTTAAGGGGCGGTGCGGTCGATTTTCGCCTGCAAAAAAAAGTGAGTTTTGAATCGAAACCAGACAATACTATATATACTAGCTTATGCCCATTGCAAATGCAACTAACGGGTTAAAACTAACTTGACTTACTAACTAACAGAAAAAAAAATATTTCGTAGTAAGCGGGTAGGTACCTACGGTTAAACATACAAATATATATATAAAGCCACCCACAGGGCCTAGCAGCAAAAATCTGCTATACGTTAGTATATAAACACCATTGTAGGAATGCACACATCAAATCCCCAAAGTTTCATCACAATCGGATGAATGGCTTAGCAATGCGTAATTTCGTGTTGCCAGAGCTCACTATTGTATACAGGAACCAGGAATCCCCCCCCCCCCCCCCTTCCTCACCAGCGTCCTCTTCCCCTTTCCACTCCGCCTCCCTCACCTTCCCTCATCCCACTTCACTCCTAGGCTTCTCCGTATCGTAAACCCCCTCCCAAGTTCCCCTCCCCCCTCTTAGGCTCCCCTCCCCCTTCCTGTTTCCACCCCCCCCCCCACCTGCCGCATTACATATACTAATTCCCGGTACATTTAGTTTTCAAACAGCTCGCGCGCCAACTATAATTTTTTTTTTACAAATTTCGTAATGCCAGAACTCACCAGTAATTTTATACAAACCTTGTACTAACAATAACGAACACAACAAAAAAAAGAATTTTTCAAATTGTTGGAGTCCTTCGGAAGTTATGAGCGTACGTACATTTTCATACAAATTTTATAATGCCAGAACTCACCTGTAGTTTTACTGCTTAAAATAAAGCGCTATATGAATTTAATACTTTTAAAAAAATATTCCGTTCAACTTCGAATAATTTAATTGTAAAATTAGAAAACTAATGGGTATGCAATATAGTTGGATGATATCGAGTTTTTATGTGCAGATGGGTACCTACCTAAATTCCGAGTGCAAAAAGAGTGAGTGAGAAAACACATATTTAGGCTGGGTTGTTTAACAAAATTAAAAATTCTTCAATTTTTCAAGTCAATTTTAACGTTCTGTAAAAGTTCCGTTCGAATTCTATTCAAGTTCTGTAATTATTTCAGTTTTATGATGCAACTGGCATTTACTGATAAAAAAACAGAACTTACACAGAAAGTGAAAATGAACTTTAAAAAATTGTTAAATTATTCAGTATCGTGGAAACAACATTACCTTAGTAAATTAAATTGCATCAAAAACCTAAATAATTGTTAAACTACCCATTCCGGTAGGTACCGGCGCATCTCCTTACAAAATTCCGGCAATGGTTTTGCTTTTTTCATCATATTTGCAATACTACCGAGATAAGTAGGTACCTACCCTGAATTAATAACATAATTTGTACTGGCCGGTAAATATCCACCCTACTGAAGTGAATCTATGGACACGTATTTTCTTGTTTTTTTTGGAAAATTTTATAAGTTTTTCGGCGACCCTGAAATTTTTTACATGGAACGGACACGAAATTTTGGTGTTAAAAGTTGCCTTATATTGCCGGGTACCGAATTTTTCAAAAACATCTAACCGGGGATCGTTTTTTCGGTTGCAATGCCGTTTCCCGAAAAACAACAACCCAAACCGCTGAGAGATCCGTTTTGTTTTGACATCTCGGGTAACTGATAACTGACCTGTATCAACATTCCCATTGCATTGAAACTAAGGCCTAATTAGTGGTTGTTTTTTTTTAATGCGAACCTGTCGGCGGGAACTATAACTGAGCCGAATTGGTTGATTTAATGAGAAGTTCCAGTTTTCGCCGCCGTTTTGTATGAGACAATAGATCGCTAGTGGTATTCGTTTTGTCGAAAAAATATTACTATCAGCTTCGCGTCTGAATGTTAATTCAAGCCAAAACCAAAATGCTCTAAGTGACTTTTCCCGATTTTCAGACATTTCAAGCCAAAACGAACCTCGAGGTTTGTGAAACTTAAGGGGCGGTGCGGTCGATTTTAGCCTGCAAAAAACAGTAAGTTTTTCCCCATTTTAAGACTTTTGAAGCAAAAACGAACCTCGAGGTTGGTGAAACTTAAGGGGCGGTGTGGTCGATTTTCGCCTGCAAAAAAAAGTGAGTTTTGTCTCGAAACCAGACATTAATATATAACTAGCTTATGCCCGTTGCAAATGCAACTAACGGGTTAAAACTAACTTAAAAAATTCATAGTAAGCGGGTAGGTATCTACTGCCATAAAGGCATGGTAGGCATGCGCACATCAAAACCTAAAGTTTCATCGCAATCCGATAAATGGTTTAGCAACGCTTAGCGGTTATACATACAAATGTTTATAAAGCCGCCCGCAGGGCCTAGTAGCAAAAACCTACCATATGTTAGTGTATAGACACCGTTGTAGGCATGCACACATCAAATCCCCAAAGTTTCATCGCAATCGGATGAACGGTTGAGCAATGCGTAATTTCGTGTTGCCAGAGCTCACTATTGTATCCAGGAACCAGGAATCCCCCCCCCCTTCCTCACCAGCATCCTATTCCCCTTTCCACTCCGCCTCCCTCACCTTCCCTCACCCCACTTCACTCCTAGGCTTCTCCGTATCGTAAACCCCCACCCGAGTTCCCCTCCCCCCTCCCAGGCTCCCCTCCCCCCTTCCTGTTTCCACCCCCCCCCCACCTGCCGCATTACATACACTAATTCCCGGTACATTTATTTTTCAAACAGCTCGCGCGCCACCTATAGATAATTTTTTTTTACAAATTTCGTAATGCCAGAACTCACCAGTAATTTTATACAAACCTTGTACTAACAATAACGAACACAACAAAAAAAGAATTTTTCAAATTGTTGCAGTCCTTCGGAAGTTATGAGCGTACGTACATTTTCATACAAATTTTAAAATGCCAGAACTCACCAGTAGTTTCACTGCTTAAAATAAAGCGCTATATGAATTTAATACTTTTAAAAAATATCCCGTTCAACTTCGAGTAATTTCATTGTAAAATTAGAAAACTAATACGTATGCAATATAGTCGGATGATACCGAGTTGTTATATGCAGATGGGTACCTATCTGAATTTTGAGTGCTGGTACTTGCATACATACGTAAAAAAAAACACATATTTAGGCTGGGTTGTTTAACGAAATTAAAAATTCTTCAATTTTTCAAGTCAATTTTTACGTTCTGTAAAAGTTCGGTTCAAATTCTATTCAAGTTCAGTTATTATTTCAGTTTTATGATGCAACTGGCATGTACTGATAAAATAACAGAACTTGAATAGAACTTACGAAGAACTTGAAAATGAACCTTAAAAAAATGTTGAATTATTCAGTATCGTTGTACAACAACCTAACCTAAGTATTGCATTTAATTGTGTAGCTACGTATTCGGGTAGGTACCTCCGCATTTGTTACTAAAATTCCGGCAATATTTGCTTTTTCATCATATTTGCAATACCACTGAAATAAGTACCTACCCTGTAGGAACATATTTAAACTGGCCAGTAAAAATCTCCACTTCTGAAATCTATGGCACGCGTTTTCCTCATTTTTTTGGAAAATGTTATATGTTTATCATATCCTCATGAACATTTTTTCATGAGACGGACACGTAAAATTACTGTTAAAAGTTGCCTTATATTTCAGGGTACCGTATTTTCCAAAAACATCCAAGCCAGAATCGTTTTTCCGGCCGCAATGCCGTTTCCCGAAAAACAACAACCCAAACCGCTGAGAGATCCGTTTTCTTTTGACATTTCAATTTGCTGTTGAAGCGCGGGTAAATCTAGCGCTTTTGTATTAGGTACTTTTCTATACTATATCATACACAGACAGATAATATTCCATAATTATATTTTTTAAACAGGCAAGACCGATGCACAAATTTGCACCAATCCCGCGTAAATTTAGGCCCTGTCGAGCTATGCAATTTGAAATCCGCCATTAAAAAAAAAAATTCTTCATACAAAACCTATTAGGGCGGGGTCTGCTTTTTTTAAGGTGGTAGTGGATTTTAACGCCATCACGACTCCATCTTCAGTGTTGCAAAGTTCGAGAAAAATTATAAAATTTTAATATGCCAGCCAATTTTACAGGCTGCAAACGATTTGCATTTATCGATGAAAGTGAATTTTTCGCAAATGTCAGAAAAATGTCGAATTTGATTGCAATATTGTGAAACATTTTCAAGGGGGAGCTAAACATGTTTTGGTTTTAAAAGTTTCTAAAACTTGTAATGTTTATATTTATTAAAAAACATCTCCGGCAGAAAGTGTTTTTTTTACGTAATCTACGATCCCGCAAAGCACGTTTAAAATGTCATTTTTTCTCAAAAACGCCGTATAATTAATAAGAATAATTTCCATAGTAAATTTCGTTTTGTATGGAAACTCGAAATTGACACGCGAAAATGCCAATTTTTTTGACCCGGCGCACCTGGCGGCCGGAAATACAACTAAGTCCAAAGGTGAGAGATTAAGTTAGAGGTTCTAGTTTTCGCCGCAAAATTTGCCACATTTGTCGCTGTTTATTATGTTTCAGCTCGATTTATGTGAGTTTCCTGTCTAGCGATAATGGTCTTTGCGGTCGGTGAAACTCGAGGAGCGGAAAGGTCGTTTTGGCGTGCAAGGGCCGTCTTAATCGACTTTACCCGAATGTGAACCTCGAGGTTGGTGAAACTCAAGGGGCGGTGCGGTCGATTTTGGCGTGCCAGAAAAAGTGAGTTTTTTGAAAAACCAAACAATACTATATAACTAGCTTATGCCTGTTGCAAATGCAACTAACGGGTTAAAACACTATGCGATTTGACGTGTGAACGTGGATGAAGCGAGGAGCGGGTGTTTAACTAAATATATGAAGAAAAAAACGACGTTTGAATGTGGATAAGGCGAAAAATTCAAAACTCAAAGTTTCATCGCAATCGGATGAATGTTTTAGCAACGCTTAGCGGTTAGACATGTAAATATATATAAAGCCGCCCGCAGGGGCTAGCAGCAAAAACCTGCTATACGTTAGTATATAGACACCATTGTAGGCATGCACACACCAAATCCCCAAAGTTTCATCGCAATCGGATGAACGGTTAAGCAATGGGTAATTTCATGATTCCAGAGCTCACTTTTGCATACAGAAACCGTCGGGGACATGCACACATCAAATCCTCAAATTTTCATCGCAATCGGATGAATGGTGTAGCAACGGAGAGCGGTTAAACATACAAATAAACATAAAGCCGCCCGCAGGGCCTAGCAGCAAAAACCTGCCATACGTTAGTATATAGACACCATTGTAGGTATGTACACATCAAATCCCCAAGGTTTCATCGCAATCGGATGAACGGTTTAGCAATGCGTAATTTCATGATGCCAGAGCTCACTTTTGTATACAGAAACCATCGCAAGCATGCGCACATCAAATCCCCAAAGTTTTATCGCAATCGGATGAATGGTTCAGCAACGCTTAGCGGTTAAACACACAATTATGTATAAAGCCGCCCGCAGGACCTAGCAGCAAAAATCTGCCATACGTTAGTATATAGACACCATTGTTGGCATGCACACATCAAATCTCCAAAGTTTCATCGCAATCGGATGAACGGTTAGGCAATGCGTAATTTCATGATGCCAGAGCTCACTTTTGTATACAGAAACCGTTGTGGGCATGCACACATCAAATCTACAATTTTTTATCGCAATCGGATGAATGGTTTAGCAACGCTTAGCGGTTAAACACACAATTATGTATAAAGCCGCTCGCAGGACCTAGCAGCAAAAACATGTCATACGTTAGTATATAGACATCATTTTAGGCATGCACACATCAAATCCCCAAATTTTCATCGCAATCGGATGAACGGTTCAGCAATGCGTAATTTCATTATGCCAGAGCTCACCATTGTATGCAGAAACCATCGCGGGCATGCGCACATCAAATCCCCAAAGTTTCATCGCAATCGGATAAATGGTTTACCAACGCATAGCGGACATACATACATACTTACTTGCAAACATTTATTTGATTTTTATATATATAGAAGATAGCTGGTATCCGGCATGCGTTGCTATACCATTTAATAAAGAAAATGTTTCTACCTGCGTGTCTTTTCTCATTTGTTCCAATCCCCTTCCCCCAACCCCCCCCTTTTCCTCACCAGCGTCCGCTTCCCCTTTCCCCCACTTCACTCCTACGCTTCTCCGTCTCGTAAACCCCCTCCCGAGTTCCCCTCCCCCCTCCCAGGTTCCCCCTTCCTGTTTCCACCCCCCCTGCCTCATTACATTCACTAATTCCCGGTACATTAAGTTTTCAAACAGCTCGCGCGCCACCTATTCAATTTTTTTTTACAAATTTCGTCAAGCCAGAACTCACCAGTAGTTTTATACAAACCTTGAACTAACAATAACGAACACAACAAAAAAAGAATTTTTCAATTTGTTGCAGTCCTTCAGAAGTTATGAGCGTACGTACATTTTCATACCAATTTTATAATTCCAGAACTCACCAGTAGTTTTACTGCTTAAAAATAAGCGCTATATTAATTTAATACTTAAAAAATATCCCGTTCAACTTCGAGTGATTTCATTGTAAAATTAGAAAACTAATACATATGCAATATCGTCGGATGATATCGAGTGTTTATGTGCAGGTAGGAACCTACTTATATTCTGAGTATAGGTACTTGCATACATACGTAAAAAAGAACTCATATTTAGGCTGGGTTGTTTAACGAAATTAAAAATTCTTCAATTTTTCAAGTCAATTTTAACGTTCTGTAAAAGTTCGGTTCGAATTCTATTCAAGTTCTGTAATTATTTCAGTTTTATGATGCAACTGGCATTTACTGATAAAAAACAGAACTTACACAGAAAGTGAAAATTAACTTTAAAAAATTGTTAAATTATTCAGTATCGTGGAAACAACATTACCTTAGAAAATTAAATTGCATCAAAAACCTAAATAATTGTCCAACTGCCCATTCCGGCAGGTACCGGCGCATTTCCTTACAAAATTCCGGCAATGTTTTTGCTTTTCTCATCATATTTGCAATACTACCGAGATAAGTAGGTACCTACCCTGAATTAATAACATTTCAATGTACTGGCCGGTAAATATCCACCCTACTGAAGTGAATCTATGGACACCAATTTTCTTGTTTTTTTTGGAAAATTTTATAGGTTTTTCGGCGACCCTGAACTTTTTTACATGGGACGGACACTTTATATCGTTATCAAAAGTTGCCTTATATTGCCGGGTACCGAATTTTTCAAAAAAATCTAACCGGGGATCGTTTTTTTCGGCTGCAATGCCATTTTCCAAAAAACAACAACCCAAACCGCTGAGAGATCCGTTTTGTTTTGACATCTCGGATAACTGATAACTGACCTGTCTCAACATTCTCTCTAATATTTACCATTGAATTGAAACTAAGGCCTAATTTGTGGTTCTTTTTTTTAATGCGAACCTGTCGGCGGGAACTATAACTGAGCCGAATTGGTTGATTTAATGAGAAGTTCCAGTTTTCGCCGTTAATTCGTATGAGAAAATAAATCGCTAGCGACGTTAATTTTGTCTACAAAAAAACTCTATTTCCGCGATTGAATTTCACCTCCTCAGTAAACGGTCTCTCAGAAATAAAAGCTAGTGTCAAACGAATTCAAAGGATTGTGAACTTTAAATTGTTCCGAAATACCGACCGCCGAGGTCCATTCTGGCTTGAGATGATCGACACATTTTTTGGCTGAATTTTTCCCATACAAAGGGTGGGCCGCGGGCCTTTGAGGGAGAGTGAACCTTTAAGTGTGCGAAATTAAAACAGGCTAGAGGTCTTTTTGGCGTGCCAGCGGCATTTTTGCGTCGCCAAGCCGATTTGAACCTTGAGGTTGGTGAAACGCGAGGGGCGGTGCGGTCGTTTTTCGCATCAAGGCAAAAGTGAGTTTTTCAAAAAACCAAACAATACTATATAGTATACTAGCTTATGCCTGTTGCAAATGCAACTAACGGGTTAAAACTAACTTGACTTACTAACTAACAGAAAAAAAAATCATAGTAAGTGGGTAGGTACCTACGGTTAAACATACAAATATATATAAAGCCGCCCACAGGGCCTAGCAGCAAAAATCTGCCATCCGTTAGTATATAGACACCATTGTAGGCATGCACACATCAAATCCCCAAAGTTTCATCGCAATCGGATGAACGGTTTAGCAATGCGTAATTTCATGATGCCAGAGCTCACTTTTGTATACAGAAACCGTTGTGGGCATGCACACATCAAATCTACAAATTTTCATCGCAATCGGATGAATGGTTTAGCAACGCTTAGCGGTTAAACATACAACTATGTATAAAGCCGTCCGCAGGACCTAGCAGCAACAACCTGCTATACGTTAGTATATAAACACCATTGTAGAAATGCACACATCAAATCCCCAAAGTTTCATCACAATCCGATGAACGGTTGAGCAATGCGTAATTTCGTGTTGCCAGAGCTCACTATTGTATACAGGAACCATAGCAGTCATGCGCACATCAAATTCCCAATGTTTCATCGCAATCGGATGAATGGTTTAGCAACTCATAGCGGACATACATACAGCCAAACATTTTTTGATTTATATATATATATATATATAGAAGATAGCTGGTACCCGGCATGCGTTGCGATACCATTTAATAAAGAAAATGTTTCTACCTGCGTGTCCTTTCTCATTTGCTCCGATCCCCTTTCCCCCCCTTCTTCCCCCCCTTCCCCTCCTTCCCCCCCCCTTCCTCACCAGCGTCCTCTTCCCCTTTTCACTCCGCCTCCCTCACCTTCCCTCACCCCACTTCACTCCTAGGCTTCTCCGTGTCGTAAACCCCCTCCCGAGTTCCCCTCCCCCCTCCCAGGTCCCCCTCCCCCCCTTCCTGTTTCCACCCCCCCCCACCTGCCGCATTACATACACTAATTCCCGGTACATTTATTTTTCAAACAGCTCGCGCGCCACCTATAAATTTTTTTTTACAAATTTCGTAATGCCAGAACTCACCAGTAATTTTATACAAACCTTGTACTAACAATAACGAACACAACACAAAAAGATTTTTTCAATTTGTTGCAGTCCTTCGGAAGTTATGAGCGTACGTACATTTTCATACAAATTTTATAATGCCAGAACTCACCAGTAGTTTTACTGCTTAAAATAAAGCGCTATATGAATTTAATACTTTTAAAAAATATTCGGTTCAACTTCGAGTAATTTCATTGTAAAATTAGAAAACTAATACGTATGCAATATAGTTGGATGATATCTAGTTGTTATGTGCAGATGGGTACCTACCTAAATTCCGAGTGCAAAAAGAGTGTGTAAAAAAAACACATATGTATTTACGCTGGGTTGTTTAACAAAATTAAAAATTCTTCAATTTTTCAAGTCAATTTTAACGTTCTGTAAAAGTTCGGTTCGAATTCTATTCAAGTTCTGTAATTATTTCAGTTTTATGATGCAACTGGCATTAACTGATAAAAAACCGAACTTTCACAGAACGTGAAAATGAAATTGTCAAATTATTCAGTATCGTGGAAATAACATTACCTTAGTAAATTAAATTGCATTGAAACCTAAATAATTGTCTAACTACCCATTCCGGTAGGTACCGGCGCATCTTCTTACAAAATTCCGACAATGGTTTTGCTTTTTTCATCATATTTGCAATACTACCGAGATAAGTAGGTACCTACCCTGAATTAATAACATTTCAATGTACTGGCCGGTAAATATCCACCCTACTGAAGTGAATCTATGGACACCAATTTTCTTGTTTTTTTGGAAAATTTTATAGGTTTTTCGGCGACCCTGAACTTTTTTACATGGGACGGTCACTTTATATCGTTATCAAAAGTTGCCTTATATTGCCGGGTACCGAATTTTTCAAAAACATCTAACCGGGGATCGTTTTTTCGGCTGCAATGCCATTTTCCAAAAAACAACAACCCAAACCGCTGAGAGATCCGTTTTGTTTTGACATCTCGGATAACTGATAACTGACCTGTCTCAACATTATCTCTAGTATTTTCCATTGCATTGAAACTAAGGCCTAATTTGTGGTTGTTTTTTTTAATGCGAACCTGTTGGCGGGAACTATAACTGAGCTGAATTGGTTGATTTAATGAGAAGTTCCAGTTTTCGCCGTTAATTCGTATAAGAGAATAAATCGCTAGCGACGTTAATTTTGTCTACAAAAAAACTCTATTTCCGCGATTGAATTTCACCTCCTCAGTAAACGGTCTCTCAGAAACAACTGCTAGTGCCAAACGAATTCAAAGGATTGTGAACTTTAAATTATTCCGAAATACCGAGGGCCGAGGTCCATTCTGGCTTGAGATGATCGACACATTTTTTGGCTGAATTTTCCATACAAATTTCAAATACATTTTACCGGACACGGGTATTTGAGGGAGAGTGAACCTTAGAGTGGGTGAAATTCAAACAGCCCGGAGGTCGTTTTGGCGTGCAATGGCCGTCTTAAAGTTCTTCACCCGAATGTGAACCTTGAGGTTGGTGAAACTTAAGGGGAGGTGCGGTCGATTTTCCCGTCAAGAAAAAAGTGAGTTTTTGAAAAAACCAGACATTAATATATATACTAGCTTATGCCCATTGCAAATGCAACTAACGGGTTAAAACTAACATGACTTACTAACAGAAAAAAATATATTTCGTAGTAAGCGGGTAGGTACCCACGGTTAAACATACAAATATATATAAAGCCGCCCACAGGGCCTAGCAGCAAAAATCTGCCATACGTTAGTATATAGACACCATTGTAGGCATGCACACATCAAATCCCCAAAGTTTCATCGCAATCGCATGAACGGTTTAGCAATGCGTAATTTCATGATGCCAGAGCTCACTTTTGTATACAGAAACCGTCGTGGGCATGCACACATCAAATCTACAAATTTGTATCGCAATCGGATGAATGGTTTAGCAACGCTTAGTGGTTAAACACACAACTATGTATAAAGCCGCCCGCAGGTCCTAGCAGCAAAAACCTGCCATACGTTAGTATATAAACACCATTGTAGACATGCACACATCAAATCCCCAAAGTTTCATCGCAATCGGATGAATGGTTTAGCAATGCGTAATTTCATGATGCCAGAGCTCACTTTTGTATACAGAAACTGTCGTGGGCATGCACACATCAAATCCTCAAATTTTCATCGCAATCGGATGAATAGTTTAGAAACGCTTAGCGGTTAAAGATAAAACCGTGTATAAAGCCGTCCGCAGGACCTAGCAGCAAAAACCTGCTATACGTTAGTATATAAACACCATTGTAGAAATGCACACATCAAATCCCCAAAGTTTCATCACAATCGGATGAACGGTTGAGCAATGCGTAATTTCGTGTTGCCAGAGCTCACTATTGTATACAGGAACCATAGCAGTCATGCGCACATCAAATTCCCAATGTTTCATCGCAATCGGATGAATAGTTTAGCAAAGCATAGCGGACATACATACATGCAAACATTTTTTTCATTTTTATATATATAGAAGATAGCTGGTACCCGGCATGCGTTGCTATACCATTTAATAAAGAAAATGTTTCTACCTGCGTGTCCTTTCTCATTTGTTCCGATCCCCTTCCCCCCCCCCACCCTTCCTCACCAGCGTCCTCTTCCCTTTTCCACTCCGCCTCCCTCACCTTCTCTCACCCCACTTCACTCCTAGGCTTCTCCGTATCGTAAACCCCCTCTCGAGTTTCCCTCCCCCCTCCCAGGTCCCCCTCCCCCCCTTCCTGTTTCCATCCCCCCCCCCCACCTGCCGCATTACATACACTAATTCCCGGTACATTTATTTTTCAAACAGCTCGCGCGCAACCTATAATTTTTTTTTTACAAATTTCGTAATGCCAGAACTCACCAGTAATTTTATACAAACCTTGTACTAACAATAACGAACACAACAAAAAAAGAATTTTTCAATTTGTTGCAGTCCTTCGGAAGTTATGAGCGTACGTACATTTTCATACAAATTTTATAATGCCAGAACTCACCAGTAGTTTTACTGCTTAAAATAAAGCGCTATATGAATTTAATACTTTAAAAAAAATATTCCGTTCAACTTCGAGTAATTTCATTGTAAAATTAGAAAACTAATACGTATGCAATATCGTCGGATGATATCGAGTGTTTATGTGCAGGTAGGAACCTACTTATATTCTGAGTATAGGTACTTGCATACATACGTAAAAAAGAACTCATATTTAGGCTGGGTTGTTTAACGAAATTAAAAATTCTTCAATTTTTCAAGTCAATTTTAACGTTCTGTAAAAGTTCGGTTCGAATTCTATTCAAGTTCTGTAATTATTTCAGTTTTATGATGCAACTGGCATTTACCGATAAAAAAACACAACTTACACAGAACGTGAAAATGAACTTTAAAAAATTGTTAAATTATTCAGTATCGTGGAAACAACATTACCTTAGTAAATTAAATTGCATCAAAAACCTAAATAATGGTCCAACTACCCATTCCGGCAGGTACCGGCGCATTTCCTTACAAAATTCCGGCAATGTTTTTGCTTTTCTCATCATATTTGCAATACTACCGAGATAAGTAGGTACCTACCCTGAATTAATAACATTTCAATTTGGCCGGTAAATATCCACCCTACTGAAGTGAATCTATGGACACCAATTTTCTTGTTTTTTTTGGAAAATTTTATAGGTTTTTCGGCGACCCTGAAATTTTTTACATGGAACGGACACGAAATTTTGGTGTTAAAGCCTGCCTAATATTGCCGGGTACCGTATTTTTTAAAAACATCCAAGCTGGAATCGTTTTTCCGGCCACAATGCCGTTTCCCGAAAAACAACAACCCAAACCGCTGAGAGATCCGTTTTGTTTTGACATCTCGGATAACTGACCTGTATCAACATTCTCTCTAGTATTTTCCATTGCATTGAAACTGAGGCCTAATTTGTGGTTGTTTTTTTTAATGCGAACCTGTCGGCGGGAACTATAACTGAGCCGAATTTGTTGATTTAATAAGAAGTTCCAGTTTTCGCCGTTAATTCGTATGAGAGATTAAATCGCTAGCGACGTTAATTTTGTCTACAAAAATACTCTATTTCCGCGATTGAATTTCACCTCCTCAGTAAACGGTCTCTCAGAAACAACTGCTAGTGCCAAACGAATTCAAAGGATTGTGAACTTTAAATTGTTCCGAAATACCGAGCGCCGAGGTCCATTCTGGCTTGAGAAGATCGACACATTTTTTGGCTGAATTTTTCATACAAATTTCCCATACATTTTACCGGACACGGGTATTTGAGGGAGAGTGAACCTTAGAGTGGGTGAAACTCAAATAGCCCGGAGGTCGTTTTGGCGTGCAAGGGCCGTCTTAAAGTTCTTCACCCGAAAGTGAACCTAGAGGTTGGTGAAACTTAAGGGGAGGTGCGGTCGATTTTCCCGTCAAGAAAAAAGTGAGCGGTCGATCGAAACCAGACAATACTATATAACTAGCTTATGCCTATTGCAAATGCAAATAACGGGTTAAAACTAACTTGACTTACTTAATAACAGAAAAAAAAATTCATAGTAAGCGGGTAGGTACCTACTGCCATAAAGGCATGTTAGGCATGCGCACATCAAAACCTAAAGTTTCATCGCAATCCGATGAATGGTTTAGCAACGCTTAGCGGTTAAACAAACAAATGCATATAAAGCCGCCCGCAGGGCCTAGTAGCAAAAACCTATCATACGTTAGTATATAGACCCCGTTGTAGGCATGCACACATCAAATCCCCAAAGTTTAATCGCAATCAGATGAACGGTTTAGCAATGCGTAATTTCATGATGCCAGAGCTCACTATTGCATATAGAAACCATCGCAAGAATGCGCTCATCAAATCCCCAAAGTTTCATCGCAATCGGATGAATGGTTTAGAAACGCTTAGCGGTTAAACATACAAATATTTATAAAGCCGCCCGCAGGGCCTAGTAGCAAAAACCTACCATACGTTAGTATATAGACCCCGTTGTAGGCATGCACACATCAAATCCCCAAAGTTTAATCGCAATCAGATGAACGGTTTAGCAATACGTAATTTCATGATGCCAGAGCTCACTATTGCATATAAAAACCATAGTGAGCATGCGCACATCAAATCCCCAAAGTTTCATCGCAATCGGATGAATGGTTTAGAAACGCTTAGCGGTTCAACACACAAATATATATAAAGCCGCCCGCAGTGCCTAGCAGCAAAAAACCTACCATATGTCCTCTTCCTTTTTCTCGTTTCCACTCTACCTCCCCCACCTTCCCCCCCTCCACTTCACTCCCCCCCTTCTCCGTCCCGTAAGCCCCCTCCCGAGATCCCCTCCACCCTCCCTGTTTCCCCTTCCCACAACTCCCGCGTTTCATACATTCATTCCCGGTACATTTAGTTTTCAAACATCTCGCGTGCCACCTATTGAAATTTTTTGTACAAATTTCTTAATGCCAGTGCTCACCAGCCAATAACCAACACAACATAAAAAGAATTATCCGGTTTGGTGCAGTCGTTAGAAAGTTATACGCGTACATACTTTTCGGCGATTAATTTTATACAAATTTCATAATGCCAGTACTCGCCATTAGTTTTATACGAACCTTGTCCTAACAATAACAATAATTACATAAAAAGAATTATCCAATTTGGTGCATTCGTTCGGAAGTTATAAGCGTACATGCATTTCGGGGATTCATTTTAATACAAATTTCATGATGCCAGAGCTCACCATTAGTTTTATACAAACTTTGCCCTAACAATAACGAACACAACAAAAAAAGAATTTTCCAATTTGTTACAGTATTTCGGAAGTTATGAGCGTACATAAACTTCGGTAATTCATTTTATTCAAATTTAATAATGCTAGAGCTCACCGGTAAATTTATAAAAACCTTGTCCAAACAATAAGGATCACAACGTAAAAAGAATTATTCAATTTGGTTCAATCGTTTGGAAGTTATGTGCAGACATATTTCGACAATTCATATGTAATAATAATATAAATAAATACTCGTAGATATAATTTATCGGGTCCCTACCTAGTTCATCTCAATATTCTAAAATTATTTTTTTCGATGCTGGCAAGACCAACGGAAAACATTGTCAAAAAGCACCTCAAACCAGGCCTGAAAATCGAATAAAGGCATCGTTTTTAAAAAAAATTCCATACAAATAAGCTGTCCTGGCCTTGCCGAGGGCTTGAGATGGTATGTTGGGAATTGGAATATCATTCCATTTTCAGTGTTGCACAGTTGGGGAAAATTTAAATATCTGCCGAATTTTATAAGCGATTTTACAGGCTGCAGACAATTAACATTATCTATGAAAGCGAATTTTTCGCAAATGTCAGAAAAATGTCGAATTTGAATGCAATATTGTGAAACATTTTCAAGGGGAAGCTAAACATGTTTTGGTTTTAAAAGTTTCTAAAACTTGTATTGTTTATGTTTATTAAAAAACATCTCCGCCGGAAGGTGTACTTTTAACGCAATCTTTAATTCCGTAATGCCCCTATAAAATGTTAATTTTTCTAAAGAACTTTCTCGAAGCCGTTTAATTAATTAGAATAAATTCCTAGCAAAATCAGTTTTGTACGGGAAACTAACTTTTTTTTACTTCCCTTCTCGATCCGACGTTTTTAAAGGGGCGAACCTGTCGGCGGGAAATATAACCTAGCCGAATTGAGTGATTTTATGAGTAGTTCCAGTTTTCGCCGCAAATTTAAATAATTTTTCGCTCTTAAAATGTGTCAATTCAATTTTATGTGAGTTTCCTGTCTAGTCTATTTTTTTTGTGAAAATCGTGAAGCTAGCGTGTTTATTTAAATTCAGACGAAGCTGCCATTTCGAACGGATGAAAATAGAACTACAACAGTATTCGATAGACATTTGATTTTTTCTAATGTGAATAATCCATACTTGTATTCCGCACCGCTAGATGTCTCCCGTAAAGTTTTGGCAAACATATTGATAACGATGAAAAATGCTTCCCCTAACAAAAAAAAAAACAACTGCTAGTGGCTGGAAAATAATCGACTCTTCGAAGGATTTTGAACTTTGAAGCGTTCCAAAATAGCGAGCGCTAATGTCCATTCTCGCGTGTCAGCCGAAAGGACAATTCTAGACTTCGAGCCAAAGTGAACCTTGAGGTTGGTGAAACGCGAGGGGCGGTGAGGTCGATTTTCGCATCAAGGAAAAAGTGAGTTTTTTGAAAAACCAAGCAATACTATATAATACTAGAAGTTTGCCCGTTGCAAAGCAACTAACGGGTTAAAACTAACTTGACTTACTTACTAACGGAAAAAAATATATATTTCATAGTAAGCGGGTATGTACCTGTTAAACATACAAATATATATAAAGCCACCCACAGGGCCTAGCAGCAAAAATCTGCCATACGTTAGTATATAGACACCATTGTAGGCATGCGCACATCAAATCTCCAAAGTTACATCGCAATCGGATGAACGGTTAAGCAATGCGTAATTTCATGATGCCAGAGCTCACTTTTGTATACAGAAACCGTCGTGGGCATGCACACATCAAATCTACAATTTTTTATCGCAATCGGATGAATGGTTTAGCAACGCTTAGCGGTTAAACACACAATTATGTATAAAGCCGCCCGCAGGACCTAGCAGCAAAAATCTGCCACACTACATACACTAATTCCCGGTACATTTAGTTTTCAAACAGCTCGTGCGCCACCTATTAAATTTTTTTATACAAATTTCGTGAAGCCAGAACTCACCAGTAGTTTTATACAAACCTTGTATTAACAATAACGAACACAACAAAAAAAGAATTTTTCAATTTGTTGCAGTCCTTCAGAAGTTATGAGCGTACGTACATTTTCATAAAAAATTTATAATGCCAGAACTCACCAGTAGTTTTACTGCTTAAAAAAAGCGCTATACGAATTTTATACTTTAAAACAATTTCCCATTCAACTTCGAGTAATTTCTGTAAAAGTTCGGTTCGAATTCTATTCAAGTTCTATAGATATTTTTGTATTATGATGCAACTGGCATTTACTGATAAAAAAAATAGAACTTACACAGAACGTGAAAATGAACTTAAAAAAATTGTTAAATTATTCAGTATCGGTGAAACAACATTACCTTAGTAAATTAAATTGCATTAAAACCTAAATAATTGTCTAACTACCCATTCCGGTAGGTACCGGCGCTTTTCCTTACAAAATTCCGGCAATGGTTTTGCTTTTTTATCATATTTGCAATACTACCGAGATAAGTAGGTACCTACCCTGAATTAATAACATTTTGTACTGGCCGATAAAAATCTACCCTTCAGAAGTGAATCTATGGACACGTATTTTCTTGTTTTTTTTGGAAAATTTTATAGGTTTTTCGGCGACCCTGAACTTTTTTACATGGGACAGACACCTCATATTGGTATCAAAAGACGCGGAATGTTTTCGGGTACCGAATTTTTCAAAAACATCTAAGCCGGAATCGTTTTTCCGGCCGCAATGCCGTTTCCCGAAAAACAACAACCCAAACCGCTGAGAGATCCGTTTTGTTTTGACATGTAAGAATCCTGACCTAACTCAACATTCGTAGCAATTTCTTTTGCATTGAAACTAATGGCCAAAATGACATCTTTTTTTTGAAGTACACCTGTCGGCAGGAAATATAACTGAGCCGAATTGAGTACTTTTATTTGAGGTTCCAGTTTTTGCCGCTGATTCGCCATAGTTTTTCGTCAATAAATCGCTAGCAAAAATGTAGGCAACAAAAATGCTCAATTATTCAAAGTACTGAAAAGAGCATTTGTTTTTGCATGGAAATTGAGGCCTATTTTGCGTCTTTTTTTTTTGAGACGCGACACCTGGTGGCGGGAACTATAACTGAGCCGAATTGGGCGATTTAATGAGAAGTTCTAGTTTTCGCCACCGTTTTGTATGAGACAAAAAAACGCTAGCGGCGCTATTTTGTCGAAAAAAAATTACTACCTGTTTCGTGTCTGAAAGTGAATTTGATCCAAAACGAACCTTGAGGTTGGTGAAACTTAAGGGGCGGTGCGGTCGATTTTCGCCTGCAAAAAAAAGTGAGTTTTGTATCGAAACCAGACAATACTATATACTAGCTTATGCCTGTTGCAAATGCAACTAACGGGTTAAAACTAACTTGACTTACTAACAGAAAAAAAAATATTTCGTAGTAAGCGGGTAGGTACCTACGGTTAAACATACAAATATATATAAAGCCGCCCACAGGGCCTAGCAGCAAAAATCTGCCATACGTTAGTAAATAAACACCATTGTAGACATGCAAACATCAAATCCCCAAAGTTTCATCGCAATCGGATGAATGGTTTAGCAATGCGTAATTTCATGATGCCAGAGCTCACTTTTGTATACAGAAACCGTCGTGGGCATGCACACATCAAATCCTCAAATTTTCATCGCAATCGGATGAATGGTTTAGAAACGCTTAGCGGTTAAACATACAACCATGTATAAAGCCGTCCGCAGGACCTAGCAGCAAAAACCTGCTATACGTTAGTATATAAACACCATTGTAGAAATGCACACATCAAATCCCCAAAGTTTCATCACAATCGGATGAACGGTTGAGCAATGCGTAATTTCGTGTTGCCAGAGCTCACCCCCACTTCACTCCTAGGCTTCTCCGTATCGTAAACCCCCTCCCGAGTTCCCCTCCCCCCCTTCCTGTTTCCACCCCCCCACCTGCCGCATTATTAATACACTAATTCCCGGTACATTTATTTTTCAAACAGCTCGCGCGCCATCTATAATTTTTTTTTTACAAATTTCGTAATGCCAGAACTCACCAGTAATTTTATACAATCCTTGTACTAACAATAACCAACACAACAAAAAAAGAATTTTTCAATTTGTTGCAGTCCTTCGGAAGTTATGAGCGTACGTACATTTTCATACAAATTTTATAATGCCAGAACTCACCTGTAGTTTTACTGCTTAAAATAAAGCGCTATATGAATTTAATACTTTTAAAAAATATTCCGTTCAACTTCGAGTAATTTCATTGTAAAATTAGAAAACTAATACGTATGCAATATCGTCGGATGATATCGAGTGTTTATGTGCAGGTAGGAACCTACTTATATTCTGAGTATAGGTACTTGCATACATACGTAAAAAAGAACTCATATTTAGGCTGGGTTGTTTAACGAAATAATTTTTTTTTAATTTTTCAAGTCAATTTTAACGTTCTGTAAAAGTTCGGTTCGAATTCTATTCAAGTTCTGTAAATATTTCAGTTTTATGATGCAACTGGCATTTACTGATAAAAAAACACAACTAACACAGAACGTGAAAATGAACTTTAAAAAATTGTTAAATTATTCAGTACGTGGAAACAACATTACCTTAGTAAATTAAATTGCATCAAAAACCTAAATAATTGTCCAACTACCCATTCCGGCAGGTACCGGCGCATTTCCTTACAAAATTCCGGCAATGTTTTTGCTTTTCTCGTCATATTTGCAATACTACCGAGATAAGTAGGTACCTACCCTGAATTAATAACATTTCAATTTGGCCGGTAAATATCCACCCTACTGAAGTGAATCTATGGACACCAATTTTCTTGTTTTTTTTGGAAAATTTTATAGGTTTTTCGGCGACCCTGAAATTTTTTACATGGAACTAACACAAAATTTTGGTCTTAAAAGTTGCCTTATATTGCCGGGTACCGAATTTTTCAAAAACATCTAACCGGGGATCGTTTTTTCGGCTGCAATGCCGTTTCCCGAAAAACAACAACCCAAACCGCTGAGAGATCCGTTTTGTTTTGACATCTCGGATAACTGACCTGTCTCAACATTCTCTCTAGTATTTTCCATTGCATTGAAACTAAGGCCTAATTTGTGGTTTTTTTTTTAATGCGAACCTGTCGGCGGGAACTATAACTGAGCCGAATTGGTTGATTTAATGAGTAGTTCCAGTTTTCGCCGCAAATTTATATAATTTTCGCTCTTAAAATGTGTCAGTTCAATTTTATGTGAGTTTCCTGTCTAGTCTATTTTTTTGTGAAAATCGTGAAGCTAGCGTATTTATTTAAATTCAGACGAAGCTGCCATTTCGAACGGATGAAAATAGAACTACAACAGTATTCGATAGATATTTGATTTTTTCTAATGTGAATAATCCATACTTGTATTCCGCACCGCTAGAAGTCTCCCGTAAAGTTTTGGCAAACATATTGATAACGATGAAAAATGTTTCCCCTAACAAAAAAGAAACAAAAGCTAGTGGCTGGAAAATAATCGACTCTTCGAAGGATTGTGAACTTTGAAGCGTTCCAAAATAGCGAGCGCTAATGTCCATTCTCGCGTGTCAGCCGAAAGGACAATTCTAGACTTCAAGCCAAAGAGAACCTTGAGGTTGGTGAAACGCGAGGGGCGGTGAGGTCGATTTTCGCATCAAGGAAAAAGTGAGTTTTTTGAAAAACCAAACAATACTATATAATATACTAGCTTATGCCTGTTGCAAATGCAACTAACGGGTTAAAACTAACTTGACTTACTAACAGAAAAAAAAATATTTCATAGTAAGCGGGTAGGTACCTACGGTTAAACATACAAATATATATAAAGCCGCCCACAGGGCCTAGCAGCAAAAATCTGCCATACGTTAGTATATAGACACCATTGTAGGCATGCACACATCAAATCCCTAAAGTTTCATCGCAATCGCATGAACGGTTTAGCAATGCGTAATTTCATGATGCCAGAGCTCACTTTTGTATACAGAAACCGTCGTGGGCATGCACAAATCAAATCTACAAATTTTTATCGCAATCGGATGAATGGTTTAGCAACGCTTAGTGGTTAAACACACAACTATGTATAAAGCCGCCCGCAGGACCTAGCAGCAAAAACCTGCCATACGTTAGTATATAAACACCATTGTAGACATGCACACATCAAATCCCCAAAGTTTCATCGCAATCGGATGAATGGTTTAGCAATGCGTAATTTCATGATGCCAGAGCTCACTATTGTATACTGGAACCATAGCAGTCATGCGCACATCAAATTCCCAATGTTTCATCGCAATCGGATGAATGCTTTAGCAACGCATAGCGGACATACATACATGCAAACATTTTTTTGATTTTTATATATATAGAAGATAGCTGGTATCCGGCATGCGTTGCTATACCATTTAATAAAGAAAATGTTTCTACCTGCGTGTCCTTTCTCATTTGTTCCGATCCCCTTCCCCCCCCCCTTCCTCACCAGCGTCCTCTTCCCCTTTCCACTCCGCCTCCCTCACCTTCCCTCACCCCACTTCACTCCTAGGCGTCTCCGTATCGTAAACCCCCTCCCGAGTTCCCATCCCCCCTCCCAGGTCCCCCTCCCCACCTTCCTGTTTCCACCCCCCCCCCCCCACCTGCCGCATTACATACACTAATTCCCGGTGCATTTATTTTTCAAACAGCTCGCGCGCCACCTATAAATTTTTTTTTTACAAATTTCGTATTGCCAGAACTCACCAGTAATTTTATACAAACCTTGTACTAACAATAACGAACACAACAAAAAAAGAATTTTTCAATTTGTTGCAGTCCTTCGGAAGTTATGAGCGTACGTATATTTTCATACAAATTTTATAATGCCAGAACTCACCAGTAGTTTTACTGCTTAAAATAAAGCGCTATATGAATTTAATACTTTTAAAAAAATATTCCGTTCAACTTCGAGTAATTTCATTGTAAAATTAGAAAACTAATACGTATGCAATATCGTCGGATGATATCGAGTGTTTATGTGCAGGTAGGAACCTACTTATATTCTGAGTATAGGTACTTGCATACATACGTAAAAAAGAACTCATATTTAGGCTGGTTTGTTAACGAAATTAAAAAAAAAATAATTTTTCAAGTCAATTTTAACGTTCTGTAAAAGTTCGGTTCGAATTCTATTCAAGTTCTGTAATTATTTCAGTTTTATGATGCAACTGGCATTTACTGATAAAAAAACACAACTTACACAGAACGTGAAAATGTACTTTAAAAAATTGTTAAATTATTCAGTACGTGGAAACAACATTACCTTAGTAAATTAAATTGAATCAAAAACCTAAATAATTGTCCAACTACCCATTCCGGCAGGTACCGGCGCATTTCCTTACAAAATTCCGGCAATGTTTATGCTTTTCTCGTCATATTTGCAATTCTACCGAGATAAGTAGGTACCTACCCTGAATTAATAACATTTCAATTTGGCCGGTAAATATCCACCCTACTGAAGTGAATCTATGGACACCAATTTTCTTGTTTTTTTTATAAAATTTTATAGGTTTTTCGGCGACCCTGAAATTTTTTACATGGAACTAACACAAAATTTTGGTGTTTAAAGTTGCCTAATATTGCCGGGTACCGTATTTTTCAAAAACATCCAAGCTGGAATCGTTTTTCCGGCCGCAATGCCGTTTCCAGAAAAACAACAACCCAAACCGCTGAGAGATCCGTTTTGTTTTGACATCTCGGATAACTGATAACTGACCTGTATCAACATTCTCTCTAGTATTTTCCATTGCATTGAAACTAAGGCCTAATTTGTGGTTATTTTTATTAATGAGAACCTGTCGGCGGGAACTATAACTGAGCCGAATTGGTTGATTTAATGAGAAGTTACAGTTTTCGCCGTTAATTCGTATGAGAGAATAAATCGCTAGCGACGTTAATTTTGTCTACAAAAATACTCTATTTCCGCGATTTAATTTCACCTCCTCAGTAAACGGTCTCTCAGAAACAACTGCTAGTGCCAAACGAATTCAAAGGATTGTGAACTTTAAATTGTTCCGAAATACCGAGCGCCGAGGTCCATTCTGGCTTGAGAAGATCGACACATTTTTTGGCTGAATTTTTCATACAAATTTCCCATACATTTTACCGGACACGGGTATTTGAGGGAGAGTGAACCTTAGAGTGGGTGAAACTCAAACAGCCCGGAGGTCGTTTTGGCGTGCAAGGGCCGTCTTAAAGGTCTTCACCCGAAAGTGAACCTTGAAGTTGGTGAAACTTAAGGGGAGGTGCGGTCGATTTTCCCGTCAAGAAAAAAGTGAGTTTTTCAAAAAACCAGACAATACTATATAGTATATATATACTCTGTACCGTGTCATATATATATTAAAATTAGACTTTTTCTAAAAAATTTGAGTAGTAAAAAATATTATCATTATTAGACCCAGAAATGCCAAAAGCTTTAAGAAAAACTTTAGAATATCATATGAAGTTAATAAAAAAAAAATACTTCGGTTGTAAAATAACAAAAACAAGTTGTTATTATCTCATTTGTTAAGTAAGGCATAAAAAATGACACACATAAATTAGTTTACGCGTATCATAGTGGAAAAAATGTTATTTATAATAATTTTTATAGGCTATACACCCGAAAACCCTTCTCTTTCCAGGGCTAAACTTATAACCCTTGGATAACAATGAAATATATTGCTCCATAAAAAAAACTTAACGGCAGAGTGTAAAAACTTTACATTTAGCACACAGGGTGAAGTTTTCTTTACTCGGAACAAGCCTCTCCCTCCCTTAATGTCTGCTTGAACCGAGATATGATTTTATGTCAGTAATAGAAATAATGCGGCACTTATAATTTTACTTTCTACACTGAAAAAACCTTTGCTTTTGTAATACCATGATAACAGAACATATCTAAACGTTTACAGCTAAATAAAAAAACATTTATCAGTGTATTTAATCACGAGTACTGATGTAAAAATTGCTTCAAAATTAACGGTTACCAAATGGCAAACAATTCTATTTTACTGTTTCACATTCCTACCAATGCTTAGAGAAACATTAAAACGTTTTTTTTTGTATTTATCTTAAAAATGGTACCTGTTACAATTTACAATTTTGTGACTTGTAATTTATACTGATCTCCCATTAAAAGCATTTACTTGTGGATGGAAGAAGAGTTTCCATTTCAAGTATGTACCGTTAATACAGTCACGTGTTTCACATGCATGTACAGTTAATACAGTCACATCTTAATCTTGATCCTTTGACGAAAAGATATAAACATCTATGTATTTATTAAGAATAAAAACAAGTATAATTATTAGTGTATATATAAGGGAACCTATATTATAAACTAAACTAAACTATATTATACGTGATTTAGCTATCCAGAGTAAGACTAAAAGGGATAATTTTAAATGCAAATCTGGACTCCTTTGTAACAGAGCTATAAATTGTATAATAAAATGTCTGAAGACCTAAGAAAACAAACAAAACGGTGAAAAATATGAAAAAATATATTGTATTGCTTTAGTTGACTCGGAAATAAAATTTTATTCATCATAATATCGTCATGTGAGAGGCCTATTCTTCAAATCGCTCGATTGCTTGACAAGGATTTGACAGGTTCTGGTGAAACTTCTTCCTTTTTCAATTTTCTTCTCCCGATAATTCATTTCACCTCAGAACTTAACCTTATTGGGGTACCTCACTGACTCTAGTCAGTGAAACTAACAAAAAATCATCGTAGAAGTATATATTATTAGATATCTACGTGTAACCTAATCCCATTCCGGTTGGTCTACCGCTCAGAAATCTTAATAACTTGTTTAAAACTAATGAAGCATTATGAAAGTAAAACGATTTTTTTTATTAAGACAAAACACTATTTCGTGAAAAATTATATATTAAATGCATCAATTTTCAACGAACTTAATATAGTTTAATTGCCAAGGCTACATACAGCCTTTTGCAGAAACCAAAATGTAGATTGAGGATTGTATAAACTACATCATTGCCTTCGTGGTCTTGGCCTAAGGAGTAAGGGACGCGGATTCAAATCTCGGCGTGCACAAACAAATTTTATTTTATTAATTCGTGTTAAAACAAATATATATTGATTAAAAATATGTGTAGCATATATAATTTGTATTTAATAATATTGAGGCACGAACCAGAGACGAAGATACTCTCAGTATCGCCGCGTTGCTTGGAATGGCTTTAGGCGTGTTTGAGGACCGGATTTGAATCGCCAGGGACTTCCCCATCTTCCTCTCCCCCATCTCTTTCCCCTTACCCCAGCCTCGCAATATACCCCCATTGGGGATGCAGTAGTCTCACGGATGATAGCAATTGCGACTCTTGTGAAGCATTCACAAAGAAAATAAATTATTTTAAAAATAGGTATTTTTAAGTGCTAATAAAATAAGATTTTTCAAATTGTGGCGCACAATAATTATTTTGAACAATTAGAACAAATTTGATCATAAGGATCAAATTATATGGAATAATCGGGGTAAATATATTAATGACATTTTCTTCGATTCACTGCCCAAATTTAAAAAGAGCATCATGTCTATAATATAAATTGTTCAATGCGCACACATACACACACCCTCTCTCTCTCTCTCTCTCTCTCTCTCTCTCTCTCTCACACACACACACACAACCTTCCCACAACATACATCACCCGGTAATTACTTAATATACCTACATACCATAAATAAGACACTACAATTAAACACATAATAGGTACCCATAATATACTTATTAATTGTAATTTTTTTCTTCATTAATGTATCTAATGTACCTACTGTTTGTTTCTGTTTATAAATAAAATAAAATAAAATACATAATTATTTTGCAATTACCAATATAAGTATCTATAATTTGAATCATTGGAATAGCGACCAATCATCGAAGATGTTTTCCCGAAAATTAAATAATTATCAAACACGCTTGTACAGGTTTAAATAGAATATTCTCGATAATCTTCAACGCAGAAATAGTTTTTAACTAGTTCAAAGAAAAATGACAAAATACGTATTTTATCGGAAAATTTTGAATATTGTTTTGTTGAACCGCGCTAGAAAGATTTGACGCCATAAAATATTGGAATATCAAGAAAAAATAATGATCTTTAGTTTGAAGTTAGATGAGAGCTGTTAATGAGAAGGAAAATATGAGCGCTTTTAAATAATAAAAACACCAAACAATGAAATCATTATTCTCAACGATCTCAGACATCATTATAATAAACCTTCACAGAACCTTCCATCCAGAAATACTTAAATGATACTCTTGGGTGAAAATGAATTGTTTTTGAAAAATTTCCATTTCCATTCAAATTACAATCGGTTTCATTATTTATCAGTAAAAAATAATATCAAATATCAAAACGTGGGTGAATATTTCCAATGAAGTTTTTTTTTTCAATTAAGTATACTGGAAACAAAAATGGTATACATTAATGAACTCGTTCGCTCTCTTTTAATGATGTTGAAATGGCTATAAAAAGGAGTGTACATTGTACATTGACCACGAAGCTTGTCTTGTGACGCCTGAATATTTTTCGATAAGGTTATATTTTTTGTCAAATAATAAGGACCTCCACTGAAAAATTTTAAGGCTTAAAGAATATATATACATGTGAACATTCACAGCGTTTTAATTTCTATACCTACCGATCAACAAACGCTGATTCTGAGTATAAGAGTTTTATTACATAATTTAAAAATCGTATTTTAAAAGTGAATTTAAAAAAACACATGGTTCTGAAGTTTGCAGTGCTGACGGCACAAGTCACCGATGTTAATATTTTATTTTGGTTTTATATGGGTAGAGATTGAGACGATCAAGCTCGGATTTTGTTTATATAAAGATTTCATTGCTGCTGTATTGACCGAATTGAAACAAATTTTAGGCCCTTAACAATTTAATTCCGTACGGAAAACGACTATGATCGGTACATTCGAGGGCAATCAGATAACCTGTCAATAGTTGATACCAAAATGATGATTTTGTTCTTTAAGTATAATACGGACTACGTAAGTGCAAAATTTCGTGGAATAAAAGCTTGTTAGTAAGAATACCTTATTATGACTTGTGTAAAGTCAAAGTTTGCTGTAAAAAATGTATTTTTAATTATTTTTGGTAAGTTTCAGGCTATTTGAGGTTAGGATCATGTCATATTAGACATTTTTTTTACAATAATATCTAATATCGATCGTATTTTCGAATTAGTTTCAGCACCAAGGAATTTTAATATACATATTATTACGGTTGTCACGATCAGTGTATTATAAATGCTGGTACTTTGTTTAGACGTAATACGATGATTTTTTTTGTAGTAGCACAGGTATGAGAAAACTGTAAACTGTTTATCGGATTCGTACAGAGATATATTTTGGCACTTTGGTAGAATAAAATAAGCTGTTATTGAAATCTACCAAAGTTAAAAACCGATAACATGTCATCATTTTACCTAGGAAGGGTTGTTTCGGAGAATTTGAACAATTCATCAAATTTCAAAGTTTTCAAGTTCTGTTATTCTATCAGTGTGAGCCTGTTGCTTCACAAAACTGAAATAATAACAGAACTTTTACAGAACTTGAAAATTAACTTCTAAATTTAATGAGTTATTCATTTCTCCGGAACAACCCGTCCCTAGTGTTCTTGCTTGTTAACTAATTGTTGTTGTCAGTGGAAAGCTTAGCACGCTACAAAAGCGTGTATAATAAAAAAATATCTTTGTAATATTGTTGATTATTTTTTTATGTGATTACCGCACAAAAGTCCTAACTTCTTGCTCCCAACCGTCTGTAGCTTAGAGACTATGTCATCCTAAATTGGTGTATGTTGTCCGGCTGAAGATAGTGGGGAGGGGAAAAAGATAGGGTAGGAGGAGGGTGAGGATGTACCTGGCTTTTCAGATCTGATCACAAAACACAGTTATTTCAAGCAACTTTTCTTTTCTGAATGGTGGTCACCAGGGCGATACTGAGAACCGTAATAATTTCTAGTTCATTTATTTCTTATTGTGATTTGTTAATCTATCCTATATATTTTTAGATTTAGGTGTAATTTAGATTAAGACATGGTTTAATTTTTTCAAATCAATCCCTGTCGGGTGAGTGTGTTAAGAATTCAAACAATGCTGTAACTAGAGACATCTATGTTCCACTATCGTATTTAATTGGTTTTAATTACATTTTAGAATTTTAATGTTCGACCCTGCCGTTAGAGGTTATCTCTCTACTTACCGATTTAGTTATTGTTTATTAACCTAGGGTAATATCCGTTTTTATTATTTGGATATAAAAAGTGTGTCTACATTAACAACACTCTGTCTCTTATTAATATTGTCCTTGTAAAAGGTTATCTTTAGAAGCAAAACGTGGGGGTCGGGCTGTACTTAAATATTTATAAAGGTGTTGATTCAAATACAAGTTGTAGCTAAAAAAGTTATTGTAAATAAACGACTCAGCCATTTAAAAGTGTTTGGAATATAAAAAGGTCCATCATAAATACCCGATTAGGAAATAAATATGAATATAATAATATATCTAATTTAATGATTTTGTATTAAATTATTGTTCTTTATTTCCAGTTCTCTCGGCACAGAGGTCCAGAGGCAAGGAGGGTGGGGATGCACCCCCTGGCGAGGGCAAGACCTCAGGTCCCTTGGACAACTCCCTGGGCGGGGAGGGGTCACGGGGTCCGGGGGCGGGGGCCGTTCCGGCAGGGGGCTCCAGGGCGGGTCCCTACTTCGACCTCAACGCCTCCAAGAACGTCACCGCCCTGCTAGGAAAAACGGCCTATCTTAACTGCCGGATCAAGAACCTAGGCAATAAAACGGTAAGAATTTTATCTTCAAATGTATCAAACGGAGCGTATCTGGAGCATGGTGGAACGACTCCTGATCCCCCGACAGAGGATTCTCTGATAATTATTGATTCCCTAATAGTTGATCCTCCGTAGAATTGATTCCCCAGGCAGTTGTTGATGACAAACATCAACAAACAGAGGGTTCAAATGTCCCGGGGATCAACTGTTCGGGAAATAAGTCTCCGGAGTATCAACTGTCGAAGGATCAAATATCAAGCTTCATGGAATCCTGGAGCATATAATATTATGACCCTCCATCGATAGAAGAAAAAAACTGCTCGGGAAGTCATTAACATCAAGTTAATGTGTTGCTGTAGTGTCACGTATGAAATGAATTGTTTCCACGAGTAAATAATATCTTTAATTAAATAAAGAGAATATTAGCGAAACTCAATCAAAATCTGGAGACAGAAAAATTTAAAAAAAAATATTGGTTCCACTGGGACTCAAACCCAGGTATCAGCTAATAATATGTGCGTTAAGAAAATGAAGATAATGTTGGTAGTTCTTAGTTGAAGTATGTATGATACAGTTAAAAGTGCAAAGCTAATATTGTCTTCATTAAATTAAATATTATAATTTGAGATTTTACTCATAAAAAATAAAAATAAATAATATCTCTATAAGATCAGAAAATATCCGAAAGCCTGGTGGAACTGTTTATTATTATTTAGAATATTTATTGCTACAAAAATCAGCTAAAAACGGCACGCCAGATTTATTTCTACCTACCAATAACGATAAATTTCAGTGATAGTTTTGTTACAAACCCATTACACACTCATTACTCAATACATACCCGTATGCTGCAAAAATGTGGGTAAAATGTAATATAAAATAGGTAGGGATGAATACACTATAGAAACAACAAATTACACGTGTAACACCTACAGTACAAGTATAAAGTAAGAACTTTCGTAATATATCTATTTACACACGTTTTTCGTTGTTCAAATTTAAAAAAAAAGGTATTATTTACGGTAAAAAGAACTCAGTCGCTTTTCAAGTAGCTTTGTACTTGTAGACATCGATTTGAACAGCTTTTTACAAAAAAGCTCAGATTTAATTTAATAATGAAATTCAACATGTTTTCTACACTATCGAATATCTACTTATATTAAACGTTAGAGTGCGAAGCTTGAATTACCTCTCTTTTGAAACATTATTGACATTTAACAGACAATATTTTTTATCAGTTTTCATCGTCGAAAGTCCTAATGAGCGTTTTTAAATTTATTGATAAGATATTAAAGATTGAGAATGTACCTAAAAAGTGTAAGAATATAATAATGATGATTACAAAAATGATTACAACAATACAATAATTACAACAATAATGATGATTACAAATATTACAAGTAAGTCTAAAGTCATGGTGTTTGAAAGAAAGATTACGAAAACAGTATGCAATATAGTTATGAATGATGAATGCTTGGAATAAGTGAATGAGTTTGTGTATCTAGGTAGTATGTTTACGAGAGATGGGAAGGCTGATAGAGATATTGAAAGACGGGTGAATGCCGGTAACTCCATTCTTGGAGGACTGAATGTCTAATAAAAAACTGTCAAAAGAAGCGAAGTTAACAGTCCACAATGAAGTCCTGGTACCTACCCTGATGTATGGCAGTGCGGCATGGAACTGGCAGAGGAAGGTTGAAATGAGATCACTGAGGCGTATGTGTGGTAAAACCATGTATGATCGTGTGAGAAATGTGGATATCCGCAAAGAATGTAAGGTTAATTTAAGCATAATGAGTAAGATTAAGAAAGGGACCCTCAGATGGTTTGGGAATGTAGAACGAATGAACGAATAAAGTAGTGTAAGAAGAATATACAACGCAAATGTGAATGGTAGAAGAAGTCGGGGACGCCCGAGGAAGACATGGCACGATCAAGTGAATCAGATTATTGAGTCGGGCCATGTCAAAAGTCAGAATAATAGAAGAGAATGTATGAGAAGATATATGAATGTGAGTGAGGCAAAGAGTGTGTGCCAAGACCGAGTTGTTTAGCGGTCCGTCCTCTCTGCCTACCCCTGCGGAGAAACAGCGTAATGGTTAGTTAGTTAGTTAGTTACAAATGTTAGGTTTTCATAGCATTAAATCTGAATGAAATTATTATCAATGTCACTGAACAAATGAATTAGATTCACCTGAATAAATTAAATTTAATACAAAATGATAAGGAGATCTCAGAATTGGATTGGAGAATAATAACCCTTTCGATCTTCATATTTCATATTATTTGAGTAAAATACTACATTGTTAATTAAGAACACCCACAAGATTTCTCTTCAGATATCAAACATTGTTATTCGGTGGTAAGATTCTAACTCGCTTCGCTGATTAAACGGGTTCAATGATTTATTTTATGACAGTGTTGAGGATAGTTGTAACTGTCAGAAGCGCTCGGTTATCTCCGGGGTAGTCTGGTGGCAGGAAACGCGATGACGAATGGGATTCTGCTCTGTCTCATTCGATAACCTCACTGTTTTAATAGAATTAACAAAATATTACGTCATATCTCGTGATAAGGAACACATAATTTCCTAAGGCAGTTTATATTGCGAGAATAAGCTGAACTTTGCGATTTGACATCATTGTGCTTAATAAAGTGTTTTTAGCACAGAATAAAGAATAACATAAGAAACGCCATTATGATGTGTTTCGTGATCCAAAAATCTAACCATTTTTGCTTAAATTTCAAATGCAGTTCTGGGTACGACTATCATTATGAAATTCTAATGGGATGGCGATATTCAATGTCAGGCAAGTGTAAAAGATAAAGAGTGCGTCCTAATTGGGCTTGATCTTAGAGGTACTATACAGTGGCGATATTGGCTTCCATTCATTTCTGTACAGAAGGCATTCCGGGCCGATGCTCAACATCGTGGATGGTGGAGATAAACAGTGGTGGGTTTTGTTCGCAGTGACGGATTGCTGCTCGATACCATGCGGGCAGAGGCTTGATAATGAAGTTGCTTGTTGCTAGAGTCCTTCTATAACTAGCTGAAGGCTGAAGTCCCCGGCGTTGTCCTGGCTTTACGCAGAGTTTAGAAATCAAATGTAAACAGTGACACTCCTTTTGTTTTTAAGACCGATAAAACTTAACATTTATATCAAAATCAAATCCATGCCGCCCGCCCAGTGTCCACCATCCGCCCGATGTAGACACTCGTCTGAATATAAATATTTTGCATAGTATTTATTGTAAGAAGTCGAGCACAACCGAGGAATATATGACTTAAATCATACTAAAGGTCCCCATAAGGACGTTTCAAGTATGCAAAAAACCACTCCCAAAAATATTATTATTCATTACCTCAAAAAACACATAGAGGCCAACACCTCACACAATCATAAAACCAGAGCCAAGCAAACAGACATAGGAACTAAATATACCCAAGTGTTATTTCATCTTTGGATAAATAAGCTTTGAATTTTTAGCAGTTAAGTTACATAACAAACTCCCACACAATATCAAACAAATTAAAACAAAAGAAATAACTATATTATGGACATCAAATCTTTGTTTAGGGAACTATCAGAAAAAGAACTTACTAGCATATTAAAACCATTGTCATAGTAGTTTCTGAAAAACCTGACCCAAACCAAGAAGTTTTACCATAGAAGTCGCTGAAACTTATCCAATTCATCGTTCCCCTTAGCACAGGATCTTATAGTGAGGACAACTACGAATAAAATATACATCCATTTTATATTTATAATTAACACGTATTTTATAAATGTAAAAATTAAAATATAGTTACTAAATAAAAAAATAAAAAATACAGAATAATTTAACAGTATATATGAGACTATAATGTATACAACGTGTTGGTTAGTTTGATAATTAGTATTCTATTTAAAGCGAAAAAATATTTTTCATCCCCCTGGTAAAATACCACAATAATTGAGGCCGAAAATGGGATAACAATGACCCAGTTTGAAAATCCAGATTTTGCAAAATCCAGATTTTGCAAACTTTCTATTCTTCCAATCAATCCAGATTTTGCAAACTTTCTATTCTTTTTGCTTCTATCACATACTATTATTAAAAATTGGGGCTGATAACTATTGAGACTCTTGTGTGCTTTATATATTTTGCTTTATATAAAGTTATTATTTTAACACGTCACATTGTAAAACAGGGAAAACATTGTAAAATTTCTTTTGCTACAAAAATATGTTTTGAACAGAGTGTAAAATCCTCATCGAATTTTTCGAATGCCCAATGTTTTTCAGAAACTTGAAAGGGTAACAATGTATGCAACATTTTGTATTTGAGAGATGATGTCCGGAGGGATGGGGTGACAGTGCTCTATTTAGGGTTCCAGAGTGCAACGAAGCAAATTTCAGAATGGAGAGCTTGCAATATAATAAATATGTCTACTGGTCTGTGGGAGTAAAATAGGGTACCTCTGGGGTGATTCTGTTTAGCGCAGGGTCTTTATAAGTCACTTTGATCTATTCGATTTGATGGTTTAAATCCCGCCGTGCGCAAGTAAATTTTATGTGATTATTTTGTGTAATTCGTGTTACTGTTAAAATGTGAATATTTGGGGCAAGCTCCAGTGTGGAATATGATCTCAGCATCATTTTGGTTTAAGATCACCATTCGGAATTGAAGCGTTGCTTAAAATGATTTTTGCGTGTTTGGTGATCATATCTGAACAGCCAGACACTTTCCCACGTTCTTCTTCTCGATCTGTTTACCCTACAACTGCCTGCAGCCTCCAGAAAGTTGGGATTCTTGTGCAGTATTCACAAAAATAATAAATTTAAAAAATTTGATTGCGAAAAGATTGGCAGACTGACGTACAATGTGTGTAATTAATTCTTTTGCTATTATCGAAACTTTTAAAAGCTGTGATAAGTAGATTGAAATATACTAGTTTCATTAAATTTGAAATTGCTGTACTACAAGTATAATATAAATCTAAGAACCTCGTACTTAGTGGTACCCACGTTTAACTTTGAGAAGATAATTTATGGTCTGGGTTCCCGCATAGTATCCAACTATGTATTAATCATTACATGTTTGTTACAAGGATTTTTGTGTACATTTCCGTGTTTAATAAGCCTTAAAGAAATGGCTTTAAGATAAAATAAGGACCCTTGATGAACAAAAAATGTCGTAAATCTTCACCTCTGAACTTTTTATATGTAAGGGTGTTGAGACAACAAAGGAGTAATAAGCCGTGAATTTCCACTAGAACAATGCTTTACAATAATATAAATTCATGTTACAGTTCTAGTGGTTCAGTGGTGTGGGCCGCAACTCTTCAGCACCGCTCAGATTTATTATAATTTACTTCGCTTCTCGAACCCTCATAAATCTCAAAGGACGTCCTTTAGTACAACTCTTATGTTTTATGATTCAAGGGTCTTATATTTCTTCAGCACAACTACTACTACCCTTTAAACCCACCCTTACACTTGCCATGCTCTTTCTTCTTCCTGAGATTATCCATTCAAACGTACATTGATCCATTGATCCTACTAACTGGAAGGGACGTATTCATTCGTATAATCTTCAGAGCAACACAATTGCTTTTTCCATCTCTGTATTCCAACTGAAAGTGTTTCAAAATAAAGCTTTGGTAAGCATAAAGAATGGATAATGTGACAGCCTTTGAAAGTGGCAAATTTTTGGACAAGGAATACATGAAATTCATATTTTTCTGAATCATTGTGCTACTTTTTTCCCAGACGCTGTTATTTGAATGAAATTTTGCATAAAACAACAACGGCCACATAAATGGTATTTTTTTAAGGCTTCTTTAGTAAAATAAACCATCTGAAATCTAAGCACTTTTACAGATCACCAATGGCAAACATTTTTTTTTTGTTTTTATTTCTTGCTATAGCAATCCCGTTGAGTGCCAGAACTCATTTTAGGACAGGAGGAACATACAATTCATGGGTGGAGGGAAATAGTTACAGTTTTACATGGGAATTCAGATATTAAAAATATAAGTTTCACATACAATATAGACGTAAAATAAAAGACAGGTTGAGTAGAACTTACAACAATAGAAAACAATTATTATAAGCAATAATTATTAGCCTGAAACACTCATCAACATTGAAAAAATCTCCCGAGAAAAGATAAATGCCGCCGACGGGACTTGAACCCGCGTCTTTCTAATATACGGTCAACTGCTCTACCAATTTTTTAAAGATTTTTTTCAATGTTGATGAGTATTTCAGGCTAATAATTATTGCTTATAATAATTGCTACCTTTATGCTGTGCATAAAAATCTTGTCTTTTACATTAGTTTACCAATTAAAAATAATAAGAAAACAATTAAAGAAAAAAGGAACAAGGTTATACAAATATGGATGATTACAACTAAATGGAAAAGAAAAGAAGAGAAAAGGAAACTTGGACTCCTTATTCAAGTAATGGTATTAATGCAGAAACGTATTGACATTCTAGTTGTTTTATACCTACTAACGAATTATCTAAAGTAATTCTTTTGTTTCAGTTTTCCTAGCTAAACGTTGATGGTCTGCGTGGTCTAGGGGTAAGGCTCTTGACTCCCAGTCCGAAGATCGCGGGTTCGAATCCCAGCATGGGCAAATAAATTTTGTTTGAATAATTTGTGTTATTTCACTCTTAATTAATTTTAAATAATGTATAGTATATTTGCGGCACGTTCCAGAGTGGAATATACTCTCAGTATCGCCCTGGCGTAAGACCACCATTCAGAATTGAAACGGTGCTTGAAATGGCGTTAGCCGTGTTTGGTGACCGGATCTGAATAGCCAGATACTTCCCCACCTTTCTCTCCCCCATCTCTTTCCCCTCCCCACTACCTTCAGTCTCACAAAGTACCCAAATTGGGGATGACGTGGTCTCACTGGCTCCAAACGGGAGCAGCTGTGACTCTTGTGAGGTATTCATATAAAAAATAATAAAAAAACGACAAACTCTCCCGTATATAGTGCTAAACTTACACATGGTTTATATTTTTCAAACCTCTCACGAATCGTGTTTTTATATCATTTCCAATAAGATAAAGGTAAGTGAAACGATTAACAAAATACATTGTTTTGAAAATATTTAACAAGAAGTACGTAACGTCAGAAAGAAGTGACGTGACAACCGTTAAATTCCGTGAAATTAATCAAACATTGTAAATAATAATGCGATCTCTTGTTTGATAAATCAAATGCTGATAGAAAACAAAACCAATTCGATAGGGAAATTCGTCAGTTGATTTCAATGAAATTATTTGGAGCATTGTTCATTTCAATTTCAATGAAAACCGCGTTATATTAAATGTGATATCGATGATTAAAATTATTCCATCAATAAAGTAAAGCTCGTCGGCTATCTGTTCACGCGGATCACTGGCATTTACAGTGAGAAGTTTCTACTACTAATATTTGAACAACTCAGATGAATTATTTTATTTCAAGGTTCAAGGTTATCTTTTGCTCACATAGCCGTTGAATTTAATGTAAGGAAAATGAATAGACATTACAATATTATGGATGGTCTCGTTTGTTTTGTGAACATCGCACAAAAATTAAAACTGTCAGTAGGCATCCCCATCATGAGGTAATTTATGAGAAAAGAGATGGCGTATAGGTGGGTTGTGAAGAACTTGAGCCGAAAGTACCAAATTCAAAAGAGTTTCATTTTTGTTTAACACAACTTCTCACGTACCTATTTTTACCGGGTGAGACAAAGTTGGGAAACGGGTTAAGGATGTGACAGTAGGGAAGGAAAGGCCTAATATAGGTAAGAATATCAACATCGACCGTTTTACGGATTAAATTATGCATTTATTAATGTCATAGTAATTTGCATTTCCTTTCTGTATTTCTTTGATTCATGTGAGAGTGACAATTATTTTACCAATTGAAGGTCGTAGGTACTTTAAAAAAGAGAAACTAATTAAGATTTGCAATTTTAGCATTTTAAACTTAGTTAAAATACATTGTTGCGAAACGAAATTAATGTATCACATTTTTGAAGTGAAATTTTTTTATCCCCGTTAGTGATTTGAAATACGAATGAAACGGAAATGTGTCACTAAAATTTATTGTTTGGCGGGTCCTCAGTTCTAATATAATGCGGTATATTTGCGCGTCGGCTCGGGCCTTCGGCAGCGCAGCAGGTAAAGCGTTTGGTGACCGTTTGAAGTCTCAGCGCCCAGAGTAACAGACATCAAGCGAACGGAGGTTCGAATTCTACGAATCCAAAAAAAAAACGTTTTTATTTTTGTAAAATCAATATCCAATCTTCAAACCACTTTAAAATAAACAGACGAAAAGAAAGCGACTTTCTAGTTTCACTTCTTTAATTACACACTCTAATTTTTTTATTTGCGTGCGAGCAAGTACGCGCGATTTCTCTACTTCGCAACTACGTAAGCCAAGCGGCCGGCGTGAACCCCCGTAACTTTAGGCTACACCAGGGGTTCCCAAACTTTTCCAAGTCGCGGCACCCTTAGAAAATTTGAATTTTCTCATGGCACCCCTGTCATATAATGTCTATCTGTGGTAGCCTCGGGACCGAGTGTCACCCCCAAGAACACAATTCTCTAGGCACCTCGCGGCACCCCTGACCTCTGTCCGCGGCACCCCAGGGTGCCGCGGCACCCACTTTGGGAACCTCTGGGCTACACCGTTGTTGTCAGAGACGCGCTCCTTCACCCTACCGCTAAAGCACCTCGAGGGCTTTTGAGGCGGTTACTATACCCAAACTCAGTGAAACGTGTTCAACTTAAGTTCAAAATCATCATGTAATCGCGTGGGAATTACTCTACCGGCATCAACATATGCCGACATGTGAGTCTCCGCTGACAAATCTATTCCTTTTCTGAGCAAATTTCAGTTAATTAACTGGTATCACTCCTTGAGAGAGCGAACCTTTTCTATTCTTAGTTAGGATATCATAATTACAAACAAATAAATCCATGTTATAAATAACCTAACTAACTGATTTTTCTTGGAGAGTAAGTACCTTGAAACACGTTTCTAATGACGCGCGACGGTTGAGCAGAGGGCCACTACCTGTCAGAGCGGAGTACCTCATTGCCTACCGCTTTTTCTACAGTTTTAGCCGGTTCCCTATGATTGATGAGATGGCGCGGTAACCCTTAGCACTGCCCTCTGTGGTGCCTCCACCTGAGGCCTCCACATTACACTGGTACTCATCGTGAGGGCATATGCCTCCCAATTTACATCATACTGGTGCCCGCCAACGTGGTACACTGGCGTCCAACGTGTTCTATCACACAAGGAGTACGACATGGGCCCCAATTTACATTACAACATTTTAAAAATGCTTTTGATTTTCCCAATATGTTGAAATACATTTTACAAGCCATTATGCTTGACCCACTACTGAACAAAATCCGATTTTTAGTAAGTGCTTCGGTCAAAAGAGTTTCACATTTTCAAAACATCGAAATTATACTGAAATAACATTATATTCATGAACCACGCATGCGTCCATTGTAAATATCATAACACGCATATTGAATTAAAATCCGATTAGTTCTTAAAAACTATTAAAAATTGAATTAAGTTCGATCATTAATTTGGGCAGTAGATTACTTGGTCATGGAAAAACTAGCCAGTTTTATAAACAAACGGCGTTTTTCGTTTTTAAACGAGTTAATGATGAAATTTCATGTGCAACAGCTGGAGGAAAAGCCCCGCTGGTCCTGATTTATGAATATTCATTACAGGAGCGAACTGGCGCTAATGTTTACCCAACTTCAAGAAAGGTTCTTGTATAATTGAGGACCTCACTGAAGTAAAGGCATAAAGCCAAAAAAATCCAAATGAGGAATTTGGCTAAGAAATGTTTGTTGACACTTTTGTAGTATAACGTAGCAATATAACGCTTTCGTGAACTGGGAATGTATATAACGCAGGAAACTATTTTCGTATGAAACTATTTTTTTACATTAACCCACACAGGGGGCCCCGAGATAAATAATTACTCTGGACCTTTGTCATCTTTGGGGTTGCTGTATGGAGAGTGTGAATCCATCTCTCCCGTCGTGGTGCAAGGTGCCGGATCGAGAGACCGGCTTGAGAGGTCAAAGGGTCCTCCTAAACTGGCCTCTCCCGATCCGACCTGTAACGCAGCTGGTGGGCAGGCGCATCCGCCGCCAAGATCTGGTTTGACCTACGGCAGAGGTGTTGGTATTTCGAAAAATAGTTTGCGTAGAAAATAAACTCTCGACACCTCGAGGCAGCATAATTTCTAAGTGCAAACTTTATTATTACAATGGGATCTACGGGTGACCGAATAACACAGAACATGATAAACTAATCGGTTAAGTTGGGTTTAAGTTTGTCAGCAGGCCAAATTAACAACACTAATTATAACACGAAAACAGATGTAGAAGAATACCACTTTTAGCTAACTACAATACATAGGCATAAAATATATAGACAGATAAATATAACCCAAACAACATACTCATAGGCCTACACACTCAAAGTTTTTAAGTATATTAATATTCAAAAATAGTCATTGGCATATTTATACATAAGATTACAATTTTTTTTTTTTTTTAATTTTTAAAAAAGAAAGACAAACATTCCCGGGTTACGAATAACCCAACAATGTTTGAAAATCTCCTACTACCACCACATAAAGCCGAAAATGTTGCTTGTGTTGTGATGGAGGACTTAGCCAGCTGAGGAATCGAACAAGCGACGCCCGGGTGGAACCCAAGCGCTGTGCCCACTCAACCACTGCCCGGTCGACAATGTAATTATACATAAGATTACAATGTATTTATACAAAATATTACAGTGTGTGCAATTAAATGATACTTGTATAGGTGCTTAGAAACAATATAAATATAAAAACTCTGAATCTATTAACCATTTTTTAGTTTTTTTTTAGTTTGGTGGTGCAATTTAATTTGCTTTTTATTTTCATTGGCATCTTATTAAACATAGTGGGTACAAATAAGAGAATCACCGTTGCCGGTATTTATTTGTGTTTTTTGGAATGGACATACCTTTTGACTAAATATAAGTGTGCATGATCTACTTTTCCTTTGTATATAGAATTCAACAAAAAGTTTTGGCACACAATTTTAAACCATAATATCCCTCGACCAGGTAATATAATATTAACTTTTTATTTCAATTTATACATTTTTAAACAATGTTTACAATAAACCCATACGCCCCTCTTTCCGCATAGTTTTAAGCTCTGAAGCGTTTGGAAAACAAGCTTTCAGGCCAAGAAGTGACTTTTCTCCCGCGATGTTCAGAAGAACACGCGACATTTCGAAAAGCCCAGCACTTGGATGAGTGTTTATAATTACGGTTTCCTGAAACGCGCTCGAATCCCGTAATGGATGTTTTATATTTATTCTAAAAGGTTCGGTCTTCCATTCAAATGCAAACGACTACAGATAAATTCATTTTGCGATTTTTTTTATGGGACTCGTAATATTTTTATTCAACGCCAAGCTAAAAGGAAACCTAATTTATTGCCTACTTGGGTGGGTACTTTAGTATTTATTTTGTAAATGAAAAGGTTTTATTTTACTACTTAAGCCATTTTTTTAGGAAATACAAGCTTGATCTTTATGTTATACCCTTTTCTCACCCTTCATGTTAAGCTCAGATTCAAATAATTAAATTTAAAAAAAATATTATTTTATGAGTATTTTTATAACGTAGAATTTTAAACACCTTTTATACTTATACGATCATTGGTTAAAAACCAGGTAGGCGACTATAAAATGCACATTTTTTTAATTATTATTTATGTTCAATAAAAAACTTCTTGGTGTTACATCATATGTAAAAAAAACAGTAATATGATTTATTTTTTTCTATATTCTAAACGCCAACAGTTTGTAATATTATCTAATTACCTAATGGTTTTATCAGGAACAAGATAATACGAGTATAGGAAATTTCGCCATTCTCATGATAGATTATCCATAGGATATATTTTCGATTCTCAACCCAGTGCAGAAACGGGCGGTCCATTTGATAGATTTTCGGCTGGCTAAGTCCTCCATCACGGCTCAAAATTTTCGTTTTACTGTTGTGGTAGCAGGAAATTTTCAAATATTGTCGGGGTATTCGTAACCCGGGAATGTTTGTCTTTCTTTTACAAAAAAAAAGAACTAGCGTTGCAGAACTCGTTAACTTCATATACAGTTGACATTTGTCATAGTCTTATTACGTATTGGTTTTAAAATTAAATAAATTTTATGTTTTTTTAACTAAATTAGCTCCTATGATTTAGAAAGCATGTTGCCAGCTTCAGTCAGTCTATTCATACATTTATAATATTATTCACCAATTCAAATGGTAACCAAAACAGCATAAATGAACGAGATCGAATCGAGAAAATTTTATTGTCAGTTATTATTTTTATTACAGAGAATAAGTTATTTTTCATTAAACTTGCTAAGTTTATAATGTTTTTGAAAAATACTTGTTTAAGGTGACCTACTAAAATGTGTCTTTTGCGTTGCTCAATTTTCTCGTTCATCTAAAAGTTTAGAAGAAGTTTCTGAGAGCTGTCAGAGCTATTAATAAAATTTCAAGTCTAAATAATAGTGTTTCTTGACGACTTTTGTAGTAGTTTCAAAGAATATTTTAAATAATAATCGTCTGTTACTCAGACATTTTTGTTTTACTCAGACATTTTTAAAAATGAAAATTTATTTAAAATTACGCAACTAACCGACCATTCCGCCGTCTTCTGAAGGGGAAGCAGAGGGATTTGTCTTCACGCCAATGTTAATTGCTTCATCCACATTCACGTCTAACGTGACTATACGTCCTGTTTTGAACGGGAAGGTTTGATTTTTAGTGACCCTGTCCCGATGGACACGGAATTGTTCCGTTTAGAGATAGCAAGCCCTCTCATGACATCAAATTGGGAGCAAAAGATAATCTCAAATATTATCAGATCTCGTCGTAGAAAAACGTTAGAAGCGTGATCTATATTAATTTGAAAGAGAACCGGTTTCATCAATTAGATGAGTGTCAAGGTTCGTAGAAAATTCGATTAACAGAAATTTTTAGAAAATGCGGTTAGCTCATACGGGCCTTATTCGAAAAAAAAACTCGTCGGGCCGCTTTCGAAATTTCGAATGCGTGACGTAGCTTAAAGTCCCGAAACAACTAATATTAACGCTACTTGTATTGCAATTAATTCAAAATCTCCCAGTGGAACATGGATTTCAAGGTACTCACTTTTTTTAGCCAATCACTGCTCTACCCCTTCGATGAGCTAATCTTGGTAAACGTATTTTCTACGAACCTTGAGTGTAATGTATCATAATTAGTCTACGATTAATTCTCGCATTAATTTAGTTGTCTATGGGCTCTTCGGGTCACGTGGTCTCATTTCCGAGATGTGCCGAAGGTAATCGAAGGTAGATGTGCAATGTGCAGAATCATCATGACTCTAGAGCTCCACACACTCAGAGGTAATTTTCAGACAGAAAGGACTTTTATCCTCCGAATTGTACTAATAAATTAGGAAACTTTAATAAACAGTCACATTTATTCAAAGAACCTAAGTCTTTCAATAAGCATCCTGTATTAGAGAATACTAGTCCCAGTACTTACAAATAACGAATGTCTCTGGAGAAAACATTGGAGATATTACAATAATCCATAAGACCATTCGGCCCCAGACAGACAATGAAAATTGTAGATTTTTATGTTCGAGAAAGATTTCGTTATTTATAAAAGTTGGGTACAAATATTTTACTCGGAGATAAATTTGACCTTAGGTTGGGTACACGACATATTTTCACATTTTATCAGCTCAGCGTAATCATATTACTAGCTAACTAGCAGATTTTATACTGAAGGAGTTTACTAGCAGATAGTGAATACGCCGGCTAGTAACTTGTAAACTCGCGTACTATAATCGAGGCTTTACTCAGCAATCACTGACATTTATGACTGATTTTTTTAATCCCTGCCTAATGTTTGTGGGGATATTTTAGCCATAGGTCGTTTTAATGTTTTATCTACTCTGTAGATAGTAGTCAAATTATAGAAATCTTAAGAATGTTGATTGTATAAAAATGAACGTTTCTTTGTTTATCCCTTATGCGTTCCTAAACCGTTCATCCGATTGCGATGAAAATTTGGTAATTTAATGTGCCCATCCCCTGCGATGGTTTCTACATAGGTATAATAGTGAGCTCTGGCATTATGAAATTATTTCCTTCACTGTTGGATGAACGATCACATCAATCGGATGATTGCGATGAAACTGATGAGTTTTTGTGCGAACACCCGAGGAAGTTTCTATATATTATGGTGAGTTCTGGCGTTATGAAATTTGTATAAATAATTAAAATAGGTGACTCGCGAGTTGTTTGAAAAATTCATGTATTTCATATAGTTTAGCGGCATGGAGCTAAGGAGGGAGGGGGAGGGCAATCTGGAAGGGGGAGGGGAATGAAGGTGAGGGGGTTCTCAGGAGGGGGAACAAGGGTGGGGGAATGCAGGGATGGTGGAAGAGGTATGCGGGAGGGGAGATGGGAACGCGGGAGGAAATGGGAACGAATGGGAAAGAACACGCAGGTAGAAACACTTTTGTTATTTAAGTGGCATTGCATGCCGGGAACTCGTCAGTACATTATTAATTTATACAGCACCTTTGAAGTAATTTTTTACAAAAATGGCGCTATACGAATTCGCAAAATATTATTGTTATTATTATTATAAGTCTAATACTTTGCCAAGGATCTTTTAACTGCTCGGACACGCAGGTTATCGTTATACCATGTATATATAGTTATATATTATTATATTCATCCACTTATTTTTATTTTATTTTTATTTATTAAAAGTATACAATACAGAATATAGTATATTATATAAAGCATTGTACTCCCAAGAGTTAATAAACTCATTGCGGGAATGATACGCATTACATGAAACATATAGCTGTATGTATTAAATGGACATATCATAGGACATACACAACATTATTATTTCAGAAAGTCATTCATAAAATGAAGTTTGAGCATTTTAGTTTGGGTCTTTTTACATTGACTTGCACATTTGATCTCGTTGGGTAGTTGATTATATTTTGTTTAAGCTATGTATTCTAGGGATCTTAGTCCATATTTTGTTGATTTGATTTTTGGTATATGAAGTTTGTTGTGATTTCTTGTGTTGTGTTGGTGTACGTCGCAATTGTAATTGAGTGTAGTGTTGGAATGTGCCGAGTGTTGAATTACTTGTAATATAGTTTTTGTTATTTCAAAAGTGGGAATGGTGTTAAAAGGAAGTATTTGGGTGTTTCTGTAAATGTCCTTGACGTGTGTATCCCAAGGTAAGCTGAATATATTTCGCAGGGCTCTATTTTGGACGACTTGGACTTCTGAAATCATTTTTTTTGTAGCAAATCCCCAGATTCCGGCGAGATATATTAGATGTGAGTGAATCATAGCATGGTAAATCGATCTTAATAGAGAGGGAGGAAGTAACCCGCGAAGTCTATATAAAACACCAGTTATAGGAGTAATTTTGGATAGAACATGTTTAAATTGGTGATTCCATGTGAGTTGTGAATCAATGAAAAGGCCAAGATATTTTGTAACATAAGCCCTTTCAAGGCGGTTATTATCAAGACTTATATTAAGACTTACATTTTTTTTATTTGCAAACAATATGTAATGTGTTTTTTTTTATGTTTAGGCTAAGTTTCTTTAATCGCAGCCAGTTTGCCAGGCAAGATATATCCCTTTCCATTACCTTTTCTAGTTCGTTTAAATCATTATTGTGATAAAGAATCACTGACATACACTTGCATGTCAACCTACTTTAAGTTAAGGTCTATTATCTATATTTAAAAGTAAATTATAAAAGAGTAATTAATGTACATATTTTACATCGCGTGATTTCGCTCGGCTTTCCACGCTTACAAGCTAGCTATTAAATAATTAATGATTATGAAATATAATAATAATAATAATTTGTAAATAATGAACAGCGATCGTTAGAGGGCGTGTTATGAAGTAAAACAATGAATTCAGTTTTGTAAAGAAACACTTTTGTCGGCTGTCAAAAGATGTCACTAGTGGTAGCACGCTGGGTGAATAATGATCCCGCCTGTGAATCGGCACATTGTTTAACATTAGCACGAACCTTCTAGTAAAAATGTGGAAAATGAATTTGAAACTTATGTGTGATTTGTTTTCATAGACATAATAAAAATTAAACGTGATTAGAATGTTTCTGTATTCTTAACCAAGAATTCTGTATTCTGAAGCAGTAAAAACTCTCGAACGGTGAGCTCTGGCGTCTTCAATAATATACAAAGTGTTTTTTTTATAATTTTCAGAAACTTGTTGATGAAACTCTTTTTAGCTCATTTTTTTTAATAATACCCCTCAAGAGTTTCAGCTGCTTCCGTCTGGAGCCAGTGAGACTATGGCATCACCAATTTGGGTATTTTGTGAGGCTGAAGGTGGTGGGGAGGGGAATGATACGAGGAAGAGGAAGGTGGAAAAGTATCTGGCTATTCAGATCTTTTCACCGAACGTGGCTACGCTGAGAGGATGGACCGCCAAATAACTCGGTCTTGGCACACACTCCTTACCTTATTCACATTCATACATCGTCTCATACACACCCTTTTGTTATCCTGATTTTTGACAGAGCCTGGTTGAAGTATTTGGTTTAGTTGATCGCGTTATTTGTTCCTCGGGCTTCTCCGACTTCTTCTAAAATTCATTCTACTTACACACCGTTCTTCGTTCGCTCTATATGCTTTTTTTACATTAGTTCCACACAGGAGGCCCTGAGAAAAGTAATTCTCCTCAGGGTCAATGTCATCTTTGAGGATGCTGTGTGGAGGGTTTTTTCAGGAAAGGAAGGAGAGGAAGTTATGGGAAGGAAAAGCGTATTAGGAGTGGTTAGGAATCTAAGGGTCGATGTGTCCAGGAGTGATAGACGTATGAATCCATCCCTCCCACTGCGGTGCAAGACGATGTTCCGAAAGAATACGGCTGGAGACGTAAAAGTGATTCCTTCAACCATTCTCTCCCGATCCGGCCTGCCATACAGCTGGTGGGCAGACGCATCCACTGCCAAGACCCCGACAAACTTAAGCCCATGAACCCAGGCACACTTGCTAAGTCACCAAACGTAGAGAACCACTTGGGGTGACCTTTGGCAGAGGTGTTGGTTATCCATTAAATAGTTCCCGGGCGGCGGTACCCATACCCGACTTTCAAATGCTTCAACCATCTTAGCGTCCTTTTTTTATTCATACTCACCACGATTAGGTACATCAGCCTCGCATTTTTTTGTGAACTCTGCATTTCTCACACGACCATACATGGAATTATTATTATTGACGGTCTCCGTAGACAAGGGTTAAGGCTCTTGACTAGCAAGCTGGAGATCGCAAGTTCAATTCCCAGCATGCATAAGTAATTTGTATCTTATTAATTTGTGTTATTTCACAATTTCTTAATTTGTAAATAATATATAGTATATTTGTGATTGGAAGATACTCTCAGAATCACCTCGGTGTACCACCATTCAGAAAATAAAAGTTGCTTGATATGGAATAGCCAGGTATTTCCCACCTTCCTGTTCTCCATCTTCTTCCGCACCCCACTTCATTCAGCCTCACAACACATCCCAATTGCGGATGCCATAGTCACACTGGCTCCAGGCAGTTTAATCTCATTTTTAAAGTATTCAGCCTTATAAATCCAACCACTTTATCAGACGGCTTTTAAAATGTTTATGAAAGACGAAACGCCAAATTTTGTGTTTCACAATTATGTCACAAATATGTAAAGTCCCTATATAGTATTTTCTGACCCTTAACTGCTACCTTCATGGTTTAGCTAATTCAGGGAACATTAAAAAAACATTTTTAATAAACAGATCAACGTGCTCGGGTTCATGGGGTAAGGTTTTTTCAGGTCTTGGTGGCCGATGCGTCTGCTTACCTGTTGCGTGGTAAGCAAGATCGAAAGAGACTAATTTGGGGAGGTCTTTTATCCTCTCCAGCCATAATCTCTCAACCCATCGCCTTGCAACACAGTTGGAGGGATGGATTCATACGTCTGTCACTCCTGGACATACTGACCCTAAGATTCCTACCCATTTCTCATACCTATTTCCTTTGCAGAACTTCCTCTCCTTCCTTTCTTTAAAAAAAAACCTTCCGTACAGTATCCCCTAAGATGATATAGGCCCTGAGAGAAATTATTTCCCTCAGGGCCTCCTGTGTTGAGCTCATGTAAAAAAAACAGCCTCAGCAGGAATTATGTTTGGAATGAAATACAATAAATTAATTTAATTATGTATTAAATCACCTTTTAATTAACAATCAAATAGTTTCAACGTGATTTCCATTAATTCTCTTTCCTCGACTAAAGCTAAATTATTAATACAGCTAAAACGTTAAAATTAATGGCTGCCCCAATTTCAGCTACAGCTAATTTAACTAGGTAGGTACCTACGAACTTTCGTGCATAGCTTCAGGTTCGCGCAGCAAAATTTAGATTTAAATGTGTATTTATCTACCAATGAAGAAGAAGATAACACTAATAATCTAAACGAAAATATGAAAGCGAATAAGAGAAAGAAAAAAAAACGGTCGTTAGTGGATCTCGAACCCAAAACCTTTTGTCTCACCAGGACGAACGCCTTATCCAATTAGGCCACTGCCACCTCTTAGAAAACCGTCATATTTGCCAATCTCATATTTCAAATTTCAGAATTAACGATATTATCTTCGACAATCTTTGGGGAACAATCCTAAAAACTGATTTGTTACCTAGATAGTGTCTCGGATAAATACATCCGATTTTATTTATATGGAACACTTTTTGTAAAAGTCTAAATGAATATTTAATTTTTATTGGAACAACTCTCTTTTTATAACTTTTAAAGGTTATTCCCAACAACGTAATATATCATTGAAGAAAAAAATAACACTAATAATCCAAACGAAAATAGAAAGAGAACCAGACACAGAAAAATAAAAAGATAACTGCAACTGGTACTGGGACTCGAATCCAGAGTAATTGTATAAATAAAGTCGGATATATTTATCCGAGATACTATCTAGGTTACAAACCAATTCTTAGAACGATTGTTTCCAAAGAAAAAGGTAGTTGCCAATAATGTGGTTAAAAAAATTATGACAGTATTCGATGACAATATTGTTAATTCTAAAATTTGAAATATTATAAGATTGACAAATAATATGACGTTTAAATAAGAGGTCTCAGTTGCCGAATGGTAAGACGTTTGTCCAGGTAAGACGAAAGGTTCTGGGTTCGTGTCCCAGTTGCGATCGTTATCTTATCTTTTTATTTTTCTGTGTTTTGATTTCTTTCATATTTTCGTTTAGATTATTAGGGTTATCTTCTTTTTTATTGATGGATTATATTGATGGGAAATTATATAGAATAACTTTTTTTTTTTTTTTATTACTGAAAATAGGTTATTTTCTTGTTTACAATACAACCTGCAAAGCTACTGCAAGTAGCTTGTCGGCAGGAAAATAGTGTGGACAAAAATATAGTACAGTATAAAGTCTTACAAAAGAAGAAAAAAATATTGCAATTTGATAAAATACGAGTACATAATAGATAAATAATAATAGATAATAATAGATGCAATTTGATAAAATACGAGTACATAATAGATAAATAATAATAGATAATAATAGATGGTATAAATAAGTATAAAAAAATAAAAATATGAAGACAACGTCTAAAAAAAATAAAAAATGCACGAGGAGTCAGTTAATATAGAAAATCTGATTCCAACAGCCATGTTTTTAACAATAGTGCAAATTTAGGTGTCGAGCAACATTTTTTCAAATCATATGGCAGCATATTAAATATAAGTGGTACAATGTATTCAAAAGTTCGCTGGCCATGTTTATTAGAAAATCTAGGTACTATCATACCTTCATTTTGTGTAAGCCTAGTATTGTGCACGTGATCCACCTTTGTTTTGTATGGGCTATCTAGGATATGTTGCATACAGATTTTATGCCAAAAAAGAGCTCTAATAGGTAAAACATTTATGGATTTATACATTCTAGTGATATTTTGACGCTGGTCATAAACTGCTTTGCTGACGAGTAATTTGACCATGGCGTTTTGAATTGACTGTACATGTCGGATGTTTGTCTTACATGAGTGCCCCCAAGAAGTTATACCATATCTTACATTAGATTCAGCCAGGGACAAATAGATTAGTTTCATGGTTTTGATGGGTACATAATATTTAAGTTTATACAGTTTGCCTACAATCGTTCGAAGGCGTTTACATAGCTTAACAATATGGATATCCCATTCCATATTACAATCCACCGTCACCCCTAAGTAGACATATTCTTTTACTAGGTCAATACTTCCACAGGCGCAGGGCTGTGTACAGTTATTATGTATGCAGTCAAAGTTATGTGATACTATTGAAGGTGCTATTGTATATCTGGCATGAGGCGATCTTATGTGCATTAGTTTTGTTTTTTGTGCATTTATAACTAAGCCGGAGTCGTGAGACCATTTTAGTAATGCTATGAAATCCTGCTGTAGCATATTCATGGCCGTGAGCAGATCCCTATGTGAGATGACAAGTGCTGTGTCATCCGCGTATACGTAGTGTTTGATAAAAGAAAATACTTTATTCATAAGAGAGACAAATATTATATATAGTGTTGGACCTAGGATAGAACCCTGCGGCACACCAGTAGACAATGTTCCCACTTTACTCAATTTTCCATTTATTTTGACCTGAATTTTACGATCACTTAGGTAGTTTTTCAAAAGTTTAAGAAAACGTCCTTTCACCCCTATCGCCTCTAGAACTTTAAGTAATTTTGTAGGATCTATAGTATCAAAAGCTTTCGAATTATCTATGAACAAAACTAATATTTGTTTTTTATCGTTTAGTTCGTTATTTATATAATTTGAAAAATCTTGAAGTAACAGTTCTGAGCTCTTCTTTTTTTGAAAGCCATATTGGTGTGGATCTATTATTGAGAAAGACTCGAGGTATTTATTCAATTTTATGGAGATGTATTTTTCAAGTATCTTTTCTATTGCAGGCAATATACTGATCGGTCTGTAATTTCCTATGTCAATATGTCTGCCACTTTTGTATATAGGTCTTATAATACTACATTTAAGGTCTTCTGGTATTACGGCTTGCATTAATATTGTGTTAATTAAATGTGTCAAAATCGGTCCTAAAATATCTATGTGTTTTTTAATATCAAACATTCTGATGTTATCTATTCCGGGTGATTTTGAATTTTTTAGAAGTTTTACAATATTCTGAATATCTAAAAGTGTGGCACGTGGTATATAAAGACTATGTGGTAGCTGTGTTGGTTGAAAAGTTATTAAAACGAGAGTTGTTCTAATAGAAGTTGTTTAACTGTCTGTTGGAATTCTAAATTTGCTTCGTAGATGATTATTATATAGCATTCGAAAAACACGTGAGGGTTTTTTTTTTATAATAATAATAATAATAATTGGATAATTTATAGAGCGCCGTTTTTGTGAAAAATCACCTCAAGGGCGCTGTACAATTTATTCATAATTCTTAGGTTCTATCTAATTTTAATAAAATAATATTTACAAATGGATGTGAGTAACGAAAAGATTCCCAACTGCTCCTAACCTTCTGGAGCCAGTGAGCGAAGTACGTGAAAAGTGGATGCCATTCATGTGATATTTTGTCAATGAAAATATAACATATGTACTTGCTGAAGTCACCAGCGTTGCCTAGACTTTGAACAAAGTTTTATACTAAAGTTTTTCTAAATCAAATGTTGATGGTTTTCCCCCTTATTTTGAACGTCATGCGTACACAATTTTACTAAGAAACGTTGAAATTCCGGTTTTAAGAAGTGTTGAAAGGGTGTGATGAGTCAACCCCTTTACTTGGGTTTTAATATCTCTCCTCTCTCGCGTTTCGATCTCCGGACGGTAGATCCTTCTCTCGTACTGTTTGATTCGCCAATAATGTCTTGAATCATGACTCGCTTTTCCCACCCCTGTGACTGAACACAGCAAAAGGCTTTCTCCTTCCGGGAAAACTTTACAATAAACCCTTTCCTTTACGTTGTGTTTTATTTTTGTTTCAAAGGTACTAGAAAATCTAGAATAGGTATTTAATGTCTATATGTGGTAACTTTTTGGTTCTTTTAGATAAGGTGTGGAAGAATTTCTCTGTATCTCTTGAACGTATGAAGAATACTTACTGTCTAAATCTATCCTAAATATATCCCCATTACGTCACTAATGTTGTACGTTGTTTTAATACTCTCGCAGTACCCCCTGTAATTCTGGGAAGCCTATAAGGTTGATCTATGATCCTATACGTCTTAATAGATTTTAAAATACATACCTAGAATGTTTCATTTAGTTATTTGGCGGCTCCTTCGCGCCGCTCTCCATGGCAGGACCCTATACATAATTATGATAATATTATATTGTTAGTAAACGCAAACTTCGTACCTAAGATGGAAGGGACAAGGGAGGGATGGATATGGATCATGCAGTTTTTGCAATCTAGTACTGGCTCCTCCACTTGACCAAATTGACCAGGTGGTCGGCTCTCCGGACACGACCTCCCGACCAAAGCATGTCAAGGCTATACCCATGGCACCCAGAAGATCTCTTGACGACCAACCAGATACCCGGACCCTTCCATAACCAAGGAAGGACGGCATGCCTTCAAACCTTTCCCAATCAACCCCAGTATCGAACACCTCCAGGACTACTTTACTGGCTCCAGAAGGGGTAATACAATTCGTCCCTTGTCACGGCTCTACTCGCGAACATGTGGCTACAGCTTGTGATAGACAGATCCTTCCTCCTGCGTGACCTGGCCAGCGAATAAACCACCTCTAGTAGCGAACATACTACCTAAGTATTGTCTAGGCTTTATGTTTGCTTCTAGGTCGATAGAATTAAAAAATGTGCAAGCGCTGAGGGGTTGTTCCCACAAAATGTGCTGCTTATGCTCCTCCCACACTACCTTGCCGGCAACCCGAGATGCTTTTGGCCAAGACGCCTCCGTCAGCGAACCGCGTCCTTTCATACCGTTTGGCAACTCAATTCAAATCCGTCTCGTCACGCCCATTCTCTCGACACGGTTCCGCGAAAGGGAATTGCTTCCAGCATCTCGCGTGACCCGATCAGTCTATGGTGAGCATCCCCTCCTAACAGGACAATGTGGGAAGACCCTTACCGATGGACCAGACATTGACACATATGTATAGCCTCGGTGTCACCACCACATTGTTCAACCATAAAGTTTAAAAGGCGCAATTTAACAAATAGGAATTCAAAGGAGTACCTGTTAGTTTTAAATTTACGTTTGTTTAGGTTGCAGACAGTCGCTTTCTATTGAGTATTTCGTGTACCCCGATGAACTCCCCCTTTTGGTTGAGGGTACAACGCTCGTACATTTTTTTGCTCCTCCGCTCGTGCCATCAGCTGTCTGCAAGAAAAGGTCACTGTCCTTGGTGATAACACCGTTGAACGTATTCTGGAATAATATGAAATTTTGTCATTTATTTAAATCTTCAGTTTCACGAGGCAGCTTCGATTCTGGCGTCTCTGCATCGCGTTCCGGGATGGCCTGGGAATTTAAATTAGGTATAACCACTTACCGAATACGTAATTGCTAAAAGTCCCGGTCGGAGATATACACGACCAATTCTTAATTACGTATGCCGTAGACCTGTGGAGAAAACAAAAACTTCCTACGAACTTCTAAACTTTTATTTGTAAACTAAATATGGTAGATAACCGCTCGACGCCGTTTATGTGAGCTTTCGCAAATTGAACTTTTTCGTAGATTACTATGTTCTAACTATTGGGATTAAAATATACCAAATCCGATATCATTCCTGACTCGCGAACCCTTGCTAAGATTATTTAAACCTAGTTAAGTTTATTATTAATTTCGTTCTTTCACGGTCTATCACGACATTTTTTTTATAAAAGGAATGAAATTTATTATCGCAAAACTGGGGCCATTATTGTAAACCTAGAACGACTGTTTATTCGTTGATCCGTTATTACTTTAAATTAAGTTAGTTAAGTCCTCCTCCCCATCCGAATTTGCACCATTTATTATTATTATTAAAATTCAAGTCCGATATTTTTCCTTTAGGGTAAATTTTTATAGATATCTTTTATCTCTCTACATAATAGACGATAACAATCGCGAACTTTTACCGACGATTATTTTTGTGAATAATCAACCCAACACCGGATAAGATATAAGACCGTCACTCTCATAATACGTATTTACTGACTTTTATTTCGTCCAATCGATAGGTTAAATATTATTTTTAGAATTTATTGACTTAAGTATTATCCTCTTTAATCAATTAACACTTTTCACCACTGTCTCGTGAACTAAGCCATGTATCTTTCACTGAATCTAATCCACTAACGCTTGCAAAGAAAATTAATTAATTCAGCACAGTCTCGGTTTTTCTCTAAGTCCAGCTATAAACCTTAGTCACTCTCCGATGCACGCACGATTTTCCACAGTCCTACTTCTCGCAAAAATCAACCCGAAAGATCCTTCTCGAAATCTAGCACCCAACTTCTCTTTCCGCCCAAACTACCCCTTTTAATACCACGTTTCTCCCATCAATCAAATTTAAATTTTGCAATTTACAACCTTATGAACGCGTAGTATCGTCCTTTCCTTTTCCATAATCCTATCACGTCGGTTCACCCTTTTTCCTTCTAAGGTCCCGTTCTGATCGACCCGCCTTCGTACGATGATACTCTTCTGTTGCCATCGATCAGGGGCGTATTTGGGTCTAAACATCTAATTCCCACTCGAGTCTCCGCATGATTAGTGGATATAATCCACCTTTTATCGTGTGAATAATTAATTCAACTTTTCTCGAAAATCTATAGTGTCCGTTCTACTCCTTTTTAATTTGCTTCCAAATACGGTGTATCCTGAATATTCGATATAACTGCCCTACTTTCTTGGCTTAACTCAAATCCAATTTCAACTCTTTAACCTACAACATATCCCGACAGTTATCTATTAAGCATTCATTATTTTAAACTTCTCCCAACACGTCACTGCCTAGATATTCCGACGTTCTAACATTTGGCTATGGATTTTCTAATAAATTCGTGACTGAATATCCTGTATCGAACGTACCGCTAGTGTGCACACTCAGCCGTGTCCGTTTCTGGCTACATGTCGCGTTTCTTGTGTTCGTATACAATTTTAATATTTCTCGCGTTTGCAAACGCTCATGTGCAATCTCTAACCCCTTGATTTACCTCCCCGCAAAGTCGTGATGCTCTTAGAACCTTATTTTATAATAATCTAAACTTTTATAACCTCGATCCTCCTTTCCTATGGCTATAACCACTGCCAAGATCCCATTCCAATCCTGCCTTCGAACGTTTTTTTTTCCTTTTTCCTAAGTCCTCCCTACATCTTACATCCTTCTCTGGCACCAAAACCGATAATTCTCCCGTAATTTCTCGCCTAGTGATCAAGAAAATACTTGAGTTTTCGAATAATTTAAAATCCTGACAGGTCGTTAAATTTTATGCTTTTTCACTAATTTCTTTCTCCTATCATCTGTATGTAAAATCAAGTGGTGATTTCAGCTTAATGCGTACCTTAGAGACCCAAAATCATGTCCGATGTCTCACACTCAAGACCCAATTAAGTAACAAGAGATCGTAAACCTTCCCTCCCCTCTAAACTAACGGACAAAAATCCAATACAAAATCTTAGATTCCATATGGTCACTAACATGAATTGATTTCCCTCGACTACCTCGAAGAGATCGGCTCCTGTGGGTTTTCCACGTCTAACACTTTCCCCCAACGTCTACCTGCAGAATCCGCTAGATATTTGTCTGGAAAAAGCGGTTAAGACCGTCAATGTCCACTCCCGTTTCACGATTACTAAGTAATCGAGATCGCTTGCTACTCTAGTTATCAGTGAATGATATTTGTCCTTTTGAATTTTCCGCCACCGAGATCCCCGCAAAACTTCCCGATTCCAGACGTGAAATCAACTGTTGTCGATCCCCTCCTGCTCCCATAAAAATGCGATTTATGACCAAGTTAGAAGTGGTACTATCCTCTTAAAATATCTGCCCGGCCAAACCGTGAGATAATCTTTGAATCTTAATTTTTCAAATCCATCATCCCACGCCCCCAGCCTGTGATTGGTCCAAGACGCACCCACTGTCCCCATCTCTATTCCGATTGGATAGTCGTTTTTTTTTCCTAACTGTTTACACCCCTTCGTGGCAAGGAAACCCCAAAAGTTTAAAAAAGATTCCTTTAATATTGATTTTAAAACCACCCGAAAGATGTCGATAGTGTGATCATATTCTATATTTAAAAAAAAATTTTACCCACCTATACCGGAGTGAAACAGGTTCATCACAGCCTCCCTATAGAAATTATCTCCAGTGTCAAAACACGCTATTAGTGTTTAGTCAGTGGAGTCATTTCTAAATGCAGGTTTTAGCTAGCTTCCCCTCCCCCTACTTTTCGTTTCTTCCTTTTTCAAAATTTGTCGTACCTAAATGTTTTGTATCCCTCCTCCTTGCAGGTAGGTTACTGTCCGTTCTACTTCCCCCCTCCCCCCGGGGTTTTTTTTTTTTTTTTTTTTCTTCCACAACTCTAGACTTTTCACAACCTTTCTATTATCCTACACCCCGATGGTCATCGTATTTAAATTATTTAACTATTTTCCTTATAAAAATTCTTGAGCGTTTTTCCCAATTCTGCCCTGCCTCCATCGATCCACTAGTGCACTTCCTTATACCTGTTTTCAAACTGTCGTCCCACAGCCCTTGTAACCGTTTTTTTCGCATTCTTCGGTATCCGCTGTTATCTGTTATCTATCTTTAAGAGGCGACCGGGCCACATTTTATTTACAATTTTACCCTAACACTATTGTAAGTAAACCTTTTCAAATCCGGACCGTATCTAACATAAAACGTCTTCTCGCAATGTAGTTGAATTTTCTCATCGGTCCGCCCCAATTGGAGTAAGATAAGATACCAAATTTCGGTGACTATGAACTCATCCGTTTACCAACTAAACGTGTATCTTCTTAATATCTTCACGGCTTACATCTGTACGTACCCTGCGCTCTGTCGGGTCCGTATTTTTTTTCGTACGCAATTTTTTTGACCGACCCTTTTTCTGTCGTTTGTTTTTGCCCTTTTTTTTTGTTAAACTGTCTCTATTCAATATAACGATTAGTGTAGATATCTATGTTTACTCCGATAAACAGAACTACTCAACGCTGGTCCGATTGCATAATTTTTAAACTAATCGTCTGGTCACTCCAATCTAACAACCGTTCAAAGCCTATCGGAGGTTGACTAACATCAATATTATCACCCCGGTGATTTTATATTGAATGAATTTTTGGAGGACTATCTCCCCTAATACGTGACACACTTTCTCGCCGCTTCTTATCGAAGGTTGGATACCATTAAAAACTCTTGATTATTTTTGTTCAAAAATTTTTTTTATTTTTTTTCTACATAACTCCAACTGATTTCCAACCCGTTTGAACCTAAATCTCTCCTACCAGTGTGGTTCTAACCCAACCCATGTCTAAATCCACTAACCGTTAGCCGATTACGTTTCCTCCCTAAGCCAAAAAAAAATCCTTTTCTCCCTTTAACATGGTAATTTTTTTTTTTTTTTTCCCAGCGTGTCTTAACCCAAACATGTCTAAATCCACTAACCGTTTAGCTGACTACGTTTCCTCCCTAAGCCAAAAAAAATCCTTTTCTCCCTTTAACATGGTAATTTTTTTTTTTTTTTCCCAGCGTGCCTTAACCCAAACATGTCTAAATCCACTAACCGTTTAGCTGACTACGTTTCCTCCCTAAGCCAAAAATAATTCCTTTTCTTCCTTTAACATGGTAATAACGTTTTCTCACTCTCTTCCCAGTGCTTAACCCAAACATGTCTAAATCCACTAACCACTAAATCCACTAAAGTTTCCTCCCTAAGACCAAAAAAAAATCCTTTTCTCCCTTTAACATGGTAATTTTTTTTCTCTTGCGTGCCTTAACCCAAACATGTCTAAATCCACTAACCGTTTAGCTGACTACGTTTCCTCCCTAAGCCAAAAAATATCCTTTTCTCCCTTTAACATGGTAATATTTTTTTCTTCTCTAACTAACCATACGTAGGTATTCTAACAATGGTCGATCCTATTTCCTCCCTAAGCTACAAGTACCTTCGCAAAACATATACGTGTATACCTACGTGTCTACACAGGTTTTTTTTCTCAGCGATTCAATTCTCTTCCGAGTGATTATAACGGCTGTTTTTAACTAGTGTTTTTTTTTCCACCCCAGTTCGTTACATAACTGACCTAGTTGAACGCAGTCGAACGCAAAGTCATAAATCTTCAATCTTTATGATGTGTTTGCCGTACCTTTTTTTTTTTGTTGCACCCCATTTTTTTCTCCGCATTCTGACTGAAGGCAATGACCTACATTTAAACAGATGAAGTGATAAATCTTCGTTAATGGTTTGTTGACACATTTTTTTTCTTCTTTTCCGTACTATCTACCTGTCTAAGCGGCAATGACCTACATTTACAGATTTAAATTTTGCTACTGATTTCTTTGTATGTTTTTTCCTTATACCATGCAATAATTAGTAAATATCCTTCAAATTGCACCAAGATACACAGAAACTCCCCCAGCTTGTAAAACCTTATCTCCTGGTTTCGCGGCAACACTTGTGATGAGTCAACCCCTTTACTTGGGTTTTAATATCTCTCCTCTCTCGCGTTTCGATCTCCGGACGGTAGATCCTTCTCTCGTACTGTTTGATTCGCCAATAATGTCTTGAATCATGACTCGCTTTTCCCACCCCTGTGACTGAACACAGCAAAAGGCTTTCTCCTTCCGGGAAAACTTTACAATAAACCCTTTCCTTTACGTTGTGTTTTATTTTTGTTTCAAAGGTACTAGAAAATCTAGAATAGGTATTTAATGTCTATATGTGGTAACTTTTTGGTTCTTTTAGATAAGGTGTGGAAGAATTTCTCTGTATCTCTTGAACGTATGAAGAATACTTACTGTCTAAATCTATCCTAAATATATCCCCATTACGTCACTAATGTTGTACGTTGTTTTAATACTCTCGCAGTACCCCCTGTAATTCTGGGAAGCCTATAAGGTTGATCTATGATCCTATACGTCTTAATAGATTTTAAAATACATACCTAGAATGTTTCATTTAGTTATTTGGCGGCTCCTTCGCGCCGCTCTCCATGGCAGGACCCTATACATAATTATGATAATATTATATTGTTAGTAAACGCAAACTTCGTACCTAAGATGGAAGGGACAAGGGAGGGATGGATATGGATCATGCAGTTTTTGCAATCTAGTACTGGCTCCTCCACTTGACCAAATTGACCAGGTGGTCGGCTCTCCGGACACGACCTCCCGACCAAAGCATGTCAAGGCTATACCCATGGCACCCAGAAGATCTCTTGACGACCAACCAGATACCCGGACCCTTCCATAACCAAGGAAGGACGGCATGCCTTCAAACCTTTCCCAATCAACCCCAGTATCGAACACCTCCAGGACTACTTTACTGGCTCCAGAAGGGGTAATACAATTCGTCCCTTGTCACGGCTCTACTCGCGAACATGTGGCTACAGCTTGTGATAGACAGATCCTTCCTCCTGCGTGACCTGGCCAGCGAATAAACCACCTCTAGTAGCGAACATACTACCTAAGTATTGTCTAGGCTTTATGTTTGCTTCTAGGTCGATAGAATTAAAAAATGTGCAAGCGCTGAGGGGTTGTTCCCACAAAATGTGCTGCTTATGCTCCTCCCACACTACCTTGCCGGCAACCCGAGATGCTTTTGGCCAAGACGCCTCCGTCAGCGAACCGCGTCCTTTCATACCGTTTGGCAACTCAATTCAAATCCGTCTCGTCACGCCCATTCTCTCGACACGGTTCCGCGAAAGGGAATTGCTTCCAGCATCTCGCGTGACCCGATCAGTCTATGGTGAGCATCCCCTCCTAACAGGACAATGTGGGAAGACCCTTACCGATGGACCAGACATTGACACATATGTATAGCCTCGGTGTCACCACCACATTGTTCAACCATAAAGTTTAAAAGGCGCAATTTAACAAATAGGAATTCAAAGGAGTACCTGTTAGTTTTAAATTTACGTTTGTTTAGGTTGCAGACAGTCGCTTTCTATTGAGTATTTCGTGTACCCCGATGAACTCCCCCTTTTGGTTGAGGGTACAACGCTCGTACATTTTTTTGCTCCTCCGCTCGTGCCATCAGCTGTCTGCAAGAAAAGGTCACTGTCCTTGGTGATAACACCGTTGAACGTATTCTGGAATAATATGAAATTTTGTCATTTATTTAAATCTTCAGTTTCACGAGGCAGCTTCGATTCTGGCGTCTCTGCATCGCGTTCCGGGATGGCCTGGGAATTTAAATTAGGTATAACCACTTACCGAATACGTAATTGCTAAAAGTCCCGGTCGGAGATATACACGACCAATTCTTAATTACGTATGCCGTAGACCTGTGGAGAAAACAAAAACTTCCTACGAACTTCTAAACTTTTATTTGTAAACTAAATATGGTAGATAACCGCTCGACGCCGTTTATGTGAGCTTTCGCAAATTGAACTTTTTCGTAGATTACTATGTTCTAACTATTGGGATTAAAATATACCAAATCCGATATCATTCCTGACTCGCGAACCCTTGCTAAGATTATTTAAACCTAGTTAAGTTTATTATTAATTTCGTTCTTTCACGGTCTATCACGACATTTTTTTTATAAAAGGAATGAAATTTATTATCGCAAAACTGGGGCCATTATTGTAAACCTAGAACGACTGTTTATTCGTTGATCCGTTATTACTTTAAATTAAGTTAGTTAAGTCCTCCTCCCCATCCGAATTTGCACCATTTATTATTATTATTAAAATTCAAGTCCGATATTTTTCCTTTAGGGTAAATTTTTATAGATATCTTTTATCTCTCTACATAATAGACGATAACAATCGCGAACTTTTACCGACGATTATTTTTGTGAATAATCAACCCAACACCGGATAAGATATAAGACCGTCACTCTCATAATACGTATTTACTGACTTTTATTTCGTCCAATCGATAGGTTAAATATTATTTTTAGAATTTATTGACTTAAGTATTATCCTCTTTAATCAATTAACACTTTTCACCACTGTCTCGTGAACTAAGCCATGTATCTTTCACTGAATCTAATCCACTAACGCTTGCAAAGAAAATTAATTAATTCAGCACAGTCTCGGTTTTTCTCTAAGTCCAGCTATAAACCTTAGTCACTCTCCGATGCACGCACGATTTTCCACAGTCCTACTTCTCGCAAAAATCAACCCGAAAGATCCTTCTCGAAATCTAGCACCCAACTTCTCTTTCCGCCCAAACTACCCCTTTTAATACCACGTTTCTCCCATCAATCAAATTTAAATTTTGCAATTTACAACCTTATGAACGCGTAGTATCGTCCTTTCCTTTTCCATAATCCTATCACGTCGGTTCACCCTTTTTCCTTCTAAGGTCCCGTTCTGATCGACCCGCCTTCGTACGATGATACTCTTCTGTTGCCATCGATCAGGGGCGTATTTGGGTCTAAACATCTAATTCCCACTCGAGTCTCCGCATGATTAGTGGATATAATCCACCTTTTATCGTGTGAATAATTAATTCAACTTTTCTCGAAAATCTATAGTGTCCGTTCTACTCCTTTTTAATTTGCTTCCAAATACGGTGTATCCTGAATATTCGATATAACTGCCCTACTTTCTTGGCTTAACTCAAATCCAATTTCAACTCTTTAACCTACAACATATCCCGACAGTTATCTATTAAGCATTCATTATTTTAAACTTCTCCCAACACTTCACTGCCTAGATATTCCGACGTTCTAACATTTGGCTATGGATTTTCTAATAAATTCGTGACTGAATATCCTGTATCGAACGTACCGCTAGTGTGCACACTCAGCCGTGTCCGTTTCTGGCTACATGTCGCGTTTCTTGTGTTCGTATACAATTTTAATATTTCTCGCGTTTGCAAACGCTCATGTGCAATCTCTAACCCCTTGATTTACCTCCCCGCAAAGTCGTGATGCTCTTAGAACCTTATTTTATAATAATCTAAACTTTTATAACCTCGATCCTCCTTTCCTATGGCTATAACCACTGCCAAGATCCCATTCCAATCCTGCCTTCGAACGTTTTTTTTTCCTTTTTCCTAAGTCCTCCCTACATCTTACATCCTTCTCTGGCACCAAAACCGATAATTCTCCCGTAATTTCTCGCCTAGTGATCAAGAAAATACTTGAGTTTTCGAATAATTTAAAATCCTGACAGGTCGTTAAATTTTATGCTTTTTCACTAATTTCTTTCTCCTATCATCTGTATGTAAAATCAAGTGGTGATTTCAGCTTAATGCGTACCTTAGAGACCCAAAATCATGTCCGATGTCTCACACTCAAGACCCAATTAAGTAACAAGAGATCGTAAACCTTCCCTCCCCTCTAAACTAACGGACAAAAATCCAATACAAAATCTTAGATTCCATATGGTCACTAACATGAATTGATTTCCCTCGACTACCTCGAAGAGATCGGCTCCTGTGGGTTTTCCACGTCTAACACTTTCCCCCAACGTCTACCTGCAGAATCCGCTAGATATTTGTCTGGAAAAAGCGGTTAAGACCGTCAATGTCCACTCCCGTTTCACGATTACTAAGTAATCGAGATCGCTTGCTACTCTAGTTATCAGTGAATGATATTTGTCCTTTTGAATTTTCCGCCACCGAGATCCCCGCAAAACTTCCCGATTCCAGACGTGAAATCAACTGTTGTCGATCCCCTCCTGCTCCCATAAAAATGCGATTTATGACCAAGTTAGAAGTGGTACTATCCTCTTAAAATATCTGCCCGGCCAAACCGTGAGATAATCTTTGAATCTTAATTTTTCAAATCCATCATCCCACGCCCCCAGCCTGTGATTGGTCCAAGACGCACCCACTGTCCCCATCTCTATTCCGATTGGATAGTCGTTTTTTTTTCCTAACTGTTTACACCCCTTCGTGGCAAGGAAACCCCAAAAGTTTAAAAAAGATTCCTTTAATATTGATTTTAAAACCACCCGAAAGATGTCGATAGTGTGATCATATTCTATATTTAAAAAAAAATTTTACCCACCTATACCGGAGTGAAACAGGTTCATCACAGGGGTATGGGGTGATTTTAGAAATATCACGTAAATTTCATCTTTTTTTGAAGATCAAATGTGTAAAATTCATCAATCTTGGAATAACACTGTAGATTTGTATAACTGTAAATCAAATCAACGTCGTCCGCCTGCAAGACACTCTTCTTTATATAAATAGATAGATCAAATCAGCTGGCAGACGTCATACCGCACTTATGAGGGATACGGTAGTAATAGAAACTCACCAACACCATCGTATTTAAAAATAATTTACCTATTTTAAGTTATCCAACTACCTAACTCTCTAAAACTACCTAACTAACCTAACTTAACTTGACATTGTAGAAGTAAGTTTCAAGTCTTCGACAACCAAACTGCTTGTCGAATATAATATATAAATAGTAGCACGACTCGACAGTAGCCTTGTAACAAACTTCAATTATGAAGATGGTTTTGCATAAGGCATGGAAATGTAGTCAAAGTCAGGTTCCTAAATTTCAACTGTACAGACGCTGGCATATTGTTAAGAGAGATTAAAATCCAATCTATGCAAAAATCTTTACTCTTACAGACTTCGTGTAAAATTTGAAGTTTTTCATACAAAGCTTTCATTTTTTCTGTCATTATAATTTGAAATAAAACACTTTTATAAAAACCATTGTTTTAATTAGGCCGTATCAACTTACATAACACCCATTCGATATTTTACTTTGATATGGTTTGGTATTACATTATAAATAAACTCTCAGATTAAGTGATATTGGTTAGAGACAATATATTGACCAATTGATAATATTAATAATTGGATAATTTATAGAGCGCAGTTTTTTTGAAAAATCACCTCAAGGGCGCTGCTGTTATCCACGAACAATATCGTGACACGAGAGGTCGAGAGGGGATAGACTGTAAATCTTTATTTGAATGACGCAAGACAATTGATGGCGTTTTTTAAAGTCAATCACAGGAATTGGTAATTTGAAAGGAAAAAGCCCCTACCTTCGCTGGGTTCATATACTGTGGTGGTCCAATATTGGTTGTGGCTGCTCTTTCACGATGGTGGCACAAAGGGTGGTTACAATTTACCGACAATTTTTGTATTAATTAGCACTTTTTACGACCTTTAAGTGAGTTTTCAAGAGACAGCTGGGCTTCATTCCACGACAATTTTGGACTGACTTAAATGTGGGTAATTTTCGATTTTGTGCAATAATACTGGGCATGTGTGCCCAGTAGGTAAACATTATCTTCTAGTTAGTAAGTAGGGCCTTTCAAGGAAGGAGAGGGACGAAGGGAGAAAATAACAACGCAAGGAATTTGAGAAAATGGGTTTCAGTTCAAAAGCTGTGTCAGAACTGAACAGATGTAATTGAGTGTTTTGTTTCATGACTAAATGGCGCTCAAATATTGTAATGCATTTTCAGGAAGAAAACACATTTTACAATTGTTTGCTTTAAATAAAGTCCCAGATAGGCTACACGTGTCGTCACGAAGTTACCCGAATCACTCAAGCACAGCATAAAATATTCATTTACGCTCACCATAAATTATCTAAAAGTTCGTTTGAATTTTCCGTGAACCTGTAAAATTTATAACCACGTTAATGAAAGCATATTTTATATGGCATTACATTTAGCTTTGCCTGAAATATGTATGGAGGGTGGAAGAGGTTCTCAGAGACCGAAGCTTAACTGAAAAGTTTACCGTTATTTTATTACATAATACACACATTAACAGCATTTATGAACTTTGAGCGAATAGGTTGGAACGTTGACGAAGTAAATCTTTTAAAAATTGTGTCAAGTTTGTAAATTTCGATTAGCGTTGCGTTGTTTGCAGTTGTTACGAAATGTTTTTTTTTTTTCTAATGCGCGATTATTTTTATTGCAATTTTGGGACTCTTCGTTTAAATTACGTCTTCAATTGAATGTAATAACTTCAGGATGTCTAACACGGATGATCGATAAAACCTTTTGTCAATACAATTTTGACTAAATTCGTCATACAAGTTCAGTTGGATTTATTTGTGAGTACTGTCAATCCGATTATCCGATCGACCAATGACAAATTTTAGCGCGGCCTCCTATCCTGAGTATTAGATAAGTAGTCAATATACACAACATGTTTAATGTCGTTTGTTATTCAAAATATGTGGCTTATTAATGAAAGGAGGGGAACTAAAAAATTTCTTAGAATTAAAAGAAATCGTATACGCCAACAATTTATTTTGTTCAATCTTGGAGAAACGAAAGTGGATGAATTATGACTAAGGACCTAATTAAATAATTAACTCCCATTTAATGTCAAAACTAGGTGCGAAATGCCAATTTGTATTAAACTTAGTATTTCAATTCGAAATTGTCAATGTATTAATATTTTTAATTTTTACGCAGTCATGTCAAACATTTCGGAATGTAAATCAAAAGACGGATCCGCCGATGTTGCTATATATAAACCTAGCTGGGTTACCCGGCTTCGCTCAGGACAATAATATAGTGTTCTGGAATGTTGCACAATGATGTTCCCGATTCTCTATTCCTGATCATTCCACGACATACTCCGCCACTCCTTCCACAACTTTCTACAGCTCTATGGAACCTTCTAGAACTTTCTGGAAGACTGTTCTAGAAATTTCAAGAGGGCGAAACTTTCAGCCCTTATATCTTTAAAAGCACACCCTTTAGGTAAAAACGGATACCCTGATTCCCTAGGGGGGGTAGAGAACTACCACACCATATAACTCCCTTGATCGAACCGGGACTCGTTTCTGAGTTTTTGCGAGCTGCACGTTTTTTTTGACTTTCTTTTATAATATATGCCATATTCAAATAAACAAAACTTTACTCCTTACATTTCCTTTCACGTGCGTTCCCCTCCAGCGTTCCACTTCCACCTTCCCCACCACCGCTCTCCCGCTCCCCCGTCCCGCCAACCCCCCTGGCACTGCATTTCTTGACTCATCTCCCGCCGGGCCCGTAGCCGAAACTTTTTTCTAATACTAACAATTTTAAACTCGTGATATCTTTCTAATTAAATATCCGAATTAAAAAATTCAAAAAGTTAAATAAAGGAATTGAAGCTGTCTTGAATATGAAGTAATTTATTTTGATAAGGATTAAAACCAAGATACAAATAAAGAGCCTTTTCAAGCGGCGACATTTAAATTAAATTTTTAAAATAAAAGAATACTTATTGTGGCATAACCATAATAGTTAGACATATGCTGTGACGACCTTTTTTGTAAATAATGATGTGTTCTATAAAGTCGTAGTACATTATTTTATTCAATCATCAATAGTTTAAGCAGCGCACGCGATTTCAAGAATATTTTAGGTAATTTTTTTACACCCTGGGTTACATTATTGAAGTTTTAGTAAGGATGCCTATTTAAAAATATATATATAATATAGCTTATGCCACCCAGGGATAGTGTAGCTTCCCAACAGCGAAAGAATTTTTCAAATCGGTTCAGTAGTTTCGGAGCCTATTCGATGCAAACAAACACACAAACAAACAAACAAACAAATATTACCTCTTTATATAGTGTAGTAGATACCATCCCGGGCATGCGCACATCAAATCCAAAGAAGAATGGTTTAGAAAAGCTTAAGCGACAAACAAAGAAACATTCAGTTATATAGATATATATATATATATATATATCCCTATCCCTATCTTAAGCGATGCGGTGCAACCAACATTGTCAGTTTGGTTTGATACAACATTATTCTGGCAAGAACTCATTTATATCGGCCCTTTATTCAAATTCCACAAAATGTCGTTACTAATTGTTTATCCCATCTTCCGTTGGCAGTTTCTTCGTTCGTACGTCGAAAATATTTCTTAAATATAATTCTAGGTAATGTATGATATTAAGTTCACAAGTTTTCGAGAACTCACTCAATTATATTATGACTCCGTTTTCCTTTTGTTAGGCGGAAACTTCGGAGATTCATTTCATATTTAATTATTCCGATGTGACAACTCTGCCAGTTATGACATTTTGCATGAGTCGTTATTACCTACGCATATAAAATTATATAATAATTATGCGGAAAACTTATATAATTACTTACGTTTTAGGAAACGCTGATTCCGTAATCTAAATAATGGAATAATACGCAAACCAGAATACATATATTATGATGAGAATGACAAAAGTAAGCTAATTTTCCCATTTGCAACCATACGATGTTTGTCATAATGTGGTTTTACAAATGTACAATCATAAATTTTGGTTATAGGTAATCATAGGATGTCTGAGCTGAAACATGTAAAAATAATATCTCAACATGCCTATATAATGTTGTTTATAAATCCCAAACGTTTTCTGGCAATTCAATGCTTATTTATGTATTTATTACATTTGTTTACAGACCATTATCCAATAATAACACATTACAAAGCATATGATACGATCTTAAAAACAGTAGAAATGAACAAAGGGAATGGAAGGTACCTTCAAATTAGCTATACCTGATTAAATCATAGACAAATTGCACAAAAACATGCATCAGAAATTAATGATTTCTGAACATGGTTTTGATGAAATATATGATTCATGCAATATCATAAGTTTTTTCTGCTTTACGTATCGTTCAGACCTAATGAATGCTAGGCTATTTAAAGATGTAGTTGTATATTAATTTTTGTAATTTTTCAATCCAAATAAACAACAAATGTAAATGCGTACAAGTTTTATTTTTTCTTGTTATGTAAATATTACTTCTTAACTAGAGAGTTTGCCTGTTCTCATGAACCAAAATGAAAATGCCAAGTGTAATATGCTGAAAATACACATTTTTTATAATTTTGAGTCCATGGTGGAATCGCATTTTAATGTACCTAAGTACCTTTTTTGTCCACCTTTTTGTCCAAGTTTTTTTTAACTTTTTTTTATTCATGATGAGACCGGTTTCATAGGCATCTTCAGAATAATTCTGGAGACCAGTCTGAAGATTCCTATGAATCCGTAAACATAAATAAACAATCAAAAAACTTGGAAGAATGTTATAAAGTGATTTTGATTTTAGTTAAATGATCTTTGCTTTGTTTTGCACTGATTTTTGATTTCCTACCTTCTTTCCATCCGTTTTCTCCCTTTTCTAGCAACAATATAACCTAAAATTCGTGACGTTACCCCCCTGATTCCACATATTATGACTTGCGTGATGCCATTTAAAAAAAAACGTGTATCATTCATGATGGAATGAAGCGGGTTTTTTAGTTGTAAAAAAAGTTGTGATATTGGTAATTGATCAGAATTACATTCTGTATTTATTTTTATGCCGAGCACTAAAAATTTCCATTGCGTAAAAGTAAGAAATTAGCATTAGATGTTACTAATTGTCGTGCAGTTTTACAACCGGTCGCATTTTTAGTTTTCTCGATTTATTGTCAGACTGCGAGCCATGTAAAAGGTAAAAACTAATTTTACTTTTATTTATTTACAGATGCTGCTTCAGGTATCGTGGGTGAGGCATCGCGATATCCATTTGCTGACAGTGGGTAGGTACACCTATACATCGGACCAGCGCTTCAGGGCAATTCACAACCCTCATTCAGAAGACTGGACTCTACAGGTAACTAGTTCTTTGATCAAACCCATACCCTTGAAGAGTATATATTTTAAGGGAGAAAACACAGAGACAGTTACCAAAACAATATAAAAATAATTCGCCTGGATTCTAACTATTTCTCATCGAATAACAGGAACAGCAGTTGAATAAACATTTATTTTTTTAAAATACGCAAATTGAGAAAGACAAAAATTAACTTAAAAATAGTCTTACACGCAGAAAAAACTAAAATGATGTTACAAGAATGTACATAATATTAAATAAAAGTTTAACAAAGTAGTTTATTTGTGAAGGGAAAACGGTTTTCAATATTTTTATTTATTTATTTTTTTTTTTTTATTGAGTAAATTTTTTTACAATAAGTTTATTTCATTCTAATATTACATATTTTATATACTCTCCTAATAAAGCAAGTGCTTGTGTTTAGGAGAGGACAACTTGATAATAACTTTTCTTTTTTTTTTTTCAAATCCTTATAACAAACTTAAAAACTTAACTTATGAATAGATTTATAATATGACAAACTTAAGAACTTAACTTATGAATAGATTTAGACTTAATAACATATTTTTTAAAGATTAATAAGGGTAATTAAACAAAATATATATATATATATATTTTATATATTTTGAATGTAACTACTGCTTGTATGCCAGAATCCTTCAGAGTTTGATTTTCATTAAAATATCTTGTATAACATACGCTAGACAAAATCATCTAACTTTGTCAAAAAAATATTACGAAACGCGGCTTCTTCCCGGAATTCTTTATCATCCAAAAAATATTTGTGAATATATTTATATACTACTCCCTCGGGTGTATTTATTTCATCAATCATAATTTGGCAAATTAACCAAAATGAGACTACGTATTTACTAGTTACAAGTAAGCACCCCAGAAAAATAAAATGATCCAAAGTAATAAATTCAGATCTCTTGCGAACACCGAGTGAATTAATTATTAATACAAATTAATGGAGTTCCACTGAATGAAAATATCCCGCATATTCAGCATTTAAGGCACGAGCAAATTGGTATTTATGGCGGACCTGGGTTAGATTAGGTTACATGACGAAGTACCAGGAGTGGGGAGTCTGACACAATACACAATCCATTACGTCATGCCGCATCCATCATCTCAATTCACTATGCAAATTGATGCCATTGTAGGCTGCGTAGGGGTAAATAGATGGAAGGTTCTAGAACTATTAGGTATTATTATATACTAGCTAGTTTGACTTTACACCCACATCGGCTGAGATGAGCTGTTAAATTAATGGACTGAGTTTATAAAGTTTGTCAATATTTATGATTCTGAACACTTATATAAAAGACAATGAGGATGATAATTAAAGTTTAAAAATAGTAATTTTCAAATAATTAATTATTGTTATAGATACATTTTTAGAGCGTCAAAGATATAATTCTTAATACAATGATATATGTAATAGAATGTTTCCAATACTCTTATCTTGCTTTTACATGTCTAGTCAGTTGTAATAACATTATACATTGGTGGACCAACTTTTTCAATTTTTAAAAAATCGTCGATAGGGAGGGTGGCATTTGTGGCTCCCCTCAAATCCCTTTTGAGGTCGAGACTCAAGTTTATTGGATTTTCTCTACCCCAGTAGGTACTACTGAGCTTTTCAAGTTAAAAACTACTTAAATCACAAAATTTTGAATAGCTGACCTTACAAGTCCACAAGATCTTACTGAACTCTTTTTTTTTAATTTAGCGTAATTTAAAAATGCAAAGAAGAGCCTTTTTGCTGAAAAAATAGTCATTTGAGGTGAAAGTTGGTGAAAAATGGAAAAGGGTAAAAACATTCATCGTTTTTTTTTTATTTGGTTAAAGTAGATCCAATGTATGCCGAGGTCGAAAATTTTTTTCATTGGGCTTCCGTAATGTACAATTTGGCAAAATATCATAACTGTCACATTTCTTGTAAGGTAGGATATTCAAAATTACTAGAATATCACTTCAAAGGGGTATTTTTTAAACAGGGCTCAAATCCAAACCTACGAAAATTCTTTAGCGAAATTCTTCTAAGATATTATAAATATGGATTACGTAAGAAAAACCGATATGAGTTCTCAGTTTTATCACTGTCAAGTCTACTTGTATGGCATTTTTTAAATACATTATTTTCATTTGCCAATGTCAATAAGAGTATTCGAAGTTAAGTTCTTAGAATTTCCAAAATTTTACATATTTTACTTTGTTCTATTCTCGGTTCTCGGTACTCGGAATTCTTAATTTCAAAAATGTTATTTTATTCTACATTCATATTACATGTTATACATTCTACACATGCTATGGACGTGAGTCTAGAATGAATGATGGTCGAGAAAACTCAAATGAATGCACAAAAGGTCAATGAAAATTTACAATAAAACAGTTTATAAATCCATTATTTTCTCCGTATTTTTTATAAAAACTCTTCTATTATTTAAGAACCCGCTTGCCTAATAGAGAACTCAAGTCCAATTTTTTCTAACTTAGATAACTGCATATTTTTATTTATTTTTGGAGTTAGTTTTAATAGTTAAAATAATTGTCAAAGTTTTAATTTTTCAAGATCCCCCGAAAACCACCGTATCTATGGTGGTATCGTGTGACGTCATCAATCATGTCATCTACTATAAGATCGCGCAATCAGCTGTTCGACTCGCCGCCATTTTGAAATTTGGAATTCAAAGGAATCTCCCTAGAAGTAACGTTACTATTTTTTTGTACAGTAGTTTTTGAATATTTTCAATAAAAGAGATAAACTAATAAGAGATACCTTTATTTTTGAAACTTAATTATTTAGGCCTAAGCATTGTTTCAATAAATACAACAACTAAATCTCTATAAACAGTATGTAAATAAACGAATAAGATGAAATGTTGTTTGTTGTTTATACGATAGCTTGTGTCATACCTACATTCCCTTTTAATGACTTTACGATGACCAGTGACGTCCCCACTAAACATTTTAGTTATACCAACTTGACGGCGTGTTTCAACGACAGTATTAAAAATACACTTTTTAATATATTTTTTTAATACTCTGCGTTTAATATTATTAAATAAAACTTATATATTCAGAATCAGCGTGTATTGGTCTATATGAACAAATTTTTGTTAAAGCCATAATATTTTTCACTGGGCTCCTTATTCTATAAAATAAAGTTATTACAGTTCTGGGTACCATGTGTAGGTACCGTGTTAACGTTTAGCGCACTTGGAATATTCCATGATTCTATCAATAGACCCACAGTGTCCATAATTGTATTATTTTCGAGGTCCGCGAGGGATAGTTACTTCCCTTTCCAGTATTTCGCAACAAGTTTCCAGTTATATTGTCAAATTCTAAATTCGTGTCACTGCCTAAATTGTTTTGACGCTTTTCACTGTCCAATCGAAATGGAATAATACCTCTCTCAATTTAATACTTCATAATAATAATATCTGTACTGCCAGGTTGTGACCAAAATACAGTCTAGACGTTCGGATAGATGTCATGGATTTGACATGTGAAATTCAATAATCCCATAAATAGTTAGTCTAGACCTAGACTATTGTCCAAACTAAAGCTCTGCTGTTCAGAATCACTGAATACGCAGAATTAGACGTATGGCAAAATTATTTATATATGTCATATTTTTCCTAAGCTCGGTTGGTAAAAGTTTTGCGCGATTTAGAAAAAGAAATTTAATGCGCAGCAATATAAAGGATATAATTTTTTTTTATTTTTGGTTTTTGTCTTCTGTCATAAACTAATATATTTCTGTCTCAAAACAAAATCACCTAAATGGCGATGTAAATTTTTTTTTTCTATTCACAAAAAGATACATAAATTACAATAAACAATTACATAATAGTTTATATATTTGATTTACCCTCATAAAAAAACAGGGCTTGTGTGTATGGGGGGGTGTTATTAAATTGATATTTTTTTTTATTTACTTCAAATTTTTGGTATTAATTTTTAGGCTGAGTTTAAAAAAATATATATTACTATTCGTGTTTATTATAACTATTGTCAATGCTTATATATTGAGAAGTTGTAGTATTTTTTTTATTAATAATGTATTACAGATTTAGTAATCCAATCATAATCCCATTGAATATGAACTATACATAAAATAATTAACATAACTTAAAAATAAATTCGTGAAATTTAATAATAATATATTTTTAAATTTTTGCCTTAAATTATTATTGAATCCTTTTTTTTTCATTACTCCACACAGGAAGCCCTGAGGAAAATAATTTCCCTCAGGGCCTATGTCATCTAAGGGGATACTGTGTGGAGGGTCTTTTTAAGGAAGGGAAGGATAAAGCTTGTCATGCTATGCTGGACCAGCACGTCCGTTCTGCCATGTACCATAGGATTTGTGGTGTCGACTCTGGCGGTGAACAATTCGCATTCAGGGGGGTATTTTTTTTTTTTTCTTAAATACCTTACAAGAGTCCCAACTGCTCCCGTCTGAAGCCAGTGAGACTATGGCATCCCCAATTGGGGTATGTTGTGATGCTGAGGGTAGTGGGGAGGGGAAGGAGATAGGGAAGAGGAAGGCGGGGAAGTACCTGGCTATTCAGATCTGCTCACCAAACACGGCTAATGCCGTTTCAAGCAACGTTTCAATTCTGAATGGTGGTCTTACACCAGGGCGATACAGAGAGTATCTTCCACTCTGGAACGTGCAGCAAATATACTATTTATTATTTTAAATGAATAAATTGTGAAAGAACACAAATTAATCAAATAAAATTTATTTGCCACGCCGGGATTCGATCCCGCGACCTTCGGTGCGCGAGTCAAGCGTCTTACCGCTGCGCTACGCCGGCCGTCAGGCTAGCCGTGTAGGCTGTCTATAAAATATTTATGACCGATCAATGGCTGAGTTGATATCGCGTGTGGGTCTAACATAACAGGCATCGTGAGTTCGATTCCTCGGATGGCTATCACGACACAAGCAACTTGATCTGCTTATTATGGGGGTAGTAGAGGATTTCCAAATTATTATCAGGATAATCTTAACCCGGGAATGTTTTTTTTTTACATGAGCTCCACACAGGAGACCCTGAGGAAAATAATTTCCCTCAGAGCCAATGTCATCTTCGGGGATGCTGGGCGGAGGTTCTTTTAAGGAAAGGAAGTAGAGGATAGTTCTGGGAAGGAAGAGGGTTTAAGGGGTGGGTAGGAATCTGGGGTTCAGTGTGTCCCGGTCATCCGCCTCCAAGACCTAGACAAACCTCACACCATGAACCCGGGCACCCCTGCTACCCGGGCACATCGACTTCTTCTTCCACTCATTTTAGCGAATCCTTGAACATCCAATTGCGCATGTCCACCTTAGTTAGACTAAACGCGTGAAAAAAAACTTTTTTTTTTGGTCAGTGCGATGCTTATTTTGCTTATTCATATTCGCACCAAATATAATCTTTCAAATATATTTTCAGCCACCGGCGACCACGCTACCATTCCACTTCTAAAACAAACAACGTTTCTCGTTTAAAAAAACTGATTTATTGAGCAAACACTGTTATAAATCTTGTTGTTTTATGTTGGCACACATTGAAATTTATTATTATTTGTTTCCGCAATCTCTTCGAATATCAGATGGGAAGCATATATTGCAACGCATCAAGAAAGCGCTCCTTTCCCAGAGAATTTCAAAGAATTTTCATATTATGCACATATTAAACAAGGACGGAGTAGCGCACTACAATAAGAAGATACCAGGGAGCAAGGAGTGTGAGATACGTATCTTCTCTTTGTTCAGTATGTTGGTCTCTTGCTCTGTTCTGGCACCCTGGTAGGAAATCAATTTCCACTTGTGTCATGTATGGAAATATTCAACATTTGCATGGCGAGATCTGGAAAGTGTTTGTGTACTTGCATACTTGAAAAATGTGATCGGAATCATGACCTCCAGTCTGCATTGTACTTTTGCTTCTAACAACAAGATATTTGAATGTTTTCCAGCAAATTAAAAAATCCAAATTACTAATTAGAGGAAGATTTGCACGATTCGTACACGTTTTAGATTTTTTAAAAATTGATAATTAAAGAAAGATTGCTCAATCAGTTATTATAACATAACAGCATTCGTTCCGCTCCTTATTCAAAAAGTTTGAAGTCAATAACTTTTAAAATAAATGAATGGTTTGAATTTTAGCAAAGGCCGACAAATGTACGAATCTACCCCACTCACGGGGTACATTCGTACATGGGTAGGGTAACATTCATTGTGACTCTTCTCCGGTAGAAAATACTTGGTAACTTGTGCATTTAGACTGATATGTACTGCGGCTCGTGCCATTATCATCAGGTTTATCTTTTATTTTCATTACCCGACTCTCCAAGAGACTCTCTTTCTGTAAGATAATTTTCCTTTCAAAACATCGTTTATTGCCGCAGACATATTTTCTTCATTTATTATTGTGCACCTATTTCTTATAATTCCGGACCATTTTTTCAAATTTTTTTGAAAAGAAAAGAAATTCCTCAATACGAATGTGCCCCTGGAGAAGGCGTACAAATGTACCCCGGAGGTCAAAAATAACAGATTTTACCGGCACATAAATCATGCAGAAAAATTCACAAAATAGATACATTATTATTATTTTGATTGTAGTCACTTACCATTGAGCAATAATCCATTTGAATTTGACGGTTCACTAAAGCACGAAACATCCAACAACATCGACAAAATATTTACTTTTAGCATGCGAAAACACATTACGCCGTCTCGTGACGCTCGCAGCGGCCGCAATGGCGGCTAACTTTGTGGATAACTGACGGTCGTCCACGCCTACCCACACACAAAAAACTAAATAAATACGCTGTTCTAACAAGCTGTAAGAGTGACTGTATGAAGCTTCTTCCCCTATCCTGATCAAAGACTGGTAAATATTACCTAAATTTCGCGTGATGGTATCCGAAACCTAATTTTTAAAAATAACAATGAAACATCGATTATTTTGATGAGTACATATTTTTATTAAGTTTTTAAACTGTGGAATGGAGAGTAGTGGAATTTCATTGTATTGAATTTCATCATACAATGTTCATTGGATACAACTGTGAGGGGTTGTAACCGGTCCGGTGTATCAGTAAATACTGGAACCAGGTGAAAACCGTTTCATTAATTTCTTTTGAGTGCAAAAGATACAAAAGGATGTTGGTAGAGTACACGATGCACTAGTAAAAGGTTCCTCAAACTACTGCCCGCGGGCCAAATCCCACTGCCCATTTTCATCGCACGCTCAAAAATAATGGTTTTTACATTTTCAAACCGTAAAAAAAGAAAATACATTACGAAATAAAGGCAACATTTTGTCGCTTCACCTGAAATCTAGGAAGCATTTTCAACTGCGGCGCTTCTTGGGATTTACATTTCATATTCTTATATTCTTTTTAGATTTTCGTTTTTTGGAATGGATCTTTTAAAAATTTGTATATTAAAAATGGCTAATATTTTTTTTGGAAAGATACTGGGATTCCGTCAACAAGTCTGACAAAAAAGTTCTAGCACCACCGACCTACGTGTCCTCAAGTTTTTGTACTGCCCGTAAAGCCTTTTTTTTCGATCTAGTTTTTTACAAAAAACATTTTCCGAACCCTGCACTAGAGAATAGAGAAAGAAGTCAGAGTAAAACCCATGAAGAGAAACAATTATTCAACCCAGCCTTGAATCCAAATGTATCAAACAAATAGTATTTTAAACAAATAATATAATCATAAGGATTAGAGTAATATGACATTGTTGACTAAATTATGTAAATGTTATTATGTAGATGTAAATGCAAATGTAAATGAAAATGTAAATGTAAATGTAAAATAAAGTAATGATGTAAATGTAGATGTGGATGGAAAAGTAAAATTATGTAATGATGTAGATCTAGCAATGGGAGTGTTACGAGAAATTTGGTCGGTGGCATCATAATACCTTTTCTGCCTCTTCCTGCAAGGAAGTGACGTAATGATTAATATGAAACTCAATGTTACATTTCACAACGTTCTTTCTCTTATTGTAAGTTGGATGAACCCCCTGCAAATTTTCGCAAAGCCCGCTAACTAGCTTCAAAATTTAATAATAGGCAAATAAAAGTTAAAAAATCAGTGAGACCATTTGTTATTCCAGTTATTACTTCAATATATTTATGGTACTCTAGATTGCACAACAAATTAATATTAAGGCCAAATTCAATCATCCCACTCGAAAGTAGTTTTGATGTTTCATATTTATGATGACTCAGCAATTTAAACCGAGTCATTTTAATCGATTCCTTCATGTGAATATGTAAATATACTTTCAGTGTAAATCAACTCGCATTGACTTTCAATCCTCCGAGATCGATAAATAAAACCACTCCTAGATGAAGAATGTGAAAAATTCCACCACTGACGTGACGCTGACGATGTTTGACTGATTCATATCGCGAACGAACGCAGTCGAAAACCGATTTAATAAATCGGAGACTTCAAAATCGAAAATTTATTCAAAAATAAGAAACGGATTGAAACCATGTTCAAAACCTTATATCACAGCTACCAGTTTTCAGATCTTCACAATAATACAGAAAAGCCAAAATGTATAATTATGTGGTTTTGGTATAAATCCTCAACTCGAAGCCCTGGTTGTTTAAAAAATTTTAACAATTCATCAAATATTTGAAGTTAATTTTCACATTTTATAAAAGTTCTTTGATTATTTCAGTTTTATGAAGCAACTGGCCTACAATATTGAATGATTTTGAACCGTAATTAGAAAAGGCTTCTTCTTTTTGTTATAAGGAGGGTTGAGGTCTTGTGAAAATAATGCTTAATTTATAACAGATGTGAATATTATTAGAAGTTGGTGAAAAATTTATTTTATATGCTTATCGATTTTCATTTAATTTGATTAAATTATCATATGCACAGAACATATTATGTGAGTAACTATTCAGTTTAAAAATACATTTGTGTTATTGCCTGTAGAAATGATCGTCTTTGCCATGATATCTGATAAACTGGTACGACGCTAAAACGAATATTTGACATTTAAAAATCAAAAAATCCTGGTTCTGGATTCAATTCCTAGATGCGGACAAAATCTTTTTTATAATTTTTCGGTTCAAAATTTTTCTTTTTTTTTCTTTATTCATGATATAACTTTTCTTACTGTTTTTACAGTATTTTCAACTGTGATAGCCCTGTATTATGCAGAGTTGCTCATATTATCTTCTATTATTAAATGTTGCAATTTAAGGTTTTACCCATTAAGTTATTCCAAAAATAATAAAAGAAGAGTACTATACTTTTAAAATAGTATACTGGCAAGCAATCCATCAATTACATAGTTTTGGACAGTTGAGATTTTAGTTTTCGAATATCGTCCACTCAGTGCATTTGATTTATTTAAGTTAGGCAACTTTAAATGTCAGAGTTTCACTGTTTCACTGTTGTTTTGCGACAAGTTTATACCGCGCTGCGATACCTTGAAATTCCCAGAACAATGTTTGATAATGACGGCATGTCACACTGTCAATAAACTTCTCGATGGGCATTGGAAATTATAAGCGACGCAAAATGATTACTTTGAAATCGGTTTTTTCCGTTGTTCGTAGGCGTTCTTGGAATTATTGTGTCAAAGCCCGTCAATATCAAGACCTGACTTTTGTTTTTGAGTACAAATTTTATCAAATAAATTTTCATCTGGCGTAAAATAAAATAAACAAATATATGTTATGCTTTAAAATAATTATCGCAAAGGGTAATTGGTAAAAAGATACCAAGTTCCTATCCCTTGGAATAAAGATTAATAACTTCTTAAGAGGAAGGCATGTTTGTTTGTGAAGCTAACTAATATTATATCTTATGGTTTAGAATTACGTCCCGTCTCTAATAAATTGTGAAACCACTTCATTGAAATCCGGCTTAAGGATTGATTAGGAATGCCTTTGAGGGATAAAATAACACATTTGAAATAATGCGGTCATAAAATAGTGGATACTAGCAGACAGACTTAACACACACTTCCACAACTGTCTTTGGTTTTGGAACGTTAAAAGCTTGCACTAAGATTTATTTATGTAAGTGGAGTATTTGAATTAGATGTTTTGCGGTTTACAAAAATATGCATTGCGGCAGTTTTCGTGCGATTTTAAATTTTGATTTGAGATCAAAATATCCAAACAAACTGAAAAATTATTTTTGTAATCAAAAGGAACCTATATTAAATGTGTATACGGATTTGTGCTATTTTGTTTGTTTTATGTTTTAAATTATAAAATATAGGCCATTAAATATTTCAATTTATTACGAACTTTAAGGTAGATTGGGCAATTATTTGTGAATAAATGATAAATTTTTGAATCAATAATTTTACCTTGTTCTTGTTTTGTCCTGTGCTACAATAACACTGTTTTTGTATATTATTATTTTCCTCTGTGCTATAACAGCACTGTTTTGTTAATCTTTGTTCTCTTGTCATTGTTTTGTAAATACTGTATATTCTTTATTTCATAGGTATTATTTTATAAATATTTTGTAATGATCTCGTAAGGAACACTGTAGGATTATTTTTAAATTTATTATAGTTAAGCGCACTTGAAGTGAAATGACACAAAACTGCGCTATACAAATATTACGTTATTATTATTTATTATATTACCTTACATCTTATAAAAATGGGATGATGTATAAAATGAAATAAAAAATAATTAAAAAAAAGCATTTTAAAGGGCGAAAATTTAAATTACTAAATACTGATTTACGTCCGAACACAAATTTGTGGAATAATAATTAAAATTACTTCCCCAAAAACTCCATTTTGTATTTTTTTTAACGTATTAACAAAGTGGATAAATGAAATTATTTTTTTTTAAATTATAATTAACTAACAACAAATACTAACATTGCCTCCAAAATCAAGCACAATTGAATTCTTTAATCGCAATTTTTAAAAATTATAATATAAAATAGCACTATCCATACTAGATGTTTGATATAACTATTAATTGGAAAAAATAATTATTTAATTTGGTTGGGTTTGTCAGCCTCAAATCAAAATTAAAGTTTTATATTTAAAAAAAGCCGCACTGGCACTCCTCTTAAATCGATAATATTGGGCGATGTATGTTGTTATTATTGCTTGTCTGGTATCATAATATGGCGACCGGACAACTCAAAAAGAAACCAACTCAGAAATGTCATTAAGAGTGATAATAAAATATATCACCCTTATTTTAAAATTATTATTTAAATTATGTATAAAAATTATATTTTCATAGCTTTTAATGATCTTTCTGAGGTTGTTCTGAGTTATTATGAGTTGGTTTCATTCTGAGTTGGCATGAAACCCATAATATAATATGATGTGTTGGATACATCGCATAGCTTGCCCTTAAAATCTAAAATTTATCCGTTTCCATTTTGGAAACCTTTTGGAAATTCTAAATTCATCGTCCTTTCACAGCTTTCATTTTTATTTTAAACATGTTTTGAAGTATTTCTTTTATTTTCAGATCAAGTACCCTCAGCATAGGGACTCTGGGATCTACGAGTGCCAAATATCCACCACACCTCACATGAGTCATTTCGTTCACCTCGGCGTAGTCGGTAAGCAGAATATATTTTTTATAAGAAAAAAGGACTCACTGCACTCCAGTGGTGTGCTGCTGACTTTTCAGAATTCATGATAAAGATTTATTTTCTCAATATTTTATAATACCCAGCCTCCATCCTATTTCGCTCCTTCCTTTCATTCATTTAGCCAACACTTCCTCAGTTTATCAATATTCATTCTGAAAGACTCATTTCTCATAAACAAGCACGAATTATTGTATGGTTTTATTGTAAAATTGAACACGTCTTTCATGCAATACCATAAATACTGATCGTGGAATTAGATCACATTTTATACATGAGTCAAATCGGACAACCCGACAGCTGTTTAGACGGCATGAAATTGTGGAAAAAAATATACTGTGAATTTATTAATTGTTGACGATTCAATAAGGAGTTCTAGTGACAACTATTATGGCTAAAAAAACTATACATTCATGTAGATCTACAAACGCTGATTCTTTTTTTTACAAATTAATATATGTAGAAATAATAAATCGTCATTTAAAAACAAATAAAACATAATCGCGTTAAAAAACACTACTGTTTAGCTGGTACGACTGAATCTGTTGATTATGACGTCACGGGTTTCGGAGCCAGCCACTATTTCCGATGTATCTCAGGGTTAGTTGAAAGATTTCAATGTTGATGGAATTGAAACTTTTTTTAGGCTCCAAAGATAATGTATATTTAATAAAATTAATGATAGTGATATGAATTAATCTACAGTTGACAGGTGGTAATGTTAATATTATTTATACGGAAATTTTCGGTAAAGTGTCAAAATCATAAAGCAATAATATTTATAATTTGAATGGTAATCTGCTTAGGTAATATGTTATGTTATCTATAATAATTCTTACACAATAATATGTACCACAGAAGAAAAATTCTGGAAACTATCATATATTAAAATAAATATTCATTGTCACACCATTTTTTTCTTAATACTGCAGATTTTGATCACCGGTAAATTGTTTTCAGGTGCGGTCATGGATGTATTTTTGCACTTTGGTAGAATACAATAACAGTAGTGACGAGATGCTGACATTTCCCCCCAGTGTTCTTCAATACTAAAAGCGGTTAAGAGGAATATAAACGCTAGAAATATTTCGATTCTCGTGCCTGCAAAATTGCCTTATTTGCGCGAGGCAAGTAAGCGAAAAAGTGGTTTTTATTTATTTTGTCCATAATTTTATAATAGTAAAAAAAAGTTAGAACATAGAAAACATCAAAAATGGTCTTAGCCATAAAGGGGTATTTTTATAAAAAAAATTCTTGTATTACTTCATAATTAAATCATGAAAAAATATATTTTTTAGTGGTTTACGCTTATTTTTTTTGTTATGTAAATAATAATTTTATTGTAATTCCGTTACATAGAAAACCTAGTAAAAGCTTCAATTTATCCTTAGCATATTTTTTGATGTTCATAATGTAAGCCAATTCGTCGTAAATATTAATCTAAATAGGATTTCACGTATAACTTCACCTTAAACTTAATAATAAAACACGTTACGACCCTCGACGTCATCGTATAAAATACTGTGCCTGTTGCAATAAAAAGTGGACTGTTGTGATTTGTCACACATACACCCACAGTTTTGGTGGCATTTTGGGAGACACGAAAAATTAAGACTTTGAAAATTATTTTAATTATTAAATAATAATTAAAAAATTGGTATTTAAGTTAGATTACTGATGAAAAAAATTAAAAAGGAACTGGAGTTTTATATTTACAGAAATTTTAATGAAGGTGAACCATAATGATGGGGATTGGAGACATTATGAAATAACAACCTTATTCAACCACTCCAACCAGTAGCAATTCCGGAAAATATAATTGAAACCCGCGGTCTAATTCACCGTTCACATATTTTTAAACGCATTTATTTTTTACGTAGATCGTTAATTTCTATTAAGGTGGTACACAATCCTAATAATTTTTGTTTGCTCAAAACTCACATTTTAATCATTTCCGGCGAATTCTTAACTATTTTAACTTTTTTATTCAGATCTTGTCTTGGGGATGTAAGTTCTTTGTATTTAGGAATAATAATGACAATACCTTACCATTAATATATTTTACGTACAACGATTTAAAAACTTTATAACCCGTTTTTAAACTATAAAGTTAGCGGAAAGCACGAGATTTTATTTTTCTAGACGATGAATTAATAACTTCGGGAGTGCGACATATTGTCACATTTTAAATATTTGTAACACTTTCTTCAGAATTAATTAAAATGAAGGCGGTGGAAATGTCTAATCTCCAGGCCTGCTAGGGTGAATTTCACCGTACGTTCGTCCAATACGCCGTGCAGCGGGCGAATATTCGTTTACACGCTTTCTTAACTTACGTCGTTAAGATTCCCATATTATTTGTCTTCTTCTTCTTTTCTTTGATAGGGCAAATTCGACAGTAGGTCCACGCAATACAAGGGTCGCGAGTCGCTATTTGTATACATGGCTTCTTTACTTAAGTCGTTAAGATTCTGAATATATTTAAGGGTATATTGTCGTCTTAATAACCAGATCATACCTTATGGTATAAGTTTTTTTTTGGTTTGGACAGCACCTATTGAACTCTTTCTTAAAGTGCTTTCCGGTGATAGGCAGATGCTATATAAGCTTTGTTAACATACAACCATTTGGGTCTGTAGAATTTTTCACTACTAGCACATTTTTTTAAGAAATTGAAAGCATTGTTATTACATTTTTTCGCCAGAGGTATCTGTCTGATTTAATTTCGTAAGGGAAGAGCTCAAACAATACAAAATATCACCAATATGTCATTCATACTATATATATAAACAGCTTTTTCAAAAACGAATAAATGTTTAGTTGGCAAGGGACGCCTCTGCCGCAGTTCCTGCAATGAATGGCTGCTCCGGTGGCGTGTTAAGTAAATTGTGGATTTCTGGAATTCGGGCGCAAAAATTTTCAACTCGCGATGGAATTTTAAAATATATAAAAATACTCTTAAGCCGTTAAATTCATGCAGGTCAGGAATATCTGATTCTACCTTTTGAATGGAAATGCGGATTATGAAGGCATAATACTGCTCTAATGTTTTTAATGCACTCTATTATAAAAGTGGCTTAGTGGCTCGAATTGCAAACAAAAATTTGGAATTTTCACCTACACAAAGTACAAAGTAAGTAACGTATTTTAAATTTTAAAACCTTAGTTAATCAGCTAAAGGGGTGTTTACATTACGCTTTCTATTTAAGGTTTTTATCATGCTATTGGCTTATATCTGATTTCGGCAATCTTTTTAGATTTACTGATAGCGGTTTTTCGATTTAACAATAACATAAATTACTTTATGTACGAAGTTTTTTCTTACTTTTGACAATTTATTTAATACTAGCTGGTTCCCGGCACGCGTTGCAATGCCACATTCAAATAAATACATTGTTTTTCCCTGAATCACCTTTCCCATGCGTCCCCGTTCCCCATTCCCCTCCCGCGTCCCCTTCCTAGCTAGCTTTATAAATTATAGCCTATATGTTACGTATTCTGATGTATGTGTGATATTTTAGTACAGTTTTATTAAAATCCATTCAGTAGTTTTTGCGTGAAAGAGTAACAAACACACATACATCCATACAAACTTTTGCGTTTATAATATTAGTAAGATTTTAAAGCCATAAAGTTTAATATGCACACGCCATTTTAAATTTAGAAGGCGGGTTGGGTACCGTCGGTGCGGGAACTATTTATTAGATAACCAACACCTCTGCCATAGATCACCCCAAGTGGTTCGCAACGTTTGGTGGATTAGCAAGAATGCTAGCAGGAATAGAGAAATCAGCGGATTCAAGGGGTGGGGTTTGTCTAAGTCTTAGCAGCAGATGCTTTTGCCCACCTACTGCGTGGCGGACCGGATCGGGAGAGACTGCATAAGTCAGACCTTTTGACCTCTTTATCCGAACTCTTTTGACCCATTAACTTGCACTGCAGTGGGAGGGATGGATTCATATTCATCACCCCTGGACAAACCACCACATTCCTCACACATTTGTTCTTCCCAGAACTTCATCTCCTTCCTTTTCTTAAATAAACCCTTCACACGGCATCCCGAATTATGACATTGACCCTAAGGAAAATTGAGCTAATGCATAAAAGCCGATGTATTGTCAAATTTTGTTCTCCACTCAAATAGCGAAAATATTATTATGAATAAAAATCACATGTATTGCTCTTTCGTTATTTATTTTTGGGGTGTTATGCCGTGTTGCGCTGCCTCCTTCTTTAGCCAACCTTTCGGACAGCGTTTCAGTGTCCATCATCAGGGCAGATCCGACAAATGTGATGTGTGCTTTTGGCCGTGAAATCTAAAAACGTATCTGACATGTATTGCGGATTCTACGTTTGTCAACTGTCCAATGAGAAATGATAAATGATATAAAATATAAACACTCAAAAATTGCAAAAAAAATTATATGAACACCAGCAAGACCAAACACTGCAAACTGTGTTAGAAGGTAGATATACCACAATTGATGTTTGAATAAATAGATCTCATCAATCAGGCGCCATCTCCAATCGATTCGTATAACTAATTATCGATGACCCACCCTCTCCTATCAACCCACCCCCTGAGTACCAACAGCCAGCAATTACCTATTGGGAGCTGTCCCGTTATCTGATTTAGTAATGAACATTGGAATTACCTCTAGTTAGATCTGGCCGCGGATATAAGATATACAAGCCGAGTCATTTATTTGCCAGACAGTCAGTAATCGAATGGAATTGCCTCACAAAATGTATCTATTGGGTAACCTTTGGGAACCTAACCTAATACACCTTATTAACCCATCCATACCTTAAGTATCAAAATCGAATCTAACATTTTCGCAGTTGAATTAGATACAAAAATTTTTATAATAATCAGTAATTATTATTGACTTCTTCAATAATCGCAAATTAACATTGCGGCATCATTGATATTATATGAAAATAAATCACCGCTTATTATATAATACCATGAATTCAACTAAAAAACAGACGGGGATTCGAATTAAAAAAATCTTTTCGAACCAATTTCACCCCTTCATATCAAAAGCAAACCCAAGACACCAAAACACCAACTTCTATCTGCAAATCACAAAAAATGACTTGTTTTTGCGTTATTTTAAGTGCGGCGGATTTAACTACGAAATAAAGGAGGATTTAGATTTTTTTAAATATTCGTAACGAACCAATCTCAAAATCAAATCCAAAACACCACCCTCTAACTCCGAAGCGTAGCAAATAGGACCTGTTTTTGAAAATGAAGCGAATTCAAGTACCTACACCCTAATTCTACTACTACTTTTTTGTACTAATCTCTGTTTTTCCGCTTTTCGTTTTAATGTTTTTTACATTATTATTTTTTCTTTTCTTTTATTTTCCTTTCTTTCGTTTTCTCGATTCCTTATTTCTTGCAAATTTTAATAATTTTTTTTTTTAAATATTTGTAATGTAATAATGTGTTTATTTTATGTACCAACCTCAATTTAAAAAAAAGGGAATGTCAAAAGAACCCGTTAACAAACTGATATCAATCAGTTTAACGGAACTTAATTTAAAAATGTAAATAAATAATAAAGGAATTTTGTAAATAAAACAGAGATATGAATTTTTGTATAATAAGTGTTTATACGAGTACAAAAAGTGATATTTTCATTTAATTATTATTGAAATTATCATTTATCTATGGGGTAACAACATAACCTAACTTAGTTCAGTACACCGTATGCATCCAGGCCTTTTTTTTTTTTTTAAATTATTTCTGGCTTTCACCCTTCAAGGGTGTTCTAGGCCATCATTTAAAATTACAGAGAAAGGGAAAGGTGAATTTATATATTAATTTTATTTAAATGTACAAATTTCAGAATTATATGGAAGATTGGAGTCGAGTTCAGACTTAGAAGAGATGAAATGTTGAATGGAGGGGAGGCAATTTTAGATAACGCTTGATAGAAGAGAGGATATTTATTTAGAGAGGGACAACCAAAAAATATGTGATCTAAAGAGCCCACATCTAGACCACAGAACGTACAATCTGGGGAGTCAAGGATGTGAATTTTAAAAAGGTGAGAAGGAACGGAACAATGACCGATTCGCATTCGAATAAGTGAGGAAATTTCTTTTTTGGAAAAATGGGGAAATTTTTGAAACCACGGTTTTGATGGGATAGTCCTTTGTATTGAGGCGTAGCGAGCTCCCTTGGATTGACTGGCAATGTTCCAATACTCTGTCCAAACATTGCGGGATCTATCTTTGATGATGGAAAAAATATCAGATAGGGGAATATGGTTTACGAGGGTAACAATAGGGTTGGACGCTCCTTGTTTTGCCAAAGAATCTGCAATATCGTTACCCACTATGCCAATGTGTCCAGGGATCCAAACAAGAATTACGGTTTTTCCAGAGCTTTGAATGGAGGCTATCAGCACTCTAATGAGGCATACAAAGTGATCATCAGGATGAAGAAGAGGACAGGATTTAAGTTTTTGGAGGGAACTGAGAGAGTCAGAGAGAACAAGGGAATGTTCACAATTATTTTTGATTATATATTTGAGTGCTTCAATTATTGCAATGCACTCAGCAGAGAATATTGAAAATTGGTTTGAAATTGAATAAAATATTCTATCATTAGAATTATTGTGGTAAACGTTAATACCTATACCACAGTTAGGAGAGTCAGGAGTTTTGGAGCCATCAGTAAATAAAAGAGAAGAGTTGGGCCATTTAGAAGAAATAATGTCATTGAACATATTATTAACAGTACGGGCTGGGAGATTGGAATGACTTTTAAGGATGCCGATCCCTTCCAAAATTGTTGGGGATAGGGTGACGTGACTATATTTTAATTTGTATAGTGGAAGAAGATCATTTTGGATAATTTGAAGCTCTGAGAGAGAGCGAAAATTTTTACAGATGGCAGGAAGAGATTTAGTTCGAGCTCTGATTGTAGATGAATGTGTTGAGTCTTTGAACAACGAAACTCTGGGAATAACCTGATGACATTTAGAATTTAAACATTTAAGAACAAATTTGTCAGCAAACAGTTGTCGCCTTAAATAAAGTGGGGGATCAGAACATTCCACTTGAAGGGAATTGATGGGCGACGACTGCATCGCTCCAGTTATTATTCGCAATGACTTCGATTGAATTTTGTCTAATTTACTGAGTGCATTTTTGGAGGCAGTACTAAAAAGTGGGCAGGCATAGTCGAGATGACTTCGAATAAGTGCATTGTAAAGCAACTTAATGCAGGTAGGGTGAGCACCCCACCAAACGCCAGTCAATGATCTGATGATATTTAAATTTTTTTCACATTTAGTAACTATATTGTGAATATGGGAAGACCATTTAAGTTTCCTATCAAATGTTACTCCCAAAAATTTTACTTCAGAGGCGTTGGGGATTGGAGAGTTTTTAAATAAAATTTGAACAGGAGGATTTTTATGACGGTTTGAGAAGGTGACACATTGACTCTTTTTAACTGAAAGTTCCAGACCATTTAAAGTGAGCCATGTGCAAAGGGCATCTATGGCTTCATTAAGATATTTGACGGCAAGTGGGATGATTTTGGATGATAAGTAGAAAGCTAAATCATCTGCGAACTCAATAACTTTTACTTGAGGGGGAATAGAGACATGCATATCGTACGTGTATATATTATACAGTATAGGGGATAATACATCGCCTTGGGGTAAACCTTTCCAAATTGATCTACTCTGAGGAGTAACATCTGGTAGATCAATGAAAATTTTTCTATCAAGAAATAGATTAATAATAGATTGGACAAACATGGGGGGAAGGCCAAGGCCTAAAAGTTTTTTTTTAAGGATTGGGATGGAAACATTGTCAAAGGCACCTTCTATGTCTATAAAGACTGCAAGACATACTTCATGGTTAGAAATGGATAAATTAATATCAGTGCTGATGATGGCAAGGTTATCTTGCGTAGATTTTTTTTTCCTAAATCCAAATTGAGATGGAGAGAGAAGCTGATTACTTTCAACAAAAAATTCTAATCGGTTTTTAATTAATTTTTCATAAATTTTACTGAGGGTGGATGAAAGAGCAATTGGCCTATAGTTGGATCCAGAATTGGGTGATTTGTTTGATTTTAGGATTGGGATGATTATTTGAGAACTCCAGTCATCAGGCATTATGCCAGACTGAAAGATTTTATTTAAGATGCTTAGGAAGTGATTTAGAACATTATCATTACTATTTTTGATAATGCTATAAGGAATACCATCTCTGCCTGGAGATGAGTCTTTAACTGTTGATAAACAATTTTTAATTCAATTAAAGTGAATGGAGAGTCTAGCCAATGATCAGACATAGGAGTGTTGTGGATGGGAGTTATTTCATCTAAGTTAGGTACAGAAGGGGGGGCAATTTTGTCCAAGAACTCATCTATCCATTTAGAATGAGACGCTCGAGGAGATGTTGAACTGAAGGAGGATCGAAATCTTCGAATCATAGATCAAACTTCCGAAATTGGAGTATTCGGAGATACTGAACTGCAGAAGTTGTACCACCCGGATCTTTTTTTTGACCTCAATACCCTTTTGGCATTGGCTTCGGCATTTTTGTATATAAGATAGTTCTCCATAGTCATATTGTGACGATACGAAAGAGATTTAGCTTTCCGAATTCTCACTACCTTAGAACATTCCTCATCCCACCAGGGAGTCGGAGGGAGTTTTTTAAGAGATTTGGTTTTAGGGGGAGGATTTGATTTATGTATTGCAGTTATGAGCATCGATTTGAAGTTATCGTAGTCATCTTTGACAGATAATACATCGGAAGAGGGTAAATTTTGTATAAACTTATCCATATGCGAGTTAAATTCGTCCCATTTGGTGTGTTTTGTTTTAATCTTCGTCGAAATATGGGACTTGTCTGAATAGAAAGAAGTTTGATAAGTGATGGTGATCGGGAAATGATCACTGAGGCAAGGATCGGGGGACACCACCCACGAGGAGAGAGGTGCCAGATTTGTAGAGCATATGGAGAGATCCACTGCACTAGGGTTTGTGTTGGGGCGAGAGATTCTCGTAGGAGATCCGTCTTTCAAAAGGAAAAGGTTGGATTCATCTAAAAAATCCATAACATTTCGACCATCTCGATCAGAGAAAGCAGAACCCCAGACGGGGGAATGGGCATTAAAATCGCCCAATAAAAAGAATGGAGGGCTTAGTTGACGGACAATTTGTAACCAAGCTTGCTTATTGAAGTGAGAAGATGGGGGAATATAGATAGAAACAAAGGATGTGTCCTTTATTTTAGCTGCAACCATTTGAAAGTCAGCATTGGGGGGTTTGATATTATTTATTGGGGAAAACGGAAGGGATTTTTTAATAAAAAGGGCAGCACCGCCGCCCGTACCTTCCAGGCGATCATCACGGAGACAGGAGTACCCTCCCACATTAAAGTGGGTGGATGGAGTAAACCATGTCTCCGAGACAGCAGCCACAGAAACAAGGTTTGAATTTAATAGGTTAAGAAGGTTCGATTTGTTAGAAATAGCACTGCGGCTATTCCACTGAAGTATTCTGACATCTTGAAGTGCCATTTTGAACAAATGATTTTAACGTGGAAATAATAGAAGCAGCGTTGGACGGTAGATTAGTTTGAGAAGAAATTAGGTCAATTAGAAGCATAATAAGAGTTTGTATAAATGAAGAATTATCTTGCGAGAGTTGTTCAGAAAGCTTTTGATGGTTTGTTGAGGACGAATTATAGTTGTTTACGCACCCATTTGTGGCATTTGAAAGAGGAGAACCATTGGGATTTAAGAGAAGTGAGTTGTGTTGTTGCCGATCGTATCCAGGAGCCGGTTTAGAGACAGGGTTTTTGTACATAAATTTAGTTGATCGAGAAGATGTTGAGGAGAAGGGGAGAGGGTTGGATGGAGAGTTACTGGATAAAACCTCGGCAAAAGATTTTTTGACAGGCGGGAATAGTTTAGAAGCCTGCAGAAAAGACAAGTTTTCAGAGGCCATGGAAATTTTTATATTTTTTTGGCGAGTTTGTTCAGGACAAGAAGAGTGAATGGCGGAATGAGCGCCTGAGCAGTTAAAACATTTAGGTGAAGAGAGAGAAGAACATTGGTCAGCCGTGTGGTTTTCTCCACATTTGAAGCATCTGGGAGGGGATCTGCATGCAGCTTTGGTATGACCAAAACGGCAGCAATTGTAGCATTGGGTGGTGGGGTAAGTATAAATTTCAACTGGTAAGGAGTTGAAAAATAAATAGATATGGGAGGGAAGAGATTGTCCTTCGAATGTGATCACAACAGATTGGGAGGGCTTCCAGGAAACATTGCCCTCAGAGGTGTCCTTATAATTTAGCCTCCTGGCTTTTATGGGATTGCCAATATGTTGAGGGGTTGAAAGAGAAGACAGAATTTCTGGAATGGACAGATCGGTCGAGATACCCCTGACCAGGCCCATACGAGTGACATTGAAAGTTGGGATGTACGCCTTGAATTTAGAATTAGATGTAATAAAAATGTTTTTAATAAAGTTGTTGGCGGCTGAACCTGAGAGGAATTCAACAGAGATTCGGAAGCGACCCTCGGCTTTTACACCTCCGGGCTTAATCGAAAGGTTCTTGTTGGTTGAAAGGAATTTACCAAATTCAAGAGGATGTATGGTTTTACCTTGCTCAGTTTTTTGCGCATAAACAATGTAGGGGCCACAGGAATGAGTAGAGTAAAAATTGATTGGAGGAGATTGATGAAGATCTGGTAGAGACTGAGAGTCATGCTTTACTGGGGAAGAGGGACTAAACTTCCTTTTTTTGTGGAAGTTAGAATGACAGATTCACTGTCAGAAATTACAATATTTTCACCATCTGGAGGGTCAGGGGGAGGATCTGGGGGCTTTTTAGGATGTCCAGGAGAGAAATCCTCCTCCATTGTTCACAAAATTACAAAAAAAAATATGTATGGAAAGTGACAGTAGTGAAAAAAAGGTTATAAATATCTGGAAATCAGCGACGAAAAGTGACTCCTGGAAGATCAGAGGGGAGAAGAATCCTCAGGGAACAACACACTACACTTTATTGACCAGAAAACATAAAAATATTAGTTAAAATAATAAAAAAGATTATTTTTTTAAGAGAGAAAACAAAACAACTGATGACAGCCAAATGTTCAAAATTCGAATCGCATCCAGGCCTTAAGTGTGAAAATTTTCTCTAACCCTTTATCTTTTCCAAAATAAGATGGTGGTAGAGTTCGTAATCGAAGGGAATTGGGCTCACATGTCTCTTGGATGACATTGGTAAACATAACCTAGCCCAATGGATCTTGTGTACTCAGGCTCTACGCATCAAAATCTTAAATGACCTTTCATAACGTATTTAACCTAGCCTAACCCTACATGTTCTCCACAACGAAGATAATGAATCACGAGTAGAGGTTATTATAAATTTTATTTTATTTATTTTTATTTTTAACTTAACCTTTAACTGCTGACCTGGGGGCCACTCCATCCTAGTGACAATAAAATAAACGAAATACTCCCCTACCCCGCATACGATGTTTACGCCGCTTCCAGTAGCTTCGAATTTAGTGACGAAAGAGCCGTAAGTTTAAAGTTAAATTTCTGTAAGTAAATTAATTTCAATTTTTTTCGGTCCTCGCTGACCCATCATCAGTACTTACGTAACTTTTTTGAAGTCAATTTTAACTTTATAAAAATAAACATAAAAATTTTTACTAAATATGGTTTATGTATATAGTTTATTCGAGACACTATTGAAATATTATAATAAAAGTGAGTTCATTATTTTTATTTGGTTTAATAGATAATTCAGACTGATTTCTGATGTCAAGAGATTTTTGACAAAAATTATTATATATTTTCCAAATTGTCAAATATAAGTTACTTAATAATAAAAGAAGTATTTTATTTTATTTCAAAATTTTCATGGATCTCTATACTAATTTGCATCTCAAACTTTTCATGGATCTCTTATAAATTATATTAACATTTAGGGTAACAGGCCGCGTAGGCCCCCACGTCAGAGTACATCTACGTAAAAAAAATCCCGTCAGCAGTTAAAGGTTTATGAGTAAAACCTCAAATTGTAATATTTAATTGCATTCAGATAATATTAGCGAAACTCAATAGAAAATCTGAAAACAAAAAAATCAGAAAAAATCATAAAAAAGATATTGGCACTTCCTGGGTTCGCGTCCCAGGTGTGCCAATATCTTTTTTATGGTTTTTTCAAAATTTTGAAGTTTTCAGATTTTCGATTGAGTTTCGCTTATTTTGTCTTCATTTGATTTATTTATTTATTACATTCATTTGATTTATTTATGTATTACATTACTTTAGATACATTTTTATAGCAAAAATAACATAGTAATAACATTGCGTAATAAATTAAAATATTTCAAAATGTGTACAAGTGTGAATAAAATTTTTCTAATGATATTACATTTTGCCCTTTTTCCCGTATAATGGTTTTTAAGGTTGGGGCGTTATGAAATTTGTAATCGAAAAGTATATTGTCCACAATAAACATCTCTTAGAATTAAATGAAGGAACCTTACCTTTCCTTACTTATACCTAAGTACCCCAGATAATCAGAACTTGCTTTTCACAATTTAAGTAGATACGCAATTAATCCTTCCACAATCAAATAGATTTACTGATTGTGCTATTAATTTTGACGGCCTCCGTGGTTAAGACGTTTTGACTCTTGGCCAGAGGCCGCGGGTTCATATTCTAATTCGGAAGTAAATTTTATTTGATTAATTCGTGTTATTTCAAAATTTATTCATTTAAAATAATGTTATTTATACGTGCAGCGCTTTCCTGAATTGAAGATGCTCTCATTATTGCCCTGATGTAAGACAACCATTCAGAATGAATGAAACATTTCTTGAAATACGGTATTAACAGAATAAATGAAATTTAAAAAATGCTGATGATACTAAGGAGAACCTCAGGATCGTAGAGCATATGGACTACGATATATATATATTTTTTTTAAACCATGCAACGGTGAATAATTAAGTTAAATATTACGTGATTGCTACCGAAACTGTATCTCTATAACAGAATGTTTCGATAACGTCAGTTCGTTTGCTTTTTGTTATTTGAAGCTTTAGCGATAGAGACATCATGGCACAAAAAATACTGTTTCCAAAGTTTGTTAAAACATTTTTCGCTTGTCGTAACCTGTATAAATATTGTTCTTCGGAATAACAAGTGGATATTTGACTATCTTAATACGCAGAGAACAACTAGTGTAATTTTAAGTGGACGCTGAGGGTCCTACGTAATAAAGCCTGAAAAGTGATGTCAGAAACCAATCAAGCAAATGATTTTTATTCATGAACGATTTCGTTCGATTTACCGACCTCAAATAAATAAATATAAACAGTAAAAGTGTGAAGACATCAGGTTTGTCATTAAAACGTGTAATTTTTTTAGAGCGCTTACCTCAAGCCATGAAGAATAAATAACTGGCTTGGTGGAGGATTGCTAACAGTCAATTACTAATAATTATTTCCAATTAGTCTCAAATGCATTGTATACATATACTACCCTTACATATTATATCGGCGAAGGTTAAGCGAACTATATTTTTTTTAACTGTTCGGAGCTCCACTGCTGCAAACTCTTGAGTGTAGTCACCGTAATAGTACCTACTCGAATTACTAAGCATAAGGACCTATTTCAAAGTCATTCACAAACAAATTATAAAGCAAATTTCTCGCTTACATAGTTTAGCAATAATTATTATTTATTTTTTCAATTTGGGAGGCGGGTATGGGTACTGCCGCCCCATGAAACATTTATTGGATAACCAACACCTCTGCCATAGGTCACCCCATGTGTTACGCTACGTTTGGTGACTTAGCAGGGTGCCCAGGTTCATGGGGTGAGGTTTGTCCAGGTATTGACGGTTGATGCGTATATCCGCCTGCTGTGTGGTGGGCAGGATCGAGAGAGACTGGTTGAGGGAGGTCTTTCATCCACTCCAGCCGGAATCACTCGACCCATCGCCTTGCACCGCGGTTAGAGGGATGGATTGATGCGTCCGTCACTCCTGGAAACACTGACCCTCAGATTCCTACTCATACTTCATACCTATTTCCTTCCCAAAAGTTTCTCTTCTTCCTTTCCTTAAAAAAACTCACCACACAGCAACCCCTAAAATGACATAGTCACCGAGGAAATTAATTTCTTCAGGGCCTCGTAATATAAAAAAAAATATCGGAGTGTTTCAATCGCGGTAGAAGTGAACCCAGAAAGTCGCTAGATGTCGCTTTCTTTTCTTTTGCCCGTTTGTTTTAAAGTGATTTGGAGATTAGATATTGGTTTAAAAAACAAAATATGTTTTTTTTTCGATTTCGTAGGATTCGAACCTCCGTTCGCTGGATTTCTCTGGCCGCTGAGATTTGTGACTCTTTATACCGCTTCGCCACCGGGGGCTCGCGCGGAATTGTGAATTTACCGCATTATATTGGAACCGAAAGACTAATTAAACATCCAGTCTATCTTCTCATAATATGGATTATTGGTTAACACTTAGATTGCCGACCCTTAAAATTCTATATCAAAGGATCCCGCACGTTCAGTACAGTCCGGTGAGTTGTACCCTAAGAGTATGGATATTATGGTCTCAATCATAGCTCCACGGTTGTTCCGGTGTACCGCCTCAAGCTCACTAACCAAATGATGAACCTATATCCTCGAGGAGCAATTAATTGTATTCAAAGTCTGGGAACGAAGTAGTTAGTCTGGTGATTAGGAATGAATAACATCGTATAACAGATCGTATAATCGAATCGCCAAACAGAATTTATGATTAAGTACTTATTGGATTATTGATTTGTTGTAACAAAATTAAAAGCGATCTTCAAGCGCTGGGACTACTAAAAGTGGTCTAATGTTATTACGTTTCGTAAAGGGTTCACGACCTTGCCGAATGAAAATGTCACAAAAGTAGTACCTACAACCATTTGTGTAACATTTTTTTCACGATAGCTCCAAAATCCATCAGAGCCTATGTCATCTAGACTCTAGACATGTGGTTTACTATGTTTAGTGACTTAGCAGGGGTGCCGGATTCCTGTGGTGAGGTTTGTCCAGGTATTGGCGGCTGGAGTGACTGTCCACCAACTGCATGGCAGGCCGGATCGGGAGAGACTGGTTGAGGGATAACTTTTGAATTCTCCAGCGGTACTGTCTTGGCATCGCCTTGCACCGCAGTGGGGTAATGGATTCGCAGGTCCATCAGTACAGGACAAACTGACCCCCTAATCACTCATACCTTTTTCCTTTCCAGAACTTACTTCCCTTCATTTTCTAAAAATACGCGCCACATAGCATCCCCATTTACTATTTTTTTTTGTATTTTTGTGAATACCACACAAGAGTCCCAGCTGCTTCCGCCTGGAGCCAGTGATAGCATCCCCAATTGGAGTATTTTACGAGGCTGAAGACGGTGAGGAAGGGAAGGATATGGGGAAAGGGAAGGTGGGGAAGTGCCCGCCTATTCAGATCTGATCACTAAATGATTCAATTCTGAATGGTGGTCTTATATCAGGACGATACTGAAAGTATCTTCCATTATACGAATATACGATTTTTTAAATGAATTAATTGTGAAATGACACAAATTAATAAAATAAAATTTATTTGCTCACACCGGGATTCGATCCCGCGACCTTCGGATTGCGAGTCAAGAGCCTTACCCCTCGACCACGGAGTCCGTCAATAATTCCCCTCAGAGTCTCCTATGTGAAGCTAACGTTAAAAGAAAACGTAAATATGTACCTAATTGATAAGCAGCCGCGTTTTAATCTTCTTACATATAAGGAACTTTAAATAAGAAATTAAAGTTGTTTACGTAGGTGCATATAAAAAAAATTGTACAGAATATATGAGCATAATATGCTCTTATATTCTGTACAATTTTTTAATATTTCTTTTAATTCTCTTGTGGAAACGCGGAAACAAACAATAATTTAAATGTAGAAATTTTAATTCCTTACGGAGAACAAAGGAATTGGATACATTAGTTATTTATTGAAAAAAGAACGAATTTAATTACAAAGAAAATAATTATATAGGTATTAAAAAATTTGAAGGAGCAAGTGTATAGATTATTATTATTCATTGTAAAGCATGTGATGAATCGCAGTGGATACGAAAATATAGTAGCTTCCACCTTACGAATGAATAAATAATAATTCAGAATTATAACGAAATCAACACACTAGCGACACCTAGCGGATTAAGTTTGATTGGGCCATGGAGACTGCAGAGATCTATAATTATTAAATTCATGTCAAGTTTTGATAAATAGAACACAGAGGGATCCAATTATAAACACTTAAGATTGATCAACCAATCAGAGGAGGGGGAGGTTACCTTTTTTCAAGACAAAGAGATGGACTTTGGACTAGACCATTAGTCTGAGATTTATGGAGTAAAAATCATCATCAACCCGAGAGATCAATACGCTTTAAGATAAACACAATCCCACGTTCGGTGCATTTGGTACAATGACCCTAATTGTAAAGGTAAATATTGAGTGCAACAGAGGAATCGACAACCGCAGTTAACGAACAAATAAATCCATATTATTTTGAAAAAATGATGCAATAAAATAGCAAGGAAATATAATGAACGGAAGATTAAAGAAAAGTCCTGGAAAACGTGGGAAAAGCTACTGTAGGGATACTCAATTGCATAACGAGAACGTGAAGAACAAAAGGAGGCCAGCTTCAGAGGAAAACGTACGTTTGATATTTAAAAGAAAGAAAAACGATGGAAATTAGGAATGTCACTTTTAGATGAAGCAATAAAGTCAGGAAAAACGATTTGGAAAGAAAATCTAATGGAAAAAACGGACATTTAAACGGAAGTGTTAATTGAACAATATAAGATTTCGGCTTAATTTTGCGTTTTCATACGAGTTTAAATAGATATCGTTATATATTTGAAATAGGATGGTTATTCTAGTTATATTACGTTAGATTAATTCAAAGGAAAGGATCGTTTTACGTCATTTGCTATGAGAAAATACTATAGGCGATAGAACAAATTGCTGAGGCAATTGATGTAAAAAAAGGTTGTCGAGCTCACACACTATTTTGTTGTTTAAACAATGAGATTTCCGACATGGTTTTGGGTGATTATGATAGTCTTTATTGCTTTTGGGGCAATAAAAGTTAACATGGAACTTATGCAATATTTGGATAAGATAAAAGAGATTAAATTTAACGAGTTAATATTAATTTATTATTTACGATCCAGTACGTAGAAATCGAAAATATCAACATATGTCAACGATGATACTTTATGGGTTTTTGAGATGAAACGAGACACAATTTTATACGTTTTTATACGAAGCAATTAATCTGACACATATCCCAGAGTCAAATTGGAATTTTCTTCTATGAAAATTATGAAAAAATAGCAGATTGAATATTTATGACTAGAAGGTGAAGTTTTCTAAGAGAAGATAAGCATTGGAAATTATACAAATGATGGTAAAGAATGAAGTAAAGACAGTTTAAAGACGATTCCGTAAGGAAAACTCATGAAAATTCAGAAGTATTGATGAAAACAGTAAATTTGGCTTGGAATATAACTAATCATATAGTTATGGACAATGACATAAGAATGAAGCAGAGAAATCATAAAAATAACGTCGTATATAAAATATAATTGAAGAAAAATAAGAAAATTCAAGTCTACGACGTAAGTAGAGACAATACAGTTAAAAATTGAATTGATTCATATAAGAAACATGAAAATGTGGGGAAATTTAGGAAAATGAATGTTGGGAAAAGCATAGTGAAGATTTCGACATGAGTTTGTTCGTGTTCTGGTAGCGATAAACCAAATTGAGAATTATATACAGTTTATTGAAGACGTACCTATTATATATTGAGAGAAAAAAGGACACGAAAATCATGATATTTTAGTTAAATTCGTAAGACCAGAAGACAAAGGAACGACGGGGCAAAATTTGACATAATGGTAGGTTCGACACTGGAACAATTTACGTAAGAGACAGGAGATTTCTAAAATCAAGGGGCCGGACTTAACACGTTGATACGAAAATGACAGAATTGATATATGAAATCTCGAGATGTTAGAGTTTAAATTAGAAAATCAATGAACGCGTAATTAAGCCATTCTAATCCTGGAATGGGTATTTAACCTACGACATGGACATTTGATCAGCAGTCGTCGGGGACCAATCGTTGGATTAAAAACGTGGAAGTTACGTGACGTAGTGTCTAATACGGTTATTAGTTGAAAAATTTCTTAAGTGTTGTAAAATTTTGGGACTTAGAAAAATTCGGAGTGGGAAAACCTGAGACTTAGAAAATTATAGTCAGTGTTAGTGATTAAATCTGTGAAGTGTTGAAAATTAAATAAAGTGTTTTATATAGTTTTACAATAAATTTAACTTGTCATTAAAATAAAAAGTTTATATAGTGTAGCGAATTAATAAAAAAAAGTAACAACAGTGTTTAAAGAATTTTATAACAGCAGTGAATAATAATATATTTATTTATAAATTCAACTTGTCATTAAAATAAAAAGTTTATATAGTGTAGCGAATTAATAAAAAAAAGTAACAACAGTGTTTAAAGAATTTTATAACAGCAGTGAATAATAATATATTTATTTATAAATTCAACTTGTCATTAAAATAAAAAGTTTATATAGTGTAGCGAATTAATAAAAAAAAGTAACAACAGTGTTTAAAGAATTTTATAACAGCAGTGAATAATAATATATTTATTTATAAATTCAACTTGTCTTTAAAATAAAAGGTTTTATAGTGTAGTGAATTTAAAAAGAAGCAACAGTGTTTAAAGAATTTTATAACAGCAGTGAATAATAATATATCTATTTATAAATTCAACTTATCATTAAAATAAAAAGTTTATAATATAGTTTAACGATTTAAAAAAAAAAAAATTAATAGTGTTTAGAGAATAATTGTCGAACCACATTAATCTAAAAAAAATTAACATCGAGTTAATTCAGCTAGATAACGTACGATTGAACGGAACATTTCTATCGCGAAGTATTAATCTATTGTTAGATTAAATAATAATAAATCTATTATTTCGTAAATAATCGTGAAGTGGTTACTGCTTAAAAATTATAATTTAAGCAGAATGTTATTCTAATAATGGAATAACTATAATAATAAATCTGGAATAAATAATCAATGATAAAAATCTATTCGGTATTTAATTGTATAATACTTTGTTGCTAGATAAAAGTTCGGTGAAAAAAGAACACGAAATAAATAATGATAATATTACTCCGGATAATAATTATGAATTAATTTGTTAAACTTAATTTAACAAAGTGTTAGGTTAATCAACGAGTTTTGAAAATAAAGTACATTTTGATTGATAAAGATTAGTCGTCAATTAATTCAGTTTAGATTCAACAAAATAGCGGAATAATAAATCGAAAGGATTAATTTAGATTTAGTTAGACAATAGCCGAATTAGTTAGAGAAAAAGAATATATAAACAAAAGAGATGGTCGTGTAGCTCCCGACAGGAATCGACATGTTGGGGTAAGTTTTCATAAGTATAAATATTTTCAGAATCATGGACGAGGAGAGAACAGCTGATCATCGGTATAAAAATTTGTATTATTACGACAAAATATTACTTGATTCAAATCTGTGCTATATATGTATATTAAAAATAATGTATATAATATGTATTTCGAATTATACTTGTATGTATGTATATGTATTTCTATATATATTCCGTAAATAAAATATCTCAGAGAGATATTGCACAATTATGATTAAATGTTTATTACATATATATCTTTTATATTGATATGTTATCCATATATGGGTAATTATATATATATATTTACATTCCCAGAAAAGAGGTTAATTAAACAAAACATCTTTTATATTGAATTTGAGTGATATCTATCAGATACCTACCTATAAATATATCTACACTTATTAATTTCCGAGTTCCTACAGAGTTATAAGTCTTATATATAAAATTTATTAAAAATATGTAGTTTATGTAAATTTATTCTTTGCTAAATTATCTCTATAAAATTAATATATGTATATGTGTATTTAGAATATAAACCACATTTATTTACGTATAAAGCCTATATAAATATAGTTATATATATACTGAATAATAAATTAGCAGACGGGGCTTCGATCAGATATAAAGTGAAACCAATACAATGAAATAAAGGAAATTAATTAGGGCAAATTGTTTTGGAATGCATAGTGTAAACAAAAACACGTGTCATTTCATGTACTTATTCGAGAGTATGTTATTGGGTTAGTGGGTCACGAAGTCAGTGCCGGTTTTGTTTTTGAATTTAAAGGTAAAATAAACAATTGACATTCTTTAATTGCTTCGGGCTAACATTACTACGATATTAAAATACAAAAGGATTAAAAACCAATTTATATAAAATGAAATTAGTATTTATTTTACAAAAAAAAATATATATAAATCATCTATTTGAAACATTTGGAAAATTCACGGGATAGCAGCGAAATATGATTTGAGGAATTAACAAGAAGATTAATTTGCAGTTTATAATTACATTTGACATTTGAAAAATCACGGGATAGTAGTATAAAAATGAATTGAGGAATTACATGAAAACATTTGAAGTTATGGGAATAAAAACCTCACAAGTGTCAAACATTTACATGAGACTTTTGAAAAATCACGGGATAGTAAAAATTTATATCAAAGAGTTGAGTCTGGGGAGGGGGAAAATCTAGAATAACAGTTCAACAAAACAAATCATGAAATCAATAGAGATGGCAATCTCTTAAATAAAATTGTCAACCAATCAAATCAAGAAATCAATAGAGATGGCAATCTCTTAAATAAAATTGTCAACCAAACAAACAAAAGCCTGGAGTTATTAGCTCTCCATTAATAAAACTAATAAATATTCTTAGTTTATTCTTATATATTGATATTTCCTACTCTTATTATGTATATATTCGGTCATCGGCTAAGGTTTTGTGCAGAATTCCTTTTCACGAAATCCGAGCTTGGAATGCGAGGCTAGCTAGCTTCACATTGCGAGTTATAATCCTTCCCAAACGTATGTATACATATATATCTTCTTATGTACTGTGCATTGGATGATGTGGACTCGCTTACAGCTAGCGCTTTAGTCTCGACAGGGGCATCCTCACATCGTCTCTTGCATGCGAGAAATTAGAATTCACGACTCGAACTCTTGCAAAGACCGTGAGTATATGATTGTGTATAGAACGAAACCGGTTCGCTCTAAGTAAATAGTAGACTTCGGAGGAGTTGGAATTTGGAGATTTCGGGGCTTAGAGAAAGACCTGAGTAACGTACACGACGACATGGAAGATTGACAGAACAAGGTATAACGGCCCTCTGGAAAATCGCGTCGGCTGACTGTGCGAAGTTCTAGTTGATCTTTGACCACCCTGTTTATCTGCAGGAGGATAGGAGCCAAATTATGCAAGCAAAAGAGCATTTCTGAGTTCGTTCTAAAAGACAATCAATAAATAACAATAATCTACTAAAACAATGTCATATGTACGTTATAGCATCAGGACCAAAATAGGGGAGAGCCAAGCAGTAAATAAATCTTGAGTAACAAAAGACTTCACTAACAATTAACCGTTTGAGTCATTCTTAATTACACAAACAATTGAACAGGTAAATGTCATTAATTACAGGTATATTACGAATTCATTAGAGGTAGGAAGTCGAAATAGTGTTAGGGAAAGTTAAGTTCAAAAAGAAAATAAAATAAAATTTAGAATTGCAGGAAATAGACCAATCAAATTCGATGCTCAACGCTCCTTTCAGAATCAAAGGGTACCACAAAACAAAAGTAATTAAGTTCCCACACCATAAATCAAAAAAATAACACAACGTTTGGTGGAATTTATTTACAGCATAAATACGAAAATTTACGTTCAAGGTCGTAGATAACGTATTAATTAATTAAGTACTTATATCTATAAAGATATGTAGTACAAGGGAGTTTTAAATAGCTTCCTGTAGTAATCAAAGAAAATAAGGGTCACATTTTCATGAAGGCTTGTGTGTCATACATATAAAGCCTTTGAGAAAATTAAATATCGATCAGAGCCAAAAGAAAAGTTTAAGAAAACTTGAAAGGATGAAAGAATTCAAAAATAGTAAAATTAAAATGGAAAAATATTAAAAAAAAAAAAAAAAGAATTCAAAAGAAGAGACGAGAAAACGAGTATATCACAAGCAAAAACATCTTATCTTACTAATATTATAAATGCGAATGTTTGTATGAATGGATGTTTGTTATTCTCTCGCGCAATAAATACTGAATGGAATATAAAAATTCTTTCACTAATCGAAAGCTACATTATTTGCAAGTAATATAGGTTTTTTTTACATGAGCTGCACACAGGAGGCCCTGAGGAAAATAATTTCCCTCAGGGCCTATGTCATCTTTGGGAATACTGTGTAGAGGGTTTTTTTAAGGAAAGGAATGAGAGGAGAGTTCTGGGAAGGAAAAGGAATCTGGGGTTCAGTGTGTCACGGCCGTCCGCCGCCAAGACCTAGACAAACCTCACCCCATGAACCCGGGCACCCCTGCTAAATCACCAAACGTTACGAACCACTTGGGGTGACCTATGGCAGAGGTGTTGGTTATCCAATAAAGGTTCCCGGGGCGGTGGTACCCATTCCCACCTCCCAAATTGGTAAGCTATATATATTGGTAAGCTCTGGCGTTATGAATAAGCTGTGGCGTTATGAAATTATTTATTATACGTTTATTGGCAAAGCGTGTTGCTAAGTAAATGTTTTTTATTTATTTGTTTATTTATAAAATACATGATACATAATTGAGTAATTAACATAGTGTAGATATATTGGATTACCATACTAGGCGGCTGCCTGTTTCATGGTGACCAATGGAGTATTGTTACTTTCTATGAAATATGCAGTCTATTGTAAACATATGGTGTTATTATAAGTGATGTTAAAAATTGGAAAAATTATAATAAAAAGTAGAAAATAGAAAGGGAAAAGAAGTAAATTAGTATTAGGTTATAAAAATGTACATAATTTTTTTTCAATATGTGTGCATGCAAGCACAACGTATATATATATATAGGTGCACACATACATATATACACGTGCACACATCTATACAGGTATAAACACACATATACGTACCCATATGCGTACCCATTCACATGTATACATACACACATGTCACACACATATATATAACATTAAAAAAAACGTTTGACGTGGGCTGTCATTTTGTTATTTGTTTAGGTTACTATGGAGATTTATTTGATAGCAAAAATTCAAATATGAGTATTCTTTTATGAATATTTAGTGTACAAATATAAAATAGGTACTAATAAACGCAGCTATCGATCAAATAGAAATAGCCCAGAAAACGATCTTATAGGTAATACTTAAAAAACACAGACCAAATATTTTAAAGTTGTGATGTACTAGACATACGCCAATTATATGTTAAAACACTACTAAACTACATTTTTGACCAAAAAATAAACTCCAACAAACACAAAATATCACTAATAGACCGGTTAGAGAAGCGTATATAGAAAACATAAAAACTCCGACGGTAAACACCACCTTTGGACAAAGACACCATAAATACCTTGCTATTAAAGCATTCAACAGTCTTTCACTTGAAATAAAAATTGAGGAAAACAAAAATAAATTCAGACACAAAATAAAAAAATGGATTAAAGAACAAAAAAGACAACATTACCAAAAATGTTTAACATAAAAGAATAAAACATATGCACTCAACACACAAAACAAATATAAAATTCGCAACACTCACAAATACACAAATCATAATATATGTCGATTTTCATTTTCATTTAATTTTATTTTTTTAGTTTGTTAATTTTATTTTAATTTTTAATCTTTATTTTAGTTTAAATTTATCCTTATTTTAAATGTTTTTACTGATTATGTATAAATTTTATATCATAAAATGGGGGCCTCAGCACGGGTACACAACCCAGTGAGGCCAACATTACTGGATTATAATATGAAAAATTGTAAAATAATGTATCAATAATAATAATAATAATAATCTACATTTTGACCTAAGCCAACAGCTATACTAATATTATGAATGCGAAGCGGCGCGTATTTGATTGTTGAATGATTGGTGGATGGGAAAGAAGGTGGTGGGGAGGGGCGGGAGTGGGGGGGGGGGGGGCGAATATGCGAGCGAAGCCGGGGGCAAAAGCTAGTATAACATAATAATGGTTGGATATGTATGGAACACAGGATACCGCTTTTTTAGTATAAAAATAGGCCTTAAAGTGGAGACCTTAATAAAAAAGCTGTCAAATGTTGCCACGATCAAAACATATCTGTTTAGCGACTAAAATGTTGATATTTGTCGACATATTTGAAGGGTTTTGAAGTACAAAATATAAATCGAATTTGAACGGAAAATGACGAAGACCAATCGTTGGTCATCGAGTGCGCTTTTTATTCGTCGGATTAGCTAACAACTTTTGTAGTGTGGTCTGCTCAAATTGCAAAATGATGGAAACAGTCCTCGACTATAAGACCTCTTAGAGATTCTTTTGAGAGGAGGGAAACAAAAAGAAGATAATGGAGAGTCCTTATAATAGTTCTGAGGAATCTATCCACTGGACATACAAAAATTCCAATGTATTAATAAACCATCGTAAATGTAGTGAAATAAATAAATCAATGAATCAACTTAATTCGAACACAGAATTAGTTATTTCAATAACAAATAGCTTTCGTAAACAGTGAAAAATCTTTACGAATAATGAAATTTTGACTAACCTTCTTTTTTGTATTCGCGAAGTAAATGTCTGTTTAAAAATCTCACAGTCAGACTTACAATCCGAAGGTCGCGGAATCGAATCCCGGTATGCACAAATAATTTTTATTTTCATTAATTTGTGTCATTTCACAATTAATTCATTTAAAAATAATATGTATATTTGCTGCACTTTCCAGAGTAGAATCTTTTCACCCTAGTTTACGCTTCTAGTTAGGTCGACTAACGTGGTCACATTGTAATACGCGAAGTATAATAACAAACGCAGATAACCAAAAGAATCTATTATTCCAAGTAATCTCCATACATATGAGAATCTGTCTGTATGAAGTAAATCTACATAACACTACAGTTGGCCTCTCAGTATCGCCATGGTGTAAGACCGCCATTCAGAATTGAAACGTTACTTAAAATGGCTTTATCCGTGTTTGGTTTCATTCCCCTCCCCACTTCCTTCAGCCTCACAACATACCCCAATTGGGGATGCCATAGTCTCACTGGCTCCAGACGGGAGCAGCTGGGGCTTTTGTGAGGTATACCTACACATTAAAAAAAAATTTTAAAAAATGTTTTGTAACGGCTTTTGAGAAATGAAAAATTTTTCAGTCCTAAATAAATAAATAATTAACGTTATGCTACTGACAGACCTAGTTATAAAAGCGCCAGCGTTATTTGGCTTGGCATATTTCACCATATCACTCGCCATAATACACCAATGGGTAGCGAGCGATATGCTGAAATAGGCAAAGCCAAATAATGCTAATGCTTTTATAACTAGGTCTGTCACAAGAATAACTGTTACTCATAAATCTAATAATAATAGTGTAATTTTTCAAAACAGTATACCTGAATTTTACAAAAACCACATACATATATGATTATTTGCTTTTAGGGCTGTAATAATTAAACTACAAAAGCATTCAAACGAAAAACAAAAAACAGCAATTTCAACTTTTAATTGCTTTCTTTGACTGCTGCGCTATAATAACCCTTGGCCCGGGGCGGCAAATTTAATTTCCATACAATAATTTTCCATCGTGCGTCATCTAGAGGCCACTCGAGGCAATTTCCAGCAGAAATAGAAGACAGCCGTGTTCCTTACTTAAATCTCGTATGGAATCAAATGAGAACAGAACATCATTCTTTCAATTTGGAGAACAGTTTTCATTCTCGCTAAAATATAATATGAACAGCGATTTTTTAAGGAAAAAACCAGACACCTATAGTCTGTCAAATAAGAGTAGAAAATAAAAAAATTGAACTACAAAATTTGTAGGCTGGCAACACCAATTTACCTGTCAAATATTCTTTTAAAGTGCAATTACACTGAAAATACCGAACACTGTATACAGATTTAAAAAAACATTTTTTTGTTCTAAAAAAAAATTAAATCGAAGAAGCACTGTTGTTAAGTTACCTACTTAATGTGTTTTACAAAGTGATTAGCTTTCATTTAATTTAACATAAATCTGAATTCAACAGTAGGTAGAAAGGAAAAATCATTAATGGCGAGTTTACTTACACTACTTTTAGATCTGAATGATTTAAACATATGCAGATCTAAAATTAGAGACATGATCTAAAGCTCGGGAAACGCTAGGTACTTACATAAGTTAATCTTATAGATATTATAAAGGCTTTGTATGGATGAGTGTTATTCTTTCACGCAATAAACACCGAATAGAATTTAAAAATTCTTTTACTAATCGAAAGCTACATTATTTGCGACTAGCATAGGCTATATATATTGATAAGCTCTGGCGTTATGAATAAGCTGTAGCGTTATGCAATTATTTTTCATACGTTTTCTGTCCTTAACAAAATCGAGTTATTGCAAACGTCAAACAAATTGTTACCTTGGAAAAAATGTTTTTTTTTTTTTTTTAATTAGGCAATTCACCCTAAAAATAGTGCTTTGTTGGCGTCATAGTTAATTGTCCAGACGAAAAGCATAGCGTTGCTATGTAATTATTTGACGTGGGCTGTAATTTTGTAATTTCTTTAGGTTTTTCTCTGGATTCAAATATGAATAAAATACTAATTCCTACTTGAGGCGAAATCATCAGAATAATTTAGGGGAGTAGGTACTTAAAATAAATTTCTATAGTTTAAATATTTTCTAAAATAGATTTTTTATTTGCGAAATGTCATTCTCAAATTTTTAAATTTTCTATTAAACAATAATTATTTTTTATTAGACAAAAAAGCAAGAATAAAAACAATTATGCCAATAATTATGCCAGTATTTTCCCACTGATACCATGCGAGCGAAGCCGCGGGTAAAAGCTAGTATTAAATAAATGTGAGCAATTTCTAACGTGTGCTTTATATCTCGTTACAATATCGTTATTCTTCATTATGTTAACACAAAACTGCAAAGGTATAATAATAATAGCCCTTTATGCAATTCTAATTTTGAGATCAGTAGGTATCTATATTGCAATGAAATTTTTTTTTCTTCACTTTTATGTCTTTTTAATTTTTAATAAAAATGTAGGTTACACAGCTTTAGATTACTACCATGATAATATTTTTAATATTGCCATCTGAACAACAGTGGCGCCCTCCTGTGTTTTCTACTCTTACTTAACAAACTGTACTCTCGGTCGAGATAGATATCGGCGAGATCTCTTGTCAGATTTGTGTGATTTTCTAAGGCTGTTAAATGAATAAATAATCATGCGTTCATGCATGAATTCATTTAAAATAACCTGAATTAAACTACGTGATAGCTCACAGCTGAAATTATGACATCAGCCCATAAAAAAAGCAAATAACAGCCAAAGAATATTACACAAATCTGACAGGATATCGCAAAATATAGAGAGATGGTTTTGAGCTGATCGTAATTTTGTTACATAATAATCCCAGTTTTTTTACCTCGAACACCTCGAACTCCAAGTATTGTGATCTCTACTACACTTATTTGGGGAAATTGAGGTTTTATGTTCGTTTAAAGAATGCCCGAGCTTGCTAAAAAAAAACTGCCATACCATATCGCCCTTAAACAATTATAAGCTACTGGTTTTCTTTTATGCTGCTAAAAAATGTTTAATTTGTAAAAAAAAATTTTTTCTTAAAATAAATAAGGAAGTCACATGTTTCATAAGGAACGCGTGCTACTTCTAGCCTGGTTTATCTCGAGATTTCATTGGACCCTCGCTGGGTTTAGCCGAAGCCGAAAGTTTTTCTCCGCCAGGATTGATGTGCCGAACTGGCAAACTTTTCCACTGTTTATCTTGTTTATATAAATTTTATCCTCTTTCGCCTGAAAAGTAAAAGAAAAACTATTACTCGGAGCTCATTTATTTTTTCGTTTACTTCATGTTTGAAACAGGGTATCCGTAGCCTCAAACGAAAATCAAGAACTTTGTAAAAGAAATTGAATTTGAGTACGGGGATTTTTTGTTTGCTACTTACACTCGAGTTTGGGTTTCCACGCTTGATTGCGTAAACTAACTCTTAAAGTTTAATGTTTCCCAGAAATATAACCCAAAAACGTTTTAAGAAAGCCAAACAAAACAAGTTTAACTTTCATTTTTACCCATAGATTCTTCGCCATTTACTTCAATGGATACGATGTTGATTTATTGATGCACATGAATTTTTTTTACATTAGCTCCACACAGGAGGCCCTGAGAAAAATATCTCCCCTCCGGGCCTATGACGTATTTAGGGATGCTATGTGAAGGGTCTTTTTAGGAAAGGGTGGACAGGAAGTTTTGGGAAGGAAAGGGTGTGATGAACGAGTAGGAATATGAAATTCAGTGTGTCTAGGAGTATCGGACGTCTGAATCCATCCCTCCCACTGCGATGCAAAGCGATATTCCGAGAAAGTACGTCTGGAGAAGTCAAAGGGGCTCCCTCAACCATTCTCTCCCGATCCGAACTGCCATACAGCTGCTGGGTAGACGCATCCGCCATCAGGTCCCGGACAAACCTAACCCCATGAACCCGAGCACCCCTGCTAAGTCATCAAACGTAGCGAACCACTTGGGGTGACGAATGGCAGAGGTGTTGGTTATCCAATGAATGGTTCCCGGGTAGCGGTACCCATACCCGCCTCCCAAATTGGGAAATCTGTCAACAACCTTTGAATATGCAATGCTGCATTTATGTAGAAATTACAAAGCTGCCGAAATTGAAAATTGTATTTAATGGACAGAAAGAGCAAAAAAAAATTTATTCCAAAAATATTCAATCCAAAAAAACCTATAAAATGTCATTTTTTTATGGAGTTTTAATTTTTAGTGTACATTTGTTACTTTAATTTTAAATTGTCTGCGACCGGTTTCGACACATCCCTGTCATTCATGAGCAAACTTAAAACTTTAAAATTAAAGTAACAAATGTACATTGAAAATTAAAACTCTTCCAAAGAAAATGTCTAGAAATTGTTACATAGTTAATGCCCAAGAAATAAAAAAAAAACTGTAAAATGTCATCTGCAATATTAAAAGTAAAAAAATGTTGTCAAGTCAAATGAGAATAATATTGTAATAATGTATGAACCAATCAAAATTAATATTACCAGAACTGGGTAATTTCATTATAACATGAATACATTCGTTCTTCTTTCATAAATTATATTGTAATTTCTTCCTTTCTACCTTAATTTACGTTTTTTTTTTGTTTTGTTAAAATCAAATAGAAACTAGAATATTGATAATATTGAAAAAATAATACGAATGGAAGTCCATGAGATTTATTCTAATGCTATAAATGTCTATTCGTTTGTTTTATCTAAAATATTTGCATGCACTAAACATATTCTCAAAAAAAATCAGAATAAATTCTTCGTAAACCTCAGAAATAATAATTTAATAACATCTGAATTAATGATAGTCCCTCATTGTTGTTTTGAAAGGCTTAGGATCGAACTCCGAATGAAGAACAATGCTAAGGCTACAAGCATGGTTACGATACCATAAAACAGTGATGATCAACTATTTTACTCAGGGGTAAATTTATTCATGTTCAATTTGTTCGCGGGCCGCAAGACGTGAGGTTAGCGCACACGCCTTGACATGGTTAATTTTGCTGTCGGTAATGTCGCCAAACTATTTGAACTTTCTAAAATGGTGTTTTTTTATTACTTATCATAGATCGGAATTTGCGAAGCGCTGCAGGAGAAAATTTTATACCTCCAGGGCCAAACCAATAAATGATCTCAATTTTTATCATTTTTAAATATTAAAGATACAAAAATATTTAGTTAATCCAATATTTTGCTGACTTTTATGGTTCAGAAACAAACAAAAAATTGGTCATGACAACTTTAGGTACTTTATAAAACAGAAAACGTTAAAATTTATCAATACTAATTGTTCAGGATCTCAACTTCCGCTCTCCTGACAGAGCAATCCGGCGCGGTAACACCAGATTCCGAAAGGAAGTGTGGCTGGAGTAACTCTTCAATAATAACTCCAGCTCTCGAATATCGGTCTTTATTCAAAGAATAAAAAGACCCGTAGGGTAGCTCATGTACGGTGAGCCCAATATTGCTATCTCTCTCCGCGGTTTTATAACCCACATGAAAGTGAAAACCTGGCAGCAGACGTTTTGCCAAAAACGACCCGCCCAAGACGGATGGCATAAATGAAGAAAGAAAAATCCGTGGCAATACGAAATCGCCCTGGCAATCGCCAACACAAAAAAATGTTGCCACAACCATTAGGGTGACAATCACAAATATTAATATTTCAGTACCTGAAATCTTAACACTAATATCAAAAAAACGCTGCGAAGCCAAGGTGAACGTTTTTAAGTAAGGTTGAACCGTGTAATTCTGTCTTTTTAGAAGTAATCTTGTATGTGCAAGAAAGAGCTTATGTTTTTGAGCGGCTGATTCAAAACATTAAAGAAACCCAATCACCGAAAAATTTGAACAGAAGGCATTTTACCAAATTGTTGCTGTCACTGTTGCTCTTACTCCCCCGGATAATGAGCGAAAGGTACAACCGCACCTTAGGCTTGTAATACCTAAAAAAAATCATCAAAATAAAGGTTTTGAATTCCCCATTTTTTTCCTCCAAAAACGGACCGATTTTTTTTAACGTACTGTATTAGAAGAAAATACACTACGTTTATACGTATGGCTATTTAGAAAAAAAATTGGTCTAGTTCGTACTAAACGTTTGTTAATGGCATTCAAACCGGTTAATTTTAACGATTTTTAGGACCTGTAAGAAGAAACTTATCAAAAAAAGAAAAACGTACCGTAATACGTTTTTATAAACGTATTAAAAAATATATGCAGTAGTATTAAAATCCAGAGCGGAAATTGGGGGATACGTTTGTATGGACAAAACGCCGCCCGGTTTCCTCTAATGTTTTCCGCTAAATCCTTGTGCAACACAGAACAAAAACCGTTTAAAAAGTTTTAACCAATTTTTTTGAAATTTTATTCAGTCAAGTGGGTCGCACGAAAACGAGCCGCGGGTTCCTCATCACTGCCCTAGAAATTTGCACTACAACGCTTTGAAAACATTTCACATCGCCAGTGTTGTGGGATAGGCAAATATCCAGCGTAGAATTTAATTATAGGTATGTACGTAAGTATTTGGCAGCAATAAGCCCGTCGGCATTGTTCAAATATCTCAAAGCCCTAATTTTATCGATCATAACTTTATATTGATGTCTCGGGGTAATATTCCGGTGCTGCACACATAAAAGTTTCATAATTTTGCATGAAACAGTATTTCTGGAAAACGTTATTTACTTTATTACCGAGATGTCTGAAGGTTGCCTGAATGGCAAAACTTCTTAAAAACACAAGCAACGATCGCGAATGAAAAAATATTAACCGATGCGAAGAAAAATACAATTTCTCTTATAAAATTAAATACGCTCTCGGCGAAGGATTACAGTGAAATTGTTTTTGTAGTATATTCAACAACGTTCGTTTTCTTATAATATGAAATTTGTTTTTCTATAATTATACGTACGTGCGTGGGGACCATATTACATGGAAATCTTTTAATTATTTCGCCTTTGGTGAAATTACTATGTTTTGCTGGCGTGTTTGTCATTAGTTATTACATACAAAAAAAATTAAAAACTTGCTCCTCTCAACATTCGGTTTTTTTTACCCTCTATCAACACAATTTGGGGAACTATTTATTGGATAACCAACGCTGGCATAGGTCGCCACAGTGGTTTCCCGCATTGGGTCACATTGGGTGGATGAGTTTTATCTAGGTCCATGGCGGGCCAGATTGGAGATACTGGTTGAGGGAGCACTTCTGACCTCTCCAACCGGATACTCACAGCAGTGGAAGGAATGGATTCACACGTCGGTCACTCTTGGACATTGGAGGTTATCCACCACTTACCCGCCCTGGTATAAGTAACAGATGGTTACTCCTTCAAGGCTCTCGCAAGGACTCTTATTTTTTTGAAAGAACGAAGCTATATTTAGTTTAGAACTAATTTAGACCTCCAATGTCCCTGCACACTTTGTTAGCAAGCAGTATGCAAGTGCTTAGCGGGAAATACAAGATACAAGTATGACAAAATATAGACAAGACAATGGAACAGGTTGGTGAAAGTCCACGAGGTGGCAAGCGCTAGGTGATTGTATCCAGCGTATCCTACAAGCACCTGTTTGGGAAAAAGACATAGTACGTAAGTAATAGGTTTGATAAAAACCTGTTGACTTTAAATTCTAAAAAAACCTATTATTTACCATTTTTCATTAAAAAACAAGAAACACCCAAAGAAATAAACATAATAATCCACTCTGTGACAAATACAGAAAACCACAAATGCAATATTTTATGTACAAACATAGAAAGCAAGACCGATATTAAGTACCTGGGCATAACAATAGACCAGCGTTTAAAATGATCCCCACACATAAATATTCTGAACAACAGAATAAAGAAACTAACATATATATTTAGATGTTTAAGAGATATTTTAAACGAAAAATTACTTAGAACCACATACTTCGCTTTCTGTCAATCAATTATACAATACGGCATTATAAGATGGGGCGGTACATAAACAAATCAAACACAAACAATTTACATATCACAAAAACTAATAATAAAAACAATTTTAAAAAAACCCTACCCATATTCGTCAGAACTTTTATTCGAACAATTTAAAGTCAGAAAATTAAGTGCAATATATTTTTATCATGCAACATTACAAATTTATAAAGATAATATTCAAAATAAAGTTGCACCATTTAAAAACAACAGAAATCTTAGACAAACATCAATACTTCCTACTCCAAAATGTAAAAAAACACTAGGACAGTTAAGTCATAAATATCTCGGAGTAAAATTTTTTAATTCACTTCCTGAAAAAATCAGAAACATGAACAGTAATATCAAAAAATTTAAAACTCACCTTAAAAATTATACCGAAAATTTGAACTGAATATAAAAAATAAAACAATTAAACTAATATAATAACACCCCCATACACACAAGCCCTGCTTTTTTATGGGGATAAATCAAATATGTACACATATTATGTAATTAATTATTATATTGAATGTATTGTAATTTATGTATCTTTCTCTGAATAAAAAAAAAAAAAAAAAAAAAAAAAAAAATACGAGCATGGCAAACGGTTGGGAGTCCTCTCCAATCAATTGGCAGTCCCAGCAAGAATGCGCATCACGTTCGGTCTAGCCGTGAACCACACTCAGCTTCCGCGCCCCTTAGCCGATTCCTCGGTGATGCCTGAAAGAAAAGTAGTCACTCCTGGACACACTGAACCCCAGATTCCTTCCTACCCCTCTTACCTTTTGCCTTCCCTGACTTGCTCTGCTTCTTTTCCCTAAAAAGACCCTCCAGCCATCATTCCCAAAGGTGACATAGGCCTCGAGGGATTGTATTCCTCTGGGCCTCCAGCGAGGAGTTAATTTAAAAAAAAACTAATTGTCAGTATTCAATATCGTTGTACCTTATTTAAAAGGTTGTCTTATTTTAAAATATAAAAAAAAATCTACTGAATATTAACATTTTTGTACTACTATATAAATTGTAAAATGTATATTCAAGAATAGATATAAATGAATAAATTAAAAAAGATTCTTGAAACAATTCGTCGATAAGATAACAAAATATTTTGTTTTAATCTATTTATTTATAAAACCCCTGAATTGCGCAGTCACATTTCAAATTGCAATAAAATAATAAAATAATGCAGACTTTAAAACAAAACACTAATTGATCACAATTTTCCGGTAACTGCACATTTTGCACAAGCAAAACCAACGGTAAGCCCTGCGCAACAAATTATTATAACATTCGGAGATAAACCAGAATAAATTAGGAGCTATTCAGTTCACCTCGTTGATTTGTGGAGTGCTATACAATCCCCCCTGGCATAGTTATTATTACTTCTATCTATAAGCTTCCTGTCTATAACCGCTATTTGTTTAGTACCTACAATTAGTGCGGGTACTTAACAAATAATATCGCTTGTTATGAACCTACACTAATTTTACCTGTACTTACACCCATTGATTTGCTTCTGAATAATTTTATGCCCGATTTGAGAGCGTTGTTCAGTTCCCTGAGTACTGTAAGGTCGATCGTTTTCGTGAATAACTGAGCTCCTGTAATATTGAAATAGTGGTATAGGCAAATCATTACGAATTAATGCAAAATCTTGTGTTTTTGATTTTCGTCAGAAGTTTTGATCGCTTATAAATATTTTATATGCTTTAATTAAATAATGCCAGTAGAACAAATCTTGGCCTTTAAAATAATCGGGCATTTATTTTATACGTTAATATCAAAATACGACATTCATATACGTGTAGTCGGCTTAGCAGAAAACCACTAAAGATTCCTACTTGGATAAAATATAATTGTTATCTGAATACATGTTTCTTCGGAGAGTCGGAATTATTGTTAGTAAAAATATTTGATGTTCACTCAAGACGCCTGCAGATATAAATATATAGACTGGTTATCCGGCCGTATATCCTCTTTGCGAACGTATTTGAAGAAATATTTTTTAGTGGATCGACTATCCGAGGGATCAACTCTCGGCGGGAAAAACTGTCGGTGGGCCAACTGACAGGGGGCCAATTGTCGCCGGATCAATTGTCGTGGAACCATCCTCTGAGAATTATTTTTTTTATTGTGTAAATGAGATAAAACGTAAACAGCTTTCATTGAGCTTCATTCAGCTTCCAAAATTCATTGGTTAAATTATTGGCTGAAAAAAATTTATACAAAGAAAGGCATAATATTCCATACTTTTATCAGAGTCTCAAAGTTCTTTCAGTGAGAGCAATTCTGTGGTACAAAATTATATTTCAGCACATAAATAATCCTTTATATATTAACAGGCTGGAACACAACCATAATACTCGTTTTAACTTTAATGAAGGGCTAATTGTACCTAAGCATACAAATAAATATGGACAAAGAACGTTAAATTACATGATTCCCAGTTGTTTAAATATGTTACCTGCTGAAATTAAAAACTGTGCCCAAAACAAACAATTGATGAATTTACTGAAGACTTGGCTTATGGAAAGAATTAATTTGTATTAGCTTACAATGACATTATTCTAAAGACTTTAAAAATGTTATTTATGTTTTCAAAAATTTATTTTTATCTATATTTCTGTAAAAAATTCAATTTTATTTTATATAATTGTAAAAATGTAACTATTAAATCACTATTATAAGATCTTTAACGTAAAGAACCCGTTAGACAAACTGCTAAAAAGTAGTTTATCGGGACTTTTTGTCTTGTATTTGTAAAGTGTATAAAATAAATAAATAAAAATAAAAAAATAAAAAAATGCAGATTTCCTAAATAAAAATAATGTATTTTCCAAATTTCGCATTTTCTAAATGTTTCAACTTTGGAGAAAGAATGTATGTGATATTTCTTTAACTTTTTTCAGGATTGAAATTTACATTTTTCGATTTATAAATGTTAAATTATTTTTCAAACACAAAAATTTAAAGGAAATTTTATCTAGTTTTTATAATGTTTTTTAAAGGAATCTTTAAAAAGAAGAAGTAAGTATACAGCACATTAAAATACTTTGGTAATATTTCGAACTTCGGTGAGAAATTTTAAGTTTATGCAACATATAAACAGCCCTCTTTGGCTTTGTAAATAATGTGTCTTCTTCTTCTTCTTGTGCCCTGTCCGTTCAACGGACGTTGGCTATCATATTGGCTATGCGGACTTTGTTTACTGCGGCCCGGAACAGCTCTACAGAAGACTGGTCAAACCACTGTCTCAGATTTTTCAGACATGAGGTTCCCTTTCTTCCAGGGCCCCGTCTTCCGGCAATCTTTCCCTGCATTATGAGATGCAAGATCTCATACTTCTCTGGATGTCTCATCACATGTCCAAGATATTGGAGTTTTCGGATTTTTATAGTTTGAATAACGTATTTTTCTTTAATTAATCCGAAACGAAACATCTTCATTAGTAACCCGGTTCATACTACTTATGTTAAGTATTCTTCTTTAGATCCACATCTCGAATGCCTCTTGTCGCCTAATTAGTTCTTCAGTAAGCGTCTATGCTTACATTCCATAAAATAATATCGAAAACACGTAGCATCTGACCATTCGCATTCGTAATCCATGGTTGAGATCATGACTGCAGACAGGGCCGGATTAACCATGTCGGGGCCCCTAGCAATGCACGTCTCGGGGCCCCTTTACCAATGGCGGACAAACGGGGGTGGGGGGGGTGGTAGGGGCAGCCTCTGGTCCTGGGGCCTCCAAACGCCCCCTTGTTCCCTTGATCAAATCCTAAACAAGTCTTTAAGGCACCAGGACACGATAAAAAAAAAATAAAAAAATAATTTCATTTTCTGAAAGATGTATTTGTTAAAAATGCTTTCACCAAATGTTTTAAAGAAATTCGAAATATGGAGTGTTTTATGGGAAACCGTTTTGAAACAGTTTGTATCTTGAATTATCCTTCGGAAAAACTACGAATGCGTTTTTCTCGAAACTTTTTTAACACGTTTTTCAACCTGATTGACGACATATGTATTAAAAAACTGTACATCGCATTTACATACACCAAGTATGTAAATGACTGTTAATGTATGTTAATAACTGTTCGAAAATCTAGTGTCTATGGCACCACGTAGGGGATTTTCGATGTCTTAAAAAAATAACAATTGCGGAACATCGAATTTTATTTTCGATTTTTTATGGAAAATTTTCATTTCATAAAAGAAAAATAGAGGGGGACCCTTTATAAAAAAATCCCTAAGTGGTTCCATAGTGACTAGATTTTCTAACAGTTTAAGACTTAGTGTGTGCAAATCGGATGTATGGTTTTCCTAATATATTGTCAACCAGGTTGAAAATGTAATTTCGAGAAAAACGCGTTCAAAGTTTTGCTGAAGGATAATTCAACATACATACTGTTTAAAACTCTTATATAAAATGCTGTATCTCCGTCAATTTTACGAATTTCCTTAAAATGTTTGGTGAGAGCTTAACCTTGGGCGTAATGGGTTAACAAATGCATATCAGAAAATGAGATTAAAAAAAAAACCTTTTTTTACCTTGTCCTGGTGCCTAAAAGCCTTGCTTAGGATTTGATCGAGGGAACATGGAGGCCTTTGGAGGCCCCCCCAGACTCAGAGGCCCGTGTGAACTGAATAAAAAGCTTGTAAAATTATATCACTTCCTAAACTAGGGGGGGGGGCTCATTCTGCTTTGCCGCCCCTGGCCTCTGATGGGCTTAGTTCGCCACTGTATTTTAACTTTTTTGATCGAGGGAACATGGAGGCCTTTGGAGGCCCCCCCAGACTCAGAGGCCCGTGTGAACTGAATAAAAAGCTTGTAAAATTATATAACTTCCTAAACTAGGGGGGGGGCTCATTCTGCTTTGCCGCCCCTGGCCTCTGATGGGCTTAGTTCGCCACTGTATTTTAACTTTTTAACTTCCAAAATTATTTGTTTCTACCACAACGTAATATTATTTATAATTAATTTGTTTTTTAACTACATCACGAAGGTATGCCATCACCCCATTCAATTAAAAAAAATTAAACGAATAAAATACAATAACTCTTTATTGCACATAAAAGGACACATTCATAAAAGACAATAATATGTAAAAAAAAAAACAGAGCGGTCTTATCCCCAATGTGATCTCTTCCAGACAACCTTGGTACGAAGAGAAACAAAGAATTTTAGCAAGCAGATAAGTAGTGCTCACTTAAGCTTGTACAACATTTATATTTTAAACATATAATTATAAATAAAAGCAAAAAAAAAACTTAAAACAAATCTTATCCCCATTGATACTAAGTAATGCTGCTTGATGAATAGATGGAAATTAAAATACAACTAAGTTTAAATATTTATTTTAATTATTAACTTTTTTTATTATTTGTGCAAGATGTGAACATTAATTATTGGGTTATAATCTAATTATTATTTATTTATTAATTTACGGTCCATTAAAAACATAAAAAACACGAATAAAAAAAGCAGAGGTGACGGTGAAGGTAGAGCACATATAAATGAATAGCAATGACAATATAAAATGTAAAAAGTACATATAGAAGACACTACCGGCCTTACTAAAAAAAAACCACAGCACGACCGATTTCCTGTGTTTTTGTAGTATCATGGATACAACCAATTTACACTAAAACACGAAATATTACTAAAAAAGAATTTCACTCTAAAACACGTTTTCAATTTGGCAACACTGCAATTTTTCAAATTTTTCATACAAAATTTTGTTTTCATTCATAGCCGCTAGGTGGTGATGGCGTCGCGCCTGCAAATTTGTAATATCTTGCCCGCGCAAAAAATAGCAGTTTAGTTTTTAAGTGGCGGAAATATTTTTAGTAAATATTGAGATTTTACTGAATGATTTCTATTATAGTGACCAATTCACTCTTCTATTCATGTAATTAATATATTTGCCGTGTTATTTGTGTGGTTTTACATCAGTTTTATCAAGTTATTGCACAATAAACAGTACTTTAAAAGTCGAACTGTCAAAATATTGTTTTGGGTTACATAAAAGTTCAAATTTAGGTTTTTAAATCTTTATTTTGTGAGAATTTCTTAAAAGTGGTGTTTTTTTTAAATATTAATATCAAATTCACGTGTTGGTAAACTTATCAAAGAAATTAACATCTTTAGTGGTGCAAGAAATGTGTTGAAATGTTAGAGATATTTTTAAGGTTATTTTTTTGGTATTAAAAAAAACTTTGAAATTTTTTATAATTTTTTTATTGTATGCACGAGGAAAAAGTGAGGTGACAGTTTCATTTTAAATTCGTTATATAAAAGGTATGTATTTTTTAAATTTTATTTTTTTAAATATTTCTGTACACTTTCATCAAAAATATTTTGGTAAGAAATTATTTTACATTTTTTTCCGTTTTAAATCTTAAAATATGGCAGTTTTTTAAAACTAAAGTGTATTTCAAATATACAAATCTAAAAGGTAATTTTATCTAGTTTTTAAAAATGGTATTTTTTTTTACGGCACCTTGAAAAATAAGAAATATATAGAACATTCAAAATACTTTGGAAAATTCCAAATTTCGTTCAGACATCATCCCTAAAACAGAGATAAACTAGCCCCCCAGGCTGTGTAAACGGCGTGTATTTTTTTCCAAGAACAATTTTTTAATTAGTAATGTTTTCACATCCGCGGCCGTTTGTCAATTGAATAAATTTTTCACGGGGTTTTTTAGCAAGGCCGTACAAGTCTAAGCATGAAGAAGCTTTTAAATATTGCTTATCGACTGCCGAACGTCATTTAGTTTTACACCAAAAAATTCAATGCTTTGACTTGCGTTGACATTCTGGATAAAGGAGAATGGTGTCCATAATTAGTAGAATGTTGATTAAGGAACAGCAATTCATTATTTCGGAGTCTGCGGGAAGGGATGTTGAACTGGATGATAATTTATCGATTTCGCATCTTCATAAGCACGCGCTTCACCAAAATCATCGATTACACATCTACCCTGATGAAGGACACTGTAATGCTGTCTGAAAAATTGGTTAAAGAAAGAGGTAGCGTAATATGACGTAATACCCCAAAAATCGCGATAGTAAAATAAGGAAGTTGAAATGCAATAATAACGTTAGCGGAAATTTGAAATGCTGTGAAGGACGATAAATCCAAAAATGAGTTAAATGTGTACTTTTTCTCCTTCGATCTGAGTCATCAAAATATTTCTAGGAAAATAGGTGCGTCTTTTACGACTTGTACTTTAAGAGGCTTTTTTTTTGAAAAATTAAGAATAAATTAAATACTGAAAAAAAAGTTACTGAAATATTCATTCTATACTTTTTCATAATAAAATTTCATATGGTCTACAAAAACATGAAATGTGATTTTTTTTAAAAAAGAAAAAAAACATTTTTTCGCTTTCTTTAACAATTAAAATTTTTAACTTTTCAGCATTTTTAATTTCCGTGGTCGATATGTTTGTTTGTGCGGGTGGACTAGGAGCATATAATCATACAAGGGATTCTATTCATCCCATAACTCGTTTTAAACTGTTGAATCCTTTCAAATTTTGTTAACCATAGTTATGCCAGCAGATTTGCGGCCCGCCTCGACTTCCCTAAAATCCAATCCGAAAATCCTTTCAAAGAAGATATTATTATTTCACTTAATGCCGATGAATTTGAAACTTTTGAAGCCACTAAGCCGAGTTTATTCGACGTAAGTTTAAACTCAAATCTCAGTGTTTATTCTACAGACTCGGGCTTAACTCGCGTCGCGGTTAACGTTAATATCACAATTCGCAGGCGCACAGAAGACCGTATAGAACAAGCCAGCTCGACAAAAATTATCTCTACATATTATAAATTAAAGTACTCCGCGGCGTCTGTCTGTCTGTTCGCGATAAACTCAAAAACTACTGAACGGAATTTCATGTGGGTTTCACCAATAGATAGAATGCTTCATGAGGAAGGTTTAAGTATAAAAGTTGTCAAAGTTTTATGTAAATTGGTTGAAATATATAATTAAATGAGAATTATATCTGTATATGATGGACGAGCGGGCTGGCAAGCTAGCGGTTTGGATTGATTTGTATGCAAATTAAAAAATGGCGGTGTAAGTTAAAAGGTTGGGTAAACAACCAGTAGATGGCGTTGTGTTTCGTTATCCACAGCAACGCATGACCGGGTCAGCTAGTATACGATCGATATAAGGGAATCGATTATTGGAACACTTTAATTGTTAGTTGAATAGAAATAAATCTAACTATAAGGTCATTCGTCACAACCTAGTAGGAAAGATGAGTCACCAAAATTGACAAATGAGATGTTCCATTTTTCGCCTGCCTTTTAGTCCCATTTTAGTGCTTCAATCGCCCACACATATTTATGGGTCCAGTAAGTACTGTTGAATTTTTTTAATGGATATTATTACAACGGGTAACTATCTACTCTTTGATGAAAATCTTATTATTAAAATTTAATTCTTCTTCTTCTTCTCCTTGTGCCATGTCCATTCAACGGACATTGGCGATCATGTTGGCTATGCGGACTTTGTTTACTGCGGCCCGGAACAGCTCTACGGTAGACTGGCCAAACCACTGTCTCAGGTTTTTCAGCCATGAGGTTCTCCTTCTTCCAGGACCCCGTCTTCCGGCAATCTTTCCCTGCATTATGAGATGCAAGATCTCATACTTCTCTGGATGTTTTTTTTTATTTTTTTTTATTTGAATTTTATTTTAGTAATTTGTACATTTAAGGTTACAAATTTCTAATTAATTATAATATTTTATATTTCAGCTAATTAATTATAATATTTAAAATTCACTATATTTTTTCTTTCTTTTTTTCTTGTTTTATGTAGCTCCTACAATACATCTTGAACTTTTCAATTGGTGAGGTTTTTAGAGTTTCTGGTAGTGTGTTATATAACTTAATTCCTTTGTATAGCAAACTGTTTTGCGTATTCGTTTTGTCCTTTTTGTTTAATCTTATTTCCTTGCACGTCCTTGTGTAATGTCTGTGAATGTCCTTATTGTATACGATTTTATTTGAGAAGTATTTTGGTAACATGTTGTTTAATATTTTGTGAATAAATATCAACGTGTTCAAGGTCAGCATTTGTTTCACTGTTAACCAATTAAGTTCCTTTAACATTTTATTTATTTTCGAAAATCTATTTCTTCGGAGAATTATTCTCATTGCTCTGTTTTGGAGAATTTGAAACTTATTCTGTTCTCTTTCATTACACAGGAAAAGGATACTTGAACATTAGTTGAAGTGTGGAGCAATAATTGAATTGTAAATGGTGATGGCGGTTTTTCCGGAAATTTTAGGCCGAATTCTTCCCAAAAAAGATATCTTTTTGCCAATTTTCTTTTGGGTATATTCGGCATGTCTGTTGAAGTTTAGTTTGGAATCTAATATAACTCCTAAGTATTTCATTTCAGTTACATTTTCAATAATTTCACCATCAATTTTAATTTTGCTTTCACTGGATGTCTTCTTATATCTAATCACCATACATTTTGTTTTTTTTGTATTTAATTTAAGCTTATTTATTTTTAGCCATCTTGATACATCATTTAGTTCATTATTCAAAATATTTATTAGTTCTTCATAGTTATCTCCAATTAAGTATATAAGTGTATCATCGGCAAATAATCGTACTTTGCATTTTGAAAATATTTACACCATGTCACTAATATAGAGTATGAACAATAGGGGTCCAAGGACCGATCCCTGCGATACTCCTAATTTATTTTCCATTGGATTTGAAAATTGATTATTTATTTTTGTTACCTGTTTTCTGTCTTTCAAATACTCTGCTATTAATTTAATGGTTATAGATGAGAAACCAATTTCTTTAAGTTTTCTTATTAGTATTTCTCGATCTATAGTTTCGAATGCCCTTTGAAAATCCAAAAATATTGCTAAGATAAATTTATTATTATTCATTCCTTCCTTCCATTCTTCGACAATTACGTTTAATGCTGTTTCACACGAGTTATTAGATCTGAATCCTGATTGCTCTTCGTACAAAATATTGTGTTTATCTAGGTATTGTAAAATTTGTTCTTTTATTATCACTTCAAGAATCTACTCATATTTTGGTAAAGTGTTGATTGGTCGAAATTCTTCACATTTTCTAGTATTTTTAACCTTCGGAACCGGTATAATGGTAGATTGTTTCCATGACTGTGGAAATTTTCCTTCTTCAATCGTCTCATTAATAATATTTAATAGAGTAGATCCAATTACTGAAAAAGCATCCCTTATTATACTTATAGTTAATCCATCTGAACTATTCTTTGATTTAATTTTACTTAAGACTTTAAATAAATATTCTGCATTTTTTTTTCTGAAGACCAATAATTCTTTGTTTGAGTCGTTATTTTCATTTATCGGGTTAGCAACAATGTTGGGTATTAATTTGTTGATTTGAGTAATGCTTTCAATAAAATATTTATTAAAGCTATTAGCCATGTTTTCTTCGTTTATCTCATTTGGGAAGTTTACAATTTTTATGTCGTCTTTGTTTTCGCCATGTACTAATTCTTTTATGCTTTTCCAAATTTTTTTGGGATCCTTTCTTCTGAGTTAATTTTATTTTTTATGTACTCATTATGAGTTATTTTTATGTCTTTAGAGTATTTGTTTCTCGCTTTTTTGTAGTTATCCCAATCCATAGTATTATTAGTAAGGCGTGCTCTTTTGTAAAATGTATCTCTATCGTGCTGCATTGTGCGTAGTTCTTTTGTGTACCACTTATTATTATTTATTTTATGTATCTTCTGTTCTGGAACTACTTCATCAATAGATTTTTTTAAGTTTAAAATCATCTGGTTAGCTTTTTTGTTACATTCCATTTGATTTATTTCTTTCCAATTAATAGCCTCCAAGGTCTGAATGAAAATTTCTTTATTATATTTTTTAAAAGTTATTACTTGTGTTTCTTTGCTAGAGTTGTATTTTTCTTTGTCATTTAATAGAATCTGAATGATTTTATGGTCGGTAATTTTAGGATTATCTAATATATTAATATTTAAGTTGAATTTATTTGAGATTACAAGATCAATCACTGTTTTCGAGGCTTTAGTAATTCGTGTATAATCTTTAACCAGTTGTTTCATCCCTGCAGCTTGAATAATATATTTCAATTTTTTTGTGTATATGTCGGCCTTTGCTTTGACATTTATATTAAAATCTCCAGCTATAATATTTACATTTTCGTCTTGTAAATTTTCCATACACCATTTTTTAAAATATGTTAAAAAGTCGCACGTACTTGTGTTTGGCGATCTATAAATAATAGTATATATACCTTTCTTGTTTCCTGTTTTAATTGTGATGGCTAAGATCCAACAAAGTTTTTCAATTTGATGATTTGATATTACTTCATACGTGAATTTCTTACTTAAAAGAATCATCACTCCTCCTGTGTGTCGACTATGTGAGTCGCAACGGATGGTATTATAATTTTCAAATTTAATTTCACTATCTTGGATATCTTCAGTCACATGTGTTTCACTCATCATTGGCATAAAAGGTTTCCTCTCTTCTAAAAGTACTTGGACCTCTTCGTAATGTGCAATGATGCTTTGTACATTCAGGTATATTATTTCATCTTTCTCGTAAAAAAATTTTTTAAAAAAGACATTCTGCTCATTTTGGCTTCTAATTTTCGTTTATAAATTGGGCATTCCTTGCTCATGGCTGAGTGACAACTATTTATTTTTAATCCCAATCTATTATTTGTCATTATACAATTTACACATTGAATATTCTCATCGGTGCAATATTTTAAATCATGATGCTTTGCGCATTTTGGACAAGATTTTAGGTTTCTGCAATCTATAGCCTTGTGATTAAAACCATTACATTTAAAACATCTCATGATATTTATATTATCAAAAACCCTACATCTGTCCCATCCAATATTTATTTTTTCTTCATGATGTCTCATCACATGTCAAAGAAATTGAAGTTTTTGGGATTTTTGTAGTTTTCAAAATTTCTTTTTCTTTATGCATCCGAACCATAACATCTTCATTCGTAACCCTGTCCATCCAGCTTATTTTAAGTATTCTTCTGTAGATCCACATCTCGAATGCCTCAAATGTCCTATTTATTTCTTCAGTAAGCGTCCATGCTTGCATTCCATAAAATAATATCGAAAACACGTAGCATCTGATTATTCGCCTTCGTAATCCAAGGTTTAAAAATTTAATTGAATGAAATATTCATTTTTATAAGAGAACATGACATTTATCATGATAATTGAAAAAAAAATCGGAATACGATGGATATTAACTATATTTCTCCCAGGCTTCCCCAGCTGAATATTGCGTTAAAACAAAAGAATAGCCTATTGTTAACTAGTCCTATATCCCGAGTACACTCAGTATAACTTGTTTAAATTTTTCGGACACGAGATTTGCAAAGGTTATTATTTTATATTTTAATTATTTGAAACTTCTTCTTCCCCCTGTTTTATGTGTTAAGTACTTCCAATTAATGTGCAAATTTATATTTTTATTTTTAACTTTATGAGTAAAAACTCAAATTATAATATTTAATAAAATGCTAATTAAATGCTAAGGTATCTGGGTTCGAGTTCTAGTGGAACCAATATCTTTTTCTGATTTTTCTGTCTTCAGATTTTGATTGAGTTTCTCTAATACTGTCTTTATTTAATAAAATAATGTGCAAATGTTAATTTTCAAATTCCATTATTTGTTTTTGCGTTTGTAGAATTTATGTTTTTAGACAATAATAATTTTTAATTGCATGTTTCAGTTGGATATCGTAACAAATGAAATATAATATTGTGTATTGATGTTACTTAATACACACTTATTTCATTTTGTACATTTTGTTGTAATTAATATATATTTTTTTTAAATATGCGTTTATTTAAATTTTTTCAAAATCAATCTCTGTCTTCTCATATAGATACAAACATCTACATGATAAATGTACAACTTTGAATTAATTCAATTATGTAATTATAATAATTCCCTTTTAAAATGAACTCAAAAAATGTATTCTACATTAAACTGAAATTTCAGGGCCTCCAAAAATCATAAAAAACACCATATACCCATCATTAAATAGTTTTTTAATAATCACGACACAAATGTGAATGGTTGAATGAGTTGGGGACGTCCGAGGAAGAGACCGCACGATAAAGTGAATCAGATTTTTTAATCGGGCCATGTCAATAGTCAGAATAATAGAAGAATATGTACGAGACGATGTATGAACGGAAATGAGACAAGGAGTGTATGCCAATACCAAGTTGTTAAAAAGTTATTGGATCCCCTCTGCGGGGAAACTGCGTGATGACTGGTTAAGTAGTAAAATGACCATATAACGTGCTATAAAAGCTAATAAAACAATTTTGTCAAGCCGGCTTGTTTTAGACGGTCCACTGTGGGACGGGATATATCGTTAATAATACACTCGCACGTCGCTTATTTCGCGATGCAGTATAAACACATCTAATGAAAAGTTAACACCGCATACTAATATGAGAAATGATGGGTTAAGATTAATTATAATTAAAAGAGCAGCGGTATAAAAGAGAATCTGTAAATTACCTAATATAAATATACTTACGTTTATTTCAAAATTAACAGTATTTACATATAGGTTTGTGCATGCAGAGCGAATGAACGAGGAAAGGAGTGTAAGGAGAATATATGACGAAAATGTGAACGGTAGAAGAAGTCGCGGACGCCCGAGAAAAGCATGGCACGACTAAGTGAATCAGATACTTGAGTCGGGCCATGTCAAGAAAAAGAATAATAGAAGAGCATGTATGAGACCATGTATGAATGTGAACGAGGCAAGGAGTGTGTGCCAAGACCGAGTTGTTTGGCGGTCCGTCCCCTCTGCCTACCCCTGCGGATAAACGGCGTGATGGTTAGTTAATTAATTACTGAGATATTTGACTGAGAGAAATGAGTGATAAAATTGAATATAATCAAATTAAAAACATTTTGAAGACAATGTAAGATAACTAGAGACTAAATACCCACTCGAGCGATCGCTTCAATAGTAAAAAGTGATCTATTTGGAAATTTCCCGCCAACATTGAAAAAAACCTACCTAGGATTTTTAATATGGAGAAAAGAACTATTTATAGTGTTGTGTAGGCAATGATTTGAGATGTACTTTATTGATTACCCTATATTTTTTAGGATTTATAAAAAAATATTAAAAATAGAATTCTAATATTAGCTCTTTGAGATCTACTTATTCCGGTGTACATTGATTTTTTTTTAAATTGTGTTTTGTATGACCTACTTGATAATCAGAGATAATTTTTTTTAGATGTTTCCAGAACCGCCTATTGTAGGTCGATATGAGGCACCTAATAATATAATGGGAATATATTATTATACTTTTTTTATCGAAGGAAGCAAATACTTTGTGGTGTGATATTATATATTTTAAATGAAAAAAACGCACTTTGTAAAACACCACTTTATTTGAATTAATAATTATTTCACAGCCATGTAATAAGGCTGTGTAATAATTATTAATTCAAATAAAGCGGTCTTTTACAAAGTGTGTTTTTTTTCATTTAATATATAATTATACTGTTTTCTACTACAGCAGTCTAAAGAATGCGAGAAGGTTTGAAAAATTGTTTAAAACTGTTTTACGACTGATAGATAAATTGAGCGTTTTATGGTAATGAATGAGTCGTTTTGCAAAAGTAGACACGTAGACACTATAATGTGCCGAAAATTGCTTGAATTTATTCAAAAATATATAAACTCCAGGCCGCCTCAGAACTCCAGGCCGCCTCAGAACTCCAGGCCGCCTCGGGAGGAGAGTGAACACTGCTTTTATACTTACTGCTTATGCTTTATACTTTATGCAACACATAACTTACTGTAATTTTCACTTATACGAGTATCGTAATCATGAACAAACTTTGCTTAGATGGAAACTAATAATGGTGACAAAAAAACTGTCGAGGTGAATATAATATAAAACTATGTATCATATTAGAATAAGTTAACAATAATATTCTAAACGAAAATATGAAAGAGAACAAGACACAGAAAAACAGAAAAAGACAATGGTCGTAACCGGGACTCGAACCCAGACCTCTCCGTCTAACCGGGACGAGTGCGTTAACCAATTTCGCTATTGCCAACTTCTGTCAAATCGTCATAATTGTCAATCTCATATTTTCAAATTTTAGAATTACATTATTATCAACTAATTATTTTTCTCCATATTACGGGCAACTACCCTTTTTATTGGAAACAATCATACTAAGAATTGGTTTGTGACCTGGATAGCGTCTCGGATAGATATATCCGAATTTATTTATATGGAACAATTGACTTTTATGAAAGTCTAAATGAATATTCAATTTTTATAAGAAAAACTTTCTTTTTATACTTTTTTGAAGGTTATTCCCATCAGTGAAATATATCATATTAGAATAAGTTAACAATAATAATCTAAATGAAAACGACGTTTTGACAGAAGGTGGCAATAGCGAAATTGGTTAACGCACTCGCCCCGCTTAGACGGAGAGGTCTGGGTTCGAGTCCCAGTTGCGACCATTGTCTTTTTCTGTTTTTATGTGTCTTGTTCTCTTTCATATTTTCGTTTAGATTAATATTGTTAACTTATTATAATATGATATATTTCACTGATGGAAATAACCTTCAAAAAAGTATAAAAAGAAAGTTTTTCTTATAAAAATTAAAACTATGTAACTTGAAATATATTGTATATTGAGTGTGAGGGTTTCTACAAAATATGGAACTTGAAGTCTGCTGTATATTATGCGTGAAGGTTACTACAACCTATGTGACTTAAAGTCTGTTATATATCCTGTGTGAGGGTTACTATTTAATTTGAAGTCTGCTGTATATTGTGTATGAGGGTTACTACAAACTATGTAACTTGAAGACTGCTGCATATTGTGTGTGAGGGTTACTAAAAACCATGTATGTAACTTTAATTCTGCTGTTTATTGTGTGTGGGGGTTACTCCAAACTTACGTTACTCATGTAACTTGAGGTCTGCTGTGTATTATGTGTGGGGGTTACTCTAAACCATGTAACTTGAAGTCGGTTGTATATTGTGTGTGAGGGTTACTATAACTTATGTAACTTGAAATCTGCTGTATATTGTTTGTGGCGGTTACTATAAACCATGTAACTTGAAGTCTGCTGAATATCGTGTGTGGGGATTACTCCAAATCATGTAAGTTGAGGTCTGCTATATATTGTGTGTATGTGGGTTACTTTCAAACTCCAAACAATATAACCTCCAAATGTACGTGGGGGTTGGTATGGGGTTCCGTGTAGAATATTAGCAATAATAGGATTATTATATCGTGAAACAGCAATAATATGGCATAGTCAATCATTAGTCATAGTTTGTACTGTAACTTACGGCACAAAGCTTGTAATACAACAACAATCACATTTTAAAAATTCCCCTCAAAGTCGGGTACTAAGAAACGATTGCTGCCAATCAAAGTCAACCACATGATTGCCTTGCTGAGCGCCTGTTCTCAATACAGAGCGCCAGGTTCCTATCGAGACAGGCACAGTACATAAACCATTTACTAATGTGCTTTATAAAGATGAATAATTTTTTTTGTTTATAATTTTTGCCGTTAAAATCTTAACAAAACAAACTCATAAAATATTTGTTCCCAATACTCGTGAAGTCATCAGTTTGAAAAGCTAAATTTTCCGTGATACCTTATTATTATTTTAAGTTAATACCACAAAATAGTACCATAAACACACCACAAAATACTGCAGTGGGGCTATGGCACCTCCATTATTTGGTAGAGGCCTGAAAATTTCACTTTTGCGGTAACGTGAATTTTTAGACGAATCTCGTCATTTTTCTCGTAAAACGCATAACTCGCGATTTTTTATTAATTCAACGTTAACATTGCAACACTTGTGTTGAAAAGTACTACCGTTTTGGCAAAGCTATTCCCAAAAACCACGTGAACCAAAAACTCGCCTTAAAACGAACGCAAAATTTTCAGGTCCTTACCGATTATTGGTGAATGCTGTAGGGCTGAAGTTGAAGACGAAGTATATGGGAAGAAAACGGTTTGGAATCACGTAATTATTCAGTTCTGGCTATCACACCAGGCTAAAGCCATTACAATTCTGTACGGTGAACTTCCTCTAAGATACTGAGAGTATCATCATCATCGTCATCTTCGTCTTCCTCCAAAAGTGCCTCCATTCGTCCCTCTTGCGCTTATTGTGTGGCCCCCGTCCATGGCAGTCCCATCCTCTCCTCATACAGTTTCTGGAGTAGAATATTAACAACTATATTATTTTCCACCATAACCGATTGATTGCTTTTTTATATTTATTTTCAGCAGCTGCATAATATTTACGGCAATAGTACCTAATAATATTTAAAATAGAATAAAAATAAATACGTACCTACGTAATAAGAAAACACTTCAAGTTTTCTTTTCGGTATAACGATGAAAATCATAAACAAGCACCTTTAACAAAAACACTTGTAATTTCTTCCTTAAGGTAAATTTCTCTGGATTTTTTTTTCGTACTTTGCGTTTTCCGATATTTGCTCCCAACAAAAAGGAAAGAATGATTTATTTTACTTGCCGACCCTTTGTAAGCTCTCAGAATCTCAACATTTAACCGACCATTATTGTGTTTATTTTCGGTCCACGAAGCTCGAAAAGGACTAATTAAAAGAACAAATTTAATTGAGAATGATGGAGCGAGTACCTATTGTAAATAAATTATAGCACTCACTCACTGGCGGAAATTTCGTGACATTTCCCCATTGACCGGGCTCATACATATCTCTCCCGCTTTCTTAAAATATTGTTTTTCTTTAATAACGTCATATTTTAATAGTGCGGTATTTAGCGAATAAACTCACAATGATCATTTTAATACATATTGCCAATATCTTCTCACTTATTTAAATTCTGACACCATTTCCTGATCAATTTCCGGGATAAATGAATTGACGTCGGCCGTAAGTTTCCAGTGAACGTACGTTGGACAAGGGAGTTAAATGAAAATTGAAGTATTGCTGGATAAAATTCAAATTCCCAGTAAGGAAGAGATAAGTTGGGATCGCTGCTTCCACGTTATAATGAGCTTGAGCAGTTCGATGGGGAAATTATCCCCGAAGAACTTAAGTGTCTCGAAATTTTAGAGTTTGTAGAGCAAACAGGGCGTGAGATACGAAATACGTAGTGAATAATGCTGGTAGCTGGGAAGATTAAACACGTAAAACTACCTGCGTTCAAAAACGCGAAGGCTGAAATGAGAAAAATAACATCTAAAAGTCTGACTGTCATTTTGTATTACTACTATACTACACAGGTGTGAAGGAGTACTGTGTCTAAACGCATGATTAAATGTTTAAAAAAAATGTGAACTGAAATGAAACAGCCTCTACAAACATCTGCTGCGAGCAATTTGTCAATTTCCCTGAATCCAGTTATAGTTTTGTACGTGGAGACGTGTGTGTTGTGTATTGAGTGATGAAGCAATAATCATATTACTACATAAGAATGATGAATGAATATTAAATTATACTTTAATTTTACAATTTGGCAAGCGGGAATGGGTACCGCCGCCCCGGGAACCTTTATTGGATAACCAAAACCTCTGCCATAGGTCACTCCAAGCGGTTCGCAAAGTTTAGTGATTTAGCAGGGGTGCCCGGGTTAATAGGGTGAGGTTTTATCTAGGTCTTGGAGGTGGATGACTAGGACACACTGAACCCCAGATTCCTACCCACCCCTTAAACCCTCTTCCTTCGCAGAACTATCCTCGCCTTCCTTTCCTTAAAAAATCATCCACACAACATCCCCAAAGATGGCATAATCCCTGAGGGAAATTATTTTCCTCAGGGCCTCCTGTGTGGAGTTCATGTAAAAACAAAAACAAAAAACATATTTCTTTCCGAAGAACCAACTTATAACGTTTAGTGTATTGGCAATATTCCGGACATTTTAGCGATAACCCCCAGAACCTTACAAAATTTCTTGAATCTCTTTTCTTCACTTGATTAAAAGTGTTTTTTTTTTTAATACTCTTTTTTAATGTATTTTTTTTGGTTGATATTCACGTATTGTAAACTTTTATTGGACAGTTGGTATTTATTATTTTTTCTATTATTTTTTTGTTTTAATTCACTGTCTGTTGTGTACATTATTATATGTGTTTAATGCTATGGATACAACAATGACGAGATAAATAAACATAAGTTAGTTATGGATGTGTTCACGTGCCCGACGTGAGCTCATTTTTTCCTTACCTAAAGTATTGGAATATTTTTTTAAATATCAAAATTCAATATGTTCAATTCATTTCGAAATAGACAATATCATTTGCTGTCTGGGGCCTGAGAGTCGAAAAAGAGTTCAGGCATTATTATTTCATGGGTGCATTTCCAACTTGGCATCTTACATCGCAACTATCGGAAACCTTTATAAAAAACTTGTAGTACTGCTGAAAATGTTTTCATGTAAGTTTTGTCTTAAAGTATCGGTACCCGCCTCGATTACACTGAGCGAGTTTACAACCTACTAACCGGCTAAATCACAATCTGCTCGTAAACTCGCTTAGTGTAATTATATTAGCTAGCAGATTGTGAACAATCTACGAAAAAAGTTGAAAGGGGGGCTACTTTGCTCGCTACTCGCTAGCTTGTGCGGCGTATAGCAAGATGGCGGCCCGCCAACAGCTGATTTCATAACTGTCAAACTACTGCTTGATCTGAATTATTCTTTTTACAATCTGTTAAGCCTCGATTACATTGAGCGAGTTAACTAGCCAGCAAGTAGCTAATAGCGGTGAGCTAGCTGCGAATATTTTTCTACAAGATACTTAGTTTTCTACAAAATGTCGACAGAATTAGTTTGCACGGAAGTCGTTATTTTAGCTTTCTCAACTCGCCAGCTAGTTCGCTATTGAGCATGTGTAAAGTTTTATGTGGAATCATCACAATCACTCGCCGATTGGCCTGTTTTTAAACTTACCGGCTTGTAGTTTGTAAACTCGCTCAATGTAATCGAGGCTTTACGTACAAAAATCTGCTTCCTATCTCCATTAACCGTCTGAGCGATAAAGTGTGACTTAGAATCTCTGTCTCCGGGAATAGAGAACTTATTAAAAACACAACAAAAAAAATTATGTAGGTACCCACTACCAAAAAAGCCTCTAACTGAACTGCTTCTACCATTGGCACATGTGAGCAATATAATATTTGTTGGTGCCAATGTTAGTTTTCATTATGTAAATGATTTCTCACAAAAACAGCGTTTCATAAATAAGCCAAATATTTTTAATGTACTGTTAACTAAATTCTAGAGAAACAACCATGAAAAATCATTTTCTTAACATCAGAAATATGGTACTTGCTAAGGTACCTACCAACCTAAAAATACGACAAATATTGTTGTTGTGATTTATTTTTGGGTTATATATTATTATACGTCGTTGCGCTACCTCTTCCAGTGTAAGAAAGTAGCGTAACGCGGCATAACAAAATAAAATACGATAATACTTTTGGCCATGAAGATCTCAAATCATATCTAACAAAGATTTTTGTTCAGTTTGTCAGAAACGTGTTAATATTTCGAAAGCATTAATAATAGTAAGTAATGGTTTAAATTTCGTTTTACACGTGACTTTTGTCGACTTCTGGAGGCTTTGTCAAAATGAATTGACGATAACGTCGCAAAAAAGCTACCATTTAATGTGTTTTATAATACTTTAACCACAGACAGACTCATTATAAACCCCAAACAATTACCACGCATGTACGAAAACATAACCCAGAAAACCGATTGTATCTTGGTTGTCGACTGTAAAAAAAATATTTTAAAAACACAAAATATCAGTTTAAAATCGATAAGTATTTCGTACAGCTAGCTTTAAATGGAGCTTCACTGGAAGGTATTACATATTTTTATACTTCGATAAGGATCCAATTTAACGTTCAAAGTAATCTCTAAGCTTTTCAACATTGTATTCAATAAACTGAGATTTACTGCTTACCATTGAAGGGATAAAATTCAACTCGCTGTATTCAGCGCCTTTTCAAACATAATCGATCCAACCATATTTTTGTATTCATAAATATTTTAATCCGACACTCAATCCGTTTAGTGCCAAGGTATAAAGTTTGTCGAATTTAACGTTCTTACATTGAAAGCGATTGACAGAATATCGTGAAAATTTAATCGGTTCGTAAAATGCTTATTATGACTTTTTTACCGTCGTGTTTTTATCATCTTTCGCGACTATAATTTAGAGCTTTCGTACTAAATGTTAATGTTAAAGTTTTGTTATTTCAAGTAGAAAATGTATTGCTTTATTTGGTTTGCTTAATTTTATCATATATCTTTTTTATGTAAATACCGCACAAGAGTCCCAACTGGTATCAACCGCCTGAAATCAGTGAGGAAATGGCGTTCCAATTGGAGTATGTCGTGAGGCTGAAGGTAGTGGGAAGAGGAAGGAGATGGGGAAGAGGAAGATCTAATCACGAAACACGGCTTAAGCAATTTCAAGCAAAGTTTCAATGCTAAATGGTGGTCTTGCATCAGGGCGATACTGAGAATATCTTCCACTTTGGAGCGTGCTGCGAATACACTAATTAATTATTTTTAATTATTAAATTGTGAAATAACATAGTTCAGTTAAATAAAATTTACTTGCGAACGCGACCTTCGAATTACTAATCAAGAGCCTTACCCCTCGACCAAAGAGACCGTAATTTCTTCTTTAAATTAAACTTCGTACAAAAAAGCATGATTTTAATTTATTGACAATAATAATTTATCCTTTAGAAACGGAATTAGTGGCATTTAATGATATTATGAAAATAGTGTTATTCTGTTCCTTTAAATCACAATTTTTAACCACCTGGGTCACGTAATGCTGTATTTGTCACGAAACATCGAAAACCGCTGAGTAATGTTGCGCCATATCTGTACCCACTGCCACATATTACACTATTACAGTATATGAAGAGTGATCCTTTTATGTCCTTCAGATATGTTATTATATTGGGTATTAATCTTTCTGCGCGGTTCAGAAAAACAATGTAGAAATGTTTTCGAATTAATCCAACCTCTGTACTCATCAATATAAATACCTCTATCATTCCACATCATTCGCATTTTACTTGCATCGTATTTTTTCAAGCATATCCTTACCTTCAACCGTGTTGCACTGAGACTCATTAGGATCTAATGGACTTCGAACCACACACAATTCGAGATGTTCATTCTTTCATTGCATTCTCATTCGCGAAATGCGTAGCGGAAAAAATACATGGTGTTCGTATAAGACCGGTTGATTGATGAAGGTATTTTCTCTTGTTGCAGAGCCTACAACTGACATAATAGGCGGCCCCGAGCTATTCATAGACAGAGGGAGCACAATCAACCTGACGTGTGTCGTCCTCTTCTCCCCGGAGCCACCGGCCTACATCTTCTGGAATCACAATGACGCAGTAAGTGGATTAGAAATATTTTTGTTTGAGAGTTTGTGAAATTAAATATGTTGTCTTTGTTTTGTGTTAATTTGTTCACATTCAATAACGTCTCTTCTGACAAAACTTTTCCGGTTTTTGTATAAACGAAACACCGGTTCAATAGTAATTTATGAAAAGAAGCAATGAAATTCTGATACTCATCTTGAGATATTATATTGTTGTGAGGTATAGAACTCGCAGAAGAAGGTCGAAACTAGTGTGTAATGTGTGGTAAAACTTTGTACGACAATTTAACGACTGAAGAGCGGAAGGATTTAAAAAATGCGTATAAATAGGCGGTTAAAAGAGCCTTAAAACGTGGAAAATGACGGAATCAAAATTCGGGTACGCCCAAGAGAAATTTCTCTCCTCCGATAGGCGAGAGAGTTCTACAAAACTAGATATTTTCTAATTGATTAGGTATATAATTCTATCTGGAAAGCAAGCACAGTGATTGAAATTGTGTGTCAAACTTTACCTCTACCTTACAACTTTTTTTATAATTTTTAAACTTTAATAATTGCACTAAGTAAAAAACCGATAATCCATTGAGGTGTCTGTACCTGGAAGACAATTCGGCGCTCTGAATCTACATAATGGAGTTTTAGAAACTTTTGCGTAAATTGCGCTGCAATTCAATCCCGCGAAATCACCACAAAGTTTTAATAAGCAAATTCCGGTTTCAATTTCAAAACCTCCTAACAAAATTTCAATCACTCAAAAGTAATGTCTTTTCAAGGAACTTCTCACAGTGAAACCCTGTTAAGCTCGCTAATTATCTTTTCACCGAAATAGTGAAATGAGGTAACAGACAAAAATGTGTCTCTCAACGAATTTAAGTGGGGCATTAGCAGTGGCGCTCATTCCAACTTATCTGCTTATGAGAAATCACCGAACTGGGGAACACCCGAAGTGGGGAACATCCAAAGTGGGGAACAGCTGGGTCCTCGCTTCCCCTCTCAACTCATAATTCATCTTAGCAGAAATATTATAACTCATCTCCCGCACTTTTCTCGGCGGTTTTCCATTGTTAAAAATGAGATTTAAAGTCGGTTTAAAGCAAAAAATGAAAGAAGCGCTACAACGCGTTTGGGCGAACCCCGTTATTGCGTTTTTTTGGTTCATAATGAAGTTTTTTACAACGAGCAATATAGACAGGTTCCCGCGGTTGAAAAATAAATGTGCTCTATAAATAATGTAGCATTATATTACTTCTAAACAGCTTTTAAAACTCACAGGTGACATTTTAAAAATTAATAAGAATATTGGTACTACAGTAAAGTTGACAAAACCAGAGATCAAATAATAGCTCTCGGTCTTTATGAATGCTATGAAGTCATGAAAATAAACTATGTGTTCATTACTAAATGGTTCAAGACTTTTCTGATTTTTTTTAAATTCGAGTTCTTTAAAAAAACAATTACAACTTTTTTTGGTTTTTTTATTATACAAACCTCACAATATTATTTTATATCTGTTCTGAGGTCTACGTATTACAATATTATTGGTTTAAATTTATCTAACATATAAAATTAATAAAGATTAGATCTACTATAGATTTAATTAGCCGACCGTTCAGTTGCTGAGTTGGCATCGCGTTTGTTCAATTCCATCAATTCGTTCAATTCCTCGGTTGACTAATAAAATTATTATATGAGTCAATTAGTACGAGAATATTACCTGCGCGAGGGATATTATGGTTTAAAATTGTTTGCCAAAACCTATTGTCGGATTCAATTCAATATTCAAGGGAAAAGTAGATCATGCATATGGCACTAGATTAATTAAAAATGAGGGGTTGTCCATCCCGAAAATCATAAATAAATACGGACAACGGACATTCGCTTATCTTGTCCCTACCTTATTTAATAAGATAATGAACATAAAATAAAACTAATCAAATTGCACCACCGATCTCAAAAAAAAAATTAAAAATGGCTAATAGATCAAGACTTTTTAAATTGAATTTTGTTTTAATCTTGTGTATAATGACTATGAGTAATTTGCCTGTATTATATCTGTCTGTCTTTGTATTTTATGCCTTTATATTGTAATTACTTAAAAGTTATTCTTTTGTTTCTTTTTCTATATTGTGGTTATAATTGTTCTTTTGTGTTATATTAATATTGTTAAATTGACCTGCTGACAAACTTCTCTGGCAGTTTAGCGGGTGCTTAAAATGAAGAATAAAAAATAAATAAAAAACGTAAGTCCTTCATCATGATACAAGCAACATTTTCCACTTATTGTGGTGGTAGTAGGAGTTTTTCAAATAATATCATGTTATTCGTAACCCAGGAATGTTTGTCTTTCTGAAAACAAAACAATTAGATATAGAAGACTATATATGACTTCAAGAAAAGTAGGTACATCTTAGTTTCGCTTCTGTTAATTATGTTGTATATTATGGTTCGTGTATGGGTTTTCGTTGTTTTCCGATTTGTTTTTTTATGAAATCTCTTCCTGTTAACTTGATCCAATTATTTAATTTGTTTTGAAAACCAGATTGTTAATTTTGTGTTTTAATTGGGACCGGAATAATATTTGTCCCAGAGAAGTATCATTGCCGGTATTTATATTTTATGTGAGTTAAATTTTCTGATTGTTCTATTTATTTATGTGGAGTCGTATGTGTCGTTTATTTTTAATGGGTGTATAAAAATGTATTTGTTTTATGTCAAATACGTAATTTCGCAAATATGCAGTTGGTATCTGTTTGAATTGAGTTTTTTTTATGGTTTTCATTATGTTTTTTGAAAAATTTCTAATCAAATTTTATCAGTTTATTCAGCGCTACCCACAATCCTTTGAACGCTTTGAGAACACCTCTATTATTTTTTTCCCTGAGACCAACTGGCTGTAGAACCAAATTATCTGTATTACATCCTGTTTGGGATATGCTGCATGTCATCAGTATAATTCTGGGACAGCGATAAAATTGATTAAAATCTTGCGATAAAGTTAATTGCCTGTATTGGTCAACTTTTTCTGATTTCTTTTTCATTCGCTTTGAGCATGAAATGTCAAAATAAATAAAAAATGAACTCGTTTTCTCCAAAAAGTTATCGTTTTGGGAGCTTATTTTAGTGAAATAGTACTCCCGCCATTAAACACTTTATAATTATAATAACAAGTTTTATTCCAAGCGATTGTGTGTCGTGTACAATACATACTCAAGATGTATATATAAAATCCAAGTAAAAAATACTAATTTTCACTGAGTTAGGGATAATGTTACACATTATACGTTCATATCTTTTGCGCAGGGGCTTTAATTTCTATTTGATCACATTGTGATTATAAAGTAAAAATGTTTTTGTGACGTTGCAAGAAACAGAATCTTTTTCCGAGATCTAGTAATATTTTATTGGTGAAACGAGAAGTGATTTTTACGAAATGTATTTCATAAATTGTGTCAATTCGTTAGAATAATTAATTTGTAATAAAGGGAATTAATTTAAGCATTTTCCAAAAATCAAATACTACTTTATTAAATACTTATTATAATAAATGACTTATTAATGTTAGCAAAATAATATGTTTTATATCCGAGCTTCAGTAAATATGTTTGGAGAAAAAATGATGAATATGGTAATATTTATAAAGCGTTGTTTCTTTAACAAAGAACAGTGAAAAGGAAGCCATATTTGACGCTATATCGGGGTTTCACTGCTGCTGCGAAGTACCGTCTGTATCTGAAGAATGCGAGTAATTTAAATGCAGCATGATAAATTGAGGAACTTTTTAACTTTTCCCCATTCAAAAACGTTTCCCTGTCTTGCTTTTTAAACTGCCGGGAAATCTGCTTTTTTTTCTCCGGTTAGAATTAAGATTTGGGTCAAAGTTTTTTTCTTATTATTCGTAACCTTAAAGAAATAAAGGCGTTGAATAAGAGATCTTGCGATTATCTTGGGGTTTCTTATTAGGTGTCATGACTTCATCCCTTCTCTTGTTGTTTAGACAACCAGAAAAATGTAATTATGCGTAGATAAATCTATCATTTTTTACATAAACTCCACGATGAACATCGCGGACGACCAAAGTGGTTTTTGTTGTTGTTGAACTTGTTAGTTCGACCGTTTGATCGTCGTCCGATCGATTGTAAATATTTAAATACAGGTAACACACTCTTGCAAAATCATGCTGCACTTTTTAACATTAGCTCCACACAAGAGGCCTTGAGGAAAATAATTTCCTTCAAGGCCTATGTCATCTTTGGAGATGCTGTGTGGAGGGTATTTTTTGGAAAGTAAGGAGTGAACCTGCGTCCTTAAGAGACCATATTATAGGAGGGAGGAAATACAGAGGCCGGTAAATCGTTCCACAGCTGAGCTGTTGAACTCAAGAACCGGTCGTTGAAATGACACGTTATCATGGCACAAATGCCAACTATATACACACGTTGGGCGCGCGTTTGGAGTGTTTCTCGATGTTTCCCGTTTGGCGTGTTGCACCGGTACCGAAGAAATCAAAGACGCCAGTCCGTGGAGCATTGGAATACCGGTAGAACAAGGACAGCATTCCCGCCCGCGACGCCGGTGCTCTAAAGATGCAATCCGTTTTAAGATAGAAGAATTTATCAACCGACCGCCAATTTCTGATAGTCGAGGGTTTTTTAGGGTTATTTGGGGCTCCAAACTAGACGTTGCTGCCAAGTTTGGCTGCACTTGTGATTTGTACAGGATTAGCAGTTGTGCATTATTAAAGAATCTGCAGACCCTATATAGTACGCCCAGTTTCTGAGAGGCTAACTCATTTCTGACTTCGGTAGAGGAGCCCCGGTACATGGGGTTCACTTACTGGAGTTACAACAAGCATATAAATGGAAGGCCTGTTTCTGAAGATTTCTTCCGTTGAAGGAGACTAGATTTTCATTTCAAACCCTTTTAGACATAATCAGACATGAATGTATCTTTGAAACCTTAAAATTCGGTGCATAATATATTATTGATTTTCTATTTTCAAATATTAAAGCGCAGAAGCTATTTAAGTTTTTTTTTTTTTTTTTTACAGAGAATACCGCACAAGAATCTCAACTGCTCCCGTCTGGAGCCAGTGAGACTATGGCATCCCCAATTGGGGTATGTTGTGAGGCTGAAGGTAGTGGGGAGGGGAAGGATGTGGGGAGGAGGAAGGTTGGGAAGAACCTGGCTATTCAGATCTGGTAACCAAATACGGCTAAAGCCATTTTCAAGCAACGTTTCAATTCTGAATGGTGGTCTTACACCAGGGCGATACTGATAGTATCTTCCACTCTGGAACGTGCCGCAAATATACTATATATTATTTTAAATGAATTAATTGTGAAATAACACAAATTAATCAAATAAAATTTATTTGCGCACGCCGGGTTCGAACCCGCGACCTCCGGATTGTGAGTCAAGAGTCTTAGCCACTGGACTACGGAGGTTGTCATTAAATGAAATTATACATTAAATGAAATCTCCGATAAGACTTCATATTTAATGTTTTCCACTTTGGGAGTTATTTCTAACTCCCATAATCTGGAATATTAATGTGCCTGAAATGGCTGAGTTCTGTTATAATTAAATATGTTTGGTACTCACTTGCGTTTATTAGAGACGAATTGTCGTTCCGTGCCGCGTCTCTCCCCACCTCTGAGTTCCTAGCACTGTCGGTCGATAAACGATTTATCAATAATGTCGGTAGACTGCAGATCACCAATGAACAAACAAATGTCAAATAAATTAGGAACACTTAATCGTTGTGAACTGTTGTTTGTTCGTTAGCGGCTAAGTTACAGACATTATCGATAAAACCTATATCGATCGACCGTGCTAGATATCCTGGTTTCCTGGATGGTGGAAGTATCAACACTCCACAATACCATATTAATAATCTTTAATCTTTTCAAATTATTTATTTATTTAACACCCATTTTTTACAGGGGAATTATTTTTTTCATTCAGTAAATAAGTACTTGATGGATATAATAACTAATAACCGTATAAACATAACAAAAAACTGATCCAGTTAAAAACTATGCATATCTGCGTGTACATCGATCGTTACTAAACCATAAAACAATTATTATTTCCACGTTTCTGGCGGAAATTTAAAATGCTGTTGAGGACGAAAAAATCACAAATCACTTAAATATATTATTTTTCTCTGTTTTTTTTCTCGTTCGATCTGTGTCGTCGAAATATTTCTAGGAAAATAAGGATGTTTTTTACAACATGCATTTTTAGAGGTTTTTTTTCTGAAAAATAAAAAACTGTTTTTAAATAAATTAACAAAAAATGAAAAGCATTCTGAATGATCTATTCAATAATATTTTATGATAACATTTCATAATTACCAATAAACATACGAATCAACTGAACGATCGATTCATGTTTTTTTAAAGAAAACATAGCAAAATAAAGATATCTATAAATGAAACCATTTACATCTGAGATATTGTCTTGAGATCAACTTACAACATTATTCCACAATTCAATGGCTAAAAAGCAGCAACTAAGTTTCTGTTTTTTACGTTTGCTGCTTCCAGGTGTTTCCTCTCTTTCTTCCTTTTCAGCTTCTTCTGCATTTATGATTTCATGTATAATATTTTCTTCGAAATCATTTAATTCTTCCGGTTCTGGTAGATATTCCAATGTTCTTAATAAATATGTCGACATAGCAAGTTTCATTCCCCACAACAAGAATTGAATATAAAAGTATTGCGAGAAAGAACTACATTAAATGGAGCATGAAGACTAGTGTTTTATATATTGGGTTCACGATAATTAGTCATATTAATAAAAAGTTCTACTTTAAATTATTCATGGATGCAGGAATTTACATTTATGTGTACGGAACCCAAGCTAAGCCTCTTACGAGGGAAGATTGAAAATCGGATATTGAAAAAATTCTGAGAAATTTCGTTTTTTGTTATAGATAATCAGCTACGAGTCTCCTCGCGGAGGGGTGAGTGTGATCACGGAGAAGGGAGACACCACCACCTCCTTTCTGCTGATCCAAAACGCGCGCCCCTCGGACTCCGGCCAGTACCAGTGCAACCCCAGCAACGCGCAGTCCAAGACTATCTCCGTGCATGTACTCAATGGTAAGGGAACATTAGAAACAAACATTTCTTGGCATCAATTGTAACAGAACATTACAAACAAACACTTCTTGGGGTCAATGGAAACGAAACATTACAAACAAATACTTATTGGGCTCAATGGTAACGGAACATTACAAACAACACTTATTGGGCTCAATGGTAACGAAACATTACAAACAACACTTGTAGGGCTCAATGGTAACGGTACATTACAAACAACACTTGTTGTGCTCAATGGTAACGAATCGTTAGAAACAAACACTTCTTGGGCTAAATGGTAAAGAACACTACAAACAAACACTTTTTGGGCTCAACAAAACAATCGTATTCTACTTAGGCTCAATGGTAACTTTATAAACAAACATGTTTTTGGCTCCGTGGTAATGGGATCGTTGGAAACAAACTCTTCTTGAGCTCAATGGTAAGGGAACATTACAAACAAATACTTCTTGGACTCAATGGTAAGGGATTATTGCAAATAAACAGTTATTGGGATCAGTGTCAAGGGATCATTGCAAATAAACAGTTATTGGAATCAGTGTTAAAGGATCATTGCAAATAAACAGTTATTGGGATCGATGTTAAGTGATCATTGCAAATAAACAGTAATTGGGATCAATGTTAAGGGATCATTGCAAATAAACAGTTATTGGGGTCAATGTTAAGGGATCATTGCAATAAAAAGTTATTGTGATCAATTTTAAGGGATCATAGCAAATAAAAAGTTATTGGGATCGATATCAAGGGATCACTTCAAACACCTATTGTGCTTGATAGTTAGGGATCATTGCAGATACTTCTTTACCAGCAAACATTCATAAGTTTGGGCATTTTGGTGTTACATAACATTTCTAAGATAATAGTGTACCTACCATTGCAACGCGAATACCATTTTGTGAATGCTGCTGTACAATTTGCAATAATACTAATCAAATTATTATGTGCATAGTTGGAGATATCAAAGAAAATATCATGCTCGCATATTCAATTTAAATGCTTTTGGCAAAGAAACATTGCAATCCACTGCTGTTCGATGTATGAAAGCTCTTGCAATTCAATATAAAACCATTGAAAGCTATCCCGATAAGAATGTGCTCCCGATCTGAAAACCATATTTCAACACAACATGTTGTCCGATGAAACGATATTGTGCCGCCGGGAATACAAAACCAATAGCTTCTCTCGTATCGTTCTCCGTGTAATGTTTATTTATTGAAATTAAATTTTATGCTCCGAACTAACGTAATATTTTTCCCTTCCCAGGAGAGTACCCGGCGGCCATGCAGCGAGGGGGGCAAGCATTGCTGCTGTCTTCCCAGGCCAACAGCGTTCTGCTGGTCGCCTCCTTACTGCTTCTGCTTTCCTGATACATACTGCACCAGAATCCGCAGTAATTCCGTGCGCATCACTTCGCAGCACTTACTGGGGCGTCAAACCAATAAACTACACAAACTGCCATCTCCTTCCTATCTTTGCTGTTCTCCCAATACTCGTGAATCCTCCTGGTACTTCTGCGTTTCGTAGAAACTCGAAAATTCACTAAATTATTGTGTTTCTCAGAATTTATGTAAATAACTTATCAGTGTGCTATTAATATTGTAGATAGATGACTACTGTTTCTATCGTGATAATTTTATTTTTCATAAAGCTTCAAGTTTGCCGTAAGAGTAATTTATATGGATTCTATTTAAGAACACAAGTATCCAAGTGTATGTTAATAACATAAGATTAACCATAAACTACAATGAAATTTATGTATAATATTGTAAATAATATTTCTACTAAAATAATATTTTAGTGATTCAGAAAATAGAAGTATATAAAATTAACGTAATTCCGAATATATTGTTGTTAATATTTATTATAAAAAGATAGTTAATAAACAAAATAATAACATTTAGCATTCCGTAATACCTACAACATTATTTTTTTGTTATTTTACTTTTTAAAACATAGTCTTACATAAATACATGTTATAAAAGATTGAAATAAATTCGGTTTATTTTTACTTGTAAAGATGTGCTTGTTAAAATAAGAGTTTTCTTTTAAAATGCCTACATATAAAAATAAAAGAGTTCTACGTATTTGAAACCGTAAAAAATATGTGTGACGTAAGTATAAATTTATGGTAGGTAAATGATCGTTTTTAACCATCTAATGGCGTAAAATGTTAAATATAAATTAAAAGTTTATTAAATTGTTTAAATTGAAAAAGGTATTGGACAAGAAAATAAGACGATTCCCTGTGATACTATTTGGTATAAGTAAATCTATGTATGTAAATATTTCATTAAATAAATAAATATAACATAACCGAGTACCCATATTATTAAAATTGTTTCAGTTATAACTAATTGTATTTAAACTTATAAAACTTTCCCAGAAACTGAAAACTATCTATTGAGTTATCAATTGGTTCAGTTTCTTTAACCGTTAGTTTGAGACTGGTAAAACGAATTAAACTTGTTTATTTTTTGTCTGGCATATTCACACAAATGCTCCTCGTAGACTGAAATCAGTTTCAGATAAAATGAAGAAACGAAGTGCCTAACGGCATCTACTAGGGGCAGTAAAAAAGTAATGCCTCCTATTTTTTTTTGCCCTTTAACTTTCTTGCAATATTAACCTTGCATAAACTTTTGTTAAATAAATAATCAGTTGTCCAATAATCGTCTTCACACTGCCTTTACTGAAGGAAAGAATGCGTAGTTATCTGGGGTCACCAAGAATGATGTCATCAACTCGCTCAATGTTACGTGCAGTCACTTTTTCTTTAACCAGCGGTGTTTGTCCTTCAGCTTCGTTGCAGTGACGAACCTATCGTCTAGCAGTGCTGACATCCACTGTTACATCATGGTAAATATTTTTCAGTCTTTCATGAATGCGAATGGATGTTTCACCTTCTACAGTGCAGAATCAATCCCAGAACGCTGTCTAATACGAACATCGATGTCGGCCGTTGATGAAAAAAAGTTACTACTGCAGCAGATTGTAGAAGAAGTTTTGAGGAATTGCACCAAAATAAAAAATTTCACTTAACTAACTTTATTTAACTACAAATAAACAAAAATTTTAACAAAACAAAAAACGACTTCAAAAAATGCACTAAAAAGTAAAAAAATTATTTCGTACGATTGTTATTTTTGGAGTCGGTGTCAGCCAAGGTAACTTCATACATAGGTAGTTATAGGTGAGATGTGGAGATCTTGGTTGACACCGACTCCAAAAATAACAATCGTACGAAATTATTTTTTTACTTTTTAGTGCATTTTTTAAGTCGTTTTTTGTTTTGTTAAAATTTTTGTTTATTTTTTTATTTTTAGTGACGAGCGTGCGTAAAGAAGTTTTACTTCAAAAAAGATTCATCGAAATCTGTTGGCGTAATATTGAGTTATTCGTCCATTTGTCGCGCACATACTTATTGCAAATTTAAGACATATATGGTTTTCTCATGGACCCCATTGTCAGAACTGGATCAAATTAAAATGGACCACACGAAAAGCACCAGTTTTCTAATAAAAAAATAATTACCAATATCGGTTCACCCAATCGAAAGTTCTGAGGTAACAAACATAAAAAAAATAAATAAAAAAATATCGTCGAATTGATAACCTCCTCCTTTTCGAAGTCGTTTAAAAAGAGGAGGCATTACTTTTTGAACGCCCCAAGTATCTACCGGCCTTCAAACCATACTAGCGGCCAAATTCATGAAAGTATTACGCGTTATTTTTTTTTATGTAAGCACCGAATAAGAGACCCAACTTCTACCAATCGTCTTGTGCAAGTGATGGCATCCCCAAATAGGGTACATTGTTAGGCCGAAAGAAGTGGGGAGGGGAAGCCGAAGGCGGTAAGTGCCTCACTATTCGGATCTGATCACCAAACACGGCTAAAGCCATTTCAATTTGAGAGGCGGGTGTGGGTGCCACCACCCCGGAAACCAATTTCTGGCTAATAAACATCTCTGCCACAGGTCACCCCAAGTGGTCCACTCCGTTTGGTGACTTAGCAGGTGTGCCCGAGTTCATCGGGTGAGGTGTTTTCAGGTCACCATATGCGTTGCTGGCCGAATCGGATAAGGCTGGTTTTGGCAGACTCTTCTACCTCTTCATCTGGACTCTTCTACCCATCATGTTGACGACACGCAATGGTTTTACTAGTATTGGAGCGTCCAAATTAAATCAAAATTTCAAATTGCAGGGACTACAAAATTTTGTTATGCATCTTGACATGCATCTCTCCCCATACCACCGAACTCAGCAAAACGTCAGCAAAGATTGACTTCCCGAGCAGTCAGGACGTTTGTGTGAAAATGCAACGTTTGTTATTTAACATTTAGGGACTGATTACTTTTTACACCACTTGCTGGCAAACTTTTTTCTACATGGATCCAATACCTTCAGGTGTGTACTAAAGATGTTAAGTTTTTTTTTCATTTTCTAATGTGACAAATTTGGGAAATAACATACCATGGTTTTTGGAATAGTTAAGGTTTTAGTTTTATATTTCCTAATATTTCGTAAATATGCTGATGTACTTTTATAACTGAACTTTTTAAGTATCATATTTAATAAAAAAATCTTGCGCATTTTTGCGTCTCTACAGCCCAGTAATTTTTACATAATTTACTACCTGTAAAATTTGAGTGCTTCACAAATATTATTTTTGACACAGGTTCGATTTCAAAGGATTTGTTCTTAAGACAAAAAGAGTTATTTGATGTAGTGATGAATTCAAAGTGCTAACAGATGGAAAAACAATTTTTATATTGAAAAAAATCTTTTAAACTTATAAATTGCCCCAAAGAAGGCTGTAAAAAGATTGCGAGCTTCAAATTTTGCTTTAAAACAAGATGGACAATTGCTGATCGAAATGAAGCTAGATTTTTGATAGAAAATAAAAAATGGCTTGAGACTCCGATTGGTTTTACATTATATGAGATTTCTCCTGGAAAAAAGCACGGTCGCGGTCGCCTGGAAATACAATTTGAACACAGTTCTGACCGATCCAAACGCTTATAATAATAATAATAATAATAATACCGATTTGCTTTTGAATTTGAAAGATAAGAAAATTATAGTACCGGGCATTTCAATAAAAAGAGGGATTTTTCAAGGAGACTCATTGAGTCCTCTTTGGTTTTGCTTAGCATTAAATCCTTTATCTAAAATGTTAATTAAAAGCAAATTTGGAATAAAAATTAAAGGTAATACAAGAGAGAGAAATATAATTTCTCATTTATTATTTATGGATGATTTAAAATTATATTCGAATTCTGAACCAAATTTAGAGAAAATGATTAAAGTAAATAAAAATTTTTCAGATGATATTAAAATGACTTTTGGTTTAGATAAATGTAGAACGATCCATATAGAGAAAGGTAAAATTGTAGATGGAGATGAGGGTATATTTAGAAATTTCAAAATTGAAAGTATGAAAGGGGATGAGGTTTATAAATATTTAGGATATACGCAATCAAATAGATTAGATCATACTAGTATTAAAAATGATATTAGGATTAAATTTAAAACTAGGATCAGAAAAATTTTGAAATGCAATCTATCTGCTAAAAATTTAGTAAAGGCGATAAATATTTGGGCAATACCTCTATTAACTTACTCATTTGGCATAATTAAATGGTCTAATACAGATTTAGATAGCTTAGAACGATTAATTAGAACTACATTAACAAAATTTCATTCCCATCACCCAAATTCAGCTATAGAACGAATTAATTTACCGAGAAATTTAGGAGGTAGAGGTATAGTCAAAATAACGTCTTTAAAACATAATCAGGTAGAAATGCTAAGAAATTTTTTCCACAGGAAAGCTGATAGTTCAGAAATGCATAAAATAATTTGCAAGGCAGATAGAAATATTTCGCCATTAAATTTATACGATGAGAATGCCAGCATTCTTATAAATACCAACCAGGAATTATTAGATTCCTGGTCAAATAAAATTCTTCACGCAAAACACTTCAATTATCTCAACAAAACATATGTTGACAAATTTTCGTCAAACAAATGGTTGAGTATTGGAGAGTTGAGCGCAGAAATAGAAGGCTTTATGCTTGCTATTCAAGATAGAGTCATTAATACTAAAAATTATAGGAAGCATATCATCAAAGATGCAAATCAAATTGATGATTTATGTAGAAAATGTTTGGCTTTTCCGGAAACTATAGAACATATTATATCGGGATGTTCTGTATTAGCGCCGTCCGAGTATACATTTAGGCATAATCAAGTTTTAAAAATAATTCACCAAGGTTTGGTAATTAAACATAACTTGATTGACTGCCGTTATGTACCATATTATGAATATGAACGAAATTCATTTTTAGAAAATGAATTTTATAAAATTTATTATGATAAAACTATTCTAACAGACAGAACAATTAGCCATAATAGACCCGATATAGTTTTACATGACAAAATTAAGAAAATAACTTATATCATTGATGTCGCTATTCCAAATTCTTGTAATATTCAGAAAACTGTTTCTGAAAAAATAAGAAAATATACAGATTTAGGAAATGAGATTAAAAGAATTTGGCATTCTCAGACTATAAAAATATTACCATTTGTTATTTCGGCTACTGGCATTATACCTAGCTCTCTCATTCAAAATTTAGGCGTATTAGATTTGTCAAAAAATTTATTCATAAAAATGCAAAAGTCGGTTATTTTAAATACATGTAGGATTACGAAAGATTTTTTAAATATTTATATTGAGGGATCAGTAGGATTTATCGGACCAGTTAGGATTTCATCAGAGCCGAACCCTCTGATATGAAAATATCTGGAGTCGGTGAAATATTTTCCAATTATGTTTCTGGTGGATTGACGTATTGTTCTTGTATTGTTTTGTATTTATTATCTTATTTAGTGCACTTACATTGCGCGAATTTACTAGATATTCATTTGTGGAAAAGTGTGTGGAAGGGTTTAGTCTTTCATTTGGGAAAGATTCAACCCGGACATAAAATCTGGAGCACCGTAAATAATCTTTATTTGGAAAACAAACAGCTTTACAAAGATACATAAAAATAAAGAGTGCTAAAATAAAACAGTAAGCCTAAAAACATGTTTTCGCTGATAAAATTTGTTTTTTTTTTTTTCGCTGACAAGAAAAACTAAGAAAAAAATAGTTAAGAGAAGCTAAATTAAACATAAAGAAAAACTAAAAAAAAAAAAATAGTTAGGAGAAGCTAAATACTTAAATATGCATGATAAAATATAGAAAAACACAATAAAGGGTAAGCTTATGATCTTATAGGAGTATATGGATGATTTGTATGTGATTAGGGAATATGAAAATATATTGCAAATTAGGAAAAGGAATCTGATTAATAATATAATAAATAATATGATTAATAAATATAAATATGGATGTTAAGAGGTGTGTTGTGATGCATTACATTTACCTGATAGTGTTGCTTTGAATTTGTTGAAAGTTATATTGAAGATGTCTGTATATGTGAGGTGTGTGTTATGATAGTGACAGGCTCGATGTATGAATTCATTTTGTAAGTAGTTGGTGTTGGAGCGGCCGTTATAAAAAAGGGATACGTTTTTGCCATTGCGACCAGGAACTCTAATATCTATTTTTTGTAAAAGATACGGGGAAGATATCGTATTATTTAGGATTCTGTACAATAACAATTGATCAGAAATATTTCTCCTACAATTTAATTTCGGGATTTTAAAGAATTGACTTCTCTTCTGACTGATCTTCATTTGATTGGAATGCATAAAACGAGCGAAAATTTATGTAGGAGAGAAATTTTTCCTGAACACGTTCTATTCTATGAACATATGTTATATATCTTGGATTCCAAATTTGTGAGGCGTGTTCTAGGTGCGGACGAACATAGGTATAATAAAGCAAAATAAATGTATCGAGTAAATAAAATAGTTTTGATGTTCGTAGTATAAATCCTAACATTTGGGTGGCTTTAGTGACAATGTTATTAATATGTTATTGGAATGTAAGTTTGGAATCTAAGGTAACACCCAGGTCCCGAACTGATTCTTTTCTTTTAATATCGACATTGTTTATTGAATATTTAAATATTATTTTGGTCCTATTTCTCGTAAACGATATTGAGTAACATTTATCTATGTTTAGGAACAAGCAGTTAATTTTGCAATATTCGCTGAGATTATTAAGGTCCTACCGTATTTTTAAGCAGCACGCAATATCATCGATTGGAAGGTATAGTTTCATATCGTCTGCATATAAAATTGCCTTGCAGTGTTTAAAACAACTTGTAATGTCATTAATATAGATATTAAACAGGAGAGGACCCAAAATTGATCCTTGTGGAACTCCTAATGTAATATTGACCCAATTTGATTTGAAACCACTTAGCACAACAGATTGCGAACGGTTTTTGATATATGAGTCTAGCCATCTTAGTAGATCTCCATGGATACCCGCGAGTTTTAGTTTTCTAAACAGAATGGAATGGTTAATTTTATCGAACGCCTTACTGTAATCTGTATAAATGGCATCAGTTTGAATACGCTTATCCATATTATGAAGTATAAAGTTCGTAAAACAAGCTAAGTTAGTAGTGACGGATTTACCGCTTCTGAAGCCATGTTGGTGTTCACTAAGAATGTTCTTTAATGCGTTGGAGATTTGGTCTGCTGCAAGTTTTTCGAATAATTTTGAGAAAATTGATAGTTTGGATATTGGCCTGTAATTTTGTACAAGATTTCGCGGACCGGACTTGTATATTGGGGTTACAAATGCTTGTTTCCACATAGAAGGAAATTTACCCGTTTGTAACGAACGTTTAAATAATATTAATAATGGATACGCTAAATTCTTTGAGCATTTGGAGATAAATATAGGTGGAATTCCATCTGGACCAGCACCTTTGCTAGAATCGATTTGGTTTATGTACTTCAAAATTAGATCATAACTAATCTCTAAATCACTAATTTCGGCAACGCTGTGGTCTGCATGAGAGTTTACATTGGGGACATCACATTTCTCGTATACTGAATAAAAGAACGACGAGAACAGCTGCGAAATTTCTTGACCGGTATGAGCAATTTCGTTTTGATAATTCATAGTACTAGGAATGGATGATGTTGTACGTTTAGATTTTATGTACGAAAAGAGAGATTTAGAATTTCGATGAATATTCCGTTCTGCATTGAGAACAAAATTTTGGTGATCTTTGGACATATTTTTTTGCCTTATTCGTAGAATTGAGAAAGCTTCGTAATCAGATGGATTATTATATTTCTTGAATTTCGATAGATATTTACGTTTTTCTCTTGTTATTTTAATGAGGGCAGGTGAATACCATGGTGGATACTTTAGTACTTGAATATATTTGCTAGGTATAAATTGATTTATAACAATGTTTAATTCATTATAAAATATTATAAACCAAAGATCATCGGAAAAGATCACCTCTTTCTCATTTAGCGTTTGCAGCAAAAACCTCTGGACCATCTGGAACTGATTGCATCAAAATTAATTGGAAATATTATTCGTTCACTTAGGCGCGCATCTATGTACAGAAAATCGTATAAGGTATTTGATGATAATCGCTCTAGACGGATGTCTGAGGAGGAAGCCCTCTTAACCATGGTGGAAGCCAAGCTTACGAAGCACCAGTACAATGTCATAAGACCGAAAGATCCAGAAAGGTTTCCACCGTACAATATAGTACTTGAGGCAAAAAAGGCATGCTATCCAAAAAAAGAAGATATAACAATCACTCTTACATGTGCAGAAGTAACAAAAAAACAAAGATTTAAAAAAATATCGCGAGAACTATTATAGAAAATGTTCTAGTGAACAATGTAATGAGGATATTTTTAATTTAACGTTTGTTACATTTACATCTGACCCTGTCATAACTAGTTACAGGCAACTCCCAAAAAACAATTAAATCGTTTTCCTAAGGAAGTTTATGATTTAATAATTCCTCCGGACATTCATTCTTCAAATATCTTTAACACCGATGATGATGATGATTGTTTATCATCGGTATCAGAATATTAAAATGCAAAATTAAACGTTACTCGGCCGTTATTTTTGCGTGGATATGGATATAAATATTTTTTATTTAATTTTATTATTTTATATTTTTGTTAATAAAATATAGAAATCGCAGTAAAACTTACTAAAACCTAATATTTTTATTTTTTTAACCCATACCGAAATAAAATATCACATTTTTTTTCCTGTAAATCCTCCCTGTGAATTGATTCCGACTTTTGGGTTATTTGGAACCACTGTGCGACGGATGCTTTGCCTACCTACTGCGTGGCGGGCCAAATCAGGAGAGACTGGTTGAGGTAGACTTTTTGACCTCTCCGGCCGGACTCTCTATCCACGCACCGCACCGGATGGATTCGTACCTCCGTCACTCCTGAACACGATGGCTCCAGATTCCTACACATCCCTATCCATCCTTTCCTTTAAAGGATCCTCCACACAGCATTCCTTAAGATAACACAGACCTTGGGGAAAATTAATTGTAATAAAGAAAAATTAAAAACGCTTCGGTTCTGAATTGTGCCTTTTCACCAGGATTGAAGTATCTAACACTCTAGAACGTGCCTTCAATATTATTAAATAACATATATAATATATATCAAATTTATATTAAATATTATAATATATATTAAATAACACAAATTAATCCAATAAAATGTTCTTGCGCACGCCTGGATTTTAACCCGTGCCCTCCGGATTCGTAGCCAACGATTGTAACCACTCAACCACAGAATCCATCAAAAGCAAAGTTATTTCTGGAAGAATAAAATTGCCTAACAATATTATCTTTAGAAACACCTAACAAAATTTGAATAAGTACGAGTACTATCGATTAAACCAATATAAACTTTCCTAACGAAATTCAAAGAGTTGCCACTCTGAAAAAGTAATTTCATTACAAACTCGTTGGTTGGCAACACAGAACTTTTTCCAGCTTTTGGTCAAATTTGTTTTCCGTCGCCTCGTTTGTTTGCCTAGCTCAAATTTATTCTGTTAAGTGGACACGAGCAGATTTGTTCTTGCTAGTGAATCGATTAAGTCAGACTTACTGCGCCGAGAGAATTCACTCATTTGGTACAATGATTCGGTTATTTTGATTTGTTTGTGCTGAAGATACTCATACTTTAAGACTATTAAGCTGGCAATCATTGGCAATCTAATGTAACGGACCTCATTATAAATGGATAGAAATGGGAAAATAATTGACTGGTGAAATACTTAAAATTATTGATTCACTAACAAAATTATTTAAATTGATTCGTTCGCATTCGGTCTAATTCAAAATGCTTATTGTAATGTTGCCGATTCCCAATTTGGTATTGAAAGGTCTACAATATATTTATTTTTGTTGTGTAGAGTTCGTAAATATGTAACATTCTTAGACAGTTTAAGATTTTCAATATGTGCACATTTGTGTAGCTTAGAAAATTATTTCGTTTAAATCTGATATGCGGCTACCAAAAGTAATAATTTTATACAATTGGTTGTTTTATTTAGATATTGATTTTGAGTATACATTGTAAAATGGACCATTTCACAGCTGCACACCAATATTTGTACTTATACCCCTAAATTAAATCAGAATTCGTGATACTCACAATATTCGCTTCATTTTATTCGTTCTAATAAACTCATTATAATATTTGTTCTGACATCATAAAATCTGAAAACCTTTGTTTTGATCACCTTTCGAGTCAAAACTATTCTCTAAATGGCTTTCCCATGTTAAAAAGAATGATCTGATCTAAATGTCCATACTTTATCTTTTCTTTCGCCTCCCCCTCTCTCTCATACCACCTTTTACGAATAACCTGACAATGTTTGAATTACATATATAATATTCGTTCTGACATCATAAAATCTGTTTATCGTCGAAATTTAAAAGTCATTTGCTTCTATTTTCAGACAGCACCACATTTTTGACGTCCATACAACTGAAAAAATAATCACTCGTAAAAAATAAAGTATTTTTACCTTAATACATCTATTTTCATAAATCTCTTTATAAATTCTTTAAATATAAAATAAACATTAACGGCCTTACTAAAAAACCCCGTGAAAAATTTATTCAATTGACAAACGGCCGCGGATGTGAAAACATTACTAATTAAAAAAATGTTCTTGGAAAAAAATACACACCGTTTACACAGCCTGGGGGGATAGTTTATCTCTGTTTTAGGGATGATGTCTGAACGAAATTTGGAATTTTCCAAAGTATTTTGAATGTTCTATATATTTCTTATTTTTGAAGGTGCCGTAAAAACAAATACCATTTTTAAAAACAAGATAAAATTACCTTTTAGATTTGTGTATTTGAAATACACTTTAGTTTTAAGAAACTGCCATTTTTTAAGATTTAAATACGGAAAAAAATGTAAAATAATTTCTTACCAAAACATTTTTGATGAAAGTGTACAGAAATATTAAAAAAATTAAAATTTAAAAAATACAGACCTTTTATATAATGAATTTGAAATGAAACTGTCACCTCACTTTCTCCTCGTGCATACAATAAAAAAATGATAAAAAAATTCAAAGTTTTTTTTAATGCCAAAAAAATAACCTTAAAAATATCTCTGACATTTCAACACATTTCTCGCACCACTAAAGATGTTAATTTCTTTGATAAGTATACCAACACGTGAATTTGATATTAATATTTTAAAAAAAAACACCACTTTTAAGAAATTCATATAAAATAAAGATTTAAAAACGTAAATTTGAACTTTTATGTAACCCAAAACAATATTTTGACAGTTCAACTTTTAAAGTACTGTTTGTTGTGCAATAACTTGATAAAAATAATTTAAAACCACAAATAACACGGCAAATATATTAATTACATGAATAGAAGAGTGAATCTGTCGCTATAATAGAAATCATTCAGTAAAATCTCAATATTTACTAGAAATATTCCCGCCACATAAAAACTAAACTGCTATTCTTTGCGCGGGCAAGATAGTAGAAATGTGCAGGCGCGACGCTATCACCATCTAGCGGCTATGAATGAAAACAAAAAAAAATTGTATGTAAAATTTGAAAAATTGCAGTGTTGCCAAATTTAAACGTGTTTTAGAGTGAAATTCTTTTTTAGTAATATTTCGTGTTTTAGTGTAAATGTGTTGTATCCATGATACTACAAAAACACAGGTAATCGGTCTTGCTGTGGTTTTTTTTTAGTAAGGCCGTAAATATTTAAAAAAGTTTAACTTAGGTTTGTTGAACCATCCTTCCCAGTGGTTGGATCAACTGCGGTACCAACCTTGCCAAACTCCGGTTTTTAAAACCGATATTTATTTTGTACGTTGTGCTTTAATTTCTTTGATTTTTTTGTGCATGATTGCCACCAAAAATTGATGAAATGCATTCTCATCAACAACGAGTCTGTTTTGCCGAGTTTCAGATCGTTCGGATGACGGAAGTGGGTTAATAACAAGATTCCGCGTCATGCAAACGAAAGTGAAATTCAAATAAATGTAACTAACCATCACGCCGTTTCCCGAAGGGGTAGGCAGAGAGGACGGACCGCCAAACAACTCGGTCTTGGCACACACTCTTTGCCTCACTCACATTCATACATCGTCTCATACATTCTCTTCTATTATTCTGACTTTTGACATGGCCCGACTCAAGTATCTGATTCACTTGATCGTGCCATGTCTTCCTCGGACGTCCCCGACTTCTACCATTCACATTTGCGTGGTATATTCTTCTTACCCTACTTTCTTCGTTCATTCGCTCTACATGCCCAAACCATCTGAGGGTCCCTTTCTTAATCTTACTCATTATGCTTACATCAGCCTTACATTCTTTGCGGATATCCACATTTCTCACACGATCATACATTGTGTTACCACACTTACGCCTCAGGGATCTCATTTCAACAGCATTCAGTTTACTTTCATCCTTCCTCTGCCAGTTCTATGCCTCACTGCCATACATCAGGGTAGGTACCAGGACTCCATTGTGGACTGTTAGCTTCGCTTCTTTTGACAGTTTTTTTATTAGCACCAACGGCATTCAGTCCTCCATTAATGGAGTTACCGGCATTCACCCTTCTTTCAATATCCCTATCAGCCTTTCCATCTCTTGTAAACACACTACCCAGATACACATACTCACCCACCTGCTCCAAATATTCATCATTACTATATTGCATACTGTTTTCGTACACTCTCTTTCAAACACCATGACTTTAGACTTACTTACATTCATCATTAACTCATTCTTCATAAATACTTCGTTCATCCTAGATACAAGAGACTGTAGATCTTCCATAGTGTTAAAAATCATCACCGCATCATCAGCATACAACAGGCAACATACTTTCAGATTACTCAATTTCGCCCCCAATCCCACTTCTTTCAATTCTTGCATACAATTATCCATGTTCAGATTGAATAACCATGGTGACATTACGCAGCCTTGCTTAACACCTTTTGTGATGTCAAACCACCCCGTAAAACGACCGTTCACCCTAACATATGCAACGCTTCCCTCGTACAGAGACGCAATTGCCTGTATGAGATTTGTATTCACTCCATACTTGGATAACACCTTCCATAGCTTTTTTCTGTCTACTCGGTCGTATGCTTTTTTTAGATCTACAAAGGCGCAGAAAAGTTTCTGGCTTTTCGCCAGAAACTTCTCAGTGAGCATACGCAAGGAGAAAATCTGGTCCATGCATCCCCTTCCACTCATAAAGGCACCTTGCGCATCCCATATTTTATCCTTTGTTTCCATTCTTACCCTTTCAATCAATATTCTTCCGTACAGCTTGCCGACTGAACTTAGCAGGCTAATAGCCTTATGATTCCCACATTCCATACGTGACCCTTTACCTTTGTATAATGGCATGATTACTTAATCCAATCTAATGGCGTGTAACCCTCCTCTAAACACTGGTTAAAAAGTTTGGATAACCATGTGAGAATAACATGGCTATCTCCTTTAAAGTATTCGGCAGCAATATCATCGAAACCAACAGCCTTACCATTCTTCATGCATTTTATCGATTTTTTTTAATTTCATCCATGCTGATTTTAGTAACATTCACTCAGTCATCGTTCATACCTGTTTCACCGCTTTAAGTAATAAGACAAAGGTCATATTGTTTAATGCACTTTTACTAACAAATAAAAAATATGTAAGTAAAAAGACAAGTTATAAGTTCGAGCGGAGCAGAGTATGTAAGGCAGAAACATATCAATGTAATAAAGTAAGTCTAAGGTCATGGTGTTTGAAAGAGAGAGTACGAAAACAGTATGCAATATAGTTGTGAATGATGAATACTTGGAGCAGGTGGATGAGTTTGTGTATCTGGGTAGCACGTTTACGAGAGATGGGAAGGCTGATAGGGATATTGAAAGAACGGTGAATGCTGGTAACTCAATTAATGGAGGACTGGATGCCGTTGGCGCTAATAAAAAACTGTCAAAAAAAGCGAAGCTAGCAGTCCACAATGGAGTCCTGGTACCTACCCTGATGTATGGCAGTGAGGCATGGAACTGGCAGAGGAAGGATGAAAGTAAACTGAATGCTGTTGAAATTAGATCCCTGAGGCGTATGTGTGGTAAAACAATGTATGATCGTGTGAGAAATGTGGATATCCGCAAAGAATGTAAGGCTGATGTATGCATAATGAGTAAGATTAAGAAAGGGACCCTCAGATGGTTTGGGCATGTAGAGCGAATGAACGAAGAAAGCAGTGTAAGAAGAATATACGACGCAAATGTGAATGGTAGAAGAAGTCGTGGACGTCCGAGGAAGACATGGCACGATCAAGTGAATCAGATACTTGAGTCGGGCCATGTCAAAAGTCAGAATAATAGAAGAGAATGTATGAGACGATGTATTAATGTGAGTGAGGCAAAGAGTGTGTGCCAAGACCGAGTTGTTTGGCGGTCCGTCCTCTCTACCTACCACTGCGGGGAAACGGCGTGATGGTTAGTTAGTTAGTTAGTTTAATATAAAAATTGACAGTCTTCAAACATACTTATTTCGGTTATCTCTGCTACGCGTTTGTTAGTCCTGCGTGAAATCTGGGTCAATGAACTCAAAGTTGTTGAGAATATAAGTGTCATTTTCGAAATTATTTGAACTGATCATATTATGAAGAATGAAGGCAAGCGATAAATTTAAAACATAATATTTATGACGGGTAATTAATTCATTTGCCATGTTCAAAATTTGAACAGATTTGTAGAGAGTTCAGTCTAACCCGTGATTTTTTTGTAGGTCTGCGCTAGTTTTATAGATACTAAAAGATATTATGAACTGTTTTAATGTAAGCGAGAGCACGTAAAGTGTTTTATTTGAACATGAATAAAAGTGACTCACAATTTCGTCAACTGTGAGATCATAACTACCGCGGTGTCAAAACAAATTTCCAGATGATTTGACAAAATTCACCCGGCCAGAAATACCTTGCGAAAGTTTAAGATCATTCGCCGTTAGCAACTTCACCAGTTGACTGCAGCAGTTACCATTTAGGTACGTTGAATACGATGTTGAAGTATTATTATTGGAGAATAAAACCATGTCAACTCTTTCCGAAGGCACCGGGGACCTGATGTTTATTTTATGGCGCGGAAGTTATGACTCTTAAGCAGGCATATTATCGCACAGACGCTTGCTGTAAGCCGACGCAAGTGCATAGAACATTTTATGGCGGAGGTAATATTAAAGTTTTAGCACGGCTTAGTCGTCTTTTAAAATTGCGATTCAACATTGTACCTACAAGGTTTTATATTATGTTTACCGCGTGCATTCCTTAGAACTTAGAAGCTGAAAATTTATTTTCTCTAGAAGAAAAAAACAAAAGGTGTGAGATATACCTATCGGCATCATGTTTTCTTGTCCAACGATGGAGAACCAAGTAAGAATTCTCTAAAATATAGCAATGAGAATAATAGACTAGGAGACGAGATAGGTAAACCCTACGTCATCCAGTACACGGATGAAACTACTTTTTAGTGATAATGGACACTTAGAAAACCTTAAAAAATCTGGTCTGCCGGTGCGCCTCTTGGCAGGAGCCGCGCTGCCATGAAAATTGTCAACGATTTTTTTCTAAAAAATTACGTCATCGAGTAAACGAGCGGGAATGGTTTAATGTGATAAAGATCGATTAGAAAATGAGAAAAAAGCAGGGCTGCCTGGCAAGTTTGCAGGCAAAAAATAGTAAATTTTACGTCATCGAATACACGAATGAAACTAATGATTGACTATAGTCCAGATCATTCCATTTAAGAATTTCTTGGTCTGCCGACCAGCAGCCTGGCAAATTTTTGTGTACGATTTTTTAAAGTTTTTTTTTTTTTTTTAATTTTTCATTTATCTTTATTATTATTTTTATTTCATTATGTTTAAAAAAACTTAGAATGCTTTAAAAAAAAAATATAAACGATAATGATAACAACAATAAATTTGAGAGTTCCGAGTGTACCCATCCGTCAGGTGAGCCGTTCGACGCCAGACCACTTACGAAACCTGCCGCGGTACCCCTCACCGCTGTCGCATGTCAATATTATTGTACAAATTTATAATATTAATAGTCCTTTTAAGATTGCCTAATAGTCCATAGTAGTTGGAAGTTCAAAAAACCAACGCACCGTCGCTGTAAGAGTTGTGTTCGTCCGTAAAACGATGGAAATTTCTGAAACCCCGTCCGTTTCATATCGGTTTCGCTTGCCCTGCTGCACCGATTACATTACACCAACTACTATGGACTATTAGGCAATCTTAAAAGGACTATTAATATTATAAATTTGTATAATAATATTGACACGCGACAGCGGTGAGGGGCACCGCGGCAAGTTTCGTAAGTGATTTGGCGTCGAACGGCTCACCTGACGGATGGGTACACTCGGAACTCTCAAATTATTTTGTTTCTATCATTATCGCTTATATTTTTTAAATATGGCAATCTAAGCTTTTAAAAATATAACAAAAAAAATAATAATAAAGATAAATGAAAAGAAAAAAAAAAAAACACTTTAAGAAATCGTACACAAAAATTTGCCAGGCTGCTGGTCGGCAGACCAACAAATTCCTAAATGGAATGATCTGGACTTTAGTTATTCATTAGCTTCATTCGTGTACTCGATGACGTAAAATTTACTATTTTTTACCCCACTTTCACGCCGGGTGCCTGCGAACTTGCCAGGCTGCCGGTTGGCAGCCCTGCTTGTTTCTCAGTTTCCAATCGACCTTTATCATATGAAACCATTTCCGTTCGTGTACTCGATGACGTAATTTTTTAGAAAAAAATCGCTGACTATTTCCATGGCAGCGCGGCTCCTGCCAAGAGGCGCACTGGCAGACCAGCTTTTTTAAGGTTTTCTAAGTGACCATTATCACTACAAAGTAGTTTCATCCGTGTACTCGATGACGTAGGGTTTACTTATCTCGTCTCCTGGTCTATAATACTTAGATTTAATAATACAATTTACAATTTGGGAGGCGGGTATAGGTACCGCTGCCATTTATTGGATAGCCAATACCTCTTCCATAGGTCACCTCAAAGTGGTTCGCTACGTTTAATGGCTTAGCAGGGGTGCTCGGGTTCATGGGGTGAGGATTGTCCGGATCTAAGCGGTGGATGCATCTGCCAACAAATGTGTGGTAGGCCGGATCAGGAGAGACTAGTTGAGGGAGATCTTTTTATCTCTCTGGCAGAACTCTTTTGGACAATCACCTCAAAGAAGTAGGAGGGATAGATTCATGTGTCCGTCGTCCGTCACTCCTGGACATAGTGATCTCCAGATTCCTACTCATCCCTTGTACCTTTTTTTTCTTCCCAGAACTTTCTCTCCCTCTTTTCCTAAAAAGACCCTCCACATAGCATTTCCAAAGATGACATGACAAAGGGTCTATGGCCCTGAGGAGATTTTTTCCTGCGGGCCTCCTGTGTAGAATTAATGTAAAAACAAAAAAAAATACTTAGGCGAAATAGACTTTCAAAAGAGAGTAAAATTCTAAAGGAACAAATTGGCTAATAGTGAAGCAGATGCCGACTTTGATCGCATTAATAATTTATATATAAAAAAATAAACACCCTGTTATAAAACACTTTTCAAACAAAATTATACACAACAAGGACATTCATAGTCATAGCACGAGGGCGTGTAATCAAACCACACCACCAAAAAGGACAAAGCCAATACGCAAAACAGTTCACTCTACAAGAGGACGAAATATTATAATGCATTACCGTAAAATATAACGTATGCACTAATTGGCAAATTAAAGAAGGATTGTACGAACCACATTTAAAACGAGAGAATATAATAAATTATTCGTTTGTAAACTTAAATGTAAGACAATTATTATAAGCAATAATTATCAGCCTGAAACTCTCATGTAATTGAAAAAATCTTCCTAGATGCCGCCAACGGGACTTGGACCTGTGTCCTCTGATTGCCGGTCAGGTGCTCTACCATAGTAGCGACATAGCTCAGTGGTAGAGCACCTGACCGGCAATCAGAAGGACACGGGTTCAAGTCCCGCGGCGTGTATCTTTTCTCGGAAGATTTTTTCAATGTAGATATTAATGTAGACTTATAATAATTGTTACCCTTTGTGCTAATCATAAAAATCTTGCATTAAAAAAGTAAGTTTATCAATTATTAAATGTAAGAATTAATAAATAAAAATATTTTTAGAAATTTAATTAAAATTAAATTTGATAATGTTATTACCGAGTTCTGCAAGTATTTTATGTCTTTTTGTTACAACTATTTCGAATGTAAGCTAATTTTCAAACTGTGGTGAAGCCACTTACGGACGACTTATTTATAATATTTTAAATGTCAATTCATACTAAAATACTTGCAGAACTCGATAATAACATTATCAAATTTAATTTTAATTAAATTTCTAAAAAATTAAAATGGAGTTCTACGAATTAAACACAAAAACAATTAATAAATAAAAATATATTCAAAGGGGTCTTTTAATGTTTAAGATACTCAGTAATATGATACTATATCTTTAATATATAAAACAAAGTCGAGTTAGTTACAACATTTATAACTCGAGAGCGGGTGGACCGATTTTTATGATCTTTGATTAGCAGAATAGCTATTAAAATATCGGAAAATTCACGAAAAAGGAAATTAGGAAAAAAAAAATTTCCTCATACATTTTGTATGGAACGAATTATCATCTTTTCAAAGAGCTGCAGCAATATGGTGATAAATATAATATTGAATAATGAGTGAATTCCAAAAATTAAAAACATTCTAATGTCAATGCGCTGATTGTTTTGCTTTTGTTCTTAAACATATAACGCAGCCCCTCTTTTTTACACACTAAATGTCAGTAGACGAAAATGAGACAAACAGTGAACATATGTCTGCACCCCTCCAAAGGTAAAATACAATAATAGTAAGTAATAAGAAAAGTAAGAAATTCACAAAAAAATTAAATCCGTACACAACGCCATCTCTGATACTGACAAAAACAAAACGCAGTTGCGCATCGATAATTGCTTCATTGTGTAATTTTTAACTGAATTTAATTCATCTAATAAGTTACCACAGTTTTTGATTCCGAGGCGGTACGAAGTTCGCCGGGTCAGCTAGTTAATAATATAATATTTTAGGCACGTGTCTCATCTCCCTTGTGTTCTTAAAATCTCCAATATTAAGTATAATTAATATCGCATAAGTTTACAGCAACATGTTCAAATTTACTTTTAGAATAATTTTTCAATTCAATGATTGTGGGTACGCATACTTCGTGGATTTAAAATGGCTGTCGTTTTGATAGCGACGACATCGCAGGTTTTGCTAAATTTATAATTTAGACAATGTTATTTGTGTGTACTTTTATAACATATATAGACCTTAAAATAATAATTATGATTTTTAATACTATCATTCAAAACTACTTAGGTAAGTACTCCCAACTGCAGTAAGATTTGTGAATATGACGCATTTTTGGGTCTAAAATTCTACGACTATATACGTACGAGAGAAATTGGGCTACAATGTGCTTATTCTTCTTACCTGTACCACCAATACCAGTTAAGTAAAAAAAATATTTGAAAATGTTTTCCTATCGGCTGTAATAGCCATGCAACATTTGCAATAAAAAACATTAATACCACAGATTTACAATGTTTTTGTTCGATTGATAGTACAATAAAATATAAATATTCCGAGATTATAAGGTATTATCTTTATCCCAAAATGCTTTTTTTAACGAAAAAATTAAATCCCGTACATAACATCACATTTTTTATAATCTTTAAAAGTTGATTTCGAGCAAGGCGACGCGACGCACAGTGGTTCCAAATACCCCAAAATTCGGAATCAATTCACTGGGAGGGTTTACAGGAAAAAAAAAGTGATATTTTATTTCGGTATGGGTTAAAAAAATAAAAAAATTCGGTTTTGGTAAGTTTTACTTCGATTTCTGTATTTTATTAACAAAAATATAAAATTTAAAATAATAAAATTAAATTAAAAAATATTTATGTCTATATCCATACAAAAATAACGGCCGAGTAACGTTCAATTTTTCTTTTTAATTTCTGATACGGACGATAAACAATCATCATCATCGTCGGTTTTAAAGATATTTGAAGAATGAATGTCCGGAGGAATTATTAAATCAAAAACTTCCTTAGAAAAACGATTTGATTGTTTTTTTGGGAGTTGCCTGTAACTAGTTAGGACAGAGTCAGATTTAACTAACATTAAATTAAAAACATCCTCATTACATTTTTCACGAGAACATTTTCTAAAATAGTTCTCGCGATACTTTTTAAAATCTTTGTTTCTTTGTTACTTCTGCAGATGTAGGAGTGATTGATATATCTTTTTTTTTTGGATAGCATGCCTTTTTTGCCTCAAGTACTAATTGAATGGTGGAAACCTTTCTGGATCTTCGATCTTAAGACATTGTACTGGTGCTTCGTAAGCTTGGCTTCCACCATGGTTGAGAGTGCTTACTCCTCAGACATCCGTCGAGAGCGATTATCATCATATACCTTATACGCTTTTCTGTACATAGATGCGCTCCTCGGTGAACAAATAATATTTCCTACCAATTTTGATGCAATCGGTAGTCCAGATGGTCCAAAAGTTTTCGTTGCAAACGCCAAATGAGAAAGAGGTGAACTTTTCCGAAGATCTTTGGTTTATACATAAGCGTTTGGATCGGTCAGAACAGTGTTCAAATTGTATTTCCGGGCGACCGCGACCGTGCTGTTTTTCAGGTGAAATCTCATATAATGTAAAACCAATCGAAGTCAAGAGCCATTTTTTATTTTCCATCAAAAATCTAGCTTCATTTCGATAAGCAATTGTCCATCTTGTTTTAAAGCAAAATTTGAAGCCCGCAATCTTTTTACAGCCTTCTTTGGGGTAATTTATAAGTTTTTTTTCGATAAAAAAAATCGTTTTTCCATCTGTTGGCACTTTGAGTACATCAATATATATAATAACTCCTTTTATTTTAAGAAAAAATCATTTGAAAACGAACCTGTGTCAAAAATAATATTTATGAAGTACTCAAATTTTACAGGAACAAATTATGTAAAAATTACTGGGCTGTAGAGACGCAAAAATGCGCAAGATTTTTTTTCCTAATATGATATTAAAATAGGTCAGCTATAAAAGTACATTAGCACATTTACGAAATATTAGGAAATATCAAACTAAAACCTTAACTGTTCCAAAAATCATCGTATTTTTTTTTAATATTCACGAGATGTTTCTTAAAAAACATTTCCTAAATTTGTCAAATTAGGAAATGAAAAAAAAAACTTTATATCTTTAGTACACACCTGAAGGTATTGGATTCACGTAGAAAAAATTTTACCAGCAAATTGTGTAAAAAGTAAACAGTCCCTAAATCTTATTTAATAAACGTTGCATTTTCACATAAAGGTCCTGACTGCTCGGGAAGTCAATATTTGCTGACGTGTTACGCAGCGACGAAACATTTTGCTGAGTTCGATGGTATGGGAAAAGATGCGCTGGTATGTGATGTCAAGATAAAGAAACAAAATTTTGTGGTCCCAGCAATTTGAAATTTCGATTTAATTCCGACGCTCCCATACTAGTAAAACCATTGTGCGACGCAACGAATACGATAAATATTAAAAATAATTTGGATTTCAGAGTTCTATTCGCCATTGTATTACAATTTGTATCCTACCGGCTGCACCATAACAATATTCGTATAGACTGCGAGATTATTCGGATTATATTAAGGGTACTACTCCTTTGATGCATAAATAAACCATACCAAACACCTTTGATGGTTCTGAAAGGAAAGAGAATCTCTGACATGCGAACTTTATATGATAACCTACGACTTCGAAAAGGAGGAGGTTATCAATTCAACGGTTTTTTATTTATTTTTATGTTTGTTACCTCAGAACTTTCGATTGAGTGAACCGATATTGATGATTCTTTTTTTATAAGAACGCTGGTACTTCCCGTGTAGTCCCATTTTAATTTGGTCTAGTTTTGACAATGGGATCCATGAGAAAACCATATATGTCTAAAATTTGCAATAAGTATGTGCGCGACAAATGGACGAATAACTCGATATTACGCCAACAGATATCGATGATTCCTTTTTTGAAGTAAAACTTCTTTACGCACGATCGTCACTAAAAATCAATAAATAAACAAAAATTTTAACAATACAAAAACGACTTCAAAAAACGCACCAAAAAGTAAAAAAATAATTTCGTACGATTGTTATTTTTGGAGTCGGTGTCAGCCAAGATCTCCACATCTCACCTATAACTACCTATGTATGTAGTTACCTTGGCTGACACCGACTCCAAAAATAACAATCGTACGAAATTATTTTTTTACTTTTAAGTGCGTTTTTTGAAGTCGTTTTTTTGTTTTGTTAAAATTTTTGTTTTATATCCTATGTTGGCGTCGTACATTCATTCCAAACATAGGTTCACTTGTTATTCTATTGTCTCCGACCTACGTCCACTACATTTTTTCGAAATAATATTATGTTATAGCACCCGGCCTTCGTTGAGTGTGACAAATGAATGACCTATGTGAAAAACACTTTGGGCATGGAGAGTGCGCGCGCCCAACGTGTTTTTCACGTCAGATGTTTTGTGCAAAGCGGCAATTTCGTTCCCAAAAGGAAGACATATTTATTTGTTTTCCGGGAACGCCAGGATAACAGACGACAATGTTTTAGAAGCGCGAACTCGAATTCGCTGCGACCACTTGATTTATAGAGGCAATTGTTCCGTGTATTCAATCCAGACCCAACAACACTGAATTAAATGTAACAACAGCAAAAACTTGTTAGCACTGAACATTTGTCCACGATTATGTTATTTATTAGTTAAGTTTTGTTTGATTAATCCGCTATTGGGCTGTGATTTAACTCTCCGCGTTAATGAAATTTTAACAATAAATTCTAATTGACAGACCGCAAATTCGATGATTTTAATTATGCACAGTGGTAGCTCAACATTTTATAGTAGCTATCTAGTTGCCATTTCTATCGGACCAACCAACATGGATTGGTTTTGGTGTCATATAGAGTTTACTTCGTTTGTTTAGTGGTAACTAAAATATGGTGTTGGAACATTACATAGGTACTAGTTAATTTATCAATCTAGTATTCACATCATACCAACATACCTAGAAAGACTTAATAAATGTATCTTTCTCCACGATATTTTGAATCAATTTCATGAAGATCCTGAAGTTTTAAACCATGCCAACTGTTAAATTAATAAGTTATAAACAAGTACAAGTACCTACTAGTACTCGCACATTTTTTTTATTTATTTTTTTATTTTTTATTAGTATCAATAGCAAAATTTGTACATAATGTATTTATAAATTATATTATATTAAGATATTATAAGGTACATTATTTTTTTAGGTATTATAAAGTACATTTATTAATTAATTTTAATATCTTTCTGTCTCTGTGGGTAAAAATAATATTGGTTCAATCCTGATCACCATTAGTGATTGTGATTTTTTTTAAACTTCTCAAATGAAAACAAGAATTTTACTGCCTAATCAAACAAGGCGACCTCCGTGGTCGAGAGGGAGGAATCCGAAGATCACGAGTTCAAATCCCGGCGTTCCCAAATAAATTTTATTTGATTAATTTGTGTTATTTCATAAACATACTACATAATAATATGTAGTATGTTTGCGAGACGTACCAGAGTTGAAGATACAGTCATTATCGCCCTGGTGTTAGACCACCGTTCAGAATTGGAAAGATGCTCAAAATGGCTTTAGCCGTACTTGGTGACCAGATCTGAATAGCTAGGTACTTCCTCCACCATCCTCTTCCCCATCTTCTTCCCCTCCCAGCTGCCTTCATCCTCCAAACATACCTTAATTTGGGATGAAATAATCTCACTGCTTCCAGACGGGCGTAGTTGGAACTCTTGTGCGGTACTCCCATAAAAAAATTAAAAAAACATGTAGGTACTTCTAAAAATAGCTTTTAATGTATTTTTAATAATTTTCTGTGTCAACCTATATGTTCTTCGTGTAACATCCCAGCCATATGGAATTTCAAAAAAGTTTCAATCTTTGGCGATAAAAAGGGTTTCGCACCTTTTTGGCACTTCTTGTCGTCACTTTACCGGCAAAAAGGAAGATAGTCACAACATTACACAGTTATGTATTTTCCAGTGGCAGCAGATGGCCTTTTTGTTCAAAGAACTGACATCGAAAAAAGTATTATTAACGTTTTTATTGGTGAAAACCATTTTTTTTAATACTGATGCGACATTCAAGTTTCTTACAACAATTGCATTGTTTATTACGAAAATTGTTTTAAAGACTAACAAATAAATTCCTTGTGTAATATTCCTTGTTGTATTCATTAATTGACTTAACGAATTGATGGAATCGTATGTTAAAGTATTTTGTAACAAACAATACTATCATGCTGATAATGTCGTACGTGATAAAATCATTTTATTATATTACTTAAAGGGGTAAAAATTTTCATTCTTTTTCAGAAGCTAAGCAGTTTTATCAAAGCTAAATAAAAGCAAACAATAAATCTTTTTTGCAAATACGAGATCAAGAAACCATCTCTGGCAATCAGATGTTTACCCAATTATGACTAAGATAGCCTAGATTCGGACCGGTTCCGCCATCTCTGTTAGACCTGCGGTAGCTGCCGGAAGATTGGCCGGAACTTCCGCCTCTGCCTGCTTCCGCTGTACGGGTCACATCCGGTTCAGTTCCGCCCACATTCACTGTAGGTTCAAGCCTTTGGCATGACGCATATATGAGCAGGGAACAGCCTATAACACCGGTAAACCGGTTTGGGAAGACGCGCTGATTTGCATGTAAGGATAATATTGTACGGGGGTGGTAAATAGTTCGTCTTGAGGAAACATTAATGTACCAAATTGTAAGGCTGTAACGAACATGCACATTGCTTTTGTTGATCTCTGTGATTGACTGCGTATTGTTAAGGGTTTTTAATAATTAATCGGTGCTTCCTTTTATTTATTTTCTACTTAGACTCCATAAAACATTTGTACAGCGATATAATTACAGATAATAGATTACAGAATGTGGAAAACAGTTAATGATAAATGATAAAAATATACGTAAACACAATTGAAAAAGGTAGAAGTAAGTGTGTATATATATATGTTACATGAAATTAAAAATAATAATCAATATTACAAAAATTATTTTTTCTTTGTTTGTTCCTTACGCACTTCTAAACCATTCATCAGATTACGATGAAACTTTTGTGATTTGATGGCGCATGCCCACGATGATTTCTATATATAATAGTGAGCTCTGGCGTTATGAAATTATTTCTTATACTATTTCTTATCCGATTGCGATGAAACTTTGGTAAAATGATTTCTATGTAGGTACGTTTGAGAGCTTTCATTATGAAATTCGAACAAAATGTTTGAAATGGGTGGCACGCGAGTTGTTTGAAAAATGAGTGTATTTCATGTAGTTTAGCGGCAGGGAGGGTAGTTGGGAGGGAGTGGGGAATCCGGGTTGAAGGAGCGGGGGGGATTTGTGGGAGGGGGTCGCGGGAGGAGAAGGGGAACGGGGATGAATGGGAAAGGACACGCAGGGTGACACAATATCTTTATTTACGTGGCATTGCAACGAATGCCTCGAACTCGCTTGTTCTAAATATAGTAATCGTTATCAAACATGCATAAAGTGACTTTATTGTGTTAGAAAGGTACCTATAATTGGAAAACGATAGTAGAAATACGACCAAGTAGAAGTATAAAAGGGTGGCAGTTTTACAACTATTTTCTGACTAGTGTTTTATATACCTACATATATTATGTTATGTTTATATTTATATCACCGCTTATATTTTTAGTATTTCCAATAAATTGTAATGGTCCCAATATAAATGAGGTGTAGTCGAAGATACAATGACTGCGAAAATCAATGGACTGTTATCATAAAAATATGGGTTTTCAAAATGGGAAAAGGTATGTGTATCTGGAAGAGAACCAGACTCAACTTAATTTCCCACAGCATCGTTATGACATCGATAAATCACTTGGCCGATCAAGGCACAAGTCTCCATGGATACGAATCAATATGAATGTGACCGAAATATCATAGGAGGTAATAACTGCACGGATTATTTAATATTGTTCCAATGTCATATGCAGGTAATATTGGCAGATATTGTATATATATGTAATATGGAAGGTAGGTTGGATGGAGGAAGGTAGTTATAGAGGAAGGTTGGTGGATGTAGTTGCGTTAACATTCGAAATAATGAATGGCTGCACTCGAGAACTAAAAATGTATCAGAAGCACTCGAGACTGTAACAGTAGATTTATTAAGATAATTGAACAATTGAAAGATCATTAAAAGGATAACAATAAATAACTAGGACATGAAGGAAAGCTTTAGCCTTGAGTATCGGCCAGAAGCAAATACAGCGAACAGGCCACGGACGCACACGCCGCACGGTGGACGAAATGGAGAAAAAACCCGAATTAAGTGGTTTTTGCAAAAGTTAATTTTTTAAATATTTATATTTTTTTTAGTATAGCAAAATAGTTTCTGCATTTTATGTGTTTATTTAATTTTTTTAATAGCGCTTGACGGAAGTTTGGCAAGGTCGCGAAGTGGGTCATAAATTGGATATTCGGCATCGCTTTTTTCAGTTCGCTACTATGCATGGGCAGAGACGGTTGTGTATTATGTCACGTTTCAATATATTTACAAAAGTTGGTTATGGGTGCTATTACTCAAGGTATTCTTTATTTAATTTACTAAACTTTATATCAATATCACATGTGTGTGACATTTGAACTAACATCTAATGTTCCACTATTCGGCCGGTTCGTTGATGCCGGCGCTCGGAAACAAATGATTTTTTTTATTTATTTAATTGACTATGGAACAGAATAATCATCCTTGAAGAGAACAAGATGTCTTATTTTCATTCTTAACATTTGGGATGATAGGTGTACAAAAAAAGTTTAAAGGTTATTTAAAGAGTAATAAAATATAATGTATTGACTAAAAAAATCATTTAATAACACCATTCATCTTGTCTTGCTATGATGTGCTAGAATATGTATTCTATGGTGGATGACTATGGCTGCAGTTTTCAGGCACGACATTCTAAGAGGAATGGTCTGTTAATAGAGATTTACACTATATCAAAACTTGAAAGATGGAGCCGCCACAGTATAAGGTAGGCTGTGGACGAGATGCCGGCAAAATAGAAGTAAGACCAAATGAAAGACATCATACAATGCTACAGAATTTTTTCAGGATTCCACGAATGTAAAAATTCCGTACACGATTAGCATAATAAAAAAATCATCTGTTTTGGTTTGCCTAAATAATTCTTAGGGAAATTTTAGAGGAAAATAATGAGCCCACAACACATTCCAACAATAGTTCCAACTACTCCCAACCGTCTGGTGCCAGTGGGACTATAGCATCCCCATATTGCGAAGCTGAAAGAATTGAGATGGAAAGGAGATGCAGAAGAGAAAGTTGGAAAGAAACTAGCTACATCGGTTTTGCAATTAAACATAGCAAAGGCCATGTCAAACCAAGTTTTGAAAATAGTGGTCTCTCACGAGGACGATGCAAGTATTGTAAATTCTGGAATAAGTGAAAATATATAGAAAATGTAATTTTAAATAATACATAACAATTTCATGAGATTTAGCTCGCATCCATTAAAAAATCGTTTTGTTTGCTCTCTTCAGGTTATGAACCCTTAACCTCTGAGTTCAGGGGTCAACAAGAAAGAATCCGAAATGAAACAAGAAACCTCAGCCACCACCAAATTGTACTATGTAATAACGTGTGCAAACAAATAAAATAAATGCTACAGATTGGCCAAAGCATTACGAACACAACAAAATTTTAAATCATCAAGTTCTTAAGCTCGAAAATTGCCCGAACCCGAATACATAATGATAATTAAACCTGGAGGTAATCTGGAAGGCTGAAATAACTGAGATTTTTCCGTTGTACTTAACTAACCCCGGGTTTCCTTTTCCTAACGTGTTCTGGAATTATTTCGGCATCTCCCTGGCGGCCTTTTCATTAGAAGAAACCTCCATAAAACGTTTCAGCAGCTTCCAAGCCGAGGGACCATCAATGTGCTATTTGAATGCCCCTCTGCTAATTTAATATTTAATTAATTACGTAAGTTTTTGACTTATTTGAACGTGAAGGGCAACATAATAAGCCTAAATACCCATTCATTAATCGTGTGTAAAGGTTTTCATAAAACCACCAATCAAATTTGACGTGCGCGAACTGTCGTGTGGTTACGGAAGAACACTTTAATAAAAATAAAATTATTATTTTGTGTAAAACCACGAGTTTTCTAATTTATTTACTGACCGGTTTCGCTTTGCTCAAGCATAATCAAGGTTTTTTTTAAAAAGTCGTGAACCAATTGTCATAAACTTAACAATCAATTAGATGTATCTAGTTGCGTAACACTAGGTTTGCTTCAATAAACCATTTAAAAAAAATTCCCAGTCAATGCTTTGTCACTGTGAATATATTATCACAACCCATTGGTCTGCATAATTATCTGCCAGATTTTCCCATTTCCTTTGTACTGATGTAAATGTATCCTTACTGTTTGTTATATTTTTATCACGTAGTCTCCCTCTGTGTTTATATGCTAGGCTATCCGTAAAATAAGGTCTCTAAGGCGCTGCGGTCGCGAGGAATGATTTTACGCACAACCCTGTAATACTGGCGTGTAGCCTGGTTTCCCCTTGCCAAATCCCCACCCTCAGTGACGCTTAATCTCGGTGTGGCAACCATTCGCGATAGAGCTTCCACTCGCCGCATCCGCCAGGTGTGAGTTACGCTCTGTAATTCGTTTTTTGCATCGGCAAATCTGAATGATGCCACTGGGATTATTCCTTTGTCTCTGGGGTCGTGTAGTGTATCTGGGTCTCGTCCCCAGTCACAATTGAGTTTAAGAATTCTTCGCCATTGATGTCGTAGCACTCAAGGAATCTGCGGGCTGCTTCAATCCGTTGTTCTTTGTGATCTTCATTGAGCATTTTGGGACCCACGTTGGGCAGACTTTGTGGTTTCCCAATTTTTTTGTCAAAATCTTGTCAATAGTGGTCTTATCGACATAATGGATCATATTACAGAGCTCCCGAACCGTCACCCGTCGATTTTTAATCATTGTTTTTTCCACTTTGGAAATTTTTTCATCTGAAACCGATGGCCGTCCGGCACGCTTTTAAATTCTCTGCACCATTTGCGCACGTTTTCGCACTCATACACTGTTTTCCGTACTCTTCAAATAGCTGAGAATAAATTTCTACCGGAGTTTTGTTCTTCGCACAAAAAATCTAATTATACAGCGTTATTCACACCTGGCGGGTGCGGCGAGCGGAAGCTTCATCGCGAACGGCTGCACGCCGAGACTAAGTGTCGCAGAGAGTGAAGCTTTGTGAGGATTTGGTGTAGGGAAACCAGGCTACATGCCAGTTTTTTCGGATCTCGCGTAAAATTGTTCCTCGCGACCGCAGCACCTCGGAGACATTATTTTACGGACAGCCCTCGTATAAGCACACACTTATGTATTTCATGTTAAGTATTAATTTGTTTCCTGATGATGCTTGAGCAAAGCGAAATCAGTCTGTACATTAATTAATTAAAACTCATGGTTTTACACAAAATGAGTGTTTTATTTTTATGTTTATCCAACCACAAAGTGATTGCTTTCTACAATAATAGAAAACTTTTATTTTATAATACTAATTTGTTAAGGCTCTTATTTTCTTTGAGGAAAAATGCCTATGATTAACATTATAACATATCAACCTTGTTTTTAAACTCTATTTTAACAAAAAAAATTACATTTCCAATTAAAATACGTAAAATGCTTTATTTTTTATACTTGCATAAACTCTCATACATTTTCTCTGCAAAGAAAGGCTGTCTTTTTTGCGTAAAGAGCTTTGTTTCATCCCTTTTTTGTGGAACGAACCTTGTTTTGTGTTTTTTTGTAGGAAAAGCTGTGCTTTGTCCGGATCAATGGGTACCGGGAACTAATGCATCAACCACAAAACAACACGATCGTAACTTTACTTTAACACAACATGACCGTTGGGTTATATCAACACAACGGTCATGTTGTGTTAACGTAAATTATACAAAATTAAAGATGATAATAATGGTGATGACCCTTACTATGTTAATATGCCACATTTCGTACAGGGAAAATGTAATTGTAATGCAATTTTTTCTTGAATTTATGAAATGAGGTTTCTTCTACTATATGTTTGACAAATATTATTGTTTCATTGTGCTTTCACATAAACGAAATTGAATTCTACTGAAACTTCAGGCACACAACCCGCGCAGTATCGGCAGGTTCCCCACAGAGAATCGAACCATTCTAAATAAAGGTCTGCGTCACTCCCTGGCAGCTTTTTTATATTTGACTGACGTCATCCATCATATAATAATTAATTTATCTTACACAAAGCCGCCTGTAAGATTGCAGCGTTGTGCAAAAGCGGATTGCGTCCTCAAAGTAGCTAAGATTTTTTTTAAACTTAAAAGCTGAGCATAATTATTTTAGCATTTTTTTACATTAGCTCCACACAAGAGAACCTGAGAAAAATAATTTTCCCAGGGCCTATGTCATCTTTGCGCATGATATGTGGAGAGTCTTTTATGAAGGGAAGGAGAGGGAGTTCTGGGAATAGGAATATGGGGGTTAGTGTGTCCAGGAGTAACGGACGTATGATTCCAACTAAATTCAATTCAACAAAAATTCAAAATTCCGTTTTAAGGGTGCGAAAGGAAAATAGGGTGGTCTTTACAAATATCTTTATATATAATATACGTAGACAACCATCTTTCTTTTGTTTTAAAGTTCAAGTACTTATGCCAAATTTCATCAATCTTGAAAAAAAAACTGTAGATTTGTATAATAACAAACGCCCGCCACGCCATAACATAGAGATATAGTAAAATATTCACGAATACGTCATCAGTCGATCCAGGGTTTACTGATTAAGATTTTAGTAATGTTTTACGAATATTGGTTAAAAAATTTCAGGAATCGTTTGCTTAACAACTAACAAATCAACTAGAAAAAATCATACATACAAATTATTATTTCTTAGCCACTATCCAAATAAATGAACTAGTCGTATGTGTTTGTCGGTACAAGCCTAATTTTTAATGTTACTATAGTAATTTCACTAAAGTATTAATGTTATTTAGGTTATAAAACCACAGTTTGATATAAAATTGTAATGGCAGAGTATAGCCCCAATGTTAAAGGATTGCACCAGCGACTTTGCCGAACGTTGACTTTAACGAAACACGAGAATGCGAAAGTGGGGCATAATTACCGAGGGCTTTTCCCCATCTGAACGTCGGCACAGCAAGGTGAGCTTTTATTCTCAGAGAATGGCTGACCCAAGTCGGGTTCCAGCTTAGAGATTAAGTTTCATTTTGTTTACGGCTCCGAAAGGGGCTGAATGGCCCTCCCGTTGTCTGTGAAGGGCAGAAACGAATACTGCCACGCTTTCGAGTAATCTGATATCATCGTATAGGTAAATTCTTGTATTTGTATACATACACCTGTTTTACTTTTCATCAAATAATAGTCTACGATATTGTTAGGAAATTAAGCGATTGGGATAATGGTAAATATTTAATGAATAAGTGAAAAGGTTGGTATGTTGTCGGTTAAATATTCAGAAATTATTATTTCGTTTATAAAGGTTCTCAACGTGGGCGATAACGCCCCCTTGTGAGCGTTTGGAGAATTTCAGGGGGGCCAGTAGAAGACAGGTAAAAAAAGGGTCTAAAAAAGAGACAAAAACGCGCTAATCACGTAGGTACTAATAAAGCAAATTTAACTTTAATATTGGATAATTTTTGTTATTGTATATGTCATCATTTTTATCACGTGTGCGAAAATTCACATATTTCGGTAGTTCGGGAAATGGACGAAAATTGAACTGAAAGATTACGTTACATTCAGATCTACATTAAAATGGATGATACGAAAATTAGTCTTTTTTTATTACGGTGCTCCAGATTTTATGTCCGGGTTAAATCTTTCCCAAATGAAAGACTAAACCCTTCCACACACTTTTTGACAAATTAATAACTAGTAAATTCATGCAATGTAAGTGCACTATATAAGTATAATAAATACAAAACAATACAAGAACAATACGTCAATCCACCAGAAACATAGTGGGAAAATATTTCACCGACTCCAGATATTTTCATATCAGAGGGTTCGGCTCTGATGAAATCCTAACTGGTCCGATAAATCCTACTGATCCCTCAATATAAATATTTAAAAAATCTTTCGTAATCCTACATGTATTTAAAATGACCGACTTTTGCATTTTTATCTACAAATTTTTTGACAAATCTAATACGCCTAAATTTTGAATGAGAGAGCTAGGTATAATGCCAGTAGCCGAAATAACAAATGGTAATATTTTTATAGTCTGAGAATGCCAAATTCTTTTAATCTCATTTCCTAAATCTGTATATTTTCTTATTTTTTCAGAAACAGTTTTCTGAATATTACAAGAATTTGGAATAGCGACATCAATGATATAAGTTATTTTCTTAATTTTGTCATGTAAAACTATATCGGGTCTATTATGACTAATTTTTCTGTCTGTTAGAATAGGTTTATCATAATAAATTTTATAAAATTCATTTTCTAAAAATGAATTGGGTTCATATTCGCATAATATGGTACATTAGGGCAGTCAATCAAGTTATTTTTAATTACCAAACTTTGGTGAATTATTTTTAAAACTTGATTGTACCTAAATGTATACTCGGACGGCGCTAATACAGAACATCACGATATAATATGTTCTATAGTTTCCGGAAAAGCCAAATATTTTCTACATAAATCATCAATTTGATTTGCATTTTTGATGATATGCTTCCTATAATTTTTAGTATTAATGACTCTATTTTGAATGGCAAGCATAAAGCCTTCTATTTCTGCGCTCAACTCTGCAATACTCAACCATTTGTTTGATGAAAATGTGTCAACATATGTTTGGTTGAGATAATTGAAGTGTTTTGCGTGAATAATAATAATATTTTTTTATAAAATTTATTATGATAAAACTATTCTAATAGACAGAACAATTAGTCATAATAGACCCGATATAGTTTTACATGACAAAATTAAGAAAATAACTTATATCATTGATGTCGCTATTCCAAATTCTTGTAATATTCAGAAAACTGTTTCTGAAAAAATAAGAAAATATACAGATTTAGGAAATGAGATTAAAAGAATTTGGCATTCTCAGACTATAAAAATATTACCATTTGTTATTTCGGCTACTGGCATTATACCTAGCTCTCTCATTCAAAATTTAGGCGTATTAGATTTGTCAAAAAATTTGTAGATAAAAATGCAAAAGTCGGTCATTTTAAATACATGTAGGATTACGAAAGATTTTTTAAATATTTATATTGAGGGATCAGTAGGATTTATCAGACCAGTTAGGATTTCATCAGAGCCGAACCCTCTGATATGAAAATATCTAGAGTCGGTGAAATATTTTCCCATTATGTTTCTGGTGGATTGACGTATTGTTCTTGTATTGTTTTGTATTTATTATACTTATATAATGCACTTACATTGCTTGAATTTACTAGATATTCATTTGTGGAAAAGTGTGTGGAAGGGTTTAGTCTTTCATTTGGGAAAGATTCAATAAAATCTGGAGCACCGTAATATTATCATCTTACGTGTATTATTATTATTATTCAGAATTTTTTAAAGTTATTAATCGATGTAAAGTATGATTACATAGTTTTTTATGCTAATCTCACTAGGATGTACCTGTGTTGAGACAGGCCCTAATTGTAATTGACATTAATTATATCATGAATGAAGGATGCAGCAACCCAGTACTTAAAATACAAACGTATTGCTTTAAGTTGCTAAACAAAAAGGTATAAAAATAATTAATATATTTTAAATTGAATTATTTGAGCCCCCCCCCCCCCCCTACCCCCCTCTTTCTTTAAAATAAGGTTGAGAAAGTATGGTTTAGAATTTAGAGGAACTAAATTTTAATATCGATTTGAGGGCAAAGTACACATCCAAACTGAATAATTTTTTTTATCAAAAGATGTAGCAAATATCTCGGACAGATGAGTCCTATTATATTTAGTTTTGTTTCAAATTATAACATACTAGCAGACCCGGTCACACGTTGCTGTGGCTAACGCAACACAACGCCATTACCCAACCTTTATAAAATACACACCACCCGCTTACCAGCTGCCCGCTGCCTGAATTGAATATTTGAATTTCTCGGCTTTTCTCTAATATAATAAGCATGTATTATATATGTAAACCTTTCTTTTGAATCACTCTATCTATTGGTGAAAACCATATGAAAATCCGTCGCGTAGTTTAAAAGATCGAAGCGTACAAACATTTTGAGCGACTTCATTTTATACTCTGTAATGATACGTCATTAAAGAAATCGGATATAACGATTTTAGACGGGATTTTAAACTTAGGCAATTATTTACATGTTTTTTTTACATTAACCCCATACAGGAGGCACTAAAAAAAAATTCCCATAGGGCCTATGTCATCTTTGAGGATGCTGTGTGGAGGTGGCTAAGGAAAGGAAGGCGAGGAAGTTCTGGGAAGGAAAATGGCACGAGGGGTGGGTAGGAATCTAGGGATCAGTGTGTTCAGGAGTGACGGATGTACGAATCTATTCCTCCCGCTGCGGTATAAGACCAGCTACAGAGGTCACAAGGTTTCCGCCAACCGGCCTCTTCCATTTCAGCCCACTACGCAACTGGTGGACAAGCACATCCGCTGCCAAAACCTGAATGTCACGCCGTTATTGAAATTTAAAAAAAATGCCTAAACTATTACGTAAATATAATGAAACATAAAACAAAAATTATTATTTGCTAAAAAAAATTTTCATGAGCATAAACTTTAATTACAAACGACCGAATTAAGCCTTTGGAACACAAATTTGTCGTTCATAGATTTAAAATTCTACCCAATGAAAGCTTTTTTATTATGGTTTATTTTTTTAATATACTTTTCATCATCTTTATGCAAAGTAAGTTAGTAATTCGAACCCAGGACCTCTCGCTTGCCCGGAAAGCGAGAGGTCCTGGGTTAGAGTGCCAGAGGTGCCAATATCTTTTTCTGATTTTTCTGTTTTCAGAATTTCGCTTATATTGTCTTCATTTAATTAAATATTTCAATTTGAGGTTTTACTTTTTTACAAAATTAGGTTTAACGCGTTTTATGAAATTACTTACATAGCCTTTAAAAATATCTAGATTTCAAATGTAATTTGTAAAACCGCAATCTGTCTATTTTTTTGTGAAAAACTACTTTAATGCTCAGTCCCACGGTCACCGACCACATTTGACTTTTAAATTCAAGTACTTTCATTATGCTTTAGAGTTGTATGCAAATAATAAATCAACATTTTACAAGCTCCGATTTCTTTCAAGAGTCTAGTCTATGGTAGACTTCCCAGCTCATTTCAATAGCCCGGGTTAAGTGGATGTTTTTATATGAATGAGAAGGTTACCAAAAAATTGTATCACACAAACTAACGAAAAAACTAAAAAAATAAGTTTTAAAAAATTCAGTAAAATTTTTTTGCATCATGACTCTGCGGAAATTTAAATATACATTTTATTTCATAAATGAAAGCAAAGAAAAATGTTTTATGTTTGCTTGCATAATATTAAACTTGTTGAGTGTTTTTAAATATTTAAAGCGAGGACTGTCGAGTTTTGAGTTAAGGAGATTGTTTGAAGAACTGGGGAGAACCCAAAACTGGACGGTATGCCTTCCCGAAATAGAAATGTTGTACAAAGAGAATAAAAGCTGGAAAGGTCATCCTTGTTTGACGTCGCCCATAAAATATCATGGATGGAGAGCAGTGCACAGATTTATTGACCAAAAAAAACATTTTCGTCGAAAAAACAGACGAAATGGTTTCAAAATAGGTTAATGTTTTTGGTGAGATGTAAAAAAGTTAATTGCATAGGCCATCCACGAAGATTTTAGAATTTTGTTGAACGAAAGATTTATTGTAAGCAGAAATCGATGTGTTTAACACAAACCTCACTAAATTCAAAATATACTGAAAAAATAATATCCGATCGAATCTTTACATCGTATAAAAGCAAAGTCGCTCCCGCTGTTTGTACACTTAGATTTTTTGAACTACGCAACGGATTTTCATGCGGTTTTCACCATTAGATAGAGTGGTTCTTGAGGAAGGCTTATATGTTTATAATTTGTTGAGGGTTTGTGTAAATTGGTTGACATATATTATATAAAACGGAGCGGGCCGGCAAGCAGACAGCGGGCCGGCAAGCGGGGGGTGTGGATTTTATATGTATGCAAATTAACAGATGGCGTCGTTGGTTATAAAGGTTGGGTAATGGAGTTGTCAGTAGATGGCGTTGTGTTTCGTTAGTCACAGCAACGTGCGTCCGGGCTGCTAGTATATTATATAATAGAAAACTTAATATTTTAATGATTTTTTTTCATCGCATTTCCTTTTTAGCTTTCAGTAGTTTGAATAAAATAATATCACTTCCTCTTATAGTTATTATTGACTTATTATCCTGTTTAAATCTAAACCTAGGGGTTGGGGACGTACACGTGAGGTACCTACCGTCCCAAAGCGGAAAGTATGGGGAAAAAAGTCAAGGATGTCGACTTACCTTATGTCTTCCTTCGCTTGACTTGATTTCGCTGATTCATCAACTTTCAACAAACTCGCGAGCTCATGATAGATTTTATCATGATAGATAGTAAGTTAGGTAGATGGAAAAAGTATTTTTAAGTAATAATTAAATTAGAAAAAGGTACAAGGATGAATGCTAGGTACCAACACTAGGAAATATTCCAAAAACACTTTTTGTATCTTTAAGTTAGTAAAAGATGCACTTTGCCTTGAACTATTGTACAAATTTTACAAATTCTTCTACTATTGTAAAATATGTTGTTGCATCCACCGGTTCATCGATTACCGATACGAAACTATATGTATGTACAATGATTTGACCAATGAACGCGATACTGCGTAAAAATGTACTGTGCGAGCTGAAAATATACAGGACCATACTTACCAGGGAGGTCACTAGAGATTAACACTATTATTGTTTATTTAGAGAAATTTAGGTACACTTTGCACGCAGAAGACATAATTGGGAATTATAATATATAATATGTTCTTTAATGAGCGCATTTTGAAATATATATATTGTAAATAAAAATTTGCTTTTGTTTTCAAAATGCGCTCATTAAAGAACATATTATATATTATAATTCCCAATTATGTCTTCTGCGTGCAAAGTGTACCTAAATTTCTCTAAATAAACAATAATAGTGTTAATCTCTAGTGACCTCCCTGGTAAGTATGGTCCTGTATATTTTCAGCTCGCACAGTACATTTTTACGCAGTATCGCGTTCATTGGTCAAATCATTGTACATACATATAGTTTCGTATCGGTAATCGATGAACCGGTGAATGCAATTTTTAGCCATTAGTTGTTTGTCTAATTTGTAGTTAGAAGTAAGATTGTAGAAATGTATTATAAGTTTGTACAGCGCTCTTGAGGTGATTTTTCACAAAAACGGCGCTATACACGACATCCAAATGTTATTAGTATTATTATTTACCAGAACTGTTATTATTAGATATATTGTTATGTATTTTTATTAATTTTGTTGGCCCCAAATTTGTATATCGTTATTTTATTAGTCAATGACATAAATATTCCTAATACTATTTTATAAAGCCTTAATAGGCTTTCATGGATGTCAGTTTCGTGGATACAGATATAAAATATGACTTCACATTAGTCGTCATTTACAATGATATAGATATATAAAAAACAAACAGCTAAATTTTAGTTCATCAGTATAAAACATAATCCTTCATGAGCTTAAAATCTATAAAAGAATCTATAACATATTTGTGTACCATAAGTTTATCCTTTTCCTGAAAGTATTAACCAATTATCTTCACGAAAGTGTAGTATCAATTATTCTTCGGGGTGTCACTTTTTCTCGTAATAAAACCCAACATAATTTAATCAGCTAACAACTGCCGAAGGGAGAGTACAGATACGAGGGTATTTTTTTCAATATTTTACCATTTTGTGTGGGAGTTACCCCTTGATGTTTATACCGGTAGTAGTTTCCATATAAAATATTAAATTCAATTGTCCGACTCGATTCCCAGCGTGGGTGGAGACCGAATTTTATAGAGGTTTCATTCATGTTTCCATTTTGACGTACGGGTTGCTTACATACACTTAACCTGACAAACAGAGATATTTTGAGGAATAACCTATTTGTGTGCGCAAATAGATTAAAATAACATCAAATTATCGTTTGCTAAAGCAAATATAGCAAAAACCTACGCACGTAATTTTGAACAACTCTAACTCTAAAATATACTATTGTGTCTTATTAGTGATGTTCTCCTACTCTAGTTAGTGATAATTTGGTGTTTCTTTTCTATTTTCAGCATTTATTTTGTAATAATCGTTAAAATTAGCAATTCATGATTAACATACGTTCCTAATTTCAATCATTTTTTTTTATATTTATTGAATCTGCGTGGCGAAGTCCTGTTTCAACTCGAATATTTTGCATTTCAGTTCCCTTTCTATTTCAAGATGGTGGCCGTGGGGGAAACTGCCTATTTACCCTGCAATAGTTCGAGTTCGCATGAGCGTGAAAACTTCTACGAGTTAATCGTAATAATCAATATTATGAAAGGAAGGTTTAAAATAATAATAATTTTTCAGAGTTTGCCTATCATCTCATTTCCATAAATCAAACTTTTTATTAGAACACAGGGGTTAAAATTCTTCACCGTAACAAAAAAAGCAAAAAATTAGGTAACTTAGAAGCCCTTGAAAGTTTAAAATCCCCAAGTAATAATAAAATTCTAGGATTTTGAATTTATTTGTTTATAAAAAGAATCGAACAGTACATTGATTACAGCGATGAGAACAGTTACTAAGTAATATTTAATGCTGGGTACCGATGGTATTTTTCTTTGTAGTGTCTCATTTATGGTATGTACTAGGGTGGGCTGAAAAGTAATGCACACATGCTTATAAAACATAAACAAAAACAAATAGCATGATCGGGTTAAAAAGTACATTATAATGTACGATTCTTAAGCTTCAAAATCGTATATTTATTTTTCAACATTGTCACCGTTAAAGCTAACGCATTTCTCCCAACGTGTAACAAGTTTTTTCATAACGTAACTAAAAAAAATCTTCCGACATTTCTCGAATCCAGGACTTGACGGCTGCCTTCACCTCATTGTCCGAGTTGTGATGATTACCTTTGAGGTGCCTCTTGAGTTAAGGAGAAAAATAAAAATCGCAAGGCGGAAGATCGGGGGAGTGAAAAGGGGGTGGAATCGGCTCAAACTTCAGGTTTTGCAAAGGCTCAATTCGATGCTGTTTGTTCTCATCTGTGAAACGGCGTGCTCATCGTCCACAGATTTTACGGTACCCTAATTATTCAACAATGAAGCCGACGTATTCCTTGGATATTCCAAAATGGTTTCTGATTCGCTTTTTAGTATAATCGTGGATAAGTTTGGATTGTTTATCGGCTGTATCAATGATCGGACGTCCACTGCGTGTTTCATCAACAATTATCGCTTTTCCAGGCTTACAATAATGACATTTTACTACCCATCGATTTACAGTAGACCAATCAACAGCATCGTCACCATATCCATTAAACTTCCGCTTTTCAAAATACACTGCATGAATTCAACGACTTCAAACTTACGCGCACGTATAGAGGAAAAATATCACTTACATATTCCACCTGGCGCGCTTCTGAAGGTCATTTGCTTTGCACTATACAAGCATGTGAGCATTACTTTTTAGTCTACCCTTGTATATTTAGAAACTACCGAGTGACGTGCGTATTGGGTAGGTTTGTGTTAGTCCCGTTTTAAATATTTTTCCAATAAACCGCTCTGTTCTTCCGGGAAATCTCGCAATTACCACTACACCTCAAACACCTATAATGTGTAAGTATGTCTGCCAATATTCTGTATAATCGGTTAGTTATAATATTCTCCTGACGATGGAAGGGTGCTTCGTAAACCGACAGAGTGTTAATAAAAAAAAGTAGTCTACCACAAATTTATGTGTTTTTTTTATTGTATAGAAGATATTTAACAAATAGGCATTTAAGTACATGGTTACACGAAATCTCATGATCAGACTCCACAATGGTGGATGGCCATGGGTTGAGAGGTTCCAGTCTCTCCCGATCCGGAATCCGGTCCCAAGACGTGGAAAAACCTAACCCCATGAGCCCGGGCACCCTTGCAAAGTCACCCGTCTCCAAAGTGAAATACTAAATACGACGAATTTAGACGGATTACATTTATCGAGACCGCAATTTTTTTATTAGTATTTGATAATTATACAATTTTTTCTTGCGAAAAGAAATCAAAATTTCTTATATATTGAAGTATTATTGTAATCTCTACATATTATAAATTAAAGTCCCCCGCCGCGTCTGCCTGTCTGTCTGTTCGCGATAAACTCAAAAACTACTGAACGGATTTTCATTTGGTTTCCACTAATAATAGATGAGGAAGTTTAGTATATAATTTGTCAAGGTTTTGTGTACATTGGTTGAAATATATTATAATACTAGCAGACCCGGTCACACGTTGCTGTAGCTAATGAAACACAACGCCACGCCATTTCCCAACCATTATAATCAACGCCATCTGTTAAATCAAACACTCACCGCCTGTATGCCAGCCCGCTGCCTGCCGCCCGCTTGCCAGCCCGCTCCCTTTATTTATATATTTCAACCAATTTACACAAAATCTTGACAAATTATATACCTAAAAACCTTCCTCATGAATCATTATATCTATTGGTGAAAATCGCATGAAAATCCGTTTCGTAATTTAAAAGATCTAAGAGCATAGACAGCGGGAGCGACTTTATTTTATATTATGTAAAGATATTAAGAAGAATGTCTGTATGTGGTGGACGAGCGGGCTGGAAAACGGGCGGTTTGGATTTGATTTGTATCCAAATCTACAGTTTTATGCTGAGGTTTTGAAATTTTGCACATGTGACCTTTAAAACAAGAGGAAGGTCACTGTCTACATTTTATTTCGAAAACTTTATGTAAAGCACGGGCATCGCCGGGGACTTCAGCTAGTGTATAATAAGCCCCTTTGAATGTCGGAAATCTTTCATTCCAGCTATACGTCTTTACCAGTGGAACTGTCACAGTTTAATCAATCTTGTTATTTGCGGCCCTACATCATTTGATGTATTTTTTATAACTGACGCTGCGGTCGTATTCTAAAATTAAAATAAATGACGACATCAAAACATGTTTAGATAACGCCGTCAACAAATTACATTAATGTTTAAGGACGCCAGACGATTTATATCTCGTTAAAATAAACCAATATGTAGAATACGTGATTTTGTTTGTCAAAAAACGTTACGTATGATATTTGTACTTGATTCAAAGCCCGATCCATTCCCATCAATAGTTTTCATGAATTTAATAACCATCAATCAAAGTCATATGATATCAAAATTAGTTTTTTGACGTTGAGTAAAATAAGGGCTTCAATTTCATGTTTCAATGTAAGGCTGCTACACAAAAATCCACACCTCTAAAAATGCAGTCTCACTTTGAAAAAATTTTACATGTACCTACAAATACTAAAATCTAAATGCATTTATAAAAAATGAGAAACCTAATATTGTTAACTATTGGTATTATTTTTATAAATGTTTTGTAACCGTAAATATAACATCATAATTTTTTTTTTAATGAAATTTTGCATACATTCTCCAATTTCTTCACAATACTTTCACGATATGACAAAATGTAAACTATCTACATAAATATTCACATACATGATGCAAACTCCGACCAAATTTCAGGAATTCCTTCAGATAAACAGACATTTAGCAACCTTTAAAACTTGGAGGTCAGGCGGAAATGCTGATTTGATTCTTTCCGTGGGTACCTCAATGAACGACGGTGCTCCTCTATGTAATTAAATTTTCGGTTACCGTTGCACAGCCGAAAGACATGCCAACTGCAGTTAAAATTTGCGGTATAAGAGTGCTTGTACTCAAAATTTTGTCTGTAGAATGATTTGCTCTATCTAGTGTTTCCTCCCATCTACAACATGAGACTCTTCAAGACAAGTTCACTTAAAAAGACGGTCCTCACAGAAACCCATCAAATGGCACAGACTCTGAGAGAACCCTCAGTTATCCGTGTTTGAAGTTGACCTAATAAAAAGTTCACTTTTACAATGACCACAATATATAATATAAATTTACACTATTCCGTTGTCAGCAGTCTGTCCGAGATTCTAATAACGGAGCCTCTAATATCCAGCGTCGGGTAAGCTACCGGCAATGTGAGATGGCGTAGAAAGATATTATTTGCATTGCAAATTATGTAACCGCTCTTGACTCTCGAGTCATCACTTCTGTCCAGTATGCTTCCTAAAACAGATTAAATCCGCTTTTCAGCCATCCTTCAGACTCCAGATAAGCCATCAAGCGAAAATTGACTGCTAATTCAACGTCAGAGATTGTTACTGGCGGAAGACCATTAGAAAACTAAACTATTTATACAGTAGATCTTGCGTCCAAAAAAGTTTTTTTTTTAAGTTCAGCTTTATTTTTAATTTTTTTACATTTGCCATTTAAAATATTGACTATGTTATTACTTGTTTCGAAGTAAGTTATTACGAATTATTCGAAGTATGTTATACTCGTATAGTATTAATTAAATAAGAACAATGAGAGATTTCTTACAATCAAACTGATTGATCAGTTTTATAAGATTTGAAAGATAAAATATTGTAAAATTTAATTATACACTTGAAAAAAAAAACATGTTTCCAAATGTATTTTTACTTACTTATTATGTGTTTGTAAGTTTGACATTACATCTTTCTATTCATATTAATACATGTTTCAAAATGTGTTATATCAGTGGTGTAGCTAGCTGGCATGGGTGGCACCCGGGCGGATAACGTAAAAGTTTAATTTCGATTATGGATAGACCGTTAGAGACACGGACGTACAAAATACATGGACATGCCCTAAGCGACAAAAGGCGTATTATTTCCCCCTCCCATTGGAACCATTTTTCGGAACCGGCTGAGCTTGCGAGAGCCTTGCGTGAATCTAAAAAATGTGACGTCATCATTCTTGTCCGGACCAGTGTCGAGCTCTCATCGTAAATAACACGGTAAAAATGGTGGCTTGTGCTATAAAAACGTGTAAAAATAGAAGAGAAAAAGATAATAAACCCAATTGTGGTATTACGTTCCATAAGCAAGCATTATTTTACACTATTTTAAGCTAATTCAGATCACATAATATGATCGTTTTTGAACAGACACCATAAATATACCAAACCACCCAAACATACACTATCACTCCGAGATACATGGCGTGTGCCCGTCACTGTTTACTGGGGTAAGTAAATTATGAAACATTTGTAAAAGTGTATTAACTAAATACAGCAGCAAAATATTGAACTCGACCTTATAGGCGACCTTACTTTGACGTATTTGAACTTCAAATTTGTTCATTGCGCGGCGAGCAATTCGCGCTCCTATATAAAAAGGTCTATTCATTCAGAAGAAGAGATTACTTTTAAGAACTAAATGATGATATTATAGTGCGAGATGCCAATATACTGTTAGATTGAGTTTTGACGAATCACGTATCACCAAAGCCATCTTCCCACCCTTCGTCCCGCTGTAGTTGGTTTCTACCCCTCACCTTTATGTTCTGGTCTATTAATATTCATATGTCTATGGTTAGAGACAAAAATCTCCCGTTTCGGGGCACTCTACGACGGGTAGCCATAGAGCTACAGACCCGGGGCCACCCTCCCTTAGATACGCCGCTGGTTATATTATATATTTTTTAAATTTGCTTGAACAAAATATAAACGTTATTAATAATAGAGTAATAATCACATGTGTAAAATGTGAAACATTTCACAATGTTGTTGTTTTTATTGGTGATCGGCCAACTCAGAATGAAACCAACTCAAAACCACCTCAGAAAGGTCATTAAGAGTGATGATCAAAAAATTGGTTAAATAGGTTAAGTTAGGTTAGGGTTACCGGATATTTTAAAATTATTTTTTTATAGCTTTTTATGGCCTTTCTGAAGTGGTTCTAAGTTGGTTTCATTCTGAGTTGGCATGGAACCGTTTTGTTTTAAGTAGTTTTAATTTTTAATAAAAGTTTTAATTTTTTATATTTCTAATTTTCTCTTCTATTCTGAAATTATGAGATTTGAAAGTGGATTCTTTAATTATAAACCATATATTTTATGTAACATTTAAAAAAATCAATTAAGGAATTATACCATTTGTCCAAGGAAACGTCATTATTTCAATGACAATTCTTATTTCAAAGTTTTTTCGGGTTTTTGGGTTCTTGAATTTTAACATGCGATTAATAAAGTCCAAATAAACACGACTGGATTTCACATTCAACAAAAAATCTTTACTGAAAATCAATTTATTAATAAACGGAAATGAAAAACACTACAAATTTAAAATTTACAGATAGACGATGTTAAAAATACTTGAGTTAAAACAGGACACATAAATCGATAGAAAAAAATATTTTTTAGGATGACAAAGGTGCATTTAAGATTTTAGATGATTCAGCTTTTAGATTTTTGCTTTGTTTTAGATTTTAATATGTAAATCTTACAATTAAATGCTCATAATATATTGGGCAATACTTTTACGTGAATTTTTACTAGAATCCTTTAGTACGGATGACCAATAAAGAGATTGAATTACTGTAATAACTCCGATTTGTCGTATTATTAGCTTTTTTCGTGTTTGTCGTACAATTATCCAGTTAATCAATTAACGTAAACGTCGAGACATAATTTCGATGTTAATCCTCACGTTCAAAAGGGTGAGAAACTTGACTTAACTTCGAGTAACCGATTAATCTATTGAACTAAAAAAACTTTTACTTTACCGAACGTAAAAGCAAAAAACATAAATTGAACATTATCCTTTTTTAATAAGGGACTCGATTTTACACAGAAATTAAGATGTAAGCATATTTTTAAAGAAATGTCAAACTTTTATTAAAATCTGCGTAATATTGTCGATTAAATTAACAATATATTATTCGATACCTTTTGAACTCAATGCGCTCTTAAAACAACAATTTGGAAGGCGAGAATAGGTACCGTCGCCCCGGGAACCATTTATTGGATAATCAACACCCCTGCCATAGGTCACCCCAAATGATTTGCAACTTAGCAGGGTTGCGCGGTTTCATGGGGTGAGGTTTGTGCAGATCTCGGCGGCCAATGCATTTGCCCACATACTGCGTAGCGGGCCGGATCGGGAGAGATCGGTAGATTAAGACCTAACCTAAACCTCTCCAGCCGGACTCTCTCGGCCCATCGCCTAGCACCGCAGTGGGAGGGATGGATTCATATATCCGTCACTCATATACACGTTGATCCCTGATTCCTATCCATCTCTTATACCTATTTTCTTCCCATAACTACCCTTCCTTTCTCTAAAAAGGCTCTCCGCACATCGTCCGCAAAGATGACATAGACTCTGAGGGTAATTTTCCTCAGGGCCTCCTGTGTGGAACTAATATATAATTATTTTTTTAAAATAAATTGGAATGTTGCTCTTAATATTTTGAGAAATGGAAAAAAATATTATCTAATTCCGTACGAGGATGATTGATTTACATATTTTCTCCATTAAAATTAATTCATGATTTATGTCTTCGAAAAACAAAAATAATACCGGGCTATGAATCAAGTTTTCTTATAGTTTGTAAAGTTTATATTATAAATTAATAGTTTTATTTTTTTTTTAAATTTACGAAAGTATATCTTTTTTTCACAGTTTTTGATGGAAAAATTCATTCGATGATATATTGAAGAATTAATGAAAACAGATGATGATTGATTGTTTTATGTTTGGACCCAAAATACTTCAATTTATTGAACAGACACGTACGTATTATGTTTAAAAAAAAACTATTGACGTCATTCGCCATTCAGAAATTCAACAAACGATAAACTGAAAAGCTATATTTAAATTGAAAATTGATTTTAATAACTAAAATCAAAACCTCTTGCTGAAATTCTCAAACATTGCGTACTCGTATGGTATCCAAAAATGTTTATGAATTACAGCTTCAGTTGCACTTGAAAATGGACTGTAAATCTTACAAGACAAAAATAATTGTTAACTGGAATTGGGTGATTGGATAATGTAAGAAAAAATGAAGTTTGCAAGGAAAAGGGGTTTACCGATAACTTACCACTGTATCTCTGCGAAGGAGCACACAACACAATCACAATATAGTTTGACAGTTTCGCCACGATCCCTCGAGGTAATTATTGCCACAACAAAACGAATGAGTCCAAACCAATATTATGTACTTCCAAGATGGTTAAATTCCTACTTTTTACTTAAAAACGGTATTATGCACATGAAAAACGCCAACAGCTTTTCAAGGTATTCCCGATCCTTCTATTTTCCAAACAAATGCACTGGAATTTGCACCATTTTCTTGCTATTGTTCCAAATTACAAAACAGTTTTTCAATAAGTTGATGGTTAGGGAGAGGTAGAAACTAATCTCAAAACTGGTTGATTTTAATGGCTTGCAAACCGCTACTCTCGTCCCACTTATGGCATAGTCCGAAAGCCTAGGATTTCTACCTGAAACTCACAGAACTTCACAAAAATGTGTGTATGTGATTAATGGATGCAGTAGGTAGTAATTTTGAAGGATTAATATTACATAGTCATTTCCTTCGTATTACAAAAAAAATATATTTCATCAAAAATGTGCTTTTGTTTGAAAGGAGGTGTGAAGATTTTTGAAAAGTGAAGTGGAGGCATGTCACTAAATTAAGCTAAGAAACTCTGCGTTGATAGAGTGCGTTCCTTCAAAAACCTCTCCCAAAGTCAAACACTTTTCTCTTATTATGCGGCATATAGTCTTCCGGAAAAATTGACATTCCATCAATAGTGAGCGTTTTTTGCACGATACTCATCAAAAGTGAATACGAAGCTCATTCAGGCAATTGCGTCGCTATATAAGGGAAGCGTTGCATGTGTTAGGGTGAACGGCGATTTTACGGAGTGGTTTGACATCACAAAAGGTGTTAAACAAGGCTGCGTAATGTCACCGTGGTTATTCAATCTATACATGGATAATTGTATGCAAGAATTGAAAGAGATGGGATTGGGCGCAAAATTGAGTAATCTGGAAGTATGTTGCCTTTTGTATGCTGATGATGCGGTGCTAATTTCTAGTAGTATGGAAGATCTACAGTCTCTCGTGTCTAGGATGAACGAAGTATGTATGAAGAATGAGTTAATGATGAATGTAAGTAAGTCTAAAGTCATGGTGTTTGAAAGAGAGAGTACGAAAACAGTATGCAATATAGTTGTGAATGATGAATACTTGGAGCAGGTGGATGAGTTTGTGTATCTGGGTAGTATGTTTACGAAAGATGGGAAGGCTGATAGAGATATTGAAAGAAGGGTGAATGCCGGTAACTCCATTAATGGAGGACTGAATGCCGTTGGCGGTAATAAAAAACTGTCCAAAGACGCGAAACTAGCCGTCCATAATGGAGTGCTGGTACCTACCCTGATGTATGGCAGTGAGGCATGGAACTGGCAGAGGAAGGATGAAAGCAGACTGAATGCTGTAGAAATGAGATCCCTGAGGCGAATGTGTGGTAAAACCATGTACGATCGTGAGAGAAACGTGGATATCCGCAAAGAATGCAAGGCTGACGTAAGCGTGATGTGTAAGATTAAGAAAGGGACTCTCCGATGGTTTGGGCATGTAGAGCGAATGAACGAGGAAAGGAGTGTAAGGAGAATATATGATGCAAATGTGAATGGTAGAAGAAGTCGGGGACGCCCGAGGAAGACATGGCACGACCAAGTGAATCAGATACTTGAGTCGGGCCATGTGAAGAGTCGGAATAATAGAAGAGCATGTATGAGACGATGTATGAATGTGAACGAGGCAAAGAGTGTGTGCCAAGATCGAGTTGTGTGGCGGTCCGTCCTCTCTGCCTACCCCTGCGGGGAAACGGCCTGATGGTTAGTTAGTTAGTTAGTTAGTTTCTCATCAAAACTTTTAATTTTGTGATATATGTAGTATAAAAGGCATCTTTCTTTTATTTTCACTTTCGTTTTCTTGATTTTTTTTTCATAAGCTCCACACACTCCTGTATTTGAAAACGCCCTGAGTAAAATAACTCCCCTCAGGGCATTTGTCATCTTTGGGGATGCTATGTGGAGGATTTTTTGATAAGGAAGTTCTGGGAAGGAAACAGGTATGAGGGGTGAATAGGAATCTAGGGGCCAGTGTGTCCAGGAGAAACGGACATACGAATCCACTCCTCTTACTACGGTGATGGCAGAGCATCCGCCGCCAAGACCCGGACATAACTCACCCCACAAATCCGGGCACCCCTGCTAAGTCACCAAAGATAGCGAACCACTTGGGGTGACCAGTGGTAGTGGTGTTGGTTATCCAGTAAAAGTCTCCCCGGGCGGCGGTACCCATACCCGTATCCCAAGTTAAATCCCAGGGATTGAATGAATGTACGAATGAAGTCGAATCTTGAATGTTGAAATTAATCAATATGCCGAAAAAACATTTTGGTTTTTACTGGTTGATTTTTTTAAATAATAATTATATTAAAACCCTGATGAAGTAAGCTTGACTTACGAAACATGTAGGTTTTTTATAATCAATTATAGTGTTAAAAACAAAGCAATTTATTAATTTGAATTAAAATGGTGCCACAAAATAAGTTTGCTGATTAAGAAGAAGTGATTTTTTATTGACAAGCTGTCCTTAATCCAATTAGATCGTATGAACAACATGAATTCCTTACAAAATGCTAACTTAAAATGTTATCTTTATACTATTTTGGTACATAGTGCTCAAAAAAGGTCGACATTCCATGAAGCGTTTTCGCATGAAACTCTTCGAATGACAAAAACTGTGCCACGTGCGAATATGCTTATGGCACTGCCCAAATGGTTGACTTGCCGTGAATGGCAGGCGTTCCTGCAATTCACTCAATGCCGTGACAAAATCGTTTGGTAAAGATTTCACAGTCAGCTGCACACTTTGGGCCTTGGATAATATTCGCGAATTTATGGCGGTCCCTTTAACAAAAGGGGCTCTTTTCTGTGCACGTTTTTTTTCGTTATTTGCTGAAATTTGAATCAATACAAAGGAAACAAATGGAAAAATGATGTTATTATTCCATTCGACACATGAATGACAAAAAGCTGACTCGGTTATATTCTACAATGGTTTTAGTTTTATTTTTTAAGGAGTCATTTTAGTTTTTTTATGAAGTTGAATTCCATTGTATTTATTCGTAATTTTAAAATGAATTTTTCTCACGATTTCCGTTAGCCGCTTTTTTATGAATTTTTAGTTTTGAGGGAATCCATCTTACTAATATTATAAACGTGAAAGTTACCGGATGTTTATGTGTTTGTTACTATTTCACGCAAAAACTACTAATGGATTTTAATTAAACTTTACAATCATAATTATAGCTCGTACATCAGAATCTTACTAATATTATAAAGGCGAATGTTTATATTGATGTAAGCGTGTTTGTTACTCTTTCACGCAAAAACTATTGAATGGATTTTAATGAAACTTTACAACAAAATAGCTCGTATATCAGAATAATAATATATGGGCTATAATTTATAAAAATAGCAAGGAAAGGGATACGAGAAGGGAACAGGGACGCACGGGAAAGGTGATTCAGGGAGAAACAATGTATTTCTTTTGATTATGGCATCACAACGCATTTTTTTATGAATACCGCACAAGAGTCCCAAATCTTCAATTTTGGTATGTTGTGAGGCTGAAGGTAGAGGGAGGGGAAGGAGATAGGGACGAGGAAGGTGGGGAAGTACCTGGCTATTCAGATCTGGTCACCAAACACGGCTAATGCCATTTCAAGCAACGGTTCAATTCTGAATGGTGGTCTTACACCAGGGCGATACTGAGAGTATCTTTCACTCTGGAACGTGCCGGAAATATACTATATATTACTTTAAATGAATAAATTGAGAAATAATACAAATTAATCAAATAATTTTTTTTTTGCCACGCCGGGAATCGATCCAGCGACCTTTGGTGTGCAAGTATAAGAGCCTTATCGCTGGACTACGCCGGCCGTCGAAAAGTATGCATGCCGGAAACCAGCTAGGTAGTTAGATAATAAAATTAAAATCTTCAATACATATATTATTAGATCTCATAAACATATGCACTCTGCACTCTCTCAATATTTAGTGGGTGAAACTTAAAAAATGGAGCCCAGATTATTGAATTATTATTGATCGAAGGATTGCTTCACGTAATTTTAAGTAATGCATTATTTTTTATTTAATTTTAAATAATTGACTGTAAGTACATATTTATCACCAGAATCATACGAAAACTACAAATAAATCTGTTATTTGGTTGGTAAACCTTAATTATTTTTACGTTTCTCGGAGCACAGTATCTAACGGCTGCAATAAAATCTCAACAGTAAGACCACGTCCATTAGTTATAAATAACGATTTGTAATAAATTGTTCTTGGAAACAAGTGAGCACTAAGTGCGCAGTAATTGTGCAAAGGCAATCAAATAAAGATTGGGGCTAGTTTGTGTCCGAATAGTTGGACTTGGCATTGTTCAAAAGTAAAGCTGAAATATTGCTTAACTTCATCGGTGACAGGAATATTTATCAGGGCTTGTTGAACTGTTATTAAGTTTGCTACTCAGTTATTCTGTCATGAAGGACGAAGATTTAATATTCAGGGACGAACAAAACTCACTATCGAAACGGGCATGGACTTTAAGGAAGATCTTTGTTTTTTTTTCTACAATAAATTACCTTTGTAGGAGTACTATCATTTTCGATGCAATGCTTACCGAGTCAGACTAAGAAGCGCCATTAATAAAACTTCAATAACTCAGTCCAAGTCAATCATTGTCCTAACTAATTAATACACCATTACTCCGCAGGGGAAGCCATAGGAAATATACCACCACGCAACTCCGTCTTTGTTCCCAGACCTTGCATAATTCACTTACATACATTGCCTCATTCATACCCATCTGCTGTTCTAATTCCGGACGTGAATTTAGTTTGTTTTTTTTTACAATCGATTTTGTCTTTTTGATGTTCATAGAAATTAATTATTAAAAATAACGTCCCCTCCATAGGTCACCCCAAGTGGATCACTACGTTTGGTGACAGGGGTGCCCAGATTTAGGGAGTGAGTTTTTCTGGGTTTTATCGTGGTGGCATCTGCCCACTGCGTGGCAGGCCGGATCGGGAGAGACTGGTTGAGGAAGTCCTTTCAGGATTCTCTCGGAACATTGCCTTGCACTGCAGTAGGAGGGATGGATTCATACGTTTGTCACTCCTGAACCACTGACACCCGGATTCCTATCCACCCCTCATACTTTTTTCCTTCCCAGTACATCCTCTCCTTCTTTCTTAGAAATACCCTCCACAAAGCATCCCCAAAGATGACATAGTCCTTGAAGGGAATTCTTTTCCTCAGGGTCTTCTATTTGGAGTTATTGTTAAAAAACAATTCGGTATGATTTTGCAAGGGTTGTGTTACCAGTATTTAAATTTTTATAAACGATTGGACGACGATCAAACGGTCGTTCTAGCAAGTTCAACAACAACCAAAATATGTATCATTTTAGTCGATTTGATCAACATCGTGAACATAATTGAATAATTTATATTTTTTATAAGTTTTCTTTTTCGTAGGTAGAAAGTTCCTATTACATGTAACATTATTATTATTATAATAATGTCGCAACATCCGTCTTACGTGATCTCGACCCTCCCGGCCTCCCGATTCTCCGCTCTCCAGGTGAGAGTGAGAAACTGCGACACGGTAAAATCCTTCAGCGCAGAGTGAAGAGGAATGGAACTGTCGCATGACAGACTTTGGGGAGTTATGAAGGGATTACCTGGACGCCTAGAGAAAGAAATCTCTAGGTGGCGTATTGCGGATATGGGATTTTGGGTACATCGATTACATTATTTCTATTATGGTTCTAAGGTGGCACGCGAGTATTGGACATGCATATTTGCATATGCACGATGCATATTTAAGATTTTTCGGTCGCTAGTAAAAAGCCCTTGAGGCGATTATTCTGGGCAACGCAAATTATCCAATTACTATTAGTGCATATCTGAGCCCTTTTCCAACAACCTATTTTAGCAATAAATGTCATCAAAATATGAGATTTTCAATTTAGAAATGGTCGATATTTTTGTAAGGATATGTCATAAGGTCTGGTTTTTTAAATGAAAAAAAGGATTATATGTATTTGTAATATTTTCTTCCCGGTAAATAGGCAGCCTATTGCCACTGGATGGCAAATCTTATTGTTTTAAAGAAGATTTCAGAAATATGGCTGCAAATCATTGAAAAAAAATTATTAAAATGAATTAATTTTTGCCAGTAGTCGCAGATATATTGACTGCGAATAAATGGACTGTAAGCAATAATTTTTAAATAAACCATTTTGAAAACTTAACACAACTATGGGAGTTGGAAAACAGTTTGGAATTTTAAGGATTGACTTATCCTTTTGTCTTCTATTATTGTTTATAATGTCTTGAGGGACCACTGGGATGAAAGAATCGATATGATGGCAATGAGGGATCACTGGGATAATCAATGCGCAAGTTTTCGTAAGAATCGATATTAAAATCTTTGAGATATACTCATACCATGGGAGTTGATAATTGCACCGGCTCTGCACACATATGGGCTCCTTTTATAGACTAATTGTTCCATGGAGCTATTGTTCCAGATGTACAATATTTACATGTAGGTAATACTGGCCACACACCTTGTCAGAGGATAGGTACATGGGTAGTAGGTTGGGTGGAGGAAGGGAGATGTACATATTTACTTTAACATTGCCCATATCGATTGGATAATGGCTGTAAGTATCGCCCTGGTGAGTGAACGCGAATCAGAATGCAGTTTTTGGTAACTAGATGATTGCCAGAAACTTTCAAATCATTTACATACCCTTTCATTCACGCTTCCTCCTTCAATCTTACAGAATTTCCCAAAATATTTGGCTTTTGAGAGATATTTACCTCTTTTTAGAATTCAATTTTATTGATATGAATAATGTAAAATCGTGGCAGGAATTTGAAAGTTTATCACATTTATTGAACTAATAGGATACTTTTTTAGAAAGATAGACATAATTTACATAAAAATAATCAAGAGGATTATGTTTGATGGAATTTAAATTGAAAGAAAGGTATTATTTTGCACCCCATTTTTGATAGAAGACGTGTGTGGGATTGTCTTAAAGGCGATCCAAATTAGGAAAGTCAATTAACAATAGCAGAACATGAAAATAAACTCTTTTCTAATAGAGAGCTCATCCAGAATTCTTCTTATCCATAAAACCATATAGCAATACGATATTGACTGAATCTGTCATCTATGGTCACGAGCACGGTGAACGATTGATAACAGATATTCCGATCGACGATTGATAAATTTTAGCGCGGCCTCCTTAGTATCAGATAAGTTTCGGTTTTCTGTCAAAATACACATATTTTTTAATAATTTCGTTCGCTATGCAATATTACTGGCTTATTTAATGAATGGATTGAACGAACGAAGCTCTTAGAATTGATAGATGTCGTATACGCGATCCATAAACTTAAACAAGGAATCTAAGACGCAATCAACTTATGCCGTTCGATCTTTATCTAATTACCTCTCGTTTAGTATCAAAAAGTAAATGCAGACTGCCAATACATATTTAAATTAGTATTTCAAACCAATAATGTCAATTTATTAAAATTTTACATAATAGTTTGGCGTTTGACGGTTCGTGAAAGTAAATTCATAGAAAACACCTCCAGGGTTACAAGGGTCTGTCGATTTATTTAATTTATTCCATGTCAATATCGGTACGGCTGTCAATGGTGAAACCGTGCTCGGTATATCGATATAAAGTCTTCGGAAGCTACGCCCATCGATCCTATATTGTAAAGTTATCGATTTATTTATGCTTGAAATCGTGATATAAGACACCAAAATTGAAAGATGAATCGACCATTGAATCTGTTTTTCAAAAGTCTGACCACTATCAAAATATTTTCTTTATATCTTCAGGCATTATCGATGCCATGGATACCGCAAACCAAGTTATAACGAACATTGTATCAAATTAAATATTTTAATTAGGTTGTAGTTTGCTACGATAGCCTTTCAGTGTGCAAATAAAATTAACGCTTTTAAATGTTAGCGGTTTTTAACAAGATTCGTTCGGAGACCAAATTAGCTAAATAAGCCATTTCCACTTCAATTAACTTTACACGGGCAGAGAAAACTGCAAACCAACAAGAACGGGAATTTTTATTTTTTTGTGGATAGCGATCACTTTATTGACAACACCCATGTCACAGCGGTGAGAGCTTTGTCTTTTAGTTGGGAGATTTCCGGTTCATTACCCGAAGAAATGCAAAAGAAAAGTGGTGTCCGTTTATTTCTTTAAATCGTATTTTTTCTATGCGTTTATCTCTAAAAATTTCAATATTTTTTTAAAAAATCACCTTGCCAAACTGTAATGAAAAAAACGTATTTTCGATGTAATCTGTACATATTATAAATTAAAGTTCTCCGCCGTGTCTGTCTGTCTGTTCGCGATAAACTCAAAAACTTCTGAACAGATTTTCATGTGGTTTTCACCAATAGATAGAGTGATTCATGAAGAAGGTTTAGGTACAGGTATAATTTGTCATCGTTTTGTTTAAATTGGTTGAAATATATAAAGGAGAATGTCTGTATATGGTAGACGAGCGGGCTGGCAAGCGGGTGGTGTGGATTTGATTTGTATGCAAATTAATAGATGGCGGTGGTTATAAAGTTTGGGTAACCATCCGGTGGATGGCGTTGGGTTTTGTTAGCCACAGCAATACTTAGCCGGTTCAGCTGGTTTAAAGCAAGTTTTAATTAATAATAAATTATTATTACTACCCATATATTTAAGAAATATAAATTATTAAATATATGGGTACCGCTCCCCAGAAACCATTTATTCGATAACCAACACCCCTGCAAAGAAGTACCTACACTACGTTTGGTGACATAGCAGGGGTGCTCGGATTCATGGTGGAAATTTGTCCGGGTCTTGATGGCAGTTGCGCCTGCCTACCTACAGTAAGTGGCAGGCTGGATCGGGAGAAACTGATTGAGGTTGACCTCCCCAGAAGGACTTTCTCGGAACATCGCCTTGCATGGCAATGAGTTGGGTGGATTCATACGTCCGTAATTCCTGAACACACTGACCCTCAGATTCCTACACAACCTTCATACCTTTTTCCTTCCCAGACCTTCCTATGTCCTTCCTTTCCTAAAAAGATCCTAGACGCAGTTGATATAGACCCTGAGGGGAATTATTTTCCTCGTGGAGCACGCGTAAAAAAATATATCTAATTAAATACCAATACGAATATTTTTGTAACTTTTTTTACGTGAAATGTAATCAGAAAAATTTAACGGAATCTTAACGCTTATATTAAAAGTAAAGAAGTGATTCTCTTTAAAATACCGATTTACTGGACTAAAACTTTTTCTACGCACATTTACAATCTCATGAAAATCAGTGGTCATCGCCCAATCCGTTTTCCTCCATATCTTTGAGGATTACTAAACTACACGGTTTACAGCATAATATTTACATCTTGTTAGATAGACATCTCTGTCGCGTTATAATATGAATATATGCGGGAACATAAGTGCTATTGATCGTACTAACGAGATTCAGACAGTGGGCGGCTCAGGACACAAGGCCCGGCCAGTTCTCCAAAGGGCCGGCAATTAGACCGCCCTGTTGATTTAGCTTTCGGTGGTCGTTGTTTATAAATTCGTTGTGGTGTTTCACCACCCCTCCCCTCCGGGGCCCGGTCATCAAAGCACCCCCGGGACGACAAGGGTGGGAGTAAGAGCCTGATTGTGAAGATCTCGTCGTAGCCTTGATTCGCCTCAGAATAACACCCAAGTATTATTTCTGGAGAATTAATACACGAGCGTATCGGAGACTTGAATTAAACCGAAATAAATTATTACAATTTGTTGTGATGGATAGAGTTTTGCTCCTTTGTGAGAAAGTTAGCGAGTTAGCAATCTGGTATCATATTAAAATTTTAAAAAGTTACATGTAACAAAATTTATCGGTACCAATTATTGATAAGCGTCTACTCAATAATCGGTAAGCGTCTACTCAATAATTGGTAAGCGTCTACTCAATAATTGGTAAGCGTCTACTCAATAATTGGTAAGCGTCCACTCAATAATTGGTAAGCGTCTACTCAATAACTGTATTCTTTGTTAAATTATTAATCAGGTCGAAGATCGTATCCTTTTATTATGATTAATAAAAATTTATTTGTTTCTACTTTTTGGGCTATTTCACCATCGTCTGGCGTCGATGACTTTTCCAAAAGATAACGATAAATTTCGAGTTTAGTATTTGGCGTTCTATGAATAGAGGCGATTATATTGGTTAAGTAAGCTGGGTTTTCTGCCTACTGCGAGTATATATTTGTTTATTTATTCATATATCTTATCCTATGTATAATCTACCGAGAAAATGGTGAATCCCTTTATATAATTTTTACTGCCCACCAACGAGTAATAAATTGACAGGTAAAATATAATGTTTTTTCTGGTTTCACCTATTGTAGTCGACTAATACTTCGTAGGTGTGTACATTGTACATCCTTCCTGCAGTTTATTATATTATTATTCTTTGCTTTCACTTTAGCCCTACACAACTTGAACGCTTTTTTACTTTGCATATTTACTTTAATACTTTTATATTTTAAACTTTATAATTATTTTGTGCTGTATATAAAAAAAAACTCTTATGTTAATTAATTGATGAAAACATTCTTAAAACTATTTCTGTTCCTTTTTTTATAGACCTTAGCATTGATTGTTTTATCACTCTAAGATATTTTCGTTGTCAATGAAAAAAGAATTTAAAACAATTTTTATTTAACGCTTTTAGTTATTTCATGGCAGAATTATATTTTAATTTTACTTTTTTGTGATGACAAAAAATACATTGTCAGAAAATAGTTACATTGCACCAACGATGAACAAATAGGTAGGGTTGCCAATTTAAAGTTCTTCGTTGAGTACCAATTGTATAGTTCTTTGTTGGAATATTGAGGTATATTTGGGTGGCAGTGACACCGCATTTCACGGCTTCATGAAGAAGTTCGTCCTGATCGTGCCAACCTGTGATTCGAACGAGTACCAGGAAAATAAATAATTTCTTTCACGAATTAACAATAATGAGTAGGTAATGTTATCATGAAGCAAATTAAATGCTTACGGCAGGATTTAACAGTCAAACTTGGCGATCGTTATGTTAAAATTTTGCACAAACTCACACCGACATAACTAACTTCCTGGCGAATTTTTCGCTCAGCGGTGCACTAAAAGTTAAGCTATTTATTTGCATGAATTAACCTACATTAAACGGTGAATAGATATTGTGGAGTCCGCAAAATAAATTCAGAAAACTTGAAAATCAAAAAGTTATAATTAAGTTTTTCCGGAAATATTCTAAAGAAGTTTTGAAGTGATTTTCGAGATGCCACACCCCATGGAAAACCGAAGCCCATTTCAGTTGATTTTTTAAAAAGCGTTTCGCTCACCTATATTTTTAACGAATTACATCATCCTTTAAACTTATCACGGCCTGCTTCCTTCATAAATATTTCTGAATCTCAATAGTTTTAACATTTTATTACGCTTTGAGTATGCTGTGAGCCCACCGATAAAATAACATTTTCATCGCCGAGGTAGTTAGAGAAAAAATATATTACAGCCGCCAAAATATGGCTGAAATCGTATTTTCACTACACAAAGTGCTTTTGCCAGTACAAAAGGTTTTTAAAAATACATACCTCGGTGTATAACAACAATCGTCGTGCCTCCATTGTAGATGGTATTTCGCCCAGGCCAACATGGTCGTTAGCTCAAAAACTACAATAGGGAGTTTTGTGGTTTTCTATTTAATGATATTTATCATTTTTAATTATATTTTTTCGCGTATTTTCAATAGCAAAAACTTTACCTGCAAAGTTATCTACGTCTATTTACTTGTCGGTAGGTTTAAGCATGAGACAAAAGTTAAGTTAGGGGAAAAAGTTAAGTCTCTCGCGTCTTAGTTGGGAGAAGTTTGCAAGCAGAATGATTTAATGGTGAATATTTTTAACTAAAGTCATTGTGTTCTTGAGAGAGCGTATAAAAACAGTCTCTAATATTCTAGTTACTGGCGAACCTTAAAGTGAATGATTTCGTTAATTTAACCTATCTTAATATAGCCTAAGATATTTTCTCGAAGTGATAAGGATAATTTTGGTAATTAACATTGAAGGCAAACAATTAGAAGGTTATGGGATGACAAAATTCTGTAGTTAATAATAAAAATTATCGAATGAATGGAGATTAGCAATCCTTAGAGGAGTCTTGATATCATTCCAGAAGTATTGTAGTGAGATATTGTATTGGCAAAGGAAGAAAGACAAAAGACCTTTCTATTGAGTGTGGCATAAATGAAATCCAAATCAAAGTCAAAAGCATATGCTTAGTGAAGAAGAAAGCGTTGTTTAGATGTTTTTAACACATTTAGCTAGAAAAATCTATGCTCAAGTTTCGAATGCTTTCAAGAAAATTCATACTTTGTTGATAAACATGTGGGTCATTCACCACCAGGTCGAAAATTTAGTTTTTCAACGCCTATTTATTGATAAAATCTGTGTAATAATTAAACCCACGGCACTTCGAAACGGTACTTCTTTTTACCAGTGTATCGATGTTTTAAAATTATTGCATAATAATATTTCATTCGTATTTTTATTTTTCTTCAAATCCTCGACTAAAATAAAATGGCGCTTTATTCCGGCAATGAAACATACGGATGAGTTTTTTTAAGTTGCCTCCATGTTTAAAAAAAACATTTTCTTTTAGTAAAAACCACGACCATATTAATTTCACGTATTCTATAACAAGCTCCATTCTCAAAGCAAATCTCGTCGGTTGGTTTTGAAATCTATAAACGGAAATAATATTATGAAAAGCATTCCTCGAGTTTGCAATAAATCTGAAAAAGTCCCACTTTATTGTAAAAGTACGAGTACTCTTTTCATTGAAATATTATTGAAATACGAGACCAAAACATTTCATTTCACCGAAACCTGATTTCGCCTCACAAAACACTTAGCTCGGTTTTTTAATTTTTATTTCATTTTCTTATTAATACCAACTTAGTTACCCAATCATATTTTGTTACATTGTTAATCAAAGCGACATCAAAAGAAGTTCGCCGAACTACTAACATTTGTTCATAAAACCCATAATTCGTTTCTATGATAATGGCGTTATTATTTTATTTTATTTTTATTTAAACAGAAACAAACAGTACATTATTTACAGTGGTGAAAACAGTTTACATTTATTAAGTACTAGCTGGGTTACCCGGCTTCGCTCAGGACAATAAGATAGTGTTCTGGAATGTTGCACAATGATGTTCCCGATTCCCTATTCCTGATCATTCCACGATATACTCCGCCACTCCTTCCACAACTTTCTACAGCTTTATGGAACCTTCTAGAACTTTCCGGAAGACTGTTCTAGACATTTCAAGAGGGCGAAACTTTCAGCCCTTATATCTTTAAAAGCACGCCCTTTAGGTAAAAACGGATACCCTTATTCCCTAGGGGGGATAGAGATCTACCACACCATATAACTTCCTTGATCGAACCGGGACTCGTTTCTGAGTTTTTGCGAGCTGCACGTTTTTTTGGACTTTCTTTTATAATATATGCCATATTCAAATAAATAAAATGTTACTCCTCACATGTCCTTTCCCGTGCGTTCCCCTCCAGCGTTACACTTTCACCTTCCCCACAACCGCTCTCCCGTCCCGCCAACCCCCCTGGCACTGCATTTCTTGACTCCTCTCCCGCCCGGCCCGTAGCCGAAACTTTTTTCTAATACTAACAATTTTAAACTCGTGATATCTTTCTAATTAAATATCCGAATTGAAAAATTCAAAAAGTTAAATAAAGATATTAAAGCTGTCTTGAATATGAAGTAATTTATTTTGGTAAGAATTAAAACCAAGATACAAATAAAGAGCCTTTTCTATCGGCAACATTTAAATTAAATTTTTAAAATAAAAGAATACTTATTGTGGCATAACCATAATAGTTAGACATATGCTGTTGCGACCTTTTTTGTAAATAATGATGTGTTCTATAAAGTCGTGGTACATTATTTTATTCTATCATCAATGGTTTTCGCAGCGCACGCGATTTAAAGAATATTTTAGGTAATTTTTTTACACCCTGGGTTACATTATTGAAGTTTTAGTAAGGATCCCTAATTTTTTTGAAAATATAATATAGCCTATGTCACCCGGGGATAGTGTAGCTTCCCAACAGTGAAAGAATTTTTCAAATCGGCTCAGTAGTTTCGGAGCCTATTCGATGCAAACAAACACACAAACAAACAAACAAATCTTTCCTCTTTATATAGTGTGTTAGATGTACATTATTTTATTCTATCATCAATGGTTTTCGCAGCGCACGCGATTTAAAGAATATTTTAGGTAATTTTTTTACACCCTGGGTTACATTATTGAAGTTTTAGTAAGGATCCCTAATTTTTTTGAAAATATAATATAGCCTATGTCACCCGGGGATAGTGTAGCTTCCCAACAGTGAAAGAATTTTTCAAATCGGCTCAGTAGTTTCGGAGCCTATTCGATGCAAACAAACACACAAACAAACAAACAAATCTTTCCTCTTTATATAGTGTGTTAGATGTACATTATTTTATTCTATCATCAATGGTTTTCGCAGCGCACGCGATTTAAAGAATATTTTAGGTAATTTTTTTACACCCTGGGTTACATTATTGAAGTTTTAGTAAGGATCCCTAATTTTTTTGAAAATATAATATAGCCTATGTCACCCGGGGATAGTGTAGCTTCCCAACAGTGAAAGAATTTTTCAAATCGGCTCAGTAGTTTCGGAGCCCATTCGATGCAAACAAACACACAAACAAACAAACAAACAAATCTTTCCTCTTTATATAGTGTGTTAGATGTTAGATTAGATAATTCAAGGTAGGTACGTATGATATGTTTCATAGAAGTATCTTATTTATACTAAACGATTAGTAGTGGGTAGGTGTGTGTGTGTGAGTATGTTTGTAGATGTGAAAAGTGGTGATGTATGTAGGTATGTAAGCGTCTTGAACAATTTACATTACTGACATGATGCTCTTTTTAAATTTGGGAAGTGAATCGGAGAAAATGTCGATATTAGAATTTAGACCAACATTATTTAACATATATGAAGAGCACGGTTAATTGGCGAATTAGTTGTGCCACCGAGATGTTTGAAGAAGGGCGAGTTCCCGGATTCCGAGCACTCATGAAGAAACGGATCACTAACTTCAGAACGCGACTAGCCTCGAGCGATAACAGTCTTGTGATGGCAGCATTCCACTTCTGGCAGGGTCCCATCTACAAGCGGTGGAGCCACTTCCTGATGACATAGATTTATAACAAAAAGTTAACTTAATTCAAATTTTCTTATTTTATTTTGTATTATTATCTATTATTTTCTTTTAACATGTAATTTTTTTTTTTCTCTGTACGCAATATTTTTATTTTACTTGATATATTGTGTATGTATAATATGGAACTCGTGGGACTGCACCACCCTCCCCGAGATCTGGAATAAAGGATAAAAAAATAAATAAAAATAAATTGTTTTATAATTAAGCGTGTGGAATAATTCTATATGGCTTGTACGTCTTAATGTATGTTAAAATAATTAGGGAAAGAAGTTCGCTACAGTCGATGTTATTATTTAAAATTCTGTGTATAAATGTTAAATCTGCTATTGTTCGCTTTTGTTGCAAAGTTTGAAATGTGCTTTCAAAGTTATTATTGAATTTGAAAGTAAGATATTTTATAAATTTGTGTTAAATGTTTTCTATGCTATCAATATACAGTTTGTACTGCGGGTTCGAAATTGGTGAGGCATATTCTAGTGTACTTCTGACTAATGCAAAATATAACATTACTACTGTACGCGGGTTGCTGAATACTTTACTGATACGAAGAACAAAACCAAGCATTTTTTATCACCTGTTAACGATTGAGTCGATGTGCTTATTAAATATAAGTTTGTTATCAAGGTAAACGCCAATATCTTAGTATTCCTTTTTAGAGATGACCAGTTCATTGTGGAGTGAATAAGAGTATTCAATTATATGTTTGTTTCTGGTGAGTATTATAATATTATCTTATTGCTTTCTTCGATGTCGTTGGCTTCCTGGAACAACGCAGTCAATCATTAGTTTGATGGTGTTGTATTTGGTACTACAAACACATTATGATAATATTGCACTTTTTTTTAATTTATAATTAGGAATTTTCGAAACGGACCTCAACGTTAGTCACACTACCTCTGCTAGGCGGGTCGGATGGAAATGGTTTGGTTGAGAGAGGCCTTTTGACTTCTCCAGCCTGACGGTCTTTCTCTTGCGCCGCAATTGAAGGGATGGAAGCACATGTCTGTAATTCCTAACCACCCCTCATGACTTTTTTTTTCCCAGATCTTCCTCTCCTTACTCCATAAAGTGATCCTTTAGAAGACATAGTTGAATAGAGGTAATGTGAAAAATAAATTTTTGAAGATTATAAATTGCGCTTCATATGAAGCGTTGATTTACATGCAAATGTTTTGTTCTACCTCGTTAATTTCCACGCCTCAGTGCGATTCATCACAATTGGTTTTAAAACACCACCACAACTACACAAGTTCGCTTTGACATATTTTCAATTGTGTTCAAATCAACTGACTGTTCATCTTTAATTTACATTGAATTACTAATTTTCTTTGATTTTATATCCAGCGTTTCCCAGCCGATTCATTCCAATTTGTTGGGGAAATGGCCCTCAAAAGAAAAGCGGATGTGGCATTACTTCCGTTATCTCCTCCTCTGACAATCCCTTTTTTCTCAAAGGGAAACCCATTGAGCGTGAATGGTACCTACAAGGAATGACCCCGCTCCGATACAACGGCGCATTTTCTGCCATAAATTCAGACATTTGATTATACGACGCGGAATCTGTTTGATATTCCACTGTTGTTTATTTCATTGCTACTGTTTCGATTCCACGAGAATATTGTACGTAAGTATAATACTTATATTATATCTCATTGGTAAACACAGAATTGTATCATCTACTGAACAAGCGTTTAGTAGAATTTTATTTCCTTCTCTTCGGAATAATAAAAGTGGAGTTTATTTTCCGTTCTTTGATTGGGAGTGCTCTGTCGTTTATACTGAGGACAAGATGATTTCTTTTGTGTTGGAATATCGTCCTTCATTTCATTATATTTTATACGACTTTCACACAAAAGGGGCTCTGACTCTGACTATAGTATCCCAAATCGAGGAAAGATATGCGTTAAAAGAAAGGTTGAGAGAGGCGAAGGAAAGAGTATTATGTAGATCAGCGTTTCCCAAAGAGGGTTCGACGATAAATCAGGATATTGTAAAAAACAAAAAGTTACTAGTTTTTTTTAAATACTAAGTTTTATAATGTGTACGTATGTGCAAAGTGTTACTTGCTTTTACTAATGACGAGTATTTAAGTAAAAAATATAAAATTTAAAAAATAAAACCGTATCATATTTTTTAAGTTTTAAGAGTCGACGACTTTTTTTAATATTCCCGAAAATAATTAACGTAGTATCTGATATGATATTTTTCTTACTGGTATAATTAAGATCATAACCTTATTTTTAACCCTTACGTACTACACTGGGTCTATGCGGACCAGACCGAAAAATACATTCTTCTCTCCAGCTATCTTTGTGCTTGCAAAACCTCCGATACCCCCTCATTTATCAATGCCGTTTGTACCGTTTTAGGAGTCGGACGCTACTTGTATAGTGTTTGAGATATATTTAACAAGTCGGTTCCGTACGAACCTAGTGTAGTATTTATAAGTGTGGAATGAAATAGGAAGGTAAGTAGTTTTTGTATATCTCAAATTTGTGCGTGTTTATTATGTAGGGTTAGTGTAGGGTTATTTTATTATTAAATATTGTGTAGGGTTATTTTCATTATTGATTGATAAATATTTTGAGGTTAATTATCATAGGTTAGTCCATAGCTTTTACTAATAATCGCGCCTAAACCTGATTTTAAAGGATGAAAACATTTAAGAATCTCAATCTTCAATAGATTTAGCTAAGTATTTAGTAGGATGCAAATTTTGAAAAAAGACTAATAATTCACATCATATAAAAGCATAAAGGCTGTGCATTTTTGTGCTGTGAGCACTAAGTTATAATATTCACGTTATGTGTTGGTTAAAAAAAGAAGGTATTAGTTCGTAAATGTTGGACCTAATTGATTTTAAAATAATGCTAACATATTTTAAATGGCCAAAAGCGCTTGTACTCATTTAGGTGTGTAAGCATTGATAACAAAAGGATTTATAAACATATTTTTTATGTGCTTAAATTACCATCAACAGCAAGGGTCCATGTGAACTCAGTGTAACTTTGATGTTTGGCGTAATTAAGTGTAGAACTTAAGGGTTAAGTACGTAGGTAGGTTACTTGCACTATTTACAGAACATGAACGGTGAAAAAACTTGAAGTCACCTTCAATAAAATTCAAAGTAACCATTTAACCTTGAACCGATTTCTTCCACCTGAGACTGACTTCTTTTATATGCGTGATTCCAACATTATTCAAAGATCTCCGTTCGTTTTAAAAACGCTTCTAAAAATATTCTGAGCAGGTCACTTAACATAACTTGTTACTTATTATACCCAACGAAACTTTTCGACTTCTGGTGATCATTTATCTAAAACATTTGCAGAACCACCGCAATTGTGAATACATTTTCCACTCTTGAATAATTCACAAACCTAGTATTTGATTTTATGGTGTAACTAGAAAAAAACGTACACGTTAAATAAATATTTATTTTAATGCATAGATTCGACTGCTAGGCATCAAATCAAACTAATCGGTTAGTTGATATCATTTAGCTTTACCAAGTAAAACAGCACTGTAAAATCTTTAAATTCTTCGTCATTCCCTGAAGCCACCATTGCGTGTAATGAACCGCTGTAGTTAAAAACTAATTAAAGTGAATAAAGCTGGGTTATCATGTCGTGAGGGCTGAAGAGATGGTACAATGGAGCTACGGCGGGTAGTATCATTGTGGGGTGATTGTAGGAACATCGTCCGTTAGGGAGGGTGGAGCGCGTATAACGAAGATTGCAGATGGCCCGTGCAAAGGGTGGTTTCGGCTTCTCTCGTAAATTTTCCCCTACCAATGTGACGCGATACAAAGCTTGAAGTGGAAAAATGAGAGGTCTCTTTAAATTTGATTTTTATAGCGTTTTATGTGAAAAATCGTATCTCTCTTTACAGTGAAGAGAATCAAATAGCATTATATTATTATTGCTCATTTAAAATTTTATTTTTATAGACTTTCAATTGTCGAATATTTCAGGGGCAAATGAAATGAATCGAGCATTGTAAAAATTAGTTAAGATTTCACATTGTAAAATGCATCATCCGTTACAATTTGTGAGAAGGGTATAAGTACCGCCTCCCCGGATAACCATAAGACCATAACCCTGCGTAAGTCACTCTAAGCGGTTCGCTAAGTTTGATGACTTAGCAGAGGTGCCCTCTACATAGGTGCAGACCCTCCACACAGCATCACTAAAGATGACATAGGCCCTGAGGCATTTTAATGTTCTCAGAAACTCCTGTGCGAAGTTGTAAAAAAAATATTTAAAAAATGTGATGATTCGCCAATCTAATCCCTTTTCTTGATCAAATAATTAATTAATTGGGCCAAGAAGAACATCTTTGTTTTATACTACCCGTTAACAATGAACCCGCTCTCCCAACTAGAGAGATAAATATGATCACAAGAGTTGAATATGATCACAAGACCTCCAAGAGTCTCGAGGTAAAACGAATTCCTTTCCTATTCAGTTAGTTGATATCGTTTAGCTGTACCAGGTAAAACAGCACTGTAAAATCTTTAAATTCTTCTTCATTAGAATCTTCTTCCAAATATATGAGTTGACAATCAATAAAAAGTCTTATCGAGATTAATTTTTAGGTTATTATGCCGTGTTGCGCTTATTCCTTCTTTTCATAAACTTTTAGGACAGCGTTAGAGTGTCCATACTGTCCATCATCGGGGAAGATACGCAGTTTGTCTTAAAGCGGGTTTTGTGTATTTTGAGGTTATTAATCTTAGAGCTAGTATTTAAGTATAGAAAATAGCAATGGTATAAATTAACGTGGTTTCCAGCATTGAGTTTTGATATTGCAAAGAAAATCGATTGTGCGATTTGTTAGAAATGTACTTTATGATTTTTTTCTGAATCGATTCAACATTATTTATATAAGATATTCAATTTTCTTCATTGTAATGCATACAATGGATACCATACAGTCGACGCAAACTCTCGATGGCTTCGTACGTATGCGAAGAAAATTTTTTGATAAAGATAATGTTTTTTTAAATGTTTTTAAATGTATTATTTTGAAACCAAGTACCAAAGACCTCCTTTTTTGATTTTATGAATATTACATTTATATTGTAACTTACTGCAGAGAATCACACCAACATAGCGTGTATTCTGGCTGGTTTCTATTTTGTTTTAATTTAACAGATGTATATTGAGAATATGACGTGGTATAACCATTTTAAAAAAATACTGATTATTCTGACAAAAGACAGCTACGCTATTTAAAGCGATCCAATAGTACAGAAAAAAATCGAAATCGGAATTCACGCCCCTTCATAGGAGGAGTTTAAAAATACTTGAGAAAAAGCTTTTTGAAAGGTTGGAAAAAATATTTGAGAATTTCTTTTTACATGTAGATTTCGTAAAGGATTGTAAAAAATATTAAGTCCTTTTTTACGCATTGTTTATTGTAATAAAACGGAATATTAAAATTGATTTCACGATAACTAGCGACGCGGAGCCTAACACGTCTATTCTCCGCTCCGTCCGGAGGAGTAGTGACAGAAAATAGGGGTGGCTGCCAGTCGTTCTTCGGTAGACGGTATAAGGTTCACTTTGAAATTCCAAATTCGTCGACTGCCGTATTGTCGCCGTGATGTCAAAAATAACAACGCGAAAATGCATATTATATTTTATTTTGTGAGGTTTGGGCGTAATTTTTAATTTTTTTTGCGATTATCATAAAAGAAATTAAATTTGGCACATTAAACAATAAAACCCTATCCGAAAAGCGGTTTATAAATAGGAGAGTTTGGAATTCAAAGTGTTTTTTGTAGACCTTATAATTTTTTTTTTCTAGGCTTATTAAAAGATTTATTAAAAAAATTACCGATATTTTAAGCGCCAAGATATGTTCTACACGCAGTATTTAATTGAAATATCTATAATACTTCTAAACATCAAATTTTCAAATCAAAAACGTATGATTTTGTATGATTTTGCATTATTTAGTATGGCTTCATCTTAAGTCGTCTTGTAATTTCATACAATCATTTAGGCTGTTTTTGTATTGTCGTCGTACTATTCACAAATTTCGACCTCCATAACACGGGCATGTGCTTAGTTTGGTAGTCAAAAACATATAAAACACTATATACAAAAACTTAATTTACAAAAATTTTCATATTAGAATAATAATAATAATCTAAATTGATATGAAGAATATAAGACTCGGGAAGAGCATTCTTATTAAATATAATAATATATCATCTTATGGATTCACATTTAATAATATTATATTTAATGTGAATCCATAAGATGTAATATTATTATATTTAATAAGAATGCTCTTCCCGAGTCTTATATTCTTCATATCAAACATTCATCGCCATGTGCGTATGTGTGCGAACCAAATATTTAATAGTCTTCTGAGCAATGGGTTTATTCACAATCCACACATTTTTACTCATATTATTTGTAAGCGGAACGCAATGCTCCGAGAGGAATGCTTGAAGTTTCACCAGCGGGATGAGAGAGGCAGAAGAGGGGAGGAAGAGGAGAGGGGGCAATATATCAAATTGGATTAAATCCAGCGAAGATTTCCATAAAGGCTCAACACAAAATTCAGCCAACTGCAAACACAGTTTGCGCTAGTATGAATTTAAATATACGCAGAGGAACCCGACACAGCGGGTACGCCCTTTTTTCACTTTTACCAGCCCACAGGAGAGAAATAGATTTGAAAAATGTAAATAATGGGATGCGGCAATGAGGCCCGCGAAAGATGAGGAGAAATCCACTCTCCAAACTGTGCGATGAGATTAGGTCTTTGTAGTGTAAATTGGCGGAAATTACGATATTATTCCTACGCTGTACTGGACTGCTGATGGTGGCTTCTGTTTGTCGGCCAGTGGCCAGTATTGGCCGGACGCGGAAAACAGCTGGATTACTAGTTACTTGTTTTATTTTATTATTCTGTATGGTGGCTTTTCATACGGAATCAAGTGGTTTTTTGACTAAAGTTCTTAAATTAATAATTAATGATTCTGTTTCCCTGCTCACTAAACGCATTTTTCAACATCATTTTTTTCTTAATCACGTTTTAAATCATTACCTGCCACACAAGAGTTTTTTTTACAGTACCAATCGTCCAAGGGTATGTTGTGAGGCTGAATTTAGTGGCGAAGGGAAAATACGGGGGGATGGAAGGGGGGGGGAGAGGAAGGTCGGGACGTACGTGGCTATTCAGATCAGTTCACCAAACATGGCTAAAGCCAATTGTTAAAGGAAATTATTTCCCTTAGGGTTTTTTATTTCCATGTAAAAAAATTATATAAGAAAAACGTTTCTATTGTTATATTATTTTTGATTCGTGTGATCGCATGATTATTTGTATTAACTTTCGCAATAATTGAAAAACATGTTTTTTTCGTGTTCCTTGAACTTCGCTCCAAAAATATACTTATTATATTTCGCAATTTATATTTCGTCAATGCGAGAAAACACTGTATTCTCATTCGGACGTTGGCCGTCTCTGGTCTGGCGCCCTAAATATATGGAAAAACCTTCGACTTTTTGCAGAAACGGGCGGTCCGTTTGATATCCTGCCTTAACAAACGGATTGAAATCTACTGGTTGTCCTTGCTCTACTGGTATTTCAATGTAAGATGGTCAGAAGAACTAGACTCATTAATTTCTTCTGCACCGGTGCACAGTCGGAAAACACGCCAAACATGCGCCCAACATTTATACACAGTTGAAATTTGTCACACGAGAACGGATCGCTTCTACGTTAGGTTAGTAATGGTTTTATGTAACGATTTGCCGGCATTTCCTCCATCCTACAACATGGATCTTTTCAAGACCCTAGGTTCACTCCGTCCTTTCCACAAAAAGACCCTCCACACGGTATCCCCAGAGATGAGGTATATTATTATCCTCAGAGCCTCCTGTATGGAGTTAATATATATATGTAATGGCAATATATTCCATTTAAATTTGAATCCTGTAGTGTCAGTTGGAATGCATTTATCAATTGTCACTTGTTTTATTTTCTATTATTTTATTATAAATAAACATAAATGTCGTTTCTTTGTTAAACTTTGCAACACAAGTGTTTTATTTATAAATCAATAGAAAAGAATTAAATCATATTATAAAACGACATTTTTCGTAACCAAAAATGGAGAAACTTCAATTTGAATTTACGCTACTACCTGAAGGCGATGGCAAGTCAGATATTATTAGCATTACAAAAATAGTCACAAGTGATGAAAAAGTGTTTACAATACCAAAAATGTTACAATCCGCCAGCCATCACAAGGAGATTATGAAAAGTGGTGCTTTTGGCAAAGTAAAAAATAGTTTAAAAAAAAGATACCAGGTTAGAAGAGTCTGGGTAACAATGACAGAAGAACTAAAAAAAACATATGTAGACGAAGATGGAAACCTACAGTTCGGAGACCAATACCTCGAAGAATTGGAAAAAGAAAGTTTACAAGTACATCAAAAAGAAGATACACTGGGAAGATTGATGGTAAAATTAATGGAAGATAAGCAACAGAGCTTAAAAAACATTGCTGAGAAGTTTGTTATAGAAAAATTCTGTAGTAAAAATACAAATGCAAGCCAGTGGATAGAAGTGTTTGAAAAAGAATGTTTGCGATTTGATGTGACCATGGACGAAAAAAAAATAGAAATACTAAGATTGTTCATGGATAAAACTTGTGTAGATTGGTATAGTTCCATGATTATTAAACTAACAATGAACTCAGAGTGGTCGACATGGAAAATCAAATTCTGTGAATCATTCGCAAACAAAGGATGGAACCCTGTTACCTACGCACTATTATTTAGATACAAAGATGGTTCTCTGTTGGATTATGCTATGAGAAAAGAAAAACTTCTATTGGATATGAGAAGATCAATCGACACCGGTACTTTGATAGATCTTGTTGCTTCCGGACTACCAGAATTCATACTTAACAAGATCGATAGAGAAGGATTACAAGATACTGTGGATTTATTTAATGAAATAAACAAGTATGAACATATGGTCAACAAAAAAAGATTCATGAATAGGAGAACATTTGGGAATGCAGAATATAATAAAAAGGAGGATAAAAAGCCATGTAAAATTTGTGAAAAATTGAATAAGGGCACTCGTTACCACCCTGAAGCCACATGCTGGTTCAAAACAAAAGAGGATGAAAAATTTAAGAGAAATGCCATTAAACATGTAAACAATTCAGTGATAGAGACTGAGATAAATGAAAATGATCAAAAAAACTAATAGTAACACCATTAATCAAAGTCAAACTATTACTAAATGATAAATTAAAAATATACGGAATTTATGATTCGGGTTCAAATGTTTCTCTAATTAATTCTAAGTTTTTGAAACTAAAAAGAAAAGGAAACAATTTGAAAGAAGCAAATTTAGTAACGATTAATGGTGTTAAAAAAACGAGTGGTTTGACAACGTTAAAGATTAAAATTTTTGAATTGGAGAAAAATGTTGATGTGTACATTATTGATGAACACAATTTTAAGTATGATTTTTTGATTGGATTAGACATGATAAAAGACTTCAAACTAATCCAAAGTGAAGACTTACAAATATCACAGAAAATCTGCCTGAATAATACAAATAAAAAAGAAGAAAATTCTACAAATATGAAAACAAATACTGAATTTAAACATTCTGAAAATAAGAACATTATAGAAAAACAACAAATTAATTTTAATGAACATGTTAAAGAAGAAGATTTTAAAATAACAATAAATCATTTAAATAATGATCAAAAAACAGAAATAAATGAACTAATAGGCAAATACACATCAGTGTTTGCGAAAAGTAAATACGATGTTGGTACTGTTAATGGATATGAAGCGAAGATAGACTTATTGGTGGATAAATATTGTAGTAAGAGGCCTTACAGATGCAGTGTAGAAGATAAAAAGGAAATAGAAGAGCAAATAGCAAAATTAATAGACAATAAACTGATAGAAGAGTCGTACAGCCCATTTGCTGCACCTGTCACTCTAGCATTTAAAAAAGAAGAAAACAAAAGATCCAGATTATGCATAGACTTCAGAGACTTAAATAAAATAGTAATACCTCAAGCTCAACCATTTCCATTGATTGAAGACCTAATGACAAAGACCAGAAATTGCAAATTTTTTTCAACGCTGGATATAAACTCAGCTTTTTGGTCTATTCCGTTGCGGATTGAAGACAAAAAAAAAACAGGATTTGTAACACAGGAGGGGCATTATCAGTGGACCTGCCTACCTTTTGGATTAAAGACCTCTCCGGCAATTTTTCAGAGGATATTAAGCAATATATTGAGAAAATATAAACTAACCGATTTTGCGGTCAATTACATAGATGACATACTTATATTTTCAAAAACTTTTGCTGAACACATCGATCATTTAACAAAGTTGCTGAATGCAATCAAAACTGAAGGTTTTAGATTAAAATTTACAAAATGCACATTTGCATCAGACATGGTAAAATATCTGGGTCATATAATTCAGAATAATTCAGTCAAGCCAGTAAAGGATAATTTGATTTCAATAAAGAATTTTCCTATTCCAAAAACACAGAAGAATGTGAGACAATTTCTAGGAAAAATCAACTTTTATCATGAGTACATTCCGAAGAGTGCAATAATACTAGATCCTTTGCATAACTTACTAAGGAAAAACCAAAAGTTTATTTGGACTGATAAATGCCAAAATGCTTTTGAAACGATGAAAAACCTACTATGCTCACAACCAATCCTGGAAATTTTTGATCAAGATTTACCAATTAATATATATACAGATGCTTCTCTAGAAGGCCTTGGAGCTATTTTAAAACAAACACAGTCTGATGGAAAAGAAAAACCTGTAGCTTACTTTTCGAAAAAACTAAATGGCGCCCAGAAGAAGAAAAAAGCAATTTACTTAGAATGCTTAGCTATAAAAGAAGCAGTGAGATACTGGCAATACTGGTTGATAGGTAAACCATTTACAGTTTATTCAGATCACAAACCACTGGAAAACATGAATCTCAAATCTAGAACCGATGAGGAGCTAGGTGATTTAACATATTATCTTTCTCAATATGACTTTAACATAAAATATGCTCCAGGAAAACAAAATTTGGAAGCTGACTGTCTAAGCAGAAACCCAGTGCTGGAATCAAATGAAAATACAGATGAGCAATTAAAAATTGTCAACTTAATAAAATTAGAAGATATCTTAAAAGATCAGGTCAAAAATGAGAAGATGCAGTGCAGAAGAGATAAATTGATATCGAAAAATAATGTTTATTACAAGAAAGTAAAAAAAAGAGAAAAAATAATTCTATCAGAAAAATTCAGCATAGACTTTATCAGAAATGTTCATACAGAACTAGGTCACATAGGAATTACACAAATGCAAAAAATGATAAGCTCATTGTACACAGCAGAAAACATGACAAATAATATAAAGAGAACCTGCGAAAGTTGTGCAGTATGTTTAAAGAACAAATCAAGAGGTGAAAATAAATATGGATTGATGTCCCACTTGGGTCCCGCAACAAAACCTTTTGAAATATGTTCCATTGATACAATAGGCGGTTTTGGGGGTTCACGATCAACAAAGAGATATTTACACCTGTTATCAGATCATTTCACGAGGTTTGCATATATTTTGACGTCAAGAACTCAAAATACCAATGATTTCATCAAACTCTTAAACTCCACAGAAACTAATGACATTGGCATGATACTCTCAGACCAATACCCGGGTATCAATTCTAGAGAATTCAAAAAATTTTTGGATGAAAAAAATATTCCAATAATTTTTACTGCAGTGAACTCACCTTTCTCAAATGGATTAAATGAAAGATTGAACCAAACGCTGGTCAATAAAATTAGATGCAAAATCAACGAAAATGACTCAAAAGTAGCTTGGACAACTATAGCACATAATTGTGTAAAAAACTATAATGAAACGGAGCACACTGTTACTGGATATGCGCCACAGTACCTACTTGACGGCACAGATGTTGCGATTTTGCCAAATGAGTTAAAACTTAAGAAGACCGGCATCGATTTGATTCAAGAGAGAAAAAAAGCTCTAGAAAATACTATGAAGTCACATAATTAAAACAAGATAATTTACGATAAAACCAGGAGACACTTTGACTTCAAAGTTGGTGATACTGTTTTTGTGGAGAATGGAAACAAACTTAACAGGAAGAAGCTCGACGAATTGAGAATCGGACCATACAAAATCATAGAAAAATTATCAAACTCAATTTACAAGATAAACACTGGTCGAAAAAAATTAGAATCAAATTTTTTCCACATCTCGAAGTTAACTCCAGCACCTTTATTTATGAACCATGAAGAGGACATCGAAGATGAGTGAAAATTTTGCAGTAATTTTCTTTCCAGGGGGGGGGGAGATGTAATGGCAATATATTCCATTTAAATTTGAATCCTGTAGTGTCAGTTGGAATGCATTTATCAATTGTCACTTGTTTTATTTTCTATTATTTTATTATAAATAAACATAAATGTCGTTTCTTTGTTAAACTTTGCAACACAAGTGTTTTATTTATAAATCAATAGAAAAGAATTAAATCATATTATATATATATATATACATTTTTTTATTTTTTTTAAATCTCCCTTGTTTGAAAAGAACGAAGCTCTATTCCTATGATGCATGCTCATTTAGTGATGAATGTTAGCAAATCCAGAGCGATGATATTCGAAAGAGAGAATACGAAAACACTGTGTAACATGGTGAACGAACAGCAAACTGTGAATCCTTGGAGCGAGTGGGAGAGTTCGTAATGTGTACTTAGGATGTACATACGAGTATGTTCCCGAGAGATGGGAAGGCTGACAAGTACATTGACAGGAGGACGAATGCAGATAAAGTAAAGGTAAATAAAATTAATGGTTCAGTGAATGGTGTTGCAGTAGTCACCAATAAAGGGTTGTAGGAGGTTGTAAGTTGAGGGGTCTAACTCATATGTATGGATTAGGGTATTGATTTGGTGGAGGAAGAATGAGAGCAGACTGATTACAGTGGAATCAGATAATAATTTATTTATCAATTAACGTCTTGAACTTGAAGGCTTTTATATTTATACATTACTAGCTGAAGTCCCCGGCGATGCCCGGGCTTTACACAGAGTTTTTGAAATCAAATGCAGACGATGACCTTTCTCTTATTTCGAAGGTCACGTGTGCAAAATTTCATCAACCTCGGCATAAAACTGTAGATATGCATAAAAATCAAATCCACACCGTTCGCTTGCCAGCCTGCTCTTCCACCACATACAGACATTTACCTTAATATTTCAACCAATTTACACAAAAAATTGACAAATTATATACAGAAACTTTCCTCATGAATCACTCTATCTATTGATGAAAACCGCATGAAAATCCGTTCAGTAGATTTTGAGTTTATTGCGAACAGACAGACGCGGCGGAGGACTTTAATTTATGATATGTAGAGATTATGGATAAGTTGTTCAGGAGTATAATTATAAGTGTATACAAGTATACACGAGTACTACAAGTAGGTACTTAATTTCATTATTATTTAAAGTTGTACAAAGGAGTTCAATAAGTGTAAGTATAATAACAGTAAAATAGAAGTACTTAAGGTACTATGAAAGAAGTCGGTCGGGAAAATCAGTCTCCTCTTTGTGTGGTGCTTCGTAGTCTCCCCACTCTTGTCTATTTTAGTTTTCTGAAGGTTTTTCTTCTACCACTTATGAACTGCACACGTGTATTTTTTATTAGATCCACCCATCAGTAGGCCACGAATAAAATGATTTTCCTCGGGACCCATCAATTTGAGGATGCTGTGTGAAGGTTTTTTTTTAACGGAAGGGTTTTTAAGTAAGTTTGTAACTAGCGATTCCCATTTATAAAAACTACATTCCGATCATTATTTTCATGCTTACGATATCATACAAATAAGTTACCATTATTAGAGAAGACATATTATTTTGGGTCGGTTCAAATCGTCAAAAAAAAGTCACATCTTGAACATAACCATGGATCGTATAAAAGAATCTGTCATTTGCCTTTGCTGATGCTGTCAGTCAACAAAACACGAAAAATACGCCCGAAAATTCGCAATACCGAACGGTAAACCACGCTCACAATCTGCAATAAACAAATGTTATAGTCTTTTTGTCAGTTGTTTAAATATAAAACAAAATATGTAAACATACATACACGAATATCGATAACAACTTATTAAAAGTAATGTGCCATGTGAGAAGTGAGAAGACGAATCTCATAGAAACTGGATAAAAAAGGGCAGTAAAAACCCCCAGAAAACCCAGATTCAATACGAGATCATCGTAAGCGATTTAAAAAGCATCTGATGAGATCTCGTAATGCAATGTGTGGTAAACAATCTAATCTAAAAGGGATTAGGAAAGCAAGGAAGATGCATGCATAATGAACAGGATAAAGAACTATTTATTTTGCTGATAGTATGCTGTGCAAGATCTGTTCTGCCGTATATCTTCAGCAAGTCAAAGTGACGAATACACAGCAAAGTGACGAATATAGTTTAAGTCTTAAGGCATGTGCAATGTCCGACATCAAGAGGAAAGTGCTATTTGGAGTTATGCACCATTTTAAAACAAAGTATTGTTAGATAATTCAATTCGATGCAGGATAACTAAGGATCTTACGAAAATATGCTAGTATTATGGGAGTCAAAAAATTATTTTATTACGCGCAAGTACATATATACACCGTTCTTTTGATGGAAAATGGAGTCTGTTTTTTTTTTTTTATATGTATACCGCACAAGAGTCCCAACTGCTCGCGTCTGAAGCCAGTGAGACTATGGCATCCCCAATTAGGGTATGTTGTGAGGCTGTGGGTAGTGGGGAGGGGAAGGAGATAGGGAAGAGGAAGGTGGGGAAGTACCTGGCTATTCAGATCTGGTCACCAAACACGGCTAAAGCCATTTCAAGCAACGTTTCAATTCTGAATGGTGGTCTTACACCAGGGCGATACGAAGAGTATCTTCCACTCTGGAACGTGCCGCAAATATACTATATATTATTTTAAATTAATAAATTGCGAAATAACACAAATTAATCAAATAAAAATTATTTGCCACGCCGGGATCCGATCCGATCAATGTGACGTCGGTTAATAAACCTTTTTGGTTGTGGTAACCACATCCTTTCTTCCTGCGTGGAAAATGGTTGTAATGCCTAGTTATAACATACATAAGGTAGACGGATAGCAGTTCTGTCAAATTATTTTATTTTAGTACACTATGTATGTGCACAAAAAGCCGCAAAACGTAGCGTCGTAAATGTTTCCGACGCAATTTAGCTAACAAATTATTCCTCTAAAAATGTGATAACAGGTGATGCAAGAAAGCATTTTCAACGACAATGCAACATACTTTTGGCTTTCATAATAGCTACGTGTTTTATATAAACATGTCATGATGATAAAACCCGATAAAAACATTAAATTTACAAGTATTTTTAAACAAAAAAGCGACAATAAAAATAGACAAACATGTACATCTATAGGATTTAGCCTGCGAGAGATTAAGACAGAATAATCGGTCTCCTCTTGGTGCGGTTCTTGGTAGCCTCCCAACTCTTGTCTACTTTACTTTTTCAGAGGTTTCACTTCTACCGCGTGTGAACTGCACAATTGTATTTTATATTATTAATAGCCATTTAAATACATAGTAATATAATTTATTCACTGTCCTCACTTGGAATTCGTATTCCGAGGACTCTATGTATTTAGTTGTGTTGGTGTTTTATTATAATTTCCTCATCTTCATGTTTATGGTCAATGTTTATTGATTCATGTTCACTTAGCTATATTTTGATGTTATTTAGTTTATTTTAAAAATTTGCAATATCGTTTTAGTAAATTTAACAGAAATCAACTGCAGTGTACAGAAATATAATTGAGGACACCGGCCTCAAGGCTTCAACTAACGAACAAAACTTTGTGGTTTTACGTAGATAGGAAATTTACCTAGTGTCGTGGTGTCCTAAATACATTTTAGTTCCCTGATTCTACATAATTTCTACCATGTACTGATTAACTACTCGTACTTGTCACAAACATATATTCATGTACATCTATGGGATCTTTGATTACAAGAATGTCAATCTTATGATTATTTTATGAAAATCACTGAAGAGGAAACTCATAGAAATGTGATCTAAACTTAGTATAATAAAACGAGTGTGCTTTAGACCATACGACTGAAGTAAAACTTCACTAACTTATAAAAAAGAGAAAGAAAATGTGCGCGCGCACTGCTCTCTCTTGCTCCTACAGTGAGAAACAGACAATAGGCCTGCACTGTGTCTTAGATATACGAAACGTAACTTGCTGTGAGAGAAAGAGAGAAAGAAAACGTGTTCTCGCACCTCTCTCTCTTGCCCCTACTGTAATATACGAAACGTAACTCTCTCTCTCTTTCTATCGTCACTAATTTATATATCACTCTCAACTTCCGTTCGCCTCACCCGATCACACTTTTCGTAACTCTCTCGTCATGCATTCACCAGCTTAACTTCAATGAAGTTTTACTTAATAAAGATAATCTACGGGTGTCACCTATTTCTATAACACCCTTCGACGCGTAAGACCCAGATATATCAATAAAATTAATGATCTCTTCAAGGAGGAAATTAGATTTTTCAAAATATTTGACTAATTTCACTCAAAGTAAGATAATAAAATCCACTTTTACTCGGACACAGACACATCACAAACGTTATTAATCGGCTATTCTCTTTTGATGACAACGAAATTGAGTTTATTCATGCCAAGAACCGAGTTTACGCAGTTTACTTTGAAATTAACGAAGTACTATGGCGAAGTTGTGTATCTGTAGGTATGTATTGCTGTTGTTTTCCTCCGTTGTGTTTTCAGAAACAGCCAAAGGTCAAGAGGTCAGGATTAATCAAATGATTTAACTAGCTGAAGCCAGCTTGAATCTTTTCGAGTTGCTCAAAATCCCCCAAACAGTTAAAGTAGCTACTGTGCCATTTTGTTGAAACTGTTAATTTATTTTTATTATTCCACTGTAATAATGTCTAAGATAGGGAGTGCTCAAGATTACCCTATCCGATTTCGAAAATAACAAACAACGAGAGTCACAGTTAGTATTTTAACGTTCATTGTTTGTAACAATCGTATGAGCGTATTAACTCCTTCATCGAGGTTAATTTCAATTAAGTTTAATGTCAATAAGTTCAACCAGTGGCGGCTCTAACTATTCTCGATGATGGGTTTTCCGATTCTTCGACTCGATTTTTGTAAACACGAAGTTCACTCGTTATGTTAAGACTACCGCCGCAAATGCGTTCGCTCACCTACTGCGTGGCGGGCCGGATCGCAAGAGAGAGATCTAGAGAGAAGAGAGAGAGGGATGGATTCACGCGTCCGTCACTCCACATCGACCCCCAGATTCCTAACCATCCCTCATTTCTTTTTCCTTCCCAGAACTTCTTCTCCTACCTTTCCCTAAAATGACACTCCACCCAGCATTTTCAAAAATGACATAGGCCCTGAGGATTTTTTTTGCTCTAGGTCTCTAATATAAAAAAACATGAAATCTAATCTCTCTTTTGATAAGGGTAACAATAAACTGAGTAACTTTTTTGTACAGCTAGTCAATTTTGTTTTTCTCACAAATAATGTGTCAAGTTTTATAATATTAAATAAATGTTTTTAAATTACTCACGCCAACTTGGCTTTCACATTTATTTATTTTTTAAATATTGGAAAACACAGTTGTGATATTTCCTAACGTACGGTAAAATATGTGTAAATTATTCAACCAATAATAAATTTTCACTGATGTTAAGAAATTGAATAATCAATAAACTATTAAATATTATTAGTAATAAACTATTTAAAAAAAGTTTAACATGAAGTATTCAAAACATACATTTATAATTCAATTAACGTAAATTAAAATATGCTATTCTGTGAATAATTTTATGTATCAACGTAAAGAAAATGCATTTTAAATAAACAAAAAATTCTTATAGTTTTTATATATTATTTTTAATAAGTATTTTTCTTTCATATCGGTCTAATGTCTAATACCAATATCTCATATTATTAACAGTTTTCCTAATTAAGATAAAACTCGTAACAAAATTTTGAAAGGGAACACAGGACAAATAATTGATATTTATTTTCCTTTGAATAGTGAAAATATAAAATAAATTAAACCACCGGTGTTAAATCACGATTATTTATGTGTTAATTAATTACATTGGTTCTGATGGAATATGTTAGAAAAATGAGTAAAAAATGTGACTCGTAACACTTACTGTCAATTTAAACTTTTAATTTTATGCATCATGATTAAATTAGAGGGCTCCTCTGTCACAATTCATACCAATGAGCAACGATCATTGCCGGGGCGTTTCTAAAATAAAATTCAACACAAATTTAACAGCATGGCAATTTAACCCCTAAATCCACTCCTGGTAGTTAAGAAAGGGGAGGGACCCCTTACGTTTTAAATTGAATTTCTTATTTAATAGGGCGCGCTTTATCCACTTTCTATTTATTCCCTTACACGTAGCAAATAAACAACGATGCGCCCTTAGCCTTTGCTCGTCCTGGCTCAGTCTGCGGGCGTGATTTCAATTAAGGCTAAGCCTTGAATTAAGCTGTTAGTAATTTGATTATTTTGGAGAATTTGACGCTCATTAGTACCATTTTTATTAATCCCGTCCGAAGCCTCCGAAAGTCTAATGTCAACGTTGGGAAAACAAAACGCGCTACCCAAACTCATAGTGAGGTACAGTTACAAATTTGACGGTCTGGAGTAATTATATATTTAATGCTTTACAAATTAATAACGTTTTTATTGTTTTGAGCACGCACTTTTCTTTACCTGTTACTTGTGCACTGAATATTGCTTAAAGATTATGGAGTGCAAAAGATTAATTTATTATTTAAGGTTTCTTGGTACCCTGCATAAATCGCCAGTGCGCTCCATGGTTGAATTTACCAGTTATATCTGATCTGGAGACACAAAATATATGAAAAACCCTCGACTCTATGCAAAAACGGGCGTTCCGTTCGACAGGTTCTCCTACTTTATCAAACGGATTTCGATGAAGTGGGAATGCTATCCTTGTTCTACTGGTATTTCAATGAATGACTTTCCGAGAGTCATTGTTTCCTTTGGCACCGCTGCACAGTTGACATTTGTCACGTGAGAACGGGTGGTTTCTATTTTTCTGTTTTTCTTCCCTCTGATAACATCTCTTCAAGTCCAATGTTCACTCCTTCCTTTCCGCAAAAAACCCTCCACACAGCATTCCCAAAGATGACGTAGGCCCTGAGGGAAATTATTTTCCTTTGTGGAGTTAATATAAAAAATAAAAACGTGGTGTATTGTGTTTACACCGAAAAATTCTTTCCAGTATTGAATAGTTGAAAATATGTAACAATCAAGTCCATATCATTTCTTATTTGCTATCAGATTAATAGATAATTTTAAGCTTACGATGGAAATGAGGTTGTAATATGAGGACCTAGAAATAGAAGCGGTTTAAAAAATGTAAATCTTTTTGGCGCCCCACACATTGCGGAATTATCAATTTACGACGCCGAAATTATTTTCGTTTGATTTTATTTTTTTTATTTTTATTTATTTAATATTTGTATGTTTTTACAATAATTATACATTTTTTTACATATTAAATAGATTTGTAATATTAATGTAATAAAAGCCTTTCCTCACCATAAAGAGACAAGGCTCTTGTGTTTGGTGAGTGAATTCATACTCAATTATGTTATCAATGTTTTCATTTGAGTAGGTGAATAATAATATTGCAACTATTAACAATAGATATAGTAAGAGAAACTTGAGATGTGTCGATTAACAGATTTAAATTAAGTGAAATAATAATGTAACTCTTACAGTTGTTTCAGGTAATTTTTTTAATTTAGTTTGGAATTTACTTTTATGTTCAATAATTTTTACTTTTAATGGGAGGTTGTTGAAATAATTTATACCATGATGCAGATAGGAATTTTGGATGTGCTTGGTATTAAATTTTGGGATTTTAATATTGTTTGGATATCTTGCTGAGATATTGAAATGTAATTTTTTTAGCTGTATTTCTTTGAAAGTTTGTAGTATTGAATATTTTTTTATATAAATTGTCTATTGTAGTTACTTTAAATATTGAAATGGTTTTTTCAGTAGAAAATGTAGATGGTTTTTTCAATATAATCTTAATTATTAATCATCGATAGTACAATCTTTTTAGGTTTTCTAGTCTAAGAATATTTCTGAGTCTTATAATATATATATATATATATATATATATATATATACATTTCATCATTCTTTTGACAAGTTCACAAATATGTGTTTTCCATTTAAAATGTTGATCTATATATACACCAAGATATTTAATTTTGGAAGTTGAATTAAGTGTAGGACATTCAGGAGTGCAATTTGTTCCACTACATTTACTCTGATGTATTAGAATTTGTATTCCTGGTTTAGATTTAAATTTATTGATAGAGAATGGGATTGAGTTTGTTTTTTCGGTATTTAAAGAATGGAGATTTTTATCGAACCAGTTTTTCAGTGTATTGATGTCAATATTCGCTAGGTTGTTCACAGTATTCCAATCAGCACCTTCAATTTTTATGACAGTGTCATCAGCATAAGATATTATTGATTCCGTTTATTCTTTGTGTGAATATAACATTTACATATATGATAAACATTAACGGCCCCAGGACTGTACCTTGAAGTATACCAAAATTACTCGTATCTTGTTGGCTAAGCACATTGTTTATTTGATTTGATTATCTGATCAGAAATGCTAACGAAGAGACCATCTTAGAAAAATACCTTACTACATATTAGGGTTAGTTGGAGTCAGGTGGTCGTAGTATTTTAATTAAAAAATAAAAAAATATTCAATTGTTTGTATGTTTTGAATTAGTGATGTAGGTAAATTCGAGTATTACATATATGACAACATTACGATTACTTGTAAAATAGTTAATTTTTTTAACACTATAAATATGTTGTTCTTTTATTTTCAACCTCATATCCTTTAAAGCGGAGGTCGCAAAGATTATCTGAAAAGAATGCACTCAATTTATCTTCAAAGAGCGAAAAGGGGGAACATACATTTACAAGTAAGTTTGTAAAAAAGAGTTATGGAACTCTGTGGAACATTTTATCTCAAAAAAAGTGCATATTAAAGTACATACCTTATACTAATATTCAGAAATTCTTTTGAAAAATCTTCTGATATTAAAATTGGCAAAATAGGACGAGCATGGCAACTCCGTTAAAGATTCAGACGAAACCTACCAGTATTGAAAAAAACTTAACTTTGGGCACATGTTCAGGCAATTGGGTTGCGTTTACAAAATAAATTCCTTGGGTTAATTTTGAACTGGCTTAAAAAGAACATTTTAAATGTGTTTTAGATTTCTTTGAAGACAATGCTTTTACCTATGTTTGGCTCAGTAATTTACTTGCCGTCATTGTGTGCGCCGTATACCAAAGAGTTACGTGTAAGGCAGCACAAAATAGCCAGATAGGAATTCAACCAGGAGGCGAGGAGCGAACAAAGCAGAAAACTGCTTAAAATACATGATGGTCTACCAAAGTCGTGTGGGGCGCACAACCACCAAATTACAAAGTCAGGCTGTCGTTAAGTAAACTTTGCTGAAAACAATAGTCTTAGCACTTAAATATGCTTGCGGTAAAACTACACACAATCAGCAGAAACAGCAAGTATCAAAAACAATCGCCAATATTTGTAAACTGTCATTTTCGATGGCACTGACTTGATCACGTGACAATTCATAATCGGTCGCGCTCGGCCTTATCCATATAATAAAAAAACGAGTGTGCGTTAGACCACACAACTGCGGTAAAACTTCTGCTCTATCTATATGATGGGAAGAGAGAAGGAAAATGTGCGCGCGCACCTCTCTCGCTTGCCCCTACAGATAATATACGAAGCATAACTCTCTGTCTTTCTATCTTCACCAACTTATTTCTCCCTCTCAACGCGAGGGAGAACTTGAAGAGACCTCGATGTGTTTCCTCCCTCCTACAACATGGGTCTTGAAGAGACCCATGTTGTAGGAGGGAGGAAACACAGAGGCTGGTAAATCGTTCCACATCCGAGCTGTTGTATAAGTGAGACAGAGCGCCGGACTAAATGTAAAATTTGTTTCCAGTAAAATTTGTATGGAAGACACTTCTTTTTTCTTTATTTATTATATGGCCTTGTTAAATTCAATATCAACCCTTTGGAATAACAAGGTTATATCTGTTGCGGAAACGTCGTGCGATAATGAACTCTAAAGAAGCTTTCTATAGATCCCATTATCGCATGACGTTACCACAATAGATGGAACCTTGTCATTCCAAAGGGTCGATATAACGTCACAGTCTTTCGTAGACGAAAAGAGATCACGATAACGAGGATGTAACAAAAATCCTTCAAAAATGAGTAATTTGCCTTTAACGTGTCAATTATGTTGGGTCATCCTACAAGAAACACGAACAGCATCGATCCTTATTATTTCTTAGTTTAAGTACGACAAATAATACCTATCAATACTGCTAAATTAGAACCCGATCGTAAGGATATCTTTTCTACAATCTTGTTACTTGGTCACTTCACAAAGAGAGACAAAGAGCTCGGAGCGTAAGAAATATATCTGGAAGTAAGTTTAAAGAAGATGGGAGATAGTAATAAGATTTAGTGGAAACCTGGTCTGCGAAATAGAAAGTCTTTGAAAGTGCAACTCTTAATTCTTCGAAATGCGACTTCGGAGATAGAGTAGAAAGAAATATTTCGATCATGTTTTATGCAGTAACATATTATTTAATTTCTAACAATGTAGTAAACAAATTGTTTATTTAGTAAAATGATACATTCGTTCAAAAGATTAAAAAAAAAAAAATTATTGCATACTTTCCACGCACAGAGCATGTGCGTAGTGGATTGTACAGATGTAGAATGCAATTGGTCACATCTATGATTTCACAAAATTTAAAAACAGCCGGAAAATTGGTCGATGGTTAAGATCGTACGGCAAAAGGATTTGGCGTCGTAACCCTTCATTTCAGATTAAGTATCCCAATAATGTAATTACCATAATATAAATTAGATACATAGATGATTTTATTTTAATAAAAAACTCTGTATTTGAAACGAGCATTTCTTTTTTTTAATTTTTGAAGTGGGTCGTAAGTTTTCATGTTGACTGTGGCAATTTTTTTTGCTTCGCTAATCCTACAAGTATCTATTATAATAATATCGTTATATTTATATAGCGCAGTTTTGTGACATTTCACTTCAAGTGCGCAACCTTACCTGCGCAATTATAGATAATATGCTGTCTTTTCTTAGAAAAAATCGTAATATAACAAGCCCAGACTCAGTGAAAATTCAAGTGATATTATAATTCAATTTTTTTTAAATAAAATTAAAATGGTTGTCTGTTAAAATATTGCTTTACGTGTACCTACTTTATAGTTTGTCTGAATAATATTATTTTCAGGCGAGCAGTTCCAACTTTGATAATGATACTTAAATTCTATCAAAGCTATTTTGTGTCTATTTAACGTGAATAATTTCACGCGCGAATGACGCACATCACAAACAACTTCAGTATCTTTTTTCTTGACTTATTAGATTTTTTTATTATCCACTTTTCATTAAGTCTAATGATAAATTAAATTATTCAAATTGATGTATTTAAGGAACCATAATTAGCTTTTGGCTGACCTTATTCTTATCTATATACTGCACAAGAATCCTAACTTCCCGGAGCCATTGAAACTACGGCATCCACATTTAAGTTATTTTTTCAGGTTAAAAAGCGAAAGGAATTAGGGGTTGGGAGGGACCTGCATTTTTTTACATTAGCTCCGCACAGGAGGCCCTGAGGAAAATAATATCCATCAAAGCCTGTGTCATCTCAGGGGATGCTGTGTGGAGGGTTTTTTTAAGGAAAGGAAGCAGAGGAACTTCTGGGAAGGAAATGGGTATGGGCGTAACGGACGTTTGAACCCATCCCTCAAACCACGGTGCAAGGCGATGAGTCAAGAGATTCCAGCTTGAGAGGATAAAAGACCTCCGTCAACCAGTCTCGCTAAACCCTGCACACCACGCGGCAGATGCATTGGCCGCCAAGACCTGCACAAACCTCACCCCATGAACCCGGGCACTCCTGCTTAGGCGAATCTGCCTACTCAGATCTGATCACTACACATTGTATTTTTACATTTGTAAACCGTACAATTTTTCATTTTTTTGTGAATACCTCACAAGAGTCCCAGTTGCTCTCGTCTGTAGCCAGTGAGACTATGGCATCCCCAATTAGGGTATATTGTAAAGCTGACGGTTGTGGAGAGAGGAAGGAGATGAGGAAGGTGCGGAAGTACCTGGCTGTTCAGACCTGGTCACCAAACACGGCTAAAGCCATTTCAAGCAACATGTTTCTGAATGATGGTCTTACACCAGGGCGACACTGAGGGTGTCTTCCACTCTAGAGCGCGCCGCAAATATATCATATATTATTTGAAATTAGTTAATTGTGAAATAACACAAATTAATCAATTGAAAAACGAAACAATCAGGCGATTAAAGAAATATATTTGGCCAAAAATAACAATCCCTGAATATTATTCCTTTATAAGTACTTTTAAAATCGAACATATTGCCTTCGATTTATTTATCGTTCATAATATATTATACTTAACTAAATTGTGGTTCTGGAATATGTATTCTTGAAATCTCACTAACGCTAAATACATGAAATAAGTCAATGTCAAAAATAATGAAAAATTGCTCCCTAGTAATCTTCTCTACGCTTAGAAAAATATAACTTTAGACTTTGCTAAGATCATGTCCGTAATCCACAGCGTTACTTGTTTTCAGGGTTACCAAAAATTTTATCCAAAATTATGCCAGTCCCTATAATGTTATAATTCTACAATATTAAATTAAATTAAATGAGTAACTATTAAATCACTATAATAAGATCTTTAACGTAAAGAACCCGTTAGTCAAACTGCTAAAAAGTAGTTTATCGGGACTTTTTTCTTGTATTTGTAAAGTGTATAAAATAAAAAAAATAAAAAAATGTAAAATGAAACACATAATTTTAACCACTGTTTTTAAAAAATATCCCAAATGCTAAACAACCAGCTTTTTACGATAATATATGTTTAAAAAAAATTATGTACCTACTAATTAAGATGAAAATAGTTTATATTTTAAGCAAATCGTAGGTCTACCAATTAATTCGTAATAAATGCGACTTTTTCATGTGTATTGTATTTTTTTTGGTAATTTTTACGTGTAGAATCTAGTTTAGTGAAGAATGAGGTGTTTAAATAATAGTTATTATTCTGAATTCGCCAAAAATATTTCTGGAACAAATCATTATGTTGATGTAAATAGCGTTTGGAAATTTTACAAAAAATGGAATAATATTAATTGATAAGCAAAACCGGTCAGTATTAAAAAAAATAATAATTAAATCGTGGTTACATACAAAGTTATTGTTTTATTTAAATTAATATGTCAAACCACAAAGTGACTGCTTTCTACCACTATATAATTATATTAATAAATAACCAAATATTTTTTAATTAAAAGCTACATAAATTTGTTTTATTATATCTAATAAGTTACCACCTCGATAATTTTCTCCCAACCTCTGGAGCGAGTGAGACTATGGCATCCCCAATTGAGATATGTTGTGAGGCTGAAGGTAGTGGGAGAGGAAGGAGATGGAAAAAGGAAGATGGGAGAAAGCAGCTGGCTGTTCAGATCTGGTCACCAAACACAGCTAAAGCCATTTCAAGCAACAATTCAATTTTGAATGGTGGTATTGTACCGGAGCGATACTAATGGCCGTTATACACGACACCTTTTTTCAGCCCGATTCCAATTAGAGACAAAAGTCAACATTTTTCGATTTACGCGATCGCTATTTTCACCTCTATTTTCATATCTAGGATTTCAATTGTCATCACTGCAAACAACACACAAACCATACTGTTTGTTGTGATGCCTACTGAAATCGTAGATATGAAAATAGAGATGAAAATAGCGATCGCGTAAAGCGAAAAATGTTGACTTTTCTCTGTAATTGGAATCGGGCTGAAAAAAGGTGTCGTGTATAACGGCCATAAGACGTGCCGCAACATCTTTATCTTTAAATGATATAAAATGAAGTCGCTCCCGCTGTCTGAGCGCTTAGATCTTTTAAACTACGCAACGGATTTTCATGCGTTTTTCACCAATAGATAGAGTGATTCATGAGGAAGGTTTTTAGTTATGTTATTGGTCAAGGTTTTGTGTAAATTGGTTGAAATATATAAATAAAGGGAGTGGGTTGGCAAGCGGGCAGCAGGCAGCGGGCTGGTATGCGGACGGTGTGGATTTGATATGTATGCAAATTAACAGATGGCGTTGGTTATATTCATTGGGTAATGACGTTGTCAGCAGATGGCGTTGTGTTTCACTGAAAAAAATGAGTTAGCTAAAGTGTTAAGCTAATTGAAGTTGTGTAACCATCGCCTAAACTTCAGCTACTAGTTCCTAAACTACTTTATGTGCAGATACCGTCGTTGTTTAGTAAAAGGTGCTTGAGCTACTGCAACTAAACTTTATTAATAGTATACTAAAAGCTTACTTACCTAAACAAAATAACCTGTTTGGTTAATTAACCTAAAGTAATTTACTAAACCTATTTCACTTTAGTAGCTTAAGTTTATTTGTTACTTCCCAAAGTATTTAGCTAAATTTAACTAAACATCGAGTTAGGTTAAATGTTTTGTTCAAATAGCCAAAGTGAGGTTGGAATATCTAAATTGGGTATTTTTACATAACAATTAGTTGCATTGCACAAACTTAAGCAAACTGCTACAAAATTTTAGTTAAATCCACCAAACTTTAGTAGACGAGCATATAACGGCATTTTCGTTTCGGCCAGCTGCCCGGCCGAGATGACCAGATGTCCCAGATGACGCCGTTCTCAGTTCTAAGTGCGCACTACAGAGGAATTGACGTTCGTTGTGAATTTATTTTATGCCGGCCGCTACTTCTAAATAGTTGTAATGGCAGACAAAACCATGGAGGACTATCTAATTTCTTGGAATCTGGAAGCTTACGTAGAAAAAATTAAAGGTGAGTTTTGCTGGTAGCAGGAAACAATATTTTGAGAGATGATTCTTAACAAAATAACTTTTATTTGAATGAGGTTTTTAATAAGTAGATTCTAGTCTTACAAAACATAATATTTATGTATTTAGGTTTCATCTCTCAAAATGGTTGTAATAAACTACCAGCAACTCAAAGTATTTAACCCATGATTCTGAATCATGGGTATAATCCTTCGAGTTGATGGTGGTTACATTTACACCCTGTATTGTTTTCAGCTAAACTGCAAAGCTGCACTTCCTATTTAAAATAGATAATCTAACCAAAAAGCTAAGCTACAGTACCTAAAGCTAGCTAGCAATAGAGAGCTAAAACATCTATATCAGTAGGGCTATTCCAACCAAAGTTTAGTTAATCAACCTAACCATTTTGGAATATTAAATAAATAATAAGGTTACTACATCTAAACAGTTATGCTTTTTTAACCAAACACTACAAAATGGTTTAGATATAAAATACACAACAGTTTAGGTAACACAACTAAATACAGAAAGCTGTGTCAACCGATTAGTTTAGCTAGAATATCTCAATCGTTTAGCTGTCATAAATAAACTGCTGTTTAGCAAACAGTAGCTAAAAGTTCGGCAGTCACCACAGCAACTAAACTGTTTGGTAGATAATTACTGAAAAATTAGTAAATAGTACCAAAACATTTCTTTCAGTGTTCGTTAGCCACAGCAATTTGTTGCCGGGTCTGCTAGTAGTCTGCACAAATCGATCGCATGATTGATGATCTTCGTATTGCTAAGCGAGAGCCTTCCCCCTGTACCACGGAGGCCGTCAAAATATATGAACACAGCCGCACTATTGCAAATAATACATTTTTTTACAGGTTTTAAATTTTCCTCGTTGCTTGTCGTTTTTCGTAAATTACTTTTGGTACTTATGTTAATAACAATGAAACCGATTTACTCCTCGTATTTTCATCTCTACCACAATATTATGATATCCATAAAACACTTCTTCGGGTAAGTCTATTTTACTGGTAACCCTATCGCTTTGACCTCTGAACATAACTTACCCTGAGAGCAGATATTTGTCAAGTTGCTAAGTTTGTCAAGATGTTAAATTTGTCGAGATGCTAAATTTCCGCTGCCGTTTCGTTATGTTGACAATTACGAATATCAAGCCACAAAAGAATTTCATTTCCAAAATTTGTTTTTCGGGAGTTTTGTCAGAGAGAAATTTGTTTGGCTCTCCGAGTACAATTATATTCTTGTCAAGCGATCGTTATTCTGTGTTTCGGTGCTGAGAAAATAATGTTACAATTTGTCATATTTGGCAATTTCGTAGTTTTTATGTCGTTTCCACTTCTTGAGTCTGTTTTTCATACTACAGCGTTTCCTTTTTTTTAACATCATCAAACAAGAAAAAATATTCTGCTGAAAATTTTTTTTCTATGTAAATCAAATCCAATTTTGGAGGCTGGTATGGGTACCGCCGCCTCAAGAAGCATTTATTGGAAACTAACAACTCTGGCATTAGTCTCCCGAAGTGGTTTGATACGTTTTGTGATTTAGCAGGGGTGCCCGGGTTCATGAAGCGAAGTCCTGGTGGCGGATGACCTGAACACGCTCAGCTCTCTTACATTTTTTTCTTTCCAGAGCTTCATCTCTTTATTTTCGTTAAAAAGACCTTACATGCAGCATCCCCGAAATAGGCCCCGAAGGAAATACTTTTCCTCGGGGCCTCCTTTGTTGAGCTGGTGTAAATAAAATGTTTATATTATTAGATAAATTTTATGTCGGTGCTTCGCCAAATAAATTAGTCCACATTTTGTTGATTTACTTATTCGTTGTAACTCTGAGGTTTCCCTCGGGGTGTTTGTCATTGTTTGGGTTTAGTGTTGTATGAGTTACAGCTTGCACTGGTACCAGATTTTAAAGTACGAATTATGTAATTAAAATCATAATTATCAAAAAACTACATACCACCTGCCTCAGTACAGATCCCTGGAGAAAAATTTAACAAAAATAAATAATGTGCTGTAACAATTCCATAATATTTTCATATTAATCTCAATAATTAACAAAATGTATTCGTTTAAGTTGAGCGCCATGCGAACATTTTTTAAATTCTACTTACCTACCTACGTGCAAATTTCTATTGAGATTTGATGATTTATTTTAATAAACATGTGTAATAATATGATTGCATCTATAATCTATATTATGAATAGTTCAAACACAATTAGTGCAACTCAATTCATTTATCTATACAAAACAATAATAATTTGTGTAGCAAAATTACCTCAAGGGCACTGTATAAATATCATTTCCTAAGCTATTAAATAGTCAAAGAAATAGAAATTATTCAATTATGTACAAACAGATACATAAAACATACTTAGCTGTCAAGTCACTTTAGACACACACTGTTTTATTAGAAAGTTTAAGCTTGGAGAAGATACGATTTTGCAAAGCTCAATATTAAATATACTGCACGTTGTATTTTACATTTGCTATTATATCCTCCTTTACATTTATAAATCAGAGACTATAAAAACCACGGTTGGCGTACAATTTTATTAATACTTAAATAATTTTTCTGGTGTGTTTCAAAATTTCCTACAGAAATTAAAGCCGATTTTTATACTAACAATTAACCTACGCAAACTTTTGATAAATTGTTAGGATAAAAAATTTTTTTTTGCAATTCCGGCATCTATAATCTTAAACGTAATGATTGTCCGGCATTTTATATAGGTAAAAAAAGGAAGAAATGTTCAAATCGAGGTGGTTGAAAACTTGAGATTACGAAACAGTGTAAGTTTTTTAGAATTCGAAAGGCACCTATTAGATAAAGATCACTCGTTTAATAAATCTTCGGGGATAGTACATAGAAATGGGATAGGTCCACGAATTAATAGCATAGAAACTCTTGAAATGAAGTAAAAAATCATTAAAAATAAATAACACCACTATACTATTTAAACGATGAGATTGGTCAAAGAGCCCCATTTTAAACATGTTTCTTTTCCCCACACCTACTTTTACCCCCTCTCTATATGGTACCTCCCTCGCGTCCCCTACTAAAGATCTAAAGATGACATTCTTTCTCCCTCTTCTATTTTACCTTTAAATACTCTTTAATTCTGTTATTTATTTAATATGTTTTATACGGTGACCGAACAACTCCGAAAAAAACCAACTCAGAAGCACCTCAGATAGGTCATTAAGAGTGATAATAAAAAATTATAAAAACATTGGTTGAGTAGGTTAAGTTAGGTTAGGGTTACCGGCTATTTTAAAATAATATTTTCATAGCTTTTAATGACCTTTCTGAGGTGGTTCTGAGTTATTATGAGTTGGTTTCTTTTTGAGTTGGCATGGAACCGTTTTATACATCCCTGATGAAGGTTGGGGCTGAACCGAAACCGGTTTGGTTAAAGATGTATGATAAAGTGGTATGCAAGCAAAGTTATTTGACTGTTATTAATATTTTCTTTAATCTTTTTTTGTTCAATTTTAGGGACTGGAGATTGTTTTACAAAATGACCCTAAAAAACTTAAAAATTCCACTTACGTGTTACTACTACTTACGTATTGGCATAGATTGATTAAATTACATTGATTTAATTGAAAACTAGTCTCGAAAAATGGTAAATAAATATAGTTTTCTAATTAAGTGTACACTTTTCTTACATAATTTTAGGAAAAAGCTTTTGCTTGTACCAATGTTCTGTTAGAAAGTAGACCCATAAAAATCTGGAATAAATTTGTCCGGCAGTACCATTTCGACAAATGGGAGATTTCCTTCGTAAGAGGAAAACACACAGTTTTCTGTTTAAGTCATTGGCTCTCTGAAATATTCGCCTCGCCTAAGAACTTCCTGAAACGTGTTGGGCCTGTAAATGCAAAAAGTGGGAACTAAATGAGCAAGCTTTTGCCTTAAGGGTGAGCAATTTGTTGTTCGTATAATCTCATGGCCGTCCTATAGGTACCTACTTATGTTTTTTTCCTGGCGTGGCCTCTGAAAAGAATTGTGTTTCAGAAAGATCAAGTGCGTGCCTATTAAGTAAACGCATAATATTATTTTTGTTCTTCTCATCTTTTGATAATGTTCATTTTATATTCAAATTACTTCATAAACGTAAAATAACGGCGTTTATTTCTGATGGGAAAAGATAATTATTTTAAGATCGCTTTTCCGTGATACGTTATAAATAAAATTAATTAAATATTCAAGTATAAAAAAATCTTCTTTTTTTCATTATCCCTACACAGGTGGTCCTGCTTTGTGGAGGGTCTGTTTAAGAAAAGGAAGTTCTGGGAAGTAATAAGTCATTATGTCCAGGAGTAACGGACGTATGAATCCATCCCTCCAACTGCGGTGCAAGGTGGTGGGTCAAGAGAGTCCGGTTGGAGAGGTCAAAAGGCCTCCAACCAGTCTCTTTAGATCCCACCCGCCATGCGGCAGGTGGGCAAACACATCGCCGTTAAGACCCGGACCTCGGGTACCTCTGCTAAGTCACCAAATGCAGCGCACTACTGAAGGTGACCTACGGCCTATGACCTCTGTCTTAATCTGTTTTATTTACCGTTGTTCGTTATCCAATAATCGTTACCGGGGAGGCGGTACCTATACCCGCCTCCCAAATTGCAAAGATGCGCTTATTCTGAGTTTATTTCTTTACGTCTTATGTAAGAAGACAGAAAAGTACAAAAAATGTCTAAAGATATTTTCCAAGTCCTTAAATTTATTGAGCTTTTAACTATATTACGTTAGTCGGTTGAAAAGCATAAAATCTTTTGTGTTCTGAACCATTAACCATTGTGCATTTTAATGCATATTACATCGAATGTCTAAGTCATTGTTCTACACACTGCACTGGCGTGCATTAACTTTTCTTTTGGTTTTATATAAATATTCTATGCAACAAAAAGTAGATAGTACACAATCTCTCTACAATTTGGGAAGCGGGAATGGATACTGCCGCCCGGGGAACCTTTATTGGATAACCAACACCTCTGCCATAGGTCACCCCAAGTGGTTCCCTACATTTGGTGACTTAGCAGGGGTTCCCGGTTCATGGGGCAAGGTTTGTCTAGGTCTTGGAGGCGGATGACCAGGACACACTGAACCCCAGATTCCTACCCACCCCTTAAACCCCTTTCCTTCCCAGAACTCTCCTTTCCTTTCTTTCCTTAAAAAACCCTCCACACAGCATCCCTAATGATCACATAGGCCTTGACGGCAATTATTTTCCTCAGAGTCTCCTGTGTGGAGCTCATGTAAAAAAAAAAAGTAATTATATGCAAATTCTATCAGTGATTGTATTCCATGATTCACTTTTTCTTTAAAATACTAAAACAAATATCTAGCAACAAGAGACAAGATCCCAGGATCCTTTTTCTCTACAAAATGTTCGAGATTTGAAAAACATAAAAAAATCAAATTTATTTTTTCTGGAAAATGGTAAAATTCTAGAATAACAAACAAAACAAAATCAAATAGTGAACAATTTTTTGTTTTTTGTTTTTCAAAGGAGCATCTTGGTATCATCCTACTTGATACATTTTGTTGAAAAATGGATTTTATGCACATCAATTTTATCATTATCAGACATGTTTCTACGAAACCTCCCAAGAACTCAATTTTTACTAATTATTTCATAATTTTGAATACAGTGGAGAAATTTTCTAAATTAATTGGCGGCATAATGGCGGACTGCACGCTGGTGGACGCACGTAGAGACGGTGAAATCCAACGTAACGATAACGAGAATTAATCCCAGCAGTATGGATGCCCGTAGCCGACAGAAACCAGTAACCACGGATGTGCCGTATAACTGTTAGAGATTTGCTCGCTCTGGCAGCTGGCCCGGTCGTAAAAGTAACAGTGCAGGATGCCGCCGAGGAACCGGGGTCGTTGGATAGGTCGTTCCGTTTTAAATTGCATCCACGAAATGCACTCGAAAAAAGATTCCCGAAAACAGACAGCTCGCTAATGCAGCACTTTCTTTTTCATGAGCTTCGGGGAACTTTTAGCTTCTGCCAGACTTCGTTTGGTTTCCGTTGGCTTGCAAGTTAACTTTACTCAATGTGGTTCAATACTTCGAAGCATTTAAGTGCATTATTATAATGAACTTAAGAGTAGAGCTTTATGCTCTCAGTAGAATTAAATCGATGTAAAGATTTATATTTTAGTGTTACATGCGTCGATGACAATTGTGCGAGATCGTACTAAACTCATCATTGATAATAATACTCGAACAATTAATTCTACGGCACAGTAAATTTTGAAAATTAACTAAAATGTTAAAGGAGCTAAACTAACTAACGGTGAAAGAAAATCTGACATGTGTGCAATGCTATTTGTGCATAAATTAATAAACAACACTTATTATTTCCACTAAAGAAAATTTCTACAAAAAAAATATATATGAAAGCACTATAACTCCAAAACGCTTCTGAGAAATATTTCGTAAAATTACCAAATCAAAAAACAGCAAATCGTATTTCATACAATCATTGGATATTAAAAACACAAGTACTACCAACCCCAAATTGATGGCTAATTTTGCTAATCACTATTTCACTTCAGTAGGAACCTCTCTCGCAAATAAAATCCTTGAAAAATGTAAGAAAACTGAATCTGAACTAGCCAACATACCTACAACTTGATCTTAATCTTAAAATAGACGAGATTCAAACAACGATTAATGAAGTCATGAAAATGATAGATGAGCTTAAGTCTTCAAATGCCTGTGGACCAGACAAAATTTCCTCAAATCTGCTGAAAGTATTGAAACCACTTATAGCGAGTCCTATTGCATACATTTGTAATCTTAGTTTTAAGACAGGCACGTTCCCAAACCACCTAAAACAGTTGTTATATTGATTCATAAAAATGGGAACAAATCGGATATACATAATTATCGGCCAATATCTCTACTCAACTCATTCTCTAAAATTATCGAGAAGATCGTAAATAATCGTCTCACCCTCTATCTAGAAAGTCATAAAATCATATCTAATAACCAGTTTGGCTTTCGACCAGGTCTAGGAACAGAAAATGCTATTGCAAAGCTGGCGGATATTATTTCCAACAATATTGACCGGGGTAATAAATCCATCGCTCTCTTTTTAGATCTTGCCAAAGCTTTTGATACCATCCCGCATAAAATTCTTCTAAAAAAACTAAAGGCTATAGGTATTCAGGGACAGCTCTACAAATGGATGTGTAGTTACTTAACTAACAGATACCAAAAAGTTAAAATTAATGATACTGTTAGCGATCCGGCCCTTGTAGAATTTGGTGTACCCCAAGGGAGTATCTTAGGTCCTATTTTGTTCAGTATTTATATCAATGATCTATGTAACAGCAATTTTTCCAATCACATTATTACATTTGCAGATGATACTGTCCTAATATTTGAAGGAAGAACATGGTACGATGTACACTGCAAAGCAGAAGATGGAATAAAACAGCTTAAACTTTGGTTGGACCGTAATCTTTTGACACTCAATTCGGAAAAAACCAAATTTATACGATTTAGTGCGACAGAAGCGGGCCAACCCAAGGAAGCATATAACATTTTTATACACAAATGCACTGACTCAACTACCTGTAATTGCTGTAAATTAGAATGCGTAGACAGTATAAAATACCTTGGTGTTATATTAGACAAATATCTTAGATGGGACGGACACATAGATCTAGTTGCCACAAAGGTTAGAAAGCTTACGTACATGTTTATGACAATCAGAAATATCTTACGTAAAAAAGAATTGAAACTCATCTATGATGCTATGTGTGGGTCACTTCTAGACTATGCATCCTTAGGTTGGGGTGGATGTGCAAAAACTGTTTTGGACAAATTAGCGAAAGCTCAAAAATCTCTGCTAAGGGTAATTCTCAAAAAACCATTTAGATATCACAACGATCCACTATTTGAAGAGTTCCGAGTACTGGATGTTAGGCAACTGTACTTGAGAAAAATAATTTTAAACACCCATCAACAACGCCACCTCTACCCATCTATTAACCACTTTTACGACACCCGCCACTCACGGAGAAATCCAATTGTACCACTCACAACTAAAACATCTCTCGCTCAAAGACACTTCTCATTCTTAGGTCCAAAACTATACAACTTAATGCCTGATGTTTGGAAAAAGGAAAGCACAGGTGTTGTTCGTAAATTGGCCACTAACTGGTTTCATCAATTAGGTAGAAAGGAGAGTGAACTTTTACTACACAAAAAATAAAATCAAACACAAACCAAAAACAACAACCCAAACTCAAAAAAAAAAAAAAAACATGTAAAAGATACCTTTATGTTCTAATCTTTATCATTATCTGTATATATGTACCTACCTATTACGTTAATATTATGTTTGATTTCATTTTTTTTTTTTTTTTTTTCTATTTCTTCTCTTTGTTATTTATATTTATACAAAATTTGTTAATAGGCTTATGCAATGCAACACCAGTTAAAAGTACACATTATACCTATTATTTTAATACTATACTAATCAAACAACAGTAATAACCATCTATTAAATGTTTGATTCATTTTATTGTTTCTGTTCTCTTTCTAGTTCTCATTTGTATAAAATGTGTATGTAGGACTAGGTATTATTTGAAATGCAAACACAAGATACCATAATGTTTTAATAATTTACTTTTAAGTATGTATATATTACGTTTATGATAATTTAAATAACTATGATAAGCAAAGCACGGTTATCTTTTCTGTATCAATTGGTTATTACCATTTTTTTTTTATTATTTTACGGTGCTCCAGATTTCATGTCCGGGTTGAATCTTTCCCAAATGAAAGACTAAACCCATCCACACACTTTTCCACAAATGAATATCTAGTAAATTAACGCAATGTAATTGCACTATATAAGAATAAAACAATACAAGAACAATACGTCAATCCACCAGAAACATAATGGGAAAATATTTCACCGACTCCAGATATTTTCATATCAGAGGGTTCGGCTCTGATGAAATCCTAACTGGTCCGATAAATCCTACTGATCCCTCAATATAAATATTTAAAAAATCTTTCGTAATCCTACATGTATTTAAAATGACCGACTTTTGCATTTTTATGTACAAATTTTTTGACAAATCTAATACGCCTAAATTTTGAATGAGAGAGCTTGGTATAATGCCAGTAGCCGAAATAACAAATGGTAATATTTTTATAGTCTGAGAATGCCAAATTCTTTTATTTTCATTTCCTAAATCTGTATATTTTCTTATTTTTTCAGAAACAGTTTTCTGAATATTACAAGAATTTGGTATAGCGACATCAATGATATAAGTTATTTTCTTAATTTTGTCATGTAAAACTATATCGGGTCTATTATGACTAATTGTTCTGTCTGTCAGAATAGTTTTATCATAATAAATTTTATAAAATTCATTTTCTAAAAATGAATTTGGTTCATATTCATAATATGGTACATTACGGCAGTCAATCAAGTTATGTTTAATTACCAAACTTTGGTGAATTATTTTTAAAACTTGATTGTGCCTAAATGTATACTTGGACGGCGCTAATACAGAACATCCCGATATAATATGTTCTATAGTTTCCGGAAAAGCCAAACATTTTCTACATAAATCATCAATTTGATTTGTATCTTTGATGATATGCTTCCTATAATTTTTAGTATTAATGACTCTATCTTGTATGGCAAGCATAAAGCCTTCTATTTCTGCGCTCAACTCTCCAATACTCAACCATTTGTTTGACGAAAATTTGTCAACATATGTTTGGTTGAGATAATTGAAGTGTTTTGCGTGAAGAATTTTATTTGACCAGGAATCTAATAATTCCTGGTTGGTATTTATAAGAATGCTGGCATTCTCGTCGTATAAATTTAATGGTGAAATATTTCTATCTGCCTTGCATATTATTTTGTGCATTTCTGAACTATCAGCTTTCCTATGGAAAAAATTTCTTAGCATTTCTACCTGATTATGTTTTAAAGATGTTATTTTGACTATACCTCTACCTCCTAAATTTCTGGGTAAATTAATACGTTCTATAGCTGAATTTGGATGATGGCAATGAAATTTAGTTAATGTAGTTCTAATTAATCGTTCTAAGCTATCTAAATCTGTATTAGACCATTTAATTATGCCAAATGAGTAAGTTAATAGAGGTATTGCCCAAGTATTTATCGCCTTTACTAAATTTTTAGCAGATAGATTGCATTTCAAAATTTTTCTGATCCTAGTTTTAAATTTAATCCTAATATCATTTTTAATACTAGTATGATCTAATCTATTTGATTGCGGATATCCTAAATATTTATAAACCTCACCCCCTTTCATACTTTCAATTTTGAAATTTCTAAATATTCCCTCGTCTCCATCTACAATTTTACCTTTCTCTATATGGATCGTTCTACATTTATCTAAACCAAAAGTCATTTTAATATCATCTGAAAAATTTTTAACTACTTTAATCATTTTCTCTAAATTTGGTTCAGAATTTGAATATAATTTTAAATCATCCATAAATAATAAATGAGAAATTATATTTCTCTCTCTAGTATTACCTTTAATTTTTATTCCAAACTTGCTTTTAATTAACATTTTAGATAGAGGATTTAATGCTAAGCAAAACCAAAGAGGACTCAATGAGTCTCCTTGAAAAATCCCTCTTTTTATTGAAATGCCCGGTACTATAATTTTCTTATCTTTCAAATTCAAAAGCAAATCGGTATTCCAAAATGCCATAATTTTTTCCAAAAAGCTAATAATAATTGGGTTAATTTTGTATATATTTAAAACTTTTATCAGCCACGAGTGCGGGACACTATCATAAGCTTTTTGGTAATCTATATAACAAATATGTAAATTACGTTTTTGGGTTTGAATCTGTTTTAGAATTACAGAATCAATAACTAATTGTTCTTTACATCCCATATGTTTTCTGCGACAACCTTTTTGTTGTTCAGATAAAACATTTTTTTCATCTAAATGAGTGTATATTAAATCTGTCAAGCAAGAGGTTAAAATTTTATATATTGTCGGTAAACATGTAATGGGTCTATACTGAGAGGGATTATTAATATGTTCGCTTTTAGGCAACATATAAGTAATGCCCTTAGTTAGAAAATTTGGAAAATTTTGAGGTTCTCTGACAAATTTTGAAAGATTTTTTGCCAAAAGGGGATGTAAAGTAGTCAGACGTTTATACCAAAAATTATGTATCCAATCGCAACCCGTGGCTTTCCAATTATGAGTATTTTTTATAATTTTGGCTAACAATTCAACCGATATATCAGAAAAACTCATTTGTTCAATGTCTGAACAATTGAGTTCTTCATTTTCTATCCACGGACCTGACTCATTATGTTTTATATCTTTACTCCAAATATTTGTCCAAAAATCGCGCATATCTGATTCAGATGGCAACGGATTATTATTATTCGAAATAATATTTTGTTTATCGTCAAGTTTGGAATAAAATATTTTCTCATTTTTCTGAAATAATCTATTATTATTTTTTTTATTATACGTATAATTATATCTTTTTAATCTACTAGCTTTTACACCTAATTTTTGTTTTAACAAATCTAATAAATCATTGATTATATTTTCATTATTATTACTACCAATGCTATAACCAAATTTTCTCCCAATTACATCTACATGTCTCAAAATATTCCTACTTCTATTTCCATTTTTATACTCTATTACTCTAGCTATGCTACTTCTTAAAAATACTACATCATTTTCTAATCTACTCTGCCATTCTGGTTTTCTATAATTATATGATCTATCATCAGAAGACGTTAATTTAACTCCTAACTTGTTACATATAGTGATAGCACTAGCATACACTATTGTATGAAGATCTAAAAAACTTATGTCATCAAATATAATTTTTGGTAAAATTATATTATTTAATTCAGAAATTAATTTAGATAATTTCTTTGACGTATGTAATTTTGGTAATTTTGGTCTAACTGTGGGCTCTATATCTATATATCTATTTATATTATTATGAAGTAAGTTAGCTAATTCTATAATATTTTCATCTAGTAAGTTTAAATTTGCAATGTTGATTTCCCTAAGATTATAAATAACGTCTAAGTTATTTGAGTCTACTGTAATATCATTGGATTCTTCGACTAGAATATTATCTGAACTATCTACGTTTAATGTATCTGATATAACATTACTACTCGTATTAACTTGCTCTAAATTATTTTCTAATTGCAATCTATCTGCTACTTCCTTTTTTATCTGATCTAATGTTACTACAGGAATTAAATTATTTTTTTTTTAATTAAATTAAATTATTTTTATTATTACTATTATTATTATTTTTTTTTTAATTCTTTCTCTTCTCTTTTTTATTTTATTTTATACAACTCATCTGTGTAGGACTATGATATGCAATGCTTACACGTTTGTTCTATATCTATATGTTTTAATCCTCTGTAATTAAGTACCTACCTACTAAAAAATAATATTAATTACCTACGTAATTAATTTTTTTTTTAAACTTTGCTAAACAAAGAACAGTCACTTTGTTTTAATCTTTTATTTTTGTTTTGTTCTTTTATATTATTTACAGACCATGTTCCGTATGTTAATACGCATCCTAATTTGACTGTCCTAAAACGGGAATCCTCCTAGTTGGGCAGTCAAAAAATTTCTTAAATAATGTATATAAATGTATAATCTTTTACTAAATAAAATAATTAAATAAATAAAAATAAATAAACATGTAACCAAAAGACTTTTCAAACAAAATTATATATAACAAGGACATTAACAGACATAACACAAAACGAACAAAGAAGTCAGACTACTAAAAAAGACAAAGCCAACACGCTAAACAGTTAGTTCTACAAAGGAGTGAAATGTTATAATGCACTGCTGGAAACCACAAAAACAACTTCAATTATTAAACTCAAAATAGTTTGTCAGAATCATATTAAGCAACATAAAATATGTTACAGTCGGTACTTCGTATTACTAAGAACTAAAATTTGTTGCTAAACCATTCTGTGATTATAGGAGATTTTTTAATAAATTATACAGAGTCAGACGTTAACCTGGTATCGTCAAAACTATTATAGCATATTTGATGACCTCCATCACGTATTTTTTTTTATTTGAAAAAAAAATAACTATCTAGAATTCTTATTCTGGTTACGATTTTTTTTAAATACAACTACATCAGGCTAAAGTGATTTGAGACATCGTTTCAATTCCGATTGGAGATCTCTCGTCAAGAAGAAATTGAGATATTATTTTATTTAACTTTTATTGAAAACGTTATGTGGTATTCATGAACACAATCACTAAAAATGTATAGTTTTGTAATTTAACAATTTGGAAGCCAGGTATGGGAACCGACGACGTCTCGTGAACCATTTATTTGATAACCAAAACTATTGCCATAGGTCGCCCCGAATGGTTCGCTACGTCCTCTAACTGGTGACTACGTTTGCTGATGACTTATCGGGTGAGGTTTGTCTAGGTCTTAGCGGATGACGCATTTGACCACCTACTGCGAAGTGGGCTGAATCGTTAGACTAGTTCAGACCACTCCACCGCTGGAAACTCTCGACTCATCGCCTTAGGGGATGGATTTATACGTCTCTCACTCCCAGACAGATTGATTACTACCCATCTTTTATACCTTTTCCCTTCCCAGAACTTTTCCTCTTCTTCCTTTCCAAAAAAGCCCCTCCACACAGCATCACCAAAGATGACATAGACCTTGAGGGATTTTATTTTTAAAAACTTGAACTATAAAATGTGAACTCACAGGCATTGATAGCATCATTCTACTCTTCCATGAAGATTACCAAATCTTCAACGCTTTTACGTAATAGTTGTAGATATAGTATATCTCTATGTGTAGATACTGTTTGGAATATATCTGTTGCTTTTCCAAAATTCCTACCTACTTCCTTTATTCCTACACTGAGTCTCTACCTACTAGTGAGCTTGCAAATCAGTGCGGTAACAATACGGGTGACAACTTCCAACAAGCAGTGTATTACCATTATTAAGTGTCTGCATATGCGTATTATATTTATATCAAATGCTAAATTACGAGTATATTAAAAGTCTTCAATTTATAAATGTTTGTGATCATATATTCTGTGCACAGTTTGAAACATTTTATGTGAATGTGAATTCTGATGTTGGACATAATCAACCAGCCTGCTACGTTATCCTACAGTGAGTTTTACGCTTCTTATTTCCCACCTTGTAAGAAAGTTTCCTAACAGATTTTATTTATATATTTTAAATTCAAATACAATACACTTCGCGTATGTTGTACCAATTCATATTAAAAACGTTGATTTAAATATTGAAATTCGAGTAAGCCGTACAAATTAAATTGGTTTCATGACTGAAAAAATAATGGTAGGTACCTACAGCTCTGGCTCTTTAATTTGCAATACAACAACTTGTATAAAGCTTGTTTTTATTTATCCCGTAAATCCTTCAATTCCGCGCAAAATTTGAAACGCGGAAGCCATTACTCATTTTATTATTTTACCCAATTTTAATCAAATGCGAGCAATGGTCAAATTTAACGGCAGGGGGAGGAAGGTTAGTGACGAGAAAATTACACAACTTCAAATATTTCTAGCAAATTCATATTTAAGCGGGCTATTTTGTTGAAGAATTATCTAACCCCTTTGTAAAATGTGAAATTATTTCTGTTGTGGTAAATTGAATATTTGACCGGATTTAAGGACTTAAATAATTATAATAATTTGAACACCTAAAAAGAGACCCAACTTCCCGATATGAGCGGAACTATGGCATTCGGAATTATTATTGATTAGTGTTAAGATGCCAATAGGAATGGAGAATTTTGGTCACGAGTGGTTAATGTTTCAAGAAATTTTGTGATTCTAAGTGGTGGACTCTCACCATGGCGATACTATCTATAGGGGGGTAAAGTTCGGTTTATGGGCGAAATTCCTAAAAATACAAACTAGTTATTTTTATACTAACTATGGGCCGGGGAATACGAATCTGAAAGAATTAGGCGCCGGCAAGCAATATTAACTGAATTATACGACTTTAAAAAAATTTTTTACACACATAGGAAAATGGCCATTTTGGAAGCATTCTGATTCCTAGAAAATCAAACTAGTTATTTTTATACTAACTTTGGGCTGGGGAATCCGAATCTGAAAGAATTAGGCGGCGGCAAGCAATATTAAATGAATTATACGACTTTAAAATTTGCTATAAACAGACACAAAAATTGACACTATCGAAGTCGCAAGAAAACATAGAAAAAGAATAAAGATGTTACACCACATAAAATTAAGTGTTGCCATTAAGCAGTAATATCAATAACGTAAAATAACATGTTTATAATTTAAGTACTTACTTTTTATAAATTTTACTCACTTTTGTATCACAAACCATGCTACCTAAACCTAGCGTAGCCGCTAAACTACTTGAAAACTGGGATGTTTTTTTAAATTGACGCGAGCAGGCGGTATAAAGGGGCACAAACCATGTGACACAAACCTTGCGTAGCCGCTAAACTACTTGAAAACTGGGATGTTTTTTTAAATTGACGCGAGCAGGCGGTAAAAAGGGGCACAAACCTTGTGACACAAACCTTGCGTAGCCGCTAAACTACTTGAAAACTGGGATGTTTTTTTTAAATTGACGCGAGCAGGCGGTATAAAGGGGCACAAACCAGACGACGAAGATGTGTTTGATTTATAAGGTATGATCGATGATATTATTGTTTAATGGCCACACTTAAATTGTTGTTTTTCTATGGTTTCTATGGTTTTCATGTGTCAAAATGCTTTTAAAATGGCTGTTTTCTTATGTGTGTATTGAAAATTTAAAAGTCGTGTAATTCAGTTAATATTGCTTGCCGCCGCCTAATTCTTTCAGATTCGGATTCCCTGGCCCATAGTTAGTATAAAAATAATTAGTTTTATTTTTTAGGAATTTCGCCCATAAACCGAATTTTTTCCCTATAGGGTATCTACCACTCGTGTTATTAAATTTTCAATATAAAAAAAGTTTGATTTTTTATTGTTTATCCCAGTATCTTTTAATTTTTCTGTGTCTTGTTCTCTTTCATATTTTCGTTTAGATTATTAGTGTAACCTTCTCCTTCAATGATTATAATTAACCTCCATGACATCATTAACAAATCACTTGACATAAAACAGATTACTAAAAAAACATCTTTTGAAAAGTATTTTCACTGCATTTATTGGCACTGTAGGCAGGTAGGCCACACAACTGTCTACTTGCTTAATTTACGTTCATATATAATATCGTCGTATACTTTTATGTTTTACTAACTTTAGACATGACTGAATCTTATTATTATTTTATTCACCTTATCGTGCAATGTCTTTCTCGGGCATACAAGAAATCTTCGTCCTGTCACTTTCAAGACATATTACGGTATATTCTCTTGAAACTCCTTTCTTCGCCTATCCGCTCTACATGTCAAAAATAGTGAAACATTAAAAGAGTAAAAAGGTAACTAGTTTGAATGAATCGTAAAATTTTACATAAGTTCGACATACCTACCTGATACGAAAGAGAATGTTTACATTTAGATTTTTTTTAAACCAAAGTTATTTTCATAATTGCAAAATAAATTAGATTTCTTTAAATAAATTACATACATACATACATCTTCTTCCCCTTGTCCTATTCGGGTCGGGGACCCATTGCATCGACAAGGCTCCTCCATAAGTCCCTGTCTTGTGCTGATTGTTCGGCCTCTGTCCATGGTAGACCCATCCTCTCCTCACACAGTTTCAGGAGTTGCCTCGCCCAACTGTGTCTAGGGCGGCCCACTGGACGTCTTCCCTCTGGAATCGCACTCAGTATTTTCCTCGGAATTCGGTCATCAGACATTCTTAGTACATGCCCAAGCCACCTCAATTGTGATTTTTCTATGAAGAGTAGCAGTGGTTCAATGTTTTGATCATCTCGGATCGTCGAGTTTCTTATATGATCCCATTTCGTAACTCCTGCCACTCCTCTCAAGTATCTCATTTCGGCAGCTTGGACTCTGGAGCGTGTTCGTTCATTTAGCATCCACGTCTGGTGGCCGTAAGTGAGCGCTGGGCGGTATACCGTTTTAAACACTGCTATCTTTGTCTTGGTGCTGAGCTCGGCTTTTCTTATTACTGAGCTGTAGAGAGGACGCAATACACTGCTTGCCGCACATATTCTTCTATCAATTTCTCCGTCTTGCCGACCATCGCTGGAGAACTCGACCCCAAGGTATTTGAACCTGTCCACCTGTTTCAACTGAGTCCCATTAGCGAGTATGTTGCACTGAGTTTGGTCCCTTCCTATAACCATCACCTCCGTTTTTGAGGTACTCATCTTCATTCCCGCCGCCGTGCACTCTTCGTTGAAACGGTTAATCCACTCTTGTAGTCCCTCCTGTGATGTCGTTAACCTCGCGATGTCGTCAGCAAATAGTACCACTTCAAATTCTTCCGAAACCTGACCGTTTATGCGGACTCTACTGCTACTATTTTCATACAGAGATGCTATGCCTTTTAGCAAGTTGCCTTCAACTCCGTATTCCTTAAGCACCTCCCACAGTAGTTGCCGCGGTACTAAGTCATATGCTTTCTCTAGATCAATAAATCCAACATATGATGGCTTAAATAAATTGAAAACTAAATATTATATACCTAAAAAATAACTTTTACATAAATCTCTAAATTAATTCACATTCTACTTTTCAAATCATTACTGTGCGGCCAACGACATAATTATTTTATGCTCTATTATGTGAATCCCAATCGAAATCAAATAATTACTGTTTAAATATAAATTTACCGAAAATATTGTTCACGTTTCCATTTTCACAAATTATTATAAACCTTTGTCTATTTTACAGAATATCGCTTTAATAATTAATAATGATTTAAATTTGAGTAGGGATCTGTAATGTATCTGTAATGTAAAGTATCATATTAGTCCATAATTAGTTCTCACTGTACTTTAGTTGTCTATGGGCTCTTCGGGTCACGTGGTCTCGTTTCCGAGTTGTATCGACATTAACCGAAGGGTAGATATGCTGAGTCATAATATGGTCATAATTATTCTAGAACTCCGCAGACATAACCTAGCTTTATGACTGCAGTCACTTTGATTTAAATAACCAGTCTTTCTATAAGCGTACATGTAGGTGTAGGTAGTACTGGAAAATACTGGTCCTAGTAGGTACTTACAAAAAGGGACGTCTCTGGAGAAAACATTGGAGATATTAAAGTATCATGTTAGATTATGATTATTATCAAATATTTCCTTCGAAATTATACCTCCGAGCAACTAGTTTTATGTCCCTACAAGATTACAACTTGTGATGGTGATGTCATAAACAAAACGGTTTAAAAAAACAATATAATTGCGTTATGAAGGACGTTAAATATCGTTGGGCGATACGGTTTTGCTGGCGGATTTTCTGCGTATTATTTCGTCATGAAAAACTTCGGGTTGCGAAAATGTATGACAATATTCGGATTATTATTTTAATACAACGTTCCACGGAAACATTTCACGTTCTTGGTAATTCGAAAAATACACCATGTTGAAAATGTGATAACAATTCATCATCATACGTAAAATTCATAATTCTTTCGGGGAATTACAAGTAAAACTTTATTGTACCTACTTAAACTTTTTATGTATTTGGTAATCACGAACGAAAGAATCAATCTATAGATGTATATTATATTGTAAAAGATATAGTGCAGTGCAAGGGAATATTTTTCCCTCTTCCTGTGTAACCTGGGGATAGAGGAGAATAAATGGGGAGATAACGTTCTCTACCCGGTAAACGCTTTGGCTCTCGACTAGCAATCCGAAGGTCGCGGGTTTGCATTCCGGCGTGCGCAATTAATTGGTTTGTGTTATTTTACAATTTAATTTAATATACTCTCAATATCGCCCTGTGTAAGACTACCGTTAAAAATTGAAACTTTGCTTAAAATAGCTTTAGACATGTTTGGTAACCAAATCTGATTAGCCAAGAACATCCCGACTTTCCTTCCCCATATCTCCTTACCCTTCCGCTACCTTCAGCCTTACAACGTACCCCATTTGAGGATGCCATAGTCTTACTGGCTCCAGTTGGTTGGGAACAGTTGAGTTTCAAATCACAACGATGCTAAATAAATTTCACTAAAAAAAATGTCCCCAGTAAAAATATCACCAGTTAAAATGTTCCCAGTCAAAATTTTCCCAGTAATAATGTTCCTTGCCAAAATGTTCCCGATCAGAAACAGACAAAATGTCATTACATTGTCAGTCAGCAGCCTGAGCATGTTCTTATTTAACCTAACCGGCTTTGCGACTATTAACTATGAACATTTTGGCAGGGAGCGTTTTGACCAGGACATTTTGTTAGGGAACATTTTGACTGGGCACATTTTTACTGGGTACATTTAGGCAAACTTTTTTAGGTACCGGTGACCGAGACGGAGGGGTCAATATGTGAGAACTCAAATCCAGAGCAGGCCTTCTAATGACTTCAATATTTTTTTCAATATAATCTCTATAACCATCAACATATTTCTCGCATCGCTGATACGTCATATTTAAATCGAACTCCCCTAGTATACTGAGATTTTGTATATATATGCACGTCAAAAGGGAAAAAATAGTAAAATCTCGTGACCATTGGTAAAGTTAAAATAATGAGAAGGAGATAGAAGTCGCTGGTGGGTTGCGCTGATTAATCTCACCTTGTTTAGCTTATATTTGTTCAACGTAGAATTGGGAGGCCAACTTTAGGGTAACGAATATCAAATACTGAAAGGTTCATATTCCTCACCAGAGCGGCAGTATCTTCCATTTAAGGGTAAACACCAATATTAATGAATGCTGAGATTACCGTATTAACTAAAGTTCGCTCAGCCGTTCCACAAATTTCATACAACCTTAAATTACCAAAGTACGGGAAGCGGGTACGGGTATCGCCGCCCCAGGAACTATTTATTGGATAACCAGCACGCCTACTATAGATCAGCCAAAGTGTTTTGTTAATTTTGGTGACTTAGCAGTTGGGACGAGGTTTGTCTAGGTCTTGGTGGCGGATGTGTGTGCCCACCCCACCTACTGCGGCCGGTTGAGGGAAATCTTTTGAGCTCTCCAGCTGGACTCTCATTTCATCATCTTGCACTGCAGTGGGATGGATGGATTCACACGTCCGTCACTCCTGGACATACTGACCCCAGATCCCTGCGCACCCGCATACCTTTTTTTCTCCCACAACCTCTCCTTCCTTTCCTTGAAAAATCCTCCACACAGCGTTTTCCTCTGGGCCTCCTGTGTGGAGTTAATTTAAAAAAATATAGACATATAATTATTTTTTTAAGTATTTCCCAAAACACAATCCGATTTGAAAGCTAAAAATTAATTTTATTTATAACGCTCAAATTAAGTTTTTGATAGTTTTCTCTTATATTTCATATTTGTTGATTAATATGCGTATAATTTAATAATATTCGATCGATTAGAATTCCAACATATTTTCTAAACGTCTGAAATAAAGTAAGTCGTAAAATTAAAATACCTAAGCAAATATTTTCTGCGAATTCTCCATAAAATGTAACATTTAGAATTCGTTAGCCGGTAGCATTAGCGTCATGAAATTTAACTCCGTACAAAAGCGATTCTCATTTTAGATTCGGACATTTTGGCAAGCTCAAAAACAATGAGTTTCAACTGGGTGACCACAAAGTGATTTCTAAATTGCTGCTCTAAAGTTATTTAGCTTTAAGTCATCATTATACAAGAACTTGTGGGGTGACCATCCTTTCCTCATTTAGCGGAACTAGAGATGCTTCATTTACACCGGATTTCACATGTACTTACGTGAGGGGTAATTTTGTATCTGTTGTGTTATCTTTTAGATTAAGTCATAAAATTAAGACAAAAAGACAATTATTAAGACAAAAATACAATATCAGTCGGGCGTCGAAGGCATCCATCGTGCGTTATCGGCTTTCAAATTTTTGTGATTTTCTATGGCTTTCAGTGGTTTGTCTATGCATATCGAGTGTTGAATGGATTAATTACCTATTTACAAATACGAATTACTATTTAATTTTTCGAAGAATTAATATTTGCGAGTACGGCAACGAAGGCTAAAGTGTATAAAAAGTTATTGATTAAATATAGATTAATGTGTTTAAACATATATTTTCTCCGGACATGTTTAAAATGTCAAGTGATACCAAATTACGTAAATTTTAAGTTTAAATCATCTTCAAATTCGGCAAAAAAAGCCAAAGTGTGTTGGTTAAAAGAGGACTTAAAAAGTGTTAATAAAAAACGAAACGTCATTAAACTTCAACTTAAATTCTTACATATGGAATTAGCAAGTTTATTACACCCAGTGGAATGGGACTTGTTTGATGATCAAGTTAGATCTACTGCAAGTATCAAAGCATACAAAAAGAAACTTGTTCTAGACAAAAAAATTAAAAAATTATGTGATTATAATAAAAAACTAAATCCGGAAATATTAAAAACTGAAATAAATCAATATAAATTCCATAATCGGGTGATTAACATGTCTAATCATGAGTTCGCGGAGGAAGAGTTAAAATTATTAAATAAAGGACTTAATCATAACTTGCATTACAGTTCAAAAGTTAAAAATAAGTTAGAACTGGAGTTATTAGCAGTGGATTTGGACAATGCGTTAAATAAACAACCTAAATCATTCCATTATAAATGTGCCGAAGTGATAAAAAACATTAACATGAAAACAGTTTCAAATCGTGATAAAAATCAAAGTATTAACGCGAACTTAAATATTGCTAAGAATATTTCAAAAATTGTGAAGGAAGAAAATTTAATCGTTACAAAGGCTGATAAAGGGAACAGTGTTATTATTATGGATAGAAGTGATTACATAACCAAGACTATGGACTTTCTGCAAGGAGACAATTTCGAAATTATCCATAGTAACCCAATTAATAAGTGTCAAGACCTGTTGAAAAAAGCAGTAAAAAATTGTAAAAGTGACATTTTTGTAAAGTTGAAAAATGATAAAAAATTAATTTTAAGTAACCCACAGATTCCTAAGCTTTATAGTCTGTTAAAAATACATAAATTGAACAAACCAATTAGGCCAGTTGTTTCTAATTGTAATGCCCCAACTTTCAAAGTAGCATCAACATTAAATAATGTAATTATTAATACTAATGTATTCCAACCAACATACACCGTTAAGAATTCGTTAGAATTGGTTAATTATTTAAAGGATTTGGAAATTCCTAACCATGCTATGTTGGTTTCTTTCGATATAGTTAATTTATTTCCAAGTATTCCAATAGAAGAGAGTAAAACCATTATTAATAATTTGTTAAATTCTTCAACTTTGCCGAAAGACCTAATTCATGATTTTACTTTATTATTTGATGTTATTTTTAAACAGAATTACTTTCAATTCAATAATACAATATTTAAACAAAAGGATGGCTTAGCTATGGGAAGTAGTACGAGTCCTTTGATTGCAGATATTTTTGTTAATAATTTAGAAAATAAGATTTTTAATAGCGGTGCGTTATTACTTAAAAATGTGTATTGTTGGAAAAGATATGTCGACGATATATTTTGCATTTGGTTAGGTTCAGAAAGACAATTGAATATTTTCTTAAATTTTTTAAATAAATTACATAAAAACATTAAATTCACACTGGAAATTTGTAAAGATAAGAGTTTAAATTTCTTAGATTTAAATTTAACATTAACAGGTACTAAAATAGATTTCAATATTTTTCGTAAAGATACGTATACTGATATTGTTATACATAATTCTTCAAATCATCCCTTTTCTCAAAAACTAGCGGCTTTCCACTCTATGATTAATAGATTAATTACAATTCCTTTGTCAGCTCTTAACTATAATTTTGAATTAAATCTCATAAAACAAATAGCAATTAATAATGGCTATTCTACTAATTTGATAGATGAAATACTAAATAAAAAAATTAAACAGAATTTTTTCAAATTATATATTTACCCTATTTCTAAAGATAACAATAAGCATTGGCGTAGAATTTTATTTGTTGACAACGAACGATACGTCAAAAATTATTAGTAAAAATATTCCCGGTACTATTCAACCAGCGTTTTACACAAATAACAAATTGAAAAAATATATACTCAACAATAAAGATAGCGAAATTAAAACAAAAAAAATCAGGGGTTTACAAACTCAATTGTAATGATTGTAGTTCGTTTTATATAGGTAGAACTTATAGAAACTTTGAGGTTAGGGTTAAAGAGCACCTCAGAGCACTAAATGGCAATAGCGATTCTGAGTTCGCAGACCATTTATTAAAATATGATCATAGCTTTGACAAAAATTCAGGTCTTCAAATATTACATACAGGATATAAAACATCGCAAATCAATAATTTAGAAATTTTAGAAATAAGAAAAAATGTAAATTCCAAAGCTGACATAATTAATAAGCAAAATTTTTTTGTTAACCCTGTTTTAAATATCTTCCCACTAAACCGGCCTTTTACTTCTAATAGCATGGTAATCCCCAATTCTTCGAAACTCCCACCATTGTCAACCCTTCCCCCTCCTTCAATTCCTTCTCTCCATATGTAATCTATAATTAATTTTTTAAACTTTAGTATACTTTTATTCCTGAAGAAGTGAACATGGTTCACGAAACATGTTGATAGTGTACAAAAAATAAAGTGATGTAAACTAAGTTATTTTCTTTTAATAAAAAAAAATAAATAAATAAAAAAAATTACTATTTATTAGGGGGGCGTCCATTAATTACGTGAGCAGTTTTTCTTCCAATCTAGACCCCCCCCTCCCCCTCGGTGAGTTAAATTTGGGCCAATTCGTATATTTTTTTCAAATAACGTGAGATTTTTCTGGATCCCCCCCCCCCCCCCTCCCCCGTTTGTGCTCACGTAATTAATGGATGCCCCCTACTTATTATAAACTAAACTACTTAAGCAAGCTTATTTTATTTATTTATTAATTAACGCCCTTTTTCGGGGCTTTTACATATGAATAGAAGAAATACACAGTATTTATTGTGCATAATTTTTTTCCAGCCAAAAGAAAATTACGTTTTCACTCATTTAACTAGAAAAAATTAAACACATTAAATAAACTAAATATTTCAATACAGCGCTATTCTATTTCATTATTTTGTTCAAATATTAATAATTTTATTAAATTTACTCAGTTTTTTTGTTTGTTTTTAATGTCGTTTTGGAAGCAATTATATAAGTTGCCCCCCTCGTAACCAATAGATTGTTTACCATGGTTAGTGTGGATGGTGTTTAAATTTATTTTTTCAAGTTGTCGTGTAAAGTGTTTGTGTACTTTGGACGTTTTAATGAATTTGTGTTTATGTGTACGAGTTTATTGTTTATTTTGTATATAAGGAGACATGTATTTTATTCATATAGTTTTCTTAATGTTAATAGTTTTGTTTCCATATATAATTTAAGAACTGCCTCAGTAAAAATATTTTATATTGGTTTATGGTTTTATTGGTTTAATAGTCCAAGAGCTCGTGACAATCATACCTTCGTTATTTTATAAAACAGGAGTTTCTCTGCGTGTGTACCTAATACAGGTAAAGACGATCCTCGACTACGAAGTTTGGATCACGGTGGCTTTGAAAGATATTATATTAATCAATTATAATTGTACTTACGTTAAAGTATAAACGCTGAATTTTATATATGTTACTTGAGGAACTATCAACATATGTTTTCCCAGTCATCGGACAGTTTCGATGGTTCCTTCACCTTATCAGACACATTAAAAGTCTACCGTAGGTGGGGGCGCGCTACATGCATGCAAGCGGGTGGGAGTGAAATAGTGCGAAATTTCGACGCTAGCCGACTACTACCATATAAAAGTTGGACCAAAATGCTCTTGAAATTGACGTGCAATTTTATACACCTTTGCTACCTGCTATCTTTCAAGGCCATCGTAATCCAAACTTCATAATCGGGGATCATCTTTACCTGTATTAGGGACATACATAAAGAAACTTTCAGGTTTTATAAAATAACGAAGATTTGATCATCACGGGCTCAATGCGCGTTCATAAATGACTATCCATTAGTCGTATTATTTTGAATGACATTCGATTCTCAAAATTTTCCAGCGACTGACATCACTTAACGAGGATCAAGCGGCAAGCTCGCCGTCATATCTGGCGTTAGGGTAACTAATTTAAAAGTCAGTGTTTTAAAACAAGCGCAGTATCATAGACATATAAATATTAATAGACCAGAACAGAAAGGTGAGAGGTAGAAACCAACTACAGCGGGACGAAGAGCGGGAAGACGGCTTTGGTGATATGTGATTCGTCAAAACTCAATCTGACAGTATATAGGCATCTCAAATTTTAAAATGCCCATTTAGTTCTTAAATGTAAACTCTACTTTTGAATGAATAGACCTTTTTACATGGGAGCGCAAATTACTCGCCGCGCAATGAACACATTTGAAGTTCAAATACGCCAAAGTAAGGTTGCCTATATAAGGTCGAGTCCAATATTTTACTGCCGTATTTAGTTAATACACTTTTACAAATCTATCATAATTTAATTGCCCCAGTAAAAAGTGACGGGCATACGCCATGTATCTCGGAGTGATAGTGTATGTATGGGTGGTTTGGTATATTTATGGTGTATGTTCAAAAACGATCATATTATGTGATCTGAATTAGCTTAAAATAGTGTAAAATAATGCTTGCTTGTGGAATGTAATACCACAATTGGGTTTATTCTCTTTTTCTCTTCTATTTTTACACGTTTTTATAGCACAAGCCACCATTTTTACCGTGTTATTTACGATGAGAGCTCGACACTGCTCCGGACAAGAATGATGACGTCACATTTTTTAGATTCACGCGTGGCTCTCGCAAGCCCAGCCGGTTCCGAAAAATGGTTCCAATGGGAGGGGGAAATAATACGCCTTTCATCACTTAGGGCATGTCCATGTATTTTGTACGTCCGTGCGCAGTATTTACCTCGTCAGCGCGATAAATAATACCGCATTTAAGAAAACTGTCAACATATGTCGTATAGAACCGATTTAACAGATGTTACGCTGTTGCAATAGATACAGAATCGCTCATCTGAAGATACAAATTCAACTTTCTTAGGTCACTACTAGGCGCTCCATAAAATCGCAAAGCGATTGTGACTCTTATTATTCCTTTTGCATTTTGGGAGGTGTACCGAGGAGATATGTATCTCATATGTATGGGTACCGCCGCCCCGGGAACTATTTATTGTATAATGATCACCATAGGCCTCCCCAAGTTGTTCGCTACGTTTGGTGACCTGAAACGTGTGTTGTCTGAGACGTTGGCTAATGAAGGTTAATGGGTTGAGATTTGTCTAGGTCTTGACGGCGGATGCGTCTGCCCACCTACTTTAAAGTGTGGTTTGCAGGGTTGGGGGAGACTGGTTAAGGGAGACCTTTTGACCTCTTTGGCAGGACATCCTCGAACGATCCGATCGCCTTAAACCGCAGTGCGACAGATTCATACAACAACAATCAATTCAACATTTTATGTTGTATCGCATCTTTCAATGCTTTACTGTATGTGATTTTTGTGATAAATTTTTTTTTGTCTGACTTTATTCGTACTTTGATCATATTTTGTGTTTAATTCGTAGAACCCCATTTTAATTTTTAGAAATTTAATTAAAATTAAATTTGATAATATTATTATCGAGTTCTGCAAGTATTTGGGGATTTCTTTAGTTACAACTGTTTCGACTTGTTAAAAAAAATAATATATATAGTATATTTGTATATTATATTTATTTTGTGCACTTTGTTCGGAACTTAGAAAATCATTACCATTATGGATGGGTGTTAATCTTGGCAGATCAACACTTCCATATGTGTCACGGGATTTGAGGAATGATAAGAAGTTTTAATGACGGATTCACTTTTATTGTACAGGTCAGATATACATTCGCGACACAATATTCTCAGAAGGTTACGTTGGCTAATTTTGACAGCTAGCTGTTCAGTCCAGGACACTTCAGAACGGAATGAATCTAGAGGTAGAAATTGGAACTAGTCAGCCTGTCCGGTGTGACCAGCCTTCACAATTGCCAGTATAATAAAATAACATATTGTATATTAACAATACCTTGCCATACCATAGTGCCTTCTATACGTGACACCGTTTTAGAGCGTAATTTCAACAATTACCTAATTAATATTAATGCAATAATTCAAATAACATCAATTTCTTAGTCATATTTGACAAAGTCATAACGTGCATTAACGAATGTTTTGTAAACATTGCGCATCGTTAAAAAAATTGGCGTTTTAGAAGGAATGATTTAATCAATATTATAATTAATTGAAAATTTTGACGACCATGCTGTGCGTAAAGCTCGTATATGAGAATAATTATTTCTGTATATCATTGTCCTTTCAGAAGGTTTATATGAATAATCAGATTTCGGGTTAGAGACAACATTTTCACTTTATCGTAGAATTTTTTGGTCAAACGTTCGGTTATATTTTCAGATTGTGACAATGGGCCGTATTCATAAAACTGAAGAATATCCTTGTAAGTATAAAGTTTTGAGTTGAAGAATTTTTTTTTCGTATTCAATGATTACCTTATACTTGCAAGAATATACTCCAAGAATAATAAAATGGTTGTTGGCGTGTTGGCTTGTGACTGTGACGCGCGGCAGATTCCAACCTTCTTCCAAAGTTCTTGACCAGTGCTTTTCTGATTCCCAGTTTCACTGAATAACAAATCTGCATTTTTAAGACGGACGATAACGCATATCCTCGAGTTTCAGCATTATTTATTCCCAAAAATCTGTTGGCAAGCCATTGCACATTTCCCTCTTCAAACCGGAATAATTCTATGTAATCACGAAAAGGTGTTGATAAACGCCGCTTGTAGTGTTTAATCTCTCTCAGTTTCACAACATCTGCCATCGCTACAACTGATCACTACACGACCTGCTCTGACGAGTCTGCTACTGACCACACTCGAAATTATTGAAGGATATCCTTTTTATTTAGAGTAAGAGATAACGTTTATGAATATCCAAATACGTTTTGTGAAGGATATGCTCATACTCTATATGTATATGTATAAGGTTTTACTCGGAATATTATGAATGCGAGCTGAAGGATTTCCTTTATATTCTGCAAGTATAAGCATAACCTTTTTTTTATGAATACAGCCCATTGAAACGTAAAATTTTTTTTTTTATTATATATTTTTTTAATGTATCATAATTAGTTTTCAGATTTCTTTAATTTTCTGTGGGCTCAAGTTAACAGAAGGTAGGTGTGCAGACTCAATATAAACCTAGAGTTCCGCAGACAAAACCTAGCTTCCAGTTAGAAATTACGTTAATTCTCCGAATATATTAGAATATATTAGAAAATAAACTTAATTAAAGAACAGGAGAATACTGGTCCCGGTACTGATGAATAACGAATGTTTCTAAAGAGGACATAAGAGACCTTGCAAATATTAATGATAGTAATACTGACAAATTTTCGTTTTTTTTCTCTTTTGTAACTAATATTCACTATATAGAGATCAACGCGTTACTGTGATATTCCATCTATCTGCTAAACAACAAAACATTCTGAGGAAAATATTTAAAAACTTCAGAGCTTTTAAATATTCTGAAATATTTAATTGTTTAAAAGTTCCCATTCCCAACATCATTGGTTGGTTACCTAATCTACAGCCTTTATCGTATGGCGGTTTGGCATGAATGCTTTGTTGTAACATTAGGCTTTGCGGCGTTTGAGGGTTGGTTTGGGTTGAAGTACCTATTTAATATTAACGGAAATAATGTTTCATATAAATATTATGCGTGTTGCAAATATCTCAATGTTGTGTTAAAACGATTTTTTTATTACATAAAAGTACTAATTTCTCTACCATGAACGATTACTTCACCTATTTACCAGAGGGGTGCGATCATATTTTTCTATTTCGTTGTTATTGCTTAGAATAAGTAGGATATATTACTTTTTAGTATTAAGAGTGAATGGAGTTATGATGTACTAATAAATTATGAAACAGTAATAAGATTTTTCAATTTGGGAGGAGGGTAATGGTTACCGTCGTCCCGGAAACCGTTTATAAACACCTCTTCCGCAGATCACCCCAAGTGGTTCGCTACGTTTGGTGATTTAGCAGGGTTGCCTGGGTTCACGAGGTGAGGTTTTTCCAGGTCTTGGTGGCGGACACGTCTGCCTACCAACTGCGTGAGACCGGTTGAGGGAGATCTTTTGATCTCTCCAGCAAAACTCTCTTGGAACATGGCCTTGCACAGCAGGGGGGGTTAGATTCATGCGTCTATTACTACTAGACACACTTAACACCAAATTCCTACCCACCTATTCTTAATTTTCTGGAAATACCCTCCACGCACCGTCCCATAGACATAGACCCTGAGAGGAATTATTTGGCAAGCATTGTCATTTAGATAGTGACGTTTCTTTGAACAAATTGTACAAATTGAAAAAAATGTTTCATTAAGTATCATGTGGTTTATAATTCAGTAGGTCGGTGCTTACATAGGTACCTACTTATAAATCTTATGATTTCAGAGAAAGTTTTGAGTTATTATTTACTAAATAATAGAAAATTAGCAATATATACTTTTGGACATGAGGTCTAATCTTTGTTCATAGTGAGGAGGACTGTGAATATACTATTATATTATGTGTATAGTCATTAATAAAATAAATAAACATAATAGCTGCTGAATTACTCTTTTATGGAATTTCACCATACCTTTAGATTAGATAAGTTTTATATTATTTATTCCAGTTACCCATCTCAGAACATTGTCTCGAATGTCTAGTGAGCAGATAATGTGTAATATATGATATAATTAAAATGCATTTAAAAAATAAAAACAATGAAGTGAACGTACAGAATACTGGCAATGAAACTATTATATACCCCTGGTTTCTAGCAAATCTTTTAAGGCTCTGTACCCACCCACTCTTGAAGGAAAAAGTCAATAAAGGTTCGTAATTTGTAAGTAATCTATGGTTCAATTATTGTTCCTAACATTAACACGTACTACAAGAAGGCTTCATTGCGCCATAAATTCTATAATGTATTTATCGACGGGCGATCCTGAATTAATGTGTAGACCTTCATAACATTCAAAGGACAAAGCTTCTATATATCATAAAAATTGTATGCTCTCACACGCTCTTTATGTTCACACATTATTCTTTCTTTCAAACGCAAAACACGCACAAATAACCCGTCTCATCCAAATAACATCGAAATATTGTACATTTCATGTAATTTGCCTTGAATGGGAGCGAGTCAATAAATAAATCAACTTTCGTGCGTATCTTTAAAAAATCCATTGTCATTTTACGTAAATATTAAAACATCATAACATAATGAAATAGAAAAGGGTAAAAAAATACGTTTAAATAAAAAATGAAAACCTGTGTGAACTTTTACCATATTTGAGAGATCTAACCTTAAAGATTTGAGATTTCTTTAATGGTGTTACGAAACTATGTGTCTAACTATTTGGTTTTGCATAGTTTTATTGAATTAAAACTGTTTCTAGTTTGAAATGATGTAAATCTGTTATTTATGTTAGTGATTGCACTAGCAGACCCGTGAAGGATCGCGGGATATTATAATTGTGGGATTTGTGAAACTAAGTAAGGACGGCCGGCGTGGTCAGGTGGTAAGGCTCTTGACTTGCAATACGAAGGTCGCGGGATCGAATGCCAGCGTGGGCAAATAAATTTTATTTGAATGATTCGTGTTATTTCAAAATTAATTAATTTTAAATAATGAATGGTATATTTGCGGCAGGTTCCAGAGTGGAAGATACTTTCAGTATCGCCCTGGTGTAAGACCACCATTCAGAATTGAAACGTTGGTTGAAATAGCGTTAAGATGAAGCCATACTAAATAATGCAAAATCATACAAAATCGTATGTTTTTGTTTTGAAAATTTGACCGCTTAGAAGTATTATAGATGCTTCAATTAAATACTGCGTGTAGAACATACCTTGGCCCTTAAAAATATCGCTCATTTTTCTTTTAATAAGCTTAGAAAAAAATAAAGAATTAGGTCTATAAAAAACATTTTCAACTGCAAACTCTCCTTTTTATAAACACTTTTTCGGATATGGTTTTATTGCATAATGTGGAAAATTCAGTTTCTTATATAATTATCGCAAAAAAAATTGATATTTACGCCCGAACCTTACAAAATAAAATATAATATGCATTTTCGCGTTGGTATTTTTGACATCACGGCGACAATACGGCAGTCGACGAATTTGTTATATCAAAGTGAACCTTATACCGTCCACCGAAGAACGACTGGTAGCCGCCCCATTTTTGAGTCATTACTCCTCCGAACGGAGCGGAGAAACAACGTGTTAGGGTCCGCGCTGCTTGTTTTCGTGATATCAATTTAAAAATTCCGTTTTATTACAATAAACAATGCATAAAAAAGGAATTAATGTTTTTTACAGGCCTTTATGAAAATCAACATGTAAAAAAAAAATCTCAAATATTTTTTCCAACCTTTCCAAAAGCTTTTTCTCAAGTATTTTTAAACTCCTCCCATAAAAGGGCGTGAATTCCGATTTCGATTTTTTCCTGTACTAGTGGATCGCCTTAACCGTGTTTGGTGACCAGATCTGAATAGCCACCTTCCTCTCCCCATCTCCCTACCTTTAACCTCACAACATACGCTCCAATATGGCTCCAGACGGGAGCAGCTAGGACTCTTGTGATGTATTCAGATAAGGTCAGATTTCGTGGATTTTTTTTATTTTTCTGGTTGCGATATTTGCGCATAACTCGACGCGTTTAGCTGGTTTTGCCTCTAGATACCTTTCAAAAACAAGTATTGTCAATTTTCTTTGAAACATGTATATATTTTTGTTGTCAAATTGGAGAGACAATCAGAAATTTACACTTCGAAAGAACAATGTTAGGAAATCTATATACGAGTAGTTAGTAAATAACACTTTGAAAAATCGCCCAAATCTGGCTTTATTTTTCAAGAATTATCCTTAAGAAATGTATACAATGAAAATTTAAACATTTCAAAAACTGTACTGAAATATTTTTGCAATCAGTTCCAAATTTAAAAATGTTTTTTTTTCCGTATTCACTAAACAAGTCTTGCAATCACAGACAGACATATATTAATCGAGATATGTATTTTTCACTGGGAGTACTCGTAAATCAGTGATTGGTTTCCAAGATGGAAGCAGATTTTATGAATTTGATCTGTCCGTCGCTTAGTTGGCATCGCGTTTGGGTCCCATCCAGGCGTCCCCGATCCATATTCGATTCCTCGACTGGCTAAGTCCTCCATCACAACACATACAACATTTTTCGCTTTCTTTTAGGAAAAAGACACTTCAATAGTTTGATATTTACCTACATAATAACACGCACGAAGCAGGTCTAATCATTAATACCAAAACAACTAAATTGATGCACATACGGTCTCCAATTGCTTTATTTCAGATTATGCCTAAAATAATATCTCATGACTTTACATGTATTCATCAAAACATTTTGCAGCCCTGCATGTGTAATAGTATTGAACTGGTAAATGAATATATTTATTTAAAAGTGACTGTGGATCGCAACTTCAACTGGGATATACACATAAACAAAATTTGTAAAAGGCCGTGGAAGATAGTGGGTAGGCTGTACAAACTGAAATGTATCGTTCCGGTGAATATTTAAAAAATTATTTACTTATCACTTGCAGAATCAACTTCACGGTTGGTGACGCTCTTGCAAAACTAATTTAAACCACCCACAATCAGTACACAATTCTATGATTAAGTTATTAGTTCAAAAACATATTTTTTCACAGAGACTAAACATATTATTTTGTAATTTAACAATATTACCGGTGTAGGCCTTATTATGGTACAAAATATTGATTAACCCAAAGAATGAAGGAATACTTGTTACAAAATATAACAATAACTATGAACGGCGAACCCTGGAATATAACGTGCCAAAAATATTTACATGTTACCATTTAATATGAAAAATTGCGATTCTACAAATAGATTGAGATATATGCTGAAACAATGATTACTAAATAGAAATAGTTTATATTAATTCATTACGTGTTCATTGTGACAATCTGTATAGTTATAATAATAATATTATGTTATTATTGCTTAAATTGTAATTGTACATTAACATCCTGTTGACAAACTGCTTTATTGCGGTTTAACGGGATTGTACCTTGAAAACCAATAAAAATAAATTTGCAGGTGTTACTGAACTTTATTTAAGTATAAAAAAACAGGGCATTTTCACTGTTTTTTTTTTTAATCTCAAAAAAATTGTAATAATGTAGCTTTTTTTATGTTGACGAACAATTTTTCTATAATGATTTAAAACGTGCCGTTTTTGATTTGCTGCCAAAACGACACGTTTTTATTCGTGAATTCGGCGGCGTTGCCGTCACGCCGAGAAACTGCGGTGACAGCCGTCTTACCAGCCAGTGACGGTATTATTAGTAGGTAGCGGTTCCAGGATGTACGGTTTTTCAAAAAAAAAATGATGAATGAAAACATTAAAAATGTACATTGTTAGTAAAATGATAAGAATAAACATATTCCACACATTTTTAACGATATTTATTGTTTTTGAAAATACCCCATTCAATGTTTTCGTAAATAGGGATAGAGCTCCAGTAGTCCGAAATCCATATGTCTTTTTATTCTCAGTTTCTGCAAAGTAGAAACTCACGTCCGCTCGTGGTTTTAGCTTTTTTCTAAAAATCTGTTCAACTTTTCGAATTGGCAAGATAAAATAAACAACAATCTGAAGTTCCCATCGCAAGTCGTAAAACTTAAATAGAAAAGAAAAAACAAAACGTGTTTTAATATTCATCCGGGAAAAACCTTCATCGATTTTCCCAAAATAAGCTTTCCCAGTTAGCGCCAGGCGCGTATCGGGACATCAGGAGTTGTTGCGGGAACGATACGAGTATCTACTGGGCCTTATCCCGAACCGGGCGCTTAGAACCTTATCTGGTTTAAAACAACCCTTGCCGGGGTATCATGTGCGCGCGCACGGGGAGAAAGTACCTGTTTCTCACGTGTTGTGTCAACTGTACGGTCCAGAATGAGGCCTCAGTTCCACGACTTAGGGCCGAGATAAAGTTTTAAGTGGTGATAACAATTTGAGAGTCTGGCACTGGCTGAAGTGAGATAGCTGACGGTGGAAACTTTCCTGAGTGGAATATAAGTGGTTCGAGTTTACTTATGAACAGCGCCTGCGATAGGAGCTCGTTTTGCCCATTTTGTTGCTAAAAAAGCGATACTTTTACCACGCAAGAGGAATTTTAGGGGACTTTTTGTTTTCGGAAAGGTTTTACCGTAAAATATTTATGTACCCTATCTAATTATTACAGGCCTGAAACGCAATCACATTGCCTGGCTACATTTTACATACTTGCTAGTGGATATAATCTTACATGAGCAGACCCTCTAAAATGAGATCGTCGTTGAATACTTGATACTTTTAAGTGAGGTTTGACGATGGAATAAATATATGCCTAAGAGTTTGCTTCCCTGATACAAACACGTATAATAAAGAGATATATTAGTTAGCATTACTAGTATATCAGTTATTATTTTCAAGTGGCCTAAAATAATATAAAATAATCGGTACCTATGTGTACATTAAGTGTTACAAGTGTTTATAGGGAATAGATGGATCTTGGTTTATTTTATTTGTTAACTGAAATTAGTAGAACCTGATTTATCCTGATTTTCGATCCTCAGAATTGTATAAAATACATATGATTTTATAACACGAAAAAATCGGTTACTCAAACTTGTTGCAGAAAACTATATATAGAATCATCTATGAAGATTTTTTTAAATTCTTCATTATAAAAGATCTCGCTAAATTGCTAGAGTAGTTCGCAAGTATGTTAAGTTACCATAGATTTTTAATATAAGCATATTTCACATTTATTAGGTACGTATGGGTGAAAGAGGGTTGAAGGATAACGAAAAGTATCTACCTATTTACAAATAATAATAATGCACTCAAATTTTAATTTTGGCACCACCCCCTCAGGAGCCATTTATTGGTTAACCAACACCTCTGCCATACGCCTACCCGAGTGGTTTGCTACTTCTGGTGATTTAGCAAGTTGCCCGAGTTCATGGGATGGGATTTGTCTAGGTGTTGATGGCGAATACATTTGCCCTCCTACTGCGTGGCGGACCGGATCGCGAGAGGCTGGTTGAGGGAAACCTAACCCAGACTTCTCCATCCGGACTCTCTTAACCCATCTTGCACTACAGTGGGAGGGATAGATTCATACGGCTCTCATTACTCGACACGTGTACCTCCAGATTCCTACCCATATCTCATAATAATACATTGGCGTATTAAAATTTCGTACAATTATAAAATTGATCATAAGTGAGAATTTAAATCACCCTGGTATCCCTGGTATAAAAAGCCGTTCACACCATTTATGAAAAAATATTTATATTCTACAAATAAAAGGAAAGGGGTTGTTATTACTGAACAGCGCACTACAGCAACCATCAATAGAATGCTTAAGTCAGATTGATTAAAGTTATTCAGGGTAGTCGTATCTGTCATGTGTCACGTCGATAATACAACCAATGGATCAGGCTGTAATAGAAATATAAGCGAAACAGAACAATCAACTATTGTTAGCAAATGAAAATAATGAAAATCAGTTTCATTTTTCACTAGAAAAATTAATTGAAGGATTGTTGCAACACGACAGCAATGAGATTTCTAATCTACCAACATTGATAAAAAAAAAACATGTTCACTAATATTTATGACGATTATTATTATCATTATTGAAATATCTACGGTATTTTACTTTCAAAATTGACCAAATAAAATCCGAACTCATAGAAAAAATGTTTCAAAAATATGCGACAGTATGAAAAACAGCTAGAAAAATGTCAGTTTTTGGCCAATACCTCACGAAAGACCTTTTTTGGAAGTAAAGTTTATTTTATTCTAATCGTTACGAATGATTGAGCTATTTGAGATACATGAAAAAGGGCACTCAAGTAACTTAAAAATGCATCTCAAAACATATTTTCCCAATGCAGCGATTTTGAAAAGGACATTTGTTGAACACCTTTCACTATATCTATAATTTAATTTTGCATTAAGTCGTAATTTCTTGTGAGTATGTGTTTTCGTGTTTATCGTTTTTAATATTTAATTTTTCGTGTTTTCGTCCTTACGAACCATCGTAATTGTTAATATTATTCAATATATTTAAATTTTATGATAATATTAAAGTGAATTTACGAGTGTGTTTAAATATTTAGATGTCTAATAAAACGATGAATTATTATTTGAACCCAGAAGTAGCTTCTTTGCAAAAAAACTTATTTCCGAATCTGGTTTATTCAGAGCAACAGCTATTTTCGAGCAATTTCTTTTTTAGACGATTTTTACGTTCGTCATTTTATTACTTAACATTATAGAAATATTCTCTTTTCCAAATTTAGCACTCGAATAATATTAAGAGTCAAAATAACACAAACATTTATTTTAATTAGAAATATTCTCTATTCTTAATTTAGCGCTCAAACACATTATGAATAAAAACAACTCTATTATGGGTGGGGTTTATTTAAAATAGAAAAAAAGTAGCTTAGCTGCTCGTTATGCTAATTTTTGCCTGCACGTTATATTTACCATAATAATACTAAAAAATATATGTGATCCAATCATCATATCAGATCAAATTTGCCTTAAGTTATAAGAAAATAGATGGATAATACTAATTGTCCGTAGATCAAGTTATTTACACTGGTACTACCCGTTCCTTTAAGTCTTTGAAAACTTGTCTACGGAAATCTTTCGTAAAATTCAATATAAATTATTATCGAATCACGATCTATAAATATTGAACACATCTCAAAGATACCTCATAAAATAATCATATATATATACTTGTACATAAAACAATATTCTTTGTGTAGTATAAATTAAATATATAATGAATTCTGAGTTCGGGTGAGAGGGGGATGCCAGGAATCTTCTGAAAGAGAAAGGGGATTTACCCCAAGGGATTATAGGCTTTGAGAACAAGCTATTTAATATACATATTCGCTTTCACGCTTATTCTCTGTTTTAAGGCGTTGTTTTTCGACAAAATCAAAGGCTCTTAATTAATTCACCATATCACGTAAATACTGTTAGATTCCCTTTTCAACTTACATGAGAGTATTAGGCCCGCACTTATCCCGAAACATCTAGGACGAATATAAACTTTATCCGTTTAATTATTGTGAAGACGCAATTTCTTTGTAAAATATTTTCTTTCCTCTTGTTGATGAAAATACGAAAAACCAAAACAAAGTGAATCCTCAGCTTCGAATTTTGAGTTCTAGATTTCCAAACTTGTTTGCACAAGTAAATTTCCTGGATTAAAAATTCGCATGATTAAAAATTATGATTTAATAAATACAATTTGAATTATTTCATCAATTGGATTTGTACGTATGGGGTAAAAATTCTCGAGCGGAAAACAGTATGTTTTGAACGTTTAAAGAAAATCCTTTAGAATATTACTATAATTACACAATAATCTATTGAACATTTGTAAAACGCGAAGCAATAAAATGTTTCATATTAGTCAATGATATAGTTCACAGATTACTTTAGTTATATGTGTGCTTTTCGGGTCACGTAGTCTCGTTTGCCGAAGGTGACCGAAGGTAGATGTGCGGAGTCATTTTAATTCAGGAGCTCGGAAGAGAAAACCCAACTTTGAGCCAGGAAGAACGTTTGTCCTCCGAAATATAATTATAAATTACAATTCGTCAATAAATATTCACTGTGATTTAAAGAACCTAAGTCTTTCATGAAGTATCCTATCCTATAGACCTGGGTCCCAGTACTTACAAATAACGAACGTTTCTGGAGAGAACAAAGTATCTTAAAGGATTAATTTGTGTTAATTCACAATTAATTCATTTAAAATAATATATTGTATATTTGCGGCACGTTCCAGAGTGGAAAATACTCTCAGTATCGCCCTGGTGTAAGACCATCAATCAGAATTGAAACGTTGCTTAAAATGGCATTAGCCGTATTTGGTGACCAGATCTGAATAGCCAGGTACTTCCCCACCTTCCTCTACCTCCTTCCCCTCCCCACTACCTTCAGCCTTACAACATACCCCAATTTGGGATGCCATAGTCTTACTGGCTCCAGACGGGAGCAGCTGAGTCTCGTGTGAGGTATTCACATTAAAAAAATCACATCAAAAAGGAGCTATCACAGTATTTATATTCTTAATTCTCTAAGTCGTGAACGAAAAACAGGTGTGGTGATCTGTAAACACAGACGAAAAGTAGCCGGATTACATGGCTTCATAACTCTACGTTGGGCGTCGTCGCGCGTCGGAGGGTTTCTGAGGTGTTTCAAAAATTAAATCATCATGGCGATTCTATACCTTTTGTAGGATCGTTATCGAGATAACGAACGTGATATCCTGTCAGATTTTTTGTGATTTTTAGATATTTATTGTCACATATTTTAGTTTGAATCGTTTTAAACACGAATTCCTGCAAGTATGCTTGATTATTTATTAATTCAGTGTTATCTCATAACGATCCACAAATGATATAGAATCGCTCATCAGATTTATTTTGTAATTAAGGAAAATGATCTTAGACTAAATCCACGTTATAATTTGTGAAATCGAAGAGTTTGAAATCTATGAGGAAACTTACTGTTAACTTCTATTTCAAAATAAAATTATAACATGATAACAACGATCATAATACCAACATTGAAAACGGGCAAGACATGACACAGTTCTTCGGGGCGAGAAAGCGAACTTTAGAACCATAAACAATAATTTCGGAAAAGTTTTGACAATAGCCAATCCTTTTACTGCTCCGAGAAGTTTCCGTGAGAAATGCATTCTTGGAACTCTAGTTTTACGTTTAGAGTGAATAATATCACTTACATTACAATATTATTCCATATATTTCCATAGGTTTTCACTGAATTACATCTCGGCATTCAATTTTTTATTTTTATTTCTTCCGTTTGTTCACTATCTCGAATATAAATATTTATAATTTCAGCTGAAATCTTTATGTAACAAGCAATTTTTTTTTCAACTTTCACTTATTTAATCATTATGTAGAAAATAATATTAACGGATCTCAATGAAACATCAAATAGGAAAAGTCACGGAAATTAAAAAGTTTACGGTCAGAACTAAGAATATTACGCGCAATGTTTTTTTTTGTTTATTACTTTTAATCTTAATCCTTATTATAAAATTGTGATTCAATTTTCATCTATTTTTGTTTAAAGTTTTAAAGTAAGAAAAGTTCCAAAATTAATCAAGGATGAATATTTTTTTTATTTTTTTTATTTTACTTGATACGACTTTTGGCTAATTTATAATTATAACCACTAGCAGTAAAGAAACCCTCTCGGCGGATTTTAGCTGCTAGGTCCTGCGGGTGGCTTTTGGTTCTACTTTGCCCAGTTTAAGTGTTGCTGACCATTTATGGGGCTTAACATATTTATTTTTAAATACGTTCATAAACATCGAATTTAACTCGAATCGAATGAAATGCGAAAATATATTTTGCAGAATACGCACTCTGATAGTTTACACATCACGCACAAACTTAAAATATTTAGACTAGTATACAGTTTAAAGCTTGGAATAGCAAAAAATAAGGGTTTAGCGAGGGGATATTTTTTGTGGCCAGGTAAATTTGAAAAATGAGATTATGGTTAAGAGAGTGCGAAGCTTGTGCAGAGATACAACAACCTCAAACAAAAAGTGAATTTATGGCCTACGAGTATAGATGAGGAGGTTTGAGAAAAGTTCACAAAGATTTTTTGGACCTTTGTGTCAAAAATACTTTTTGTTTATCATAGACTCCAGATGGAACCTTGTTGTTCCGAGGGGAGTATTGTTGGTGTTTTTCCTTCTAGACAAAGTATCTTCGGATGAGAAGGCGGAATCGTTGGAATGATCTGCCAAGCCTTTAAACTAAAACTCATCATAAACTCGTCAAAATGGTTAGATTATGCCAAGGTATTTTTTTTATTTTTTTTTTTATATTAATACCGCACAAGAATCCCAACTGCTCCCGTCTGAGGCCAGTGAGACTATGGCATCCCCAATTGGGGTATTATGTGAGGCTGAGGGTAGTGGGGAGGGGAAGGAGATAGGGAAGAGGAAGGTAGGGAAGTACCTGGCTATTCAGATCTGGTCACCAAACACGGCTAATGCCATTTCAAGCAACGTTTCAATTCTGAATGGTGGTCTTACACCAGGGCGATACAGGGAGTATCTTCCACTCTGGAACGTGCCGCAAATATACTATATTATATTATTTCAAATGAATAAATTGTGAAATAACGGTATATCCACCACCAAAGTATATCCGACGTAAATGATACATGAGACGTTTTAATGGAAATTATTTTTATTTCGGAATTGTACAAACTATTGTATCTTTTTTTTACATTAACTCCCCACAGGAGGCCCTACGGAAAATAATTCTATTCAGGGCCTATTCTATCTTGGGTATGCTGTGTGGAGGAGGGGAAGGAAGGAAAGAAAATTCTTGGAAGGAAAAAGGTATCATGGGTGGGTATTAATTTGGGGGTCAGTGTGTCCAGGAGTGACGGACGAATGAATCCATACATTCCACTAAGGCAAGGCAATGTTTCGAGTCCTACTAGAGAAGTCAAAAGATCTCCTTCAACTGGTCTCTCCCGACTCTGCCTGCCATTGGTGGCAGACACATCCGCCACCAAGATCCGGACAAACGTGACCCCATGAATCCGGGCACCACTGCTAAGTCACCAAAGGCTGCGAACCACTTGGGGTGACCAATGGCAGAGGTATTGGTTATCCAATAAATGGTTCCGTGGCGACGGTACCCATACCCGCCTCCCATGTATTCATTAATTTACACTCTCAAGTATCTTACAATGGATCAGCGTTCGTCAGTTGGGCTGGAAATAATATTATTAAACATTTAACATAACGAAAATAGAACCGATGACCTAAAACTTCTGAAGAAAACTGTTCAATTTTAACGACGCAAGAATTCATTTTGGGTTTGTTACTTCAGCACCCTTATGTTCTGTTTCTAGTTCTGATTATTATTTATAAATTTAATGCTGTGCTTTTCGTTTTGTAACTTTTGGTCAATTGACGATTAAAATGTTCGATATGGACTTATCGATTCTCGTGCAGCAGGTTCTTTAAAGGTAAAAATTACAAATGAACGGAATTTGAAGAATGATTTTTATTGTTTCCTTTATAATTACATTTTTTTTAATAAACCAGTATTTTTTAAATCTCTTCCGATACATAAATCTTCGCAGGGTGTATGCCGTGATCCAAACAACAAAGAAAATCTGCAATAATTTATATTGCCAGTATGCCCATAATTGCACCTCGGGGGTGTAGCCACAGCCAAACCGCGTCGAGGCTTCAGTCAACTTGTTTTCCCCCGGCAAGAGATTACACACTCCTCCCCTGGGCCGCGTTTGCTTCTATCGGCTGATTTGTTATGTAAATTTGAATTAACCGCGCAAACATTGACGCCTTTTTCGCTTTACCTATTTTTGTCAGGCGCCAAATTAACCGTTCGAAAAACCGTCAAACAAATGCCATATTTAGATTGCATTTTTCGGTTACACAACAAAAAGTCTTGAACGTGTTTACGTTCCACGTGAGAGCATTATTAGGGTTAGCATCGATTTTCACGGTAACCTTGAAAAACGTGAACTTTATTGCGTTACTCGAATCGATATTATCAAAGCGGCAAAGCTTCTCTCATTGATATTCACATATTTTGTGGGAACATAACCACCATTTTCACACCCTCCATTAGGAATTACAAATAGGTTAGGGCAACAGCTTTTCACCGGGTTTCGGCATAATTTAAGACTTCTGGTGACTGTTATCGTCAGGTTCTACCCGTTTATAATTTATTATCGATAGTCTTCCCATTAAATACCACACAGAAGGTACTAAACCCGGTGTCGTTTTTGTGCACCTTATGAAATACTTGATATTTTTATCATTGGTGTATTGAATGTCTGGCGGCTGCCTCTGCGTCACAAATTGTATATAATGACAACCGTCTGTTCGGCGAAGTGTGCATGGTATTTTTGTATATAATGTTTAATTTACTATATTACCTAAGATATGCCTCCTGTTTCTCTTAACCGAAAAGTTCCAGATAAAGTGTTGTAGGCAAAATATTGAGCTTTCGGCGGATTCTAGCAGATGACTTCGTCTTTTTTATAAACCTTCTTGCTTTCAACAACAGTCACCATCAAATATCTCGAGTTTTTCTGACTACATTAACTGTTTAAATTAATCCGATACCGATAGTACTCCAAAGGTTGTCGCATCATCGCATTTGTGAGCGATCTTTCTGAATCTTGCGAATTAATCCCTTATCCCTGTCCTTAATTTCAGAGGGAACACATTAATCGCTAGAAACAAAGCTCTTGAAAACAAATGAAAAGGTTGAACCACTTTAAGCCGTTAGATCGTTTTATGTGTATTTTCCCTTGAGGGCAGCCATTAGGGGTGACTATTAAAACTTCAAATTACATAGTACGATTGGAAATCTAATATGCTTTGAATCAACTAGCTTATATATATATATATATATATATTGGAATAAATACCAATTTTTTTTCTGAAAATAATTTTAAAACTACTCTCCTCTGGCAAAAGCTCTTGTCAATGGTATCAATAATGCTGTTTTCTATTTCCGGTTATGCTTGAGTTTCCAGGAATATTCCCTCCTTGTAAGACCTGCTTTGCAAAATAAGCTTCCAACATTTCAGTGCGCTTTCATAATAACAGGTCCGCCTTAGTTAGAAAATAGCGTGGGTGGGTTTTATCCTTAAAACAATTCAGTTTTTCAAGTTTTCTTACGTGAAACAGATAAACAACAACATTTATATTTTTGTTGTACAAATGAAAGGTTACCTTCGCTCCGTCCACCATCCCGTTACATGGCCATATCTACTGTTCATATATTTTGTGTTACATATTTGTTAAACCTCGTCGAAACACGTACAATAAATGCAAATAATTTGAAATATTTTTCGATACTTCTGTTACGATTTCAGATTTCACCTTCCCTAATCTGCAAACGATCTGCATAAACCAATATATGCCTTTTAAAATATTGTTTTTTACAACATTCCGTGATAACCCCGAAACCGTAAAAAGATTTTTCACCCCTCAAGCTAATTTGTTGGCTTTTCGAAACAACTCGTGTAGGTCTTATATATATGGTTGTGTCCCCTATAATGAGAAATATGATATAAACGGTTTTAGAAATAGAAGACACCATGCTTTATATTTGAATCTATAAGTTAACCACAAAAGAGTACAAAGTACACCTTTACGAAACCAATATTTCGAATCGCAATTTGAAAAAATTTAAAAAACTTACAGATTTTTTTTTACACGGACCTACAAAAAAATGAGGTGGCAATAACGTGTGGTAAAATGTGTATTTTTTTCATTATCAGTAATTTTAGTTAGGAAAAGGTTAGTTAGGAGGTGAGTAATATTTAAAACTTTTTTATGTTTGCCTGCAAAAAATTTATACATCAAAAGTTCTATGTTTATTTCGATTTATAAAAATTCAAAGCGTATTTTATCACCTTTCTAAAGCAGTTTTTAGTTTTCGGATATGTGCAGAAATAATATTTATTTAGATTTTATTGTAAAGCGGAAATATTTTACCCTCTGAGGGGTTAACCAAGTGGGCTCGTTCTAACCAGCACACAGATTAGACGATTAGAGGAAATCAGGTATGCTTGAGAAAAATGAACGGATCTTACGTATTCAAGGTGGCCGATAATGGATGTGTGACATGAACGTGTTAGGGAGGTGGTAGACAAAATAATGAAGTGCAAGCTTTTCATCTGCCTTGAGGGCAGGAGATAAGTTAATGGCTTGGGTCGAGGCCGGTTGCGGCTTCAAAATTAATAGTTTTAATTTTGTGTCTTTTTTCCATATTATGAATTTTATCATTACTTTTTATATGCCTTTATTATCACAGAACGGTCTAGTAAGAAACCTTCCTCATTTTCTTTCCAACCTTTTTTCAGCGCCAAATTCATTAATGGTGAAGAAGTAGCCTCACTGGATCCGGGAGGGTTGTTTTTTTTATTTTGGAAAAAACACAGATACAGACAGTAATTGTGGGGTATTATGCCGTGTTGAGCTATCTACTTGTTTAGCCAACGTTTCGTACAGTATACAGTGTCCATCATCAGGCCAGATGAGAATCGATGGATTACACATCTGCCCTGACGATGGACACTGTAATGCTGTCCGAAACATTGGCTATAAAAGAAGCATATCAACACGATATAGTACCCCAAAAATAAATCACTAATGATACTTTTAACCGTAAAAATCACTAGTTTTAGAAAAGTTTAGGAAAAGTTCTGGAAAGGACTCGTGTGACATCAAAATAATTCTGTAAATCCAATTCATACACTCGAAAAGTCAACACTTCAGCCACGTGTAAAATAGCAAAGATGAAAATAATTCACCTGCCTACACTTTTGAAATTTTGATTATAGAATTGTTGCCTCGTCACTACGTGATTTACTAAAATATCAGAACACCTAAACAGGGATGATACAGCAATAAATCAAGCGGTGTTGGGTTGGGTTGGGATAGATTTGGAATTCATATATTCTCCACGGGAGTCAAGGGGCCTTGTACTTGGTAGGTAAGGCGAAATCACTGATGCGTTATGGTTGTGATACAAGCTGACGTAAACATGTGTGAATTGCGTAATGGTGTCAATTATACACTTCTCAGAACGTTGATAAATTAGGCTCTCAAAGGATTCTTTGCTATGCTTGAGACAATATTGGTAGACAATTATTCTTGAGGAAAATCATCTGTTTAATTACGAAAAATTTTATTGGCTGTGAACATTTAGAGTTAAACCATCAATTTTCCCATCTCCTCCCTATCTCCACTCCCTTCAAGCTTACAGTAATCCCTAATGAAGCCAAAATCCCTATTTTTCCATCCCATTTGAACTCTTATGCTGTATTATAATAAATGAATAAATTACAAAAATGATCTAACTTAATAGATTAGAAGCCCGCTAACGAACACGGAAAAGAACATTTCTCCACAGGAAAAGGCAACAGGAACTCTGAACGCTCCAACGAAATTGTGCACATTACTATGCTTTATCCACAATCATAGATCGCATTCTTCTGGTGTGTCCTCCTATCGATGATTAACTATTGCTGGAGCATTATTTTCTCTTAAAGGCTGCAGTCCGTCACTGGAAGTTCACTCGTGCCGGTAAGGTAGGTTTCGAAACTATGAAGTGCGGCTTCTTCTACTTCTGTGTTTTCCATCAATTTTCCCCTGCATCGTCTGTTTTCAACATCCATTCTCATACTCCTCTATTTTTTGACTCGACTTTTCACATATTTCGACTCTAGTATTGGATTAATTCGATTGTATCACGTCTTTTCGCGACCGCGACGTCCTGATTTATTCAATCCACTCTTCTTGTCCATAAGTGATCTGGGGTCGAGTTTTGAACACAGCCCTCCCTCTGGTATTCTTCACTGCGTCATGTACCTGTTCTGACGATTCTCCATTCCTTACACGTCAGATTTGCTTTCTCGTCGAAATGCGTTATAGAGAAAGCAATCTTTAGTATTTTGGACATATAGGCACATTTGTAAGGAATAGAGAGTCATCAGAATAGGTACATGACGCGGTGATGAATTCTTGAGGGAGACCTGTGTTCAAAGCTGAACACCAGATCACTCACGGAGAAGAAGAGTGGATTGAAGAATTCAGGACGTCGCAAAAAGATGTGGTACAATCGAATTAATCCAATACTAGAGTCGATATGTGTCATTAGTCGGTATAAAATAGAGGAGTATATGAATGAATGTTGAAAACTGATGATGCAAGCGATAATTGATGGAACACACAGAAGTAGAAAAAGCAGTACTTCATAGTTTCCAAACCTACCTTTCTGTTACGAACATCCAGGTTGACGCACGATGGTTATCGCAGCCTTCCAGCACCAAGCGCCACTCCTAAGTGAGCGCTGAGCCCGAGCTCACTCAAGACCACGGCCTACTTAATTATTATTAATTTGAATTTCATTAAATTTTTCATTATTTTCTATTCTACTTGTTTCCTTTACTAAAAAGTTACTGTGTAAGTATGTATAGATAAGTTTAAGGGACGTGTGGTATTGCACTATCCTCCCCACATCCCGGAATAAAAACAAATTATTATTATATGTCGCGAACGTGAATGGTAGAACAAGTCGGGATGAGAGAGGAAGATATAGAAAGAGCAAGTGAACCAAATACTTGAGTCGGACCATATCAAGAGTAAGAATAACAAAAAGGGTATTTATGTGGCGATGAAATGTGATTGAAGCAAGGAGTTGGTTTCAAGAGTTGTTTAGCAGTTGGTCCTCTCTGCCTAACGAGCGAAAGAGCATCATGGTTAGTTAATACCTTTGGGATCTCATTTCTACTACAATCGTTCTGTCTCACTACTTTACGTCGCAGTTTGTATCAAAACTCCATTGTGAACTATATCGTCCTCTACCTTTGGCCTAGTTTAATTACCGACTACTGAATTTAGCTTCTCTTAACTGAATTTCTACACCAGAGAGAGCTATGCTATTAAATTTCCTTGGAAACCGATTTCGCCGAAGTCAGCTATCCTCTTTTGTAATAAGACCAGTAATAATGTTAACCCTCCAAATCAGCAATGGCTATGTCGAAATATTCGTTTCACACTGAAAAAATCTTACGATGTTTAGAATCTGACAGTATTAATACCTACGTTAACGTCTGCGTGGTTGAAATTTAAGAACCCGGCATCGAGTGCATGTCTGACGCCAGCCGCGCCATATAAACATTTGTGTAAGTGAAATTTCAAACAAAGCTACTGTTGTAATTCGGTTTCGAATTTAAAAAATCGTCAAAGCATGGCGCCACTTCCGTCAGCAGGTCACATGAGAACGTGCCCCCCCTCTAGGTATAATAAGTATAACGATTTTTTAAAGTTGAGTATCTCTCCCAATATGGAAAGATTGACGTTAATATTTAGTTGTATAACGGAACTATATCATATGACGTCATTATCTGTTCCGGCGACTTGCTATCACTGGATCACAATGGATCCGAGGAATGGGCTATTTTTGGAACCAGTTCCCATCGGATTTATAAAATGATTTATAAAACAATCTAACTTGGCGACCGACCCAAAAGCCGCCAGTAGGGCCTAGGAGAAAAACCCCGCGGAGCGGGTTTTTAACTGCTAGGTATAAACTAATATCACGAATCTCGGAATGAAGATTTTTTATCATCTTTTACGAATTTTTGATTGATTTATCGCCGGGGGTTTCAAAGATTATGGCTCATTTCTAAGGATGCATTTTAAATTAAGCAATTTATTATTCAAAAGGTTAACCTTATTTAACACCCACAAATTTCCAAGGCGATTTTATCAGAAAGGTTTCGGAAACGCAAGAGGTTAATATGTAGGAAATACGTGCAATGGAGGAAGCCACTCGAAACAGAATGAGGATGGCTTCCAGCTGGCTGTTTGGTGTAAATCTGTCGTACGAGCATACCTCCCAGTGTGGCGATTGAATAAATATTGTCAGCAGCAAAAATTAAATTATGAATGTTTACATTCTACCTATTATATACTACAGATAGTATCCAACGGATTGCTTAATAATTAAATAATATTTCTTAATTTATTTATGAATTTTATAATTTAATTTCTAACGAATCGTAAATTGTACTTATTTTTTTATGTGAATACTTTACAAAAGTCTCAGCTGCTCCCGTCTGAGTCAGTGAAAGTATGGCATCCCCAATTGGGGTATGTTGTGAGGTTGAAGGTAGTGAGGAGGGGAAGAGGATGGTGGGTAAGTATCTGGTTTTTCAGATCCGGTCATCAAACACGGCTAAATTCATTTCTAGCAACGTTTCAATTCTGAATGGTGGTCTTATACCAGGACGATAACGAGAGTATCTTCCATTCTGGAACGTGCCGCAAATATACTATATATTATTTTAAATAAATTAATTGTGAAATAACACAGATAAATCAAATAAAATTTATCCGATCCCGCAACCTTCGGATTGTGATCAAGAGCCTTACCCCTAAAACACGCCGGTCCTCAAATGCTGGACTGTCATCGAGAATGATTTTCACCAATGTAGGTTTGGTAAAATTTAAAATACTTGTACAATTATTTGTTCATAATGATAGTTTTTAATCCTCAGAACCACTATATGAATCAATCAATAATGTATGTTTCGTTAAATGGTGCTATGTATTTTAAGCAACAACAAAAAATCGGTAGAAATGAATTTAGATCAGAAAGGGTTATTGTCTTAAGTATCGTAGAGTGATTCGTAGAAGACGGATTTTATAAAAAAAACGAGCGTGCTTTAGACCACACGACTGAAGTAAAACTTCACTAACTTATGCCGGGTACCCCCTGTATATAATGTTATATAGTGCAGGCGCTTGCATTATAATGTAGTTTCCCTGGACTTGGGATGGAACCATTACATTTTAGTTGACCCCGAGGTCACAGTGGCCTTGCAACGCATGCCAGGTACCCGTTTTATATAATGTTATATAGTGCAGGCGCTATTATAGAAATAGTCCACAATAACACGAATAACAAGCGTGCATGAAGGCCCGACCCACCTAGCAATCGATCACCGTTCGCATCGATTACCGTTAGCATGACATTTGTCGTAACAATCACCACTCTTCGTAACGCATTCACCAGCTTACCCCCCGAGTAGTGTCGAGAGTGCGTAAAGAAGTTTTACTTCAAAAATATTTCTTCCTACAAGCAATGTTTCAGAAGAGAAAACGAGTAAAAAATGTATTAACCTTAATAGTCCAGTAAATCGTCCAACAGATTAGATTCTATTAGACTAATTCGATAAAAGAAATTAAACAAAATCCATTGTGTTTTCACACCTTCGCTTGCGGAACACTTAACGATGATCAAACACCCCATTTAAGTACCTGGGCACTCAATTTTTGTGTGTCACATTACTCGTTCGAGGACCTTCGCTGTGTAAACCCGTCCGAGTGGACTTAGCACAACGGTGTTTATTTTGTCAACGAAACACTTTACACTGTACGAAGGAAGGTTTTCATATATTATACTTTGTACTCTGCATGTTTTACTACACACACGTAATTAACCCGCGAGTACTAATTATAACGCCCTTACTTGGCCAAGGGTCGTGTGTTTGCCGACGTCATTTTTTCTTCATTTTAACCTGTACATTATTACGATATTGAAATGCGAAGGGCGGCGCAGTAGGGCGGCGCTCGTCTAATACATTATTCATCCGCGAATATGGAAAACACCGGCTTAATATTATCGCCGGCTTGGGTAAACTCTACGCCACTGGCGGGAGGGGCTGGGTGGTTAGGGGTGGAGGGGGTAGTTTAGGGGTGGAATGAGATAAGTGGGGCAGGTGCGGCAGGTGGGCTCGGGGGTGGAGGGGGTTGGAGCCCCAGGTTAAGGCCAAAGGCTTATGGAACAACACGCAGAAGTAAACAAAAATTGCCCTCAAATCAGGGAAGTTTGCGTTGCTGGAATCGATCACGGCATGATAATGATTATTTTACTTCGCCCAGTTTAACCCCATCAGTTAGATTTATCTCGTAAAGCATCGCCCAGTTTCCTTTCGAAAATACGTTAGGCAAATGTTTACTAAACGAGTTCGTTTTTTTAATGTTTTGATGTTTACTTAAATAAACATCATTTCTATAATGTTTTGATGTTTATTTAAATAAACATCATTTCTTTAATGTTTTACTTATTGTCAAATTTAAATAACAGAATAGCTGAACTAGTTAATATTACATACTTGCGATGGAAATTTTGGGAGATAGATAATAATAATTATTGTGATGACCGTGGCCGGTTATCCCATAATAATCTGGACTCCCTTTGTTGGATCCAGATTCCTCTGTATATGATGAACTCAGTACAGGGTTTCAATTCAATGAGAAGACGTAGGTAGTCTGTTGATGTTTATTCCGGGATTAGGTACAATGATACTTCTAAGGAAGTCTGATGGTAAGAGGACGAATGGACAACAATCACACCCTTTTATACGTTCCGCATGTTGTCTCACTCATACAAGCATGTCTCTTTCATACCGCAAGACATACGTTCACCACAATTATCGCCGAAAATTCTAATTTCAGTAGCAGGTATTTGTATGTCTGCCTAATTCTGGTTCAATTAACTTGGGTTTGCTACGAGTATTTCAAGATTGGCACAGATGTGTAAATAATTCGACCATCCCGTGATTTTTCACGGGTCTGCACTGGACGTTATAAAAATATTAGACAATATTTATTCAAAAAGTTTCTAAGCAGGGGTGCCCGGGTTCATTGGGTGAGGTTTGTCCGGATCTTGGCGGCGGATGCGTCTGCCCACTAACTCCGTAGCAGGACGGATCAGGAGAGACTGGTTGAGGAAGACCCGAAGACCTCTCCAGCAGGACTCTCGGAACGTTACCTTACCCGCAGTACGGGGATTGATTCAAACGTCCGTCACTCCTGGGAACACTAACCACCAGATTCCTACCCACCCCTCATATATTTTTCCTTCCCACGACTTCCTCGCCTTCCTTTCTCTAAAAAGACTCTCCTCACAGCATCCCCAAAGATGACACAGGCCCTGGGGGGAATTATTTTCTACAAGGCCTACTGTGTGGAATCTAATGTAAAAAAATGGCATTATAAATAATTAGAAAATTAAATTGTTTCTTCATTAGTATCCAGAATGATTTAAAAGGTCGTCTGTCAGTGCCTTCGCCTAAGTTTGACACTGCCTTCGAGAGGCGAAACAGCTTCTTTTACTTTTACATGAATAACGTACAAGAGTCCCAACTGCTCCCGTCTGGAGCCAGTGGGACTATGGCATCCCCAATTGGGGTATGTTGTGAGGTGCCATTTCAAGCCACGTTTCAATTCTGAATAGTGGTCTTACACCAGGCCGATACTGAGAGTATATTCCACTCTGGACCGTGCCGCAAATACCAATACAATATATTATTTTAAATGAATAAATTGTGAAATAACACAAATTAATCAAAATAAAATTTATTTGCCATGCCGGAATTCGATCCCGCGATCTTCGAAGTGCGAGTCAAGAGCCTTACTGCTGGACTACACCCGCCAATTATAGCTAATTATAATTAAATTGCAGATTTCTTCTAAAAATCATTTAAAAATTCGAATGATCACATAATTTTTTCATTAAAAATAATTCGAATTCGCATCACTGATCAATCGAATAATATTATTTTAAATGCAGCCTAAAAATATCCAAACAATTTTGACATGTTGGCACAACAAACGACCACTAAAAATGAACACTGAAACAATGAAAGCATAAATTGAAAAAGATCGCCCAAAAATAATAATGACAGAACAAAAAATGCAGGCAGTAGAGCGGGTAACAAAAACACTGAACAAAAAAAACAACAAAGCCTGGGTTGAATTACAGTATGCAAATTAATGTGATATTATATAATGCAGCCAGTAAGTACAGTACTACAACCGCAAAAGCATTGTTAATATTAAAATATGACCAGTTGAGATATGGTCCTGTTTACACTTGATAGTCTGTTTATAATAATCTCCTCGTTTCCTTCCTGGGTGGAAAACGAGAAACTCTACTGCGTAAAATTACCATCAAACGAAACTCCGCCATACGAAATAATGAGCTGGCTGCACTACCCTGGACAGTGGAATACATTAGGTCGAGGAGTAGAGCCAATTGCAACATCGTCCATGGTATTACTTGTGACGTGGTCGAGCCGGGGAAGGCGGCTACCTAACAAACAGCAATTCCAGACCTTAATGGGCCTTTAAGTGAGCAGAAACACGCGATGTTTATTGTTTATATCCTCGACTAAAAGTGTATTTGTACTTGTATGTTCATGGCATTACCAACTCCCGAAATTATACAATGAATCCAAATCGTGATAGTACTCCCTCCCTAATCAAGAGAAATTCTCAATTAGGAAGGTATTAGCATCACAAAAAATATATGTATACTAGCTGAAATCCCCGGCGATGCCCGGGCTTTACACAGAGTTTTCGAAATCAAATGTAGACAGTGACCTTCCTCTTGTTTTGATGGTCACATGTGCAAAATTTCATCAACCTTGGCATAAAAATGTAGATTTCCATACAAATTAAATCCACACCGCCCGCTTGCCAGCCCCCTTGTCCACCACATACAGACATTCTCCTTTATATATTATGTATTTCAACGAATTTACACAAAAGCTTGACAAATTATATACCTAAACCTATCTCGTGAATCACTCTATCTATTGGTGATAACCGCATGAAAATCCGTTCAGTAGTTTTTGAATTTATCACTAACATACAGACAGACAGACGCGGCGAAGGACTTTAATTTATAATAATAATAATAATTGGAAAATTTGTAGAGCGCCGTTTTTGTCAAAAATCACCTCAAGTGCGCTTATAATATGTAGAGAAGATTTGGGAGGCAGGTATGGCATTAATTAAAAAACCAACAATTCTGCCATAGGTTACCTACGTATCGGGCGGAGTCAGAAGAGACTGTTTGAGAGAAATCTAACCTAGACCTCTCCAGCCTGACTCTCCCAACCCACGGCCTTGCACTGCGGTGGGAGAGATGGATACATACGTTCGCCACTCCTGGACATTTGACCCCCACATTTCCTATCTTTCCTTTCCCCCAAAAAATCCTCCTTACGGCATCCCCAAAGATGTTTAGAGAGATTTCCCGGAGAGATTTTTTATCAGGGTCTCCTGTATGAAGCTGACTTAAAAAATATGCATATGTATATATACGCATATACCTACTTTTATGCTTACATCTTTTTTTAATATAAACACCGGACAAGTCTGTCCAAAATCGGTGGGACTACGGCATCCCCGATTGGTGCATATTGTGTGGCTGAAGGAAGTGGGAAGAGGCTGGCTAAAAAGTACTTGAATATTCAAATCTATTCATTCATGTTCGTAATTGGATGTACCTACCCGTAGGGGCTGGTTACCAAGAAGTGTTTTTAACCAATCGTCCATGACGATGTTAATTGTACTTATGATAATAAATTAAAACATTTCAATAAGCCATTGTAGGTGGAGGCAAATTGAATAGACATTAAACGTGGGTCAAAATACAAAGAATTTGCCGGAGTTTAGGATATGCTCAGCTTTTATGGAATTTGCGAAGTTTCCACGCCATACATTTTCAAGAATCTATCAAATTAAAAACGAATTAAAAAAATAAAAGCAACTAGAAAAATACGACAAAATTATGACCAATAAGAGCAAACAATATTCTTGGATCGTTATCGAGATAACGGACGTGATATCCTGTCAGATTTGTGTGATTTTTACATATTTTCTATCACATATTTTAGTGTAGGTATATCGTTTTAAACACGAATTCCTGCATTATTTATTTATTTAATTTATTTTATTTTATTAGTTAGCGTTATAAACAGTCATAACAAGTACATATATAACAGTGTTAGAGATAATCATATCATTGACCAATAAAATAACGACATAAAAATTTGAGACCATAATAAAAAGAAAAACAACAAAACAATATACGTATGTAATATAAACAGTTCTGAAAAAGTCCATCTACTCACTTAAATCTACAAAAAATGTATTTTCAAGGGTAATACTGTAACGTTTTTGAAGAGGTTATCTAATGCAAACTGCTGAATTCAAAAAAGAAAATGTAATGAAAAATGAAAAAAAAATGAAAATGAAAAATGAAAAAGAAAGATAAGGAATTAATTAAACATTAAGTTTTCCATTGAATATTACTTTTAACGAATTTTATGAAGTTAGCAAGGTTCGTGTTAAACACGTCAACGTCTGTGCATAATCTATTGAAGGTGCTACAGCTTCTTCTTATAAACACATTTTGAAGATAATTAGCATTGCTCTTAGGAATATAAAATATGTCTGGAGATCGATTAATGTACCTTTTACATAGTAAAAGCAAATAAATGACACAAATCTGACAGAAGATCACGTCCTTTATCTCGATAACGATCCCACAAAAGATAACGATCTCGATAACGATCCCACGCTCGGCAGATCATTTTGCATGACCTACAATAGCAAAAAAAACATACTTCAGAGATTAAAAGAAAGTTCTTAATGGTTATTAGTTAATAGTTTCGATAACTTTTGAGAATCTCAAGTTGCTATAAGTTCCTGAGGGAAGTAGTTTATTATATAATTATCAAATTAGGCGTAGGTGTTCGCTCATAATATTTTTACAAATTTCCTGTAGAGCATTTCGAATTTGGGCAAAAAAATATACCGTAGAATCGAAATATTGAGATGCACAAAATTGAAAGAAAAAACTGTTTGGGGCAGAAAAATACATGGGAGCTTAAAATTTAAAAGAATTGAGAAATTATGAGATATTGTAGAAAAGAGATAAGATGATATATTATTTTAAAAAATATTTAATAAGAGTAGGTACTTTATAAGATATTAAGAGTATATATTATAAAGGAAACGTGAAACAAACATTCAGTAGGTACATTCAAAGCTTTCATATTCATGTCGTGCAACAAATTCCGATTTTTCTATTGTATTGTATCTCGATTTCCTTTGTGTCGCAAAGGTCATAGCTCTTTTATATTGTACAGATATGTTACTTGCAACGTCAGTTACAAACTTTATTATTCTAATACGCAAAAATCCATATCATGTATCTTTCCAAACAACAACGGAAGGGTTGAAAAATAATCAATTTCTTTTCCCAGAAACAAATCTACATGGTTTATATTTTCTCTAGATAAAAACGCGTCGGATCGTTCCAACAAATAATGATATCGAATTTCTTTTGACAAACACAAAATGCGAATCTGCTAGAATGTGGAACGATTCCGTACAGGGGATTCGGTTACAAGAATTCGACATTGACAACATGACTAAAGGGGTAATTTTCAATATCGGAAAATATGTGGCGTTTTCGCGTAATCAAGATCCCTTGTAAAGTTTTCAATAGCATCAAAAGAGGTACAATATTCCCTTTCATGGATTTTTATTGAATTTAACAAGGTTGATTTGTAAACGTATTACAAAATTTAATATAACAAAAATTGAAGATTCTGAGTAAAGAGTAACTTCAGATTTAATAAACAGCGCTGCTTCCACGAAATTATAGTTGGAGAAGAATCCATTCCTGATAGTGTAGTTAATTGAGTAGTGTTTAATTATTCAGTCGTCTGTAGACCTCACTGATAATCTTTCCTGTTTTGAAACACGTTTGCCCGGGGAGTCCTTGGAAATTGGTTTAACGATCAATATTACGGGGGCTAGATAGTTAATTTTGTTTGCCACTCCTTTTGCCTGTCCGTACTTTTCAATTGATCAATAGTCATGGTGTTGTTGAAGAAGAAGATAATACTAACAACTCTAAATGGAAATGTAAAAAAGAACAACAGGGACTTGAACCCAGAATCTCTCATCTTACCGGGACAAGCGTCTTAACTAATTCAGCCAATGAGACCGCTTATTTTTAAATCATGCCTATCTCGCATTTCAAATTCAGAGTTAACAATATGATCTTCGACTATTTTTAAAGTAAAACTTCTTTACGCACGCTCGACACTTGTGGTAAAATGATGAATGCGTTACGAAAAAGAACCACATATTTAATGTGAAACGCTATGAAACGCATGAAACGCATATATTTAATGTGAAACGCCATATATTTAATGTGAAGTTTTACTTCAGTGGTGTGGTCTAAAGCACACTCTTTTTTTCTCATATTTTTGACTGTTACCTTTTTTAAATTAACACAATGTTCCAAAGAACTGGTTTGCAACCTAGATAGTGCCTCGGATAGACGTATCCGATTTTATTTGTATTTCTTGGGCATTATCTATGTAACAATTTCTAGACATTTTGTTTTGAAGAGTTTTAATTTTCAATGTACATTTGTAACTTAAATTTTAAATTTTCTGCTACCGGTTATTAGCCGATCATATTTCTCCAGCTTTCTATACTAATTCTAAAATAATAAAAAAATTGATTAATAACAAGGATGTTTCAAATAAATGGGAAAAAACGGGATATACACTTTAGAATGTAACGATTGTGACGCACAGTATGTAGGGATGACTGCTAGAAATTTTAAAACTAGAATCAGGGAACATGAACTTTGTTTACGAAATAATAACTACTCCGAGTTTGCTAACCATCTAATAGAGTCAGGTCATAGCTTTAAAAAAGAAAACACTAAGTTTAAACATTGCAATGTAAATTCATATTTTAATTTGTGCGCTTTAGAAACTTTAGAAATTAACAAAAAAATTAAATCTAAAATTAATTTAGTGAATAAAATAATAGCCCCATGTAAATCACCTTTACCTACGATGTTTCCAAGTAACGTTGACTCCTCCCACCTTTCTCCCACTCCTCCAAAATCTCCCCTCCCACTACCCCCACGTAATTAATGTTTGTACTTGTATAGAATTTTTAAGTTAGTTTTAAATTTGCTCGTGAATGACACGGATATGTCGAAACCGGTCGCAGAAAATTTAAAATTTAAGTAACAATTGTACATTGAAAATTAAAACTCTCCAAAACAAAAGTATCCGGTTTTATTTGTATGGACAACCGATGACCTTTTTCTAAAAGTCTAAATTAAAGTTTAATTTTTATTATAATAACTCAAAACTAGTAATAAAAACATTTGCAGCCAATATGGGAAAAAAATTAGTCGAAAAAAATATTGTTCATTTTGAATTTGAAATATGAATTAACAAAAATGAGTTAAAAATAAGAGGTCGCAACGGCCGAGTTGGTTGAGACGCTTGTCCCGGTTGGATGAGAGATTATGGTTTTTGTTTTCCTCTTCAGGTTAATTTGTTCGTTTTTGGAACAAAATGGGAATCGTTGTGTCTCCCTTACATCGCGCATCGTGGGGAAAATATGATATAGACGATGTTAGAAAGAAAAAAACACCACGCCTTATATTCAAATAAGAAGTTAACCACAAAAGCAGTAAAATGTACACGTTTTTCAAACCAAAATATCGAATTGCAATTTCAAAAAAATTATGAAGCTTCGGGAATATTTTATTAATTATTTTTTTCTATGGAATAATAAAAAAGTGAGGTGACAAAAACGTTTAAAATACATTGGTGAAATAAAATTTGCAAATTTTACTAATTATCAGTAGTTATAGTTAGAAAAAACTCAAGGTTAGCCATTTTTAAAACCTTTTATGTTTATATGCAAAATTATTGTTCTTCAAAAATGATATATATATTTCGATTTACAAAATTTGAAAGCGTATTTTATCACCTGCCAGGAACAGTTTTTAGTTTTCAGGTACGTTCAGAAATATTCCATTTATTTGAATTTTACTGCAAATCGAAATTATTTTGACCCTCTTACATTTATACGGTCGAGGCCTGGGGGGTTAAGACGCTTATTCCAGTAAGACGAGAAATTCTGAGTTCGAATCCCAGTGGTGACCGTTACCTTTTTATTTTTCTCTCTCTTGTTCTTTTTCATATTTTCGTTAAAATTTTTAGTATTATACTACGAGTACTTTTAAATAATATATTATATTGATGGATATAACCTTCAAAACTTAATACCGAGAGGTCCGAGAGTTTATCTAATAAAAATATTTTTTTGGCATGAGGAACTTCTCAGGTGGCAATCTATCTACCCTTTTACTAACGACCAAGACACCAAATTATCGGAAAGAGGATTTTGGAAATTTCTCTTAAAAAGTTAACCTCAGGTTCTTAAAAATGTTCAGAACCCAGATACACTCTTCCATAGTAGGGCCGCGTTTGGGTTGAGAGCCACCCAAAAAAAACTTCACTTCACTGGTAACAGGGTAATGAATTATTTAAGTACTAACTAATAACAACATTTATGTACACTCCCCTTCCATACACAAGCAAATGTTTTCAATGGAATAGTAGTAAAAAAAAACCAAGATGTAAAATTACCATTGTCTACCATGTAAAACATATTATAAAAATAAAAAAAAATTCAAAGATATAATATAATAATAATAACTCAATATCGATTTTATTTTATTACAAATTTGCTTTAATTTATACCTACTACAAAAATACTGAAAGGCGTAATGATAAAACTATTAAGACTATGTACTTTTTGTAATTATTTTTTGATCATAAGTATTTATAATTTTTTCAATAATGTCTAAGAAAAATAAGAATGTAAAAAAATCTGCAATATATTAGTTTATAAGTGCGCAAATAAATACACACCCGGACCAATTTTCGTCAAGAAACACATGTAGGTACGTATATATTTTTTAATGATTTTATTTAAAATTAAAATTAAAATTCTATGACATGTTCCCAGATAATGTATTGATTTTTTTTACTGCATGATTATATGATTTGAAATGGGTGTTGTATAATCTTTAATCTTTTTTTGAAAATTTAATAAATCTGCCAACGACCTATGGTATAACCTTATTTAACTAAAAATAAAAATAAATTCTCAAAATTTAAAACATGCGTTTACTGAATAAAATAACAATCATTTGAAATAAATTTATAATTTTTGTTGGAAAAGAGTCAATACATCTAAAATCTGATTTAAAAATAGCATATTTCTGGTTTTCTCTGGTTATACCCTCTTAATGTTGTAATTTTATTTGAGAAAATAATTATTATTTTTTTTTACAGTGAATACCGCACAAGAATCTCAACTGCTCCCGTCTGGAGCCAGTGAGACTATGGCATCCCCAATTGGGGTATGTTGTGAGACTGAAGTTAGTGGGGAGGGGAAGGAGGTGGGGCTGGCTATTCAGATCTGGTCACCAAAAACGGCTAAAGCCATTTTCAAGCAACGTTTCTATTCTGAATGGTGGTCTTACACCTGGGCGATACTAATAGTATCTTCCACTATGGAACGTGCCGCAAATATACTATATATTATTTTAAATGAATTAATTGTTTAATATTATTGGAATAACTTTTGAAGGTTATACACATTAATGCAATAAACAAAGCATTGACGAAGGTAATACTAATAAATCTTAACGAAATATGAAACAAAACAAGACATAAAAAGATGTATTCGTTGTAGACTTGAATAAAAAAGGTCAATAGGTGTCTAATGCACCTAAATAAAATCGAATACATAAATTCTTGATACTATTCAGGTTACAAATAAATTCTTGTAGAAATTTATAGTCACAAACAGCTAGAAGCCAAAATTAAATGAGAAGTAAAAAATGGTTGGGGATAATATTGTTAATTCTAAAATTAAAATATGAGATCGACAAAAATGACGTAAAAAATTCGCGTTTTCATCCCACGACAAAATATCCCCGACAAAATACCCTCCGGCAAAATATCCTACGGACAAAACATCCTCTAAAAAATATCTACTAAAACCTAACCTAACCTTATTTCACATTTTACTATTTTTTTAACAATAATTTATTGTCTGTAGTATTATTTTTGTCCCATTTTTTTATTAGGTTAGGATCGGTTTTAGTAGATATTTTGATGGGCGACGTTTTTTCCGCAGGATATTTTGTCGGAGGATATTTTGACGGGGATATTTTGTAGCGGGATGAAAAGTCGCGGAACCAAAAAATCCAGGTAAGAATTGGCGAAGTGAGCGACCATTACCATTTTATTTTCTGTGTCTTGTTCTGATTCATGTTTATTATTTTTTTTTAATTTATTAACTTCAAGTTACATATACCTGATCAACACATTAACTACACATCCTTACTAAATATATCTACTTAAATTGCATTCCCTAGAAAACAGAAGAAAAATAAATGACCTAACTTTTTTGTTTAAAATTATTCATTCTAAATTGGATTGTTGCTAACTCCTGCATCTCATCGATTTCAAAGTACCCAATCGAGCAACAAGGTAAAACATATTATTCTGCATCAATATTTCTGGAACGAACTACCACATACATACATGCACCTATTTCTCGACTTCACACAATAGGAAACAAATTCACCTCTAATATCGATGTATTTAACACAAGTTTACTATTATTTAAGAAATAAATACCTGAACGATATTTTGTATGTCTTGATTATATAATGTATTTTATATAGAATATTTTGACATTTAAGGAGCATCACATAGGCGCTAATGCATATATTTGTGTATATATATATATATTAATCCACAATGTAAAAACTTGTTACCGTTTTATTTTTATGTATCTTGCATTTTGGCATGTATTTACACATCACAATTAATCAGTCACCTGTAAATTTTGTAATTACTAACATACGAGTACCTACTAGTTTATTTTCTATGCTATTTACAACATGGAAACTTTCTATTTTATTGTAATGTATTATCTTTACTTAATTTATCTGTATACGCCCATGGCGTGTACTAGTTATTTTTTTATAGTTTATCTTTTGTTTAAAAAAAAAAAAAACTCTCTCTGTATTATAAACTTGTATTGGAAAAGCCCATCAGGGCGTTGAAAATTAATAAATAAAAAAAATTACTTACTATTCTTCAATACTAAAATAAAGTAATTATTGCTTAATAACTAATATAATAATACAACTAGAATTTATGGATAATTTTTTGTTATTGTGCTTACGCATCATAAAGCTACGTAACGTATTGTATTATGTAACCCTAAATTCGCTTTGGAAGATATGAATAATGGTACCTACGTTCTGGGTATATAAGCTTACGCCATTGTGAAGTTATCTTTAATCAAAGCAAATACATCGGTGAGGTTATTTAATATTTTAACATGGTCAGCTTAAAGTTTAATCAGGTATCTGGGTAGTATATCCCCTAACTGGGTTGGTTCTATTGTTAGTTTGCATTAACCCAGCGATCCAAATTTCTCATTTCTACCTGTCCGTGGAAACTTGCCCCTATTTCAATATGATTTCGAAACTGAATACCTACGTAAATTAAATAACTTCCAGTTCAGCAGAGTTTGCGATTGTTTGGTAAAAACAGTTTTATAGTTTGGCTTACAGATAAAAATTGTACGATCAACTTTTTTAAAAGTAGATTCAACTGTGTTTGACAATAATTTGTAACTTTCGTAAATACTTTTTTACAATATTCACCGTCAAACAATGACAGAATGCCGTATACCGATGTATATTTTTTAAAAGCCAGAAATTTTTTGTTTATTTTTTTAAGTGAAAACTTCTTTATCACTGTTGTGAATTGAAACTCGATGAAACTGAAACTCGATAAAACTGAAACTAGCGATACTAAAAATAAACAAACGCATATATCTAAAGGATTTAGCCTGCGAGCGAATGAGATAGACTTTTTGGTGTCCTCTTTGTGCGGTGCTTCGTAGAATAAAATGTAAAATAATTTTTAAACTTAATAACAATATTATAATAAATAAACCCTACAATTATCCTTTTTTTACATGAGTTCCACACAGGAGGCCCTGAGGAAAATAATTTCCCTGTGGGTCAATTTCGTCTTTGGGGTTGCTGTGGGGAGGGTTTTTTTTAGGGAAAGGAAGGAGAGGAGAGTTCTGGGAAGGAAAAGGGGTGGGTAGGAATCTGGAGTTTAGTGTGTCCTGGTCATCCACCGCCAAAACCTACATGAACCTCATACCATGAACCCGGGCAACCCTGCTAAATCACCAAACGCAACAAGCCACTTGGGGTGACCTATGGCAGAGGTGTTGGTAATCCAATAAAGGTTCCTGGGGCGGCGTTACCCATTCCCGCCTCCCAAATCCTACTGATGCTCTGCATTCGTCTCAATCTCTCGAAGTTTAATGTTCTGAAGACTTCGATCTCGAGTGAACTGCACATATAATTTTTTTATTTGATTTATTTTAGAAAAAATCTTTTTTGATTGTTTTTTTATTATTATATTACTAGAATTATCAATTAAATATTTAAGGGATTAATGTCCAATAAAATAACCAACATAATTAAAAAATGTCACGATCTGAATTTGAAATATTCGTTAAAATAGCATTATTTATAAAATATTTTGACAATCGAATAACCAGAGCATTTGTAAATAATGCTTTGTCATATTTTGTTTATTGAAATGGAGAAATTCCACAAACATGCTAATAATATCATTGCGATTGACGTCTGTATTATGAAGGTAAAACTTTAAATTTCATTTTGATATGCATCAGATTAAAAAATGCGAAACCGAATCCATAAAATATCCATGGACTACTGAATCAAAATATACACGTTTCTACCAAAAAAGTTAAATAGTACATTCATTGTAAATTCATGAACACGAATACATTATATGAAGCCGCACGGAACTATGAAAATAATGTTTTTGAAATGATATTATTTGTTCCAAAGTGAAGTTCCAATAATATTATTTTATTCGAGGGTATATTACGAAAAATGGCAACTTGTATGTTTCTTCTAACTTAAAAATTACGATGCAAATTAAGTACGAACAAGGCAAATTTTTTATATTTAAATCTAAACCATAGGTTCTCAACCTTATTTTGCCCACCGCCCACTTTGTCACGGAATCAATAATTCGATTGAAAATATATTAAATTATTTGTAATACCTTTTTTTACGCAATTCAAAAAAAACTTGTAATTTCTGAAATTTTTACATTTAAATAAAATAAATATATAAATTCACCTTTCCCTTTCTCTGTAATTTTGAATGATGGCCTAGAACACCCTTGAAGGGTGAAAGCCAGAAATAATAGGAAAAAAAAAAACAATTCTTTTAAATTTTTGTTTTTTTTTGGGGGGTGTTATGCCATGTTGCGCTACCTCCTTCTTTAGCCGATGTTTCGTACAGTGTTGCAGTGTCCATCATCAGGGCAGATCCGGCAGATCCGACAGATGTGTGAAACTGAAAAAAGTGAAAACCTATTATATAGATATAGAAATCTAATCTCTTTATCTAAATTATAAAACTTATTATTTAGATATAGAGATTAGGTGCAGAATTGAAGTAGCAAGAACTGCGTTCAGTAAAATGAAATCCCTCTTCTGCAATCACAATATCAGCTTAAAACTGTGTAGTCGGTCTTGCTGTATGGATGTTAAACATGGACCTTGGGCCTGGTAGGAGACAAATGTCTCGGCTGCGAAATTTACGAGAGTGGACCGGCATTAGAAGTATGGAGGAGCTATTCCGGGCAGCGCAACACAGAGAGACATTTTCAAGAGTGATCGCCAACGTCGAGGGGACCTGATGACCTGGGACCCACAAAGAAGAAAAACATATATTTATATATATATATCGTAAATTGAAATTTAAATTTTTTTTTTTCATCCACACACACACTAAACTTGATAACAATTATTACAATGCATCCAATAACAAAAATTAACCAATTTCAAAGTTTACTTTGCTTTATCAGTATGTATTTAGCGTGTTTTTTTTTAAAACCACTTTTTTTTACCTGCCCACGCCCCTACGCCATCGTAATTTTCGCCGGGTCTTCTACCGCCCCCTGAAAGTCTCAAATGCCTACAAGGGGGCGTTATCGCCCACGTTGAGAACCTATTATCTAAACTCTAAACAGTTTCCTCTTTACGTGATTTTTAACTACTGTCACGTAAATATTTATGTCTCGAGAAAGTATCGTTTGTATTTAATACTATTGAATGTGACTAAACAATCAAACAGTCTCGCATATTTTAAAAAGCAAATTAGCAGTTCCCGCTGAACCGGGAACCTTTATTGGATAACCAACACCTCTGCCATAGGTCACCCTAAGTGGTTCGCTACGGTTGGTAATTTAGCAGAGGTGCCCGGGTTCATGGGGTGAGGTTTGTCTAGGTATTGGAGGCGGATGACCAGGACACACTGAACCCTAGATTCCTACCCACCCCTTAAACCCTTTTCCTTCCCAGAACTCCACACAGCATCCCCAAATATGACATAGGCCCTAAGGGAAATTATTTTCCGCAGGGCCTCCTGTGTGAAGCCCATGTAAAAAAAAAATACCAATTGATTTATCAGGCCAAAATAATGGCCGGTTTTATTATTTTATTTTCACCAAATCGTTCAACAAACTCAGTTGGTTCAGAATCTTATACAATATATTCAAATGTAAGAAGTATCTTAGAGTTTTACTCCCTGATTTGGTCCCCACACTATGTAATTCTTATCGGTGAAGTGGAGTCTGTTAAAAAAATACAAAAGAATACTTGTAATAGTAATAGTAATGTCCTCTCAAATAGAAAAATTTTATTCAAATGCTTGCTTAAATATTTTTTTATGCAAATTGTAGTCATTCATTTTTTCTAACATCTTTCAAAATATAACCATTTATTTTGGAACGTTTTAGTGCAGAATAAAAGCTAGAACCAGAAAGCCTTGAAACAAACAATTAGGTTTGCTTTCTTAATCACTTTTCTTATCGTTTATTAATGCGTGTGGTGCGAATATTAACTCGACTCCATAATGAAGAAATGGAGAAATGGGTTCGTTTCATAACTGCGCAATTTACGAGGTAAAAATACCGGTAGAGCGTTAAGGCAGGCATACAAGGAAAGCAGGTTATCTGGACGCGTGTTTTCCTGGTTGCCGGTAACGTGCGCTTACCTGCGTTAACCCATTAAATCAATACGGACACAGGTAGCACCGTGTCGCATCAGGGAGAGTTATTCTCATTTCATCATGAGCTGGAAGGATTTTCAATTTAAACTTACGGATTTCCCCGCTGTACCGGATTCCAAACGATATAACTATTTCAATCGTGCACTATATATAACATGTAGTAGTAAGTTACTTGTAAATCGTCTAGTCTAGAAAAAAATTTCAACTCATGGAAAATATATACTTCAGCTAGAAAATGCTGATTTCAAAACCGTGCGAAGAATGATACTGGAAGATACTCTCAGCATCGATCTCTGATCGCGTAAGACCACCATTCAGAATTTAAATGGCTTTAGTCATGTTTGGTGACCAGATCTGAATAGTCAGTAACTTCCCCATTTTTCTCTTCCTCGTCTATTTCTCCTCCCCACTACCGGTTGGGTGCAGTTGAAATTCTGTTGCGAAATAAAAAACACACGTATTTTATTAGGCAAATGTATTTTTAATTTATCGTCAACTTACTTTTTTGTTGTTTCATGTAAAAATAATTATTAAAAATTTCCAAAGCATCATTTTTTTCAATTTTGGCGGGAAATTTTGGTTCTATAAAGGTGTACATTTTAACTATAGGTGTACATTGTAAAATATATCACACATAGACAAAAATAACTATTCACATACAACCTAACCCTTAGAAAATAAATGAAAATAATGGAATCCTGTCAAATTGACCTTTAAATAGATTAGGCAGAATTTACTTCTCTACTTCATCTCCAACATTTATAAAATAACTCTCTTTAAAAGATTTACCACCCTTCCAATCACCTTTCTGTTTTAATTCAATTCAAAGTGATATGTATTTTACCTTAAATATCCTTGTAACTACAATATTCATTTATATACCTGTACGCCTGTCTCGACACAGGTATACCCTAGTGAGACAGGCATATACATAAAATCATTGTAAATATATTTTATTATAGATAAAAAAAAATAAAAATAAAAAAAAATAAAAACTATTTTTTAGTTAACTTTTTTGTATTTGAATGTAAAGCGTGGTGTTTTTTCTTTCTAACAACGTTTAGATCATATTTGTAACCATTATAGTGATTTCTACGAGACCTGTATGAGTTGTTCCGAAAATCGAACAAATTGTCCTAAGGGTTTTGGATGCGTGTTCTTCTCTCAACACTAGTCGTCACCGCCCGGCTTCGCCCGAGTTTAAACGTGTTTTTTTTATCGTTTTTCTCACTGATTTTTTTAGAATATAATAATCGAATAATGTTATTATTAAGGCATAATAAATTATTTCTGCAACTATTTTATATTATTATTGTAACAGCTGTTTCCTCAAACTTTATTAACATTGATAACATGATTCAATTTAAATGATTTTAAAATATTTGAAAAAATACACATTTACACTACAAAGAGATTTGTTTCTGAAAACGTCTCTGATACAGATATTAATTTTAATTATAAGAGAGTTAGACTATACAAGTCTACAAATTTTTTATATTGCTGTATTTTCAAGCTTTCATTTGATAAACTGTATATAATATTTACAAGGCGCTCCGAATTTGGTCGTCGGCGTCCTCCACAAGACGCCTGGAGTGAGTTTACTACCTTCGGACTTCCATTAACATCATGACCCGAATAACGGCCTTGGTTTTGATACACTTTCCAAAAATACAGGTGGGTTTTACTATCGCGAGCGGATAACCTACACTTGCTGTTTAATGCGAATGTAAAACCGGGAATAAAACACAGAATCAAAAAAACGAATAATGAAAAACGCCCCGTTCTTTTTTATTATCCCTTGACTCACTTTTATTGCTCGTAAAATTTTACGCTTTTTTTAATTTTACTTTTTGACGAACATAAAAAGATTGGGATGGTTAAATTAATTGTTTAAAATATGAAGTAGTGGTTAATCTGCTGCTAAGGGTGGGTTTGTCATTAAGTAGTAATTAACACCATTTCCTTTTAAACCTTATGTACCGATTAGCTGAACGCGTAAATCTTTGGATCGGCCGATTTAAAAGGTTTATTTTTACCCCGTGTATTCAATTAGGAAGTAAGCTTAGAAAGAGATATATCTATACTACCGCATTCGTTACTCGGGTTTCTAATTGAGCGCTTGCCCGGAATAATCTTGTATCCAACAAAGCTATAAACGTTGAGTTATTGATCTAAATTAAACATTTAAAACTCTTACGAATTGTATGTTTATAGTATTTTAAATAAAAAATTTAACTGGTTTTGTTTTTTTTTTACTTTTCTCGAAACAAGAATATTTTTAGATACAACGTTATTCCAGGAAAGGGCTAAACTAAATGGAACTTATGATATGTAACAGTGTTGATACTTTATTAAAAAATAATGAATATTTAAATAAAAAAATTTTAAACGCACCATGTAACTTTTATATGGAGAATCAGTTTCGAAAGGAGTTACAAAATATGACTAATATTTACTACCCGGCTTCATTCAAGTATTATCTCTCTTATTTTATGGTGTTACAGGTAATCAATATGATGGCTTTTTTTTACGGATAATTGCATCTTTATAAGTACACTAGCTGGGGTACCCGCCTTCGCACAAGTCAACATTCGAGAGTGTTCTGGAATGTTCCAAAACGATTTTTCTGATTCCCTGTTCCCTAACATTCCACAACATTCCAGAATGTTCCAAATGTTCTGGAGTGTTGTGAAATGATTGAGTAGAATGCTCTCGAATATTTTTTTAATACATTGATAAAAAATTAAGATTATCGAACCTGCTAGAACTTTCCAGAACCTTCTAGACTCACCGCACTCATTTCTGAAAGCTTCTATAACTTTCTCCTTCCATAACTTTCTAGAGCATTTACAAACCATCCAGAACGTTTTGGAACCTTCTCGGCTCACCGACATACTCCGCCACTCCTTCCAGAACTTTCTAGAGTTTTATCGAAGCTTCTAGAACTTTCCGGAAGACTGTTCTTGAAATCTCTTGAAGGCGAAACATCCAGCCGTGATATCTTCAAAAGCACGCCCTTTAGATAAAAACGAGGATAGAGGACTACCACACAGAGTTTATGCAGGCCGCAGGTTTTTTTGGACTTTATTTTATAATATGTATTGATTACCTACTTAAAAATCCAAAGTGAGCTGATAAGTACTTTGCTTTATTTTTAAAAATATATTTAACATTTACCAAACTGTGGGACTATAATCTACCCTGTTGGGTGCGTTTTGAGGATGAATGGATTGGGTATGGAAATAAGTTAAGAAAATAGAAGGGTTTGAAATTGAAATTGAAACAAGAAAACCCTCTAAGGAAATGTTTTTTAAGCATACTAATATAAATTAAGATAAATAATTATTCTCTCTATTTAATTTAATTTATATTCTAGAGTCTCTATGTAAAGGACATCCACCGCTGGTAATTGACGAATCTCGTCAAAAGTTCTCGGGGCGGATTTTGAACCTCCACATACTTAACAAGCATAATATTAAAAATACGAGTTGACTGAAATACACCGAAACTGAATCGAATTCACTGCTAATTGCTCAAATATACGTTTATCTCCAAAAATCCCTCGGCAACATAAATAAGAACATCATAATAATTGCTTACGAGTAAAATTAATTTGGGGTATGTTTTGACATTTTACTTAAAAAGTAAAGACCAAAAGTCTTGGAAATGATCTAATAATAATACAATGGTATTAAAATTTAGCCGAAATAATTAATAATGACAGTAAATAAAATACCGTTGAAACCTGAATTTCCTTATCTTTGACGATTGAAACGTCATAATATTATAATTGATTTGACCCACTATATTGCGAAGGTCATAGAATGTTTCAGGTCAGGTCAAGCCTCTATGGGTTATGATTCTGACAAGCACGAAAAATAGACAAAATTGCTGATGCCTATGTCAATGAAAATTAATCAGATATTTGCTCTTCCCGCCAGAGCGCCAAGAATTCTCCATATCGAAATTTATATTCCAAACGAACGATTGTTTGAAACGCCCTGAACTTTGATTAGCTACTTTATTTTAAAAATATCAGGTAGGCATTTTACAAATAAACCCAATCCGGACTCTCTACGTGGTTTTCCGTTTTTTCTAACTTCTAACTATATGCTTTAATTTTGAGTATCCGCCTACGGATATCCATTGTTTAATGTAAATACTTCACAAAACCAACCCCAACTGCTCCTGTCTGGTGTCAGTGAGATTATTGCATCCCCAATTGGGATATATTGTGGGTAGTGGGGAGGGGAAGGATATGGAGAAGAGGAAGGTGGGGAAAAACCTGGCTAATTCAGATCTGGTCACCAAATACGGCTAAAGCCATTTCAAACAACGTTTCAATTTGTAAACCTTCATGTTTCACTTTTCAATACAATTCTAACTTTATTTACTTTCTTTACTATAACAAAAAATCAACAAAATTTATGTTTCACTATTTTATTTCACTATTTTATTTTATTTTACCATAATGTTTTCACAGATTACTATATTTCTAAACCTTTAGTTTAAAATTTACATTTTTTACATATACTTATTGATGTATATATAGCAATCTTGTTTATATTACCCACACACAGGCAGTGCCTTAGTGGGTTCCCATTGCCTACTCTTTTCGATTATATATTTTACTCATTGGTAACTTTAACATTACTTGTACCTTATATTTACTCTTACTGTCTTTAGAAATTATGCAAAATTACTTTTGTATGTATGTAGATACAATGGGAAAAAATAAAGAAAAAAAAAAAAAAAAAAAAAAAAAAAAATCTGAAAGGTGGTGTTATATCAGGATTATTATATACTGAGAGTATCTTCCACTCTGGAACGTGTACTATGTATGTTATTTTTAATAAATTTAATGTTAAAAAATCACTCTCGATATAGTCCATACACCTATATTATACAAAGTGTAAAGGGAGGTACGTGACTTACTTTAACCAGTGATTCCTGACATTATTTGGAGTAAAAATTTAAATGTTATTTTGGTCTCCGGTGACTTTTTTTATGGCTTTTGATGACAGATGAAACGCCAGTGCGCTCTGTCAATAATCTATATTCCATTAATTCTACACTCATTTACTACTTTGCTTTAAAAAACATCAGGTTGTGTTTTTTTCCAAAGCTCGAACAATACATTAACAAAACCATCGTAAAAAATAATAACATGTGTACCTTACACTAGGTTCATTTTTAAACGAACTTTATCAAAAACCTAACCAAATATTCATATGTTTGTTTCTGTACAGTGTTTTTTTATGACATTGATCCATTGTTTTCTTTACCCCCTTTGCGTATAAACACGCGTTAAGTTATATGTATAAATTCTAACGTGTGTTTGCGAAAACAAACACATCCCAGTTTCTCGCGCTTTTCACGGAAAGGGGGGAAATTGTATACAGAGCAGAGTAGAACTGGCTGGCGGGCTGAAGGGCATATTAGAAGGAGTTAATATCCAATTGGAGTGAAAATTTGCTTGGACTTCCAATTTTTTTTCCGAAAACCATTCGAATCAGATCAGATTTATTCAATAAAATATAGTATGTATGTTTAAATGAAGAGCTATAAATACACGAATGCCCAGGGGGAAATTGATGGAAAAGGTCGCAGAAAAAGAAGTCACATCTCGTTGCTTGGAAACCTATGTGAATAGGACGAGTGCAGAATCGCCGATTCGTTCGGTTAAATACTACAAGAAATTAATACTCGTATGTATTAGAAGGTACCTACATTATTTATGTTTTATTTTATCATCAGTAAAAAAGACAGTGTGACATTTGCAATGTTCGATGTATCATTAAGCTATAATACAGGAAACAATTCAGTAAATGTGGCATAAAAATGGCAATTTTTTGCAAAAGGCGGGTAGTTTTAAATTTTCGATATATCGTTTGAGTTGCCACATAGTGCAGGCGCTTGAGGTAGTTGAGTATGCAAAATGTGACGACCGAATTCCACCAATGGATTTGAGTTTAAAAAAAGGTCAAAGACTAATAATGTGGATCTTGCCGGTCAATTTTGTGGTCCATTTTTTTTTACCCCCTCTACTCTTATTTGTAAAGGGAGTGTATTGAGTATATGGTATGAAATCATTTTAATGATTATTTCAGTTATAATTTATAGTTTTTTCTAATGGTAAAGGCGAGGATAGATTCTTGAATGAAGAAGAAAACGAAAATAGAAGTAATAAAATCATATTTATTAATTTTAAAAAAGATATACATAAATATATATAAAAAACAGCGAAATTAAAGTGGGCAAACAATTACTCATTTTTATTTAGTCATTCGTTATTGATACATTTACAAAGAGACAATTTGCAGTACATTTACAAGGTTGAATTGATGACTCTGGTAAAGACGGCTTAGTCATTTGTCATGGACGTAAGGTACCGTTCAGATTTTCATAACCAAATCAACTGTAATCAATGGGTTGTAATTTTGTTTGATGAGAATTTTTCCAAATAAATGTTTGTACTGTAGCCCTTAATAAATGCAAATGCAGAGCAGCTGATGTGCATATTACTTTCATAAAATTAAAACCGAAACCTATGTTTTGAGAAATCAGTTTATGTCTGAGTTCATCAGCAAATTACTTTTTTTAAATAAATATGAGCAAACTATTTCTAACTGTTTCAATTGCTCATTCTGTAGGTCAAGGTTTCTCAAAGCCATAAGAGCTGTTTGTGCAAAATCTTCAGACGCAGCTTTCAAACATTGCATTTTACTGCTAAATCTGCTAGTAGTATCGCAGCCACTTACAGCATATAATGCTGGCAAAATATCGCATATGCTTTCACCCAGGGATTCAGCAGCTAAATGGCATCCTAGAAAATATTTATTTGTATGAGAACCGTCGAACAGCCCAAGACACCCAATATTTGCAGAGTATTTCCGGAAATAAATTGCCAAGACGAACACATCTGTATCAGCGCTGATTATAATAATATGAGCAGTTTGAATCCTTACTGCGTGGAATATCTGGCAAAACATTCTTCTATCAGCTTCTCAGTGGTTTGATTGTAATTATAGTTTATTTGGTTATGAAAATCTGAACGGTAACTTACGTCCACGACAAATGACTAAGCCGTCTTTACCATAGTCATTAATTCGACCTTGTGATTGTACTGCAAATTGTCTCTTTGTAAATGTATCAATGACAAATGTCTAAATAAAAATGAGTAATTGTTTGCCCACTTTATGTACATTTCTGTTTAATTTCGCTGTTTTTATGTACATATATGTATATCTTTTTTTTATTCATAAATATGATTTTATTACTTTTATTTTAGTTTTCTTTTTTATTCAAGAATCCATCCTCACTTTTAACATTAGAAAAAACTATAAATTATAACTGAAATAATCATTTAAATGATTTTATGTCATGTACTCAAGACATTCCCTTTACAAACAAGAGTAGAGGGGTAAAAAAATGGACCAAAAAATTGACCGACCAGATTATTATTCTTTGACCTTTTTTAACTCAAATCCTTTGGTGGAATTCGGTCCTCACATTTTGCATTCTCGACTACCTCTAGCGCCCGGTCTAACAGTATGAACCAAGATTTCGACCTCAGCGAACCCCCGCGCCCGGCGATACAATGTGTCAAAAAGAACAAAATTGGCACAAAAATGCACTTGTTTTCGTTTTTGCCCTATATTTTAAAAACTAAACATCTGTCGAAAAACAAATCAGTTCTTTTTTAAAATAGAGTAAATTTGCTACAGTTTGAGCACAAATAAGCCGTAGGGGGCGTTTAAGTCTAAGAATTTCCGAGATACAACGTTAAAAAAGCGTTATTTTAGACTTGGCTTTAACATCGCTGTGGAAACTCTAATGATACATCAAAAATTCAAAACTACACGAACTTTTGCAAGGATTTTTTGTAGATTGAACTAACACACCAGTTTAAAGCATCACTAAAACTTGCAATTTATACAATAACTACCCGCCATAACACAGGGATCCTAGTTTAACGGGTGAAATAATTCTAGAAAAATGTGTTAACTGTACAAAAAAAACTAATTATCTTTTCTATATCCTCTGTCTATCTCATCGGCGGGTATATTGCACATTGTAATATTGTATGTGACTTAATTCTTATTAATTGGGTTAGATGTAAGAAATAGGATTTAACTATATACCTTCGTACTTTCTGGCACTTTTTCAAGATGTTGGGCCTCTTCTCAAACCCAATTCGCCTCTTATACCGATGGTGGTGGAGGGGGAGGGGTTGAGTGGGGAACAGAGAGGGAAAGGGGTGAAGGTAGGGGCGGGTGTCCACTTACTCCGCCCGAGGGGAGGGGGAGTGTTGACACAGTAAAGGAAAGCAATTCGGATATACAATCCCTCTATCAAGTAGCGTCCCATACCCGTTCTCAGTACGCTCAAATACCTATCGGCTTTCCTCAAGGATCGTATTTGTGCAGTAAAAGGATTCTTAATTAAAGGACATTTATTCATTTGATACTATTAGATTCTCACAAAGTAATAGTTTTACATGTAAAAAAGACTCCGTGGGAATATTAAATTTATTGTAGGACATCGTGTATTAAAGGCATTCTAAAGATTAAACACTACCTTTTGATGTGCATGTTTGAGGGATCGCTTATAATGCTATTGATATATTTATACATTTCTATTTATTTAACCATGTCATTATCATATTGCACATATGGACCTGCTTACAAACTACACAATTAGTTTAGCAGATTTGAGTTATAATAAAGAAAAAAAACATATATATAAATTACATGACATACAAAGAACTTGTTTTTAGTGATTATTTAAATAAGAGTATATCTTGCATTTGTTTAATGTTTGTAAGAAGAATATACGACGCAAATGTGAATGGTAAAAGAAGTCGGGACGCCCGATGAAGACATGGCACGATCAAGTGAATCAGATACTTGAGTCGGGCCATGTCAAAAGTCAGAATAATAGATGAGAATGCATGAGAAGAATTATAAATGTGAGTGAGGCAAAGAGTGTGTGCCAAGACCGAGTGGTTTGGCGGTCCGTCCTTTCTGCCTAGCCCTGCGGAGAAACGGCGTGATGGTTAGTTAGTTAGTTAATTTAATGTTACGTAGAAGGTTGTTGTGTACTTTGATAGCCATGTAGTAAGATCCTTTATGGAATATTGTGTTGAATATTAATACATATAGGTATATCCTATTTTTAATATTAATACATAGATATATATCCTATTTTTATTATCATTATCAGCATGGATGAAATTAAAAATTCGATAAAATGCATGAAGAATGGTAAGGCTGTAGGTTTCGACAATATTGCGGCCGAATACTTTAAAGGAGATAGCCATATTATTCTCACATGGTTGTGCAAACTTTTTAACCAGTGTTTAGAGGAGGGTTACACGCCATTAGATTGGAGAAGGGCTGTAATCATGCCATTATACAAAGGTAAAGGGTCACGTATGGAATGTGGGAATCATAGAGCTATTAGCCTGCTAAGTTCAGTCGGCAAGTTGTACGGAAGAATATTGATTGAAAGGGTAAGAATGGAAACAAAGGATAAAATATGGGATGTGCAAGGTGCCTTTATGAGTGGAAGGGGATGCATGGACCAGATTTTCTCCTTGCGTATGCTCACTGAGAAGTTTCTGGCAAAAAACCAAAAACTTTTTTGTGCCTTTGTAGATCTACAAAAAGCATACGACCGAGTCGACAGGAAAAAGCTATGGAAGGTGTTGTCCAAGTATGGAGTGAATACAAATCTCATACAGGCAATTGCGTCTCTGTACGAGGGAAGCGTTGCATGTGTTAGGGTGAACGGTGGTTTTACGGGGTGGTTTGACATCACAAAAGGTGTTAAGCAAGGCTGCGTAATGTCACCATGGTTATTCAATTTATACATGGATAATTGTATGCAAGAATTGAAAGAGATGGGATTAGGCGCGAATTTGAGTGATCTGAAAATATGTTGCCTGTTGTATGCTGATGATGCGGTGCTGATTTCTAACACTATGGAAGATCTACAGTCTCTCGTGTCTAGGATGAACGAAGTGTGTATGCAAAATGAGTTAATGATGAATGTAAGTAAGTCTAAAGTCATGGTATTTGAAAGGGAGAGTACGAAAACAGTGTGCAATATAGTTGTGAATGATGAATACTTGGAGCAGGTGGATGAGTTTGTGTACCTGGGTAGTATGTTTACGAGAGATGGGAAGGCTGATAGAGATATTGAAAGAAGAGTAAATGCAGGTAACTCCATTAATGGAGGACTGAATGCCGTTGGCGCTAATAAAACACTATCAAAAGACGCGAAGCTAGCAGTCCACAATGGAGTCCTGGTACCTACCTTGATGTATGGCAGTGAGGCATGGAGTTGGCAGAGGAAGGATGAAAGTAAACTGAATGCTGTCGAAATGAGATCCCTGAGGCGAATGTGTGGCAAAACCATGTATGATCGTGTGAGAAATGTGGATATCCGCAAAGAATGCAAGGCTGATGTAAGCATAATGAGTAAGATTAAGAAAGGGACCCTCAGATGGTTTGGACATGTAGAGCGAATGAAAGAAGAAAATAATGTGAGAAGAATATATGACGCAAATGTGAATGGAAGAAGAAGTAGGGGACGCCCGAGGAAGACATGGCACGATCAAGTGAATCAGATACTTGAGTTGGGCCATGTCAAAAGTCGGAATAATAGAAGAGTATGTATGAGACGATGTATGAATGTGAGTGAAGCAAAGACTGTGTGCCAAGACCGAGTTGTTTGGCGGTCCGTCCTCTCTGCCTACCCCTGCGGGGAAACGGCGTGATGGTTAGTTAGTTAGTTAGTTAGTTTTACATATATATCCTATTTTTTCAGTAAATCTTGTCACTTGTTGAGCGTTTAAATTAGATGCCTTGGTTAAGCGAGTGCCAACATAGAAATATAATTTCATTATAAGTAAGCGAAAAATGTTGCTTGTATCGTGATGGAGGACTTAGAGGAATTGAATACACGATGCTTGGGTGGGACCCAAAGGCGATGCCAACTCAGCCACTGAGTGGTTATTTATCATTGAATCACTTATAAATAGAATAGACAAAAAATGTAATAAGTAAAGCTTAAAATCTAGGACTACAGACATACCAATCTAAAAAAAAAATGTAATAGAAATTATGACAAGTCGAAAAACTGTCACAGCACGTCACTGGAATCGAAAACGAACAGGTTTTGACCATGCCTTTAAAATGAAACTATAAAATTCAAACATAAAAATTTGCGCATAATATTTTCTGCATTATTAAAATGAAAGATTTGAAATTTTCCATTCGGTTAAAATCAAGCCAAGGATATTGGGATGAAAATAAGCAGCATTTTGCAAAAAAAAAACTCATAATTTATTGGCCAATCAGTTTATGTAATGAAATAATGCCGAATCTGATGAAACGTTTAAAAATATCATCCTAAACCAAGGTAAAATAAAACGCAAAATGAGCATATCAATTTTTTACATCTAAAATGTTTTTTTTAGTTAGATGTTTTGCTTTTAACAGCAAAGACGTCACGTTTCAGAAGTGAAATAAACACAATCGATCTCCTAAAGTATTCACGATAAATAAAGCCGTTACATTACACAATTCATGTCACCAAACTATTACACTAAAGCTTCGCCAACCGGTTTATAGAATTATTTATCCTTAAATATAAGGAGTAATATATGCTGTCGTAAAATAACGTGAAATCAAATTACTTCCAATAAGTTGGGCGCTCGTGTGATATGAAAAAGACTATAAAATATGAGACAATTTTACGTTCGGCTTTTATTGTGTTTTGCTACAATTTTTGGGGAGCATAAATCTAGTATTAATGTTACAGGTCGCTACATAACTGCGCATGTTTCATAGCAAATTGTGAAAAAAAGTAAAGGATGGTGTTTGCTCGGGGTAACTAGCAGACCACGAGGTGTTATGAATATTTGTAGTAGAACTTAATCATATTTTAGGGAAACGCAAATAGACAGGCAAGGCATAATTTTAGTACACCGAATCATTATTTTATTATCTCTTTTATACTTGTACACAAAAAGTTTGGTCATTTAATTTCTCTTTTATCCTTGTGTTACCAACTACTCGTAATTTTATTTTAAATACTGACATTTTTTATTTAGTTCATACTGAAACGCAAACGCGTTGGATCGCGTTTCTGAACGAGAGATCGGTTTCAAAATGTTTCGAGTTATATCCTACTTCTTAGATACTTACTAACCTCAGCGTTTCGAACCGTTTCTAATAAACAACGCTTTTGTAAATTTGAGTGCTTAATAAAAGTAAGTCTGTTTGAATAATTAATCTCTTTATTTAAATGCATCCTAAAGCAGCATCTATATTATTTAGCAACAAGCAGAACATGTTAACTTTAACTTACCTCTTTTGGTTTTGTTTTAGTATCACCTACTTATAGGTATTAGTCACACATATGAAGATATCTTCATAATATTATTGGTAACCGAAATTACAACAAAAAATCATTTATAGGTTTTTTTTTACATAAGCTGAAATGAAATTCCCTTAACGCCTCTTTCATCTTTGGAAATGCTGTGTGAAGGGTCTTTTCAGGGAAAAGAAGGAGAAAAAATTTTTGGAAGTAAAAAGGTATAAGGGGTGGGAAAGGATCTAGGGGTCAATATATTCAGGAGTGACGGACGTATGAACCCATCCCTCCAACTGCACTGCAAGGTGATTGGTCGAGAGAGTCCGGCTGAAGAAGTCTAGATTAGGCCCCACGAACCCAGACACCCCTGCTAAGTCATAACCCTGTGGCAGTGGTGTTGGTTATCCAATAAATGGTTCCCGGGGCGGCGGTGCTCATACCCGTATCCCAAAGTGATCGTTTTACAGTGTGTTTCATTTTAAATTAAATCTTTAAAAATGATAGCAAAATATTATTTGTAAATGTTAACTTTTAGTTGTTAACTTTGGTTTTGAAGAGGCCCCGATTAATTGAAAGAGGAAAGAAGAGAGGCAACTTTTTCCTGAGCGAGGCTGAGAAACGACTATTTCCAATGCTGCAGTTGCCAACAGTGAAAGATAAACCTTTAATCTTGTGTAGTCTAATTTTTTATCTATTTGTGGCTTGGATCCTTCTTGTTCGATGGCGGAACAAAAGTAGAAATATGATTCCGTTAATAAATAAATATTATTTTACAAAACTTGACAGTTTGCCATAAGTATTATTAATATGTACTACTCTACAAGAGTATATAAAACAAGCTCAATAACTCAATTAAAAAAAAACATAATAAAATTTTAACACTCAGTGAAAATGTATTCTTCATTAAAAAAAATAAAACTATTATTGAAATAATAATGATTAAACTTTGACCTATAAAATAAAAGTTCCACGTGTAATTATTGACTGCGGAATTCGTTTATTTGTTTGGCTTTTGGCAATGAAAGAAACGTTATGAAGCCCAAATACTAAAGGTAAACAATAATTAATATTTCTGCCGCTTGTGAATTATTGACCTTTCAACTATGTTGGCTATCGAGAGCCTAGATCAGCAAATTTATAACTTTTTACCATCGAAAAAGAAATGACAAGACTGGTTGGTCTATTAGCTACGTGACTGCAAATGGCTTCTTGCCATCATTGTTTTAGAATGTTGTAAGTTTAAACCATGTTACTGGCAATCTCATTCGTAAATCAACCACCAGCGGTTATAAAAGTTTCGTATTTGTACATGCGGTAGCATTAAATTATCGTGATATATATTTATTATAACTGTTTCTTGAAAATTTGTGACGTCGAAGGAAATTAAGAAGGGGGAAGAGAGTTGAAAAATAAAGGTTGGGAAGCCCAGAAATTTTGTTCATTAAAGATAGCTGTTATATCCAAAGCTGCTTACGAATTACAGCCTCGCTACTTGCGCTTGTAATGGATAGTAAATACTAAAACGAATAGTGACGAAATGGTTTTTGCGGGATCACTTACCAATGTATCTCTGCAAAGGAGCACACGACATAACCACAATATGTAGTTCCACCGCGATACCTCAAGGTAATTAACGCCACAACAAAACGAATGAGTACAAAACGACATTATACACTTCCGAGATGGTCAAATTTCTTCTTTTTAGTTAAAAAACGAGATTATGTTCACGAAAAACACCAACAACTTGCTTCCAATATACGAGTAGTTCCAAATCTTCCCCTGTTTTCAGAATAAATGCACTCGAATTTGCACTATTTTTCTTGCCATTGTTCCAAATTTCAAATACTTTTCCCGCCAAGTGATGGTTAGGGAGAATTAGGAACTGGATAAATGACATCCCGGTAAGAATTAAACATATCCTCATTTCGAAACCAAACAAAATCTAAAGGCATTTCAAGCACCATTTCAATTCAGCATGGTGGTGTCTTACCATGGTGAGAATATTTTTCATTCAGAAATACTTTGGCATTATTCTGCCCTGAATGAGACACGTTTATGTCAAAAATTATTTTCTTTTTATAAAAAAAAAAAAGTCAAACACATATGTGTTGTGTTCATCTTTATTATTTATTATGTACGCGTATTCATCTTTATTTTTTGAATATCCATTTTTTAAAGAAAAGATATAAAAATATAAATATAATAGCTTTTCCTCACAATAAAGAGACAAGGCTCTTGTGTTTGGTGAGGAAATTCAAGCTCAAATAATAAAATCACGTACATAAGTAATAAAATTTATAAATTACACCGACAAAATAAATAAGAAAACCAAAGATTTATCAGACACAAATATGTAATTTTTAAATCAAATTCTAGACGTAATCACTCTTTTCTACAAAAAAATATAAATTGATTTCGAAATATTGTTATTTTATCTAGTTAAGTTGTGTTTTAAATTTTGAAAAAATATGTTTATATTTATTATACTGAGGTTGACGGATTTGTTAAATTTTCAAACAAAATGTTGTATTATATTATAATACAGACATTTTAAATTATATAATCATACAGTAAAATAAATTATATAGGAAAGCTACTTTTCAGAATTTTAATTTTGGTTGAAATAAAATCAATAAAAATAAAATCTGCGCACGCGTTTTCCGAGGAAAACACTTCCGTTTGTCTATTTATTTAAGGTCTTACAAACTAATATATTTTATATTTTTACCCACTTATTTGGCTTAGACATTGTTGAAAACTTATAATTACAAATAGTTCGTAATAATTTTAACTTGAATGAAGATATACGTTGAAGCAAATTTTTAATGAAATAATATCTATATTGATTTATAGAATACCTGAGAATAATCAATCTTTCTCATCGGAATCACCCTGTACAGTTGCAAGGGTACGATCGCAAGTCCATCATTCGACAAAATTGATAAGTAGATTTATACGTTTAAAGGGCTATTTGCTGTATATTTTTGATAATTTCATGTAATAACCCAAAGTAATTAAATTCCTATTGAGGCTTTCCTACCCTTGCCTAGTACTTGTGCACCTTCTGTACATAAAAGCTCTGCAAATATTATTTTATACCTGTGAAATTCCCAAATAGGTCAAGAGTTGAATTTTGACAGCTTAACGATTTTCAATAACTCCCAGAATATGGAGAACATTCGTGTGTCAGCATGTTCGCGATAAAAGTGCCAGCCTAGCGGAGTGTTCCGACGCGCCTATAGATGGAGCCAGTGTACTCAACATATACCTACGTATTAAAAATATTAAATAAAACCTGAATAAATAATATAATGAATAAATAATATATTACGACTTTCCACAAATATCCTAAAATGTCTATAAATGTTTTATCATTGAAGACAGTATTAGCGACACTTAAAAGAAAATTTGAAACAGAAAAATCAGAAAAAGATTGAGACTGAGAAAGACTGAGAACCCAGGCCTTGCCGGCTCTGCTCTTACCACTGAGCTAATTCGTATCCCCTTTAGTCACATTTAATTTTTTCATACTTCGACTAAGACCTAGCAACTTAACGCATATTTTTATTGGCTTCTATCTTTACTTATGATTGTACGATTCTTTCCGAACTAAATGAAATGTAGATAGGGTTTTGGATACATAGATCCGTTTTTATTTTTTTGTTTAAAATTTTCATTTAATACTCGTAAATAATCGCTAATATTGTCTTGGTGAGTTTAATGAAAAACTCCCCGCTCGGTTCGCTGTTTCATAAATTGCGTTTATTTTCAATTCATTATAATACATTATTGGTTTATCTTTCTGCCAAAAATTTTTTACATGGAAGCTCTGGGGAAAATATTTTCCCACAGGGCTTTATGTCATCTTTGGGGATACCGTGTGGAGTTTATTTTTAAGAAAAATAAGAAAATAAAGTTCTAGAAAGGAAAAGGTAAGAGGGGTTGGTAGGAATCTGGGGATCAGTGTGTCCAGAAGCGACGGGCATATGAATCCCTCCCTCCCACTGAGGTGCAAAGCAACGGGTAAAGAGAGTCATGCTTTTGTGGTCTCCAACAACCAGTCTCTCCCGATCCGACCCGCCACGCAGTAAGTGGGCTGACACATCCACATACATTCACACACACCACAGGGCACCCCTGCTATGTCACCAAACAAAGCGAACCACTTGGGGTGACCTATGGAAAGGGTGTTAGTTATCCAATAAATGGTTCCCGGGGTAGTGGTACACATACCCGCCTCTCAAATTGGAACATGTTTTCCCGATGAGTAGCCGCTTTTACTAAGCAAGCATGTGCCTATCTAACGCCTATCAGATGAAAAAGTTTGAAACAGCTGTCCCAATATACTTAATATTTTTTTTTAAATACTTGCGAAACTTAATAATAACATTTTGATCTGAATAAAATATATTTTAAAATAAATGGAGTTCTACGAATTAAGCAAAAAATTAATAATAGATACCTGAATTACGACTAGCAAAAGTAACTTATGATTACGTCGGACAATTATTATTACGGTTTTTATTTGCAATCAACTAATTTATGTATAAGCGTGAAACACGGTGTATATTTTCTTCACCCTTGAACTCTGGACTAATGCCAAAGCTCCTAACATTCTGTTCCATAATCGAGTTATCGGTAATAGTGTAGATTAGTGGACATTCGGACCTTCTTGCACATCTTGATACTATTTAGTACAACAGTCAAGATACCCGCACCACTGTTCATGATGCTTCCTTAACAGGGCCGGAACTATGGCATACTTCGCCAAGCACAGTTTTTCAATCATTCCAGTAATTTTCTTTTTTTTAATTATAACGATTATTCCCGGGTTACTTTAAACCTGGCAATGTATGAAAAACTCCTTAAAAAGTACTATAATATATATTTTTTTACTTATTTATTTAACTATATGAAGTTTTATTGTTTTGAGTGTTTATTTCTATGCGTGTCTCAATAGCAAACGCCCGTGTAGGAAATTCTTATAAACATACGAGTACATACATGATTTTTTTTTTACAATAGCTCCACCCATGAGACTGTGAGGAAAATGATTTCCCTCAGGGCCTATGTCATCTTAAGTGTGGAGGGTGTTTTTAAGAAAGGGAAGGATATGAAGTTCTCGGAAGAAAACAGGTATGAGGGGTGGGTAGGGAGTGATTTACGTTTGTATCCATCCCTCTAACTGCGGTGCAATGCGATGGTTGGAGAGAGTCCGGCTGGAAAGGTCAAAAGGCCTCAATCAACCAGACTCTCTCGATCCGGCCTGCCACACAGCAGGTGGGCAGATGCATCCACCGCCAAATCCTGAAAAAACCTCACCCATGAACCCGGGAACCCCTGCTAAGTCACCAAACTTAGAGAACCACTTGGCGTGACCTATGGCGGAGGTGTTGGTTATCCAATAAATGGTTCCCGAGGCGGCGGTACCCATATCCGCCTCCCTAAGGAATGATCTTGAATACTTAGATTAAACACATTGATTTTTTTCCTTTACAGTTGATAGAATAATTTTCCAATAAAAAAAATAACAAAAAAGGAGATAGAATTGTAAAAATGTAAAAATTTGAGTTGTAAAAAAACGAAATCACATCTAGAAATAAAATAAAGTTGTATCTATTGTAACCATCTCGCTTGTAACATAACAATACAGCATATTTTTCTCAAACCGCAAAAAGCGTATGATTAGAAGCCATTGGTTTTGAAGGTAACCAAATTGTAAAAAAAACGATTTGTAAACAAAATTTCACCAAAAGTAGGCAACATTTCATTATATACTTGATAAATTTGATAATATTTTGAATCCGGTCCTGTTCCTTCACATGTGATATTATAACAACTAGTTCCGTTACACTTCCTCCCAAGTTCTCCATACTCTCGACACTCGATATATTGTTCCAGCTTTATCTTTCCTCAAAATCTTCATTTCCTGCAGCGCATAATGTCATCCCTATCTGACTGAGCAAAATGTCTTCCTATTCACAAGATGGCTACCGTCACGTTGTGTTCACCGCAACACAAAATGGCGGCCGCCTCCACAAAATGGACGCCTAAGGATGTTGTTTCAATGGATGGAGTCTAATTACTGTTGAAAATGGGAACCTACATTTTCCAGGAACCCTCCTCTGAGAGACTTAGTATTAATGATACAGCTATTGTGATGCTCTAATTACCTGTGTATAGATAAGGGAGTGTTCTCCAATCACTAATCTGTTGGGTACCCCACAGTGAAAACGGCGTTTATTTAGGAACAAAAATTATGAAATCTTAATTGCTTGTGCATTGATAATAATGGTAACCCGACAGTTGATTCTCTGACAGTTGCCCCCCGAAATGATATTTTTTATAAATCTAGCTGGTACCCGTGCTATTTAATAAATAAATTGTTTCTCAGTGCGTGTCCTTTCCCATTCATCCCGTTCCCCTTCCGCCTCCCCTTCCTCTTCGGCGTTCCCTTCCCCTCTCGCGTTCCCACTCCGCTTCCTCCATCTTTCCTCTCCCACTCCACTCCCCCCCCCCCCTTCCCCCCTCCCTCGAACCCCCTACCCGAGTTCCCCTCCCCCCTCCCACACTTCATACATTCATTCCCGGCACATTCCGTCTTCAAACAGCTCGCGTGCCACCTATTGCATTTTTTATACAAATTTCATAATGCCAGAGCTCACCAGTAGTTTTATACAAACTTTGTCCTGACAATAACAAACACAAAAAAAAGAATTATCCAATTTGGTGCTGTCGTTATGTGCGTACATACATTTCAGCGATTCATTTTTATTAAATTAATTAATGTTTCGTAATTTCATGATGCAATAGCCAGCTATTGTACATAGAAACCATCGCGGGCATGCACACATCAAATCCCTAAAGTTTCATCGCAATCGGATGAACTGTTTAACAATGCTTAAATTCATGATGCCAGAGCTCACTATTATATACAGAAACCATCGCGGGCATGCACACATCAAATCCCTAAAGTTTCATAGCAATCGGATGAATGGTTTAGCAACGCATAGCGGACACACAACCATTTTTATATATATATAGATTATATCTTTTGTGCATTATTTACCAAATTTCAAACTTAAAGTCAACTTTAAAAATACATTTAATTAAAATTTGGTATAAATATCAAACGATTTGGTTCAGTGTTGATTTTTTGTACTTATACGCAGGTATATGCAGTGTATAGACTTGTAGTTTTGTCCTTGATGAATTTGAATGAAAATATACCTTTTTTCCTAAACCGACTGCATATTGTATAAGTATGCCGGGGGTCCAACTTTCAGGGGATCGACTGACATGGAACCGATCATAATATGTCTCATTTGTCACAAAACAATGCAGCATTGACAACCTCAGAGCAGATCGGTAAATTTCTTGGCTCTGATCCCAATGGTGACAGTTTCATCACTCTGCTAAAGCAAACCACCTGAAAATGTTTCTCATTTTTTTTTATTTACACTCTACTATGATACCATCTAAGAAACCAAAACAAGAAAATGAAGGAAGAGAATTTTAGGTACCTACCTAGCTACAAATTGGCTCCACCAATGCATAATTAGCTACAAATTAGCTTGATGAAAGTAATGACAAATTGCACAAAAACATACATCAGTAATAATGCTGTCCAAACATGGTTTTGATGAAATGCATGATTCATGCAATATCGTAAGTTTTTCGAATTTCCGTGTAGTCCAGCTAGTTACATACGAGTATTAATGTTTCTAATTTTTCAATCCAAAGCAACAATTTTTCAATGTCGTGAACAATTCTTTTTATTTTCCAGTTTTACAGTATAATTTAATAAGCAATTTTTCAGGGTTTGATCAAACATGATGTATATTTAATGTAATAAATATCAGTCTTCTATATTTGTAATCCGCTTCATAGGGAAGTATCATCAATAGTATCACCGTGGCTTGAAGTCCATAATGGAGTTTTGACATCAACCCTAGTGGGCGATGGGTTTGGTACTGGCAGAGATAGGAGGTGAACTTTGACATATTTGCGGTAAAACCATTTAACATGGAGAATGCAGAGATCTGAAGAATTGATAATGGTAAGAATAAAGGTCCGCATATTTAATAGGTACAGGGCATATTTCAGAGATGTAAATTACAGGTGTTTGGAGAAAGAATTCTTGGACTAGAAGAAAGACATGACACAATCAAAAAAAAAAATTTGGTTTTGTCCAGTACTGAAAATGGACGTGATTGTCTGAAGAAGGTTCGTCAGAAAAATGAAACAAGCGAAAGAGGGTAAAGTTTAAAATTGGTGTCATTATAATTATTACGAAGGAATTCCGTCAAGTATTAATATGAATTAAATCAACTTCAACTTCGTTTACACCACTTCATTAGATATACCTAATATTTTACCCGTAGGTAGGTAATTTAAATTTCAGTTTCTAGTAGTTTTTACAGCTTACAAATAATTATAACCGTTACATTTATAAATTCTGATTTCTTAGTAGGATTATCGCTACCTTTGGTATTGGATATAAAATATGAACAATGTAATTTTATTCAAAAGTAACAAATTCACTTTATGGCGGCATTTTAATTATATGAAAACAAATTACTTTGTACACACCATACGGCTCATCAAAATTGTCAACACGTTTGAAAACCTATGGTTCCTTCATCAGGATAAAAAAATTATATTAATTTTATCCTGGCGAAGAAACAATTGGTTTCTTTTGTATTGGATATATAATTTAAACAATTTAATTTGATTCAAAAGTAACAAATTCACTATATGGCGACATTTTAATTATATGAAAACAAATTAATTTGTACACACCACACAGTTTATCAAAATTTTCAACATGTTTGAAAACCTATGGTTCCTTCGTCAGGATAAAAAAAATATTTTAATTTTATACTGACGAAGAAACAATTGGTTTTGAAACATGTTGATAATTTTGATTAAATAAGGTATGTATATTTATTATCACATAATATAAAGTAAATGTCATTGCAAAGTAAAAACCTACTTAAAAAAGATCTATTCTTCATATTATTAGATGTTGAAAAAATTAACTTTTACTGTAATAAATTTATTGCTTATAAGAATACCAATTAAATATTCTAAACAATTTAATTATAATTATTTTATCCAGAGTAGAACGAAGCCACGTGGACGCCAATACGAGCCCAATGCCAGTGCAATGGCAGATCGTTCCTCTCCCGTCTCGTTGCACCGAGTGAATGCAATAATACGGAGGCTGTTGACTGTAAGGAATGGCGGTGCGACCTGCAAGTGCATTGCATGTGTGCATCTGCTCATCTGTGCATGTATTCATGTGTTCATGTGTTCACGTGCAGCAGGCAAACACCGACACAAATTCTCAAGTGCATCGGGGAACTTGGTTTGTTTGGATATTGGAGACGGGCGGCAGTTCGGGGAAACTAATTATAACAATATAATGCAGCTAACATTTATGTGTTGTGGGATGAGGACTACACGTTTAAAATTTATGATGATGACGAATTGTTACTCCAAGTAAAACGTTTAACATTAATGTGACTTTTAGTTGTAAACGCTGTTTAGTTGTCTTTTCATTCTAAACGCTAGAATTAATAAAATTGCAGGCAACTAATGTAGTTAAATGTTAATGTCGAATCAGCCAGAGTGCGATGGTAATATTTATTTTTATGACGCATTGTTTTCGCTGTCCTTAGGTATTAGGTAAGTCAACCGGTTGTACGATAGGCCACTTGCATCACTTTTTTTTTAAATTCCGGTTTAGGCAAATATTCTAAGACATTCTGTATTTTTTATTTATTTTTTAATCGTATTTTTGAAACCCTGGCAATTTTTTGAAAATTTCAATCCGAAAAATTAGACCACTTTTTATAAACCGGAAAGACGGGACATAATTTTATAAGTGCGAAAAAACGATAATTACATAGCTGAAAATCATTAAAAAAAAAAACGTTTTCCACAAGAATAGCAATAAATTGTACGGGGTTCTGGTTCTCTTCGTAAAAACACCGCCATCTTTATCAAAAAATCAAACCAAAGGATAAGTTCGCATAGAACAAACAATAAATCTAATGAACATTAAACGCAAATTCAAAAATTCGCCGGAAATCAGAGTGTTGCCATATAAAATCAGGGTGGAATTTTTCAAAATTAAGGGAACATAATCGGAGACGGGACATTTTAATGTAGTGACGTCTCGAGCTCAAATAATGGATTTATTCATTTAAAAATAAAAAACTATACTTTTCTAAAAATTTTTACTAACATTTTCGTAATCTTAGTAAAAAAATCTATCCACACGATTTTTTCCAAGTCGTTATGAAATCCATGCAAGTGGCCTATTATCTGATATCATTACAAAGTAAGCCACCCCAAACACAAAAATAATGCAATAGATTTCAGATCCAATATTGGCGTGTGAGGTGAAACTACGTAACTGCATAATTTTATTTGCTTATTTTATTTTGTCTTGATAAAGTATAATTATAATCGATTTTTCAATGTTTATAGTTGGTCAGTATTTAAATGTATCTAGGCTTAGTTGGTAATGTATTGTATAATTTGCGTGCTATCTATTTAAATTATTGTATTATATTGTTAGGAGTTAAAGTATGAGGGGTTCCGGAAATAATGCAAGAGCGATGTAAGCATATTTTTTAATATTGATGTTTTGAACATGAGTTGACGGACGCAGGTATGATTTAACAGGAGAATTTAATATGACGCTCAAATAGATGTAAGAAGTAGTCGAGAAAACCCCGGAAAGAAAGCGCTCGTGGCAAATTAAAAATCAAGAACAGGTTTTTACAAATAATAATTTCAAGGTGATGTTTCTTAACATAATTTGAAAACCTCGACAGAAAAAAAGGCTCGTCGATGCACTCAACAGATTACTGTCAGGTAAGAATGGGATATCAAAGAACAGATGGATGTAGAGCAGTGATTTTCAACGGGGGGCATATTGCCCCCGGTTTGTAAAATCACCGTTTGTAAAAATTAATGGGGGGCGGAGGAAGGCTGTAATGAGGCAATAAAGGGCTTAAATGGCGGTCAGAGCAAATGGCTTGAAGTCAGCAAAAGAACCGTACAAGTAGTGATTTGGAATTAATAGAATTTTTGTTATTTCGTTAATAAAAGTTTAAAAAAAGCAAAACTTCCGGGTTACAATATATTCAGACTGTTGAAAATCCACCCACAAGTGGATTATAAGTGGAAAATGTGGCTTGTGCATAATAATTGAGGACTAAACTAGTAGAGGATCGAATCCGCAACGCCCGAGATGGAACCAATAAATACAACGCTACCAACTGCTATACGAGTATGTCGTCATAGTTTTTTTTAATGGAGTGATGGAAAGGAAGGGGTGTTGAAGAAAAACTTTCTTGGAAAGTGGGCAGCGAGCCAGATAATGTTGAGAACCTCTGATGTAGGGGAAGAGGAAGATGGAGGTTTCCAACCCGCTGCGTGATGGACGGACTATTTCAGGACCGCAACAGACTCAGTGGAGTCAGTACTCCCAGCAGCAGTCGGGAGTAGATAGTTGGGGGAAATGCAACAACTTCGTCAAAACAGCGAATTGCATGATGATCATCATCTATCTACCGGCTGCGCCAATGTATTATATTAAATAAGCTAATGTAAGCTGTGACCTTTCTCTTGTTTTGACAGGCAAAAATTCATCAATCTCGAAATAAAATGGTGAATTTTTATTTTTAAAAAACCAACTACACCCTTCGTTGTTTGGACTTTATGCAGAATTTTTCGAAAGTCGTTGTGGACCATTATTTTTCAAATGTTAAAAAATTCGTCGTGTAGTAGGACCATTTTGCTTTAAGGGGTGGGAAAAGGAAATGGGGGTAGTTTTTTGAAATATCAAGTAGTTTGAAGATTAAGTTTGCAAAAATTCATCGATCTCGGAATAAAATTGTAGATTTGTAGGTATAAACAAAACCACACCAGGAAAATTCTTTATAATATACATTATATTGATAGTATATTGCTAAAGTATAATTTGCTACGTTTGGTGACTTAGCAAGGGTGCCCGGTTTATGGGGTAAGGTTTCTCTAGTTCTTGGCGGAGAATGCGTTTGCCCACCTACTGCGTGGCGACCTGGATTGGGAGACTGGTTGAGGGAGATCTAACCTAGATCTCTCCAGCCAGATTCTCTCCACCCATCGCGCTGCACTGCAGTGGGAGGGGTGGTTTCAGGCGTCTGTCACTCCTGGACACATTGACCCCAGATAACGCGGGCTGTTTCGGAGAGACTAGTTGAGGGTTGAGGGAGACCTTTTGAACTCTCCAGCCGGACAATTTCAACCTACCGTCTTGCACCGCAGTGGAAGAGATAGGTTCTTATGTCCACCCAGCCTTCCAACTGCGTGGTAGGCCGGATTGCGAAAGACACTGGTTGAGGGAAACATTTTAATCTCTTCGAGCAGGTCTCTCTCGGAACATCGCCTAATCGCATTGGGAGGAGTGGATTCATATGTCCTTGATACTCCTGGACGTATTGACCACCAGATTCCTACCCACCCCTCATACCTTTTTTTCCAGAACTTCCTCTCCTTCCTTCCCTAAATAGACCCTTCACACAGCATCCCCAAATATTACATAGGTCTGGGGGAATTTTTTTCTACCTACAACTGTGTGGAGCTTATGTAAGAAATAAAAAATCGGATGTACCCGGTGTCCGGGCTTTATGCAGAGTTTTTCGAAATCAGATGTGGACTGTAATTTTCCTCTTCACTTGAACGACACGTGTGCAAAATATCATAGAAAAGTTTGAAAATACTTTAACGATTAAGACATTTGGACGATTTAGACAATGATCTTTCCCTTGTTTTAAGGATTGAGGTAAATTGAGGTAAATTGTGCAAACTTTCATTAACCTCGGAATAAAACTCAAGATTTGTTCACAAGTAAATCCACGCCCCGCCCGTCCGGGCGTCCTCCCGTCATACTCTACCGTTGGATTTTTTTGTGTAGGTGTTTGTCGTACATTATGAAATACTCCTATACCAAACTCAAGAGCCAGTTCTCTTCATTGACGTAAACGTACTTTTAAAAATACAATATTTTTCTGAATTTATATAATTCCGCTACAGGTGTGGTGTGTGTTTATTATTGTTAAAAAAATATATATATTTAAAATATCTTAACTTGGTACTTACTATAATAGGTAGGCAGGTATTGGTATTAAATATCATATTTTACTTATAATCACCATACATTAGGTCGTAGAGTTAAAAGCTTATCTAGTCAATCTATATATCTATAATAATTTCAACCAAGAGAATTTGAATTTGCATAGTTTGGAAGTGAATTCTAGCTGCACATTGGACAACTATTGAGCTTCGGCTTGAATAAGCCTTTCAAAATTCAAATGTGGCAGACTTCACACAATACGTACGCTGGCTGGATGTATACTCCTAACAATGAACGTCACGTCGTGTTTGGCCCCCAATTTAAAGCTGATTCTTAGTACAATAGATGCATTGCAGCTGCCAGTTATTGACGAACAAGTTTATTGAAGGTGATCAGCTGTCACAAAAATTTGTCTTCTGTCTTTATTGTATTTAAGTTACGATAAGCGAAATGGCTAAATGAACAAAATAAGCGATTCCATCTTATAACCTAACAAGTTATAACTGATAACCTAATTATGGCAGAATCGAAATTTATCGTATTTTAGGAAAGGGGAAGTTAGGTTAGATTGTCATGCAAGAAAATAATGTAAAACAAATATGTATCTTAGTTTCGTGGTGGTTGTTAAAACATTAAAAAAAATTAGTATTATTTTATCTTTCCGAAAAAAATCAATTTTAATTTAAAAAACTTAAAACAAGTCACCGAAGACCAAAATTTCATTTAGGTACATTTTTTATTCCAAATAATGTCACTGGAATCACTGGTTAAAGTAAATCAGTACATGTAGACATCCCTGACCTGGTGTGTATGATTAACTATCGCGTACCGAATAAAAACAACATGAGCCTTCATGGTCCGTTTCGTGTAGTTGCTTCTCGCACTTTGCCACGTATTTTCGCCTTTTTGAAAAACAGACTTAGGAAACTGACACTCAATTTGTGGAAAAAGACCTGATGCTTATTTTAATTCAGAATCTTTAGTCGGACTTTTCAAGTCTTATCATTGCTGAGTATCGTAACCCATTCCAATTTCCATGGTGGACAAAGTTCCCCCACTCCTTGCGGTCCTTCGCTGAAAACTGAACGGAAATCTGCCGATACTGATGTACCGGACGCCTGTGATACTTGGTCATTCCAGCGCATTGACCTTCCCCTGCTTCTTCTACCTTCCACTTTGCCAGTGACCATGAGAGTCTCCAAGTTGGAGTCCTCAGTTTGGCGAACAACGTGTTCAAAGTATCTTAAAATACGTTGTAGGCAGATAGTTGAAAGCCTATTGTAGATGCCCAGCTCTGCCAGAAGGCTGAACATTTTTTTCCAGCACCACATTTCGAGGATGTTCATCAGCTTTATTTCGCTGGCTCTAACTGCCTGTGAATTAATGATATATTACATTTCAGGATAGATAGACTAAATAGCTTGGTTAGCTTGCATTTTAGGTTAGATATATAGTATTTAATATATTAAAATGTAGTGTCCGGACCAACGGTTTTCCGGGTATCTAATCATATTATGATTTTACGCTAAACATTATTTCATCCATAAAAAAATCATTAAAGTCAATAAAAATATCATTAGAATTGTTGGGTTTGGTTACTAGATAAGTTTGCAACATTCTACACTTCGCCAAAGTATCCGGAAAATAAGTCGGTAATTCCTTGAGGTGTATCTGCAATTATAACGGTTTTTAAGATTATTTGCGAATTTGAATACATTGTTTATTGTTTTTATTTTTTATTATTATATTTTATTAATAAAAAATTGAGTCATGAAGGTAGAAAATGTTTATACATACAGACATTGTTCGGAAAAAAAAACGCGTTGGGCCACTTGCAAGGTCGTGACGTAGCTTAAAGTTCTTTTGGAGTCCGAAAGGAAAGACCTAATTTTTTTTATGAGAAAAGGGCCCTGAGAAAAATTATTTTCCTCAGGGCCTATGTCATCTTTGGAGATGCTGTATGGAGGGCCTTTTCAAGGAAATGAAGAAGAGGAAGTTCTGAGAGGGAAAAAGGTAAGAGGGGTGGATAGGAATCTAGGTTTCAGTCTGTCCAGGTCATCCGCCGCCAGATCCAGACAAATGTTACCTCTTGAATCCGGTCACCCCTTTTAAGTCACCAAAGGAAAGGAACTACTTTTGGTGACCTATGGCAGAGGTTTTGGTTATCCAATATATGGTTCCCGGGCGGCGGTATTTATTGCCACCTCCCAAATTTTTTAACTTTTCACTAGGTATATGATTTTTTTGTTTGTTGTTAAAACTACTTTCATTTCCTCGCACTTATTTGTACACACAAGTGGAATTAAAGTTGATGAAATATTGTTTTTTTTAACAGTAACAATGTGGTGTACAGAAATGAATGCTAGAAAAAGATGGGAACGGCCGAGAAAAACTTAACGCGTAATTTTTGCACTGGACTGATGTACAAAGTCGATAAAATATTGTTTTCTTATAATAACAATGTAGTGTACAAGAAGTATTTACAATTGCATTCAGAATCGCTTGACGCCACATGCATTGCAGTAAATTCAAATCTTCCGATGGAAAATAGACAAAAAGCTTTCGTTAGGTTAGATAGAAAGTCGTGACTTTCCAGCCAAAGTCAAGACTTTCCAGCCAATCACTGCTCTGCCCCCTCGATGAGCTAACCTTGTTAAATACTTTTTCTACGAACCTTGCGCAGTCATGCTAATCATACTTTTTTTTAAGGCTACAGAATATTTATATTTCATTTTTTTTAAATTGCATAAAAATACAATCTAAAATAAGATAAAATATTGAAGTGGTAAATTACTGCGAAATAGATATGGTATTCAGAATCACCCAGTACAAATTATATTTTTTTCTTGCACTTTCAGTGAAATTTTATCATTAGCATATCAATCAACGCAACGTCTTTGAAAAAAATTCGTTGAAAGGAACATGACATTATTTCTGAAAAGATTAATTATTTTTTCAGTATAAATTTTTGTAATTCTGTTGGAACGGGTGTTTTATCATATTTGCTCCGGAACGCCTGCTTTTTGCTTTTCACTTCGAAAACGATTTAGCATTGTCTCTCCCATTAAAATGCAAATGCTTTTAAATACGACATTTAAATATTCGTTTGGGATGTTGTCCCTGATGAATATGAATGGTTTCAAGAACTTTGTGTAGGTAGTTGGTTTTCAATCCAGTGCCTTTCTTTTTACGAGTCAAAACACAAAAAGTATTATTCGTGAGTATTTCTAATGTACCTACACTAGGCGTAATTTTATATTTTTTAATTAATAAAATACCATTCAAAATACTTAGTTTTAACTACGCAATGCTTACTTCATCAGGATTTATTTAAAACTTTGAATTAAAACGCTACCATAAAATAAATTCGCTTGTTTGAAGAAGTAATTTGAATTGATGATCATTTATCTATTAGATTCGGGTTCAAGGGTTTCTGTATACAAAAAATACAAGTGTGCAGTTCACATGCGGTAAAAGTAAAGTAGACAAGAGTGGGAAGGCTACGACGAACCGCACAAAGAGGAGACCGATTATTCTATCTCATTCTCTCACATGCTAAATCAAAAAAATGTGTTTGTCTCGTTTTAGTGTCGCTTTTTCGTTTCATCGATTTTCAAATCACAACGGTGCTAAAGATTGTTCACTTCATAAAAAACTTAGGATATCCTTAAAAACTACCACCACCTTCGCAAATCCCTCGATTTATAGCTACGAAACATCAAATGAAAAAAAAACCAGAGTGTACAATTCATACGCGGTAGAAGCGAAACCTTCAGAAAACTAAAGTAGACAAGAGTAGAAAAGGCTAAGAATCACCGCTCAAAGAGGAGACCGATTATACTATCTCATTCTTTCGCAGGCTGAATCCTAGAGATGTCTGTGTTTGTTTTTCTTTAGTGTCGCAAATTTTCTTTCATCGAGTTTCAAAGCACAACGGTGCTACAGAAGTTTTTACTTCGATAAATGTTCAGTTTGATTTTACCTCGGGTTGGGGTGTTTCAAATTCCATCAAATTTGAAAACAAATCAACAATCAGCGCCATTTTTAATTATTGAAATTGTAACCTTACTTTCGAAACGCCAATCCCAGTCTCGTCTCACATTTAATTATGTTATTAATATTATAATTATGATTAGCTGTTATACATTTAAAAAATCACATCATGGTGCTTGTCAGATTTAAAGCTTTAAAGGGACCGTTCTGATGTCAAAATTTCATAATGGCAACTTGATGATCATCAAATGTAATAAATTCTGATACAACCCAACCTAAGTAAATTAAAACGACATTACAAAGATCATTTTATAATATCATTCAGCCATTATTTTTTTTATGTCGGCGCCTTGGTAAATTTACATGATAATTAATTCTGGAAAAACATAAAGGCAAGCGAATTCTCAGTACATTGAGCCCACCTTCATATCAATAACATTTAGCTCGGGTAAAGAGACCTTGTCATGAACAGATCTTGCGAAAAAATATATCAAAGACTGGCGAACTTTTCCAAGTTATTTAAATATTATTCAAAAGAGATAAATTGTGGTTATAAGTACCTACGCTTTAATCGCGCAAGACTGTTTTTTTCTATATAATGGAATCATTTAATAGATTAAGAGATCGGAAGTGGGTCCATTTTGTCCAAGAGATCGGAAGTGAGATATTGTGGAGAAAGTTTAAATTTTTTAACCAAGCGACTATATCAAATAATTCTATAAGTATACAAAATATAATGGTTTTGTAAGGTAAAGATATTGTATTTCTTAGTCCTACTCACTAGGGGTTCCTGTGCTGAGGGGGACTAAAATTGTTTATTTATAGTTCATCTGTCTTCTATATCGTTTTTAGTGTCTTCAGTAGGGTGTTTTCATTGACCTCTTTCAGGCATGTTTTTATTCTTGATTTGTACTCATTACATTTTTTTATTAGTTTTATATATTGGGGAGGAATATTAGGGAGTTGAGTTGCAAAATAGGTTTAGTTTCTTTGTCTGAAGTGGTTTTATAACTTGGAATGTTTTTATATCATTTTTATTCGATTTAGTGTGATGAATATGCGGTTTAATAGAGGATTCAGTATTTTTGAATAGCTTCAATAATATATTTTTGGCATATATTCGTTGTACATTTGGTACGTCAAAGCTATTGAAACTTCCAATCGAAGGCGTTCTAATAGGTACTTTCAGTATGGTCTTTATGATTCCTTTTTGAATTGTATTCAGGTTGTGTATGTATTTATGGGTAGAAGATCCCCATCCTATAATTCCATGTTTTAATAGTTGTCATAAAATGATTTTTTTAAACTTACTTACCCATGGCATCCAATCATAGACGTCACACAACACGGTATTTGACCAGATATATATCTCAAAATAGTAAATTTTGAGATAATTAGGAAAACAGTGTTCGAATGCAAACCATAAATCAAATATTATTTACGTATTTCATCAACACTTGTTTAATTCACTACAAGTATTTTCTGCGTTATGATTGATTTGGTGGTGTTTATGAGTAAGCCGAGTCTTATACCAGATAGGGTACCTACACTTTTACGTATAACTGCATACTCAACTCAAATATTGATTTGTCAGAGATATCTGACTAATCAACTAGACAATCGATATATAATATGAGAGAACTATTATCGGTTGACTTTTAATAACAAAACTATAATTTATACAAGTATTCAATGTTTTGATCTTATGCTACCGAGTTGATAGAGTAATACCCACATACCAAATCTCTCCATACTATTGTTCTCAATACTACGCATGGGTAGGTATAGTGATAATAACTTAAGTAAAAAATAACACAAGTAAAAAACATACTTAAGAAAAAAAACATGCCAAGGTAAAAATAACATAAGAAAAAATAACATAATTAAATATAGCATACCTGAGTAAAAATAACATACTTAAGTAAAAATGACATAAGTAAAAATAACACCAATGAAAATAACATATTTAAAAATAACCTAAGTAAAAAATATCAAACGTAAGTAAAAATAACATAATTAAAAACAACATAAGTAAAATTAGAACAAAATGAAATTGTATGGAGAACAACAACTAACTTGACAAGAGGACTACTTTGGCAATTGTATAGTGGTTTTGAAGAATGACTGACGACCCACCATAAATATCAAATTGAAATTGAATTTTATGACCTTAATTATATAAAAATTTCATTAAAGTGATGTTTTTTATAACATGTGTTGGTAAACACGTATCAAAGAAATAAACGTATGCAAGCTATGCGTTAAAATGTCAATTTTTATGGTTAATTTTTGGGAATTAAAAGTAACTGACTGTAAAAATGAAGAGACAGTTTTCTTGCGAATTCCTTAAATAAAAGGAAAATACTGTTATTTTTAAATATTAAAGTACATTTAAAATTCAAAAATCTAAAAGGTAATTTTAACTTATTTCTAAATTGGTATTTGTTTTTACGACATCTTGAAAAATAATAAATATATAGGACATTTAAAATTCCTTGTAAAAATTCCGAAGTTCGACAATACAGTGTATACAGATAAACAACCCTCTTTCGCTGGATAAGCAATGTATATACAAGTCCTGCTTATTTATGGGGGTATATCGAATACATCTATTATGTAATTAATTACTGTATAAAATTTATTTAATATATATATACTATATCTTTCCATGAACTACTTTTGTCAATTTGAACAATTGTCAGGTCACCATATTATTTAAAACAAATGCGCAGTTTATATTTACGAACGTGTAACTTTCGCATTTTTACAATTAAAAAACATTAACATCGAACTTTTCCATTTTCCAATTGTTTTCGGATTTTATGGAATTTATGGGCGGGTATTAAGTGCTTCAATTTAAGGGGTTGTGTTGACACTTAGTAATTTCATCCAACAATATAGATATTAAAATCTATTTTTATATTTATTTTATATCCCGGTATAACTCAGCCTTTCAACCATTACAGAGAATAATTGAATCTCATGTAATCCTATTCCAAAGCTCTTCAACGAAGAAATCATTTGTACCTTTGACAGAATTAATATTCTTTGGTATTTCCACCGTATTTGTCTTGTCTATGTTTATTTACGATCCCACTTAAAATAAACAATGTCTTCTATCGCCCAGACCTTACGGGGAAAATCAGGGGTTGTCTCTTTAATGCGGGGGAGAATATTATAAGTGCGCATTCAAGAAAATGTTGTTTTTCTCCGGTAAGAGGATTGCAGTCTCCCTATTTCCTGGGAAAAATGTATTCTTAATGCCGTCTTTGCATTTATGGAAATCACTCTCTCAGCTACGAGCGGACCGTGTTCACTTAAATAATAAAGTCTAGACTTGCAGTCTGTTTTCGTAAGTACTTTTTTATTAATTTTTTGGTCGCTGTTCAATAATTATTATTCACAACTGTCGCTTTTGCAAGATTGACAGTGATTTCAGTCTTGATTTGTTAAAATAAAGATGACAGTGAAAAATCACAAAATTCACTGGGGAGTGCTTATTACCTATGTACATTATTTATTAAATTTCCAGAATTACTGGAAACGGTTTATTAATAAATGGTTTACCTATTTTTTCAGTTATATTATAAATCTATTTATTTTCGCGAAAAAAGGTACATTTTTTAGTATCTACTATTTTACCCGCCATGCTAGGGATGTCCCTGAGTTATGTCAGTTGAAGTTAACAGATTGGAATTATACATATTATGCTTGACAATAATAGTAATTCGATAATATACTTAATTCAGATTAAGTTACTTTATATAGTATTTAAATTAGAAAAATTAGATAGGGATTGTGGGAAGATATGAAGGTAGATTAGATGGATGGAGTGTAAAATGTACATATATTTCAGGTGACTGAAATAGATTTTTCTCGCTGTTATTAATCTGATGTGTTTTTTTTTCTATTAATTTTAACAAATCAACCGTGTCCCGTTATTCTGGATACTTATTTTATAAATTTTAAATTTTTATCTTCACAGATGAGGACCTAGTTAAACCATATCCCAAGGGGCTAACGTCATATTTGAGGATGAGGATTGAGGATGTCGTATTCCCACTGGCTCCTGGGAGTTGGGACTCTTGTACGGTATTCAGAACTGTGCCTACCTTGTTGTGGAACAGTCTCGATAAATAGATTAAAGTCTAGAGCTCTACTACCAAGTAAACCTTTTCACGTCTAGCATTTATGTTTCGATCTGTGTTCCCTAAGATCATTGTTAAAATTTTAAAAATTGGATCAATGTTAATATGTCCATACTCCCATTAATTCTTAATCCAAATTATTTAAATAACACTTCATTTAACTTAATTAGTGCAAAAAACAACTATTTACTTCGGGAGAGATGGAAACATATGCATAAAATCGGTTATTTAGTTTTTATTTAGGGTTATTTATATAATCTGTGGATATTTAGGTTGATGTTGTAACAGTTTGAAATGATGATATTAAGTAAGCACCCACATATGAAGATGGTTGCTACTCTTGTACTTCGAATTAATTTTTAATTCCTATTTGAAAAGCCAAAATTTGAATTAACAGAATCCTGCGACTTAAATATATTTTCTACAAGCAAATTTTCAGGTAATTCCAAGAGGAGAATCTGCGAGCTGTGAGCGATTTATTACGTTTAATTTCTGTTCAGTTTCATATACGAGTATTAATTTACCATGGTTATTTATTTTTTTAATTTTCCTAAAAAAGTGAACTGGTACCTTGCATTAATTTACATAACGTGATCTCTATTCAAAAAATTTGTTTAGGTCATCAGTTCTATTTTAATTTTAAATACTAAAAGCTATCGGATATTTTTAATTTGTTTCAAATAACTTTTCTATTTAGTTTATTTTAGGCTAAACACGACCTTGAGATTAAAATATTAGAGTAACGTGTTATTTAAATTAAGATATTTGAGTTCATGTACCGGTTGTATATTCCTTTTATTTTCCCTATTAGAGGTGTCACAAGTAATACATAAAACTTTTGTCTTGCATTGTGGCCCAATGGTTGAATCCAATATTGTATTGTATTATATCCAAAGAGGATGACTTTAATCTCAAATTACATACATGCCAAGAAAACTATCAAAATCAAGGCTTATCATGCCACTGTCCTACCATAACACACTCCAAAATTATCAAATATCTTGGTATTGAAATTGACGATAATCTCCGATGGAACGCACACATTGAAGTAATCACAAAAAAAACTCACCAGGTACATTTACTTCTTTAGAGCCATCCATAACATCCTCAACATAGACGACATTAAGAAAGTGTACTACGCTTTATGTCAATCACAAATAGAGTACGGGATAACTGGATGGGGATATGCCTTGAGCACTCACATGGACCGACTCAATATAGCCCAAAAAGGAGTTCTAAAGACAATTTTGAAATTACCGGTTAGAACTCCGACAGAAGAATTGTTTCAAAGCATTCAAGTCTATGTACAACATACAAAAACTTTATTCAAAAAATATTTTATTTAAAATTTAAAAAAAACATCAGAATACTCCACTGTCCAACATAGATACACAACCAGGGCAATAAACCAAAATATTCTAGCTACAGCCAGTTTGAAAACATCTTTTGGACAAAGAAATATGAAATTCAATGCGACAAAACTATACAACGCTCTACCAACTCAAACAAAAAAAATAACAGAAATAAATAAATTTAAAACAAAATTAAAAATATGGTTGAGAGAACAAAGTGAAAATGAACTATCAAACATACTGAAGACCATGTAAAGACAACTGGATACTAAATACAAATGTGGAAAAACTACAGGCCGCCTCAGAACAGGAAACCCTAGTGAGGAGGACTATGAAAAAAAAAGTACTTTATAATACCTAAAAAAAATAATGTACTTTATAATACCTTAATATAATATAATTTATAAATGCATTATGTACAAATTTTGCTATAGATACTAATAAAAAAATAAATAAAAATGTATTTAATCATGGTATTAGGTACGAAGTAAATATCTTTATTAAAGTATAAAATTTTAATTAAGCATTACAAGGTGGAACCTTCCGGCAAACGTTACATCATTATAACAAAATCGAACATTACGAATGCCATTGGTTTAATTAAATGGAGTTTCCATAGTCCCACTGGCTTAAAAAATGTGATATAATGAGAATGGTATTTAGCGTGGATTGTCTGTAACAATATATAGTGGCACAAAGTAGTTTTTTTTAAATATTTTCTACTACCTTTAATGTTACTTTGTAAACTTCCTTTTGAGAAAATTCTTAGTTTTTCACAAAAACAACTTTCCTTCGAGAGTAAATAATCCAGCTTTTCAAGGTTCACTGGGAAACTTTTACATTATAACAACCTCCAACAATAATAGCGTGAAGTTCGTGAAAATTGGCAAACTAAACTATGTGTCTGTCACGCCTTCATCAAAAAACTATAAACCCTAAATAAGGGAAAGATTGATGGCGATATAACAATGCCACAAATCCTAAAGGAGAATAAGACAAATGACAATACGAATCTTTGGCGAGAAAGTGGTTCTATCTTGAAAAAACACCGCGATTGGTAAAACAGTAGACGTTGAACTATTGTAACAAGGTTGAGATTATTGGAAAACTCAGTTGTATTTAATCTACAATCCTCCGAGACTACGAAAATTGATAAATCAGATCACAAGGAAAACCCGAAAAAACGATTACCTTTTTTTTAATTTTCGCTGTAACTAAATGGTTAATAAATCATTGAAGAATAAGATAACACTAATGATCTAAACCAGATGCTCTCAACTTGGGGCTACTTCTCTTGGGGGCGTTTCAGACCTACAGGATGGCGGTAGAAGACCATGAGAAAATTGGTGGGCGTTTCAGACTTTGCGGTTGTAGGAAACCCATCCCAACCCATCCTACCTTGCCCCATCCCATCCCGTTAGGGGTCATCCATCCACAAAAATATTTTCCCTATCCCATTACGCCCCCTGCGTCAAATGTAACCCCATCGTGATATTCCATTACGTCCCCTTCGTCGTGGTATCCCGTTAGGCCCCTCCGTTGTAGCATTTATAATCTTGTCGTGGTATCCCATTATGCCCCCAATTGCTGTTTCGGATTCACGATTTAGGGGGCGCTAGAAATAAAAATATTCTCAAGGTGGGCGATGGGCAAAAAAAGGTTGAGAATCTATGATCTAAACTAAAATATGAATGAGAACATGACAAAAACAAAAATATAACGGTTGCAACTGGGACTAAAAAAAATTAATATTCATTAAGACTTTCACAAAAAGGTCAAAATGTCTTACATATAAAATAAAATCGGATATATTTTTCCGAGACGCTATCTAGGTTACAAGCCAGTTCTTAGAACGATTGTTTCCAATGAAAAAGGTAGTTGCCTGTAATATGGAGAAAAAAAATTGATGAAAATAATATAGTTAATCCTAAAATTTGAAATATGAGATTTACAAATATGATGGCTTGATAAGAGGTTGCAGTGGCCTAATTTGATAAGGCGCTCATCCTGGTAAGATGAGAGGTTCTGGGTTCGTGTCCCAGTTGCAACCGTTATCTTTTTATTTTTCTGTGTCTTGTTCTCTTTCATATTTTCGTTTAGATGTATTAGTGTTATCTTCTTCGTCAATGATATATTACATTGATGGGAATAACCTTCAAAAGTTATAAAAAAAGATTTGTTCTAATAAAAATTGATTAATAAATCTTTTGGAGGCCGGTCTACGCTTCGACAAATAGCTGAGTAGTTATATAGATTCATCAGTATTTCGCTTTTTCTACGATTTTCCGGAAACTTTGAATAAAATACAGCGTACGTAAATAATAAAACAGAAAACTGTTTGTCTGCAGCAGCTTTTTGAAATTAGCACTAAGGTTTTCTAATACAAATAAACTTTTATTATTCCGTAACGTCATTAATCAATCAATTCATTTGGGAGGCTTATATGGATACCGCTGCCCCGGGAACCAACTATTGGATATCCAACGCCTCTGGCATAGGTTAACCCAAGTGGTTTGTTACGTTTGTTTTTTTTTACATTAACTCCACACAGGAGGCCCTGAGGAAAATAATTTCCCTCAGGGTCAATGTCATCTTTGAGGATGCTGTGTTATCTTTGAGGATCTTATCTTATCCATCCATTCATTCCTCCCACTTGCACCGCAGTGTGAGGAATGGATTCACTCCTGAACACATTGACCCCCAGAACTTCCTCTCCTTCCTTTCCCTAAAAAGATCCATTACACAGCATCCCCAAAGATGAAATACGCCCTTTTAGTTATCTTCTATCTCCCGCCTCCTGTCTGGAGATAATGTAAAAAAAAAGTTATAAAATAAAATAAATGTTGTGGGTTACGGAGCTTTGAAATACCAATTAACTGTCACTGCCCAAGCCAATGCGCCAATTGCTTCTTCCACATTGTATCAATTTTTCGTCAAGATTTTGACTCGGGCACAGTCGAGTAGTAACTTTTAGCTACATATGAACTTTGTGAAAATAAATAAAAATAATTTTTTTGCAATAACGGGATTTCGTCTATGTAACATCTATGTCAAAACATACCATTTTCATGAATTTAGAAGAAAATAAATTAATACCTTCGTACTTTGGGAATAAGGAACTCCAGTGAAAAATATTATGGCTTTAAAAAAATATGTTCATATAGACCAATAAACGCTGATTCTGAATAAATAACTTTTATTTAATAATATTAAACGTACAGTTTTAAAAAAAAACATGAAAAAGTGCATTTTTAATATTCTCGTTAAAACACAGCGTTAAGTTGGTATGCTGTGTAATGCTGTCATGGTGACGTCACGATGGAAGATTCACTGATGATTCACTGTAATTCATTTGGGTCATTTATATGGGAATTTAGGTATGACACAAGCGAATGTTCTATATATTTCTTATTTTTGAAGATGTCGTAAAAGCATATACATTTATAGAAAGTTAATAGAATTGCCTTTTAGATTTTTGTATCTGACATATACGATTGTGTTTGAAAAATGCAGTATTTTAAGTTTCAAAATGAAAAAATTTAAAAAAAAACAGCCGACTGTAAACATATTCTATTAAATGGTCGAAAAAATTAGGAAAATTCAATAAAACCAACATAAAAATCTAAAATACGTGAATCGTTATTTTAGTAGATGGCGTCACAAAATTCACCATAGATATGGGTGTATTCGAGGGATCTCCAAAAATTAAAACTTTGAAAATTATAATTTGAAATAAAACAATAACTTTGTAACCACCACTTTTATTTTTTATACTTTATGCCGACCGGGTTTCGCTACAACCGTACTGTAGTAGAGATTGTACTGCCCTGAAGAAGCTACGGTTGCAGCGAAACCCGGTCGGCATAAAGTATAAAAAATAAAAGTGGTGTTTACAAAGTTATTGTTTTATTTTAAATTATAATGTCACATCACAAAGTAACTGCTTCATATGAACAAAAAAAATTTGAAAATTATTTTAACTATTAAAACTAACTCTAAAAAAAAAAAATGTAGTAATTTAAGTTAGAAGGTCATTTTTCATTAAAAAAATGGACTGGACTTCTCTATTATTGCGTTTTCTCAAAATAAAATTTATCAGTCATTTTTTTAATTTAGGTTTTTTTCCTAAATTAAAATAATGACACCCTAGATGTAACAGAATAAAGTCATATCTAGGGTGCCCGTTTCTTGTCCAATATGCAACCAAAACTAATCGAATATGCTAATTAATGTTGTCTGTGCTGTGCGTTAGTTAGTACTGCGTGAAATCTGGTTAAATTAACTCAAGTTTGCTTTGAATTAAAGTATCATTTTCAAAATTGAAACTGAAGTATTCAAGATTACCAACCTATAATATAATATTTGTTAAAAAATTATTTTAATCGCCATTTTGTGAATTGGTACCGATTTGTCTATAATTCAGACTATCCCGTGATTTTTCACCACTATGCACTAGCTTATTATAATCTCCAGATGCATAAGTTTGCTTTCAACAAGCATTATAACGCTTTTATAATCAGTTTTTTTTAAACGTGCTTGCATTCATAATTGTAAACCAACTCTTATGTTTTTACGCACAAAAAACGCGTTGATTCAAATCCGCAATCGGCGAGGGATCAACACATTCCAAGATTCGGAATCGATTCGAAATCTAGAAAGTTTTCACAACCCTTCGGGTCTGCGGAATTCGAAGGGAAAGATGTCAAGAGAAATATTGGGTTCCGGGTCGGTGATAAATGGTTTCTGTCGATGATGAGCGCATCTTCGCCGAATAATTTATGTCGCTCGCATTTTATTTCTCAGTGAAATATTTGGAAACTTTTAGACTTCTTATCTAGGGGGATTTGCCATCGCATCTACCAAGAACTTGCCATGAGAACTAGCGTTTTATGTGTTACATAAATACCTTATATTGATTCCATACTGTCTCAGTGATAACATGTTTGTTTCATTTTGAATATTAGAAAATATTATATTCACAGCCAGACATAACAAGAAAATTTACGTTTTTTGTTTTATTTTGTCATTATTTAGTATTTTATGGGCTTATGAACTGACAACATACCGGTCTCATCTAAATTATAAACGTCCTTTGCTTCAAGTTTATAAGTATTCATAACTTTCTTTAGATTATCAAAAACAGCTTGAATTTTAAATTTATTAAAACTAGTGGATCTAGCAAAACTCATCGGTTCTGGTTTGCGTAAGGCACATGAAGGGCGTATTTTTCTAAATTCTTTAAGCCACCCTATGCTAGCTAATTGGGTTCAATTTCACTGATCTGGGTATGTTTTCCCCATGGAGATGGCAAATTGTTACACTAGTTTTCTCTTTCGTAACGTATCCAAGGCCATGTGCAAATATGCTGCATTTTTTCAAATATTCACAAAGCAAAACTCTTCTTCCTCGGTGAATACCTTCTTGACATCATTGGCCAAAAACCTTCTTGACATCATTGGTCAATAACTTCTTGACATCATTGGTCAATAACTTCTTGACATCATTGGTCAATAACTTCTTGACATCATTGGTCAATAACTTCTTGACATCATTGGTCAATAACTTCTTGACATCATTGGTCAATAACTTCTTGACATCATTGGTCAATAACTTCTTGACATCATTGGTCAATAACTTCTTGATATCATTGGTCAATAACTTCTTGACATCAATAACTTCTTGACATCATTGGTCAATAACTTCTTGACATCATTGGTCAATAACTTCTTGACATCATTGGTCAATAACTTCTTGATATCATTGGTCAATAACTTCTTGACATCATTGGTCAATAACTTCTTGACATCATTGGTCAATAACTTCTTGACATCATTGGTCAATAACTTCTTGACATCATTGGTCAATAACTTCTTGACATCATTGGTCAATAACTTCTTGATATCATTGGTCAATAACTTCTTGACATCAATAACTTCTTGACATCATTGGTCAATAACTTCTTGACATCATTGGTCAATAACTTCTTGACATCATTGGTCAATAACTTCTTGATATCATTGGTCAATAGCTTCTTGACGTCATTGGACAATATCTTCTTAACATCTTTACTATCGTTTTTTGTCGAGAGAAACATTTATGTACAATATATTTTTGTGATATTTTTCGGAATGATAGACAACTTATCTTTTCTTTTATTGCTTCCGTAATTATAACTGGGCATATTAGTAACCAGTTGTTTCTTACTGTGAGGCACTGAAAATAGAAATAAAACAAATTCCTAAACTGTTTTTCGTTATTTATTTTTGGGGTGTTATGATCATCAGGGCAGATATGTGATGATGGATGGACGATCACGTCTGCCCTTAAGATGGACACAGTAACGCTGTCCGAAACGTTGGTTAAAGAATGAGGTAACGCAATACGACATCACACCCCAAAAATAAATAACAAAAATACTTTTGGCCGTGAAAATCTAAAATCGTATCCAAACTCCTAAATTGTATAATAGTCCACAAGTACAATCATTGTGTTGTCCGTAGATACAATTTTGACATTCTTAGTCTAAAAGTGTTATAATTATTTAGATTATCGCCTAAGAGAGCAAAAGAAAATATCTGCAATTAGTTTATCGTATGTTATTTCTCGAGTAAATCTAAAAACACAACTAAATTAGAAAAAACGGTTTTATTGAAAAATATTGTGTTGCCATACGACAAAATTACTAAGAGATCATTTTTTATGTTATTTTAGGTAATGTAGTTTGTGAAATATGCGTAGTATCCAAAGGTAAAGCCGTAGATAGGTACAACAGATGCAAACAACAAAATAAAAGAAATTCGTACGGCCTAGTAGAACAAATACACATACAATAACTGTGTTTTATGGAGTTTGGGGTAAGCGTGTGAATGAATTACTGTTCATGTTATTACTCAATACACGTATTGTAGTTTCTTTCGGGTGAGCGATATTCATTCTGTTCATAGAATAAAGAATAACACAATTGTGTGTTTCTTGATCCAATTATGGGCCTATAATTCCTCACGAAACTGGGCTTTCGAAATTCAAATGGGATGGAGATCTACAATTTCTGGCGAGTGTAAGTGAGATAGAACGCTGAAGATTGGGCTAAATGGAACATTAGTTTCCATTCAAATTTGTATGAAAGGCACTTCTAGTGTTGTATTATTTATTCCGGAAACATTATTCCAGAAAAGACTTTATAAAAGTGGTTACTACTAAATATTTTAATAATTTTGAATTAAAATAGTGCCGCAAAATAAGATTGCTGTGTTTGAAGAATTTATTTTTTTTATTCTCTGATTCTAACTAACTAACTAACCATCACGCCGTTTCCCTGCAGGGGTAGGCAGAGGGAACGGACCGCCAAACAACTCGGTCTTGGCAAACACTCTTTGCCTCACTCACATTCATACATCGTCTCATACATTCTCTTCTATTATTCTGACTTTTGACATGGCCCAACTCAAGTATCTGATTCACTTGATCGTGCCATGTCTTCCTCGGACGTCCCCGATTTCTTCTACCATTCACATTTGCGTCGTATATTCTTCTTACACTACTTTCTTCGTTCATTCGCTCTACATGCCCAAACCATCTGAGGGTCCCTTTCTTAATCTTACTCATTATGCTTACATCAGCCTTACATTCTTTGCGGATATCCACATTTCTCACACGATCATACATTTTCTACCACACGTACGCTACGCCTCAGGGATCGCATTTCAACTATTCAATCTATTAAAATTAATTAATTCTAAAAAAAATAGATTTTTTACTAATTATGGAATGTTATATTTTTAGGTTATACAGATAATTTTATGTATTGCGATTTTCATGGTAGAGTCATTTTAAAACCTTTTTAAATTTATGAAACAGGCGAGTAGGTACTTTTGATATTTCTATTTAAACTTTATGTTTCACAGTGTTCCCTCTTCACACCTCTTTGTAAAAATATTCATCTTGATCCGTGAATAAATTGACTCTTCCAAAAAGGATCCGACAAGGGGCTCAATTGTTTGGCCGTTTCCATCTCGGCCAAATCTTAGCACTTTATCGAAGTCACAAAGCGGCGGATTGTCCTAAACCCTTCGCCACCTCCTGGTCTGCGAGGGTTCACAACTTTTAAGCCACCATTAACCTACTGTGGAGCTACTTCTTATAAACTGAATAAATTATGAATGGTCGACAACAAAGGCGAAAGAATCCTCTTCCTTTAACAGGATCCCCTTATACTCGGAGCTGTTTTGTTTCAGACGAATAAAATGTTTTAATGAATTAAAACTTTTTGCTTAGAAAAACTTCTCGGGTGTGAAGTACCTTTTCTCTTTTTATCGGTTTGCCGATGTTTTTTATAGCCTATTAATATATTCTTGAAAACAATATAATTTTTGTATTATACCCACCACTTCCTTTGTTAAAATTTTATTTTTAGGGCGCTTTTAAATGATTATATACGTCTTAGTTTGTTTTATTATTATTATTTAAGCGACTATATAAAATAATTCCATAAGTATAAAAAATATAATGATTATGTAACTTAAAGATATTGTATTTCTTAATCCTCCTCACTAGGGGTTCCTGTGCCGAGGCGGACTAGTATTGTTTAATTATAGTTTATTTGTCTTCTATATCGTTTTTAGTGCCATCATTAGGGTGTTTTCGTTGACCTCTTTCAGCCATATTTTTATTCTTGATTTGTACTCATCAATTTTTTTTATTAGTTTTATGTCTTGGGGAAGAATGTTATGGAGTTTAGTTGCAAAATAGTTTAGTTGCTTTGTCCGAATGTGGTTTTATAACTTGGAATGTTTTTTATGTCATTTTTATTCGTGATGGATATGCTGTCTAGTAGAGTATATAAAATTTATTATTTGTTTTGTAGTATGCTTATATGATTTTCTAATGAGATTAGTTAAAAGGTTTAATCAGAAATCTGATGTGCTTTTAATGCGTTTTAGTTCAAAGTGAGTTAACTACGAGCTCAGGGGTATTCTCCTTGGAAAACACGATTCCCAAGCTTAGTATCTGGACTATATGTTGGTTCTTTCTACCTTCTTATAAATTTAATATCAAGAGTAATGGAGGGTAGCAAATGTAGAATCATGCAATGTCCAGTATTTTAAATATAATGTCCTCCGCGTGTAACTTCGTATTTTCTCCAAGCATGAACTTTCTAATAAAAGTGTGTTTATTGGAAGTGATCTGCCAGGTATGTTTTCTGTGTCTGTTTGTAAATAATAAAATTAGATAGAGCCTAAGAAATCACAATAAATCGTACAGCGCTATTGAATTGATTTTTCACAAAAACTGCGCTCTACAAACTTATTATTATAATTGAAGTAGCTATTGATTGATAAATAACTACCCTTAAAAGTTGATTGCTTAATATCATTTTAAAGTTGTGTTATTTACCGTCGTGGTATTTGATTGGTTGATTTTTACTAATTACAGAAAATATACACCTCATTACTCGTTATTTAAAATGATAATATTACCATGCTGAAATTTGTGTGGTTTGATAACATTTCCCAATCCCGTGTGTCAATTGCCAATTGCCAATATTGTAAAATTACTAATTATTGATGTATGTTAATTTATGAGAGGTTACCAAGCACTTTGTGGTGTGACATATTTACCTTATTGAAATGTGGTAAAGTTGTTTTCTCTATATGTATTACTAGCTGGGTTACCCGGCTTCGCTCAGGACAACATTCGAGAGTGTTCTGGAATGTTCCACACTGATGTTCCCGATTCCCGAAAATTCCACGACATACTCTCCCACTCCTACCAGAATTTTCTAGAGCTCTATGGAACCTTCTAGAACTTTCCGGAAGATTGTTCTCGAAATTTCAAGAGGGCGAAACTTCCACCCCTTATATCTTTAAAAGCACGCCCCTTAGGTAAAAACGGTTACCCTTATTCCCTAGGGGGGATAGAGATCTACCACACCATATAACTCCCTTGATCATACCGGGACTCGTTTCTGAGTTTTTACGGTCCGCACGTTTTTTTTACTTTCTTTTATAATATATAGCTGTTTCCCAGCATGCGTTGCAATGCCATATTCAAATAAATAAAATGTTACTCCTTGCATGTCCTTTCCCGTGCGTTCCCCTCCAGCGTTCTACTTCCACCTTCCCCGCCACCACTCTCCCGCTCCCCCGTCCCGCCAACCCCCCTGGCACTTCATTTCTTGACTCTTCTCCCGCCCGGCCCGTAGCCGAAACTTTTTTCTAATACTAACATTTTTAAACTCGTGATATCTTTCTAATTAAATATCCGAATTGAAAAATTCAAATAGTTAAATAAAGGTATTGAAGCTGTCTTGAATATGAAGTAATTTATTTTGATAAGGATTAAAACCAAGATACAAATAAAGAGCCTTTTCAAGCGGCGACATTTTAATTAAATTTAAAAAAAAAGAATACTTATTGTGGCATAACCATAATAGTTAGACATATGCTGTTGCCACCTTTTTTGTAAATAATGATGTGTTCTACAAAGTCGTAGTACATTATTTTATTCTATCATCAATAGTTTTCGCAGCGCACGCGATGTAAAGAATATTTTAGGTAATTTTTTTACACCTTGGGTTGCATTATTGAAGTTTTAGTAAGGACGCCTATTTTTTTTGAAAATATAATATAGTCTCTGTTACCCAAAAACAGTGTAGCTTCCCAACAGCAAAATAATTTTTTAAATCGGTTCAGTAGTTTCGGAGCCTATTCAATGCAAACAAACAAACAAACAAACAAATCTTACCTCTTTATATAGTGTAGTAGAAGTAGATTATTTACAAGCCCACGAGATTAGGTTAGGATAGGTTTTTTTCTATATACGATATCCGGAAACTAATAATACAATCGTGAAACTGGTGAATCAAACAGAAAAATCAAAAAATCTGGGCATTAAGTTTTTTTTTACCTTTTTTTCGGCAACAAAAGCTTTTAAAAACGTTGTAGTCGGGTCTTCGATTTTTTTTTACATTAGTTCCTCACGGGAGGTTCTGAGGGGAATTATTTTCCTCTTTGGGGATGCTGTGTGGAGGTTATTTTATGAGAGGAAGAATCTGGGAAGGAAAAGGGTATTGGAATGGAATCTGTGTATGAATGCGGTGCAAGGTGATGTTCCGAGAGAGTACGGCTGGAGAAGTCGAAGGGACTCCCTCAACCAATCTCTCCCGATCCGGCCTGTCATGCAGCGGATGGGCAGGCGTATCCGCTGCCAAGACCTGGACAAACCTCATCCCATGAACCCGGGAACTCTGCTAAGTCACCAAACGTAACGAACCGCTTACGGTGACCTATGACAGAGGTGTTGGTTTTCTAATAAATGGTTCCCGGGCGGCGGTACCCATACCCACCTCCCAAATTATGATTATTTTGAAATGCAGCTGATATTACTTAATCCTCTAGCAACCGATTTTTTTTCAAATTTGACCTTTAAGAATTCTAACTCTGGACTTGATTTATTCTCTAAGACAACCAAGTCTCCAAACACCGCTGCAATATGTATGTATGTATACATCATAACTAATGTTTAAGACATCGTGGTAAAAACCATGTAAAAACTTTTCGAAAACAACATTTCATTATTCTAGAATTACAGGGCTGCTCCCGATATGAATTTCAAAAGAAATCTATTACAAAATTGTATTCTTATAAAAGTCTCTCCCGAAGGGGTAAATTAAGGGTCATTAACCAGCTAACGGCCGAGAATTCATATTTCGTCGAAAGATGTTCTAACGATCGTACAGGGCGGTTCCAATGAGAAAGATTAATTATTCTCCGTATCAGCTTTTTTAAATAATAACTCAATATCGATTTTATTTCATTCAAAATTTGCTTTAATTTATACATACATTCAAAAATGCTGACCTTTCAGCGTGATGATAAAACTATGTATTTTTTGTAATTATTTTTTAATCATAAGTACCTATTTATCATTTTTCAATAATGTCTAAGCAAAATAAGAATGTTAAAATTTTTTTAAATACCCATATTATTTTTTAAGACCGTAAATAAATAGACAAAGTGAAGTATTTTCGTCACAAAACACGTGTGCGGATCTTTTTTTAAATGATTTTATTTAAGCTAAAATTAAAATTCTGAAACACAGCTAGCTTTCCCAGATAATTTATTGATTTATTTTACTGCATGATTATATGATTTGAAATGTGTGTTATATAACACAAAATTTTGTTGAACAATTTAACAAATCTGCCAACGACCTACGGTAAAACCTTATTGTACTAAACATAAACATATTTTCTCAAAATTTAAAACATAGCTTTACTAGATAAAATAACATTCTTTCGAAATCAATTTATAATTTTTTGTGAAAAAGAGTCAATACGTCTAAAATTTGATTTAAAAATGACATATTTCCGGTTTTGTCTGTTTATTCCCTCTTAAGGTTTCCAATTTCTTTTGTTCTCTGTGTCGCATAGAAGAAGAACTATAAATTACATCCGCAATTCTCAATATGGAGTAAATATAAAATCAGGGTGAATAAAATTCCTTGTAAACATGATTTTTGTTCGCGAATCGAGAAAAGGCATTTATTTTTCGATTTCCTCCCCATCTATTTATTTAACCAAATCGTACGTAATAACTACAAAAAGCTACAACAATTGTTTATTCGATCCCTCTGGCGACCAACAAAACGCTGGAAGGACATTCCAGGACAATGGAGAAAATGAGTTGAATCCTTTATGTACGGGTTGGCTTGCATCAAGAATTAATTTAATTGACTGCAATAAACAAGGGGATTGTTAGAGCTCCCAGCTCCAGGGAACGGTGGTGGGGGACATGGAAGGAGCTTATTTGAGTTCAAACGACTTAACAAATCGTCACTGAGAGATTTTCACCCATGGAAGTAGCAAAGGAAGAATAGCTCCTTGTACAGAGCACTCGTATTAAAGTCTGCCTTCTTGATTGGAGTGGGGAACTGCTCTGAAAGGTCCGATTCAAAGAAACGTTTTCTGTCTTCAATTTGACTTTGTGCTTATTGATGACTCGCTTGATTTAACTCGATATAGAAAAACACGCGCCGTCTTTTATATCGGCTCGATTTTCTACTTTTAACGAAGGATTCATTGTGTCTCTGGTTACCCCCTCGCTGGTTTTGATACATGTTTGAAGGTCACCTTGCCGAAAGTAAACGGGAGGACTCGTTGACCCGTGTAAGTTTCTTTTAAAATGTTCACAGGCTACTTGCTTAATTTAGTGTATTTACTAAAGCAACCAAATTACTCATTTAATATAAAGCCATGCGAAATAGTGCAAAATCAAACAAAATAATGTATTTTTGTTTTAAAAATTGGTCGCTTATAAGTATTATAAATGCTTCAATTAAATACCGGGTGTAGAACATATCTTGGCCTTTAAAAATGTCAAACAGTTTCAAGTGAAAACTGTCCTCATCTCCTCTACTTAAACCCATTTGAGGGTATGGTTTTATTGTATAATGTGGCAAATTTAGTTTTTTTTATAATAATCGCATGAAAATTGATATTTACTTCACAAAATAAAATAAAATATGCATTTTCGCTTTATTATTTTTGACATCAATCAATACGGCCGGCACTGGGTGAATTTGGAATTTTAAAGTCAACATTATGTCGTCCACCTAAGGACTACATTCTTGCCACACCCATTTTGTATCAGTTTCGCCCCGTCGCGATGGGGAATAGACGCCCCAAGACTCCGCGTCGCTTGGATCCATGAAATCAATTTTAAATTTCCTTGTTATTACAATAAACAATGCGTAAGAAGGGAGTTAATGTTTTTTACAGGCTTTTAGGAAATCTACCTGTAAAAAAAAATCTCAAATACGTATTCCAACCTTTCCAAAAGCTTCTCAAGTCTTGTCAAGTATTTTTAAATCCCTCCCACAAAGAGGCGTGGATTCCGATTTCGATTTTTTCCTGGACTATTGGATCACCTTAATGATAACGCGTTATATCTAAGAATATAGGGTCTTGAAGGATCAAGTAGAAATATATTTAATTATTTTCTAACATTAGTAAGTTGGAGGCAAAGTGTGCAATGCGGTTATAAAAATAAGTAAAAAACAATGGAAAATAACAATTAAATTCTCATTACTCAGGAGTAATTGATTACTCGAGTCTTCGGTGAAAATTTGTTGTCATTATTGTTTGAGACACAAAGCGCGAGTGCCTTTCTGGTAAAATAATTATGAGGTATCTATCAATCTTCATTACGACTTATTACATCCGAAACATTGTGACGGCAACACTGATCTTATTAAAAATGTATCGTTCAATCATAGCAAATTAAATTTTCTGGAAATTTTTAATTTTGCAGCTGTTGGTGACAATTGGCGAATAGGATGGCATATTTTTCTGTAATAATTACAAGATTGTAATCTAAATGGTAATTTAAAGAGGAAAGATAAGTTAATTAATATTTTGAGCCATAGTGTCGGCTTTAACAGTAGGTAGGGTACTTATTTAGGGACCAGAGATATAACTTAACTAGATTAGCTCTCCGGTTGTAAGAAATCACACCGCCACATTAATATTGATTGCAAAACTACACTTGCTGCTTTTAAACAGAGTATTTTTGTTGTTGTTTTATACCGCATATTAGGATTTTTTATGGGGCCATTTGGAGGCTTGAAGGGAGAGAAGAAAAATTTTAAAAGTACCTACCTGTCTTAGTCTAGCCAGTTGTAAAACCTTTTGAATATCCTCTCCAGAGACATAAATGTATTAGTAGGTACTGGGATCAGTATTCTCTAGTGCCTACTATGGTATGCTTATTAATAGACTTAATGACTTTGAGATAACAGTGACAGTTTATTGACCTTTCGTAATTTACAAATATAATTGAGGAGGACTACCGTCCTTACTAACTGGAAGCTAGATATTATTATTAGTCTATGATTAGTTATCATATTACTTTAGTTGTCTATGGGTTATTCGGGTCACATGGTCTTGTTTACTAGATGTGCCGGAAGTAACCGAAGGTAGGTGTGCAGTCAATATAATGCGAGAGCCCGCCAGACAAAACATGCACAAAACCTATTAGTACTGGAGAATACTAAACCCAGTACTAATAAATAACGAATGTCTCTGGAAAGGATGTTCAAGATATATTGCATTTATTATCACTAAATATATTTTAAATACTTTCAATTGTCTTTCGCACTAAATCACTCACAAAACCTATCAAATGTAGGTGATTTCGCAAAATAAAAATGATAGTATCTTAAAAATACAGGCCTTACTAATGAACAACCGTTTACCGTACACGAATGGTTGTTTATTTTTTATAATGCGGACAATGTTTAAAATAATATAGTACTTTATTTTCCCACGCTTAAAATTGGACCAGCGCAACCTCTGGGATCGAGTAAAGAAGCTTGCTGCTGTGCCACGGGCAAATTAACTTTGTATTGGATTATTAGTTATGTTGTAAAAATGTCTTCGTAGCTTTTATAGTTGTTGTTTAAATATTTGACGTGAAATATTAAAATTAAAATTTGACATTCATTACAAAAAAGTTTAATTCTTAAAAAGGTTCATATTCAAGAATATCAGAAATATTTTGGATCTCAAGACAACAACGCGCTAGTATGCAATTCTATTTTATCTCTGCATTTAAATTATGGCTCTCGTATTTTATTCTTATGTAGCGAAGACCAAAATAATAAATTAAAGATTACAGAAAATACGGGGATGAGGAAGATTTTGAAATGCATATTTTTAATTTATGTCGTTCAAATTATTAACTACGTTACAAAAAATTTAATATGACGACAGTTAAACAACACACAATGTATCCACGATATTTACAAGCACAAAAACATTAATTTTTGGTTATTATATGTTGGGAAAAAATTTATTGAAGATAATATTGTTAATTCTGAATTTCAAATATGAAACCGACAAAAATGACAGAAATAAATATAGGTCCCAATGGCCAAGTTGGTCTGTGCCCCTGTAAGACGATCCTGGGTTCGAGTCTCGGTTCCGACCGTTACCGTTTTATTTTTCTGTGTATTGTTCTGTTTCCTACTAGATATATGGAATATTGCATATCTATATATATATAAATAAATATATATATGTGAGTTGTCTCTGCATTGCTATATTAATCATAGGATATGTTTGAAATTTTCAAAACACCTTCTTACCACACTCGTGAAGGTTTCTGGATTATTACAATCACATGATAGGTAATACATCAGCTGAAATTTTTTTAATCATTACAAAAACTCTTACGAAACTGTCAACAATGTCACAATTTGAGAATAACATTTTGCAAACCATCTCTTGTTAAATCAAAATGCAATTTCGAATAAACTCTTTAAATTAATGAATTTAATCGAAGTACTCACCTATGGTACCTAGCTATTAACCAAAATCGAATACTTTGAATTTAATCAAAAAATATATTTATTTTAAATAGGTACCTAAGTTAGGTACCAAATATGAATGACTGTTCTATAATATACAAAAATGAATGTTTGTAATATATGAAAAATTTAAATTTGAAAAAAAAAATGCAATGGTTGGCATGTATCGGGACTGAATATATTGAACTCGGGAGAGGGGAGAGGATCGCGGGAGGGTGGTTCACGGGAGAGAAGAGAGGGAAGGTGGTGGATGAACGCGGGAGGGGAAGGAGACATGGGAGGGGAAGGGGAGGCGGAAGGGCAGCGGGACGAACGGAAAAAGAAATGCAGGGAGAAACAATTTCTCTATTAATGGCATTTCAACGAACGCCGGGAACTCGCTAGTATGTAAATAAAAAAAAATTAAAAAATAATAATAATGTCGTGATATTGTAATTTACTAGTCAGACGCAATACCCAATCTAGGTTAATTCAACCCCAAGCCGGTCGCAGATTTGATACATTTCTATTAAAAGCGGGAATAAGACGCTGTGAAATAAAGCTTTCAACTTCCTTTAATCCTAATTGATGAGTCTAGAGGTATAATTCAGCCGCTCATTCAGAGTTTTCATATTTATTTCTGAAGAAAGCATTCACGATTGCCTGCTTAGGATAAAGTAGGTACTCTAATGAATAAACGCAATCAAATTGTGTTTGCGCAGTGCGAATTATTTATATAATTATCAAAGACACGAATACAAATAGAAATTATATTATTCTGTTTCTTTTTCAATGATTTCAACAATCTTATAGTCTTACAATTGCTTCTTAACCTCTCAACTGAGACTAATGGGGAACGTACTTTGACTAATTAATAAATATCGGAAAACCTAATCATTTTAAGATTCATACAAATATTATACAATTTTAATTGTCTCTGAAATACAACATTAATTTTTTTCAATTTGGGAGGCGTATATGGGTGGGGGTACCCATGCCCCAGGAACCATGTATTAGATAACCAACACTCCCGCCCTAAGAGTAGGTATGTATTTCCATGCTCCCGCCACAGGTCACTCCAAGTGGTTCGCTACATTTGGTGACTTAGCAGAGGTGCCTGTTTTCACGGGGTAAGGTTTATTTTGGGTCTTGGCGACCCAAGCGTTTGCCACGTGCTGTTTGACGAGCCGGATCGGGAGAGACTGGTTCAGGGAGATCTTTTGACTTCTCCAGCAGGACCCTCTTGGAGGATCGCTTCGCACCGCAGTGGGGGGGATAGATTCACTCTGTCACTCCTCAACACACTGACCCATACCTTTTTCCTTCCCAGAAGTTCTCGCTTTCCTTTCCTATTTCACATATTTCTCCTAAACAGCATCCCCAAAGATTCCATAGGCTCTGAGGGAAATTATTGGTCTCAAGGCCTCCTGTGTGGAGCTAATGTAAGAAAAGTAGCTTTTGATTCAATGCGTTTATTTTACATAAATTTAAGTTTTTCGCAAATGAATTGTTGAATTCGGGGAAATTTTAGAGCAGTGCTAAATCGTCGGTCGTCGGTTCCAGAAGAAAAATAATAACTTTTAAGAAAAATAATAAACGTGCGCAAGGTTCATAGAAAATGCTTTTAACAAGGCTTATCGGGGGGGGTAGAGCGGTTATTAGCTAAAAATTCGTGACGTAGCTTGAAGTCCATGTTCCACTGGGAGATTTGAATTAACTGCAATACAAGTGGTAGTATTTTACTTCATGTACGTCACGCGTTCGAAATTTCTAAAGCGGCCCGATGAGGTTTTTTCTAAAAAAACATTGATACATACATATGTTTTAAAAAATGGAAGAGAAAAAAACAAAGTTATAAAAATCCATCTTAGATCGAAACAAATTGCCAAAAAAGTATATAAACGAACTTGATTCACAAGATTGTTAGACTAAATGAAATTATCCGTGTGATGAGCAAATATAAACATTTGATGAAATATCAGTCTATTTTTTGCGAACTGAGCCAATCCTTCCTTTCTAATACGTGTGGAATTTCGCTCAATCTGTATATTGTGGTGAAAATTAATTGTAAATAGGATTAATTGTAAATTATTGGAATTACCTAAAATTCGTGGACACCAAATTAATATACCTAGCGGAAATCAACACGATTCCCCTGACATGTTCAGTGATTAAAACATCACTTTGATTAAATTTTAGTCTAAAAATACTCTGCTGTACATTATTTTCCTTGAAATTCATTTTTTAAACTGACTAAATATTATATTTCCTAGACCTCCGCGACACATGACAGGATGACTCTCGTTGTTTGGACATGGTAGCACGCATCGGCATAAACCATTTTTATCAAACATTTGTATAAAATCAAGTAAAATTTTTACGTGCAAAATACTATAAGGCAAATTTTACTGCCAAAATACCAAAAAATATCAAGTATTTGAAAGTAGAAATAATATTTATAATCTCGTATTGAAGTTTTTTACTGATGCGTAGATGCGCTGGAATTAATGGACCAAGATTTTCAGAAGGTGTTTTATTATATTTCTATAACATTAAAAAAAATACTGATATTCTGGTTTCGTCCATACGATGCCCGCACAACGTACTGAGCCGCTTCCAACTGGCAAGTAAGTTAATAAATAATTAAACGCTTATAGGAAGGCACGAATGCACTATTATTTATTTATTCTTTCAAGTTCTCCATAAAACAGTTATACACCAAATTATTACGGAGAAGATTACAAAATTTAAAAGAAGAAAAAAAAGCCCATGGCGGCAGTTTCACTATGTTGTGACCTATTTCAAAAGATAGTTACCTACTGAACTCTCTATATGTAACATTAAGATGTCGATGCTCAATGCAGAATCGTTAAGCAGTTGAATTGCTCTGTTTATTGGCGCATTCTGAAAGGAAGAAGTTCTCGCTTTCAGAGCATAAAAAGTGCGTGGGATCTCCCACAAGTATACGCGTTAGGGACATATAGGTTAATTTCCTTCAACATATGTGGATTCAGTACAGTTCTGGAGATCAGCTTGAAAAAATGTTTCCCCAAAAATATTTTTCGGCGGGCTTCTAAGGTATTAAAATCGAGCATTCCTGTTAAGAACAACGAAGCATACAGGAATGGGTAGTATGTATATTTCCTCATATACAGGTAACGCATAAACCTTTTTTGTACTCTTTCTATTTCTAGGATATGGTTTTGTTCAGAGGGGACCCAAATAATGGAGCTGTATTCTAGGATGCTGCGGACAAGTGCTTCATATGTTCTTCGTATTGCAATTCCATTAGTAAATGATCTCGCATTACGAAGAACAAATCAAGAGCATTTTGTTGGCGCGGGAGACAATGTCAGATATCTGGGATATTATGGTGACAATTGATTTCATGTACTTCATTTTGCCCTTTTTACTGCTTAATTTTTTATTTGCTAGTTGTAAGTGGTGCCGTTAATCGTCAAGGAAAGTCAATTAAAAAACCATGGACTAAAGATTCCAGCAATTTTACCCGTTAAAAAGATTTTGGGGGCATGGCTCATACGCAAAATACCCTCGGCTGATCTACCAACTAACCAAATAGCTGCCGTTCACGTTTGAAATCAGTTCATCTCAAGTATATCTTTCTAACTACAAGTTATTCATCTCATCGTGGTAATGGGAGCGGGTTGGTAACATGACATTGTGATACGTGGATAAGTCACATTTGTCAGTGGATCCCCGTTTAACGTTTCCAGCTTCCACTTTCCAGGTGAGGCGCACATTTAAAATGTTTCATATTAATAATGACAGGGAGGCTGGCAAACTCTTCAGCATACAGTAGAGTGGGCCGTCAAAAAATGTATACATTATTTTGAGAGACGGGTATGGATACCGCCACCTCGGGAAGCATTTATTGGACAACTAAGACCTCAGTCATTGGTCACCCCAAGTGGTTCAGTACGTTTGGTGACTTAGCAGGGATGCCCTGGTTCATGGGGTGAGGTTTGTCCAGGTCTTGGCGGCCAAAGCGTCTACCCATCTGTTGTGTGGCAGGCCGGATCGAGAGAGACTGGTTCAGGGAGGTCTTTTGACCTCTCCAGAATCTCTCGACCAATCGCCTTGCACCGCAGTTGGATGGATAGATTCATACGCCTGTCACTTCTGGACATACTGACGTCCAGATTCCTACCCACCCCTCATACATATTTCCTTCCCAGAACTGCCTCTTCTTCCTTTCCTTAAAAATCCTCTACACAGCATACCCTAAGATGACATAGGCCTTCAGGGAAATTATTTTCCTCAGAGCCTCCTGTGTGGAACTAATGTAAAAAAAAAGTTACACATTCGAATTTCGGTAACTAATACCGAAAATCTATCTAAGATTTAATATTTTCATTTTTTTTTTAATAATCACACTGATTTATGTAGATTGATGGACAAATAAATATTATTGATTATCGTTAAGTCCTTCACAACCAGCAAATTAGCTGCAGAGTGGACAAATGCCTTTTTCATTTCAAAAACAATATAATAATGGAAGAAGAATGAATGTAAACATTTTCGCATTATTCGTAACCTATGAATATTTGCCAAGAAGTTCGTTGTCTTTTTGAGTACTTGTATAGCAACCAGTGGTTAGAAATTTTGAGCAAAACCGAGGAAATATCTAGAAATTGTTTTGTTTTATATTAGCTTGATTGACTAACTTCGCGTATTATTTTTATTCTAAAAAAATATAATTTTATGGGTTCAATTTTTTCTGTGATTTGAAAATCTATGAAACGAAAAATAGCGACACTAAAAAGAGACAAACACATATGTCTTAAGGTTTTAGCCTGCGAGCAAATGAGTTAGTATAATCGGTCTCCTCTTTGTGCGGTGCTTCGTAGCCTCCCCACTCTTATCTACTTTAGTTTTCTGCAGGTTTCGTTTCTACCGCGTGCGAATTGGACATTCTGTTTTTTCTCCAAATCTATCTAAACTTCCTATATTTAGGCCTCAATGGAAAACCAAATTCAAAATTCGAGACTTGGCAGAGCTAAATCTAAAAAAGGCATGAATAACGGTTCACCCTACCGTACCTAGAGCGGTAGACTCGTACAGTAAAAGTATTGTGGCACACAGTACCTAGCAGGTTATATGGGTTCCGGGCGCTTTTGCAGGGAGAAACGCGATTTGAAATTACCCCGGCTTTTAATTAGAGTAATGAACACCCACGGATGTCAAGAGTCCATAGAATTATCAAATCTTCAAATGGCAGTCACGTTTTGATTACTTTCCGCTGAAGTCTAATTTAATTACTAGATCGAGCGCCAGTACGAGTATAATGCAAGTTATGCGGAGCAAATAAACCACGGTTAATAGGTTGAGTTCCATTGCAACCAACCCCATACCCCCGGGGATAGAACGCTGATAATAAATCTCATTACTGAAATCTTTTTGAGATTTTTGTGTCAACGGAGTACCAACTTATCACGTGACTATGGCTTCCCAAATAGGGGTATGTTGTGAGGCTGAATCTGAAACATGGCAAAGCCGTATCAATAGCGGAGGTCGCGGGATCAAATCCTGGCGTGCATAAGTAAATTTACTTTAATTAATTTGAGTAGTTGTTTATGCAAAAATAACATATTTTGTTGATTTTTGGGGGCGCGCTCTAGAGTGGAAAATGCTCTCAGTATCGCTCCGGTGAAAGACCGGTGTTCTGTTGTTTTAGACACATTAACAGATTCTCCAATAACACCTTGGATGGAGAATGCTTCTTTGGAATAATAGATTCTTGATGTTTATCTGGTTTTATTATATACTTCGCGTATTACAATATTGACCTCGTTAGTCGACCTAACTAGGAACTGGCTAAATGGATTCTGATCCGGGCGACAGAGGGTTTAAGTGAACACTCACCCTGAGCTGCTTGGCCCTCTGTTGGTTCCCACAGGTACTAAACTACCTGCCATCTTGCGGAATCTAAGGACAGGTCTTAGCACTGCCATCTATGTCTAAAAGCCGAAAGCTACACTACAATTAAGATTTGAAACGTTGCTTGAAATTACATTGTTTAGTGACTAGATCTAGTACTTCTCATCCTTCCTCTTTTCATCTCTACTACCTTTAATCTCGCAATGGAGATGCCATAGTCTCACTAAGACTATGACTAGACGGCTAGGAGCAGTTGGGACTCTTATGCGGTTTTTACTTAAAAAATAAAAACAATTTTCAATTAATGCAACAACGCTTTGTTGTTGTAACGTTTCGATTCTGAACGGTGATCTTTAGTCAGTGCGATGCTAAGAACGGGATGTTTCACAAAATTTAAACACTTCATCAAATTTCAAAGTTAATTGCGACAGTCTTATTCAATTTCTATTTTTACCCAAGTACCTACAGCTACCCTACTGGCCCTGAGAATTTTAATGGAATTTTCACGAAACTTGAAGTTTAACTTTTAAATTTTACGAATTGTTCAAATTCTTTGAAAAAACCCGTCCTTAGTATCTCCACTTCCGAGACGTGTAATCGAGATTTTTTAGTTCTAATTACAGATGTAAGTCATTATTATTTTGTAATGCATAAATTTCATACGTGGAAAAATAATTTTACTGAAGCAGTTGTTCTCAATTCTAAACTGAAAATAAAAATGCCGAAAGAAATATGTAAGCGTATTAAAAATTTAAACCACTAGTCGAATTACCAAACATCTATTCATGCATTATTAAGATAATGTTTTGGGTAGGCAGTAACTTTCTACACTTTCAATGTATATAAATTAGCACAAACTCGTTAAAAATCGCGGAATAGTATAATTGTAGGATTTGCAAAGCTGAGAGTATTTATAAAGAAAATATATTTGTCTCAGGATTGCTTTTCTCAGAATTTTACCTTCAGAATAAACAAACATTACAACACATCAAGAATTTGAACAAAGAAATTCTTTCAATTTTTAAGATGAATTTGTTTCAATAAATGGTTTTACCGATGTATGTTCTTATAATATTGACTTAGGCCATTCAAGGCATTATTTTAATTTTGGCTGAACTTAATAATAACATTTATCTGATTTGAATAAATACAACAAATAAAAATGAATATAGATTTCTACAAACTAACCGCAAAAACTATAAGCTAATATACGTTAGTGAATCTAGTAATATAATTAAAAGAGAGCCTTTGTTGTCTCCCCGGAGTGCGGCTTTGAAATTACCAAAATCCGTCTCATCGCCGACAAAAAATTAAAACGAGCAATAAGGCTCCGAAGTAGCCACCAGCCACCAGCCACCATCCTTGGCAACCTTTTAAAATAACGAAAAAGGGGCAAAAAGCAACCAACATTAAGGCGGATTGATGGTGCTTACTGATACGATTTTCGCCATGGCAAAAACAAGCATCGTTCCACATTTGTCAGTTAATGCCTTCCTTTTCCTTTCAGAAAATTGGACACTTGGTCGCTTCCATTTTCTACAAAGCACCGAATTCACTAAACGAAAATACGTCCGACTTCCTCCTTCGTCCTTCCTCCTTCCTCCGTCCTCCTCGGGCCGACCGGACGGAGAGAGCGTCGTGACAAAAAGGTTTGTGTAATAGTGACTTGTTTTATAAATATTTATTTACTTTTGTTTCTTCTCCTCGTTAAAACACTTTGTACAGAACGTGATAGTAACGCGACATTTTTTAAAGTAAATATAATCCCAACTGTCAGCGGGACTATGTCATCTCCAATTGGAGTTGTTTTGAAGCCGAAGGAGAGGAAACAGAATGGAGATGGGGAAGCAGAAGATTAAGAAGCTCGTAGCTATTCCTATGTGATCAATAAACACGGCTGAAGCCAATTCAAGTAAAGTTTTTTTTTGTTTACATGTGCTCCACACAGGAGGCCCTGAGGTAAATCATTTCCCTCGGAGCCTATGTCATCTTTGAGGATGCTGTGTGGAGGTTTTTTTTCGGAAAGGAAGGAGAGGAGAGTTCTGGGAAGGAAAAGGATTTAAGGGGTGGACAGGAATCTAGGGTTCAGTGTGTCCTGGTCATCCGCCTCCAATACCTAGACAAACCTCACCCCATGAACCCGGGCACCCCAGCTAAATCACCAAACGTAGCGAACCACTTGGGGTGACGTATGGTAGAGGTGTTGGTTATCCAATAAAGGTTCCCGTGGCGGCGGTACCCAATCCCGCCTCCCAAAAAGTTTCTGTATTGTGTGCATAAAGGGATAGCGTGCAAGCGAAGGGGAATGCTTACAGATATTATATAAATATATGAATACGTGTATCGTCTATATATATTTTTCACCAGTCAGTTCCCTATAGTAAATATCGCAATTGGCGCAGCCGGTATGATTGGCTAATGATTTTGAATTCTTATGAACTTTCACATGTGTGATACTTAGATGGTATACAGACAACAAATTTTCGTTAATTGATATCATCCTTGTTTAGGAAATGGGAGCAGAGGTCTCTCACAGGTGAGACCGGCTGACAATTTGAAAACAACTGCAGCTTCGAACAGGTACATAAGAGCGCCAAGGATCGGTAAATTTTGACAAATTAAAGAATGCCCTAAATCTAATGGTAGTCGCCAGAAGGCTCATCGGGGTGAAAAAAAGCTACATTTAAAAACAGTTTCAATTATTGAAAATCTGCTGACAAGTTTTTCTAAGCCGCAACATAAATATTTTCGGTATGCAGAATCTTTAGAGACAAATTCAAACATTCAAATTCAACATCGTAGTTCAAGTTCTCCATAAATCTAATCTTAAAAAATATAATTTGGGATGGTGCTCCCGGGAATTAAAAATCAAATCACATTAATAATAGAAGGTTTTCTTCGTTACATTTCTAAATTTTCCAAATACTTTACCAACCGAAATAAATCCTTCACATCTTGCCCGTCAATTGACCTATATTCAGTGTTCAGTAGTCAGTCACAAAAATATAAAACGTTCTTTAAAAACCAAATAGGATGGACAACAAAAGAATTTTTTCCCTAAATAATTAAACGCGGATCCACATTTATTTATCTATCCTAAAGCCGGAAAATATACATTTACCTACATATATAGTTCTTGTATACTAAAAGAGAAAATCCATTTTGTAGGAAATAAATCTTCATGTTGATATTTAACTTGTAAATCCACTTTACAAATGTGGTCTTAATTGAGTAGCATTTCTTCCTTTTATTTTCGTCGTCGAATTAACCAGTTTTGGCAACAATTTATCTTACTACCGGATAAACACACACAGATTTAATGTCATTAAACCCCATATATTTTCATCTTCCGTTTTCTGTACAAGTTAATAAAGTTCATTGCTCCCGTTTGTGTGTTTTTGCGAACTGACAAAACTGAAGAATAACTGAGAATTTCAGGAGTGGAAAAAAACGAAAAAAAAAATTTCTACAAAATGAGCAACTTTAAATAAACTTCGACAATTTATTATTTTCGTCAGAAAAATTATGTAAGCAAAGCTTAGACGGGTTCGACCCATAGAGAAGATGATCGGAGGAAGTAATGCCAAGAGAATAATATGATGCGAAATTGAATGATTACAATAAGAGAATCAAATACTGAGCCGGGTCACTTTAGTCGAGTCATAATAATATTTTTTTTATTGGTGCCCTTTTTTACTCATTTAAAGTACGCTCTAGCGTGTTTAAATCGCACTTTATGGAACGCGCGTTTTTTAAAGTTACCATGGCAACATCAACAAAATGTGAAGTCTAAATGTCAACTTTTAACTATAAATCTGACAGGAATATTTTAAACGTCAAATAAAACATTACAAATGTTTCAAAAATTTTATTCAAAGTTTACATTCTTTTTTACATCGTTTACATTCTAATTATTTAAATGGATGTGAAAAGAGCAGTTCGTATTATTTGAAATATTAATACCTCCGTTTTTTAAATCGGAGGAAATGCTGTTCAAATTAATAGTATTCTCGGAAGTCAATGAGGCTGCACTTCCATTAATGGCAGTTCCAATAATGTTTGAAACATTCTTCTTATTTCTAATGCTCTCTTCCACGTAACCAGTCGCCACAGCTGCCGATTTCCATCCTACTTGTCGTTGGATTTGATCAATTGTCATGCCACTATTTGCCATAATGGTAGCGGATGTACGTCGAAACGCATGTCCTGTATATTTCTCAGTATCGTTTAATTTAAGATAGCGTGCGATTTGTAAGGGGCATGATCCAAATGTGTTAATACCAACCACTTGATTGGTGCACTTACCCTTATCATACCTTAAGAAAACCCTGTCTGTACTTACATTTTGGGGTCGCAATGATAAATATTGCTTCATCAAACGCACATAATTAATTGCACCACTGTCGGCAACAGTAAAACGTCGAGCCTTCACTGTTTTAGATGGTCGGATGGTAATAAGCAATACACTTCCTTCTTCTTTGATATCATATAAGCGTAAATCAAGAGCCAAAGATTCCGCAAATGGCTACCACCTTCAAAAATAAGTACTTAATGTCCGGTGCTTCCGTAAAAAACTTCCGCAAATCATCTTCTTTGAATACATACGCCTTCTTAACAACGTCATCCTTGCTAATTGCCTTCATGAATGCATGCACTTTCACAAATGATTTTAAATCAACCCCTTTATTTATCCTCAACAGACATTGCAATTTCGAATGTATGGCCCACATAGTCGATGCTTTGTACTGTTCCGACATTTTCTGAAGGTAAGCAAGCACAACTCGTTCATCTACATCTACTACGTTTTGCTCCTCCATCCATGTTATGAACCTTTCATATTCTTTTTTATAAACGTCTTTGGATTTTTCAGGTATTAACCGCGATTCTGCTTTGGTATTTAAATTATCAATGTTAGAACTCATTTTACAACACACAATAACTAGTAAAAACTGTGATGTCAACTATTAATCTTATGTGACAGATTGCAAATTAATGTTAGTGTTTTTCTTCCATGACAACAAGATATTGTGATGTCACATCATGAATTCATTAATAGTTCTTATTTCCAAATTTTTAATAATTATATCAATATTTATGTTTTCAAAGTGTACCAATAAAAAAAAATAGCGTAAAGTATTCGTGGATAACTGGTCTTTAAAACACTTGCTTTATTTCGAGCACTCGGCTACGCCGTCGTGCTCGAAAAATCGCGCGTGTTTTAAAGACCTGTTTATCCACTTATATTTTAATATACTAATTTAGTTGCCCGCATTACAGGCCTCTTTTTTAAATTTTCCTTGTATGAACACTTGTGTATTTGTCCTACTCACTAGATAATGTTTGTTCTGAGATGGAAAACAGAATAATATAATTTATTGTACATATTTTAGACAGCCTCGCTTTTAGACGCTTGGCGTGCACAAATAAATTTTATTTCACAATTTACCATTAAAAATAATGTACAGTTTATTTGCAGCACGTTCCAAAGCGCTAGATACTTTCATTATCGCCCCTGTGAAAGACTACCATTCACAATCGAAAATTTGCTTGTTATTACTTTAGCCGTGCTTAGTGATCAGATCTGAAAAGCCAGGTCCTTACGCGTTTTCCTCTTACCCAACTTCTTACCCTCCCCACTGCATTCATCCCCACAACATACCCCAATAGGCCACTTGCATGGATTTCATAACGACTTGGAAAAAATCGTGTGGATAGATTTTTTTACTAAGATTACGAAAACGTCAGTAAATTTTTTTTGAAATGTATAGTTTTTTTTTATTTTTAAATAAATAAATCCATTATTTGAGCTCGTGACGTCACTACATGAAAATGTCCTGTCTCCGATTATGTTCCCTTAATTTTGTAAAATTCCACCCTGATTAATTTTTTTTTATATGGCAACACTTTGATTTTCGGCGAATTTTTGAATTTGCGTTTAACGTTCACTAGATTTATTGTTTGTTCCATGCGAACTTATCCTTTGGTTTGATTTTATGATAAAGATGGCGGTGTTTTTACAGATGTTTCGAAGAGAACCCCGTACAATTTATTGCTATTCGTGTGGAAAACGTTCTTTTTTTAAATGATTTTCGGCTATGTAATTATCGTTTTTTCGCATCCATAAAATTATGTCCCGTGTTTCCGGTTTATAAAAAATGGTCTGATTTTTTGGATTGAAATTTTAAAAAAATCGCCACGGTTTCAAAAATACGATTTAAAAAAAAAATACAGAATGTCTTAGAATATTTGCCTAAACCGGATTTTTTTTTAAATGTGATGCAAGTGGCCTGTTGTGGATGCCATCGTCTCACTGGCTCCAGACGGTTGGACTCTTGAAATAAATTATGAGTATTGATGTGAACGAAACGAGTGCTTGTGCCAAGACATGGCGTTACATTTGAATGGATTTCCCTTGTGAGACGTTCGATCATCTCTATCTACCCCTCTGGAAAACGGCGCGACGATTATTAAGTTGGTTATTTTTCCTAAAGTATTATTATTATTGTTATCCTTCGTTATGTGTTATGTCGCCAGTAGCCGGTACAGCGCCGCGACGCGGGGACTAACGGGTGTCGCGGCGGGCGAACCAGCCACCAGTCACCAGCCACACCCCTGAATAAATTAACTCCGCAAATTATCCGACGTGGAATTATTACAGTCGGGGTCAGAGATTAATTTCGCCATTCATTCGTCCTGTCCGGACTTTTTAGGACCGTCCGCCAGCCGTGACCTTTGGAATAATTATCCGCATTTTCGTTATTTATACGTTGGAACAGGGTGTCCGTTATTATAACTTATAACCCATATTGTTTTAAATAAAATTATACATCCTTAATTTTATAAATTATCCCCACACTATCCTCTTCTTTTAGTTTATCGGGTATCTCTGGGGATAGAGTCAGTTATAAACTTCTAATATCCGTTTTCATCGATTTATAAATAAACACATTTTTAAATGTTATTACTGCAGAAGAGTCCCACCTACGAAGCCAATGGGGCTATGGCAACCCCAGTCGAGGTAAGTCGTTAGGTTGAAGGGAATGAGATGGAGAAGAGGAAGATTGAGATGTAGATACCAGGCTATTAAAACCTGGTCACCAAACACGACAAACATTGCACACCCCCATGCCGTAGCAAATAAATGTTAAAAATAAACCTATTCATCGAACTACAATTAAAATCAAGTGAAATTTTAATGTAAATTACTTAAAATAAACCTGTATTGTAAACAAATAAATAGGGACAACTTCTGTACCTGTGGACAAAATCCCGATTCTCCGATATATTTTTTAAAAAAATTTTTGGTAAAATATTTTTGTTACATTATTTTTTTAAGGTCAACAAATTCCTAAACTTAAAAATATATAGGTACCTATGTATTTATGTACCTGTGGACAGCCACAAGTGTTATCACTGCGTTTTCCATGGATACAACTTTTGACATTGACAAGAGCTAATTGATTGATCGTACGAGTATGTCATTTCTACTAAATTTGTATTTCAAATATCGGGAAAAAAATGTTTGGCAGTTAGTCAGTGTCGCCATATGACAAAATTAATAAGCGTTAATAAATGCGTAATGTCCAAAATGTCTAATGTCTACATGTACAAAAGTTGCCCCAATAAAAATGAGATATTTCTTAAAATCAAACTGAACAATATTGAATTAAAAATATTTATTATTTGTGTAATACCAATTCTTAAGTTTGCAGTTTTTCAATTATTTACATTCATCGCTTTGTAAATACGTGATCAAATACTGGTAGCGTTTCCTCAAACTAACTGCGATCTAAATCAAATTTGCAGTCCTCTATGGAGCCTATCCTGATGTACGGCAGTGAGGTATGGAATTGGCAGAGGAAGGATGAAATTAGACTGAATTTTGTAGAAATTAAATCCCTGAGGCGTATGTATGGTAAAACCATGCACGATCGTTTATGAAATGTGGGAATGTGATCGGTAGTAGTAGTCGGGAACGCCCGAGAAAGGCGTGATAGGTCAAGTGAGCCAAGTCGGACCATGTCAAGAGTCAGAATAACGGAAGAGGTTAGGTGTGTATGAATATGAATGAAGCAAGTGTGTCCTCTCTACCTACCCCTGGAGGGAAACAGAGTGATGATCGAATAAAAATAAAATTAATATTAATTTAATGAAGCCAATATTAGAGAAACTCAATCGAAAATCTGTATCAGAAAAAGATACAGTTAAAATGACCGAATCGGATAGATGCACCTTAGCTCAGTTGGTAGAGCTGTGGCCCGGAAAGCCGAAAGTCCTGGGTTCGAGTCCCAGAGGTGCCAACATTTTTTTATGATTTTTCTGTTTCCAAATTTTCGGTTGAGTTTCGCTAATATTGTCTTCATTTAATTAAATATTATAATTTGAGGTTTTACTCATAAAGTTAAAAATAAAAATGAATAATTATAGTTTTCAAAATGTTTTGATATGGCACACCGTACATCTGAGGGCAACTCGGTGCAATAGTTTGGTGCTTTGCGCTGTGAGGGAAAATTTGAATAATTTAGAGAATCGGTATTTTAAGAGTTTTCTCAGAACTTGAGCGCGGAGAAATGCCCAGATCCGAGAGACGGAATAAAAACACATTCATACAAGCAAGTGACGTGGTAGGTGCTAATGGAGACCGAAAATAGTATTTATTCCATTGTGAGTCGGTGGGAGGTCAGCAACATCGTAAAAGAAAGAAAAACATTCCCGGTTACGAATAACCTGAAACATTTGAAAATTTGGTGGAACCCAAACGCGATGTCAACGCAGCCACCGACCGTTGAAAGAGAAATTGAGAGTATAGCGCTCGTGTGAGATTAGCATTATTCAGATATCCATCGAACTCTCGATATGACATCGAAAGCTCTCGAATTCTTTTTACGAATATTTAAAGGGGTGCCCAAATAAAAATTAATTACGATTCGCAATCGAGTGCTCAACCGACTTTGACAGCTCTCCATATAAAAGCTCTACAGTTATCCGTAACGAGCTTTGTCTACACCCAACCTACACTGCCTACATAATATCGAGTATAACAGTACCTACTTACCTACTATTTTTTTTCAATTATGTACCTGCACAAATCAATGACCCACAGATCTATTATACATGTAGGTGTTACAGGTTCCAGTACACAACTACAGCTTCATCCAGCCCCGAGTGCACGATGTACCCATTAAAAGAATATGTAAAAAGCAAAGCTCTCAAAGCTCCATGTACATTCCTGGCTCACTTTGAAAAGCTCTTTGAGTGTCTTCTCAACAGGAAGCTCGTTAATTAAGATATTTAATACGGGATTTATATCAAAGTTAAAGATGTAAGGAGTTATGAAGAAAAAATAAAACTTCCATGACAAAATTATATTAAGCAATAACTTTGTATCTACCTTCGCATTTAATTATAATTGAATCACTCTCTTTGATATTAAAGGGCTGTGTAGGTGCTCTACAGTGAAAGAAATAAAAAGTCATTTCAATTCCATGAAGTGTTAAATGAATCATGAATATTTTAACATAAACCTCTAACCTAATCGATTTTAAATATTATCATTAATATTTCAAACATTTCGTAGTGACAATATGAAACCCCAAATACTGCTCTGTAATACAGGAAATAAAACAATTTGAAAGGACGGGATTTGTGCGTGCGATGTACAATAAATAATTGTACAGTGGAAACGTAGCTTTTGACGGAAAAAATAAATAATATCCTCCCATACGATAAATAAACAATATTAAGCTTCCTACGGCATACCACACTGAAAATTCTAAATAGTGTTTAAAGTATTTGGATTGGTGTAACCATCTATGGGCAAGTATAGCAAAAGTGTTGTATGGCAAAAGTATAGTTTATGTTCATCCTAGGAGTTTGAAATCTTCCAACAAAAGTAGAAGTGCGTAGGTACTTCGTATTATTATAGAGTAAGCCAAAGCGTATTCCAAGAGTAAGTCTCAACGTCATAAAGTTCAGTTTAGCACTACCTTCACAACGAATAGCATTATTAGAGGTGGAATGTTAATTTCTCAAAAGCAAAAGACCTCTTTGTATTTGTGTAGGTTTCCAAGACTACAACTTGAATACTGCTTAAACGGAATTGTTTGGGGCATCTTTCATTTACTACTACTACCTTTTCTGACGTATTCAGAATAATTAACTCTAGCTAAAATGTTGGATGAAGAAGATTCAATAAAAAATTGTGCAGTTCACACGCGGTAGAAGTGAAATCTTCAGAAAACTAAATTAGACAAGAGTGGGGAGGCTACGAAGCACCGCACAAAGGGGAAACCGATTAGTCTAGCTCATTCTTTCGCAGGCTAAATCCTACAGATGTAAGTGTTTGTCTCTTTTTCGTTTCATCGAATTTCAAATCACAACGGTGCTAAGATTTTGTTCGGAAGGGGCGAATCGTTTCACACGAGAATTTTGAACTTTGAATAAAAATGAAATTTTTGCATCTTTTACCTTCTATCCAAACGTAAGTAATTAATTGTTTCTTGTAGTAATTAAATTTAAATGTAGTGTTATCCCAAAATCTATGCCTAATAAAAGTGCGGCGGTTAGTAGAGTATCTAATATCTATTAAATGCATTTTTTGCCAATTTTAATTATTATTTCTTATAGTTTATATCGAAACGAAATATTGATTTGGTAATGATGCAAGTATGGCGAAATAGGCAATATTTAGGAAAAAACACGTGTATGGAGTAAACAGTTAAGGTCAAATACTAGCAATATATAACAAAGCGATGCTTTCATCTGAAATTGTGTATTTTACCTGGAAGTAGGTACAAGATTACAAGTACAATAAAAAATTTTAAGTTTTGCCAGAGTTCGATATTTTCCTAGATTTGTGCTGATTTACCTTTTCTCTAGAAAATATTTTTCTCTCCTAGATCTAGGAAAATTTCCTTAGTCATCCCAACCCTTGGTCGTTTGGCGCGACGCGCGAGTCGAGAGTCTGGCGTACTACACGCGATTTACGCGCGTATTTTAAACTCGTACGATGCTTGTAGACACAGTATTGACGCCCAATACCGCGTGTGTATTCGCGTGAAAAGATTCACGGCGAATTCGCCCCCTCTGAACAAGGTACTTATAAAGAAGTTTTCACTTTAAAAATCCACAATAATATGGTATTTTTTATGAAAAGAACTTTATACGGAAATACGGTCGATAACTAAAAGTCATTTTCTCTGGCTCTACCGCTTCGATTTGACCGAAATCTTATATGTGGACTAAGATTGATGGTCTGAAACAACTTTTTTTTTTAAATCCTCAGAAAGCAACATTTGCGTAAATACGCGACAAAGAATTGTCCAAGTATAATTAGGTATATGGAAATATTATTCATATTGGAATATTCTGATTAGACAAAGATTTGCCCGAATGGACAAAAAATGAAAAAAGAAAACAAAGACTGTGTTAGAAATTCTCAGTAAATTGTAGGAACATGGAATGGCATAAAACTCATGTAACCTCAGCAGTGTCACCTTCACTTTGCGCCGATTCTAAGTGTTCAGTACATTTTGATAGTTTTCAAAACACATCACAAAAAGTCGTATTTACAAGGTAGTCAATCGAATAATAGAAAATGATCTCAATACAGTTGTCAACTGTTTAAAGTTTGTCACAAAATTCAATTTAGTTTTCATGCCACAGGTTTGGGCAGTGGCGGATTTGCCCTAAGGCCCATGTAGGCCCGGGCCTAGGGCGGCCAGATATTAGGGGCGGCCAATCGTAGAAAAAAAAGTCACTGATGATCAAAGCCGTAACCAGGGGGGGATCGAGGGGGTTTGATCCCCCCCCCCCCCCCCCCCCCCGAAATTGACTGAAGATTTTTAAACTTTTAACTTTTTACCTATTTTAACAGTTGAAAATACAACAGGAAAGTATTTCGCTAATGATATTTTATCTGAATTAAAATATCTGGGTGTAGAATTGCGAATATTTAATCAGACAAGGATACGAGCTTTTCGATGAAAGGAAGTTTTAAAGGTGTGCAGGCAGTAATTTGTAAGTCACGTCCCGAAGCCTTATACGTTCATTGCAGCTCACTGCAGTTGAATTTGGCTCTATGTCATTATTGACAGGTTCAGCCTATTCGGAATTCTATTGGTAATAAAACTTCGATTGGAAATTTTATCATGTCATCGGCAAAACGAACTGTTTGAGAAGAAAATATTGAAAACTGAAACACAATGGAAAACCCTTACGGCAATGTGCGAGACCTGTTGTAAATCATGATGGGTTAATAAGTTTCAAGGAAATCTATAAAGTTATTATTGATACACTCGAAGACTTAAGCAGTGACATGGATTCTGAAACACCATCAAAGGCTTATTCTTTTCTGAGATCAGTCATTTCAAGTAATTTTGCTATAAGCTTATGATGCTTAGCCACTGGAGCGAACACGCAAAATAAATAAATTTGCCTCGATTGCTCGCGATTTCCCAGAATTTCAATTTTTTAATTTTTCGCCAACATTAAAAAAATCATACCTTTGAATTCTAACAAGGAGACTTACAAAGTTATTATAGTGCTATATATATGACCTGTTTACCGTTTATCTCTTATTTGTAGGATTTATAAAAAAATATGAAAAAATCGAAAAGCTATAATCGCGGGAATCCTGCGTGCTTTTTACGTGAAACTGTCGTGGGTGATACTTATTCGAGTCAAAATAGAATATTTTCAATTTTTGTATATTGTTTGTGGTATACTTGATAATGAAAGGTGTATTTCTATGGAAAAATAACTTACTTTTATCCGAATACAGCTGATCAAAAATTTTGCGGGAAAAAATATTTAAAAAAATTATTTTTAACATCGTTGTTTCCATACACACGGTGGTTTGGTATGTTTATAATACAAACTGACTGTATGCAAAATACTTCAATCTCCCCTATGCTATTTTGCAGCTGCTTTACATCAACATGTCGATTTAATTATAAAAACTATTGAAGATGTTCGTCAAAATAACGATTCCAAAGTTGCTGAACTTTATAAGAACGCTCAGAATTTGCTCAGAACTGTAAACGAGGAAATCAAAATTCCGCAAATATCGTCACGCCAAAAGCATAGGGAAAACTACAACACAAATGATCCTGGAACTAATTTTATAGTTATTACTATCATGATTTCACTTTTGGATGATTCGATTGATCAGTTTCGTTCTAGATTCCAAAATCATAGATCCACATTATCATATCTCAACATAATAATTCCGTCTGTGTGTTGTAAAAACCAACTTAATTATCAAGAATATTACTTTGAGCTCTATAAAAAATATTTGGAATGGGACTCTGTAAAAGCTGAATTAGAAATGGGGAGGATAAAATGGCTGAAATAACCTGAACTAAATCGACCAACATAATAATGCTATTGCAGCTCTCGGAGAATGCAACCAGGCCTTATTTCCAAACATTCACAAACTTTTAAAAATCTTGGTGACACTGCCTGTTTCCTCATGTACCCTTGATAGGACTTTTTCTTCTCTGAATCGCCTCAAAACTTATTTAAGAAATTCCACAGGCCAGGAAAGACAACGTAGAATTGACATTGACACCGACGAGGTAATTGATTTGTTCGTTGCAAAAAAATATTTAATTTAATTTTGTAATTTTAAAAATATGTGATAAGATTGATACATAACACTATTTAATTTCTTTTATCAAAAAGTATTTTAAAAAACTTAACGTATTTCCAGTGGCGGACTAAGCCCGTCAGAGGCCCAGGGCGTCAAAGCTGAATGAGCCACCCCCCTCCCACGCTAGTTTAATTTTATAATTTTTTTTATTTATTTATTTATGTAGGGAGCTTTTTAGTTTGAGTCATGTTGCTTAGTAAGTTTTCGTTTTATGTCATGTAAAGTGGAGTTAACCTTTGACTGGTGACATGGTTTTTTTGTAATGTAACTGGTGACGAGCGGCCTGAGAGGCCGCTGCCGTATCTGGTCTATAGCATAGAAATTAGGTAACGTAGCTTACAGCTGTCTTTAAAAACAGTTTAATAACATAGAAAACGATAAAATAAAACTAGTCAAAAAACTCTAAATGTAACTTTCAATGACGAACTCATTATTACAATGTATGTAGTAACTAAAATAAAAATAAAACTAGATATGAGATCAGTAATTACACACAAAAAAAATTAAATCAACATATTATAACAAAAATACTCATTTTCCTTATAGATAAGATACTAATCAATAAATAAATAAAATAATGCTCGAATCACAAGTATCATATTTCAAAACTGGCTATGGTCAAACTTTGGTTATTTTTATTGGCAATCAGGGCATAATTGTTTGGCACATTGCAAGCCGACATGTTTTTTAACCAAATAACATTGGTAATTAGATTTGCGATTTAACTTCGGAGGACAACTAGCACAGGTGTTTTTGGCCTTTCAAAAAAAAAACTAAAACCAATATTTCAAAATTACTTTAAAAAGTTACGTAAGTGGTGACATAGGGTCTGAGAGACCGCTGCCGACCTTTATATCGATGTAACTTACCGATTTGGGACTGTGCAATGCAACTATCCTTATCCACGGCGTGGACGCAACTAAAGTCGAAGCTACTCAGGAGTTAGAACAAAGCAAGCGTGGGGAAGGGGGTGAAATGATGTTCCACTGATGCTGCTCGGCCTGTGAGACCGCTTGTCACCAGGTGGTAATAATTTAAGTTGAATGAGTGTATGGATCTGTAGATAAATGAGTTGTGTTTGGAGTTGGTCTTGCAAAGAGGGAGATTAAAAGTAAGCGACTGCCTGCTGTTGCGATTTGGAAAATGGAATGAAAGGCGTTGAAGAAGATCAGGACTATCAATTAAGTTATGTGTAATTTTAAATACCATTATCGAATCTGCTATATTTCTTCGGCAAGTTAACGTCTGTATATTGAAGAACTTTGCAGAGTCTTCATTACTAACATGAGATCGAAAAGAGCCGAAGTTAAGGTATCTTAAGAATCTATTTTGAACACTTTAAATTCTATTTTTGTGTATTGCATAGCCTGGGTTCCACACTTCATTTTCGAACAGTATAAGACTTGGTGCATGCAAATCGGATATATAGTTTTATATGTTGTCAGTCAGGTTGAAAAACATGTTAAAAAGTTCGTCAAAAACGCATCACGAAGAATAAATTTATTCAACGTACAAATTGTTTCAAACGGTTTCATATAAAATATTTTATCTCCGTCAATTTTTCGAATTTCTTTAGGAAGTGGGAGCATTCTACAAGTGCATCTTTCAAAAAATGAAATAAAAAAATGACAAAAAAAAAATTCTTACAGTGTCCTGGTGCCTTAAAGCCTTATTTAGGATTTGATTAGGGGAACATGGAGGCGTTTGGGGGACCCCCAGGACCAGGGGCCCGGGGCCCCTGGTCCTGGGGGTTGAGATTACTAGGGGTTAAGATTGCTTCCATCGAAGGAGACTAGATTGTCATTGTGCATTCACAAGACAAATGTTAAAAATTATTGTAGTCGGTCTGTTATTTGACAACAGTAAGTAAAAAAAACATTTTAAATAAAAGACCAAATAATTATAATACTTTTATTATACAAAACAATAAATTTCATTGTTTCTTATTAAGTACATTCTAATACCTGCGCTTGTAAAAATATTGCAAACTAGTAATAAATACATTCCCAAATAATTTCACAATAACATTATGTACAATTTTTTTACGAACAGAACACATTCCTAATATGACTGATATTTGATCACAAGCAAGTATAAAAATACAAATTTAAGTGAATACCATTTCGTGATTTTGTTTAACATTATTTAAAAAATATACATTTATGGCTATAATATTATTATTTAGTTGTATGTATTAAACATAAAACACATACTCATACTATATATGTACAACATATTAAATAATATAATACAAATATGGAAAACGGGTTAAATAAAAATTAGTCTTCCAAAGTCTGCTGTATACAATGAGCCACTTGCATGATTTTTTTCGATTCAAGGAGATTGTTCAATATTAAATGGCTGTATACAAACCGATTTGATTATGTGTCTTATTATTTATTTTCAGTAAGTTTTTTTGTGTGGCTACTAAATAAATGCTAGTCATTCTACCTCTTCTTTCCAAATCTTTCAAATCGGTGATATTCACAACAAATCTACTCTAAAGACGCGATTATAGCCTCGTTAACCCCTCAGGCAAATTCGGAACAACTCATGTAGGTTTCATATAAATGTTGTCTCCTTTACTATCATGGTTAGAAATATGATCTAAAATCTAAACGGTGTTAGAAAGAGAAAACACCATGCTTTATTTTCAAATTTAAAAGTTAACCACAAAATAATTAAAGTGTACACCTTTATGAAATCAAAGTTTCCGACCGCAATTTGAAAAAAAGTTATGAAACTTCGGGAATTTTTTATTCATTATTTTTATGTAAAATGACAAAAAAGTGAGTTGACGATAATATTTATCAGTAATTTTAGTTACAAAAAGCGTAAGGTGAGCCATTTTCAAAACTATTTTTATATTTGCATTAAAAAAATTATATTTAAAAAATTATGTGTTTATTTTACAGTTTTTAGTTTTCAGATCCATTCAGAAATTTTCTATTTATTTGGATTCTACTGTAAAGCAGTAACATTCTGACTTTCCGACAAAATATCCCGAGGCCCGAGAGGTTAAAACTAAAACATTCCACATTATTATGATACAAGAGTTGTTGTTAACCAAGAAGTGTTTTTATTTAACGAGCAATAAATCTCATCTGCAACAAGTTTGTAAATTACTCAGTACATCACAAAGCTCAAGATTTATAACTATGGAATCAATCAAGGTCTTCATCGTATATTTTTAAAACTTGCTAAAGGTATTTTTTGTCAAATGTAATAAAATGAGCATTTTCATACAGTGATGGCACAAGCTAAAAAAATAAATGTCAGTTAAATTTTTTTTTTTTTTTTTTTTTTATTATTATTTTTCCAGAATTTCTGCATCTCAAAACAAAAATCTTTTTTGTGAATTTTTCAGAAGTGCACTGCACACAGTTGAAAAGGCATGCAAGAAGCTCATTGACATTATGTAAAAAAAATGGATTTTTTAAATAATATTTTAATAGAATTTTTTTAATAAAAATTCAAATTAATAAATTATTTAGCAAAAATGAGCTTAGAAAACCAAATTTTAAAATTGTATAAACATGAATATGAAAATTATATCATTGAACATGATTTTTTTTAATATTTGTAATAATCACAATAACAATTTAACTACAATATTTTATGTCATAAATTAATGTAATGTTTCCTAAAATTTACGCAAACAATTACTGTCAAGTATTCAACCAAATATAATATAACAGTGTCCATCATGATTCAAAGATTATTTCAGTCACAATTTTTTTTCCTTAAAACTTTCACAATACTTATATAGTTGGCAACGACATCTTCGCAGAAGAGGCCAGGAGGGCGATTCACGTTCTTTTTAAGGACACCAAAAGTAACCTCGCCTTCAAATTTATCCTCACCTTCGAATATTTCGTGAAATGCGATTCTCGTTCTCCCAGTGACAGTCGATAACCGGCATATTCCTTACATTTTGAAACATAACGCTAGCGTTGGTCAAAGCACCGTAAGGAGAGCTCGGGACCAATCTTTGAGATGTCAATGGCTGTCCGCGGCTGTCATTTGACAAAGGATTTGTTTTACTGTGATACGTTTTTTTATTTAGTTTTCCATATTTAAGTGGTTTTAACACGAGAAAACTTAATATTATCCTAAGTATTGACTGTAAACATGATTTTTGAGTTAATTGTCACCTTTAAACGTTATTAAATGATTCGAATGAACGTAATTGTGATGTTTAAAAGTAGGTATGCAACCTGCCAAAATACCGATATGTCAGAAATATGATAAATACAATAAAATGCACTTTAGCATGTGCGATATACCTATAATAATTTACCATGGAGGATTTTCAGATAAATAATAATCATAAAAACATCATACAAAACTGTAACTGTGCCGCTATTATCGAATGCTCAAGACAAACTTGTTGCTTGTTGTTGACGTTGTTGTGACTTATCGTAAATATGCAAGATGGCGCGGAGTCTGGCGCGGAGTGAATTGATAACAAAGTTCTAACTATCTAGCGAGGTAGGGTACCTACATACAAAACGTGAATCTTCGATAAACGGCTTTATTATGATTTAAAAATAAAAATAAGATGTGGTTAAAATGCATTATAATATAAAGTAAATGTTTTAATAAGTTTTGTTTATAAACCTTGCGTCAATAGATTATATTCGATATATCTTTGTTTTCAAGCAATCTCTTAACATCTCTTAACCACTCTTGCTCAGGATTTTTTTACTAGGTCTCTCCGAAACCAAGCCTGTAAGGATCGTGAATCGCTTGACGGTCGCACATGTGTTTATGGTTGACCTTACAGGCTAAAAAAATCCTTACCTTACAGCCGACGGCTGTCGTTGGCTAATGCTAGCCATACGCAAAGTCCAAAAGAACGTGAATCGGCCTCCAGAAGAGTTTAAAGAGTATTAAATATTTTCTCTTGAGTTCCTTCAAGCCGAAAATAAATAATTACCTAAAGTAATACATTGGGAAAACCTGTGAAAAGTGATATGAAACTTTATTCTTAAAGTTTTGGCATTTGTGGAATTTGGAAACCTACAAAAATTGCTGATAATTGCTCACGAAAACCGTTTATTATTTTCAATCGTAACAATATACATTTTTTTTAATATTTCTGAATTTTAAAAATTAGACTTATTCAGTATTAATAATATTTTTAAAACTCTAAATTGAAAGTGAATACATATTCAGACAATAGTTGCTCGAAATAAATCCTACCTTTAGGGATGTATTTTGCACTGGCATTCCAAATATCTATGGTGATGAAGCCACCGGCTGCAAAGTTATCATTGCCAATCTGTATTACCAACATTTTTATAAACTAAAAAATAATTAATATAACAATTCCGATTAAAATGGTTCAATCAAGAGTTAGCCAATATGTATTGTGAATAAATGTACATAATATTACATTACAGGAACAATAAGCTGCCTCCCCTTGGCTAATCAGTAAAGCCTAACCAATGGAAAGGGCAACAAGTCCCTAACAAAATTCATGCAATCAGTATGGATAGATAATAATAATAATAAACAGATAATTTGTACAGCACCATTTTTGTGAAAAATAACCTCAAGGGCTTCAAGATGTCAATTTGATGATTTGACTTTGATGCTTACCAACAAAACGATAAATACATTTCACCAGCTTACCAATAAATCTCTAACCAGACCAAGGCCAGAACAGAATCCCTCCTACCCTGAGTTAGATTTTGAGAGAATTGTTTTCACAATCTGTCGCTATCAGATGAGATTCATTCGAACACAGTTTTATTTTTTAAAGTAGGAGGGTAAGAATAAATTAAATTATTGCTTATGCAGAGAATAAAGCCTTTTGTTATAAAAGTTGTGTCATTTTATAAGGACAACTATTCTTACATTTACATAACTGAAAGCCATACACCATTGTTATTTATATTTCAATGATAGTTATATTATTAGTAAGTACTTACATCCAATTAGACTGCGGGGGGGTATTCTTTTTAAAACAATAACTTAGTCAATGACGCAAAAGCATGTCAATCAATAATATTTATGCACTGAATAACACACTGCGAACCTACTCCCCCATATATGAGGGTAAAACAATAGGCACACAACTTCACATTTACTATTGGTAGAGTTCTGAGCACATTGTCTATGGCCACAGTGAAGCTGCGATGGTGTCACCTCGACACACAACAGTATTATGCACTATTTTTTATTGTTATCAAATTTCATTTGTAGAACTTCATTTGAATTGGGGAAATAATAACCATTAATAATTTCTTCTTCAAACTTTGCAAAATAACTTTGTGGAATTATTTATTATTTAATTAATAACAGATCACTTTGTATAAACCACTTTTTAATAAACAATATCGACATGTTTCAATAACAATGTTATCTTCATATTAACATATCCTGATGAAGATAACATTGTTATTGAAACATGTCGATATTGTTTATTGTGGTTTATACAAAGTGATCTGTTATTAATTAAATTAATAATTTCAGTCATTTTACTCAGAAATTAGAAATTAGACATCGTAAATACCTATCTAGAAATAGTATAAATACATTGTCTGTAAGTGGTATGACCACAGTTTGATGATGCCTTTAGAAGGCGAAACAGCTGTCACGCGTAATAATAAAAATTACATAGCAGAACTTGTTTATAAATAAATATGAATATATAAAAGAAATAAAAAAAAAAATTATGCTTTACTCAAATTTACTCTAGCTTATACGAACACAGCGATACTGATGCAGAGTCATTACCCGGCGCCACCGCCGTGTGGGCCATGTCGATAGAGCCGTGCTTGCATTTGTATTTTCGGTACATGTAGTTAATTTACAGGTTTACTAGTAAATACTATAATACTATAATAAAAATGGAGGCTTTTGAAGTCTGCTGGGTTGAGGACCTTGAAAGCCACTAGTATCAGTGTAACTACAACAGTGTCGCGGTGACATTGATGCAAATCACTATCGCCATACACCCGGTGCTCAGAACTCTACTTCTAGGCCCAAGGGATATCCAATGAAAGACTTCATATTTATATTTGTGTATATTATAACAGCGTGAACAGAAACCACAGAGAGTTGAGAGCCATAACTAATTTTGAATTTGATTGTAATGATCTTTATGCGGCTCAAAAAGACTTTATTTGTCAAATTTCAGATGTGATTATATTGATATATCTACTTTGTTCACACGAAAAGCTATTTACAAAAAAGGGAATTAATAAGGGTATAAAGAAGACAACAAATAAAACCCTGCAAATATAAAAAAATTGGAAAACCGGTCACTTCTTGTCAAATCTTAGATTGATTGTGTAGCCGTAAGTAAGTTCATAAGCTGAAAGCTGCAAGCTGTATATGTAAGCTGGTCACAGTGAATTATTCTTATATCTTACAACGATAGCTTACATACATATTTAATCACAGTTTGGAGTAGGGACAATATATATGTTTTAAGAATCATGAAAGTTAAAATAAGAGGATTTTAACAAATTAAAAATGAACTGCAGAGATTTGTGTACATAGGTTAAAATTGGTCCCACAAACATGTACATAAAAAACATTAAGATATAAAGCCCCACTATAAAAAAATAGAGTTCAAGGCCAAATTTAGTTTTTTTTAAACTGCGCCTTCTTCAGAGAATAAATAATAACATTTCCCCAATTCATTCGATCTAGAAAACTTTTAGAGTAAGATTATTATTAAACAATAAACAACACAAAATACAGATGAGCAATTAATTCACACATTAAATCTCAAATGAGTATTAAGAAATGGTAATTAAATAAAAAATTAAAGTAATTAATAAATCTCCGATGCAAGTCCAGTAATTGTGAATATTAATCCCATTTAAAATTATGGATTTCATCTTACAAGTAATAACATATGGAAATTAGAGCAATGTATTGAGAAGGGCACCTACTAATAAGAAATTATAAATTTCAAGTACATTTTTAAAGTCAAACTTTATAAAATGGTAATACTCCACAATTTACAAATAAAAACTTAAAATAAAACTTACAAAATGGTAATTAAACTATGTATAATTTAAAATTATTATATTACAGTTAAAGTCAAACTTTAAAAAAAGGCTACACGGCGAGTGCTTTGTTCCCATTTAATTTACAATTTATTCGCATTCGTGTGCGACTAATCAACTTGTATAATATAATACTGTAGCAGAAAATGTCTGTGATACTAATCTACGAGTACCCGACACACTATATTATTTACATTGGTGGCGGACGAATCATAAGACGATTGTTATTAATTTATGATAAAGTATTGCTCTCTTTTACTTTAAATGCACTCACTCATCACAGCGACCATTTCACATACCCGATTCGGCAATGCCTTCGTCATCTGTAACAGAAATTTAACAAATTAGTGATCTATGTAACAAAGCAGAAAGTCCATTTGTAATAATTGTATAAATGAGTAATTTTCATTTAATTTAAATCCTCTAAATCTAAATTGCGACTGGATAAATTTTAATCATTATCGTGATTTATTTTTGAGTTATTTTGCCGTCTTACGCTACCTCCTTCTTTAGCCAACGTTTAGGGCAGCATTACAAAGTCCATGCAATGATGTATAAATCAAGTATGTAGAGGTGATACCGTGTTGCCAGCTCCAACCCTCTGAGAGCTGGTATTACCCAGTAGAACCCATACCCAAAGAGCTGTGTATTAATTAGTTATCCATAGAGCTGTTACTGCACACACTTCACCACAATCTTCGATTACACATCTGCCCTTATGATGGACACTGAAATGCTGTCCAAAACATTGGCTAAAGAAGGAGGTAGCACAACACGGCATAATAACACATAAATAAATCACGATGATACTTTTGGCAGTGGAAATCTGAAATCATCATCAAATTTGAATCATGTTTACATCTTCACTATACATATCAGTAATGCTAAAAGCAGAATGTATTACAAAAAATAATACAAGGCTGAAGTCAATGTAATGAATAATTTGGTAGAGTAAATGCATGGAGAAAGGAATTCATATCAGGAATATGATAGTGTCACATTATCAACACGATGACAACATTACTACTAAACTTAACTCTGAACATAAATTAAAAAAAATTCTAGTGTATTGTATGTAGAAGTAGTATTTTAAATCCATGTAGGGAAGCAATTCTTTCCTGACAAAAAATAAACAAAAAAGAGAAAGAGATCCAAGCATGCAAGGTTATAAATTTAGAAATGTTGCAATAAATATGTAAGTTGTACTATAATTTGTAGAATTTCGTAATTTTTTTATTTGTTAGAAAATCACAAACGATTTGTGAATCAATAAAACTAAGGCACTTCACTCAAACCCAAATTGTATTTGCAAAAAAAACACACTTTTCAATCAAAATCAAACGATACCCATGTTATGAAATCATTCCCAAAACAAAATATTACTTCATATACATATAAGGAAATTTTACATTACACCAAATAAAAATATTAGTTTAAAGCTTGTATTGTAGATTCCCAGTATTATAACTTTTGGAAGATGTATTGCGTCAAGTAAATTAAAAATCTGTAGCAGCTTGCTGTCAACAAGCAATTAATGATGGGAGGATGTTCAATTAAACATGCACCGATATATGTGTAACAATACAACACCATGCATCATGTTATTAGTAATCTGACAACTGAAAGAATGCGGCTGATGGTTAAAGCGCAGAAACGCATTTTGGTAGGAGGTAGACTCATAGGGGAAAACATCGATAGTTGCCCACAGATTATCCGATTTTATCCATACTAGCCGAAGGAAACACGTCAGAAGGTTCGGCCGACCAACAGTCACATCCGTTTCTCGGTCACTTTTCAGGTGTTTCCTTCAAATCGGATTACCAATCAGATAAGTCTGAAGAGGTAACCGGATAAAATAGAACAGCGTCAAAACAGAATATGACAAAAAAAATGTTAGGTTGTGATTATTTCTTCATCTTCACTTTTCTTCAATATGTATTCTGTTTTGCCCCTGTTCTGTTTTTTGATGTAACCGTCTATAGATCTAAGACGGTTACATCAAACTACTGTGCAGCTCCTAAGTATCCTGAACAACTTTGGCAAAGCTGCACAGTAAAGTCGAATTTACATTACGAAAATAGTTTTGCAAAATATTTTTCACTGTACATTAGTTTCACTGTTAGTTTCACATGTGTACCAGTTTTATCACGAATGTATTAGTTTTATGAAACCAAATTAGTTTCATGCCTGATGCAATTTTTTGGCAACACTAGTGTCATGCAATTAATTTAAATCATGCAAAATGTGATGAAACTAGTGTCGCTAAAAAGCTTCTCCTGAGCATTTTATTTATTTTATTATTTATGGCACATTTAAAAAAAACAGTTTTGATTCTGATGGTGCGCCATGGTTGCTGTAAAAATGGAGATTTCACAACACTAAATTTTATGCATTTTCCCAAGTGTTTGGTGTCATGAAATTAAATCCAACATGCACGAAAGTAGTTTCGTAATGCAAATTCGGCTTAAACGAAGGACCTTCCGCACTCTTTAATTTGTCAAGCTCTGGTTAGGGTTTATATAAAGCGTGCCTAGTAGTACCAGTGATTACAGACCCCGAACCAAAAGCTCTCTGGGCACAACGCTGACAGTTCTGTGTTCACTGGCAATAGAGTTAGTATTGGGAACAGGAACAAGAACAGTCAGATTTGCGCAGACACAACAGACATCATCTCTCCTTTTCTCCGGTGGGGTGATTTGAATCCACACTCGTGCTACTCGTGTCCACGGAATCTCCGTTTGACTTGCCTGGATTCAACACATAACCTTGCACTGAGAATTCATTGTATACATGGGGAAAATCAGATCAGTTTGTAAATTATGGAGTGCTAGAGAGAATAAGATTATTGTTAAAATCATTAATAAAGTAAACCTTCTAATAACAAAGATGAAAAAATTTTAAGTTCTAGAAACATGATACTACATATTCTGAAAGATTCAAGTTTATAAGAAAAAGATAATTATGGTACCTGATTTCATTTTATTTATTTTTCTAATTTAACTGCTTGTATGCAACACTGAAGGGCTTGGGGTCTGTAAAGATTTTTCAACACAAAAAGGTTTAAAAAATCATCTGACAAAAGGTACAAGTTACAAACTTGTTCTGTAACTACAGAAATATACATACATTTCGACACTGGAAAGAAAAAATGGTTTAAGCGCCATGCAACTGGCCATTCAGCCATACGGCGCTCGAGCTATTTTTCCTTTCCAGCCATATGGTGCTTTAACCATTTTTACTTTCTAGCGTCGATATAAAGAAAAATCACTGCAAACAGCTGTGGAGCAGGTAATTATGTATTGTATTTATTCTTGACAGATGTGTAAATTAAATTATGATAGAATCTCCAGTTTTCAGCTTGTAAAAGAACAACTTAATAATCTGAAGGTTTTAGAGCAGAAAGGTTTTAATCGAACTTTAAGAACCAAACCCGCAGTTATAAGTCTATACTTCTTGTGATCATAGTCCTTTTCACGGCTATTCCGTTGGTGTTGATAAATTTGTTAATATGATATTGTTACTAAAAGGTCCACAATACTTTCTACAACCATCGGCGGAGTTAGAGAGAAAGATTACCCACAACCACAATAATAATACAGGTGATGTTAATTTGAAAATAGGGTAAGACAAAACTGATGGCTGTACAATTACATGGAAAGACAAAAATAAACTACTGTTCTCACATTAAATAATATCATACAATATATGTGTGTCATCAGAAAGATTATAACTTATTTGCAAAAAACATTTACGCAAATAAATTGAGTAAAAATGAAAATGTATTTTACACATTTGAGGATGAAAGTGAATTTTGTTTATGTAGAAATAGGACACAAAAAACATTCTGGAGTGTGTAATTTTTGACTGAAAATTCAGATTAAAACCCACATTTAAAAAAAATTTAATAATAATTTTAATTTCTATTTTGTTTATTCGAATTAATTAATGCAAATCTTGAAAGTGGAAATTAACCCACTTCCTTACGTCCGATCGAACTGAAACTCGTCAGATAGACTCATTGTCGATGACAATGCATTCTATCAAATTTTGTTGGCAATCACGCACACACACAGACATTTCGTATTTCTCTGAAATTGGCTAAAAAATGGCGCTACTAGGTCGTGCCGTTCGATGAGTAGGACTGTGGCAGAAAGTCGAAACTGTTTCAATAGATAATAAATAAATAAATGTATAGTAAAAAAACTTTATTATGTAAATTATGATTCACATATCAATTATCGAGCAGATATTAAATAACAAGTGTATATTGCTTTACAGCATTTCCTTGCTCTATCAAACATAGAAGGTTTATATTTTTTTAAAGACCATATTGTATTTTCCAATCAAATTGAATTAATTATTATTCCATATTTCCAATTGCAATTATGTACTCGGCATATTACTATTTCTCGCTGCGAGCAACACAATTAACACTTTTTAAACATTTGCGCAATTAGAACATGTTCAATTCTGATCACGCGTTCTTTGTTTTCACCGCTATGCAGCACTGCCGTTGCCTTTTCTGACACCTCAAATCACTAGTCACTAGTTGTTGAATGTAGGACGTTTCGAGGCTTTATTGATAGTACTTTACATTGAGACGTGTGTGTTTGTGAGTGTGCTGTGTTTCAGAGATGAATGGATAAGCTTAAGCAAAAAATGGAGCGTACCTTCGAAGGCCTGGTTGTGATGGATCTGATGCTGGGGCGGAGACTGGTTGTTGTGGTTCATCTCCTGTCCCTCTAGCACAGCCAGCAAGCACTGGTGGATGCAGATGTACTGTTGCTCAGTCTGTACCATCCAAACGCGCTCCTTGCGCATGTTGTACACGATGCCGAAGATGTCCACGTACTCCGCGCAGCCCGCTATCTGCTGGATGATGCGGTCCAGCGTGATGAAGGTACCGGATCTCCCTACTCCCGCACTGCAGTGCACAACGATGGGCCGCTGGTCGGGGCCCACACGCTCGCGGAAGGCGCGCACGAAGCGCACCAGAGTCTGCGGCGGGTTTGGTACGCCAAAGTCTGGCCACGTCGTGAAGTGGAAATGTCTTATGGCACGCTGGGTTTCTCCCTAAAATCAACAAGATTCATTAATAAACTTCGTACAGTCATTATGCGGCACGTGACGAATGAGCTAGAGAAGTGTGAACAAGTATAAAGCAATATAGAATGAAACAAGTTCCTTGTTTAAAACCAGTTTATTTTGATTTATATTTGTCGATCGGTTTTCCTTCCGACAGAACGGCTCAACCATCTTCAGGACAATAAACATATTAAGCAATAGTTGAACATTAATGTAAAGGCCCAAATATATTATTACTTCCAGTCAAAATTGATTTCATACATTTTATTTTGCACTTTTAATTTCTAAAATATCAAGTTATTATGTAACGGTATTTCAATGGAAGATGCTCCGAGGAAGTAGCGTCATTGATCCCTTCGGCACCGGTGCATATGAAACACGCCAAACGCGCTCAACATATGTGCACAGTTGACCCTTGTCACATGAGAACGAGTCACTTCTTCGACTCGTTCTTGAGTTCAACAGCCTGGCTGTGGAACAATTTGCCAGCCTCTGTGTTTCCTCCTTCCTACAACATGGGTCTCTTCAAGACCAATGTTCATTCCTTCCTCTCCTCAAAAATACCCTCTACACAGCATTTCAGATGACATAGGCCCTGAGGGAAATTATTTTCCTCAGAGCCTCCTATGTGGAGTAAATGTAAAAAACAAAAAAAAATACTCCACGCTGGTCGTGTGGAGTCTAGCCCCCTAACACAAAACAACAATAAAGGTTTCATCTAATTCTACTACCAACATGTAAAAGTCCTCTGGGAATTAAATAAATAAACTTTCCCGAACATTCCCGGGCATGACTGCACATCACCACCGAATAAAACTAGACTAAATACACTTTATTTAGCCGGAGTTGACTGTTGTTTGTTCATTGGCAATCTACATTCATACTCGGGAATATTGACATTTTCGATAAAAAAACCTTTATTGATAATTTGTGCTAATGACCCTCGAAAAAGTTACCTAAGAACCAATTTTGATCAAAGTATTAATTGAACTCACCCTACAGAGCATGAACTCCGTAACACTCCAATCCTGGTAGTGACTGTCGTTGAGTATGGTGACCGAGATATCGCCGTAGTAGACGGGCCGCGTGTCAAAGGGCCAGTAGTGGTCGCACTTCTCTCGACCCTTCTCGATGCAGCGCGTCAACATCACGATGGCGCGCGAGTTGCTCTCCCAGCACATGCGCCAGAAGTCATCCCGCGTCGAGTGCAGCGGGCCCTGCGTCACTACAAACTCACGCGGGGAATTGTAGCCCTGGAAATATAATCATTTGTGATTAAAATAAAGGTGTGGTAGATGTATTGAATATGCAATTTGAAAGAAAGAGATTGTAAAGTGATCATGATAGATAATAACTTTCAAAGCGGCAGAGCCAACGAAAGTTATACACTTGGTGTGCAGGCAGAAACGACAGGGGGGGTCCTGGGTTCATTGTTATAATACTGGTTCATGACCCATCTCTCTTGCTTCCAGTTTATGTAGATAGGGGTTGTGTAAGTAAACTTACTATAAATATTATATAAGTATTAGATATTTAAAAATGTGTGTTACGTACAGGCACATAGTTGGCATTTATATAGTCAGATCCCTCCTCATCGTCTACAGGCTGCAGCTTGAACCTCGAGTGGTCGTACGGCAAAATGTTGGTGAAGCGGTTCTTAGGTCGGTTGCACGGCAGGTCGGCCGCAGTGCAAGCTTGCTCGCGTCCCACATGCTTCAGCTCCTCGAACTCTTCGCTGAATCTGCGGGAAAACAAACAGTCAAGTTACTCAGCATAACAACAGAGAATTCTACTTATGTAATAGAAGAATAATTGGTATTTTTCTAACATGAGCAATGAGCATACATCATTTTGAAAAAGGACGTACATTTTCGAAATAGTAATAGACATAAAATTGAAAAATTATCTTCATTCTGCCACACTTAAGGATGGGTTGTTTAAAAAAATTTCAACAATTCATCAAATATTTGCAGTAAATTTTCACGTTCTGTGTAAGTTCTATTCAATTTCTGTCATTATATCATTGTAGGCCAGTTGCTTCATAAGACTGAAATAATCACAGAACGTAAATAGAACTTTCACAGAATGAAAAAAATTACCTTGAAATATTTGGTGAATTGTAAAAAATTTTTTAAACAACCCATCTTAAGTTTTAGTTATTATGAGTCTAACTAACTAACCATCACGCCGTTTTCCGCAGGGGTAGGCAGAGAGGACGAACCACCAAGCAACTCGGTCTTAGCACACACTCCTCTTCTATTATTCCGACTCTTTAACATGAGTCAGAATAATATTATTATTTATTATCATAAACTCTTAGTCGAAATGTGTTATTGGTTGGCACCTACAAAATATCAGAAATAAATCCCCCATTTCGGTAGAAATGGCCGTCGACATATGTTGGAGGACATTATCACAAAAAAAACAATCATTCTAATTTTTAATTTTTGACCAATTGACTTTATTGAGAACTTTCTTAGCTCATTTCAGATATCAACCATCTTCACCGACAAACCGTTTTAGGGCTAAAACGTCTGTTCATGCTATATTTACCTGAAATCTGAGTCAGCCGACATGATCCTGTAATGCTCTGCAAAGTCGGATATTCTGACAGGACGAGACGTCTCGATGACGCTGTCGGGGAGACTCATGGTATCGTTGCCATTGCGGGCCTCCTTGGCCTTGCGGCCAGCGGCCCTGCGGCGCTTCAGCACCACGATGAGGATGACCAGCAGAGCCAGGAGAGCCAGCGGCACCGTGATACCCACTATCACGGGCGTGTTGTCCGTATCTGTAACACACAAAAATACATACATTCAGATGCTTTTACTCTATTTCCTGTTAAACTAAACCCATTGATCCCATGAATAGTTCATTTTGCCTCTAAATAGCATGCTGGATCTTCTATCATCTCCAATCATTCCAACATTCTAGATTCATTGATAATAATCGACTGATTTAGCCGTTTCACATTATCTTCCCTGATTAATTTTATTATTAATTCAAATGCCTTTTTCTGAGCAATATTCCAACTAAAAATCCATGCAATGTATCTAAAATACAAAATAAAATAAATTCAACAATCGGCATGCAATACCGCAAATATGACTATATTGTCATTAGAAATTACATACATAGTGTCATAAATTGTGAAAAAAAAAGAACTTTTTAACAATGGATGAATACAGACAGTTAGAGAAAAATATTACAAATCGAATGGCATTAATAAGTCAGGTACGCCTCGTACGTCATACATATGTTTGGTAATGTTATATTATCATGAAAACAAGCTTATGAATTCAAGTGGTTAAAAAATATTACTTTTCGAAAAATTGTCACATTTGTGGTACTGCATTCCGAACAATGATATACATATTTTCAATTTGGGAAGCGGGAATGGGTACCGCCGCCCCGGGAACCATTATTGGATAAACAACACCTCTGCCATAGGTCACCCCAAGTGGTTTGCTACGTTTGGTGATTTAGCAGGGGTGCCCGGGTTCATGGGGTGAGGTTTGTCTAGGTCTTGGAGGCGGATGACCAGGACACACTGAACCCCAGATTCCTACCCACCCCTTAACTATCCTTCCTTTCCTTAAAAAAAACCTCCACACAGCATCCCCAAAGATGACATAGGTCCTGAGGGAAATTATTTTCCTCAGGGCCTCCTGAGTGGAGTTTATGTAAAAAAAAAATTTATAGAATAAAGTCATAAACAGTTCAATGACTTTGAAATTTTGATTCTAACAAATCTATAATATAGGATTGAAAAACTATCCAAGCATTATTGTTCAATTTTATTTAATAAAATTGAAATACATGAAGTTCAAATAACATGTGTCAATTATTGTGGATTGTTTGAGAAATAACACTTTTATTAAGGGAATATGTATCTTAACTATTTAAAATGATATTGATAATCCTCTTTTTTCCCTTTGTATCTATTCAAAGGTGTAATAATGTAGTTTTGCCTTTGTTTTAGCAACAATTCAGAACATGTCACAGCAAATATCTTAGTGCATATTCAAATCTATAAGGAAATATATTTCTTACTATTTAATCTCTTAATATCCGTCGCTCAATCATTGCGAGTGACAAACTAATAGACCATGAAGCAAGTCTTCAATAGAGAAATAATTCTTGGGTGTTTCTTTTGGACACACCTCAGTTTAAGTCACATTAGTTTATTCTTGAAAACTAGCAGAAATTTTTTGCTTTTATAATTGAATGCAGTACATACTGTCGGATGATTCTGACATGTGGAAAACTTTACACAACGATATTTCAATGATTTAAGATCAACAGTAATTAACTTAACACAACTTGACACATAATTTACAATTTAGGTTATGCTGTCACCAAACAAAAAGTACACATTCCACTTCTGATCAAAATTCAAATATGTATCAACTGTGAGATCTGATAAGCTTATCACTGAATAAAAACTAAAGATAAAAAAAATTACGATTACATTACTCAGGTAGTATTATTATAGGGAATTCAAAAAGATTAACAAAATAATAAACTATAATATGACTAATTTTAAATGGGAAGTCATTCTTAAGAAAGTTGTTTTTTGTAAACTAAAAGTATAGCATTATTTTGCATTCAAAAGCGGGGAAGTACGAGGGTTGTCCCAGAAGTACCCGACCTGACGGTACTTCTGGTGGTTGTTGGTTTAAAAAAATTTATGGTAGATAGCACCAACCTTCTAAGGCTTAAGTTTAAAGCAAGTTTTAAGGCGCTACGTTGTTTAGTTTTTTTTTGGCAGCCATCGATAGTGAACCCTCTTAGTTAATTTGTAAACATGGAAAAATTGATCATCTTTATGTGATACAAAACTTTCATTTTAAATGTCCAACCAATATTGAAGCCGAGCTTAGATTCTACTTTGGGGGAGTTTGCTTCTTCGTTCAACAATAGAATATTGGGTGGCAGAGTTTAAAGGAGGACGTACGAGCTGCCGAGACGAACATCGCAGTAGTTGACCAAATGAGGTGACCACGCCAGAAAACGTAAAGAAAATCCACAAAATGGTATTGAATGACCATCAATTGAAAGTGCACGAGCTAGCAGACACAGTAGGCATTTCAAAAAGTGCTGTACATCGCATATTGATTGAATATTTAGACATGAGAAAGCTGTGCGCAAGATGGCTGCAGCGTTTGCTCACAATGGCCCAAAACAGCATTTTGAGGATGTTTCAATCGAGTGTTTGGCCTTGTTCCGCAGCAATAATGCCGAGTTTTTACATTGATTCAAAACCATGAGTCATCACTTCACACCTGAGACGAAGGAACAGTCAAAACAATGGACTAAAAAAGGGGGAATTGGCTGCAAAACAGGCAAAGACAGTTTCATCAACAGGCAAGGTCATGGCATCAGTTTTTTGGGGCTCATGGGATAATTTTTATTGATTATCTTCAAAAGAAAAAACAATCAACGGCGAGTATTATACGAACTTTTTAGAGCATTTGAGTGATTATAAATCAAGAAAAAATGGCCGCATTTGACGAAAAAGAAAGTGTTGTTTCATCAAGACAATGCACCAGTTCAAACATTGGTTATCCCGATGGCTAAAATCAATTAATTAAAGTTCAAATTGCTTCCTCACACACCCTATACGCCAGATTTAACCCCCTCCCATTATTTTATTTTTCCAAACTTGAAAAAATGGCTCAGTGGTAAAAGATTTGCTAACAATGAAGAGGTGGAATCTGCGGTAGATGGCTATTTTGAGGTGCTCGACGGTTCTCACTATAAACATGGTATCGAAGCTATTGAACAATGCTGGGAAAAGTGTGTCGAGCTGAAAGGAGACTATGTTCATAAAACACAAAAAAAAAAATTCAAAAATTTTTTGTTTTCTTTGTTAGGTCGGGTACTTTTGGGACAACCCTCGTAAAGTGACATTTTAAGCCGCCGCTACCTGAATTTCTACCGATTTCTTACATACCCCCCTTAAACATTTGAAGTTTTTTGAGCTCTTAAAAAAATATATGTTATTTTTTAAGATAATATCCATACATTCCCCACGCCGAAATGCAGATTATATGAAATTCCCTCGATAGAAAAAAATTGCAAAGCTCCGAAAATTATTATTTTCACGTATGTTTCAGTTATTTTACAAGTTATATTATGTATGAAAAATTCATAGTGTTTCTTTAATTGCTGTTTTAGACAGTCCCCAAGAGATTTTTGCTCTATTTTAAACCAATTTTACCGTGTTAAAAATTAGCGCACTCTCTCCAACATTCATAATTACATATCTCTCCATCTTCTTCTTTTTGAGCGGGGAAACGGCGCCTTAATGGACAGTTGTAATTTTTCTCCGAGTATGTTCATCCACATAATGCCAAACTAACTAACTAACCATCAGGCTGTTTCAGCCAGCGGTAGACAGGGAGGGCAAACCGCCAAACAACTCGGTCTTGGCACTCCATCTTTGTCTCATTAACCTTCTTAGATCATCTCATACATACTCTTCTATTATTCTGACTCTTGAAATGGGCCGACTCAAGTATTTGATTCAATTGATCGTACCATGTCTTCCTCGGGCGTCTCCTACTTCTTCTACATGTTTGTTATAATTTGTATTTTTTTACAATATGTAACACCGCTTCCAAAGACAATAAATACAGCATTGCGACACATGTTGTGCTTTTTTCGCTCTTATAAACAATTTATAAATGACTACGTAATCGTTTAAATTACGAAATTTGCTGCGTAATTTAAACGATTAATGCGGTAAAGAGAAACGATCAATGCAATCTACTTTTGCGTGTTTTATATCAAATTAATTCGAGATTACAAGAAATAACGACACATAGAAACGATAGACAGAGGTTTCACTGTATTCACATTTGCAGTATTGCATGCCGAACAATATAATTTTTTTTAAAGTGACACATTAATAGGGAATGAAGTCTGCCACTTGTAAACTGAATACATAATAAAAAAAACAATATTTTAGTGGAAAACTACTGTCCCCATACATTGTAATAACAAGATCAACAAAATCGACCCTTTGGAATAACAAGGTTCCATCTGTTGCAGTAACGTCATATGATAATGAATTCTAAAGAAGCTTACTATAGATCCCGCATGACGTTACTGCGAAAGATGGAACCTTGTTATTCCAAAATGTCGAAATAACAAGATATGAAACAAAAGCAAGATGCAAACTAACACATTCAACAGCAAAAACACACGTAAAGCGATTAGTTTTCAGTAAAACATTAATAAAGTGTTATATCGCATACCTTTTACAATGTTACTCACCTAAAAACAAAACTCCTGAATGGCAGCATAAAACCAATTAATTAAAATATATTAAATTCAAATGAGGGTGCTTTTATTTCTCGGGACAGTTAGTTATATGAAACATCAGATAGATACATATTAGTAACGGTCCGTGACTTTTCCGTGAGCTAGAGTGCTAAGATTGGAAAATACTGATATTTGGTCAATTATATTAAATTCAAATGAAATTATATTAAATTCAAATGAAATTATATTAAATTCAAATGAAAAATATATTAAATTCAAATGAGGGTCCTTTTATTTCTCGGGACAGTTAGTTATATGAACCATCAAATAGGTATATATTAGTAACGGTCCGTGACTTTTCCGTGAGCTAGAGTGCTAAGATTGGAAAATACACATTTGGTCAATGATGTTGTAATTGAATTTTACGGGAAGCGCAGCATCCCAATTCGCAAAAATCTTCATACAAGAAATTGAAATTTTTAAAAAACATAAAATTTGTTTGAAAAGACAAATAACTTTGTTTATCATTACATCACTTTTATTTACATATAATCAACATGTTTCATGAACGATGTTCACATCATCAGGATCAAATGTATACTCAAATGTATACTGATGATGTGAATATCGTTCATGGATCAGGATCGTTCAGGATCAAATGTATGCTCAAATGTATACTGATGCTGTGAATATCGTTCATGAAACATGTTGATTGTATTTATATATAAATAAAAGTGATGTAAACAAAGTTATTTGTCTTTTCATTAAAATAAATAATGCCATCACAAAGTGAAAACCTTTCCGAAGAAGTTTTCTTCGAAAAATTAAAAAATAAAATTTGTTTTCAGCTACAACATCAATATGTTAGATTATAATAAAATAAAATAAAAATAAAATAGATTATAATAAAACAAATAAAAAACTTTATTCCACTTAATTTTATTTGACCGTAACCGGTTTCAGCTCGTCAGAGCCATCTTCAGACTGGTACAAATAATTCTTAGCCTACGGTTTATATACACAACATATGGGGGAGGGAGAGAGGGGTAGTCTACTAGGGTTTTAATGAATTATTTTGTTACTGAGTCATTTTAGACTGTCGAATTTCTAAGTATTTTGGCAATTCCAGTGGGCTAATTACTTTGGGTTTGTAGCTCACTTCAATATCTATTGATTAGGGAAAAACCTTACAAGTAATTTGAATTATTAATGGACTAATTTTATTGTCAAATCGTTATTATACATATCTATGATCAATGGGATTTTTTAATTGCTTTTTGAAGGGATGCATGTTTACATTGGAGTGGGAATGGTCAAACCTAAATACATATTTTAATTTCAAAATTATTATGAAAATTATACCGGATAAAAACCTGGTGTTTCAGTAAATGATTCTAATAGCTTATTAATTACAAAGTTACTTTTTGAAGGGATGCATGTTTACATTAGATTAGGAATGGTTTAAACTAAATACATATTTTAAATTTCGAAATTATTATAAAAAATAAAATTAAGTGGAATAAAGTTTTTTATTTGTTTTATTATAATCTATTATAATGGACTTCCACCACGAATTAACAGTTTCAAAAATAGAAACATCAATATGTAATGTGGTTTTCTTTAATTTTAGCACTCTAGCTCACGAACAGCCCCTGATACATATATTTTACTTTGAATGATGAATTGAAATGATGCAATCATAATAGCTTAAGAAAATATCTGTGCAAATAATTATTCAATGGAATTTATGGATGACGTTACAAGAAAGGTGATATTTTAAAAGAAAATATGTTTTTTTATGTGAATACCACAAAAGAGTCCCAACTGCCTGGAAGCAGTGAGACTATGGCATCTCCAATTGGGGTATGTTGTGATGCAGGAGGTAGTGGGGAGGGGAAGGTCATGGGAAAGAGGAAGGTGGGAAGTACCTGGCTATTCAGATCTAGTTTCCAAACACGGATTAAAGCAATGTTTCAATTCTGAATGATGGTCTTACACCAGGGTGATACTGAGAGTATCTTCCACTCTGGAACTGCGTATGTATCAATCATTTTTTTGTAAGGGTAAGCGAAAGGTAATCTGCTAGTGCCACCGCAAGAGTGAGTTCAATTTCAGCAGATGTGTGCGATTATAATGTGTGATTGACTTTTTATAAAGTGTTTTGGGACCTTCACTCATCACGATTATTAAATACATCACATTGCTATGAGATAGGTGCAAATAACATTATTGTATTTTCCTCGAGCCCCAAAATAACCATGACTCTGCAGTCTTAAAAAAAGGATGACAATCTTTGGAGCACTTGCTTCAGGTGGGAATGCTGTCTTTGTTCAACCGGTATTTCAAATGGAAGGGGCTTCGAGGAACTAGCGTCATTGATCCCTTCGGCACCGGTGCATAGTCGGGAAATAGGCCGAAAATTTGTACACAGCTGAAATTCGTTACATGAAAACAGCTCATGTCTACGGCTTGTTCTTGAGTTCAACAGCTCGGCTGTGAAACGATCTACCGGCCTGTGTTTTCTCCCTCCTACAAAACATGGCTCTTTTTAAGACCCATGTTTGATCCTTCCTCTTCTCAAAAAGACTTTCCACACAACGTCCACAAAGATAGCATAGTCCGAGAGGAAAGCTATTTTTCTCAGGACCTCTTGTGTGGAGTTAATTAAAAAAAATTAAATCTACAATTTGGTATTGTTGAATTTTTTAAGCGAAATTCTAAAATTCAAATTCTGTTATTATTTTAGCATGGGCCGGTTGTATCACAGTAGTTGGATAATAACAGAACTTGAATAAGAATTTCCCAAAACTTGAATATTAATTTTGAAATTTTCAACAAAAGAAGACAACATTTCAAGGGCAGATTTCAAAACGCTCGCTCAACAACTTCCTAGTGAAAGGATTGTCGATACAGTGCTGAAAAAAGGTAATTTAAATGGTGGACACTGGAGATGAATTATTATTACCTGTCTGTATTGGGAAGCTGTAGGCCGTGTCGGTGAATTTGTCCGGGGCTGTAAAGGCCCTAACCTTGACCTTATAGACGGAGCCCGACTTCAGCGGCCCGTTGCAGTAGCCCGTGTGGCGCACGTCGCACTCCTCCCACCCGATGGTGAAGTCTTCCACGGAGCTGTTGTTGAATGGATAGTATGGTTCCATCACCTGAAGCCAAAACATTTCATCTAATTCAGAAAACAAACAACTACACAAAACGTATTTACATTGCAACATGATGGCTCACTGAGATTAATCTAACCTTTCCAAGTAACTGTGATCTCACCAATAAGATTTAGAGGATAAATAGAAAAGGATAAGCAAGCGAATAAATTTAATCATGATGTTAATCCAAAAAATTAAATATGATTACATTAAATTATAGTAAATTAAATCAGATTGAATTAAATCAAATTAAATTTAAATAAATTAGATTAAATTAATAAAGTTTAATTTTATTAGATTAAATAAAATAAATTATTTGATTAGATTAAATTTAAAACTATATTAAATTAAATTAGATTCAATTAAATTAGATTCAATTAAATTAGATTCAATTAAATTTGATTCAATTAAATTAGATTCAATTAACTTGGATCAATTAAATTAGATTAATTTAAATTAGATTCAATTAAATTAGATTCAATTAAATTAGATTAAAATAAATTAGACTAAATGAAAATTTTAATTTATTAATAAAGTAAAACACTTAACGCATAGCGCCCTTGAGGTTTTTTTCACAAAAAAGGCGCTATACGGGGTGTAATAGAACATAGCCGAGGGATTTTATTAACCATTGATTCCTGAGCATATTTGGAGTAAAAAATGTACATGGCAATTAGGTGTTCGATGACATTTTTTTTCTATTAAAAACAATAAAAATATTTTTCCAACACATGCCGCAACTGACTAGTTAAAAAATAGTGCGTTTATAGCCTATCGGACACTTGATGAGCGTTGCATTTCGTTCTAACAGCATATTTACCACATAAAACAGCGCGTATCGCTCACGCACATCAGGACGGGATAATTGCCACAGCGATGGGAACAGTAACGCGGTGTAATTGAAAAACATATTTTTTGTTTTTAAAAGAAAAAAAAATCATCGGACACCAAAATGACAACTACATTTTTTATTCCAAATATGCTCAGGAATCGCTAGATAAAATTCCTCGGTTACGTCCTGTTACACCCTGTATAATTCAGCCAAATATTATTATATTAAAACATTATACCGGCTGTAAAGATTAGATTAGTCCTCAAATATGTAGAAAGGTATGTGGGCATTTTCACACAAGTTTGTACATGTTTTTATGCATTCCATTCCTTTACCTTTACGTTCCATTTATAAGTCTCCACCAATATAGTTTCGGAATGGAAGTAGCGGTGATGATAAATTTAAATCTGTACATACTTAAGAAAGGTGCATTTGATGTATTTAATCCTGGTTAGGATTTGCAGCTTACAGCCCTTTCAAGATCTGCGAACTGAGCTCCGTGGTGAAGTGGAAATTTGCCAATAAAAACTCTTGGTTATGTGGGTCAAATATATTTACAAGAAACGTTATTTTACAATAAACTTTTGACTGAGTTAGAATTGTAACAACTAGAGGGAAGGTAGAACAGCCGAACTGAGCTAACGCGGGAACCGGAATGAATTTGCAATACCATGCACTGGACCGGAGAGCGACTCTCAGGGATACCAGTCGGTAAAAGTCTTTATTTAATTGAATATAGAGATGGGACATGGTAAAACACTACGTTTTGATCTAAATGATTGATTGAAAATAATATATACAGGTTCGACAGTCGTAATTAACTGGCTAATAAAGTAAATTAATAAATGTGCCAGTTAAAAGTATAGAACTTTCCAATATGCTGTAATAAATAACTATGAACAAAATCAAAGCTTGACAAAAATTCAATTTACAAAGTTTGACGAAAAAGCCCATGTCGTAAAGATTTAAACTATACCTGGTACGGAGGCCAAACGCTGTAAGCCTGCACGTCTCTCCAAGATGGCATTTCCAGTCCGGACGCGTTCTTGGAATCATCTTCCGCTACGATTATAGTGAACATGGTGATGTTTCCATTTTGGGAGGAGAAATAGTTCTTTCTGAATCGGATTTGAATGGTGGTTGGAGTTCTGCACACTTCGGTAGGAACCACTTGAGCCCTGGGCTTCGGAGGGGCTAGAATAGGCATTTTCTGCTTCCAAATAACCTCTTTACCATAACCCACTTTGGTCTCTGCTTGAATTCTGAATATGTAAGTTTTTCCCGGAACTAAATTCTTGAGGGATCCTTGCGTCTCCCAAGGTTTAAAGTCTTTTTTCAGTGTGTGGATGGATCCTTCTAATCCGTATGTAATAGTGAATTTTCTAACTATGCCGTTTTGTTCAGAAGGCTGCAGCGCCCATGTAAATGTTGTTTCGCTCGGTTGAATGTCCATTGGTTGGAAACTAGAAACATTAATATATCAGAAAAATTGATGTAAAGAGTTACCATGTTAAATGTCAGCTTTGAACAGTGAACGCTTGGAAAACGCGAGTTTGTTTTTAATAATTTTTGGAAGAAGAGACGACAGGAGGACTCACAGGAGAGCCAATGATTTTAAAATACGATTATATTATATTATTTAATTATTGAAATAACTTTTGAAAGTTATACCCATTAATGAATATAAACGAAACATGAAACAGAATAAGACGCAGAAAATAAAAAGGTAACGGTCGCAACTGGGAATCAAACCCAGGATCTATCTCTGTCTAACTGGGGCAATGCCTTTAGCTACTCAGCCATTGAGACCTGATTTTTTACAAAATCCCGAGTTCGATTCCCAAGAGTGAGTTTCCTTTTGTAGTTTTTGTGTTTTGTTCTGTTTCATGTTATGTTTAGATTTATTAATATCATCTTCTTCAATGACGTACATATTATTAATTAAAAATTTTGACAGGGTTGAATCACGTGTTGGGAATTAATAAATGAAAAATATATTAATACATTCCGTCAATTGGTGTAAAGTTTTTCACACCGTGCAAACACCACTGATCGGCAGAGCTGGTAGTGAACCAAGCATCATTAAAATCATCAAGAAAAATGCATTTACATATATATATTTTAAAGAAAGAAAAAATTATATAGTGTCTACAGCCAACCAAATGTAGGAAAACTCTTACCTGTCAACTTTGCCAGGCACACTTTCCAGAGTTGTGAAAGTTGCAGAAATTGGAAGAGAACTCCTCAAAATGCTTGATTCAGTCCCAGATCTGACACTGATAGTGAAAGTATAATTTCTATGAGGCTTCAGGTTGGACAAGGTTATGTAGTCATTCGATGTGACGTTTTGCAAGAGAATTGATTCAGTGTTGGGATATTGTTCTGTCAGGTATTGAACTTCGAAAGCATTCCATTCTCCTTGCGGAGTGTCCCATTTTAAGGTTATTTCGGTATCAGTGATTTTGGTTTCGTTTAAAGTTGTGATGGGTTCGGGATCTGTAATATTTTTAAGAAAATCAAAATATAGTTCTTAACATTTTACGTGGCATGTTTAGTAATTGAAGGATAGTTGTGCAGATTACAAAAATGTATGCTTGTAATGCTAATTATTGTTACATTCATAAGGTGCAAGGAAGAACTTGTATGCACTACATGCTATATTTTAATTATGTATTCTAAAATACCAAACGGATGATTGCATTTCAGATATCTTAGTGAGTATGCATCTGTTATGTTACCTGCATTTTAAGCAGGTTTTCTCCATTATTTGATGAGAATTAAATTAGTGATTAAAAAATGAATAAAAATAAGCAAAAAAAAGAATACATGTAAATTATAATGAAACATTTAACTTACACAGACGGTCCTGCCTCTGAATAGGCTGACTAAAAACACCGTCGCTTACAGTCCAAACAGTAATGTTATACAGTTTTCCTGGGATGAGCCCTCGGAATGTGACCTTTTTATCAGAATCATTAGCCGGTTTCTCTATGACGGGAATTCCGGGTTCGCTCAATGAAAAGCGGTACAGATCAAACTTTGAGGATGACGAGGGGGTCGGAGTGTAACGAAGAGTTACCGAGTCTCGCTCCTGGTGATTGTTTACTACCACCACTTCGGACTGAATCAAAGGCACTAAAATGAGAACATAGGGAACATACAATTTATTAATATGAAAACAGACGTCAATACACTGGTCTTGCTAAACACACCTCCTTCTAATATGAGGTCATTTTAGATAGGATACCATAGACAATAGAAACAAAAGATGGGATGGGCATATGCTGAGACGCAGGCCGCACAAAATATGCAGGGCAGAGCAGGTCAGATTTTATAATATGTGTATGGACGCGTATGAAACAACATACGGTGTGGGGCAGCCATGTGCCGCACAGAAATGTCAATTTCTGCAACGTCTGTCCTGCGGCAACATTTCTGCTCTGGACATTCTGCACGGCTTGCGTCTCAGCGTATGCCCATATGACGGTGGAAGCGTTCTGTCGCCGAGCTACGATCAAACCGCTTGGACTATCAAAGTGGCGGATCCAATGAAAGTTATTCATTCGATGTGTAAGTATATGAAGGCGATGCTGGCGTTTGTGGTTTCTTACTAAAAATGGTACATAGCCTGTCTCTCTTGTAATAATAATAATAATAATAATTGGATAATTTATAGAGCGCCGTTTTTGTGAAAAATCACCTCAAGGGCTCCTACACTTGTATCTATTATCTATGGTGTTTACAGACCAGAAATATTGAATTCCAGCAATTAATTACTAGTTATGTTGTTGATTTGGCATTCTAGCATAAACAGCCAATTATTGTTTTACGCAAGCAAAATCATGCATTTAAGATAGCGATATAAAACCATTCAATGAAACACAAATCTGTTATTATTTATTCTAGGTTAGTCGAGTCAACTCACTTGTCCTCGTGGTCAGTTTGGTTTTCTCACTCTCGAGGTTATAAGAGACAGTGAAGATTTCAAAGTGGTATTGGACTCCTGGCCTCAAGTCTCCAACCAGAACTTTAACGGGTTTGATCTCATTTTCCGGTATGTTGGAGGTGGAGGGCTGGGCGTTGGTGATGTTCTTGCTGAGACGGAGCACGGATTCTGAGGGGTCTGCGCTCCACCAGCTGACCATGTAGGTCTCCACTCGCCCCTCCCTGCGTGGCCACTCCAGGGTTATGTTGGTAGAGTCCACCAGCAGGGCGATGTTGGATACAGGGTTTGGTCCTAAAAATAATAAATTAAAGATTATCGTTAAAATTAATTATAAAGTATGTCTTTTGACATTTAAAATACTATACAAAACATTTGCGCAACCTCTCCTGTATAGATCTAATAGAGAGGGCAAATAGATGAAAATACCTCAAAAATAGAAATAAAAGAGAAGAGAACTAATTTAATTTGAAGTACCGGCCGCGGCAGTAATAAGCTGCGACAATTTGATTCACGCAGAAATTATGCGCTATTTTTACAAATTTATTTCCAATAGGTATGTATCTGAATTTCGAGGGCCGGCCGCGACGGGATTCAGCCGCAAAATTTCGATTTATGGGATATATAGCATATTTTAACGAATTTGCTTACGCAAAATATATCGTATTTTCACAAATTTACTTTGAGTATCTGACTTCCAAGGGCTGACTGCATCGGAAATCGGCTGCGAAATTTTGATTTACGCTATAATGTATCACATTTTTATGAGTTTAAAGGGACAGCCGCAATCGTAATCGGCCGTCGACGGTCGTTTTATTACGAATTTATTCCGAAGAATTTTAATTTGCGGTCCCGTGGATTTCGAATTTCGAATTCGTGGGGTTCTATTGTATATCATACCTCCAAATATCAATATGAAAACAAATTAACTGCTTTGAGTGAATGAATCCACCTAGATTTCACCGTTTATTCCATATTTGTATTTTTTTTTTTAAATTAAAGGATCGTTAAAATTTATGTTTCCTTTTAATTTATAAAAATTACCTACCTAAAAATCGCTAGAGGTTAAAAAACCCTATTTTACATGTAATACGTAGGCACCTTGTTGTGGCAATGGATCCCCTACTCGAATAGGACAAGGGGAAGAAGGTGAGAAGAGATCTTTGTAACTTAAGCCTCTTCGACTTAAGACACATAAAAATGTATAGGACGATTAAAATATACTCACGGACAGTATGATTAACCTGCTGGGGACTGGTGCTCTCCACACCGGCGCTCACGGTGTTGACCTGGATAGAGTAGCGCTCGCCAGGAGTCATGTCTGTGACCTCCGCCTCCGTGGAGCTGGCCTGCACGGGTGGCAGGCGCACCCACTGGGCGTCTGACTCCGTCTGGTAGCGGATGGCGAACTCGCTGACCACGGAGGTTCCAGGTTCGGGACCGCGCCAGTGCACCAGCACAGAGTTGCTGGACACGCGCTCTATGGACATGTTGCTAGGTGGAAGGGGTACTGAAAATAAATAAACGAAACGTAGAGAATTTCTGGTTTAATCCGGCCGTTTAACATTTCATCTGTTGATAAATTTATTTGCATGTTAAGTTTCCAGTTTTTTAAATTTACTGCATTCATTTTTCATATTATTCAAATTATTTAAGCAAGCCTTACTTTGATTAGGTGGCTAACTTTGAATAAGGTTAAGTAAAAATTCTTTTTTCAAATGTGAAATCATCATGTTTATTTGGACTTTCTTATTTGCTTTTTTAATATTATGCAATATTATGGTACCTACCTGCCTGAAAAAAGTTTGAAAAGGGAATTTTGATTGGGAAAGTGACGTTTATTTGGAAAAATTCTATAGTTCTCTGTATGAAATTTGTTACATAAAATATATTGTACAATGGAATATAAGTACCTACTTACGAATGTTACGCTTTCAGATTGATCAAATAAGAGAAAATTAGAAACATACTTTTTTGGAAGCGAGGTCTACTATTCACAGAACTACTGGTTTACATATCTTAATTATCCCTCCTGCATTACCAACGGCCCTCAACCAATCAAGGAATCCGATTTCAGTCTGATGGCCTTTGTTTTTTTTTTATGTGAATATCTCATAAATCCCTACGTAGCTGCTTCCGTATTTTTTTTTTACATTAGCTCCACACAGGAGGGCCTGAGGAAAATAATTTCTCTCAAGGCCTGTGTCATCTTTGAGGATGCTATATGGAGGGTCTTTTTAAGGAGAGGAAGTCGTGGGCACCCCTGCTAAGTCACCAAACGTAACAAACCACTTGGGGTGACCTATGGCAGAGGTGTTAGTAATCCAATAAATAGTTCCTGGGGCCATTTCGTTAGGAGCCAATGAGACTATGGCATCCCCAATTAGTGCTGAGGCTGAGGGTAGAGGGGAGGGGAAGGAGATGGGGAAGAGAAAGGTGGGAAAGTACCTGACTATTCAGATCTGGTCTCCAAACATGGCTAAAGTCAAAATGGCCTTGGACAGATATCTCTCCCGGACAGAATGTCAGAATTGTTTACAATTTGGAATGTTGTTGTGAAATGTTCTGACTTCATGCAATATTAAACTCTGCCTGTCGCCTTCGCATATAGGTATCCTTGTTTTGAGTAGTAAGTTGAATAGTAAAATAATGTATACTTACAAACCGCTTGAAAGTATTCATGAGGCTCACTGGGCAGATCGTGGCTGAGGGCAAACACCTTGACTTCGTACACAGCTCCGGGGAACAGGTTGCGAATCAAAAGACGACTGTCCATTGTAGAAACCTGCAATTTATATGGAAACAACTATAAAATCAGTATAAATAATTGTGACTTACACTTAAGGGTAGCGTAATGAGGTGACTTTGTTAAATTTTCGATTTTGAAACTATTTTCAGCACAAAGCACCCTTTTTGCAATTCACCCGCCTATTTAAAAAAAACTTTTTTTGAAATCTTCTGTGACGGAAAATGTTATGTCATATTTATTGCACATGTTTAACCCTTCAGGCCCCAAGTATAATTCTGTCAGATGGTCAGATTATTTCCACTTTGCAATAAAATCTAAATAAACTAAATATTTCTAAAGGTCTAAAATATAAAACTGTTTTTGAAGGGTGATGAAATACGTTTTCAAATTTTATTATTTGAAATAAAAATATAATTTTTTATATAAAATTTAATGCAAATCTTATAATTTTATTAGACAAATGTATCATAAACGTTATTGATACCTCACTTTCTTATTGTTTCAAATAAAAATAATTAATAAAAAAATCATAAAGTTTCAAAAATTTTTTTTCAAATTGCGGTCGGAAACTTTCGTTTCATAAAGGGGTAAAATTAAATTTTTCTGCGGTTAACTTTTAGATTTGAATATAAAGCGTGGTGTTTTTTCTTTCTAACAATGTTGTTGATTATCCAATATCCCGGAGCGACAACACTCATACACGCCTCCCAAATGCTTATTCTGAGTCTTGACATGACCCAAGTACTTAATTCACTTGGTTGTGTCATGTTTTCCTCGGGTGTGCACGACTTCTTCTACCATTCACTTCCCCGTCATAAATTAAAGGGTCGCTGTTAATGGATAAGTAATACTCTGAAGAATTATTTACCTTTTCAATGTGTCCAGTATCATTTCTGGTGTACCACACTTCGTATTTATTCTGTTTGGAGGTGACATCTGTCTTCCAGCTGATGTTGAGTCCTCCGGGAATGGAGCGGAGGTCTTCTATGATGGGAGAGGAGGGCCGTGTGGTGACATACATTACAGTTTCATTGGATTCCATTTTGTTTGAAACTGCTTGTACCTGAAAAATAAATTCATAAAATACCATACTTAACCAAAAAAAAAATGCAAAGATAATCTAGCTTCCTATAAAACAATGGGCCATTTTCATTTATATATTAAAGGAAAAATAAATAAATAATATCCAAGGACTTTACATAACACAGGAGGGTAAAATATGATCATGCTTCACATCACAGTTGATTATTGTTTAGGGATTACAAATTGTTCAGTACAAGATTGTTAAATATGATAAAATATAACTTACAGTGATGGAGTAATTTCGCCCAGGCAGTAGACTTTCCAGTGCAATTTCAGTCTTCTCTGTTAATACTGTATTACTATCTCCAGTAAATGTTTCTACCTCGTGGTAATTCACCTGTTACAAAAAAAGAAAATCATTAAAAATATTAATAATAATCTGGTTTAACTAACTAACTAACCATCACGCCGTTTCCCCGCAGGGGTAGGCAGAGAGGACGGACCGCCAAACAACTCGGTCTTGGCACACAGTCTTTGCTTCACTCACATTCATACATCGTCTCATACATACTCTTCTATTATTCCGACTTTTGACATGGCCCGACTCAAGTATCTGATTCACTTGATCGTGCCATGTCTTCCTCGGGCGTCCCCTACTTCTTCTTCCATTCACATTTGCGTCATATATTCTTCTCACATTATTTTCTTCTTTCATTCGCTCTACATGTCCAAACCATCTGAGGGTCCCTTTCTTAATCTTACTCATTATGCTTACATCAGCCTTGCATTCTTTGCGGATATCCACATTTCTCACACGATCATACATGGTTTTGCCACACATTCGCCTCAGGGATCTCATTTCGACAGCATTCAGTTTACTTTCATCCTTCCTCTGCCAACTCCATGCCTCACTGCCATACATCAAGGTAGGTACCAGGACTCCATTGTGGACTGCTAGCTTCGCGTCTTTTGACAGTGTTTTATTAGCGCCAACGGCATTCAGTCCTCCATTAATGGAGTTACCTGCATTTACTCTTCTTTCAATATCTCTATCAGCCTTTAAACAACACTTTAACAGCCTTACTAATAAACTTGGTGAAAATTTTATTCAATTGATAAACGAATGCGTATGTCAAAAACTTTACTAATTCAAACGTAACATAAAAACTGATACATATAGCCATAAAATAGTTCATGGAATGATATACATTGTTTATACAGCCAAAGAGGGTTGTTTGTCTGTTGTATAAGCTGTTAGTTAAAAAATTTATAACTTCTTCTTTTTGAAGTTGCCGTTGAAAACAAATACTATTTGAGAAACTAGATAAAATTACTATTTAGATTTTTGTATTTGAAATATAAATTAAATTGGAAAATTTTCATTTTGAAAAAAAAAATAAACCGCATATACGAGGGCTGTCCGTAAAATAGGGTCTCCAAGGTGCTGCGGTTGTGATGAACGATTTTACGCATAATCCGGCAACACTGGCGCGTAGCCTGGTTCCCCCACGCCAAATGCCCACCACGCTGCACTCTCTGTGATGCTTAGTCTCGGCATGGCAGCCATTCGCGATAGAGCATCCGCTCACCGCACCGGCCAGGTGTGAATAACGCTCTGTAAATTGTTTTTTCGGAGCTCTGTGATATGGTCATATCAGTAAGACCACCATTGACAAGATTTTGTTAGAATGTTTGGGATATCACAGGGCAAGGCGGGTCCCAAAAATGCTCAACAAAGATCACAAACAACGGGTTGAAGGAGCCCGAATTCCTCAAGTGCTACGACATCGATTGCGAAAAATTCTTGGAATTGTAACTGGGGGCGAGACCTTACACTGTTTTCCGATACACTTTATGCAGCTGAGAATGAATGTCCACCAGGGTCTTGTTCTTTGAGCACAAAAAACAAATTACAGAGCGTAATTTGCAGCTGGCGAGTGCGGTGAGCAGAAGCTCCATTGCGAACGGCTGCCACGCCGAGACTAAAAGTCACAGAGAGTGCAGCATGTTGGGCATTTGGCGTGGGGGAACCAGGCTAAACGCCAGTGTTGCCAGATCGCTTGTAAAATTGTTCCTCGCGACTACAGCACCTTGGAGACCTTACTTTACGAACAGCCCTCGTGTATTTACTTCAAACACAAATAATAGTAAATATATTGAATTATACGACTATAATAGTGAATTGGTCGTTAAAAAAGTCACGCGTATGGCGCATGCCAAAATGCAATGTTGCCAATTCTTTCTCAGCACAGTTAAAGACATTTTTTATTAGTTATAATTAAAAATTGACCTTGTTCAATGCATAACCAAAACACCGTTTAACAGTTGGTTGGAAAGTATTTTTTTATTAAAAAGGTTGTAAATGTACAATGAATGTTTGGCAAGTTTAAAGTTAGATTGCTTTAGAAATTAACTAGCAGCTAGTGTTGCCAAAATTGGGAGAATATTGTGGGTAGTGGATGAAACAATTTTTAATAATCAGGTACTCTCTATGGCCCGTCGGGTACCACATTCAGCTAGCTGTCAGACAGATCGAGTTTGAATGTGATATACATAATTCAGTAGTGACTTACTCCATCTCTTCAGAAGGAGTTGTACTAACGAATAGGTTTCTAACCATAAATCTTTCGGCATCTTCAAATCATAAATGTTTTCAGAAAGGAATATTTTTTTAAATAATTACCTTATAACTATCTTGGGTACTGGCATTTGAAGGCATCCACATCACAACTAAATTTGTGTCCTCATTTATATACGACTGCAAGTTGTAAACAGGTAAAGGTTCTGGAAAAAAACATAATATTCAATTTTCAGTTGCAGATGAAGATTTAGGCCATCCGCTCACCGAGAAACTGAAAAAAAAACCAGTTGGCGACTCAATTGCTATCCACAGGAAAGGAACTTCATTGTGAATTTCATTGGCGGTCCGCACACAGGCAACTTGTTAAAGACCAGTTGTCAAGGGCGACGCGGTGATTAGGAGTGCTGGTCGCCGCGGCCGTCGCCTTTCAGTTGCCTTGTTGACAAGTTTTCGAGTACATAATTTTCGATATGTCAGATTAGAAAAATATCGATTTTGTTCAGGAGATTAATAAATTGAGTTGTGTTGTAAATCGAGTTACCATCCAGTTTTCGGTATCTCCATGAGCGAAGGCCCTTATTCCTACGAAACCCTTAGAAGGCGTGCTATGGGCATTTTGCTTTTGCAAAAATTGATAGTGATATTTTTCAGTGTAAGAGATACCATGGCGCCCCAATGGTCTAGCAACCTTCCTAACTATTCCCCCCATCTCCCCTCTCTCCTGGTGCAACTCATACCCCGATTAGTGTCTAAAAAAGAGTGTACTTGTGCCGTCAATTACTCAACACAAATTGTGTGATATTAATGTGTCATATGTGTTAACCACTCAGCAACATAAGCAGATATACACGTTAATATGCCGACATCAGTTAAGTACAATAAGCGTGTTTCGTGCGTGAAATCGTCATAACTCCGTTATTGTTCTAGTGACATCCCTAAAACAAAAAGGAGAAGCTCCATAATAAATCAAGCTACCTATCACTATGCAAGATGTCCATAGAAATAGATAAAAAAAATCTTTTCTGTCAGATACGTGACAGACCGCCAAATTGCCTATCCACTGTTCGACATCGTTATTTTTTTATTAAATATTCTCGTATGAAATGATAAAAAAGCGAGGTAACCAAATTGTTTATTATACATTATTTATTTTTTTATTTATTTATTTATTTATAAGATAGAATAAATATTGTCTTTTATATAATCCGTGATTTTAGTACCGTTTTCACATAAAAACATCACGTGAGTCATTTTTTAATTTTTTTTATGTTTGCATTCTAAATTTTAATGTTTACAAATGTTAATATTTGTATTTTAATGTTTACAAATGTATGCATAATGAGTAAGATTAAGAAAGGGACCCTCAGATGGTTTGGGCATGTAGAGCGAATGAACGAAGAAAGCAGTGTAAGAAGAATATACGACGCAAATGTGAATGGTAGAAGAAGTCGTGGACGTCCGAGGAAGACATGGCACGATCAAGTGAATCAGATACTTGAGTCGGGCCATGTCAAAAGTCAGAATAATAGAAGAGAATGTATGAGACGATGTATGAATGTGAGTGAGGCAAAGAGTGTGTGCCAAGACCGAGTTGTTTGGCGGTCCGTCCTCTCTGCCTACCCCTGCGGGGAAACGGCGTGATGGTTAGTTAGTTAGTTAGTTAGTAATATTTATTTGTAGCATAACAATTTGAAAGCTTATTTCATATCCTTTCAAAAACAGTTTTTAGTATTCGGCTAAGTTCGGAAATGTTTCATTTATAGAGCTTTAATTGTGAAGCGGAAATAACAAAGTTTTCGTAAATCTGACATGTCGTTTAAGACGTAAAAAGTGCATATTCGCAATGTAACGGAGTGGTTAAGAGAGGTTTCATCATCTATTTGAATTTTGAATTTGTTTATTTGAATGAATATGAAATGGAATCTTGGAAGTAGAAATTAACCCACTTTCCGACACCCGATCAAACTGAAATAATAATTCCCATGTATTTCATATCAGTAATTTTGCTTTCACTTCATGTCTTCGTACGTCCAATTATCATACATTGTTTCTTTTGGTATTTAATTTTAGTCATCTTGATACATTATTTACTTAATTATTTAAAATATTTATTAAATCTCTAATTATGTACACATTAGTGTGTCAGCGGAAAAAAGTTGTACTTTGCAATTTGAAAATATTTTTAAGAAGTAATTAATATACAATATGAACAATAAAGGTCCGAAGACTGATGAACTCCGTCTTCTAACACAAACTTACTCAACGTAACATCCCCGGTGGCGGGCCACGATGTAACCTTTCCGGACAAGGTCTTGACGATGACAGGGTACGTCTTGCCGGCTTCCAGCTGCTCCTTAAACTCCCACCAGGCCTGGCCCTCGTCTCTGTTCCTCATGGCTGGCTGCAACCGGCGAAGGGTAGATATCGACACTTGGTATTTATCAAATTCACTGGAAAGGAAAATAATCATATTTTAAGAATTTTCTAAAATGCATGTCACTCTATACCATCTGATGGAAGTGGATTTAATGACTCAATGTAAAGTACAAAGTCTTAACCTTCCTTTATGCCTTTATCTTTAAACTCCCCTATTTCATAAACAACATTCCATCACGTTTCGACTCAAATAAATAATCTACAGGTCAAGGAGATTAGTACAATGTAGGTAACTGTAAATATTGTATTAACCTCTTAAAAGCTAGCGCTTCCAAATGGATAGGTTTATAAAATCATTTCTATGAATATAATTCTACATTTGGTATACATATTGTATTTTATACTATACCTACTACATATTTTGATAAATGTATACATAAATACATTGTTTTGGAAAATAGAATCTGCCGAGCGATTTCATATTATATTATATATATTATCCCCTACAGAAAGCCCAAAAAACGATATTACGTGCTATCAAAAAGCGACCTACAACATACCCCTCCACTCGACTATTCACCGAATGTAATGTCCTAAACAAACGACAACTTCATCTAAAATCTACCCTAACGTACTTCATGTTTAAATATAAGAAAAAAACCCTTTTACATCATAATTACACCACTAGAACAATAACCAACCGACACTACAACGTACCTACACTACATACCACGTCAGCTCAAAGACATTTCATATACCTAGCTCCTAAAATATTTAACCTTCTCCCTGAAAAAATAAAAACCGAATCCCAACCCCACACCTTTAAAAAACTTTTATCACAATGGATCCTTACATTTAGAAACCATTATATTATATAAAACTTGTTACTTGAATTGTAAAGTTTTAATACTATTATTATCAAATTAAATTGTATAATTTAACAACAATTTTTTAAATTAACATATAATTTTATAACTTTTACTTACATTGAATTTTATTATCGACTTATTATTATTATACATATTATTATTACTATTCTTTCGCAATTAAATTGTATAACTTATAACTATTTTTTTTTTAAATTAACAAATAATTTTGTAACTTTACTTACATTGAATTTTATTATCGACCTAATTATTATTACATATTATTATTACTATTCTCTCGCAATTAAATTGTATAACTTATAACTATTTTTTAAATGAACAAATAATTTTGTAACTTTTACTTACATTGATTTTTATTATCGACCTAACTATTATTACATATTATTATAACTATTCTTTCGCAATTAAATTGTATAACTTATAACAATTTTTTAAATTAACTAACAGTTTTGTAACTTTTACTTACATTGAATTTTATTATCGACCTAATTATTATTACATATTATTCTTACTATTCTTTCGCAATTAAATTGTATAACTTATAACTATTTTTTTAAATTAACAAATAATTTTGTAACTTTTACTTACATTTAATTTTATTATCGACCTAACTATTATTACATATTATTATTCTTTCACAATTAAATTGTATAACTTATAACTATTTTTTTTAAATTAACAAATAATTTTGTAATTTTTACTTACATTGAATTTTATTATCGACCTAATTATTATTACATATTATTATTACTATTCTCTCGCAATTAAATTGTATAACTTATAACTATTTTTTAAATGAACAAATAATTTTGTAACTTTTACTTACATTGAATTTTATTATCGACCTAACTATTATTACATATTATTATAACTATTGTTTCGCAATTAAATTGTATAACTTATAACAATTTTTTAAATTAACCAACAATTTTGTATCTTTTACTTACATTGAATTTTATTATCGACCTAATTATTATTACATATTATTCTTACTATTCTTTCGCAATTAAATTGTATAACTTATAACTATTTTTTAAATTAACAAATAATTTTGTAACTTTTACTTACATTTAATTTTATCGACCTAACTATTATTACATATTATTATAACTATTCTTTCGCAATTAAATTGTATAATTACATATTATTCCTACTATTCTTTCGCAATTAAATTGTATAATTTAACTACAATTTTTTAAACTAACAAACCTATAACTTTTACTCACATTGAATTTTATTAACGACCTAATTTTTATTACTATTAATATTATTAATTATTTTACTCTTATTATTATAAAAGAATATAATTATTATTACATTTAAAAACCATGATATATAATATTTGCAACTTGATTTAAATTGTATAACTTAAATTTTTGCTTTACAACCATAACATGTATAATTTACTATCTGAAAACTTCACCCGCCATAACACAGGGACATCCCTAGCATGGCGGTTGAAATAACACAAAAATAATATACAATGTACAATATTCTTATATTAAATAAATAAATAAATATTTTTTGTGGGATCGTTATTACATAACGGACGTGATCTCTTGTCAGATTTGTGTAATTTTTACGGCTGTTTTTTGCTTTTTCTATGTACAACGTACATTAAATGAATAAATAATCATGCATACTTGCAGGAATTCGTGTTTAAATCCATCTAAACTAAAATGTGACAGTAAATATGTAAAAATCACACAAATCTGACAGGAGATAACGTCCGTTATCCAATAACGATCCCACAAAAGATACGGAATCGTTCGGCAGATGGCGTATTGTGAAAATTTTATGGCGGCACACCAAAGTTAAAAGTTGTTACAAAAACTATTGCAGGCTCTTGAAAAATCACACGTTAGTAGAATTCTTGACAAATCCTTTTCAATTTTGAAAATGACGCAATTAAAATTATTTTCTGTACTCCATCACTTGTCTGAATTCCTCACACAATCAGTTCAAATTTTCAAATTAAAATGTCAATTAAATTCAAATTTGAGTTCATTGAACCAGAGTTACGCAGGACGCAAAGACAACTGAAAATAGTGTTTTAGATTTTTGCAAATTAAATAAATACATCCCTTAGAATCAAGAAACACGAATCCAGAAATGCGATGGGGGCATGTTTCGTGATTCAAAAATCTAACCATTCTTCGCTTAAATTACAAATGAACAACTGTGTTTCATCATTAAATTATGATATTTTCATTTCGAACATACGGAATGAAGTCAAGCATGTAAGAGAGACAGATCGCATGCTAAATAGGCTAAAACCAAAAGGTAATATGTAAATCTATTAACATGGAAGACATTTTCAGTGTGCAATATCTATTCAATGATACATCTTTGTAATAAGGAATGAATCACAATAAAAACAAAATTAACAGCCCAGCCGAGCTATTCCCTAATTTTTGTGAGATCTTAAGATAACGTGCGAGATCTCCTGTCAAATGAGTGTCAGATTTGGGTGGTAGAGTTGGCAACGCTGCCTGTCATGAACTCAGATATGGGTGATTTTCTATGGCTGTTATTTGCTTTTTCTATGGATATCAGCCAGCTTCGCCGTTTTTAAATAGTTTTAAACACGAAATACTGTAAATATACATGATTATTTATCCACTTAAAGTATGTTTAAAGTTGTATACCGTGGATTTGACATTTGCGAAATTTCGTTTCAACCCAAGTTCGCATGAATTACTTAGTTTATCAAAATTAATCAAATTATATTTCACTCGTATTTGTTTGAGAGAATCAAGTTTGTTTATTCTCTTTAGTTGCTGAATGTATAATTGTTAGTGGCAGATAATGCCGAAAAACACTTTATTTAGAAGAAATCTAACCACAGGCGAAGTACAATCGTCGCAATAGTGACTTTAGAACTTCAAACTTGTATTACTTGAACGTATGTCAGTAAACTAGATGACAGCCAAACGTCAGTATGAAATTCGAATATTCGACATCTCCACCCGTTGCTTTTTTTATTTAATAACTTTGTCGTGCAAATTACCACAGTATGCAATTAAAAACATAAAATAAATAATCACGCATTCATAAAATATGTGACAGCTATGACAGCCAGTGTTGCCAACTCTAAATCTGACACTCATTTGACAGGAGATCTCGGACGTTATCGATCTCACAAAAATTAGGGAATAGCTCGGCAGATCAAATAATTATCACTGAACCAATTCGTCTGAATAAATAATAATGACATGATTTACAAATGATAATAATTGTTTTCATTTGTGGTTCATTGAACTGAATAAAGGTACTATCTAGTATCTAGTGGGAGAGCGAATAGTTTTGTCACAAGCAAGAGAAGGCATCTCTTGGCCTGTGAGGAAAAGGCGTAATTTATTAGTAGTTCCCTAGCGTTGTTGGTGACTTACCATGCCATACGCGCCTCCCATAATGTGCCTCATTCTGGACGACGCTTGGGAACAGTTTTTTTTTGTTGTTTTTGGTCGAATTAAAGCTCTGTAATGAACAACTATGCTGTGGAAGCGTTAGAGGCTTAATAACTACATAATATAAAGAGGTTCCTATTACGAACAGCCTAGAAAATAAAAATATTGCCGTGAATATATTTGTTAGTTACCTCTCTCCTTTGGGGGGATCCCACATGACTTTGAATGAGCTAGAAGTGATGGAGGCTTCATCCACAGTAACATTAAGAGGTCTCAGTGGAACAGTTCGGTACTGAGCAGTGGTTGGGGTTGAGATTTCTTCTTCGGACATTGTTTGGACCGATATGTTGTACGCTCGACCTAGAATCAAGAAATTAAAGTAAATATTAGTGTTTCCCAAAGTGTGTGGTATTACTTAGAGATTCCAGAGCAGGGATAGCAATACAAGGAATGGTGAAGGGGTGATATTGATTATTAAAAAAGTGGTTTATACAAAGTTATCAGTTATTAATTAAATAATAAATAATGCCACAAAGTTATTTTGCAAAGATTGAAGAAGTAATTCACAATTAATTCATTTAATAACTCGGGTACGCCTCATACGTCATTGTCATTACATATGTCTGGCCGTGTTGTAGGTAACTTGAAAACAAGCTAACGGGTCCAAGTGGTTAAAGATAATATGCATTACACCAGTTCCAGAGTGGTAGACCCTTTTCAGTATCGCCCTAATGAAAAACTAACGTTCAAAATCAAAGCGCTGCTTGAAATAGCATTAGCCGTGTTTGGAGACCAGTTCTGAATAATCAGGATCTTCACCATCTTCCTCCTGCCCATCTCCTTTCCCTCCCCATTACCTTCAGCCTCACAATATAACCCATTTGGGTATGCCATGGCCTCACTGGCTCCAAAGGGTTTTGAGCAAATGGGACCCTTGTGCGGTACTTACTCACATAAAAAAATGCCTCAATTTTTCATAGTGCAACAGATCATACCTGGAATAAGTCCCTTGAAGGCGGCCTGCGCAGGCCCTGGGGGCTCGCCCTCCTTCTCCACGTACAGCACACTCTCCAGGGCATCAGGGGGCTCGATGGACACCTTGTAGTGGGAGTAGGTGCCGGCCGGGTAAGGAGGCTGCCACAGCACCAGCAGTGTGGTCTCATTGCGGAACCATACAATAAACTTTCCAGGAGTGTTGGGCTCTACAAGTAAAGAAAAAACAATATTCAAAATGTGGACATGTTGAAAAAATTGTTGGAGATACCCACAATTTCAAAAATGACAATTTCAATCAATATTGTCCAACGGCACAAAATTACAGAATGATAGATTCACAAAGTAACTCAATTATTATTGGTTGATAATATTTCTAAATGATCCTTGGCATACAAATTCTAGATAAACTAACCCTTTTAATAATCAATACAATGAGATATCAGGAAATTTATTAGTTTATTAAGCAATCTAAATTAGAAAAGTTGGGAGATAATAGCATAAGTTGTCTGTGATGGAGATAACCATCGGGAATATAGAAATGAATGGTCTCCATGATAGCAGAGTTTTCAAACTAACCATGAATCAGATAAAAGATTTTTTTTAGCAATATGCACATCCCTTCTTACCTATAGATGGCTCATCCAAGCATACTCAAAAGAAATTCGGTATGATAGAAATAATAATATGCAATTTATATATGTATCGACAGAAACTATCAGCAAGCTTTTGCAGAGCATTTGTTTTTGGTTCTGGGTCATAGTGGTAACAGAAGTTTCAAAATCTAGCAATGTGCAAAGTAGGTGACACTGGGTGACTAACTTTTGCAAAGCTTGTATAAAGGGTATCTGTTTATCCAAAAGGAAGTTATGGAATACAGATATAGAAAAAGTATATTTGTACTTCTTGGTAGAGGGGAAGATAATGACAATATTTCTATGGCGAGAAACCATCAATGTTTCATGAAATTACTCTAGCTATATTAGTAACCATTTTAAAACACCCAGAACCATCCATGTACTCTCACTCACTTTCTTCCACTTACAACGTTACCCCACAGTTTCGCTGGCTGACATGAGATTCACATTGAAAATTATGTTGATTTTGGATATATGCACGTACAAATTCCATTCAAGTGAGCTATTTCTGGAATCCCAATTATGAAACTAACCTTAGTAATGACATAGTAATAACGTCAGTAGATAGTATGAATAAATTCGCAAGTTGTAAGGTGTTATCTCTCTAAAACAGTTATGTACCTACCACAGTTCAGTTCAAACAGAATACATGGTACTTAAGATATGTAATTATTGTGATAATGATTCATACTCCTTTCACTGGTGAAGGTCAACATTCTTATCACAATCCAAACATGTGAGACCCTGACCTTCACTCATCACCTGTTCAAACTCATCACATGTTTACACTCGGCAATTAAATAAATAAAGGTCTTACCCACTTTATAATACCTCTTCCGTTTAGCTGGACAGAAGGATGAACAAATTATTATATCATTAAAAATCTGGTGATTATCATTATTTAAGTGCGCTTTTCCTGGTTACTTAATAAAATAGGGTTACAATAAGCACCATTCTTGGTAATACATATAAATCTAGCTTTATATAAAACAAGGAATATCCTAGTATTCATTTAAGACTCTATGAAATGCTCTGACTGGTTACCTTTATTTGGTTTTGGGACACAGAAAGGTATTTTTATTACAGATGCAAAGGTTTCTCAATTGTGTGAATATGGACAAATTCAAACAACAGAACACACCGTAGAAGGATGTCCCCTTCATCAGTTTACAGGGGGCAAATCTGTGTTGAACCAAATGACTCCCGATGCCGTCGACTGGCTGAATCTCAGTGAATGGTCTCAGCACCCCCACTTTGACCTCCACTAACTTTCCTCCAACATGAAGAAGAAGTTAGTATTGCAAAATTTAGGGAGAGAGCGTTAATCACGTTCAGATCAACCTGAGGTCAGCCTGGTGTGTCGAATCGACTGGTGGAACCCTCTTGTAAAAATGTTGCGATATTTGGGAATAGAGCACTCAAACGCGTGTCAACATTCTTGGAATGTTCTGCCATTTAGTTTGAGATCACAAACTAGTTTTTAAAACCTCAAAACTAATTTAAAAACACACCTTTTTAGAAAAGACTACCTGCCAAAAAAAATTTACAGCACTCATTTTTTACAAGTACATGCAAAATTTAGGGATCGAGCATTTAAAAAAGGTGTGTGGGTTCACAGGATTGGAATTAACTATTGTGATGATAATAATATATTGGCATTAAATAAATTAAGGCGGTAACCGAACAAAACAGAGCATAAGAAAAAAAAGGTAAGCTTAATTTAGGGCTCAGCGGTCTCATTGCATGTCACATTTTAACAAATTTTACAGGAGAGCAGAAATGGTGATTCTATGCCCACAGACCAAAAGTAGACAGCATTATAGTACACAAATGATTATTAGTTTTTTTTCTATTATGTAGAACCACTGTATATTTATGTAGAATTGAACCTTCTGATCGGAATATTTATACGGAACCTATGACAAACAACGTAGTTAGTTCCCTTGAGGTGATTTTTGATCAAACCCGTGCTGTACAAATTATGCAATTATTATTATACCAAAAAGTCAACATACCTAAATTGTGGACATGCGATAGTTTACCTCTGAGCCACAGAATTGAGGTTATGTTAGATTAGGTAGGCTGTTTGTTCTTTTTCTTCACTTTTCTTCAAAGTTCTGTTTTGTCATGGAACAGATGAAGACTGAAGTATTATTGTCAGAATTTAATAGTGGTGAATGGTGACTTACTTGTGGTGAAATTGGTGCTGGTATATGCGACGCTCTCCTTGCCGTCGAACACTGTGTACGCCTGCAGCTGATAGGTGGCGCCCGGGTGCAGGTCCCGCAGCACGTACTGCAGCGCGCCATCGTCAACAGGCAGGGCGCGTGCCGGGGCCGCGGGTTCCGATAATGCTGCCACGCGCAGGCGGTATCCTGAGCTGCGGCCCTGCAGCGGCGGTGACCAGCTCACCAGGGCCTGCTTGCCGCTGCGCGCTGATACGGACAGGTTCGACGGCGGGTCAGGGGCTGGAATAACGAACAACTGACTGATTAATATACATACTCGATTTTGATTACGACAATTTATTCTCCTTCAATTGAAGCCATCTTTCCAACAAGCCTTCCATTGACGTGCTCAGTGTTGGGCTCAGCTCAGACTCGGGGGGCTCCATCAAAGCCAGAAATAAGTTAGTCTCTTAATAATAATAATAATATTTGGCTGATTTATAAAGCGCCGTTTTCGTGAAAAATCACCTCAAGGGCGCTGTACATAAAAGCATACAATAAAATAAGATTAATACGATAGGCTTACAACTAAGATTCAAAATTATAACTAGGTTCTTACATTTAAGACTTATATCTTGGAAGCTAAGTATATTGGTGCGGGCAGCAGCTGACCCCGTACAAATTCAAGTGCGCCCCACTGTTGAATTTGGCAGCCACCCCTTATAAAATACCTGAAAAACATTTGACTCTATCCAGAAACGAGAAGTCCATTTTTGATGGTATGAGAATTCCCTATCTTAATCCCTCAAACTAATTTTTATCCTTTTGGAAACAACTCAATTCTTGTCTCCCGTAACTATCATAGTGAGAAATGTGATCTAAACGGTGTTAGAAAGAGAAAATATCTAAAATTAACCAACAAATAATTCAAATGTACACCTGAAACCATAGTTTCCGAAAATTATAAAACTTAGTGAAATTTTTATTAATTATTTTTAAATGAAATGATGAAAAACTGAAATGACAATAACGATTATAATAAATTTGTCTAATAAAATTTGTGTTTTTCGTTATCTGTAATTTTAGTTCGAAATAATGTAAGGTTAATCATATTTAAAACTTTTTTATGTTAGCATTAAAATAAATTATATTTAAAAAATTACATGTTTATTTCTAATAATTATATTTAAAGGGAATTTCATCACCTTTTTTTTACCTCAAACAGTTTTTAGTTTTTGGATAATACAGAAATATTCAATTTCATTCGGTTTTATTGAAAACGGAGATATTTTAACCTTCTGTCCGAACAAGTCCAAGGTCTGAGGGATTAATGAAGGATTAGTCTTTAGAGCACAGAAATCAGGTGAAATGCTGTCCATGTTCTGCTAGTATTTCAATGTAAGATGCTCTGAGGAATTTGCGCATTGGACCCTACATCTAGACACGGTCAACATTCGCCACATAATAATGGGTCGTTTATAGTTTGTACGAAAAGTTATAATAAAATATTATGGAGTTCCACAAGGAAGCGTACTAGGCAGTGGCGGCTGGTGTTCATAAAAATAGGTGGTGCGCTAAAATAATAATAATAATGGTCTTTATTTCAAGATGTGGGAAGGTGAGTGCAATCCCACACATACCATAGAGATGTCCCATAAATCTTGGACCTACCTACTCTAATTAAAATAAATTCAATTATGAAAAAATCCTACCTATTTGTAAATTAGGTCGATCCTCCATTATCTCTGGGTGCATGCAACACATTGAGTCTAAATTAATTATATTTATTAAGATAGATTAAATTCTTTTAAAGTTTAACAACATCGTTCAATCTAAACAGATGTCATAAGGATTGTGAGGAACAACTCACTGAAAAAGCATTCCATATTCCATTATTTTAAAAGAGTTCTAGTAAAATAAATATTGATCCATCACCATTTGTAAAGTCGCCGCGATTGTAAATTCAAATTCAATAACAGTTGACTCCTATCCAGAAAATTGTATGTAGATACTTATTGGCACGAAAATCGAGTTTAAAAAATGTTCAGTTTATCACACATCCGAAAGTCTTCCTTACGCTCCGTAACTCCAATGAAATATATACTGTCATAACTCATAACAAATAATGTCCGCAATGTTTGTTGTTATGCTGTCGTTGGTCGATGCTGAGTGAAACATAGCATGAAAAAGAGTATATATTAAAATAAAGACACGATATGGATAATAATATGACACAAACGTGTCCCCGTTTAACATGCTACAGAACGAACCATTCCTTTTGATGTGGTGGAAATTTTTGGATCGTCACCCGCTATTTCGTAAAATTTGCAAAGCATTCAACCTACCTACGATTTTGGCTCATTATAGAATTATAGAAGAACTCCTGTGATCGCTTTGCAAAATGAACCACCACTCTGAATATAGGCACACAACGATCTGCTTTGTTACGCGCGCACTCCAGTAAGCACCTATATTACGCATGCATTATAACCGAGTGTATATTGTGAACTGTGATGAGGCGTGTCGGAAATAAATATGTTTTTTGGCGCTCGGAAATTTTTAGATTTAAATTAATTAATTAGATTAGATTTAAATTAATATATATATTTTGGGAGTGCGGCGCTCCTCCGCACCTTAGAGCTGGCCGCCACTGGTACTAGGGTCCGTTTTTTTGGTGATTTACATAAATGAACTATGCGATATGGAAATTGACAGAAACATGGACAGTTATGCCGTAAATACAAAGCTACAGAGTGGAATGTATAGTATCTACCAATGTAACTAAGAATCACGCAAATTAAAACATACTTAAACTAAACATATCGAAAACAAAATTTACAACGTATAGTATAAATAGCTCAAGACAGCCAAAAAAAAAGACACCATAAAAATACACGAATGAATAAACACAAAATCGAAAAGAAAAACATATCAAATAAAATACCTAGGAATCATAATTGACCACAACCTCAGATGGGCACATCATACCAAATACATCACAAATAAACCCCTCAAAACCATACACATAAGAAACATAATAAATGTAAACTAAACAACTGAAAACAATGTATTATTCACTTTGCCAATCCATAATATATTGCGTAAACATTGCTTGGGGAGTAGCAACAAACTCAGCTATCGGTCATATTGAAATCGCTCAGAAATTTATTTTAGGGGTAATGTACTCCTCCAAGGGAAATGCGTTAAAAACATAGAATGACTGACACAGATCAATTATTATTCAACATGTTTGACGTATATAAATGCACGCCAATAAAAACGGTATTAAAATACGTTTCTGTTAAAAAAAAACAAATTTCAACAAACACAAAACTAACATAAATAGGCCAGTTAGACAAACGTACGCACAAAACATAAATAAAACTCTGTGGATAAGCACAAGCTTTGGACAAAGACATAATAAATACTAGGCAATAAAAGGCATTTAACAATCTATTCTCTAATAATATATAACACTCTATCATGGAAGATACTCTCAGTATCGCCCTGGTGTAAGACCACCATTCAGAACTGAAACGTTGATTGGAATGGCTTTAACCGTGTTTGGTGGCCAGAACTGAATAGTCAGGTACTTCTCCGCCTTCATCTTCCCCAATCTCCTTCCCCTCCCCACTACCTTCAGTCTCACAACATACCCCAATTGGAGATGACAAAGTCTCACTGGCTTCAGACGGGAGCAGTCGTATCTATTCACATAAAAAAATACCCAATACAAAAGATGAGGGGAACAGAAAACATTTCACAAACAAAATTAAAAATTGGATTAAAGAACAAAAAAGGCAATTTTTCAAAATTTCTTATAAATACAAATACATTTAAAAAAATGCATTTCAAAATAACTTACAAAAGGCCAAAAAGTATTATTTTTTTACATTAGTTCCACACAGGAGGCCCTGAGAAAAATAATTACCCTCAGGGCCTATGTCACCTTTGGGGATGCTGTGTGGAGGATTTTGAGGAAAGAAAGGAGAGGAAGTTCTGGAAAGGAAGAAGGTACGAGGGGTGGATAGGAATCTGGGGTTCAGTGTGTCCAGGTCATCCGCCGCCAAAACCTAGAAAAATCTCACCCCAAGAACCCGACCACCCCTCCTAAGTCACCAAACGTAGCGAAACACTTGGGGTGACCTATGGCAGAGGTGTTTCTTATCCAATACATGGTTCCCGGGGTAGCGGTACCCATTCCCGTCTCCCAAATTGGTGTGTATAAGAATTGCCTAAATTTTCATTACCAACTTTATTATTATCTTTATTTATACCATCGTATGTAATTAACTATTGAGGAACTAAAATAAGAGTTACACAAGGTTTCCAGAGGTAAAGTCCACTAACTTTAGGGTTGATTCTACATGATGGTAGAAGTAAAAAAGTTAGATAAATAACTTTTTTCGAAATTCCATTTTTTTCCGTACAAACGGAGGTATGTTATTTCCATACAAACAATTCAACTTTTACCTGAAAACTATCTTTAATCTTTGGAGGACATAGTCCTTTTGCGTGGAGTTCATATTAAAAAAACAAGTAGGTACATAATTATGATACCATAATATTATTATCTACGTATTGCCAATAAAAAATGTTGTTTTCTCAAAATACATTTTTTTGCTAAACCAACTAGAATTATTATACAATACATGTTTCTAGCAACGAATTAATTTGCACCACAAAAAAATGAACTGATACAAATCAACGTCAGTTTTCAAGCCAGTGGCTTTCCAAAAGATATTCAACGCGTGCTGTCAATATATCACAAATAATCGGCATTTTTTTAAAGAGAAAGTAGGTATCTCAAACAACAATCTTGCTATGATGTATCTCAAACAAAAAGAAATCAAAACTTTCGATTTTATTTATGATAGTTTTTATGGAAATATATCATATATTTTATCACGAGTCAATAATTTTTTTTGCCATGTCAAGAGTCAGAATAAGAGAAAGATATGTATCAGATGATGTATGAATGTGAATGAAGCCAGTAATGTGTGCGGAGAAACGGTTAAATGATGATCACGATCAGTTATGAAGGTTAGTTAGTTAGACTAATATATTTTTTTTACTTTAGACTGCATTACATGGTAGAAGGTTAATCTCAGTCATTGACGGTATAAACATAGTACCTACCTACTAACACATATGTGCATTGCTCGCTTATGGCTTATTTTAACACGTCAAGTTTTAAAATAGACGAACACCTAATAAGGCATGTTGGGACATTTTCGCTAAAAATAATGAGCCGGGCGTAAGCAGAAAAATGCTGTTTTTCATTGACTTTTCGCAATAACAACACTGTCGGAAGTATGTAGGTACCTGTGCTAATACACACAATCTTAATTATTGTGTATATTTTTATCAACTCTAATTTTCATAACACATAAATACTTATGCTTCGATTTTAATGTCTAGTTTGTACTTTTTAAAAGAGTGTGTTCTAAGACAAAGTTATATGGCGGTCTGTCCTCTTTGCCTACTTCAGCGGGGAAAAGGCATGATGGTTAGTTAGTTAGCAGTCAAACCCCAAAACTTCTCGTACGAGGTCGATCATTTTACAGCTGCGTTATCAATCTGCGCCAAATATGACGGGAAAATGAACTCTACAACAGCGCAGCAGTCGCTGATCACAGCGCATCGGTAATGTTATTTTCACCTGTAATCTGGATCATCGTGATTTGGTAAACTCCCGCAAAGGTCATTAACAGCAAACTTGAATCTAGTTCAATTTGCATCATTTACAGTTTATAATTTGATCGGCAGGTAGGTCACACAAGACTTAAGCGCTTGATTATTATAATTATAGACAATTAAAAAAAAAAAGAAATCACATCTATGTTTGTGGATGGCTTTGTTTTTTTACACAAATCTACAGTTTTATTCGGAGATTGATAAACATTTTGCACACTTAGGACGGGTTGTTTAAAAAAAATTGAACAATTCATCAAATATATGAAGTTAATTTCCACGTTCATTGTAAGTTCTATTCAAGTTCTTTTATTATATCATCTTAGACCAGTTGCTTCGTAAAACTGAAATAATCACAGAAATTTAATAGGACTTTCATAGAACGTGAAAATTAACTTAAAATGTTTGATGAATTGTTCAAATTTTTTTAAACAGCCCATCTCTAATCTTTCAAAACAAGAAGCAGGTCACTGTCTACATACATTCTACGAGATACCTATGAAAACCGCCCCCTTTCCTTTTCCCACCCGTTAAAGCAGAATTTCGATCATTATTGATGGAATTTTACACACTTGTCGTTCAAAATAAGAGGAAAATTACTGTCTACATCTAATTTCGAAAATCTCTGCGTAGACCCGGGTAACAAAGAGGGCTTTAGCTGGTGGGTACTAAAAAAATCATGATTTAAAAACTTAAACTTCACAATTTATGAGATGTCACAAAAAATCATGATTTAAAAACTTTAACTTCACAGTTGACCCAAATACAAACTTAGGATTGTGTGTATTGGTGCATATTATCTATTCACTTCCCACAGCAGTATCTGTCACTGAGAAACAACATTTTGTCTTTTTTTACTTGCTTATTATTCTTAGCGAGAAAGGGAGAACAAGTGAATGCTTACTTAAATATTGGAAAATTTTATGCGTGATTTTTTTGTGAAGGCTAATAAGAAGTTTGAAACATGCTGTATGCAAGCAATGTATTTGTACGGGGTTCAGTTCAACTCCGGTTGCGATACCTATAACCTACATATTTGTCTCGGCTGAATTGCCACTCGGTTAGGTACCTTTCACTGTGGGTACGTATTGTCCATTTGAATGAACTAATTGCATTACAATTACCTTATAATTACTAATTCAGCTAGAATAACACATCATATTTAGGATGTGATATAATTAATGGATCGTTTATTTAAAGAGACTAAAAACATCAGATTAATTTGAATTATTAACAGAATCGATGGTCGAAGTAACCGACCATTTAGAAATAAAACGGATCATATCGGTGCAGGTACAAAATATTTATTCAGCACATATCTGACTCTGGATATAAGAGGAAGGTGGAACATGAACATAATATTAGGTTCCCAAAGAATGAAGGAATGCTTTTTACAAAATTTAACAATAAATACGGACAGCGAACCCTGGAATGTAATGTACCTAAAATATTTAACATGTTACCAAATAATATAAAAAAATGGAAATCATCAAATAGATTCAGATATATGTGCTTAAAACATGGTTAGTGAGATGCTTTATACAAAGACATATGTGTTAATAGTGACAGTCTGTAAAGTTACATTATAATTAGTTATAATGTTATGTTTGAATGTTTACATTGCAAATGAACAAACATTATAATTGAACATTAACATCCAAACATTGTAATTAACATCCTTTTGACAAACTGCTTAAATACGGTTTCGGGATCGTGTACTTTGAAAAAAAAAATACATAAAAAAATATTAAATAGAATATAAAACCACAATGAAAGTGTTATCCGAGTATATCCATGGTAAACAAATTCAAAACTGGCGGTAAAGATATCATTGTGGTTTGTTATCTTTTGATGCGACAATATATTGTGCTTTTCAGATTCTGGTCTAAACGCGACAGTACAATCAGCAGTGGCGGTTTGTGCGGTTGAAAAGTGGGGAGGCACAATCATTTTTTAAATTAAGAATTATGTACACCTACCCATTATGTACACCTACCCATTACATCTAACCTATAAAAAAACAATCGGTTCTACTTCGGAAGTGATCGTTTTTTGAGGCGCGCCTCAAACTGAACAAAACGCGACAGCGCAACGGCTACCATTCATTTCGATTCCATGTGACTTCCGCACTCCCCTCCGCCCACATGATATCAGCGGCTCTCGGAGGCGGGCCCGATCTCTGCCTCCCTAACGTATTATTGTGCTGAATTGTTAGTATTTGGGCGAAGCGAGCGGAAATCGCTGGTGTTATGAGTAACATAATATAAAGCCAACCAGTCCTAGTGAAATATGTAAATATTCATGGGTAATATTTAAACTGAAGTTAACTTTAAGACTTATACAAATTTGAAATTTAAGAAACATTATTAAATTAAAGTTTTACTATATGTATATATGGATATGGGTATCTTGTATCTTGTATCTTTTTCCCCTTTTCTTCTCTATTTTTTGGGGAGACAGCCTCCCCACCTCATAGCACGAACCGCCACTGAAAACCAGCTACATTAGAGCACCCGGATAATATTGTATATATGGTAGATAAACACACCGCAGTATCGGATTGCTAATGACGGTTATAAACAATATTAGGAATTATGATACCTACAAAGATAACAATGCGATCACCCTGGACAGTCTGAGTACATAATACTGGATTGTGGCTAATGGCGATAGGTAATAAGCACAGCTTCGAAACAAAGCTCTAAATAAATACAAAGCTATTATAATAGGACGAGAAATACAGAATATATAAATGCCGGTTTGAAATAAAACCGATATTCGCTAAATTCACCGCCCGCAAAGTTCACCGAGAAACATCCACCGCGAGGAAAATTATTTTCTATAATTTGGAAGTGTGGTTTTTTGGTGAAATAATTTAGTACAAATAAATAATAACCAAGCATCAAAATGCAATAAATAAAATAGCAGTTACATTAGGTTGGGTTAGATTAACTCGTTACTATTTATTAAAATACAAATATTCCTTAGCACCAATCAGGTATTATGTACTGTGTGAGTTGAATTTTCGTGAGGTTAATGTGGTCGCGGTGAACTGTGAATGTTCCCTGCGATGAATTTTACGCGGTGAATTTTCCGCAGTGATTTGTAGACGGTGAGTGTTCCTGGGACCTTCTCCAATTTATATTAGACATTTCGACTTCACGGCCTCAGACAGGTCAATGAAATCTATTATCTTATCAAGAATTCTTTCACCAATAATCAATTTCACATAGATTTCATAAAGAAAGGAAAACATTAAGCTTACTTTGGGCACATGGACACGCCCACAACACACTTCTATCGGATTATCTTTTCAGTGTATAAATTACTTATATTTTACAACACTTCCAAAAAGTTCAGGAAAATATCGAATAGGTGACGTTATTATTCATAATAAAAGAATTGGAACAAAAACTATACAAACAAAAAGTTTAAAAACGGATCAAATCATGGGAGATCAAACTACGTTATGAGAAAATACACACTAAACCAGGCTTTTTATCACAATGGAGCCGTAAAAATGGTTTGGGTTTCCAGGGAGAATCTACAAGTAATTATTACGTAGAATTACTAATATTGTAGGCAGAAACTGTGTCATATAAAATAATTATATTTTTTTTATTTTAAATACATAAACGGCTATACTGCCTTTTATAAATAAACATATAATAGAGTACAAACGTAAGAAAAATAATATCATTATATAATAGTAGTTTTAAACTTTAAAATAACATACAATCATTTTGTGCATCACAACAAAAAAAAAACAAAAAAAGAACAATGAGAAATATCATCATTTCATTTCAACATGTCCATATTGCGTATATAAAGTTACATTTTGGAAAAATAATTTTTGAGTGCATGTTTATATTGCGCTAATTTTAAGAAATAAATGTCGCCGATGTTAGCATGTTCATTTCCCAGAATGTGTAATCGACTGATTGGTGAGTAATAATGTGATAATGTATGTGTGTTATTATAGTAGAACGGTAGAGTGAGTCTATTGTTAGCGCGACCAGGGCAATGAAATCGTATTAGTTCTATTAAATCAGGGGTATCCAGGACCGAGTGAATTATTTTATATAATATTAATAGATCACAGATTTTTCTGCGATCTGATAAATTTACGAGATTAGTCCAGTTTAATAACAAATTATAGTCCACGGATTCTCTTGGAATACCTAATTTAAAATTAATATACCTAAGGAATCTATGCTGGACTTTTTCAATCGCTTGAATATGGATATTGTATATATATGACACAGTTTGTGAGAAAAATCGCGTCAAATACGCTATAGATTATATTAGTTTTAAGGGATATACTAAAGATAAGGGTAAGATGTCAACTGTTATGACGTCTACTAACAATTGATGTGGTAAACCCATTATAAATGATAGGTACCTCTATTATAGGTTTATCGTTTACTGCTAATATTGGTAGTGTATCTTTTATCAATTTATTTATCTATTCTTGTGTGTCATGACAAACATAGTTAGATCACAGTCACATATCATGTACAACTGGACAACATACCAATGATAAATCATGGAATAAATTCAACCTATTTATAGAAAATCAGACATGGTAGCTCGAAGAAGTATTTGATGGTCAACGAATCAAAATATTGGGCCGTATTCATAAAACTGAAGGATATCCATGTAACTATAAGGTAGAAGGTTAAGAGTATTAGATTTTTAGTTAAGGGTTAGAAGTATAAGGTTTTCAGTAGAAGAAAAAGGTAGGAGTATAAGCAATTCCTTTTTTTCGTATTCATAATGATTACCTTATACTTGCAAGAATATCCTCCAAGAATAAGTAAAAGGTTGTTGGCATGTTGGCTTGTGACTGTACGAGATACTGTAGCTTGACTTGCATCCAGTTCTTGATCAATGCCTTTCTGATATCTGCAGTTTTAGGACGGATGATAACGCACCTCCTCGAGTTTCAGCATTATTTATTCCCAAAAATCTGTTGGTAAGCCATTGCACATTTTCCTCTTAAAACAGGTATAATTCTTTTTAATCACGAACAGGTGTTGATAAACGCTGCTTGTAGGGTTTAATCTCTCTCAGTTCCACAACATCTGTCATCGCTACAACTGATACTACACGACTGAGTCTGCTACTGACCACACACTAAATTATTGAAGGATATCCTTTTTATTTCGAGTAAAAGGTAACGTTTATGAATAACCAAATACTTTTTGTGAAGGATATGCTCATACTCTATAATTATAAGGTTTTACTCGGAATATTATGAATGCAAGCTGACGGATTTCCTTTATATTCTGCAAGTATAAGCATAACCTTTTTTTTAGGAATACGGCCCAAGATATCGCAACATCTTAAAACTGCTGGCATTAGAAATTAAGAAAACACCGATACCAGAGCCGGGGACAACGACATCTTCTGAAGGACATCGAAATCGGCCGACAAAAATAAGCCGGCTTAAAATAATATTAAAAATATATACTTTTATAGATTATATTGCACTTTCTTAGAGGTTGTATGACCATAGGACATAGACTAAAGAAGAGCACGACGATATATAAATAAAAAAGACATGTCCAAATACATCTGTAATAATAATTGAACTCTGCATTCCGAATAAAGAAAAAATAATAACAAAATATGAAGAAGATAACTGCAGCATTACCTGTTGTTATGGAAGCCGACCAGGTTGGATGCTCACTGACAGTAGCATTCGAGTAATACAACCAGAAGTCGTACTTAGTCCCTGGCAGCCCCTGGGAGAACTGTATGACGTCCCCGATGTCCTTGGAGGCGATGGTGGTGTTGGGCGGGGGGTGACCGCGCGGAGGGTGGTAGTCCAGGCGGTAGTACGAGCCCTCCTGGCCCAGGTTGCCGGGGATCTCGATCACCAGGTCTGCGCACGAACATGTCTGGAACAAGCAGAAGGACAGCACTTTAGAGTGGGGGATTTCACAGGGCAAATGGCGAAGTTCAAATAACAGCAAGATATGAAATGAAATAGAAAATTATTAAAAACACATTTTGTTATGTTATTTACCTACATGTTATGGGTCTGAAAAAAATCACAGTGTATCTTTAAATGCAACATAAGCATTTGTCGAAAGATTTTTGCTCTATTTTAAACGAGTAGTGTTTTATTAAACATTCTCTCAACTTTCGCTTAATTATTATCGTTTTTAATGTTAGCGCGCTCCCTCAATATTCGTATTTACATATCTCCCTTTCAAACCATTTTCTTCTACTTTAGGTGCCATAATAAGGTCCTTAGGGTTTATTTATGGTATACTGACTGAATTCACGAATCTGAATAGTATCGAAGTTAGTTACACTAAAATATTCAGTGTTTGAACTGGAACGGAGCTCTGATCCGTTCCGGTTGAACTAGAGTTAGAGGACTGTTATAACGCAAGGAGATTCGTGTCTGGACATAGATGTGTGGCGTTTCACCTGCTTACCTCTTAGGAGACGCAATGATAGGTAAATAGTGGTTGCGCCAACAACAATTACATTTGATTGTTGGCGATTCGTTTACAATTATCAACGAGTAATAATAAAGTTAAATAAAACGAGACAGTACATCACATACAAGAAGTGTATTAAAGAATTTCACTACAAAAGTCACCGTAATAGAAGATAATATCATTAGCCAATTCATTGGCACGAAGAATTTTCAATTCATTGGCACGAAGAATTTATTTCTCACGTTTCGGCGGACAAGCATGCCATAGGTATAAGCAAAAAAAACTTATTTGTGAGATTATCTAACAATTATTATTATTACAGCTAATTGCAAAAAAAAATATGAGATTACGACGAAAGTATGTGGCAATAATTTTAATCATACATTTACGAAATTACTAAGGAATTTTGTACTATATTCACGGTCTATTCTTACATGCAAGCGAAGAACAAAAATCGCAGTTTTCGACGAATAATTTAGTTCAGTACTTAATATTTCAGTTTTTACTGAAAAACTGAAGAGAAAGTAACACCACGACAATAATACGTGATAGATTATGTAGGTACTCGTATGTGCTTAACGTCAACTGTCGAACGTGTGTAAAAAGCAGAGATCAGCATATGACACGTTCTATCCTGTTCAGTATACACAAATACAATTACGACGATGTGTTCTATACAAAATAAAAACGATCAAGTCGACTTTAGAAAAGTCAAAATATCGTTTGAACAAATATTCGGCAAAAATTTGACGGGAGCAAGGACCTTTCTTTTTTTATGTGAATGCTGAATAAGAGTCCCAATTGCTGCCGTCTGGAGCCAGTGAAACTATGGCTTCCCCACTTGGGGTATGTTGAGCGGCTGGTGATCAATGTATATCTATACAACGCCCTACCAACTCAAACAAAAAAATAACAGAAATAAATAAATTTAAAACAAAATTAAAAATATGGTTGAGAACAAAGTGAAAATGAACTATCAAACATACTGAAGATCATGTAAAGACAACTGGATACTAAATACAAATGTGGAAAAACTACAGGCCGCCTCAGAACAGGAAACCCTAGTGAGGAGGACTGTGAAAAAAAAAACATGTACTTTATAATACCTAAAAAAAATAATGTACCTTATAATACCTTAATATAATATAATTTATAAATACATTATGTACAAATTTTGCTATAGATACTAATGAAAAAAAATTTAAAAAATGAGGTCATTCAGCAGTTTGTATAAATATTTCAGGTAGGTGCCCATCATAAAGATGCAGACGGTAGATCTGTAGATGAATCTCATTAACGCCTAGTGAAAGACGACCATTTATAACCGAAATGTTGCATGAAATGGCTTTAGCCACGTTTGGTGATGAATAGTCAGGCATTTCAGAACCCTTCAGCAGTGATGCTTTGATATCACCAGACATTTGGGAGCAGTTGAAACTCTTGTGCAATGGGTATTCGCATGAAAATATACTTTATATTTTCTTACGGTTGCACACGGTGCGCGGTGTCCGGAAACTCGTGGTACAAGCGGGAAACTATTGAATCTACATCACATTTCGAGTCGATTTTGTGCTTCAACTTTTTTGATTTGAACTTTCGTTTCCGATTTAATCCTGTCCGAAGTTGGAACTTTTTAGGAAATATTTATTTTTACATAATTTATAATGTACTACGAATTTTCACACAGCGTGAATAAATACAGGACTGGTAATGTATATTACTGTACAGACAATAACATAGCACAGTCGTGTGTGTATACGTATAATCATCCGGATGCCCTGGACGAGGCCTAAAGAATTCATTCCTCATTATTTGGGTTTCTTTAGCATTCATTCAGAAGAAAAGCAACGTCTGGCTTAATGTAAAATAAGGTACCTTAAAAGTAAGACACCTTGTACTATTGGTTGGGCTTCTCCTTAGACATGAAATAGTCCAAGTTTACAGTTTGCACGAGTATAATAAAAAAGCAGAAGAGAGATAATAAGAGAGGACAGAGCAGACTAGTTAATAATGCAGATCTTATCGTTAGGAGTTAGTATGAAGCTTATCAAGGTTTTACCTGAGGTTGGCCAACAATAGCCATGTTTTGTGCGCAATCGCTCAGGTAAATTAGTGAATCATCAATCTTGGTGGGGTTTACTTATTCTTAACATAAAATTTTATTTTACAGCTAAGCATTCATTGTGTCTTTAAAAGCATTTAAAACTAGCTGAAATCTGCAGCGTTGCCCATAATCAGACGTAGACAGTAATTTGCCTCTTATTTTGAAAATTTGAAAATTTCATCAAGTAACAAAATTTTGCTTTAAAGGATGGAAAAGTGGATCGGGGTGGTTTTATAAAATCTCATGCAAACAGTGACGTTCCTCTCGTTTTGTAGGTCAAGTGTGCAAATTTCATCAATCTCATAATAAAACTGTAGATTTGTGTAAAAAAAAGCCACCTACCCACAAACCCTTCTCTATTATATTACAAGTACAAAATCTCCAATAAGCTGTAGGTAGCAAGCTGGGGAGCAGCATGCAAAACCAATATAATCCCTGTTGAAATTGTGCAACGTCTAATTTTAAAAATAATATTTAAAAACTAAGAGATTTTCCAACACCCCTTATTTTTGAAGAATTTAAAGTATTAAAATTTAATGATCATAATAATTCAAATAATAAAAGAAAAATTAAATCACAGCTTTTTAACTACAGGTTGTACTCGTCAAAAAAATATATTTCCAACACAAAAATGTAACACCTCATTTGCACAACATCATAACATTTATATCTAGGGAAAAAATACTTCAATAGCCTACCCTAAAAGGGTTCCATGCCAAGTCAGAATGAAACCAACTCAGAAGCACCTCAGAAAGGTCATTAAAAGCTATGAAAAAATAATTTTAAAATACCCGGTAACCCTAACCTATTCAACCAATTGTTTTAATTTTTTTTATCATCACTCTTAATGACCTTTCTGAGGTGGTTCTGAGTTGGTTTCATTCTGAGTTGGCCGGTCACCCGAGAAAAGATAAGAACAATTGAAGACGATAAATGCGTACTAAAAAAGATACAGCCATTCAATGTACCAATAAAAAAAGGTGAAATTATTTTCATACCTAATATACGTTTGTATATATTTTTTTAAATTTCATACTGCCCTAAATCATACTTTATTATAGATACGAAATATTTTTCATCCTGAAGCTCGCTCCTCTTTAAACACAAGCGTCCCCTTCCATAGAAGAGAAACAAACAAAAAATCTGTACTTATTTAGAATAATTTATTATTGTTTTCAATATTATTATACTTTGTAAACTGAGTATTTAATAAATACAAAAAAGATAATATGTGTAGACAGATAGGATTTTTTTAGATTTTAAGATAAGGGTTTTAAAAAAAGGACCTATTTTTATATGGGGTGTCGTCAAATACTCGTCAACTACGTGAAATTATTCGTCTTCTAAGTGATTCCAACAATCTTTTCTGTATTTTTTTAGATCCAAGCAACATTCATTCAATGTTCTTATCAACACTAATCTCATTTTGCTAGTTACGCATTTTTTTCGTTGAAGACAGGTTTAGAAAGTACAGGTGAGTATTGCTGAAATGGGGCGTAGTGTTGAACGCTGTCGATTTCGACGCTTTGCTCGGCATGTACGGCAATACGCGCTGACGCTAAATCGCGTTTTCTATAATGAATTTAAACCAATTTCACGGTATTTAGTTTTATAGTAAATCATATCACACGCGTAGAGAAACCGAGTAACGGTAATTTGCCATAATCCTTACATACTTAGTCGCATTTTTGATAATGATTAGATTTGGATTCGCTATATCAAATATGTATAATATACATATATTTTGTTTAATTTACAATAGCGATATTTTACATGATTTATTGCATGATACATAGACAGCAAAAGGTTTTTATTGAGTAGATTACAAAAAAACTTTAAAAAATGTACATAATTCATTTGTTTTATTTGAATACTTCAGATGAGTCCCAGCTGCTCCCTTTTGGAGCCTGTGAGACTATGGCATCCCCAACTGGGGAATGTTGTGAAGCAGAAGGTAGTGGGGAGGGGAAGGAGATGGGTAAGAGTAATACGTCGAAGTACCTGACTACTCATCGGTGATCAGGTCACCAAACACGGCTAAAACCATATCAAGCAACATTTCAATTCTGAATGACGGTCTTACACCACGGCGATTCTGAGGGTATCTTCCACTCTGGAACGTGCCGCAAATATAGGTACTATACATTATTTTTTAAAAGAATTAATTGTGAAATACATAACACAAATTAATCAAATAAAATTTATTTTCACACGCCGGGATTCGATCCCGCGACCTTTGGATTGCGAGTGAAGAGCCTTACCCCTCGACCACGGAGGCCGTATAATACATTATAAAAAGTAAGAAGAAAAAACAAGAAACCAACAAAAATAAATTTAAATTGCAGATGGCATAAAAATAATTCTAAATAATAACATATAGAAGTTGATAACACTTGCAAGTAAACAATGAGAAGAATATAAAATATGTGCAATCATTCCTACGCGATGGTCCTGAATAAAAATATTACGCTACAAAAAAAATTCATTAAGGTATCTCTTATATACTGGTAAACTTATATTAAATATGTCGATATTTGAGGTGAATTGGTTTCAAAGTGTGTAAACGCGAGGAACAGGTGCATGTATGTGGTAGTACATAGTTAGTTCCGGAATTTTTGCTGCAGAATAATATATTTTGCCTTTTTGCTCGATTTGGTATTTTGAAGTCGATGAGATGCAGGAGTTCACAACAGTCTAATTTGGAGTGAATAGTTTTAAACAAAAAAGTTAAGTCGATTATTTTTCTGTTATTTTCAACTGAATAATCAAATTAACTTGACACCGTATCGTGGTAATGATGATGCATTACATTGTCTGCCACATGACCCTACTGGACAATCTACATGTGTCTATACTAAGGCAGACAGTGGAAAATTTAACCTTGATGGTCGTAAGCAGACGATATCTGATGTACTGCTTCTCATAAGCGTAATTAATATCTTCTTTCAACCCTGAAATTTAGTGCATCACACTGGCGACGTTTCAACAGTCCCGGCGTGCACTTACATAATGTAATTAAATATTTATTGTTTCACACCGAATTAAATTATCGTAATACACACTTGGTGTCCGTAAACTAGTGGAACAAGCGGGAAACCGGTGAATCTACATAATATTTTGTAATCTATCATATTAGTCTATGATTAGTTCTTGCAATGCTCTTCGGGTCACATGGTCTCGTTACCGAGTAGTGTCGAAGTTAACCGAAGGTAGATGTGCAGGTGCAGAGGCATTGCTCCGCAGACAAAACCTAACTTTTATTTAGCCAGGAAGGGCGTTAGTCCTCCGAAGCATAATTATAATAACGATACGACAATAAACAGTCACTGTGATTTAAAGAACCAAAGTCATTCAATAAGTATCCTGCAGTACTAATTAAATGTGATATAAATTTTTAAAATTTTTGAAATTATATCATTTTTTTAATATAATTATCTTGTTAAATTTTAAAATTTCCCACATAATAAAGATTCCGGAAACCGTGCACAGTATATTTGTGGCGCATTCCAGTGGTAGGTACCTGGTGCCTAACCTGCTACACCGTTCAGTATCGAAATGTTGCTTAAAATGACTTTAGCCATGTTTGATTACCATGTCTGACCTAACTGTACAAAAGAAGAAGCTCTTTCCCCATCTTCTTCCCTTTATCACTCCCTTCAGTATTACAATACACCCCAATATTGAGGTACTGGCTCCAGACAGTTGAGACCGTTGTGAAGTATTCAATAAAAAAAAAAATTATGCATATTAATTAAATGTGAAATAAATATTTATTATCCAGCAGTGAGTGTGAGTAGCCGCCATGACAGCAGCGAGCTCCCCGATATGCCAATATTTAAAAAATGCACAAGATTATTCGTGTCACAGCCCGCCTTGATTCAACTGTCATAATAAATAATAATGATAACATTAATTATATTCAACTGTCAAGATATTGTAATGTACGATAGATTGATAAACATATTCATTTATTAAAATATCCGAGCAATGCGTCTAAAATGCGATTTTATAGTTACACCGATCAGAAATACAACTGCCAGATGTCAACAGTAGGTAATACGGGATCTGCATTTGAGTGTTGTGATGATGAAGACAATGGAGAAAGGAAAAAGAGGAGACCTGGCTATTCAGATCGTGGTACAAAGCCAGCTTGCAACGAGTTACTGTTAGTAAGTATAAAAAATAAATCAGATCTTAAATCCGCATTGAACAATAGTAAAATACGAATCTCGGTTGTGATATTGTCTTTATATTGGGTTTAATGAACTCTAGAACCATTCAGACAAACGGTAAAGGAGGTACCAAAATCATTTTATTTTAATTAAATAATTAATAATTCCATATTTGGAAAGTGTATTTCATTAATTTAAAAGTTTGACGGATGTCGTAATTACAATGTTCAAGTTTAATAACGGTGTTCACCTAAAATTAACAATGTTTGTTTTTGAAAGGCAAAGACCCTTATGCAAATATTTTTTAAATAAATACTTTTAGCTGTTCAAATGTTACAATTATTGTAATTGTAATATCACGTGATTTTTCACGGGTCTGCGCTGGTAATAAAACTAAAATTAACCTAAATAACGTGAATTTAAATAATAAGACATGCAAATATATAAATAAATGTAGAATGGTAATGACGGTCCGATTTAAACGGCCTTTAGAGAGGAGTCCTGAGCCAATAATCTTACTGCCAAGGATCTTGGTTTCTTCAAAGTACTTAGGGGATTCCCGCTGCAGTGCAAAAACATTGTCATATTTTTGATTTCCAAGATTTTTCTGTTCAATATGGGTTGTATATTATTGTAAAATAATAATACGAATAAATTATTGAAAATATCTAGACATCGGAATATCGGTTTATATGCACTAGCAATGCCAAAATATATACCTAAATTAGGTATACAATGAAAACAGGAATCAGGTGTCCGATTTTGCATGAAATTAAAGAAAGCAAAGAATTTAAATGTACGCTTTCTCGCATTTTTTATCTCAACAGGAGTGGGGCAAGCAGGAATTTAAGGAATTTTTCAGTTTTGGTAATCGTACATCGAATGAACAGTGTACAAGCAAAAAAGCTACCCCATTACTGAAAAGAGAAATATTCGTAGTGAGCTGCGTGATCCCGCTGCAAGCCACCGCTCCGCGCACTTCAGTCCAGACGACGGGGTTTGTATTCGAGTGCTGAAAACGAGAGGCTCGTCGTACGCTTCAGGATTTTACTGAAATAGTGCTCACGTGCAACAAATGTAATTAACGCATTCACACGAGTCGAGTATGCACATGCTTCAAGATTAACATTTTTCAAACTTGCGTTGTAATTAATTATTACGTTAATTAGTCGTTGATAGCTCCAGTTATGCGAAAATAAACAATTTTATTGGTGTGTCTCTCAAACAATGTTAAAAATACAATAATTTTACGTAATATTGTTGATTGACACCAGAACTCATTGATATTTATTACCTATTTGATACCAGTACACGGTGTCCGAAAACTAGAGGTATAAGGGGGCATATCTAGACCCCCCCCCCCTTGGTGAGATAAATTTGGGCTAGTTCGTATATTCTTTTCAAGTAACGTGAGATTTTGCTGGACCCCCCCCCCCTCCCTCCTTTTTTTAGCTCACGTAACTAATGTATGCCCTCTAAGCGGGAAACTGGGGAATCTACGTAAAGATTTTTTTCTTATTCCTTTTTTTCGGCAACTAAGTCAGCAGAGTTTTTGCTTCTACGCGTTTTAAAATAATTAAGACATTAGACAACTGATATTAATCTACTCGAAAGTTCGAAATCCATTTACTCGAAAACTAAAACTCAAATCAAAACAGTTATGTAATAGTTATACACAAATATCGACTTCAACTGCGGTTTAGATTCACCGGTTTCCCGATTGTACCACTAGTTTCCGAACATCGTTTGCAATGTCTAACAAAAAAATGCTAGCAAACGCGATTCGATGCTTCGTTTCACGATTCAGAATCATTGAAAGTTGCAACGGTTTTAGTTAGGTACATTCACAACTATATTCGAATAAATAGATTTTACTTTCCGCATTGGGAGCGCAATAGCTAAACATGCCCCGGGTGGTGAGAATCTTATTCTAGTTGAACGCGTGTATCTGAATCAGAAGCCACTAACTAAAGAGGTCCTCGGAACATCCCCGCGCGAGGTAAGGGAGGGGGTGTGGAAGTGAGGCACGTCTGAGTGGGTGTAATTATTTTCTCCCGCCCTTCTCTTGATTTAAGCGGGAGATTAGGTGTATGGCCGCCGCAAAGGACTTATACAGTTTGTAATACTGCCCATGTTGATGTCTAATGTAGGTTTTGCACCATTTCTTTTTTCAGCCCGATTCCCGTATCAAAGACAAAATTTTTCACTTTACGCGATCGCTATTTTCATCTCTATTTTCATATCTACGATTTCAATTGGCATCACTGCAAACAACACATGAACCATGTTCATTGCTGTGATTGCTGTGATGCCAACTGAAATCGTAGATATGAAAATATAAATGAAAATAGCGATCGCGTAAAGCAAAAAATTTAGTCTCTGTACGGGAAGCGGGCTGAAAAAAGAGATGGTGTAAAACCTACACACCGTTTGCAATTAAAATTCAAACTCGCTTTTCAGCAAAAAACGGTTTTTATAAAATTATTTAAGAAAGCACAAAAACAATTGTAAACGAAAGATTATTTTAATGTCTACGCAGACCCGTGAAATATTAATTGTGGCATTTTTTAATGAAATAATAAATTGTTTTAATATAATTATATTTTTTAATTGACAAATAAATAATTAGAGAGACAGTCAGAAATTTACATTTCAATTGATCACCGTTGGTAGTTTATAAATCATTCTAGATCAATGATCAAATAAAATATAGGTATTTTGTTAAGTCACTGTTCGTGATTCAGATTTCGATGTGTCAATTATTGACAGATTTAGATCTGCAATCACATTTCAGATAGAGATTTATTGATTAATAAAAATAAAATAATTTTCTGAACTACCAATTTTGAAAATTACACTTAAGTTCAAACCAAATTTGAGAAAGAGAATATTTCACACCACGCAAGTCTTCACAGACAATGAAATAAGTATGTTTGATGTTCAACAATATCTATAGCATTTAAATACAAATCATAAATGTTGTTTTCTTATGAAAACAACATGAAATGAAAAAATCTCAATTAAACAATACAATTTTTCAAACGCCGATATAGTAGTTCCAGAGAGAAATCGTACGTTCTTCATCAACCATAGTCCTCTTTCTTCTCATAAGTCTTGAAGGAAAATGAAAAAGACAGAAGATACTATAACGATAAAGTCACGCACGACCTCTCTCTGGGACTACTTTACCTGACGTTTGATTGGTGAAAGCAGCCTTAGGGTAAAAAATAAAGAGAAATAAAAAAATGATACTACAGAATGGTGAGATTACGATGCAGAACGACTGATATTTTGTTGAACAAAACAGGCTATAGGTTGGTAGTTTTTTTTTTAATATACGAACTCACGAAACGAATCGAATAAAAACGTGAAATATGGTTTGCAGTACCTACTATTTCTGGTCTTCATCTCGCCTCAGCGATGTGCTTCTTTTAACTATTTCCACGTGAATGGTGTATGGTGTAAAGTTTGGTGAGAAAGGCGAGGGATGGGGCAGACAGCAAGCAATCCTACTTCTCATCTTTTCACCATCGCTAACGACTACGCTGTATGCATTCTCAAAGGATTTGAAAAGGAGACAAAAGGATGTAGGAAGTCTTTAAAGAAAAAAAGTGAAAGAACGAATCGGCAAATGTTTTTTGGGAGAGGGGTTCTTTTTGATTTAGCGTTCTTTAAAAATTTTCAAAAAGAGACTTGTATACACGGGTAAATGGTATCACAGTATAAAAATTGGATACTTTGGATTCATAAAGGTGTACATTTCAATTATTTTGTGCTTACCTTTTAGATTTGAATAGACAGCGTGGGGTTTTCTCTTTCCAATACCGTTTAGATCATATTTCTCACTACGATAGTAGGGGAGACACAACGATTTCTATATGAGTTGTTCAGAACAGCGAACAAATTAGCTTGAAATTCGCTTATACGAAAATATATGGTGAGTTTCGCGATCGGTAAATTATATCTAATACTAGCTGGGTTACCCGGCTTCGCTCAGGACAATAAGATAGTGTTCTGGAATGTTGCACAATGATGTTCCCGATTCCCTATTCCTGATCATTCCACGACATACTCCGCCACTCCTTCCACAACTTTCTACAGCTCTATGGAACCTTCTAGAACTTTCCGGAAGACTGTTCTAGAAATTTCAAGAGGGCGAAACTTTCAGCCCTTATATCTTTAAAAGCACGCCCTTAAGGTAAAAACGGATACCCTTATTCCCTAGGGGGGATAGAGATCTACCACACCATATAACTCCCTTGATCGAACCGGGACTCGTTTCTGAGTTTTTGCGAGCTGCACGTTTTTTTGGACTTTCTTTTATAATATATGCCATATTCAAATAAATAAAATGTTACTCCTCACATGTCCTTTCCCGTGCGTTCCCCTCCAGCGTTCCACTTCCACCTTCCCCACCACCGCTCTCCCGCTCTCCCGTCCCGCCAACCCCCCTGGCACTGCATTTCTTGACTCCTCTCCCGCCCGGCCCGTAGCCGAAACTTTTTTCTAATACTAACAATTTTAAACTCGTGATATCTTTCTAATTAAATATCCGAATTGAAAAATTGAAGAAGTTAAATAAATGTATTGAAGCTGTCTTGAATATGAAGTAATTTATTTTGATAAGGATTAAAACCAAGATATAAATAAAGAGCCTTTTCAAGCGGCGACATTTAAATTAAATTTTTAAAATAAAAGAATACTTATTGTGGCATAACCATAATAGTTAGACATATGCCGTCGCGATCTTTTTTGTAAATAATGATGTGTTCTATAAAGTCGTAGTACATTATTTAATTCTATCATCAATAGTTTTCGCAGCGCACGCGATTTAAAGAATATTTTGGGTAATTTTTTTACACCCTGGGTTACATTATTGAAGTTTTAGTAAGGATCCCTATTTTTTTTTAAATATAATATAGCCTGTCACCCGGGGATAGTGTAGCTTCCCAACAGTGAAAGAATTTTTCAAATCGGTTCATTAGTTTCGGAGCCTATTCGATGCAAACAAACACACAAACAAACAAACAAACAAACAAATCTTTCCTCTTTATATAGTGTGTTAGAATTATCATCGTCAGAAAAAGACAATTCACGAGAAGGCCCGTGGTGATGTTAACCTCAATGGTGAAAGGTCAGTGGACATTAAATGTTAAATTTACCCAACAATTAACAAGATAGATACTCATAAATGCATGCGTGATTTTAAACCTGTCAACAATACATGGTGTGCACTGTGCATATTGTCATATCGGATTAAAAAATCAAAGGTAACTTAAGTATAACAAATCTCTAATTAACTTAAATGTTTAGAATGCAAACTTGAATAATTAATTATTATTTTTTATGGTATTTCTATATTTCAAATAATTTCCCTCAGGGCCTTAGGTCATCTTTGGTAATGCTGTGTGGAGGAGCTTTTTAAGAAAATGAAGGAGAGGAAGTTCTGGGAGGGAAAAGGGTGTTTATTACCGTGGGTAGTAGTTTACGAGAAGTTTGTCCAAGAGTGACGGAAGTATAAATCCATCCTTCCCGCTACGGATCGAGAGAGACCATCTGGAGAGGTCAAAGGGTTTCCCCAAACCGGCCTCTCCGATCCGGCTCGCCTCGCAGCTGAAGGGCAGACGCATCCGCCGCCAAGACCTGTACACACCACTGTACGTACCAAACCACTTGGAGTGACCTATGGCAGAGGTGTTGATTATCGAAGAAATCGTTCTCGGGTCCCAAATTGAAGTGGTGGATGTATAAAAATATGTGGTTTAAAATGAGCGGCGATACGGAACAATTATATTTTTATAGAAATGAATAATAGTCTGCTTTTCTTAAGATTATCCTTTCCTAACATTGAGTTAATGTGTAGGTAACCTATACCTACACCTACATCTATAATTTCAGTCTCACCTCTTCAATATAAGATTCGTTCATTTCAGTTGAACATCTTACAAAACAGTAAATTTAAAATCCATTTTTTTGTAATCGGTACTGACTGACTACCTTATAAAATAATCATTAATCAACCACGCTAACATAGAAGAACTTGCCCAAATGCAAATGTATAATATTGCATAGTTTTTCACTGTTTATGTAAAATATAAAGTTAAGAACAAAACACCATTTGCAGGAAAGGCCAAGTATATAGTTAGTACCAGTTATGTATGAAAGTATTGAATGTAATTGAGGCAGGTACAAAATCATGCATACCGAAGCATTTCGTGTCTTGCTACATGATTAGATTTCCAAGGGTTCGCTAACTGCTTGAAAATGGACGCTGAAATATCTGAGTAATGAGCACAAGCATAATTTACACATTAACAAAACAAAGTATGTGAAGTGTGAAGCAGTGGCGAATGGTAGTCATGTTCTGCTTGAGTGATGAAATTAAAAAAAAAACTTATTAAAATTATAATATTAATATCCTTCGGAATGGGTATTTCCACGGAACTATGACTACACATACCTTCAGGGTATTTCCTATCGCTTCATGGTTTAATGTTTCGATTAAATTATTTTCATAAAATTTACAATAATCAGAAAAAAATAGTTTCTAGTCTCAAAAAATTTGTTCTACAAACATTGCCCTCGGAACTTAGGAAATCTTTTTTTCTCAGAGAACGGAAAGGATTATCTTGATGATAATGAACATGTTTTTTTTTCAATGAGCGACTGTTTGATGTATTTTGGTTTAGGAAGAATTTCAAAGGAATTTAGAATGTTAAGTATATTTTGGTTTTTAATATTGTAATCGTATTTTTACAGGCACTGAAACTTTTTGAAAATATTAAGTAACGACATGTTTAAAATGCCTTCGAAATCTAAGATTTCTTTGAAAACCAAGAAATGCGTTATTTTATTTTTAACGTTATTTTTAGGTGTATTTCTAGTTATTCATATCATGTCGTCATCATTTTTTTCAAAACGACGATGACAATTCTCACTATACAAGCATCACAACGTGATTATTATTTACGTAACTCAGTCCCATCGTATCCAAACGATCATCACGCAACAAAGTTTTAATGATTATTGTAACTAATAAAAGAACATTCAGATTAATTTAATACTTCGACAGTTAACTCAATAATGTGAATCAATTGAAATTATGATGATTGAAATTATGTATATCCTGATTATTGCTCTGTCACCAGTGCGTAGTCAAACGGTGTACAAATACGTAATTTGGACCTGAAACCAGTGATCATATTGAATAAAAACATTCATAATAAATAATAGGTTAAGTGAAAACTCACGTCCTGCCAAACAGAATGAGATAATGCTTTTATTGCGAACAACTCTCGTCCAACAAAAGTAAAAGAAACCAAATTCCGAGAATAGAAACTGGGTCAGTGGTAGTCAACATTGGAAAAAAGCCATGCTTGGAAAAAATCATTGGAATTATACACGAATTAAGTACCTACTTAACATAGTTAGGTGGGAACACTAACATAAACGGCAAGAAAGTGGGCACACTTTAATTTATTGCGACAGCAAGTTCGCGCCGCGTCGCCAAATAAGATTTAAAGATGCTAAATAATTATGTTCTAACAAGATTTAAAGATGCTAAATTCTGTTCCATAATGCCCCGTTCTGATTAGGCAAGTATTTTAGTCGAGTAGCGAGTATTTTTGTAACTAAACGTGTCCGAACACCATACATTTAGTAGTAAGTAGGAGCATTTTGGTCAGTCAAGTGGCGAGTTACTCGCTACTTGACTAAATTACTTGCCCAATCAGAACGGTGCTTAATCGACGATGTTTTAAAAAAAAACAGAGTGTGCAATTCACACGCGGTAGAAGTGAAACCTTCAGAAAACTAAAGTAGATAATAGTGGGGAGACTACGAAGCACTTTTTTAATCAATATGAAGGATTTTCGTTGTTTGTTTTTGGGGTGTTATGCCGTGTTGCGCTACCTCCTTCTTTAGCCGACTATCACATCGTCGGATCTGCCGGATCCGCCCTGACGATGGACACTGCAACGCTGTCCGAAACGTCGGCTAAAGAAAGAGGTAGCGCAACACGGCATAACACCCCAAAAACAAACAACGAAAATGCTTTTGGCCGTGAAAATCTAAAAACTAATATGAAGGATGATTTTTGTCATATTTTGTCGTCGAATTCTAGTGCACCTTTTCCTGTACATTTGGTCATCTTATTAGTATTTGTGTTTTCTTCGTCGGAGCCGCTAGATGTCGCTTTATTTTGTGTTTTCTTTGCATGTTTATTTTGGAGTGGTTTGAAGAGTGGATATTTATATTACAATTGATTTTTTTTGATTTCGTAGGAATCGACCCTTGTTCCGCAGAGTGTTTGGCCGCTAAGATTCGTCGGGAGCTTTATACAACCGCCAAAATCCTATAGATGTATGTGTTTGTCTCTTTTTAGTGTCGCTCGCTTCCGTTTCAACGAGTTAAAATAGGAACTAAATAAATTAAGAAAAAAATCTTTCAATATGTAATTCCGGTATTCCGACAATTTTTAAGTTACGGAACATCTTCAAATAACGGTCCAATTCTATTGCTACATATAAAGCGTTGAGAATCTTACTTTTGTGATCACTTTCACACTTATAAGCAATAAATATTATGCAAGCCCTCATTGGGTACTAGAAAGAACTGTAAACAAAATAAGCGAAAGGAAGGCAACCAAAGAAACGTTGGAATAATTTTAAAGCATTCACAACAACGGACGGTGACAAGACAGCATGCTTTCATGCAATTACGAGTATTTACATTGAAATGCTAAGACACGTTAGTAGGAGAGGGATTCGTACCATAACTCTAAGAAAAAATAATTGAAATGCATAGAATCTACCAGTATGAATGCATCTAGAATAATGATTTTATACCTACATACACACGATCAGTGCGTGCAGCAATAGACACGCACTATCTACTACACACGACTTAAAAAGTAGAAAACATCACTGGAAAAACATATTGCAAAAAATAATGCCATAAATTTGAATTTTAAAAAATAATACACTGCAGTCAAGACTACGCGTTGTTCAGAATGGTGATATCCCGACAAAGCTGGCGACAGGATATGAATGACCGTGATAGTAGAGGATCCGTACTAGAAACGACCTTCAACCATCTGTTTAATGGATGAAAAGTATTTTATATAAAATTTAACATATTAGAAAATATATCTCGAGTGGGTTGTCTAAAAAATTCCTGGCAAGACTATGATTAATTTAAAAAATATTAATTGAAAGATTATGCTATTTATTCGTGCAACAGAGAAGGATAGCGATACATTAGTACAGCGTTTCCTAACCTTTTTCAGCCACGGACCAGGAAATCAAGATCAATTTTCAAGGACCCCCAATATAAAAAAAATATTTCGAACGATTTTTGAAGTGAAAACTTCTTTAGCACCGTTGTGATTTGAAACTTGATGAAACGAAAAATAATGACACTAAAAAGAGACAAACACATACATCCATAGTATTTAACCTGTGAGATAATGAGATTGTATAATCAGTCTCCTCTTTGTGCGGTGCTTCGTAGCCTCCCACACTTGTCTTCTTGAATTTTCTGAAGGTTTCACTTCTACCGCCTTTGAATTGCATACTCTGATATATTTTTTAGTAAGTATTACAAATAAAAAAACGTTAATAATAATGAACGTAGGTACAACAGCAACACCAACATTCACATTAATTAACGGTTAATTATTGCGAAGGTTGGTGTTTTTGCAACTAAACTAACAAATCGGATTCCGTTTTAATCTGTTTCTGTATTTGTTTTTAGTATAATATACAAGAGCAGAGAATACTTTTTCACAAAGGTGATAGAGAAAAGCAGTAAATGTTTCAATATTTCTGCTGATATTTCCTTATAATCTTTCTTTACATTCACCCAAAAACTTGATAAAGAGGCTTTTTGAAATTACGTTTCAAAGTTGAGTCGCAAGATTTTTTATTAATTAGTTTTCCTGTGCCGATGTCAAGCCAGTAATATCAGTAACATCGGTGTTGAAGGGTTCTAATATACAATTTTTTGTCGGGTACTGGAAAATAATCCGAAACGAAGACGACTAGTGATTACGAGTCTTTTGGTAGCATTTATTTATTATTGTTAAATGGTCCAGGGGTCCGCGGACCACAGGTTAAGAAACACTGCATTAGTAAATACTTTAAATTAACTACTCCAAAATAATGCTCAGTATCGCTAAACTCGGCATAAAACTGTAGATTTGCATAATCAAACCAAATCAAATCCACACCGCCCGCTTGCCAGCCCGCTCGTCCACCACAAACAGACATTCTCCTTTATATTTCAACCAATTTACACAAAACCTTGACATATACACCTATACCTTCCTCAAGAATCACTCTATCTATTGGTGAAAATGCATGAAAATCCGTTCAGTAGTTTTTGAGTTTATCGCGAACACACAGAATATGTAGAGATTAGAGATATGTAGAGATAGAAAGGAAGACTGTCAATCAAACCGCGTTTTTATTGCGAGGTTAGCTCAGCTTCACCTGTGTTGTACTTGAACCAGATCGAATAGATTCATGCGTACGCACATTGAATGAGAACCTGTTGAATAAATCTTCATTCGTGCTAAGGCGAATCGTTGAATGCTGATTCATTTGTTAACTGAAATATCAACGGATGTAAGAATGAACAACATTGGCGGATACAAAATTTAGAAACGGTTGAACGGACCTGATTCGAAACCCCGGCAATGAAATATCTGGAAATAGTAAGTATACCAATGGATCAGAAAGTAGACGGATTAACATAAGTGTAAAGTGTAACGCCTCACGCAATAAACAGCGAACAGTGGCGAACCTTTCAAATTCCCAAATACAACAACATAAATAATAAAACCCTCCACTATTATTTACCAATGTTTAATGATGCATTCATAAAAACAAATATACATATATAAAGCGAAAGAGGTTGCGTGGCGTAATTGAAATTACTTACTAATCTTGTGGCAATTGTGTTGAATAAAGACTGAGCGTATGCCCAATCAAGTGTTTTATTGCTTTCATAAAAATAACCCATAACGTTATGTAACTGGCGATAAACATAATAATCTAAATGAAAAGTGTGCAATTTGATAAAACCACTAAATTAGTAAAATTTCAACTTCTTTTTTGGCATTACAAGATTTTATTGTCGTTCTAAGGGGACATCCATTAATTAAGTGTTTTTTTTTTCTTCAATTTAAACTCGACGCCCCCCCCCCCCCCACCCCCTCCCCCCTTGGTGAGATTAAGTTAGATTTGGTGGGACTCCCCTCAAGTAGATTTTTTGGGACGTTTCAAAAGAAGTGAAACAATCATTTTTATTTTTTTATTATCTTTATAATATGTGTATTCTTTTAAAGTTCATGTGAGATTTTTATTGGCCGAACCCCTTGGTTTATATGAGATTTGATGAGATTTTACTGGACCCCCCCCCCCCCCCATCTTGTTGAGCTCACGTAGTTAATGTATGCCCCCTAAATTGATTCATACATTCGAGAACAAGCAAGCAAAGATCAACAGTTTACAAGTTACGAATAACCTGACAATTTATAACATTTTAATTACTCCTACTAGCATCGTAATAAGTGATTTTTTTGTTTGAGCTATGTGACGAAGGACTTAGCTAGTAATCTTAAAAAAATAAATCGATCAATTCCGGTATGATTCCAGTTAATATTTGTAGGGTGTACTTTAGTATTATTACCCAGTTACCCATCGCATACAGAAGTGTGAACAGAATCCGCCCCTGACTTCCCGACGTCCTATGCAGAGAGCAGATAGCCGACTCGGCAGACTCCTGGTAGTCGAACGATCGGGTTATTTGTCACGGACACGTTCTAACTTTAGACAACTGGAGAAAACCGTTAGCCGTGCTCATTTCGTCTGCACGGAGCAAGGGGCACAGAAGGTAGGGACGTAGTATAATAGATGAAAAGATATAAGAGACAAAAACAATGAATTTAATTGAAAGTTCCGTTTCAAGATGGTGGCCGTTTTAATGGTTCAGTGAAGATTATTTTTCATATTTTGTCAATATTAGTTCCTACCTGCCTTAACAATGTTGGAAAAACGAATATTCATCGAGATAGCGACGCTCCTTTGGTTGCATAATGTATAATGCCTTATTTGAAAATTAAAAAAATTGCATGATATTAATGTATGGTTTATAATTAAGTAGGTAAGTACTTAAGTACCTACTTACACCCATGTACATACGTTGATTTCAGCAGAAATTTTGGTGTTGATTAAAATTAGAAACATACTTTTTTAGAAGCGAGGTTCATTAATTATTCACAGAACTACCGGTATAGAAGGATCTTCCAGAAAAAGAAACCTACTTGATTCAGTGTCCTTGCCAGGTTTGAAGTGATTTTGACTATAAACACTAGGAGTAAATCAACAATTAACAGTCGGTAAGTATCTACAATTTTTAGCGACAAAATTACCGTAGATTGAAAAAAACGTCCCGTACCAAATCTATTCTTCGAAAAAAAACAAATATTACATCATTAAATACAAGAGTCTCACGACTGCGCGGTTCCAGTGGTACTCTATTCCCATTGGTTTGTGTGGTGAAATTTAAGGATTGGAGAGGGGAGAAAGGTGAGGTTATTTATTTATTTTATTTTTTATTTTATTTATTAACAGAAACAAACAGTACATTATTTACATTGGTGAAAAAAGTTTACAGTTAATAAGTATATTTCAAGTTATATCATAGGTACCTTATGATATGTTTCATTGAAGTATCTTGTTTATATTAATTTTTTACCGGGTGATGTGCGTTGTGGGAGGGTGTGTTTGTGTGAGTGTGTGTGTGTATGTATGTGTGTAAGTATGCGCAATGCGCATTAAACTATATGATTGACATGATGCTCTTTTTAAATTTGGGCAGTGAATCGGAGAAAATGTCGATGTTATAATTTAGATTAATATTATTGAATACATGAAGAGCACGATTGATTAGCGAATTAGTTGCTGCATTAGTCTTGTAATTAAGAGTGTGGAATAGTTCTGTATGGCGTGTACGTCTTAATGGGATGTTAAAATTAATTAGGGAAAGTAGTTCGGTACAATCGATGTTATTATTTAAAATTTTGTGTATAAATGTCAAATCAGCAATTACTCGTCTTTGTTGTAAAGTTTGAAATGTGCATTCATAATTATTGTTGAATTTGAATTTAAGATATTTTATAAATTTGTTTTGAATATGTTCTATGCTATCTATGTATAATTTGTACTGCGGGTTCCAAATTGGCGAGGCATATTCCAGTATACTTCTGACTAATGCAAAATATAACATAACTACTGTGCGCGGGTTAATGAACACTTTACTTATACGAAGAACAAAACTTATGTTATGCTCGGGCATGTTCTGTTAAATAGCCAAGAGTACGTCAGCTTAGCAAAAAAAAAGGAATATTTCTGAACGCATCCGAAAACTAATTTTTCTTTGAAAGGTAGGAAGAAATACGCTTTCAAACTTTATAACGAAAAATAAACATTAATTTTTGAAACATAAAAAACTTCAGTGTAAATATAAAAAAATTCACCTTACGGTTTTATCAATAATGAAAAGAAATCTGAGTGTGCAGTTCACACGCGGTAGAAGTGAAACCTTCAGAAAACAAAAGTAGAGAAAAATGGGGAGGCTACGAAGCACCGCATGAAGAAGAGACCGATTATACTATCTCGTAGGTTAAATCCTATAGATGTATGTATTTGACTCTTTTTAGTGTCGCTATTTTTCGTTTCATCGAGTTACAAATCACATTGGGGCCAAAGCATGATACAGATTTTCACGGCCAAAAGTATTTTCGTTATTTGTTTTTGGGGTGTCATGCCGTGTTGCGCTACCTCCTTCTTAAGCCAAAAGGAGGCTTTTAGGCTAAAGAAGGAGGTAGCGCAACACGGCATAACACCCCAAAAACAAATAAGGTTAAAGTGCTAAAGAAGTTTTCAGTTGGAAAAAAGAGGCGAGTCTTCCAGAGACTTCCCCGAATTCTTCTTAATTTAACAATAAATGTAAATTATATTGGTCTATAATATAAAACTTGATATCAACAATCAGCAGTGAGCGGCTGAAGAATATAGATAAAATAAATAACTTTATACCTGTGACGGCCCATTGTTCTAACTTCTCACAACATATATAGTGTTGTCCAAGCCGATGCCATTGGAGAAGAATACAACGAGGAAAAAAAAGAATCCGCGAGGCAAGGAAAACCCCGTACCGAAACTATTCGCACTTGCTTGATCGCCGCGAAGGTCACCCGGTCTAAATTTGGCGGAGTCAGACACCAGACGAGGAGTACTGTATTGCCTATCGTCAGCCATGAGATATTATTAAATTAATAGCACGGGTAGGTGAACCAATATCCGTGTATATTTCTCGTTTCGGCGGAATATAATGCATGGTGCCTTCAACATAAATATTACTGATGTACTTGTGCACGGTGTTCGAAAACTCGTTAAAGTAGCGGGAAACTAGTGAATCTACATCACATTTGGAGTCCATTTTTTGGCAAAACTTTTTGAAGTGAAAACGTCCTTAGCACCGTTGTGATTTGAAACTCGATAAAACGAACAATAAATACACTAAAAAGAGACAAAAACATAAGTATATAGGATTTAGCCTGCGAGATAATGATAATATACTATAATCGGTCCCCTCGTTGTTGCGGTGCTTCGTAGCCTCCTCACTCTTGTCTACTTTAGTTTTCTGAAGGTTTTCCGCGTGTGAACTAAAGCATTCGTTTTCGAGGAAATCGACGCAAAATTTTGAATTTTTAAAGTCAAATTAGAATAACAATCAGTCACAAGGGGTTAATATCAGATGATGTATCAGATGATTTTTAAAGTCATTGATTTTTTTTAAAGTCATTGATCAGATGATGTATCAGATGAATTTTTAAAGTCAAATTTGAATAACAATAAGTCACAAGGGGTTAATATCAGATGAATTTGTAAAGTCATTGATTTTTTTTAAAGTGATTGATCAGATGATGTATCAGATGAATTTTTAAAGTCATGAATTTTTAAAGTCAAATTTGAATAACAATCAGTCACAAGGGGTTAATATCAGATGAATTTTTAAAGTCATTGATTTTTTTTAAAGTCATTGATCAGATGATGTATCAGATGAATTTTTAAAGTCATGAATTTTTAAAGTCAAATTTGAATAACAATCAGTCACAAGGGGTTTAATATCAGATGAAGTATTTTAAAATGTGTGGAAGCATGTACCCGGCTAAAACATTTTTTTTTACTTTAAGTTGCAGAAAAATATGGAAAAAAAGTTTTAAAACTAAACACGAAATGATCAGAGATAAGATTTTTTTGGTGTTCTCTATGTAATGTTGATTCACTTGGTTCCTCCTTGTACTATGAGTTTCTGGACACCGTGTATAATATTATTATAAAAACCAAATGGAATGGGCAGAAATTCAGAATTCATTCAAATGGTATAGAAATTATTTTAGGTTTGTTGAGTTACTCTTGAGTTATTTTATTTTTAATGGTATGGTATTCTAATAATTTTGAAGGCAATTTAAAAAAATATTTAATTGCGACAAAATAGAAATTATCGATATTTGTTTTGGGGGTATTATGCCGTGTTGCACTACCTCCTTCTTTGGCCGACGTTTTGGACAGCGTGATAGTGTCCAAAACATTGGCTAAAGAAGAAGGTAGCACAACACGGCCCCAAAAATAAATCTCGAAAATACTTCTGGCGGTGAAAATCTCACATCGTACCAAATGGAAATTATTTTTAAAAATCTCCATCTATCCACGCAAAACATACTCTTTTATACATGCAATGCTAAAAACGAACTTGGATCGAAATTTGAAATTATTACATACAAATTTGTTTTCTAACCATATAAAAAACAGTTCATTCGTGTGGAAGTTTCTCCTTTGGCCGCCCACAAAGATAAGTGTGTCAAACTATAACGTATTGAGTAAAATTGCTACCTTTCTTGATTAATTTTAATGCGCAGGTGTGCTAACGTAACAAATGTCAACATTATGCAGATTCTAATCAAACCATTTTTTGCAGACACTGAAGATAATAAAATGTTGCGTTGAACAATATTACAAAGAGGAGATTAATTACTAATTAAATTTTAGTTGTTGTACTCAAATTTTCTTTTACCAAACGGTTGAATAGACACTGTAATTATAATTTCAGACTTCCGTCTACTTTTACTTTTATTGTATTCTACGAAATGTTCAATTACCTAACTTTTAAAACACAGGAATTCAAACAGACGTCCATTATTATTGACCACCAATAATATCATTTTAATTGAGAAAAAAATACTGCAGTAAAAAAAATATTTTGTATATTTTTGTTTTTTTTTAATACAACGATTTGAATTTCACTTTTGTTTGTTTGAATGAAAGGGAATATCTTAGCAGTGGAAATTAACCCTTTTTTTCGATATCCAATTGAGCTGTAACTCGGCAGATAGACTCGTTATCGATCACAAAGTATTTTATCAACTTTTGGTGGCAATTACACACACACCCACCAGCGGACATAGCATTTTTCTGAAATTCGAAGATATTAAAGCAATGTACGAAATAAATGTCGGTCACACCAACTCGGGATTTGGACTGGTTGGTAGCGCGGTAGATTCCGATCACTGGGCAGGAAGGTTCAAACCAAAAAAAAAAATTAAAGTTCTTGAAAATATATTATGTATTATAGTAAAAAAATAAATGTTTTTTACAGGTGATTTAAAAAAATTAAAACAAAACAAACTATGGGTCTTCTCTTCGATCAAGTGGTAAATTCTTGAAATTCCCAAACATACCTCCATAAAAAATGGCAATAAAGTTTTATTTTAATAGAAAGAATCTGGTCCTCTTCAAATTCATGTTCAAAGAAAAAATACAAAGATGACACTCTATTCCGTATTTCCAATAAAATTGAAACTTTTAAGCGGCAAGTTAATTGTATTGTTGCAAGGGAAAAATCGATTGAAATTATTAATAAACGCTCCATATTTGAATTTATCTATGTACACGTTTTATTGAGAAAATTGCACATCATGTAAGACGGCTTAAAAAGCCTCTGCAGACCGCCCACAAACAAACTCAGACTTACACAGTGCACGGATTACTTACTACAGGTGGTAGAGTAGGCACGAACCGTTGACATCGAATGCATTAGAAGATTTACAAGGTAAAGAATATCTTCTCAACATATTAATAAAGTTAAACTTGTTAACTCACTACTCTTATTACTAGTTAAACATATCAACACACAGTTAAGTTAAACTTGTTCACACCACTCTTACTACTTTTTAACACGTGACGGACTGCACTTGACCCAAGGCGTGCGAAATGGGACGAATAATTTGGTTTAGTTCATGGCGCACTTTGATTTGGTCTGTGGACGTGCCACCAACATCTATAAATGTATTATACAAGTATAAAGCATTCTTCCTAATTTGAATTAGGTACTGTAAAATAATTAGGTAATTCGATTTGGTCCAGACATTTACGGCCGCATTTGAAGTATCTTCCAATGTAAGAATTAGTGTAACTATTATTATACAATACATTAATGCAGTGTCAGTCTGTACATGATTACTAATTACGTATATCTATGAAAGAAAACTTACAACACCTGCTTTACTGCTAGGTCACGGAGGTCATCAGAAATAAGAATGACAGCATAAAGCAGGAAAACAATAATACGGTGTTGACAACTTATCAAAGTGGCACTTCATTATTCCTTTAAAAAGTCATTAAAGTGATGAAAAAACGTTTAACAGGTAACGTTAAGGGTTATTTTTTCATCACTTTTAATGACAAAGGGGCGTTGAAATGTTGAGTTAACGCGGAACTTTGTCGAGTTATCATGGAACCCTATAATATATCAACTGTTTTTCCAAAGAAACGTTACACCACTAAACTCAAAAACGGTGTGTGCTCGTGCAATACCCGCGTACGTATATACCTACCTACGGATCCAGTCGCATAGGTGGGTACGAGCATTAACCAATCAGTCGTTAGATTACGGTCGGTCATTTAGCGAGTTAATAATGGGCTGTAGGGGACGTTATAATGTTTACTATATTATACGAAAAAATAGCATTACATTTTAAATTTGGGCCTTATTCAATCACCCCCTAGAATTTCGCTATACCACCCTAAATAACGGTTTTTACAAAAAACGTTTGGGGTCATTTTCAACAATTCTCTTGTGCATTTCATACCAATGTTTGGTACTAGAAATGGTTTAGTTTGTTAGAGAACACTGACCTAGGGTTTACACAGAAGGTACATTCCTGCGCAAGGCAGTGCAATAATAGCGCTCTGAAATCTGCGAGGCGTGAGCCGGTTGCAATAGGATTCAATCACATTCATTTAGAATTAGCAGTCAATTTAGGGACTTGGCATATTTCAATTATCGAAACTTAGCGAATATCAAGCAGGGAAAAATGTCATCAGCGGTGGAAAACGTTAAACAGGTGGAAAAATTGTAATTTCGTATTGACTTCACATCAACACATTTAGCATTGCAAATTTTAGCGACTTGAGTAATGCACCATGCCTCTTCTTGGCGAACGTTGAGCGAAGGAAATAAGTGTAATTTAGATTTTATAGAAATAAAATAAAAATAAACTCAATTCCACTTGAACACAGACATAAAACATGTAGGGAAAGTAAACTTTTGAAATATATTGTAACAAATTCTACTAGAGTCGGTAAGATCTCTCAGTCAGTATCGTCATTCAGAAACGAAAGTTGCTTGAAATGGCCTTAGCAGTGATCTGTGACCACATCTGAGTAGCCAGGTACCTCGCAACTTTCCACTTCCCCATCTCCTCTCCTCCCACTCCCTATTCCCTTCAGCCGCACAACATACCCTAATTGGGGATGCTATAGTCCCACTGGCTTCGTACAGTTGAGAAAAGTATTCACATTAAAAAAGAAGTTAAGTCTTGTAAAAATGTTGAACGCCTCATGAATTATTAGATCATTAGGTACTACAGGTAAAATCTATCAACTTCCAATCATGTTGATACCGCAAAACAGTTGTCAGCTGGTAATCACAGAAGTTTTTCAAAATATTTTTATAGTGGAATAATTTATTGAGTAAAAACCTCAAATTGTAATATTTAATCATTGAAGACAATACTAACAACTCTGAAACAACAAAAAAATCAGAAAAGGATTCGGTCGCATCCAGGAATTAAACCCAGGACCTCAGCCTTGCCGGGACTTTGCTTTGACCACTGAGCTATTGAGACCCTATTCTCTTCGGTCATAATTAACTGTATCAGACTTCGGCTAAAAACTACCAAGATTATCTTCATTTTATTAACTCATATTTAAGGCTGCGGTCCTGGGTTCAATTCCTAGATTTGACCGAATATTTTACTGATTGTTCTGTTTAATTTTTTTTCGATTTGAGAGTTCTTAATATAATCTTCAATGAAAATAATATTTATTGTTATCAAGTTTAATTTGTAGAACTCCATTTTAATTTTTATTTATTTTATATATTCAATAATTTTATTATTAAATTAATAAAAACAGTTTATTTATAAACAAGTTCTGCTGGTAATTATTATTACGCGTGACAGCTGTTTCGCCTCCTCAGAAGGCGAAACAGCTGTCACGCGTAATAATAATTACCAGCAGAACTTGTTTATAAATAAACTGTTTTTATTAATTTAATAATAAAATTATTGAATATATAAGAAAATAATATTATTTAGCAAAATAAAAATAATCATAAGTCAAGTGTCAACATACTTACTGAAACAAATATACGTGAGGCGCATTTGAGGTGATCTGTTAAATGAACGAATTAAATAATATGCAGAATGGCTACATAAACAGACATAAACAAACATGATTTTTTTTGTCTTCTTACAAGTTTGCTAACATAGAAATACTGGTTTTTCGTTAGTTCGCTAATACTATATCTACAATCCAATTAATATTCGGTAGTACGAAAACGTAATGCATACAGAATAGTAGTCTACAATCTACAAACACACAACTCTACTGATTGCTACAAGACAAGACCGACCGAGAACTAGTTGACCTCGTGGTGGAATATATACCTTTACACATACCTGGACATTCTCATAACGCCTGCATAATGATTGGGAATCCATACGATATAAGTACTATACAGAGTCATTGGATATCCACGCAAGAAAAATATTATATTACTAGAGCAAACCAGTAAAAAAATCACGGGATATTATAATAATTGTAGGATGATTGAAGCTGAAAGCATTTAAAAAATATTTGCCTCGGGATCACGTTGCCAAAAACAAATATTGTCAATTTTCTTTATAATATTTTTTTTTCGTTAGTTGTTTTTGGGATGTTATGCCGTGTTGCGCTACCTCCTTCTTTAGCCAACGATTCGGACAGCGTTACAGTGTCCATCATCAGGGCAGATATTATATTTTTGTTGACAAATCTATTATATCGTCGTTAAAATTAGAAAACCGCGTATCTCAAAAAATATCTACGTTTTTTCGAATTTCTTTTAAAACTACACAATACTACACATGCGCCATAGTTTGAATCAACAAACAAATGATTTTATACAAAGTATTGTAATAAAATAATTGGCACTTATCAATTATTAGCAGTAAATGTTTACACAAAAGTTTTATTTAGTAATAAGAATAAAATGGTGACCGGACAACTCAGAATGAATTCAACTCAACACCTCCTTTGAAAATTCATTAAAAGTGAGGAAAAAAATAAACTTACTAAAAAATGGTTAAATAGGTTAGGTTATGGGTTATTTCTCAATTATTTTTTTTATAGATTTTAATGACTTTTCAAAGTCGTGTTGAGTTGAATTTGCTTCTGAGTTGTCATGTCAAATAAAATCGATATTAAAATATTGGAGAATAATTAATCTTTCTCATCGGAGCCGCCCTGTATAGTTAGAAGGGCACGATTGCAAGACCAATTTCGACGAAATTTGAATTCTCGTCCGCTGGCTAGTGGCCCTTTTATGTAATGCTAGATTCGTTCCGTGAACTGAGAAAACCACCTTAATCTGAGGAGTAAACCATAACTAAGTAATTTATTTTAACTTCCCATTCATAATGATGATTCACAGACAGTAAAAGCTCAATTGCAACATTCGCTATGTATTTGTGGTTATAATAATAGTTCTGAGAGGTTTTTTCAACTGTTTATTTTTCAAATCAAAAAACAATAACAAAAAACCTTAACACGTGACGAAAACACAACCAGAAATGATTTCAAAACATTAAAATATAATAGGCATAATATTGACCAATTCAAAAACGCTGCAGGTACCAACTGTTGTTAATTCGTTAGTTGTAGTCGGCCTTTTTTTATAAAACGAAGACGGTTTACATAGTTTCCGTTAAACTCTTAGACCGTAGGCCCATTGCGACATCTCCCACTGTAGCTCCTTCCTTTGACAGTAACCTGGTCCCTTTGATAAAGTTCACCAGGGTTGTGATCCCATAGCTGAACCTTGTTCCCATCAGGGCGAGACATTGGCACTATGGGTGAATGGTTTGAGTCTTTTCATCCTCTTCACATTTCTTGCACCTATTGGTGTCTTCCACTCCCAACAACTGCGTGTATCCAATGAGACGGCAGTGTCATGTTAGTAGTCCTTTGCTAGATTAGAGATGTTGGTCTTGGTAGGTATGGGTACATCAATTTTGTAAGCGGGTATGGATACTGCCGCTACGGGAACCATTTATTGGATAACCAACAACCTCTGCCATAAGTCACCCCAAGTGGTTAGGTTGGGTAACTTAGCAGGGATGTCCGGGTTCATGAGGTGAGGGTTGTCTAGGTCTTGGCGGCGGATGCGTCTGCCCAGCTATGAGGCGGGTCAAATTTGGGAATTTGGAATTTATTTTGGCCGTTCTTTTGTGCGGCGTTGCACAATTTACATTAAAGCGTTCTTCAAAGCATGAAATGACGCAATTATTAATATTATTAAAAATCGTCCACAATGACCAAATCGCCAACAAAGGATGGTGTCATCAGCAGCAGCAGTCTGCCTTGAGGAGATTTGTGGTTTCGTCTGACTGCCTAAGAAAAATGAGGAAATGTCACAGGTCAATTAATGGTACATTTCCTGAAAACTGACCGCTTTTACACCCTTTATTATCCACAAATAATAATAAAAAAATTATCAGGTATTACACGATTTTAAAACAAAACAACGATTATTATGATTATCAAATAAGCGAATCTGTGACGAATTACAAACAAAAATTCGAGGTGAGCGACAACTATTGGTGAGAAAAATTGATAAGAATTATTGCTGAAATAATTTATTTCGATACGGTACCTACCTAACTACTATTCAAAATACTGAAGTGAAAATTTTACGGATAATCTCCGTAAAACATTCACATTACCAGATTGCCGTGTCAAAATATTCAACTGTTTAAATACTGTTAATCTAAAATCTAAAGTGACCTGCCAATAATTATTACCCTTTACAATATTTACACGATACAAAATAAAATATTTTCGAAATTTATTTTCGGGGTGTTATGCCGTGTTGCGCTACCTCCTTCTTTAGCCAACGTTTCGGACAGCGTTACTGTGTCTGTTACACATCCGTTACACAATGATGGACACTGTAAGGCTGTCCGAAACGTTGGTTAAAGGAGGGAGCGCAACACGGCATAAAACCCCAAAAATAAATAAAGAAAACACTTTTCGCCGTGAAAACCTTAAATCATATCTAAAATAAGATAATTTACTTTATACGGTTCCATGACAACTCAGAATCATGCAATTTTTAAGTCATTAAAAGTTATGAAAAAAGAATTGAAAAATAGCCCACAACCTCACCTAACGTAACCTATTTAACCAATTTATTCAACACTTTTAATGACTTTTCAAAGGAGATGTTGAAGTTGCATGATTCTGAGACGTACGATTACCTATTTTAAAATAATAATATTTGGATGACTTGAATAGCGCCGTTTTTGTGAAAAATCACCTCAAGGGCGCTTTAGGTACGTGCTACGTTTTACGTAGCGTCACGCTCATTAGACAAATCTATTGTACAGACGTGTGCAGATTATAGACTCACGATTTTTTATTTAGTTTTCAAACATGAATGAAATATAATTATGTACTTTGATTACCTATATGAATGGCTTGGCTTATAATACGAGTATCTAGTAATTGATGAATATTACGAAAATTAATGCTAGCTGGTACGCTGTGCATCAAACTTTTGCAACTACATATTTGTTCTTTCTTTTTCTTTTATTTCTTGTTTGTGATGCCACACTTGAATGAGTTCCTCGATGATATTTACCTTTTTATTGTACATTTTTGTTAGTTAATTCTTTCTTCACAATCGACCATAGATTTTCGATTAGGTTCATATCGGGGATATTTCCATGCCATGTGGGCGTTGGACGTTATTTATCTTGAATATATCTGTAGAGAACTGTGGCATTTTTATTTTATTTTTTTCTTAAAAATACATTAATCTACGTCTTACACCTTTTTTATATATGGTGACAATGAGCTTTGTCGTGGATGAATGATCTCCATCACCATTTGGAGACCATAGTTGCCGTACAAAAAAGGCTAAACGTAGCAACGTAGCTGTAATTAAATTTAAAAAAAACATGAGATGAATAAATTACAAAAAAGGTGTAAAAATTAGCTCCTATGATGAAAAACATACGAATTTGTTTTCGAGTCTCTAGTTTTGGATTATTGGTTGATTGATGGGCTGGAGAATGCAATCTGTTAGCAATATTAATGAAATATAATATTATCTATGGTGATTTATAAGATAGAGCCTAGAAAGTAATATCTATTGTTGGAGTGCTCTTTGCGGGTTTTTTCACAAAAACGGCGTTATCTAGGCTCCATCTTATAAATAACCATAGATATAATATTATCTATGGTTATTTCATAGATATAATATTACCATAGATATAATATTATCTATGGTTATTTATAAGATAGAGCCAATAAATTAATATCTATTGTAGTAGTGCTCTTTGTGGGATTTTTCAAAAAAAGGCGTTATCTAGGCTCTATCATACAAATAACCATAGATATAATATTATCTATGGTTATTTATAAGATAGAGCCTAGAAAGTTATATCTATTGTTGGAGTGCCCTTTGCGGGATTTTTCACAAAAACGGCGTTATACTAATTATCTAGATATTATTTTGATTATCTCTCTTGATTCTGTTGTACGTGATACGGTGTCCATGACGCGTGGTAATTTGGCGAGTAGTGTGCAGTATGTAGTGTATGCACTAGAACTAGATTATTAGATCAAATGACCTTATTTTCGGAGAATCGCCCGGAAAAGCAGTCAGGCCGTGTAGCCATACAGCCACATCACGTCACGCGGTGACTGGGAACCAATGATGCCTTGTCCCAAAAATGAAAAATCATGTTTCAGGGGTTAAAAAAGATGTTTTACCATATTTTGAAGGATAAAAAAAAAACAATGTTTTTCGTAAGCTTTTTGTTGAGAAACAAACCTAAAAAAATTTATCTGTAATCCTTTATTAATAAAATTCATTTTATAATTTTTCTTTGAATAATATGTAAATATTTCAAATTAAAATACAAAAAGTTTTTATTTTCTTCTTTTACTTTTATTACTTTTACTACTTTTATCAAGTCCAATTTGTAGAACTCCATTTTAAATTAAATAATAATAAAAATACTTATGCATACTTAACTTTTTTTAAATATGTTTTCTTTTTCATATCCATGAGATGAGGGAGAAGAAAATCTCCCACAACTCCAATAATTTATTTTTTAAACATTTTACAGTAATCGAAGTACCTATTGAATTTAAGTTATTTGATTCATTTCATTTGATTTATTCATTTTATTTTACTGATGAATCCATATTAGGTATTTATTGACAAAGGTAATAATTAGATAAATATATATTGTGAACCGAAGTGAACTACATTCCTGATGTCGGGATGCTAAAAAATTGTATCTCCCTCAAAAATAAATGTTTTCGGTGCTTCCACGACAACTCGACAATGTGGTATTTCAACACCCCTCCATTAAAAGTAATGATTTTTTTAAATAGCACATAACCTAACCTAACGTAAGTTACTTAATTATATTTTTTTCATAATTCATGTAATTACTTTTCAAAGGAGGTGATGAAGCTGCATATTATTGAGATGTCCGGTCACCGTTTTTGGTGTGCAGCAAAAAAAAACATGGAATTATAAATGATCCAAAAAACCATGAAAAATTGGTAAAAACCATGCATCTAGCAACACGTGTGTCAAATATCTTTGGGCAACACTGCTGGAAACTAGGAACGTACCACTGACCCTCTAAATGCAGTGTGCCAAATACATTTCCCAAATGACTAAATGCCAAGCACAACAAACAAGTTCGCAGTGCCTACACAGTTACACCGTCGTGTAAATTGTCATTCATCGAGCACAACAATGGAGATTACATGGCACATGACGACATGACAAGCTGCTGTAGCGACAGGGTAAGGACCGAACCCAAACATTGGAGAAGAGTCTCGGTGTAGTCGTAGTCGCAGGTGAATTTGACTGCAAATCAATGGACTGTAATTAAAATATATAGTTTTCAAAGTAACACAACTATGGGAATAGCTTGGTGAAGAGTGGACATTTGGAAGGAACCTGACTTAAATTTTACACAGTACGTTCGATATTATAACACCGAGGGTTGATCAATGTATAACTTTCCGTTTTATCAATATTAAAGTCACCAATATACCATACATAAGAGGTGATAATTGCACGGGTTACTTCAACAGACGGACTGTCCCTTGGAGTTACTGTTCCAAAATGTCACGTGTAGTTAATATTGGCTACACACCTTCTCAGAGGGTAGAATATACGTGTAGTAGGTTGGATGAAGGAATGGAGATGAACATAGTCACGTCAACACTCGGTGCTCTAATAGAAACATCAGCTCACAGTAGACTGGGGAGAAGATGCGATAAAACGTATATAACATTGTAGTAGGTCTGTAGAATTTAGAATTAATTTTATACTTTAAAATTTCGATAAAATTGACGCATTGTGGAGTTTTTTTTTACATTAGCTTCACACAGGAAGCCCTGAGTAAAATATTCCCCTCAGGGCCTATGTCATCTTTGGGGATGCTGTGTGGAGGGTCTTTTTAGGATAGGGAAGGAGAATAAGTTCTGGGAAGGAAAAGAGTATTAGGGATGGGTAGGAATTTGGGGGTCAGTGTGTCCAGGAGTGACGGATGAATCCATCCCTCTTACTGCGGTGCAAGGCGATGTTCCGAGAAAATACGGCTGGAGAAGCCAAAGGGACTCCCTCAATCATTCTCTCTCAATCCGGCCTGCCATGCAGTTGGTGGGCAGATGCATCCGCAACCAAGACCCGGACAAACCTCACGCCATGAACCCGGGCATCCCTGCTAAGTCACCAAACGTAGCGAACCACTTGGGGTGACCTGTGGCAGGGGTGTTGATTATCCAATAAATGGTTCCTGGGGCGGCGGTACCCATACACGCCTCCCAAAGATGCTTAAATCGTCTAGTTTGCAGAGAAATTTAACTCTACTACAATTCAGCCATAGTTTCAATAGCTACTGGATTACAGCAGAGGAACACTAAAAGTTACTTTCTCTTAAAAAATATATCTTGTCAATCTCTAATATTTTTTACACATTCTGCTAGATGAAAATGTAAAAGCATTTTTGGTCTAACGTTTGCACTAGGTCATTTTTTATTATTTAAAGCCAGTAATACTTTTACAAACATAATACCTACATGTCGTCATGCACGTAATTGTTGTTGTCATATGAATTCATAAATAACAACATAATATGAGCGTTTCATAATAAGCGCAGTTTCATGCATAGAAACCTGAACACATCTCTGTTCCAAGGCAAAATAGATTTACGGATTTGAAACACGCAGTGTGATGATGATTTTATAGTTGCTACAATCAGCAGTAATTAAAGACCCAATAGAGAATCGTGGGATCTATATAAGACGAAATCATGAGTATCTTAAACGGGTTCACTTTTACAGATTAAAGTAAAATTAATATTAAAAAGAAACAGAATTGCCGAGAGCATTAAAATAAATATGCGTGATATGAACTACTAAAGCAATTAATTTGCTAATTATAATCAGCAGATCTGCATAACTTTATTTGCATAGTTCTCTTTTGCCGAGACTAGCGGCATTATGCGCACCTGTGTTATGTCAATGTTATCAGTTTTTAATCGCAGTTTCAGAACTATCCCCAATTTGAGGAATGTTGGTCTTCTAAAAGAAGTGGGGAAGAGGATGTAAGATTGGGAAGTAGCTGGCTATCGAGATCTGATTACTGTTTCAAATAAAGTAACTCGACAACGATCTAATTTATCTTAATAATATTACAATTTTCTTCAACTTATGATCTCATATTGATCATAACACTTCCATGTAAATCCTAAAACATGTTTTATCTTTAAAAGGTTTGAATACGACAAAAAACCAACAACTTCTGACTCTTGCTTACCAAGGTGATACGACTTTATGTTGAATAGGAACCATAAAATAAAATTAATTGGCTCCGGAATATTAAACAAGAAGTGAAACTCGGTATAAAAATGAATTAATTTACAATATTATATAATTGTAATTAAAAAATTAATATTTATTTATTGAAATAGAAACTGGAAAATTTTTATATGGAGTATATCATTGTTATTTATATGCTTAAACGAGTTTTAATTGGCAAGTACCAATCAACAGGTTTACACTAACAAACAGGATTAAATATCATAATGAAAACACATCAGAATATCCACTGAATTAAATGTACAGAATGCTTAAAAATAACAATTTCATTAGTTAGTTATAAATCTTGTAGGTACCTTCTGTTTAAAGTAGTACCCATTTTCCACCATTGAAAAATAAACATTTAAGCGATTTAGAAAAAATCACAAGCACAATGTTATAGAAATGAATTAATTAAAATGCATAATATTATAACAAATATTATAATCAATAATTATCAGCCTGAAACACTCATCTACATTGAAAGAATCTTCCGAGAAAAGATACTGGCCGCCAACGGGAATTGAACCCGTGACCTTCTGATTGCCGGTCAGGTGCTCTTGACCACTGAGCTATGGCGGCTTATCTAATACCCGCCAAATAATTCAATATATACTAGTGTTTCATTCGACAATTACTCATTATTACATTTTTCCAACTGAAAACTTCAGTTGGAAAAATGTAATAATGAGTAATTGTCGAATGAAACACTAGTATATATTGAATTATTAATGAGTAATTGTCGAATGAAACACTAGTATATATTGAATTATTTGGCGGGTATTAGATAAGCCGCCATAGCTCAGTGGTCAAGAGCACCTGACCGGCAATCAGAAGGTCACGGGTTCAATTCCCGTTGGCGGCCAGTATCTTTTCTCGGAAGATTCTTTCAATGTAGATGAGTGTTTCAGGCTGATAATTATTGATTATAATATTTGTTATATACCCTTTGTGCTATGCATAAAAATCTTGTTTAAACGTTAGTTTATCAATTAAAAATAATAATTAATATTTGACAAGTTAAAGTATTTCAGCAATAAATGCAGACATAATTAGTCTCGACGCCACCTAGCGGGAGATTTAGTATTAACAATACCTCTCTCACAAAAATAAAGTTGGTTGTTTTCAGTTGGAAAAATGTAATAATGAGTAATTGTCGAATGAAACACTAGTATATATTGAATTATTTGGCGGGTATTAGATAAGCCGCCATAGCTCAGTGGTCAAGAGCACCTGACCGGCAATCAGAAGGTCACGGGTTCAATTCCCGTTGGCGGCCAGTATCTTTTCTCGGAAGATTCTTTCAATGTAGATGAGTGTTTCAGGCTGATAATTATTGATTATAATATTTGTTATATACCCTTTGTGCTATGCATAAAAATCTTGTTTAAACGTTAGTTTATCAATTAAAAATAATAATGCATAATATTATATTGTGCATTCTTAATCATGTGGCATTTCCATTGCCCCCAATTAAAATTTTGGCTAACGTCCAAGGTTCAAGGAATCCCTACTTCTTTCGCATGCTTCTAACTATTCATTTTCAATATTTTATTATCAAGAATAATGTAACGAATAGATATTATAGGTTAAGTTTATTTATAGGAACCCGGACATAAGACATAGAGATATACAAAGACTGCTAAAATGTTGAAATGTTACAAAACAAACTAAACAACTGAATGATAATTGGATACTTCCGTTCAACTGCCTACAAAATAATTAATTTCAAAATTTGCAGACGTGGTGATTTGTTGTTTTAGGAATAATTTTGGTACTGTTGGTAATTTTTACGAAATAAATTTTCGGCTTAGCTGTTATTTTGGGAAATGTCAATCAGCGTTGTTCTCTGTGTCCGAGGGGTTATTAATTAGAAACAATAAAAATTAAATAACTAACCATCACGCTGTTTTCCGCGGAGGGATTGGCAGAGAGGACAGACCGCCACACAATTAGGAATCGGTACAAGCTCCTTGCTTCTTAACATTTAATTTTTATTTGATAAAATAAGTTCACTTTTTTTAAAACATTATTTGATAAAGTGGGCCTCACTGGATGCTTAGGCCCCCCATTTAAAATTTTAATAAAACTCGATAAAATGAAATAAAATAAAATACAATAATTAAAGGCAGTAATGAAAAAAAACGGCAAATGTCATGAGTTATGAGGTACATGATACAATGAAGTGTGTATTGTAATGGTAACGTCTATCACGTATATAATGAAATGTATTGTAATGGTATTGTGTATCACATATCACACATACAATGAAGTCACGGTTGTATAAAATGAAATGTGTTTTGTAATGGTATTGTGTATCACGTATACATAATATATGTTTTACTCTTTAACGTCATTTTTTTTTGTAATATTGCCATTACATTCATGCACCATCTCATGCATTGTTATTTATTCTTGACATTACCCGACACAAGAATTTGATTCACTCCGTCGTGCCATGACTTCCTCCGGCGTCCCATACTTCTACTACCATTCTCTTTCGCGTCAAATAATATTCCTGGCACTCCTTTCTCCGTTCATCCGCTCCACATAAAAACAACACAAATGCACAACCATTATATTTACCAAGCTATAAAAAACTACAATAATCTTCCTTCTGAATTGCGCTGTATTTTGAACCAATCAGAACAAATAAATAAAATTAAACAATTTTTCAAAAAAACTTACATTAAAAAATAAATATTTTATACAAAATATATTATAAAATGTAACCTAAATAAGAACTGTGGCTCCCTTATCAGGCACAAGAGCTCCTCTTTTCTGATAAGGTATACATGACCAATCATGACCTTGAATATGATATTTTGTAAAATATGTATATTAAAATGTAACCCATGTTTTATATTAAATAAAAAAAAAAAAAAAAAAAAAAAAAAATCTAAGCGTACTTTCATAATCTTATTCGCTATATTCACGTCAGCCTTGCACTCTTTTCGGATCTTCATAGTTGTAACACGGTCTTAAATGGTTTTACCTCACCTACGCCTCAGGGTTTGCTACAAAAATGATTTAAGGCGAAACTTAATGCTAAAACACAATTTAAAATCTTTACTACGAATCGGTTTACAAGTATATTACAAATATAAAACCAAAGGCTTTGGATAAATTAAAGCTTTTCCTAACATTTCCATTGAGTACAATTTAAATAAGATTGTTAATTATTTTATAGAAAGTATAAGCGTAAATTATTAAAAAAATGTATTTTTTTCATTAGAAATGTATGAAACAACTTTTTAAAAATACCATCTTATGGCTAAAATTATTTACGACAGTTTCCATTGATTAACTTTTTTTCTTTCTTATAAAATTATTCACAAAATAAAAACCACTATTGCGCTTGAAATCGTTACCTAGAGACTCCGTTTGCCAAGCGATTTTTATGTCTAATACCTATATTCGTGGCGTTATAAGGCGCACTAAGAGTGCATTTTTGGCTGGCGTCTTCCTTTTAAATATTATATAAGGTGCATTCTGCTAGCTTCTTTGCACAGCATGCCAAGAATTCAACAAATAAACATGTAACTATTGATACATACAATACTTATAATATTTGCCAAGTTGACTTATAAAATTTTTCTTCGAAACCGATTCTCTTGCAATACTTTCTCGTCAAATAAACAAACACAAGTCAATTATATATGTATTCAGTAATGAGTAAAAATAACATGCGTGATGGCGCAAAATGAACATTTATACATTTGGATTAACGAGCTGACTAACTTGGTGTTTGCACCGACCGAAATAGACGCGTTCTGATAGTAGTTACAGAGATTGCCTAGCTCTTCTAGCTTATAGAATTTGATATTATTATATGAATATAGTGGGTCAAGTAGTTAAAAATAGAAATTTAAAAGTAAAGTTTTTCAAAATTAATAGATTTCTTAGTTTTAACCACGTTTATTTTTTATAAAAAACGACATATTTGAGGATAAAACCGACACCAAGAGGAAGGAGGTATCGCTCAAGAAACATGTCGGTTTTTATAAAAAATAATTTTAATAAAAATAAACGCGGTTATAACTAAGAAATCTATTATTTTTAATTAAAATGGTGTCACATATAAGTTTGCTGTGTTTGAAGAAGAAAAGTGTTTGTTTTAATCGAGAGAATTGAAGCTTTTTGATCTAGGAAAATTCGTAATATTTTGTTGTGAAGAGCTTTATTTCACATGTACATTTTTTACTTGATTTTTTTTTTATCTGCTACCGGTTTCGATATAACATATAAACTTTAAGTTAGTTTTAAGATTAGTGAAAGACACGAGTGTGCCGAAACCGGTGACCGGACAACTCAGAATGAAATCAACTCAGAACCTACTTTAAAAAGTCATTAAAAGTGATGAAATTTTTTTTTGTTAAATAGTTTACATTAGGCCAGGGTTATGGGCTATTTTAAAATAATTTTTTTCATAGCTTTTAATGACTTTTCAAAGAGGTGTTGAGTCCACTTTATTCTCAGTTGGCCTGGAACCGTCGATACCGGTAGCAGATAAATAAAAATTAAGTAACAAATGTACACGTGAAATAAAACTCTTCAAAACAAAATTTCTAGAAATTGTTACATAGTTACTTAATGCTCAAGAAATACAAAAAATTCATACCACTTTACAAAACATAGAAGACGGAAAAGCCTGGCAATATTACAAAGTTTTCTTATGGATAATGTAGGTGAATTTTCTTGATTTTATTTATACGGGATTAGTTTTCTTGGAAAAAACTGTGTAGGTACTATCGTATTCTAAGTATGTATGAATGGTAAAATAACAGGTTACTTTGGTATTCCCTCTTTGCAGGATAAATGTTAAAATGGGGATTTTCCTGCTTCATTAAAAACTGGTTATTTGCACCTGTAAATGATTTATGATGATTGATGACGAACTACAACATAATTGTTGAAAGTACATCACTACTTAAGGCTCCGTTCCCGGCCCCAAAAAGAAGAAGATGGAGAGATATGAAATTACGAATGTTAGAAGAGCGCGCTAACATTTACAGCGATAAAATTGATGCAAAAATCATGAAAATCTTTAACAAAACACGACTAGTTAAAAATAGAGCAATAATCTCGCGAAAATTGTCTTTAATTTTATTTAAAGAAACGCTGTGAATTTTTCATACATATAACTTGTAAAATAACCGAAACAAACGTGTTTATAATAATTTTTGGAGCATACTTTGCGATTTTTTTCTATCGAGGGAATTTTGTATAATTTGCGTTTCGGCGCGACAAATGTCTAGATATTATCTTCAAGAATAACATATATTTTTTAAGAGCTTAAAAACTTCAAATGTTTAAGGGAGGTTTGCAAGAAATTCGGAAAACGGCCTCTTAAAGTTTGCAGCATAAAATTTAAAATGCTAACGAATAGAACTCATGATACAAGGTTACTGAATTAATTATTACATGTTAGTAGCCGAGTTGTAAAATGCGTCAGATTCCCACCCAGGGTTCTCTACGTAACTTAGATGTGCCGTATTGAGTATTGTTTGTTGTATGCTTCCATATCAACAGGCGAAAGTCTAGATAGAAACATGTGGCGCTATGAGATGTGGCACGAGTTGGTGGAATTTTAAGCATGCTGAGTTAAAATAAAAGCCAGGCCGACCAGCTGACAACAGGCCCGCCCAGCTGCTGACTGAATAAATGTCTATGATCTAATTCAGAGAAGATCAATATTTCTCACAAGAATAATACCTACATATTTTAAATAAAATGAGAAAAGATACTATTCACCTGGTGTATCAGTACGAAGAAGATCAACCGTGTTTACAAAGATAGCTAAGTAATTACTAGGACCCGGATTTTCCATCGAAAAGTAGGGACTAGCCTGTAGAAAAAATGTATGTAGCTACCTAATAATCTCAAATTTAATCTTCACCTTAAAAATTAAAATATTTTTCTATACGGTCCAAGCAATCAATATACGTAGTAAGTATATTATAAAAGAAAGTGTATGACGGTGTGCGTTCCGCTAAAACTCAGAAACGGGTCCCGGTACGATCAGGGGAGTTATATGGTGTGGTAGCCCTCTATCCCCCATCCATCAAGAAGGTTCCCATTTTTACCCGAAGGGCATGCTTTTGAAGATATAAGGGCTGGAAGTTTCGCCCTCTAGAAATTTCTAGAACAGTCCAGAATATTCGAGAGTATTCGAAAACATCCAACATACAACCTGAACATCCGGGAACATTCTGTAATGTCGTGGAATGTTCGGGATAAGTCTGGAACGATCGGGAACATGCCGGAATATCCCATATCATTGTGGGACACTCCAGAACACCCTCGAATATTGTGCTGAGCGAAGCCGGGTACTCCAGCTAGCACCTAATCAATAAATTTAAATTTAGGTGGGAACGAATCGAGATCTCATCGCACGTTGGTAACTACTAATTAATTAAAACATATAACGCTCAGTCAAAGGAGTTCGGGAACTACATAAAACTGAATTACTGAAAAGAAAGTTGGTTTATTTTGAAGGTGTTTCAACCATTTATCGTACTCTTCTTGAAATGCTGTTTTAACAGAGTTCGGAGTGTAGATAGGTACTCTAATCAAAATCGAAATAGTCGACCTGATCTGAATAGCGCGGTTCGCTGGTTCCAGACACCTGGGGGCGGTTAGACGCCTACGCGGTGTTCACATTATTGTCTTATTTTAAAAAATCGAAATAATTAAATTAAACTGTTTGAGATACACTGGCTTCCCCAGCCTCGCCAAAAGCGTTCCGCGAAAGCTAAAAACAATCGAGCCAGAAAATAGAATACGTATATTTTATTTATATTTGTATGACAAGCGTTTATTTAGTACGAAATCCAGTCAAAATAGAAATCTTGCATAAAATAATAAACAACTGAACCGCAACATATAACTTACTATTGTTACATCAGCACAGTTCATTTACTTAGATCGTTTTATGATTATTTATTTAATACGGTTTTTAATTAAGTGTTTTTTGACAATCTGAATGCAGGTGATGAGATGTGTAAGCAGTTAAGAGGCGGTTCTCCGAATTTCAACCGATTTCTCGCAAACCTCCCTTAAACATTTGAAGTTTTTAAGCTCTTAAAAAAATTAATGTTATTCTTGAAGATAATATCTAGACATTTGTCGCGCCGAAACTCAAATTATATAAAATTCCCTCGATAGAAAAAAATCGCAAAGTATGCTCCAAAAATGATTATAAACACGTTTGTTTCAGTTATTTTACAAGTTATATGTATGAAAAAATTCACAGCGTTTCTTTAAATAAAATTAAAGACAATTATCGCGAGATTTTTGCTCTATTTTTAACGAGTCGTGTTTTATTAAAGATTTTCATGATTTTTGCATCAATTTTATCGCTGTAAATGTTAGCGCGCTCTTCTAACATTCGTAATTTCATATCTCTCCATCTTCTTCTTTTTGGGGCCGGGAACTGAGCCTTAAGGGTAACTAATAATTTTACCGTTTTACGATCAATAAAATATTACATTTTCAAATTCGTAGGTACCTCAAGCCAATCGACAATATATCGACAGATTGATTGTTCGTGAATTCACTAATCATGTATCCATTATTCTATTATCATATGTATTTGTTTACAGATTATTATCCGATGATAACATAGTACACCGCATATAATATAAACTGAAACACATTAGAAATTATGGAAGGAAACAAAAAGAATGGAAGGTACCTACCTATGAAGGAAAAACAAAAAGATTGGAAGGTACATACAAATTAGCCACATTAGAATAAAGCAATGACAAATTGCACAAAAACAAACATCAGTAATGGCTGTGTATAAACAGGAGAAAAAATGCGCGAACCGAACCACGAATTACGCGGTTACTTCTTTCCTTTCCCATAGTTTATGGTTCGACTCTGTTTATACGCAGCCTTATATGTTTTAACACGTTTTTGATGAAATACAAGATTCATGCAATATACCTACATATATGTCGTAGGCCGATCGTAAAATCAGACAGATGACGCGCCTAGCCACATCGTGAAGTACCTGGCGGTAGATCGTGAAGTGCCTGAGGCGCATCATGATCTGCCTGATTATCTGACGATTAGCCTGCGACATATACATATAGAACGCTTCGACTACCAGAATACGGGCATGTGCCTAGTGTGGCAGTCGAAAACTTTAAAAATTGTATGCTAAAAAAATATTGTATCACCCTTTTCGAAAATTCATCAGAAACTATGAAAAATAGCCCATGTCCTAACCTGACGTAACCTATTTAACCATTTTTTTATAAAAATTTTACATCACTTTTAAATTTTTTATAAAAAATGGTTAATAAATTAACGACTTTACAAAGGAGGCGATGAGTTAATTTCATTCTGGATTGTCCGGTCACAATACAGAAGTAGTTACATGTTAATCTTTCTAATTTTTACATCCAAAGCAACAATTTTATTTTAATTAAATGTGTACAAGTGTTATTAAGTCTTGTCAGGTCGATATTAGCTCCTAGCTAGAGTATCAAGGATAACAGCATAGGTATCGCAGACAGCGTTGACAAGAACACAGTACTCTCACAGATGAATTGCTTCCATACAGCATGCAAACTTGTCATTTTATTTACTGTTAGAAAACTGAAGTAAAAACATTTTCAGTTAAGTACAAAAAAAAATTAATGAACACTTCAGGAAATAGAAAATAACGAAGAAAAAAAACTAAAGGCATAAAAAATAATCATACATAGAGAGAATGATTGCTCTGAATAATATTTTATTAGTAACGATCTATCTACAAATTTATTATTTACGTATTTTTAAATTATAGTAAATAGCTGACAACTTTGGCATATTTATTGCTTGATGAAACTGGTTTTGGCTAAAATATTGACATACTCTTTGGAAACGTTTTAACTTATTACAACTGCCGCAAGTAACATAAAAGTATAAACATAGTTCTCGAGGTGATTTGTAGCTAAATAGCTCCATTAAAAAAAGAATTCGTATTATTATAGAAATAAATGCTTACAGTTTTGTAGTAGGATACCCGCCTCCGTTTATCGCACCGAGGAAAGCGGGTCAGTGTACACGCCGGTCACGTGGACGTTTTCCATGTTTGCCAAACTGGTCAAGGAATTGCCGAAGACAAAAGTCGCGAGAGGAAAGTCGTTTATCGAACGGCCGAAGTGTCTCGACTCCAAGACTAGCAAATACACTCTATCCTCACCAACACATATCGTCGCCATAGTTCTTAATTATCCAAGCGACCATAAGAAGATTTTACAGGAGGAGAAGGTTTTCTTTAATTATTTCAATATTCAATGAAACATTATGATAAGTTTTTTCGTTATTTGTTTTTGGGGTGTTATGTTGTGTTGCGCTAAGTACCTCCTTCTTTAACTAACGTTTCGGACAGCGTTGCAGTGTCCATCATCAGGGCCGATCAGGAAGAAGATGGACACTGCAACGTTGGCTAAAGAAGGAGGCAGCGCAACACGGCATAACATCCCAAAAACAAATAACGAAAATACTTTTGGCCGTGAAAATCTAAAAACGTATCATTTTGGGTTCCATGCCAACTCCGAATGAAACCAACTCAGAACCACCTCAGAAAGATCATTAAAATCTATGAAAAAATAATTTTAAAATAACCGGAAACCCTAAACTAACTTAACCTATTTAACCATTTTTGTATCATCACTCTTAACAACCTTTCTGAGGTGGTTCTGAGTTGGTTTCATTCTGAGTTGGCCGGTCACCATCATTATGATAAGTTTTTAAGATAAAGCTATTTTCGTAAAGGTAAAGGTCTCATTAGTTTAAATAATTCGTAGTTAAGTGATTAACTATCATTTTTCATACTTTATTTTTAATTTTAAAGTGGAGATAGAACAAAAACTAAAATGGTCGTTTGGACAATTCAGAACTAAGGCGACGAATTATATTAAGTATAATCTAGCAACTACCATGTTAACTATGCACCAGAAAACAAGCACTGTGCACCACTTCCAGGTGACTAGACTTCGAGGTCTTACAGTGCTAAACACGCGACAGACAATGCTCATTAAGTTAATTTATTGGTGGTAACTGCTAACTGTTTACATTATCCGAAAATGGGTTAGAAATCGCGATGCGTAGAACTAATTACGCTTTTAAAGTCAAGTAGAAAATTCTACTTATCGCCACCGCTGAGCTTTTGACTTTCAAGGTCTGTCACGAGTTGCTTCGCCAAAAAGGAAAAAATCTTTAAATAAAGATAACACCCTTTACCAGAACATAATATAATACAAGACTGTATTACTATTTTACTATGTAAACTCTTTTTTTATTATTATTTTTAACTTTTATGAGAATAATCTCAAATTACAATATTTAATTAAATGAAGACAATATTAGCGAAACTCAATCTAAATCTGGAGACAGAATAATCAGAAAAATATATTGGATTCCACTGGGACTCGAACCCAGGCCCCTTAGCTTTTATGGCAAGATCTTGCCGTGGTTAGAAACATGATAATAAGGCGTTAGAAAGAGAAAACACCACGCTTTATAATCAAAGTTAACGGCAAAATAATTCAAATGTACACCTTTCCGAAACCAAAGATTCCGACCGCAATTTAAAAAAATATGTATATTAAACTTTCGAATTTTTTTATTAATTATTTTTAGACGAAACGACAAAAAGGTGAGTTGACGATAACGTTTGTAATACATTTTTGGCTAAAAAAAATATGTGTTTTTTTATTTTGTTTTCGTTACAGTAAATTGAGTGAGAAAAATGAGAGGTTAACCATTTTTAAAACTTTTTTTTATGTTTGCATTCATAATGTTTATATTTAAAAAATTATATGCTTATTTCGAATAATAATTTTATTGCAAAGCGGAAATATTTTAACTTTCCGATAAAATAAACCCGAGTCCTGGGGGGTTAAAAAAATAATAGTCTATCAATAAATACCTTCCTAAACATTTATTATCACAATAATAAAAGTATGTACATATTCAAATTAACTTATTAACGTGGCAAAAAATGTAGTGAGTGGGTAACCACTTGCAAATTTGCAACCAACATTAATTTTCTTTACCGGAAATTGAACCGACATGAAATAAATTGAAAAAAATTCAAGAGCATTCATTGTTCATGTAATTAATTTGCATGTGTTTGCATTAACGAGCGTTTTTACTCGGAGATGCACCTTGCTGTTAAACAGGATCCTGATGATTGCGTTCCGTCACCATTTAGGCGCGGTACAGCTATCACAGATCAGTCACCAGGTTCATTATCAAGTTTAATATAAATCTTTATTTGTCGTAAAGGAATGAACGGAAAAATATGGATATCTATGTACGAAAAGATTACTTAACTAATCGTACTTTCGATTGATTCTGAATTGGCATGGAACTTATTATACTATTAATGATATCTTTAAAATGTAAGAATGGGATATTTACAAACATTTCATCTGCACCAATGACGATATTGATATTGCAAATAGAGCAACAAGCGAGTGCGATCAATGAAAAAAGTTAAATCCATTTTTCAACAAGTCAAAACGTGTAGGTAAATCGGATCCATGCCAATTCAGAATCAAGTTAACTCAACACCTTTTTGAAGTTATTTAAAGCTATGAAAAAAATGGAAAATATACCATAACCTAACCTAACGTAACATATTTAATCAATTTTTAATATATTTTTTTGTCACTTTTAATGACTTTTCAAAGGAGGTATTGAGTTGATTTCATTCTGAGTTGTTCGGTCACCGTCTAGGTTCCATGCCAACTCAGAATCAAGTCAACTCAAAACCAAGTCAAGTTGATTTCATTCTGAGTTATCCGGTCACCGCTTTAAAACCAACTTCTAAAAGCAGGGTTCTTGGTTCTAGTAAAGAAATTTGGCTCTCAAAAGAAATCTAAATCGTTCTCTTTTGACTAATGAGTTTGGCAACAACTGGTCTAGGCTGTTGGTGCGCCGAAACCATAATTTCTCATCCTCACAAAGATTATTGTCAATATGCGAAATGCACAATTTGATTAGAGATTGTTGCGATACAGTAGTGGTTGTACATACCGAAAAGGCCAGTGCGTTTCACATCAATGACACCTACCCACTTGTCTCCAGGTATTATTGAAATTTCAAACGGCTAAGAAGTCTCATGTTTCTAAAATCGTTAGTTCCTGCCAGCTTATAAATAAATCACGGTTGAACGATCAAGGCAAGGTTTTTCAAGCAACTCTAATACAATTTCATTCAATACATTGTTAAGAAATATAACAGGTAGACTGAGCTCAAGAGAAACACTGCATAATATTAGTTTCAAAATCAAAGACGTGGAAAACATGTTTTCAAAGTGTACCTTACCGTGCAATTTTCCTTCAATTTTGGAGTGTGGGTTACCGCTGCCCCAACACCTCTGCTGTAGGTCACCATAAGTGGTTCGCTACGTGTTGTGACTTGGCAGGGGTGCCCAGGTTTGCGGGGTGAAGTTTGTCTAGGTCATGACGGCGGATGCATCTGCCCACCTGCATCTTGGCGGGCTGGACCGAGACTGGTTCACTTGGTTGAGGGACGGATTCATACGTCCGTCACTCCTCGACACACTGATCCCCATTATATTACCTTTTTTCTTCCCAGAACTTCCTCGACTTCCTTTCCTTGAAAAAACCCTCCACACAGCATCCCCAAAGATGACAGAGGCCCGAGGATAATATTTTCCTCGGGGCAACATGTGTGGAGCTAAAGTTTAAAAATAATACAAGAACTGTTTTTCAACCACATTTTTGTGTGACAACGTTTGTATCATAATATAATACGAACATATTTTTTTGTATATATTACTTCGCATACTTAAATTGTAAGTACAGGTACTCAGTACACAAACAAAGGTGTATTACTGATTAAACTCATATAAATACTATTCATTTTACAAATTATTCATATACGGCGCCATAGTGTCTTCTAAATGTAAAACTAGATGTAACCAAATGTGTATTATTTTACGGTTGGTCTTAGTTTTCTCAAAACGCTTAAGAACGCTCATAATAATGGTCAAGAACAAATTATTCACTCTGTGATTTAACATTCAACTTTTCTAACTTATCTGAAGTGACCTGTCAGGTAATTTGTTTTTGATATGTTAAGTACATAAATAGTAGTACATAAATAGATCTTAGAAAGTAATATTTTTACAGCGCCTTTGGGGTGATTTTTCGCAAAAACGGCGCTATACAAAATATACTATTATTATTTTCTTACTAGGCAAAGATAAACTTTTTTTTTATTTGGGTAATTCACCCTAAAAAGAGTGCTTTGTGACATAGATAAATAATACCCACAGCGATGATACAAAACTCTCTATCTACGAATCTAAAATTTACACGGATGTGAACCTACATCGTATAAATGTTATATTTTATCACATTATATCATCATCACTATAAAACAATTTGTCGGAATTTTCCATTTGCATTTATGGTAGAGAATGGAGTAGTTATCCATAAAACGATAATTGAAAACAATAACATCGTAACGAAACGGCAGTACAAAGCAAATCTCCAGCGGGGTCTCCTGCGACCAAAAAACACAAAAAATTGGTTTACACATTACGATAAACATTGGCAAAGCGGGTGTGAAGTTACACATTTTTGTTTGCGTCTGCAGTAAGACCACGCCCCCATTGGTAATGTTTATAGTTATGTTTAAGCAAATGTGTACGCAAATGTTTGTTTTCGGTCGGAGGAGACCCCGCTTACCGCAAACGTAACAATATATAATAATACAAAGAATATTTAAAATTTATTACAAATTACAATCGAAGATGATGTCAGCTTGACGGTTGTGCCTACTGACGAACCAACTTGCACAAACCCAGCATGCTGTCCTGCAAGCAGTACCGCAAATAGGATTGGCAGTAGAGCCTTTATTTAGACTCTATACACATTGTGCGACTTGACATTATGTTCTACTAGCGCAAATACGTGAAAAGTAATGGGATAATATAATTTTTGTAGGTGGTGTGAAGCCTGAAAGTATTTATGACATTTTTGCCTCACGAACCATGCCTTTTTTTAAAACAAATACTGTCAATTTTCTTTATAATATAAGTACATTTTTGTTGATAAATTAGAGAACATTAGAAATTTAACTTTCGAATGAACGAACGTCTTTATCTAGTTATTTATTTACCTTAGTTACCTATTGCAAATAACCCATGAAATATCACGAAATCTGAATTTACTTTTCAAGATTAATCTAAGAAATTTAAACAAACAAAGTGCATATTTCAGAGAATTTCTTCTAAAAAATATTATATTACAGGTAGATATGAATTGTCGTCGTCAAACAAAAATGATCGTCAAACATTTAAATACTTGTGCCTGAGATTTATAAAATAAAACACGCTTTTTGGCGATGTTTTTTTTTCGTGAATAAATTCAAACAGGCACTGGTGTTAAACAGGATTTTAAACCTTATCACCATCTACACAAGAATTGTTATTATTAGCGGACTGATCCAGAATTTTAAAACATATACACTCCTATCAAAGATAGATTGAATTTGCACAAACTCGGATCACAGAATCCAAAAGATAACAAAGATCAAACGATCTGAACATTTCCATCCGTGGCTCCACGGTGTCCCGAGACCCGAGATCCAAAGCGATTCAACTCACACGAGCAACGGCAACGGCAACATGGCTGTGTCAGCCGTGTGACCATATCCGGGATGCAGCATTATTTTATTGTAATGATCTCCATCAACGGAAGTCTGTCTCATGATGATTTTAAAATGGCGCGCTTCCCGCATCACAATGGCGGAAAAACAACACATTTACGCGCCATTAATCGTTTTCGCCAAAGGCTTATAAGGCTCTGCTGTATTAAATTGTTTGATGGCATGTCTAAATCTTTATAGTTTATAATATTAAATGTACTTTAGTACACAGAGGGTTGAGTTTATGCGGTTTATGGTATTATTGTTATTAAGGCGCATGTGTGGTAAAATCACGTAGGTACGATCGGGTGAGAAACGTGGAGATCCGCAAATAATGCAAGGCTGATGAAGCGTAATGAGAAAGATTGAGAAAGGGACGATCAGATGGTTTGGCCATGTATAGTGAATGAACGAGAATAGGAGTGTAAGGAAAAAATATAACGCAATTGTGAACGGTCAAAGAAGTCGGGGACGCCCAAGGAAGACATGGCACGATCAAGTGAATCAGATACTTGAATCGGGCCTTGTTAAGAGTCAGAATAATAGAAGAGCATGTATGAAACGTTGTATGAATATGAACGAGGCAAGTGTATGTGCTAAGATCGAGTTGTTTAGAGGTCTGTCCTCCCTGCATACCTCTGCGGGAAACGACGAGATGGTTAGTTAGCTAGTTGCTAACAGCTAACCAACCAACCAAATATTGGTACATAGCCCGCGGGGTGATTTTTATTCGATAAATTATACTATATGTATAAATTATCCGATAAATTATTTTCAATAAAATAGATAAAATTAAATAATTAAACCACAAAGTACGAGTAAAGTAAGCAAAAAACAAATAAAGAAAAAATAAATAAACAGCGCAATCATTTGTGAAGTGTTAAAAATCGATTAATTGTAGGTATCACAGCCAGAGTTACCTCCAACATGGTACTCACACAGATGCATTGATAGCATGCAGCATATTTCACAAAACATTAAATTTTAGCGAATTTGAAAAAGTTTATTTAAAATTACGCTAAAAGAACACAATGTCGAAATTGTATTCATATTTCATATGCACCAATATATGCAATCCGAATGTGTTGATCGCCTCAACTGTACGCCTCTGTGCTTATATGTATTTAAATAATTGGATTATTAAGTAAATGCAAAACACGATGTTTGCAATTGGTTATTGCATTTTTTATCGCTATAATACTGTGGCTTGCTTCTAAAAGGGCCAATGTCAGTTTTCGATAGAATTTTTTTTTGCTATTTCGCCTCGAAATTGGCTAATCTTCAGAATAATAAAATAATCTGTCGATTTCGAGGATTTTCTTTCAGGAGCCAATGGTACTCGTACACTAGAAAGTCGTTTTTCTTAATTAAAAGTTGTAAAGGTCATATACATATACTACACAGAAATATTCTACACTGAAATTTGAAAAAAATTACATTTAATGAGGTTCTTCTAAAGCAAGATTTTTTTGTAAACTTCGAGGGCTGTCCGTAAAATAGGGTCTCCAAGGTGCTGCGGTCGTGAGACATTATTTTACGCGCGATCCGACAACACTGGCGTGCAGTCCGGTTCCCCCACGCTAAATCCCCACCGCGCTGCATTCTTTGCGACGCTTAGTCTCGGCATGGCAGCCGTTCGCGTTGGAGCTCTCACTCGCCGCACCCGCCAGGTGTGAATTACGCTCTGTAATCAGTTTTTGTGTGCAAAGATGATTCCTTATATCAGTAAGACAAAATTTTGACAAAAAATTTGGGTTACCACAAGGTCTACGCAAGGTGGTTTCCAAAAATGCTCACCGAAGACAACAAACAACAACGGGTTGAAGCAGCTCGTATTTTAATGTAGCGATACATCGACATACAAATTATAAATGTTGTAGTTTTGTTTTTATTAGAAGTTATCTATCTATGGCATTTTACCAAAAGAACTCTACTAGTAAGATAACCCCCTGGAGCCTCTGACGCCAAAAATTGAAGACATTAAATTATTAAATACTCGATCGCCGTGATCAGTGAATTCATTCTCGTTGCCTTCAAACAGACAGAGAGTCAATCACCTTCTTCATTAGCATATTATTTATGAGTGATATAATCATATTGGTTAAGCCTGACTAATTTGAATATTAACAAACGAAAAATAAGCTCTAGATTGATGTTATAATAATAGGAAGATTGAACTGAACAATGGACGGAACGTGTTTGAGAATAAAATAAATAATGTTTTTAACACAGAAGTAGGCGGCTGTACTGAAAACAAGTATATATTACATTAATTATCTTTTTTCACAGAGGAATATACGATGGTCCATTATTATATTATTATTAATTGTATTGAGCCATCTTCATTAAAAATAGAAATTCCTAAATGTGAAATGTAAATAAAATAATCAAGAGAATTGTTAAATATTTTGTGTTTTCAAAAGAAAGTTATATGTGTATATGTAAACTTAGTTATATTTATTACATTGGATGTTTCTAAATTACGAAGAATAATTATCGTTGTGCATAATTAATCTGTGAAATTCCATTATTATGAACGATAATGAGATAATATATTATTATGAATAAAAATTTCGGTAAGATTTAGGCACAAAATAAAATATAATAGTTTTTCTTCTATTAAAATAACTTATTTAAGCATTACTCTCGTAAGCATTACTTACATTAAGCGAGTGCGGCTCGCGTTTCGATATTAAGAGCGCGCAGGAGCGCCGAGAAATTTTAACTATAGGTATTTGTAAAAATTATTTCTATTTCGTTCATCTCAGCGGGGACAGCAAAAGCGCTATCGGTGTATTGGTGAACCCCAATGCGTGTGTGTGCGTGGCTGCAGGTGTTGGAAGCACGAATCGCCGCGCCGCGCCCGCCAGCGACTTCGCGTTCTTATTATTTCATTTACTGTTATTCATTTATTCCAAAAATTAAGTAGGTGCCTAGGTACATATTCGTAATAAAATAGCGAGGTCTACATTATTTAATATTGTATTGTACTTAACTTTATTATTATTATTACTTACTACAAATACATGTGACTGCCTGCTCCGAGCTCATCTTCTGCACACGCACAAGTCAATGAGACTTGTGGGTGCGTGTATACAGGTTGCTGCCTGCTGCAACAGATAAGTCAATACGCGTCGCGACTTGAGCGTGCGTATTCCTATATAATAGATATCTTCTGCGCTCATAGTTCATTCATCTTGTTACTATTAGTAAAGTAAGATGCACGCTGTTTTGGTTTAGTAATATCGGGAGATTCATACCATCTTTTTTTATAAAACGGCAGCATAGGCGCAGTAGGTACATCACGTACTTTGTGATTGTATAGTGTTTTTATTTTTCGCTGGCTGCATCACTCTACTGTTTTTGACTAGCCTTTTTACTGGAAACTATTCTACGTCAAATACAGACCTTCGAATTTTGACCCTGAAACCCCCTTGAATATTGAAATCTGTTTGGTCATTTCTCACGATTTACACATATAGGACATATGGTGAGTAGATACCTACTAAACTATTCATAAATTATTCATAAATTATTCATAAACTATTATTATAAACATAAACTATTCATTCATAAAAACTCAATATTACAACACAATTTCCTTTTTTAATTAAACATATAAATATCGCTAAAAATGTTGTTGTTTTTTGGCTCTCCCTGAATAACGTAAATTCATCAGTTTTGACTGTATGCATAAAGTGCATTAGTGCAAGTCGGTACATTTGTTAACATATCTAGTAACCTATAATAAATATTATTCTACGTCTTAGGCTGCGTATACACACGCCAGCCGAACAACGGATTATGGGAAAGGAACGAAGCAAAAGCAAACTGCCCGAAACGCTGCGCCGCTTGCGGTTGCTTCGTACCTTTACCATAATTCGTGGTTCGGCTCGCGTCTCTGTCCGCAAAGAGTGGCGTGCACTGATTTTTCAGTGGGCTAGAATCCTAAGATTGAAAATACGACATTAATGATGTTGTCGAAGCTGAAAATTATTTTTTTTCCGAAATTTCAATTTTCAAATTCTGTGCACGCCACTATTCGCAAATATATACGTAGCATAAGATATGTGTATTTAGAAATTGAGTTACATAAAATCGACTACTATATTACCTACCTTCAACTCAAAAAATTTTTTCTTACAGATAAATAATGGGTAAAAGAAATGGAAACAAAGCGCGTTTGTTTTTATCTGCTAGACGAAAAAAACCGATTATTAGTATCAAACGACAGATTCATGTTGCACCACGTTCGACATCTAGGTAAGTCGAAATATCGCTTTCCTGTCACTCTTACTACTGAACCTTCCTAAGGTTACCTTTACGTACGTAAAGTTTTTTTTCCCGTAAGTTGCTCACATAAGAGAGTTATGGCAAAATTACCAATGGGTATCGTTTACATTGATAATTTTGCCATAACTCTCTTACGTGAGCGACTTACGAGAAAAACCTAAAGATTTATGCTATGAGAGCCGTGTATTATGTAGCATGTATAACGGGAAAATGGGATGGACAAATTTAAATAAATAAATCATTTGCATTTACAGGGATATGGATGTCATCGATACTACTTTTGGAAACTTAACTACATCTTCACTAATGCATGAAACTTCCATGGATGAATCATTTGCTCCAAATATAGACGAAAACGCAAGTTCATCATCATCAACAACGCTTGATGATTTGGTGATAGAACCAGACCATATTGATGAAACCGATAATTTCGAAGGTCGCAGAATTGTGGATATAAAATATTTGTTTTCGGAGATATCAAATATAAAGCACGAACACATCAACTGCACATTTTCCGATTTAAAATTTATGAAGGAATGACGAAATGGTCTTCTAAGCCAGTATGTTTTCGAGTGCAAAATGTGCAAGAAAATAGAATACATTCACTCCGAAGACCCGAAACGGAAAATGTCTATAAATACTGCTGTCGTCGAAGGAGTGATGTGTACAGGAAATGGGTATTCACAATGGAATGAAATTTGTGGGGTTTTAAATATGCCAAATATGGATTATAAGACTTACACGAACATAGAACAATGTTTAGCGCCAACAATTGAAGAATGTGCCTTAGAAGAAATGATCGCAGCTGGTGAAGAAGAAAAAAGGCTAGCCATTTTAAACGGTGACGTAGACGAGGGTGGCTATCCTTTGGTAATGGTGGTTGCAGATGGCTCCTGGGCAAAGAGGTCGTACAAAAGTGGATTTAGCTCCTCATCTGGCGCAGGGTGCATAGTTGGACTACGAACTAAAAAGGTTTTATTTCTGGGAGTACGAAACTCATACTGCTGCATATGTGCTAGAGCTACTAAACTACACATAATTGCTTCTGAGCACAGGTGCTTCATAAACTGGCGTGACAGTGCTAATGCCATGGAAGCCCACATTATAGCAGAAGGGTTCTCGAGAAGCATGGAAATGCATGGATTGAAATTTAACAAACTAGTTGGTGATGGCGACTCCAGCATCATGAAAAAAATAATGCAACAAATGCCATATGGTCCTAACCTTATAGTACAAAAAATAGAGTGCAAAAATCACTTACTCCGCAATTTTTGCAACAAAATGAAAGCACTTGGAAAAAAAACCAACAACGCTAAAGGCTTTGTACCAGTTCATATAAGGAAAAAGGTTGAAGCAAACGTTTTACGCATGAGAAGAGCTGTAGTTGGAGCAATAAATTACAGGAAAGAGCAAGAAAACACAGTACAAAGTGATAAAATAAAAAATTTGAAAATGGACATAAAAAATACCGCAAATCATGTGTTTGGTGATCATAAAAATTGTGCATCGTACTATTGCAAGCCGGAGAAGTATACTGATGATCCAAATTTAGTAAGCGATCTTCGAGATTGTGGAATATGGACTGATATCCAACAATTCTTATTGTCTCTAATAGCAAATGCAGAAAGTCTTATTATTGACGTGACAAATAACACTGTGGAGCAATTCAACAACGTTATCGCCAAATTTATAGGTGGAAAAAGGGTAAATTTTACTACAAGAGGATCTTACCAAGCAAGATGTTTTGGAGCAGTAACTTCGTGGAATATAGAATTGGCAACCCATTCAAGAATACAAAAGAAAATCCAAGGCCACAGTCCCGGCAAATACACGAAGCACTTTATAGAGAGAAAACGACGTTCGAAGGAGAATAAACAAATGTGTCGAAAAAAAAAACTAAAGTATAATGAAAATACGACAGAAAAAAGAAAAAAAGTTACAGGGCCCGATGAAAATTATGGTCAATTGGAATTAGAACCAGATATGCCACCTGAAATATTTGAAACGAAAAAAGAGGAATTTCTCAAAGAATTATCTTCAACCAATAAGGAAGAGCTCGAACGGAATACGGTAGGCCAAAGCAATAACAATCTGCGGGCAATTGAAAGACGTAAGCGGATAACGGCGTCTAACTTTGGAAAAATATATAAGCTTCGGCAAAAAACTTCAGTTACGGGAGTACTAAACTCTTTACTGTACTCACAATTCAAAGGAACTATGGCCACAAATTATGGAAAAGAAAATGAAAGCCTAGCAATAGAGCAATTTTCAAAAAAAACAAGTTTTCAGGTATCCGCTTGTGGGCTATTTATCGATAAAACCAAAAACTTTTTAGCGGCAAGTCCGGATGGCCTTATCGGTGAGGATTCTATAATTGAAATTAAATGCCCTTATAGTATAGCAAATATGTCACCAGAAGAGGGAATTGCACAAAAGATAATTGATTACTGTAAATTGGAAGACCATTCTTTAACATTAAAACGGAATCATAATTACTTCTACCAAGTACAAGGCCAGTTACATATTACTCGTCGTAATTATTGTTATTTTGTTGTGTGGAGTCCAAAAGGTTTGCTGTATGAAAAAATTGAGAGGGACGATGAAATCTGGCAAAAAATCGTTCCACTGTTAGAAAATTTCTACCACCAATGCCTTTTACCAGAAATAATTGACGGTCGCATACCAAGAAATTTACCGGCGAGGGAAAGGTCTGGACCATAAATTGTTTTAATTTCATTGTGTAGATGATAAACAGTAATTTTTTTTACAATAAAGCGTTTAAAAACAAAAAATATTAGATCATTGAAGAAGATTGAAAATGTCAAGTGATGTAGGAGGTATTCCCAAAAGTGCATTTTTCTGTAATAATATAACGTATTAAAAAAGTTAAATAAAAACTAAACTAGTTATGTGTATGTACCTAATATGTAGCACAATAAACAATATGGTGCCTCTTATACATAGATTTCAATATTCATTTGTATAATATGATATTATAATAACATAATCGATTCAACAACATGTGGTAGATGCATGTACAACTGAACATACGCTGTACCAGCATTCCATCAAACGATCAGTGGTGTATGTACTTACCATCACACATTTTCTTGTAAAATATAATTTTTTTGAAAAAAAAATCTAGAACAATATATTTAGTCAAATATAAAAGTTTTTTTTTGGTTCGGTAGTTGTATCTTAAAAAAAGTGTCCTATAAAGGGATAATATTATGTTGAGTACAACATTCAAAAGTTATCAAAAAATATTTTAATTAATTTTTGTGTTCCATATCCAAGTCGGCAATACGGAACGGAATCATCTCGGGGTCTGTCTGTAACAGGTGTTTTTTTTTCAATTTTTTTCCATTAATTTATTTGACGTAAACAAATTAAATTTGTCACAATAACTTTAGTAAATAAGCTCGGTAAGTATTGGCACACTCAAAATAAGTCACCAAACAGAAAAATAATTTTAAAAAAACATCGATAACTCGGGACATGACAACACTAGTGGACTAGTGTATCGATATAATTATTGAGAATGTCACATCACTTCGTTGACTGTATACGTATTCAACAAAACCCTCTCCGCCCCCCCTCACCCCCGAATACTGAGAGAAAGGGACACATGCACCTCAGCCTGATAATACCCAAATAAAATTGTCAAAATCGAGGTTTTGTAGTCCTCATTTTTCTACTCCAAAACTGAACCAATTTCCAAGATTTTTTTTACCAAATGTATTGGAAGAAAACATTCTATGTCTGTACCTTTTGCTTTTTTTAAAAATACATCGTCTAATTTGTATACTGAACGTTTGTTGATGGCGTTAAAAAAAGGCAATTTTAACAATTTTTGAAAGGTTATAACTCCTATAAAAAGTAACTTATCAAAAAAATCAAAACGTACCGACACGCTTGCGGTCAATATTCATATTATGTAAAAAAAATATTTTCTCTAGTGTCAAAATTCAGAGAGGGAAATGAGGAATACGTTTGTATGGAAAAAACACCACCCGGTTTCCTCTTAAGGCTGCGCCATAGAAAACGTCTTGCAAACTTGGTCACCACATCATGGGGAAACCAATGTCCTTGTCACACGCACATACTGCATCGGCAAATTAAAAAAGTACTAATAAATCAAATGTATTAAAAAAACAATTATATTACTTTATTTTACCTTGGATTATTGACACTTCTGGTAAAATATATTAACTATATATTATCTTAAATATTATATATTATCTTTTGTGTATTTTTTACTATTTCTTTGATTAGGTTTAGTTAAAAAAATCCTTTAAAAATTAGTCAATAAATAAATAATTAATTAATAAACAGACGGCCGGCGTAGGCGCATGACTCGCACACCGAAGGTCGCGGGATCGAATCCCGGCGTGGCAAATACATTTTATTTAATTAATTTGTGTTATTTCATTAAAATAATATATAGTATATTTGCGGCACGTTCCAGAGTGGAAGATACTCCCTGTATCGCCCTGGTGTAAGACCACCATTCAGAATTGAAACGTTGCTTGAAATGGCATTAGCCGTGTTTGGTGCCCAGATCTGAATAGCCAGGTATATCCCCACCTTCCTCTTCCCTATCTCCTTCCCCTCCCCACTACTCTTAGCCTCACAACATACCGCAATTGGGGATGCCATAGTCTCACTGGCTTCAGACGGGAGCAGTTGGAACTCTTGTACGGTATTCATGTAACAAAAAAAATCTAAAACTATTGTGGCACTGTGAAGACCACGAGATTTAATATGTGTGAAATTTGTGAAGTTTAAAGTACATATAGGTATGTTTTTGATTGACGATCAGAAATTTACCTTTCGAATGAACCCTGTTAATCTAGTCAATAAATAACGCTTTCTTGAAAATGGAAAAGCGCAGACCCAAAAAATTAAAAATCACTAAATCTGACTTTACTTGACAAGATTAACCCCCAGAAATTTAAAGAAAATAAACACACATTTAAGTAATCAAACATATTATTAAAATAATTTTCTGATAAATTTTTTTTTGGTATTAACAGTCAGGTTATCGCTTATCGGAATTCTTGAGACAATCTATTTAAATTTTCAAATGACACTTAAATTCAAAACAAACCCGAGTTCATTATTGAATTAGAGTAACAATCACAGACAGACCAATAAAAACCTTGACAAAAATGTCCATATCATGAAATTTGAGCTATTTACGCACGATATAATAGCATAAACAAGATATTACATTAATAATGCATTAGTTATAATTAGGGGTACGTAAATTTCGTTTTTACGAAATAGATGCGATAAAAGCGTAATCTGCATTTTATTTGCGATAAAAGCGAAATTTGAAAATTAAATACTTTCGCACAATTTAGAAGGTTCAAACTATTCGTTTGCACACATTTTGTGGAGTAAATTAGAAGATTTGAAGTCCTCTCTTCAGCGTCAATGTGAAGACTCTTTTGGCGAAAAAACAATTAATATTTTATCAACCGAAAATTCTATCAATCACAGCATGATGTTGAAGACAGCAGCTCAAAAGAGCTTGGATAAATTGTTGGTACACATGGGGACGAATCCAACAAATGAGTGCTTCAAGCACATAGGCAGATTATTTTGTCCATCGAAAGCAGCAAATGTGCCATCTTCTGTCAATTCAAATTCCATAGTGGAAAGCTTCGCAAAAATTCCGTTTTTCAAAAGTGTACCACAAGAAGAACTAATTGACGGGTACTCTCATTTTCACAGACAATTACTTCGATTGGTCGGCCAAGAAGCTCCTGTGGATGTAATGCAAGTTTTAGTCGCATCAAAATCTTGCTACCCTGGATTTGCAAAAGCAGCTATTCAATGTCTCAATTGCCCTGTCAATAGTGTTGATGCCGAGAGGTACTTTAGTATCTACAACATTGTCGTAACTGATCGCAGGCAAACAATTAAAGATGAAAATGTAGAAATTACAACAATGCTAGCCTTTAATTGAGTTTTTAACATTGTATTTTTTTTTTGCGAAATAAATGCGAAATTTTCTATTTTGAGTTTTTTTAAATGCGAAATCACGATTTTTTATTTGCGAAATTTACGTACCCCTAGTTATAATGTATACGTAGGTAAGTAGTCAGCAAATCAATAACACAAATATAGCATATAATCATTAGTAGAAAAACGAATTGCAATAAATGCAGGAAATTCAGTTCCGGTAACATATAAAAGGCTGAATAAAAAGAGATTGCACAATGACAGCTATTAGCGATTTGTTATTTGAAACACAACATATTTGTAACTGGCCGGGGAGGTAAACATAGATACTGATATTTTTCCATACTTGACTCATCTCGCCGTTTATTTTTTCTATAAATACACATTTGATAATATTGCGTGCAGTCCTTATAAGATTCGTAAGTAAGTAGATAATTCAAAAGTCTATTGTAGATAAATAACAATATTGTATGATCTTAGTTCTTGATCAACTATTTTCCAGCAACACAACCACGTGAAAAAATCAACACGGCTCTTTCAGAAAACCCCTCAGTCGAGACAAACCTGAAAGAATACCAGATTTTATAGTAAAATTTCATGGATAGTAAAAATCAAACACAATTATAAATACACATTTTTCTAAGTGTCTGTAATATATCATTAAGAATTCCACAATGAGCACATCTCGGAACTCTGTGGTTTATTTTGTATATCGATGAAAAAGGCACATGTTAAAAAAAATCATTTATTGCTGATGACACTAAAATTTACATAAGAGTCACTAATATTAATGACATCCTAGAATTGCGATAGGATATTAATAGGCTTGGAATATAATACGAGAACAACCAAAAATGTTACACAATATCTTTCGCCAAAAGCACTAACAAACAGCATTGACGTAGAACTAAAAATACCTAAATAATTTAGTAGAGCGCCGTTTTTGTGAAAAATCACCTCAAGTAAAGAATAATAATGGAATGTCTTTCCGCTCACATATAAATAATATCATCTATGAAAGAGCCTTTAAACTTCTAGGATACATCGTAAGAGTGACAAAATAAATAAAAAAAAAGCACAACATTTTCAAAAAACACACAAAATATTATTTATCGTCCATTCTGCGTACGTTCGCATTTGAGTAAGTACCTAATTTATTAAACCGCTTCCTCAATAATAATTGCTCATCGGAAGCTGCATACGAACAACAAAATTAAACCGGAATAAATTTGCGATAGTAATCACACGATATCGAATACTGCATTGTTCGACCGTGAAGGTCGCTTCAGTGGAAATAATGTATAAAGTTACCAAGATACTTTAATGCGCATACCATATAGCCATATACGTACATAAGTTACCATTGTTACGTACCTAAACAATCTATAAACTAACTGGGTAAAATGATATGTCAAAAAATTGCTGACAACGAACGAGTCACAAGAATATTGCTTCAATGCTCTACAGCAGTGGACCGCGAATATATGTATGGGGGTCCGCAGTCTCTTCTATGGACCATTTGACAATATAATTAAATACCACCAAAAGTCTCGTCTCGTCATCGCTTCGGGATTATTTTCTGGTACCCGACAAAAATTAAATTTAGATATTAGACCCTTTCAACACAGATGTTACTATAACAACTACTGGCTTGACAAAGGCACAAGAAAACCAATTAATAGAACTATCTTGTGATTCAGCATTGAAATGTTATTTCAAAGAATCCTCTTTATCAAGTTTTTGGGTGGATGTAAAGAAAGATTATAAGGAAATATCGGTAGAAGCACTGAAACACATATGTAGGCACCTCTGTAAAAAGGCATTCTCTGCTCTTGTATATACTAAAAACAAATACAGGAACAGATTACAAGTGGAATCCAATTTGAGATTACAACTCAGTAGTAACATCAGCCCGAATAACACAAATTTAGTTGCAAAAAAGCAACACCAACCTTCACATTAATTAACCATTAATTAACCTTTAATTAATGTGAATGTTGGTGTTGCTGTTCTACGTTAATTACACGTATATTTTATAAAAAAAGTTTTTTTTTTCTATTTGTAGTAGGTACTAATATAAATGGTCCAAAATTTATTGCTGATTTTCTATGAAGGGGGTGGTCCTTGAAAATTGTGCTTGATTTCCTAGGGGTCCGTGGCTGAAAAAGGTTAGGAAACACTGCTCTACAGGAATTGGTTCCCGAACATTTTTTAATGTAAAACCTCATAAGGGCGCTCCCGTCTGTACAGTATAAAATAAGATGGTCTGTGTAGCCACCTGGTTGGACAGCGTTTTGAGGCAGGTTAATGGAGGGGATGTAAGAAGGGATTTATTAATAATCCTCCGGTCTTAGGGCAGGCGCCATTAAAATGCATGTAGAAAAGATTCTGCATGAGAGATGGCAATCGGTCTGTTAACAACGGATTGTCAATCAAACAGACCGCTCTCATTTGCACAGAATCAAGTAGGTTTATCAAGTATTGTGGGGCTCCAGCCCAGGGGGGCTCCCATATTCAATTGACTGGCATACTTGAGATTTGTACAACGTTAGCAGCTGGTCACTACTGAAGAATCTGCTAGCCCTTTACAGAACGCCGCCACAAGCAAAACATCCAAAATACCTAAATGCGCTAACATATGAAAATAATAAATAAAATATTATATAACTAACATGGACGAAACAGGGAACGAAAGCAAGTGTGTTTACACAATTTTTTTAAATATGTATTAACATAATTAATTTGTCAGACTGGTTGGTAGTCGTTGGTATGTTTGCCTTTCTGGTATTAAACTTCAACAAGGTTAATTGCCAGGTGATTTGGAAAAATTCTACATTAATGTGTTTATACGGCATTGTTTGAATTTTAAGCCATATTTTTCGTGCAATTTGTAACGACGTACAACACTTTTTTGTACAGAAAATAGGCAAGTTTTGGGAGGAATTTAGGCATTTTTATAATAGAACATTTTACTGACTTCAAAGACTAAATCATATATTTAAAAATTATGCAAAAAATACTCTTGACATGTATCAAGATATAATGGGAAAAAATAAAGGAAAAAAATAAGTCCACAGATTAATTTGACACTCTAAGAGACGATAAAAGTTAACGATTGCGAAAGGAAAAAATGAAATTACCAACAATAACAACATTTTATAGGAACTGAAAACAATTTAAAAGGTTTATAATATTACTATGGAAAATGTCAAATAAATGGTTTTTCTATTAATAAGAGAATTGCTACAGTTTTTAATGGAATTACTTAATGAGTAAAACCTGAAATTGTAATATTTAACAAATGAAGACAATAGTACACTTTCAAACGAAAATTAAACATAAAAATTAGAAAAGGATTCGGTCGCATCTAGGAAATGAAACCATGACCTTAGCTTCAGAACCCCAGCAAGAATAGTTGCAAAGTGGTAGATACTCCAAGTATCACCCTGGTGAAAGACAATAGCCGTACGTAGTAGAGACCAGATCTGAATAGCCGGGTACTTCTCAAATTTTTTCCTCCCCATTTCCATCGCCTTTCCACACACAACCTACCCTAAATGGGGACGCCAGAGTCCCACTGTCTCTGGGAGCAGATAGATCTCTTAGCGGTACTTACCTATTCATATAAAATAGAAAAATATATTTCTTCAAACTTCGCAAAATTACTTTGTGGCATCATTAATTATATAATGAATAACAGATCACTTTGTATAAACCACTATATTATATATATTAAATGTATATATAAACCACTATATTATTAATATTGTGGTTTATACAAAGTGATCTATTATTCATTATAGAAAAATATATGCTTATAATTCAATCAATGGATTGCATTTTGCTTTACCACCAGATAATTATTGTAGATACCCACCTAATTTATTGTTTATTTCCTACTACGTAGGTTATGGTTTGTCTAGATCTTGACGGCCGATGCGTTTGCCCACCTGCTTCGTGGTGGGCAGGATCGAGAGACTGATTGAAGGAGGTCTTTTATCCTCTCCAGCCAGAAATTCTCGACCCATCGCCTTACACCGCAGTTGGAGGGATGGATTCATACGTCCGTCACTCCTTGACAGACTGAGCCCCAGGTTCCTCCTACCCACCCCTCGTACCTTTTCCCTTCCCAGAACTTCTCCTTCCTTTCCTTAAAAAAAACCTTCAACACAGCATCCGCAAAGATGATATAGGCCTTGAGGGAAATTATTTTCCTCTGGACCTCCTGTGCGGAGCAAATGTAAAAAAAAATAAAAATCATACAGAGTAGTCTTGATTTTGTTTTTTTTCCGTTTGTAATGATGAATATTTTGTCACACAGAATGTAATTAATGAACGAAGATATTATCTTCTGCTGAATCAAGGGTCTAACCTTAGCCCATATAACAAATAGCCACACTATCCGGACAATAGTGGCGTGCGACCACCACGGTATTAATCGCTCGCAAATTAAAATGCAACAACCATTGTTGGCCGAGATATGATCGTGCGAAAATACATGAAAATAATTAACATCACCTGGGAAGCCGAGATCAGAGAAAGTTAAATAAACAATGCAAATAATTGAAAGTTTTCTCGTCAAAACGATTGCTTATTATGTATTCCGTCAGAAATAATGAATATTGCACAATGAAATACAGTCGTAATACTCTATCTTGAAAATACTCCTCTTTGCAATAATGAGGATAATTTACAGTATTAATTTTTTTTATAATACGTGCATATCGAAATGTGCGGAAAGTACATGTAATGCGGTATGTAAATTGTGCATAGACAGACATGAATAATTTTCTGCAGTCAGCAATATATTATATATTACTAGCTGGTACCCGGCGTGCGTCGCAATGCCATTCAAAGAAATAATTTGATTCTCCCTGCATGTCCTTTCCCGTGCGTTCCCGTTCACCTCCTGAGTCCCCTTCCCCTCCCGCGTCCCCCTTACACCTTCGCCGCCTTCCCCCTCCCTCCAATTTCCTCATTTTTTCTTTCCGTAAGAACCTTCCACAAAGAATTAGAAAACTTTTTAAAAAATTCCAATCGCTTCCCCTCCCTCCAATTTTTTCATCTTTTCTTTCTGTAAGAACCTTCTACAAAGTATTATAAAACTTTAAAAAAAAGATTAATGAAATACAGGTAAAGTCGTTCTGAAGTTATGGCGTGACTCAAGGGAAACAGGGATTCATTTTTATATATATATAGATAAAATAAAGTACGCAATCTGCATGCCGCTAAAACTCAGAAATGAGTCCCGGTACGATCAAGGAAGTTATATGGTGTGGTCGCCCTCTACCCCCATCCATGAAGGTGCACGTTTTCACCTGAAGGGCGTGCTTTTGAAGATATAGGGATTGCAATTTCTAGAACAGTCCAGAACATTAGAGAGTATTCGAGAGCATTCCCCAACATTCCAGAACATCCCTGAACATTCTGGAATGTTGTGGCATGTTCGGGAATAGTCTGGAATGTTCGAGAACATCCCAGATCATTGTGGAACATTCCAGAACACTCTCGAATGTTTTGGAGTGTTCTGGAATTGTGGATCATTCGAAGACTTTTCTGAATGGGTGGGGCTACCCATTGGTAAGGGTACATAAAGCCAGATTCGTCGTGGGTTCGAACGTCAGCTCAATCTCATATCAAGCGCAGCCGGATCCCCATCTAGTAATAATCTAAAACTTAAAGTTATTTATCTTCAACTTTCTTTCTTAGATAAAAAAAATTTGAGGCTTCGTGAAACAAAGCTTATTTACTTACTTATATTAAAATTGATATTTAAACATAAATTGGCAATAAACAATAATGAATGAAACGAAGACAATATTAGCGAAACTCGATCGAAAATCTGGAAACAGAAAAATCAGAAAAAGATATTTGCACCTCTGGGACTCGAACCCAGAACCTTTCGCTTTCCGGGCTCTTTTTCTGATTTTTCTGTTTCCAGATTTTCGATTGAGTTTCGCTAATATTGTCTTCATTTAATTAAATATTACAATTTGCGGTTTTACTCATAAAGTTAAAAATAAATAAATGATAAGTTCAGATTTGATAACCGTAGTGCATGCGAATATGTATGCTCGTAGTTTTAATGTGACTCAATATTTATCAATTCTGTCTATCAATTCAATGTCTCGAAACAACTGTCGCCCGTTCGGGTCTAAATACCCAAACGGTTACGAAGATAGCCGACGATACAGTGACCATTTCTCCTGCCGCAGATATACTCAAAGCATCCTTTAGAAAGTCCAGTTAAATATTCAGTGTAAATAAGACGACGATAAACACGACTCGTAACCTGAAGAACCAAAGTATCATTGAAACTCCCAGTCATACGAGTTGTATTGTTTATCAGATAAAACAACAGTACACCACCATAACTTTAAAAAATGAGACGAAAATAATAGTCAGGAAGTTTACGGTTTTAGATTGACCAGAATATAACTTATAACAAACGATTGCTTACTTTATCAGAGCTTGCTTTATAAGCAGAACATCCATGAGTACAAATTGTTTTTATTTGTCCTCTTAGAGAAACCAAATCACAGTGTAATAAAAATCAAATGCGATAAAAAATTCCGAAATCAAGGAATTAATGGAAAAAACTATTTTTTAGTTTTAAATGAAAGTAGGTACGTTCTTGTTGTTTGTGGTCCACAAAACTCGTGAATGCCACGCTTCACGAGACATGTTCAGTGTTTCTCCTTCGCCACATGTACCAGGGGTTGTGAATATTCAGTTTCGTCAAAAGGGTTGTAATATTTATACATTTATTTTACACTAGCTGGTTCCCAGCATGCGTTGCAAGTTGCAATGCCATTTAAAGAAATAAATTGATTCTCCGTGCATGTCCTTTCCCGTGCGTCCCCGTTCCCTTCCACCTTTCCCACCTTCCCCCTCCCTCGTCTCTTCCCTCTCCTCGAACCCCACCTTCCCCCTGCCTTTCCTCCCTGCCGCTAAAATATATGAAATACACACATTTTCATTTATACAAATTTCATAACGCCAGAGTTTACCATTATATACAGCCTATGTTACTCGCTGATAATGTAGCTTTCCATTGGTGAAAGAATTTTAAAAAAATCGGTTTAGTGGTGTAGGCGTGAAAGCGTAACAAACAAACACAAGCACTTTCGTATTAATAATATTAGTATAGACTAGCTGTTACCCGCGGCTTCGCTCGCATGGTATTAGTGGGAAATTACTGTATAAAGAATTTTCCCACGGTAATGAAATTTTTTTCCGTGATAAAAAGTAGCCTATGTCATTTCCCATTCCTCCAATTATCTGTTTAAAAAAAATCACATAATACAAACAACAAATAACGATAAGACAAAATAAAATTCTTGAGAATGACATTTCGCAAATAAATATTCTATTTTAGAAAATATTTAAATTATAGAAATAGAAATTTATTTTAAGTACCTACTCCCTTTATTGGTATTTTATTCATATTTGAATCCAGAGTAACGTAAAAAAATAACAAAATGACAGTCCACGTCAAACACTATGCTTTATAGCAACGCTATGCTTTTCGTTCGGACAATAAACATTTTTAGAGATATGTAGATATTAACTACGACGCCAAAAAAGCACTCTTTTTAAGAACAACAAAGCACTCTTTAAGACTAAAATTTAAAAAAAAAAAACATTGTTTCCAAGGTAACAATTTGTTTGACGTTTGCAATAACTCGATTTTGTTAGGGACAGAAAACGTATGATACATAATTTCATAACGCCACAGCTTATTCATAACGCCAGATCTTACCAATATATATAGCCTATGTTACTCGCAAATAATGTAGCTTTTGATTAGTGAAAGAATTTATAAATTCCATTCGATATTTATTGCGTGAAAGAGTAAGGACCATCCATACAAACTTTCGCAATTATAATATTAGTAAGATTAATTCCGCAAAGGAGGCCCTGAGGAAATTAATTTCTTTAAGTCATCAAAATCAAAAATCAAAATATTTATCATTTTACTACATTTTTTTTTTGTTTAATTTCGGTCATTAAAAAAACCTTCAATCTATAAGATAAATTCAATCTCCCGATACAATGCAAAAATATTGCGTTGATGGGCTCTATATTTTAAGACTCAAAGTTTCACTATCCAGAGGAATTATTCTGTATCTGTTGTGCATACAAGAAAGATCCCCATACGGAATCGTCTGTCAAATTTGTGTGATTTTCTATGACTTTCAATTGCTTTTTCAATGGGTGTCGTGGGCCGATGCGATGACAGCTGCCGCCGAATTCAACTTTTTAAGAATTTTATGAAGTCAAATTACAATTGGAAGGATGCTGTATACAAGAAAGACAATCTGGTCATTTCTAGTTGTGATATCTTTCTATAACTTCACTTTAGCACATCTGATCCGAGTATTATCCTTATAAAATGTGTAGTTGTTTTCACATTTAATTCTCAGTAACGCCACAAGTTAGTTGTAGTTGAACAGTTCTGTGTTGTATGCCGTATCTACTTGACCGATTCTGAATGGTATTCCGCAGGGACTCGTTCGCGGGACAGGTTGATCTAGAAAACACCTTTCACCTTCGATAATAAATATTCATACCAAGTGCCGGCCAGTGCTAGTGCTAGTGCTAACAATTGCACCAGACCGGCGGTATTTACTGCTCACCCATTCGGTACGAATGTTTTTAATTACACCTTGATGATAACCAATTAGTATTACTGTTTGCGTTAGAGATTGCTTTGTAATACATAATAGTGAGGGGCATACTTATTAAATTGATAATATTCCATGAGACATGTAAAGTTTAACAAAATAAACAAATTTAACCACTCGGACCCATAAGTTTGTTTTCACGATATTATAACTTTCCCAGACATATATATGACGTATGAGGCGTACCTGACTTCACAGCATTCAGATTGACAGACTAGGTAGTTGGGTAGGTACTAGGGCTAGTAGGTAATGAACGAACACAATTTATACAATGATTAAGAAAATTCCCCAGTTTAGATGTTTAGCGCGTGTAACGTATTTTGTATAATCGTACACACCTACTTGAAGTTACATAGATTTTCTGAGAATGGTCAAGTGATGAAATTGAATCGAGAGAAGAACAAGAGAGTGATGATGATTGATAATATATTCTGAATTAAGAGGTCAGTCCATTCAACGAAGCGACCTCCGTATTTAGTATAAATTAAATCGTAAATGGTTTATAATTATAATACGATGTACATTGTACACAGGCGAGCAAAAAGTCCCTTTCCGATTTATAACTATTAAGTTTTAAACAAAGTTATAAAAACCATCATCATCATCATCTCCTTCCCCTTGTCCTATTTAAAAACCAACAAAAATACAAAATTAGGTTTTCATTATTTTTTTAAAACTTAATGTGGAAAATGATGTACGCGTCGTGTCGGCTCTTTTTATTGCATTCGATGACCGGTAAAATAATTAAAAATACATACTTATTTAAAAAGTTATATATTTAAAAAAAAAATTGTGGCTATTTTCGTATGCTCTGTGTTGATGTACGCGTCGTGTCGGCTCTTCTTATTGCATTTGATGACCGGTAAAATAATTAAAAATCATTGATATATAAATATATCTCTATGTTAAAAATACATACATATTCTAAAAAAAAAAATTGTGACTTTAAAAATATTGTGGCCATTTTCGTATGCTCTGTGTTGGTGTCTTGTTCCCTATTATAATATCCTAATTTTGCCTAAAATAAAAATAAAATAAAAAACAATACCAAACGAAAAATTAACAGGTACTTTTGCATATCTTGTATAAACATAAATTATATAAATATGGTGACTGGCGGTCGTGTTACTAAAAATACTAACATTCCAGTGTTGGAATATAATATAGGTTTGATGAGCGTTAGACCTAGATACTCTCAGTATCGCCCTGGCGAAAGATCACAATTCTAAATAGAAAAGTGGCTTCAAATGGCTGTAACCGTGATTGGTGACCAGATCTAAATAGAAAAGTGGCTTCAAATGGCTGTAACCGTGATTGGTGACCAGATCTTCAGGTACTTCCCAAACTTCCTCCCACCATCTCCTTCCCATCCTCACTCGCTTAAGCCCAGTTACGGGAACGCCGTAGTCCCGTAGAGCGGAAAATCTGGACTCTTATGCAGCATGAGTTATTAACTCAGAGTAACAATTCTGAGGTTATTAATAACAATAGTTATATTTATCCCAGTAGATATGCAGGGGTAGTGCAATGCTGTATAAACCGTTAGTGACAAAATTAAGAAAAAAAAAAACAAAATACCTATACTCGTAAAAAATAAGAAAAAAAATGTGGAAACATATTTTTATAAATCAACCCATAATAAAAACAAAGGTATTTCAATTTTCAGGCCATTTCTTGGGCCGGCTAGTAGCCAATTTCAGAGAAATGCGTGTATGTGCGCTTGAGTGCCACAAAAGTTCATATAAACAAAGTGTTTCTCTGCCGAATTTCAGCTATTCAGTATACCTAGTATATTTGCGACACGTTCCAGAGTGGAAGGTACTCCTAGTATCGCCCTGGTGTAAGACCACCATTCAGAATTGAAACTTTGCTTGAAATGACTTTAGCCGTGTTTGATGACCAGATCTGAAGAGCCAGGTACTTCCCCACCTTCCTCTTCTCCACCTCCTTCCCCTCCCCACTACCTTCCGCCCCACAACATACCCCAATTGGAGACGCCATAGTCTCACTGGCTCCAGACGGGAGCAGTTGAGACTCTTGTGAGGTATTACTATAAAAAATAAAAAAAGTTCGATCGGATGTCGGGAAGTGGGTTCATTTCCATTTCCAAGATTTGCATTCATTCAAGGAAACAAAACCATGTATTTAAAAAGGATGTGCAAGAGTATCTAAATAAGTACCTACACATATTTAGGAAGAAAATACAAATCAACATTTTTTTTATGTCATGAAACCGGACCAAAGAATAAAAAATGTATATGTGAAGCAGGATAAGTGGTTCTGAGTTCTGATGATTGGGATGTATGTGACAGGGTTACAACTGCATTACATACGATCGCATCCGTCCTTAGAGCGGTTCCCACAGAACTACAGATTGCACGGCAGATGCAACTTTGCAGGGAAAAAATAGCGGATGCACTCACGACAAGTCAACCAACAGAAGTGGGATCAACGGAGTTTGCCAGACACGTGCGCCAATGAACCCGGATGAGATCCTGTTTTATATACACGTGACATGTGACACCACTCATGCGACCCATTGCTTAAAGCCAGAGGGATTATGACACCTCCAATTAAAGAAAGTTTATTGCTGAAGGGTGAGGGATAAACGTAGAAAGAAACCGAAATTTAAAAATACATATTCAATGAAAAGGGTTCCATGCCAACTCAGAATCAAATTAACTCGACACCTCTTTGAAAAGTCATTAAAGGCTATGAAAAAAATCATTTTAAAATAGCAGTCAACCCTAACCTAACGTAACCTATTTAACCAATTTTATATATTTTTTATCACTCTTAAGGGCCATTAACCAGCCAGCGGCCGAAAATTCGTATTTCGTCGAAAGATGTTCTTACGATCGTACAGGGCGGTTCCAATGAGAAAGATTAATTAATCTCCGTACCAGCTTTTTAAAATAATAACTCAATATCGATTATATTTCATTCAAAATTTGCTTTCATTTATACCTACGTTCAAAAATGCTGAAAGGCGTGATGATAAAAACTGTTAAAATTAAGTATGCACTTTTTGTAATTAAGTATTTTTTGAACATAAGTATTTAGAATTTTTCAACAATGTCTAAGTAAAATACGAATGTAAAAAAGTTCATAAATATATTAGTTTGCAAGACCGTAAATAAACAGACAAACTGAAGTATTTTCGTCACAAAACACGTGTGCGGATCTTTTTTTAAATGATTTTATTTTAAACTAAAATTAAAATTCTGAAACATAGCCTTCTCAGATAATTTATTGATTTATTTTACTGCATGGTTATATGATTTGAAATATGTGTTGTATAATACAAAATATTGTTTGAAAATTTAACAAATCCGCAAACGACATATGGTAAAACCTTATTGTACTAAAAATAAACATATTTCCTCAAAATTTAAAAAATAGCTTTACTAGATAAAAGAACAGTCTTTCGATATCAATTTATATTTTTTGGTGGAAAAGAGTCAATACGTCTAAAATTAGATTTAAAAATTACATATTTCCGGTTTGTCTGGTTATGACTTTTCTGAGATGATTCTGAGTTGGTTTCATTCTGAAAGAAATCTTTTTTTGTTACTTACTTTGGAGATTAAGTAATAATTTGTCTGATAGAAATGATAGATGCATTTCAGTGGCCCTGCAGTACCTCAGTAGGCGGAAAAGTAAAAAAGAAATAATATGGTATCAATGCCAATATACCTACCTAGGCAGCGTCGGTTTGTCTATTTAACTTGACTTTACCCCCCCCCCCTTGTTTTGTATTTGAGATTTATTTGTGGATAGGTAAATAAAATGAACCAAAGAGAGAAGATAGAAACCAGGTATGGTGTAACAGGCACAGATGTGTTTCTTATAGTTTTGACTTATATTTATTTTAGAAGATATGTAAGTGTTGGTGAGGAAATGCGTTATATCAAAACTTTGCTCGAAATAGCATTGGCCGTGTTTGGTAAACTTCACAACGTTTCTCTTCTCCGTCTTCTTTCCTTCCCCACTTACAACTCAACCGAAATGATACTGTAGTTCTACTGGCTTCGGATCGTTGGACTATTGTGCGGTATACATAATTTTCACATTAAAACACTACCACTACAGTTCATTCCAAAGACTGTCAAGTCTGTGGAACTATAATATCCATACTCTTAGGTCAAGTCAAAGAGATGATGGGTGGAGTCTCAATGACTCTTTGGTTACTTGAGCAGAGAAAGACCCCATATATTAGAAGATGATAAAAATGTTTCTCCAGGTAAGTACCTACCTAGGTATGCGAGTTGAGATTTTGAAGCATAGAATGATGAAGAACACTTTCGAAGCATATTTGACCGGTCAGTGGTTGAGTGGGCATAGCGCTTGGATCCCACCCGGGCGTCGCATGTTCGATTCCTCGGCTGGCTAAGTCCTCCATCACAACACAAGCAACATTTTCGGCTTTCTGTGGTGGTAGTAGGATATTTTCAAACATTGTTGGGTTATTCGTATCCCGGGAATGTTTGTCTTTCTTTTAAAATAAAATATGTATAAGTATATATATTTCGCAATTAAATTTATACGACGAGAATGCCAGCATTCTTATAAATACCAACCAGGAATTATTAGATTCCTGGTCAAATAAAATTCTTCACACAAAACACTTCAATTATCTCAACCAAACATATGTTGACAAATTTTCGTCAAACAAATGGTTGAGTATTGGAGAGTTGAGCGCAGAAATAGAAGGCTTTATGCTTGCCATTCAAGATAGAGTCATTAATACTAAAAATTATAGGAAGCATATCATCAAAGATGCAAATCAAATTGATGATTTATGTAGAAAATGTTTGGCTTTTCCGGAAACTATAGAACATATTATATCGGGATGTTCTGTATTAGCGCCGTCCGAGTATACATTTAGGCACAATCAAGTTTTAAAAATAATTCACCAAAGTTTGGTAATTAAACATAACTTGATTGACTGCCGTAATGTACCATATTATGAATATAAACCAAATTCATTTTTAGAAAATGAATTTTATAAAATTTATTATGATAAAACTATTCTAACAGACAGAACAATTAGTCATAATAGACCCGATATAGTTTTACATGACAAAATTAAGAAAATAACTTATATCATTGATGTCGCTATTCCAAATTCTTGTAATATTCAGAAAACTGTTTCTGAAAAAATAAGAAAATATACAGATTTAGGAAATGAGATTAAAAGAATTTGGCATTCTCAGACTATAAAAATATTACCATTTGTTATTTCGGCTACTGGCATTATACCTAGCTCTCTCATTCAAAATTTAGGCGTATTAGATTTGTCATAAAATTTGTACATAAAAATGCAAAAGTCGGTCATTTTAAATACATGTAGGATTACGAAAGATTTTTTAAATATTTATATTGAGGGATCAGTAGGATTTATCGGACCAGTTAGGATTTCATCAGAGCCGAACCCTCTGATATGAAAATATCTGGAGTCGGTGAAATATTTTCCCATTATGTTTCTGGTGGATTGACGTATTGTTCTTGTATTGTTTTGTATTTATTATACTTATATAGTGCACTTACATTGCGTGAATTTACTAGATATTCATTGGTGGAAAAGTGTGTGGAAGGGTTTAGTCTTTCATTTGGGAAAGATTCAACCCGGACATAAAATCTGGAGCACCGTAAAAATTTTTTAATGTATAGAATTGACAGTATATGTGTATTGTGATGGACATAGAAAGTCGTAATCGTGTGAGGTATTCAGAAATATGATCTCATACTACATTTCCGGTGCATTCATTACACTTACATCCTTACTCAGCGAACTTTTTACTTACATGCTGCATGCAAAATAGACTCGGTAAGTATGCATGATTAAAACGCATTTATATTTCTGATCACGTATGGCGTGTTCTGTTTTTAAAGGTTCCACCTACCAAAAATATTGCAATTCTTTACCTGCATCTACTTTCTCCTTTCTTTAAAACCCCCCGTACGCTAACTGCATTTTTTTGTTTGGTTATATCAACTTTTATGTTTTCCGTAGAAACAAAATATTTTACTCCATGCATAGGTAGGTACCTAAGAGTATGGATAATAGTTCCATAGTAGGTACCTATACTAGGTTGGACTACCTAGGCACATTAGTTTCACTTTTAAAAATGGCCTGCAAAAATGGGCCTGACATGATTAAAGAATAAAAATAAGTATAAAAATATATTACTTGTAGACAGGTAGGTACTTTATTTTGATTTGAAAAGATTATAACGCATACAGTTCCAATTTCGAAAATGCCAACAGTGTAGACCATAAATATATATGTTATTATATATCTAAGGTGTAGACGTACATGTTACTTGTTACCTTGAGGCAACGAAGGAATTAAATCAGAAATACAATAACCCGAAAAAATTACAGTACGTATCAACTTCTGAGGTTGGATAACAATTATGAAACGTGCTGTATGCAAGCAATGAAACTGTAGTACATACTGATTACGACTCCTCCCTCAGTAGCTGTGATAGGTACATCATATTATATACTATTATTTTGTAAACATTGTTTTTAAATTAATTGATTCGTGCAAATTTTTGGTCAAATCCGTATGCGAAATATCCGATAATGTTCAATATAGGGGTACCTGTAAATGGGTGGGTCCCTACTTTATTATAATAATATAATAAATAAAATATTAAAAAATTCTTGGCGTTTATTTATGAATGGTAGTTCAAAAATGTAACTATACAGGCGTAAATTAAATCTTGAAGGACAATGATCAAATAACAATGAAAATATACTTCTCCTGCGGATTATTACTTTCACAATACAAATAATTTCTATAACTATAGGTAGGTACACGTGTGCGCTTTGACACTTTAGAAACTTCGACTCGCAGTCCGAAAATAGTGTTCTAAATCAAAACAAAACGGTTCGAAAGGAAACACCATGTGTAGTCGCTCGCCTACAAACTTGCATAACTATACACAGGTAAATAAGTAGGTGACAAATCTCAGGTAACTTCTCGGGAGAGACAATAGAAAGAGATAATAAAACAAAAGAACATACCTTGAAAGCGACAAAAAGGCTGGCAGAGATTAAAACAAGAAAATCCCAACGGGTGCGACGAGGCGTATTCATTTTGTTTTAAAATATTCACAACACGATTACACAGCAGACATGTCAACTACAACTAGTAGCAGAAACTTTCAAAACATTTTATAAATTTATAAAATATATTATTTATTTGCACAGAACAATAAACACAAACGGAAATTAAATTAATATCACATATATTATTCAAAGAATAATACGTTGCACTGTCTTTTAGCAGTCGATTGTTTTAAAACTTTCATTTCTGACGATCGAGTCGATCACTCCCCATCGAAACCGGCCATAATTCTCGACTGAAGAATCGAAGAATGGAATTCCACGGCAGTTCCAAATCGGAACTGCGAACAAACTCGCACGAAAAGTTTTGCGCCGCTATCTTCACGCCATATGGCCTCTAATGTTGCCAAGCGTAAATTATAAATAATATTACGTTCAAAAGCAAAACACTCCACTCACGAGAAGAATACTAAATATTTATACTAAATAAATAAAATTCATTACGTTCTTAATAATAAAAAATTATACTAAATATTAACTTTAAGTTTCATCTTTATTTTCGTGATACCTTCAGGCAGTTTGTTCAAAAATGAAAAAATTTATTTATTTATTTATTCTTTGTAAAAGATTAAAAGTCAGGATTAATTTAATCTATCTTTCTAATTATATCGTGTATCTGGGGGTAAAAAGTATTAACTTCTGGAGCGAGACCGAGAGTTTGACTTTACAATGTGCTACAAAATCATTTGTTTAAACTAAATTCAAAAAGAGAACTGCACTGACGATAAAATTATAACCAATTAAAACTTGAATGAACTCGTGCGTTAGAACAAAAACACGAGCATTTGGCATATTTTGATTATTGCGCTTCGTTCCGTTCTTCAGTAAAGCCAATCATTGTCACAATAATCGAATAACAAAATTTTGCACATAAAAAAACACAGTTTTAAATTTATTACAACTAAATAAACAAAAGTAAGTCTGAATAAAACACGTACTGAAAAAAGAAATCAATAAATAAACATTAGATAAAGACGCATTAACTAAATAAGTTTTGATTAATAAAAATATAAATTTTAAAGCCAAACACTGACTGTGCGTTAAATTATCAGATCTTCTTTGCGAAAAACATTGTTTCATTAAAATTCAACACTGACACTGAAAATGAAAATTCATATAAAAAAAAAACACAAATTCAATACTGACACTGACAATGAAAATTCAAATTTAAAAAATAAAAATTCAACACTAACACACTGTGAGAGGGCACGATCGGTGATTTGGCAACAGCGAAAAATAATAACACTGGCTGCACATTAATTGTCATGATGACACACAAAACTGTCCACTCGCTCAGTAGCTCGCTACATTTTTGTAGGAAACTGGACTCGCACGTAGCTGCTAGCGCCAATAGCGGAAATAACATGAACTAATCCTAAAGACAGTTGACGCATTATGCGTCGATGACACAGGGCGAGTTTACAAGCTACTATCTCGGAAATTCACTATCTGTTAGTAAACTCGCTCAGTGTCATCGTGTTACTTGCTAACTAGCAGATTGTTGACAATCCACGGAAAAAGTTGAAAAGCCTCGATGACACACGGCGAGTTTACAAACTACTATCTACTAAATTTAAAAGCGGGTGAATCGGCGAGTGAGATTGTCATGATGACACACAAAACTGTCCACTCGCTCAGTAGCTCGCGACATTTTTTGTAGGAAACTGGACTCGCACGTAGCTGCTAGCGCCAATAGCGGAAATAACGTGAACTAATCCTTCAGACAGTTGACAGTCGAAATCAGCTGGTTTTTGGCAGCCATATTGGAAACACAAATAATCCAGCTTGTAGCGTGTAAAGTTGAGGACCTTTCAACTTTTTCCGTGGATTGTCAACAATCTGCTAGTTAGCAAGTAACACGATGACACTGAGCGAGTTTACTAACAGATAGTGAATTTCCGAGATAGTAGCTTGTAAACTCGCCCTGTGTCATCGACGCAAAAGGTCCTCAACTTTACACGCTGCAAGCCGACTCGTGATTGGTTTATTTGTGTTTCCAATATGGCTGCCAAAAACCAGCTGATTTCGACTGTCAACTGTCTGAAGGATTAGTTCACGTTATTTCCGCTATTGGCGCTAGCAGCTACGTGCGAGTCCAGTTTCCTACAAAAATGTCGCGAGCTACTGAGCGAGTGGAGAGTTTTGTGTGTTATCATGACAATCTCACTCGCCGATTCACCCGCTTTTAAATTTAGTAGATAGTAGCTTGTAAACTCGCCGTGTGTCATCGAGGCTTAACGAGGGATGTTTACGCATCGGCATAAAATTGTTAAATTACCATTTTTCTTCTTTCATAATCGATTGTTTTAACAACTTTCAATAACCGGTACACATACAGTTCATCTTCAGTCATTGGTGTGACATTTTCCAGGCCTTTTGCAGTCTTTCTGATTGAAATATTGAAATTGTGGCACTATTGACGAGCAAAGATCCGTCACGCCGTGTGTGTAGCGCTTTACAAATAATTTTCGTAAAGGTCATATTTACATAACATTATGAGAATTTTTACGACTTTTTAGAAGTGAATCGTATGAAACCATACGAAACAGGATTTTTTAGTGATGTTCTTGTTTAGTTCATAGCTTAAATTACGCGGGTTTTCTTCAGTTCGAGATTCGAGATCTCTTTTTTCGAAATGTCACTGTCATTTCATGTCGGTTTTACACCAGTGTTGCCAACTTAGTGGATTTTCCACTAAAACTGGTGGTTTTCATACTTCATTTAGTGGCGAAATATTTCTTTTAGTGGCTGGTGGATTTTTTAGTGGTTTCGAAATTTTTTGTTTCATTACTAAAACACAGTCACTCAGCCACTAATCCACTTCTATTTTTAATCCTATTCATCCTTCTTCGTTCTACTTTCTTTAATGATTTACGTTTACTGTGTAGGCAACACCAGTGGCGTCAAATTCATTAATTGAAATGGAGTGAGATGAGACGAAAAGCACAAAAAAAATTTGGAACGAAGTATTCGATTTTAAAGATGCTCAAGGAGGGCTGAGGTTTAAGGAAGTAGCGACTTTAGCGATTAGTCTCCTAATACTGCCTCATTCTAATGCCAATGTCGAGAGACTATTTAGCAGTATGAATATAATAAAAAAACAAACAGAGGAATAGAATGAAGTTAGGTAAATCATTTAACTGCTATATTGAGAGTACGCTGTGGTTTGAGGTTGGAAGGAAAATGCTGCAATGATTATAAAATTCCAGAAACTGTTGTAAATCGGTACCATATATCGGTCATATCAATCTGAAACCGACTATTTTGGTGCAGGTAAAAATGGTTCGTCTGAAGAAGACGACTTAATTTGGAATTAGTCTTAATTGAATAATTTTAAAATGTTGATTTACCTACAAATGGTGTGTTGGTTACTAATTATTATTTTTTAATAATAAAGAAAACAAATAATTTCTAAACCTATTTTCTTTCATTAAACTTTATTTTAGGGGAAAATTTTGCGAGTGTGAGTGTAGTACTATATTTTTTAGTGGTTTTCTGGTGGATTTAAAGGTAGAATCTGGTCAATCTGGGGGAAAGCTGGTATAACTGTTGGCAACACTGTTTTACACTCGTCTTTGTTTGTTCCATGTGGTTTACTGTTTGAAAATATGATTAATGTTATAATATTGGTGGATCTTGTGAATAAGAATTACCTACCGTAAAAATGGAGACAGAAAACCGGAATCCCGAAGACATATTTAATGTACTCGTTGCAACCGATTTACATTTGGGATACAATGAATTAGATCCGATCAGAGGAGAGGACAGCTTCATTACTTTCGAAGAAATTCTCCAGTTTGCCGTTGAACACAATGTTGATTTTATACTTCTGGGGGGTGACTTATTCCATGACGCGAAACCATCGCCTGGCTGTTTGCTCAAATGTACAAAACTGTTCAGAAAATATTGTTTCGGAGACAAGCCTGTCGAATTCGAGATATTTTCCAATCAAAATGAAAGCTTCAAACAAACGCTTACGGGTTCAGTAAACTATGAAGATCCCAATATCAACATTTCATTTCCAGTGTTTTCTATTCATGGCAACCACGATGATCCAATCGGTAGAGGCGCTGTAAGTTCCTTAGATATTCTGTCAAACATGGGACTCGTCAATTACTTTGGCAAGTGGACCGATTACAGCCAGATTACTGTTTCCCCCATTCTGATGAAGAAAGGAAAAACGCAGCTGGGCTTGTACGGGTTAAGTTTTTTGAAAGATCAAAGATTGGCCAGACTCTTCCGGGAAGGCAAAGTCAAAATACTCAAATCAGATTCCGATGATGTTATATTCAACATATTCACTCTTCACCAAAACAGAGTGGACCGGGGACATCTAAACTACATTCCAGAAGAAGTGCTCCCTGATTTCATGGACCTGGTTATCTGGGGACATGAACATGACTGCCGAATTGAGCCGGAATGGAATGCAACCAAGAACTTCTTTGTTTCGCAGCCAGGTTCTCCCGTGGCTACTTCCCTCGCCCACGGGGAGGCCCTTCCAAAACATTGTGGCCTTCTTCAGATACATGAAAAAAACTTTAACATGCACAAACTAAAATTAAAAACTGTTCGTCCATTTGTGTTTGAGGTGATAGTTCTGTCTGAAGAAGAAACTTTGGATTCTTTGGCGGTGGATGCTTCAGATCAAGTTCAAGAATTTTTGAAAATGAAGGTTAACGAAGCGTTAACAAAAGCCGACGAACAAAGAAGTGGACATTCCAGTCAACCCCAACTGCCTCTCGTCAGGCTCTGTGTTCTGTACGAGACGGATAACCAACAATTCAATGTCATCAGATTCGGGCAGCAGTTTTCCGACCTTGTGGCCAATCCACAAGATCTTATACTTCTCAAAAAGGAAAAGATACGCGTGAAGAACACTGAAGGCAAGAATAAGATTAACAAAGAAGCCTTAGACGAGATCATCATGGGAGCAGACGTCGACGAGATTAGCGTGGAGACCCTTCTAGAGAAATATTACAAAGAACGACCCGAGAACGAGCAGTTGAAAATGCTTTCAGTTAAATGTTTAGGAGAAGCCGTGATAAGTTTTACTCAGAAGGGCCACCCTGAAGCTTTATCGGAAGTCATCAAACTACAGAAGGATCAGTACTTGGAACACCTGATGAAATTTGATGTTCAAACGGAGGAGGAAATTCTGGAACACATCTCAGTGTTGAAGCAACAGTTTGAGGATGAGAGCGGAGACCGGCTGGCGGGGGTTAAGAAGATTCTGCAAGCCGCACCTGTCAATCCAGACTTTATAAACGTGGATGATTCTGATGCCAGCGGGGATGAAGAGCCTGTCGTGTTAGTTAGCCCTCCTCCGGAGTCGGGAAGGGGCAGAGGTCGCGGCAGAGGGAGCAGGGGTGGCCGGGGGGCAAGGGGGGCCCGCGGAGCAGCCGCTGCAGCCTCTAACTCCTCCAGCAACACTTCTCTTAATGTCACCTACCAACCAACTCCCAGTAATGGCGCTGGTACTAATTGGCTGACTAATCTGAGTCAACAAAAAGCCACCCCTGTGCCCAAAGCAGCGTCTAAAAGACAAGTTAAGAAGAAACAATATTATGATGATTAATTTGGTTAATTTGAACCACTTGAAAGTCATTTCAGTTCAATGCAGGTGCCTATTGGATTATTAAACTTGAAATAACTCATAATCTGCTTGTTCATAGATGGCAGTAATTTAATTTTTTTTAGGATAAAAGCCTTTTGCATTTATGATGTAAAATATTAATGTGATACTTAAAAGAATTCATAATCTTCTCTTTCATAGGTGACGCGAATTTAATTTTTTTTATGCGATTTAAAAGAATTTATAATCTTCTCTTTCATAGATTGCGCTAATTTAATTATTTTATGGAAAAATGCTATTTATAAGTATCTGAATTCCCCGGCGATGCCCGGGCTGTACACAGATTTTTCAAAATCAAATGTAGACAGTGACCTTCCTTTGCATATATCTTTCATAAAAAAAAACTCCAATCTTTCATGCTGACAAATACAATATTGGATCGGTGATTCAATCCAATATTGTATTTGTTAACCTTTCTTGAAAGATTTGAGTTTGTTCATGAACAAAACTATTTATTCAAAACATTATGTTTATATTGCGTGTGCACGGTGGCAAACAATTAAATCATCTTAATGTTAAAAGTTTAAAGCATAACTTGTAACATGCGTTTTTCCTAAAATAATTAAACTCACACTATTCCTAAAAGCGTAGAATATGAATTCTTTTAAGTATCACCTTCACCAATGTTTTTAAATTGCTTTTAATTTACATTTATTGAAGAATTTTGTTACTTGTATATTTCTTATAATATACCAGCATTTGCACTGTGGTGCATTACAAACTACCCACCTCAAGGAATTACTTTTCTTGTTATGTAATAATAATACAGTAAACAATTTTTACAAAGATTTTTGCTAGTTTTTATACTCGTTTTACCGTTATGCCTTGGTGATCTTTCGTACAAAACGAAATATTTTATAAAATGTTGAAAACAATAAAGAAAAATTACTACCGTTATTTTTATTTTCTTTGTGACCCAAACATTAATTATAACCAAGTCATTAGATTTACCATTATTAATTAGTAGATGTAGTAGATACTCTCAGTATCACCCTGACCACCATACAGATCGATACGTTGCTTGAAATGGTATTTGATGACTGGATCTGAATAGGAACTCCTCAGCCTTCCTCTTCTTCGCCTCCTTACCCTCAGCCTCACAACACACGGGGAATTTAAAATGGGCTCTGACTTGTGCTGTGTTCACATTTTAAAACAGGCATCTAGTAGGAGGACCATAGTTTTTCGATGATATAATTTTTTTTTTTTATTTATTTAAATTAGGGGTCGTGCATCACGTGATGTTTTTTACCAACTTTTTAACCCCCCCCCCCCCTGGTGATATGTGGTGAGGTTTTAGCCTAACCCCCCCCCCTACCCAAAATCATGTGTATTAATTTAGTATAAATTGTATTGCAATTTTCAGAATATTATCTTTAAATACAGGTATAATCTGATTAAATTTTGGAAAATGAAGCATCGTGATTAGGGAATGCAATCTCGTTCTCGCGAGATCTCGGCCTTTTTTAGCGAGATTGATCTCGGACGAAAAAAAGGGCGAGATCTCGTTGAGTTTAACGAGATTGCACTCTAGCATAAAAACGTCTTATTCGAAGCACGGACTGACATGGACGGAGTTGCAATCTGTAATTTCTAATAGTCTGACTAATTGGTATATTTTGTTATTTAATTCGTTATATCTAATGGATCTACTGAGTAGATATAGTTTTATTTAATTGATAATAATATCTCAGTTTTATAGTCAACTCATCTTAGATAAGAAGTTTCATTTTTTTGGACTTCTCGTTGTTTTGTTTGTTATAAAAGAACTGTTTTATTACAAAAGATTTTTGTTTGATATTAGAAGAGAAGACTGGTTGTTTCTTTCATTTGTTATTTGATAGATACGTACGTCAAAGTTTACTACTTAGAAGTTTATTAAAAAATTATAAACAAATACGTCAAACAATATTTGATGCATAAAAGTCTATTGAAAAATTTGTGAAAATAAATGGTTATCTTATAATACTATTATTTTTTTCCTAATTTATTCAAATATTGTGATTATTTCACAATATTTTTTCCGTCTCGGAACAGACTTAGTCTAGTGAGGCGGGTTACTTACTTGTTTTGTATAAGATATTATTATTACAATAAACGCCCGGGTTGCCGGCATTTAAAAAAAAAAAATTGCAAAAAAAAACACAAAACTGCCAATCTCGCGAGATCTCGAAATTGGCGAGATCTCGCAGTATTGTTATTCATAAACTCGCGGGATCTCGCTTGAGCCCCAATCTCGCGAGATTTGCATTCCCTAATCGTGATAAAGATTTCCAGACAGACATTAAGGTTGCAGGTTGTTTTTGACTGGCATTTGGTTTAGAAATCGTGCATTCAATGAAAAATAAATACCCGTGAAATCTCATTATATCCCCCCCCTCCTTGTGATATTTCGTGATTTTTTTCCGAACCCCCTCCCCCTTTCGAGCCTCACGTGATTAATGGACGACCCCTTATGGGAAAGTATTACATAGTCGAAACATGCAAAAGGGCAACTTCATGTTACTCATTTACTCTCTACATTTATGTCGTTCTATTTATTTAAAGAAAAAGTAGAGTTAAATTCAGCAAATTTAAATAACTCTTACATGATAAATAAGAATAAAAAAAATCCACAATGAAATGGACAGTTTCATCCAAAGATATTCAAATACAAAAGAGATATACTATGATGCACGCGCGACTGTCGGCGGACTACTACATAATCGGAGTAGTTTGCATACAAAAAGAATTTGTTCATTTCGTTGATTTTTTTTAAGGTGTGCATTAGTATTAGTTAACAACATAGTTTTAATATGGAAAGAATTCATTTATTTAGTTTAACGTTTGTTTAGTTTATTCGTTAATTGGTAAACAATATCGGCGACACCCGGTAGCGCAGTCCCACCTAGTAAAAACTGCAGATAGCACATCTCTTATATTTCAATATCTTTGGTTTCAACTGATTTTAACCGCGCCTCCTCTGGAAATTTTTGTGTCTACAGTATCTGCTCTCAAGCTAGAATCAAAGGTGACCTGACAATAGAGAAGTCCAGTCCAATTTTTTTATTTTTTTTTATGAATGATGACCTTCTAACTTAAATAACTGCATTTTTTTTTTTTTTAGAGTTAGTTTTAATAGTTAAAATAATTGTCAATTTTTCAAGGTCCCTCAAAAACCCGCCAAATTTAAGATGTATTTTGTGACGTCTTCAACAGCTCACCTACTTAATAACGATACGCATTTCATGTTTTTTATGTTGGTCTCCTTGAATCTCACATAGATTTGCGCAGGCGCCGCCGGCCATCTTAACACGTTGATTGGTCTATTTATGGTGTATGGGCAATGGCGACGATATGGTGACGGCGAGATCAGAAGCTTCGCAAAAATGACATGATGAATTTTACTTGCAGTTTTATGTTTTTGAAGTTAATTTACGTTTAAATGATCAATTCACTGTGATATTAGTGTAATTCATCATAAGTACCAATGCTGCGTTACTTTTTTTTTCAGTTTTAGTCCTTTAAATAGTGTTTTGTTGGTGTATTTTCGTTGTACGGTAGGTTTAAGGTTACGTCTGAAATTTTTTTTTAATGACTTTTCCGCGTGAATTTAATAAAACTTCCATAAAAGTAATATTATTTAATAATGTTAAGGACTAATGCATGTGTAAATAAATACAAAATACAGAAATCAACACATTAAATTGCGTAACACCGAATCCAAGATGTCATATTTTTAAAGTTATTTTTTCGGAATCATTAAAATATTTTTTTATCATTTTTAATTGTATGAACGAGATAAAAAGTGAAGTGACAGTTTTATTCCAAATTCATAAAGTAAGAGGACTGTATCTTTAAAATTTTTAATTTTCCTAAATTTTTCGACCATTTAATAGATTATGTTTACAGTCAGCTGTTTTTTTATTAATTTTTCATTTTGAAACTTAAAATACTGCAATTTTCAAACGCGATCGTATATGTCAGATACAAAAATCTAAAAGGCAATTCTATTTAGTTTCTATAAAGGTATATGCTTTTACGACATCTTCAAAAATAAGAAATATATAGAACATTCGTTTGTGTCATACCTAAATTCTCATACAAATGACGTACAGCATAAATAAACCTGTCATTACAGTGATTACCATCGTGACGTCACCACACAGCATACCAACCTGACGCTGTGTTTTAACGAGAATATTAAAAATGCACTTTTTAATATTTTTTTAAAAACTGTACGTTTAATATTATTAAATAAAACTTATATATTCAGAATCAGCGTTTATTGATCTATATGAGCATATTTTTTTAAAGCCATAATATTTTTCACTGGAGTTCCTTATTGGGCCCCCGAAATGATAGTTACAAGAACATTATAATTTTTTGTGCATTATTTACTAATTTCAAACGTAAAATCGACACAAATACACAAGTTGGTATGAATATCAAGCGAATTTATGTACAGTGTCGATTTTTTGTATTGTACTTATGCGCTGGTATACACAGTATATAGAAAAGTAGATTTTTCCTTGATGCATTTGAATAAAAATTTCTAATGGCTTATTAGATTTGTCAAAGGATTTATATATAAAAATGCAAAAGGCAGTCATTTAAATACATGTAGGATTACAAAAGATTTTTTAAATTTATATTGAGGGATCAGTAGGATTTATCGGACCAGTTAGGATTTCATCAGAGCCGAAACCTCTGATATGAAAATATCTGGAGTTGGTGAAATATTTTCCCATTATGTTTCTGGTGGATTGACGTATTGTTCTTGTATTGTTTTGTATTTATTATACTTATATAGTGCACTTAAATAGCGTAGATTGACTAGATAAACATTTGTGGAAAAGTGTGTGAAAGGGTTTAGTTTTTCCTGTGGGGAAGATTTAACCCGGACATAAAATCTGGAACACAGCACCATAAAATAATGATTTATTGTCTTCCTTTCTTTACAAACATCTAGAGATAATGATATCCTCACTGGGATCTCCCGTGCTGAGGATTTCATTCACATACTATAATTTAATTATAAGATATTATTATGAATTATTCTTTTGAATGTAGCTATAACTTTGTGGTAATCCATTATAGATAAATTAAACAATTTTTTTACTTTGTTTGAACCACATGTATATTTGTTTGAAGCCGACCGGTTTCGGAACGACCGTTCCTTCCTCAGGGCAAACATATACCGGTCGGCTTCAAATAAATATACATGTGGTTCAAACAAAGTAAAAAAAAAAAAAAAAAAATTGTTTAATTTATTATGAATTAGTTATAAACATATGTATATCATGTCGTTTTTTTTTAAAATAATTATAAAGTAAATAAAATTCGGTTTTAGTCTGTATTTGATATCAGTATATTTTCTATTTCTGATCTCCCTTTATTTAGTATCCAGCTTTTTATTTGAGTTAAATGCAGTGGCGGTTCATGGTCTTTTTAACAAGGGGTTCAGAAATCCAAGAGAAGATTTATCTAATCAAAATTTACTTTCAGAGGAATTAAATTGTTTAATGTTTTTTACAGCAATGGACGTTGCTAATTATTATGGTTTTTACAACAAAAATAATTACGTAGAATATATAAGTGGACGCGGAGGCCTTTTTATTTTTATTTTCCAACCTTTTTTCATGAGTATTAGCATAATTTTTTATGTACACAACACTGCATTCAGCGATTGGGTAAAAAAAAAATGACAGAATATTAGCGACAGCGTGGGTGGTTTGGTATATTTATGGCCAAAACAATACTGAAGTAAGTTCAACACAAAATTACATAACTAGTGATTTGACAATGCGACGTTTGCCGAAAAAAATCTAAAAAAGCGGAATATAAACGCTAAAAATATAATGATTCTCACGTCTTCAAAATTTAAAATTGACCCTCTTTTTTGTACGAGGCAAGTAAATGCCAAAGTGTTTTTTTTAAATTTATTTTGTGCATAATTTTATAAGATTGAAAAAAATTTAGATCATATAAAACGTCAAAAATAGTCTAAGCCATAAAGGGGTATTTTTTAAAAAAATGTTTCTCGTATTACTTCATAGTTACTTAAGTCATGAAAAGCATTGTTTTAGTAGTATATATAAGTAGTTTACGCTTATATTTTTTGTAAAGTAAAAAATAATTTTATTGTAATTCCAATGCATTCAAAAGGTAGTAAAAGCTTCAATTTATCCCTAGCATATTTTTTGATGTTCATAATGTAAAACGATTTGTAGTAAAGATTAATCTAAATAGTATCTAAATGGGAGTTCATGTATAGTTTCATCGTATAGTTGCAAAGGCAACTTGTCACTCTCCGACGGACTCGATCGGTAATACTCGTGAAAGATCGGAGATCACGTGATATCCATGACACGGGATCGCGACGCACCAAGCGGGAATGAATCTGGCAAAGAAATGGATAGTTTCGTTCAAATCAGGGATCTGTATGGGCCAGGATGTTTTTGTAAGGAGAATTTTGCGCGCAACCACATCACGCACCAAAAGGACATAGGTACCGATTTCGACGCGGTGCGCGGTGGCGCGAGTTTAAAATACGGATTTTAATGGAGCCCTATTTATAATGTGATTATAAACTTGTTTTATAATGATTCCAAACTTTGTTTTATTTTATCATCTTTTAATGGGGGTTCACTGCACAAACGCACTTTAGAGAAAACCGCCACTGGTTAAATGTTATAATGTTGAGATTTTTGAGTATAATTTTTGTATTTTATACTTTGTTTTTCGGCAGTACATCCTCTCTGCACATTCCTTCGTTATATTTTGTGTAATTATGTATACCAGTATACCTTGTTTTCTTTAAACTGACTGCATATTGTATACATAAGTATTCCGGAGGGCCAATAAGGAAGTTGAGTGAAAATTATTTTGACTAATAAAAAATATGTTCATGTAGATCTAAAAATATCAATTCTAAATATATAAATATATTTTTTTATTATTATTCTTAGAATTAATTAAACATTCTTAAAAAATGATTAAAAAGCTATGAACTAAAAACGCTTCATGATTGGTCGAATGAATGCTGACGGCATCTGTACTCCGATTTTATTTTTTTTACATTACGGTTTGTACGATCATTGGAATCATGATCGTGCATCTCTTTCTATTACATGAAAGATGGTTTGTTTATGATGAGAGAGGTATAGGCCAAACAGTTTTGTTTAATATCTTGTTGTGAGTCTCTTTAGTTTAAGTAAAGCCTAAGTAAAGTTGGAAAAACTGGAAAATAAGATCCAATTTTAGAAAAAGACAAGAAAAGCAACAATATAGTAATCTATGGACTGAAAGAGGATAAAAAAATCAAATTTTTCGAAGAAAACTTCTTCGGAAAGGTGTTCACTTTGTGATGGCATTATTTATTTTAATAAAAAGTCAAATAACTTTGTTTACATCACTTTTATTGGTACACAATCAACATGTTTCGTAAACAATGTTTACTTCATCAGGATCAAACATATACTAAACTTAAAAATTAAATATAGATGACACATGGAAGGAAAGGGTAGGAGGGAGGGGGAGGGGTAAGAGTGGGGATTGTGTACCAATAAAAGTGATGTAAACAAAGTTATTTGTCTTTTTATTAAAATAAAAAAATCTATAATAGAACTTCTAGAGAATAATAATAATTATATAATAATAATAATAATGATTTATTGTCTTCCTTTCTTTACAAACATCTAAAGATAATGATATCCTCACTGGGATTTCCCGTGCTGAGGATTTCATTTACATATTATAATTTAATTATAAGAAATTAATATGAGTTAGTTATAAACATATACCTTGGTATCATATAGTATTTTTTTAAATAATTAAAAATTAAATAAAATTGTGTTTTTTTTTTTATAATTCAGTTCAGTAGATTCGGTTTTAGTCTGTATTTGATATCAGTATATTTTCTATTTCTGTTCTCCCTATATTTAGTATCCAGCTTTTTATTTGAGATTTAAATGTTATACTGTTGAGGTTTTTAAGTGAGAGTGGTATTTTATTGTAAAGTTTAATACTATAATACAAGAAGCTTTTTTGTCCAAATGTTGTGTTAGTAGTTACTTGTTGGATATGTTTTTGACCATGAGATCTAGTGTTTCTAATGTATGTGTAAGTTGTCATTTCTTGGGTTTTGTACTTATGAATGTAAATGAGTATAGTTTTAGAATACAGTTGTTTAATTGACATGATGTTAAGATTGTTGAAGATTTCGTCAGTGCTAGTTCTTACAGGAACTTTCAGTATAATTTTCATTATGGATTTTTGAGTTTTAATTAGTGGATTTAGTATGTTTTTATTTGCACTGCCCCATCCGATAATACCGTATTCTAACAGTGATTGGCAGAGAGCCATGTAAATCTTGATTAAGTCTTTTTAAACGAGGACATTCCTGATAGTTTTTAAAAAATAACTTAGTTTTTTAATTTTATTATTTAAATAGGTAATGTGTTCGGTCCATTTTAAGTTTTGGTCAATTTTTAGACCCAGATACGTTATATGGTCAATGAATATGAGGCAAAAACTCCATGAAGAATTTTACCAAAAAATTAGATAACTTCGAGTTAGACAAAATCTATCGTATTGGAAATTCAGTAAACAAAGAAAAAAGGAACATACAAAAGAAAAAGAATTTACAGTGGATCTGAGTCATTTAAATATACAACAAAAATCTGAAATAAATAAACTTATTGATAAATATAAATCAAGCTTTGCAAAGGATAAATATGATATTGGAACAGTAAAGGATTATGAAGCACGCATTGATCTACTTGTGGAAAAATACAGCAGTAAAAGACCCTACAGATGTTCAATAGAAGACAAGTTAGAGATAAAAGAACAAGTAAGAAAATTGCTTGAAAGAAATCTTATAGAGGAATCATACAGCCCTTTTGCAGCACCAGTAACCTTAGCTTTCAAAAAAGAAGACAATAGAAAAACAAGATTGTGTATCGATTTTAGAGAATTAAATAAAATGGTGGTACCTCAGGCTCAACCATTTCCTTTGATTGAGGACTTAGTAACAAAAACCAGAAACTGTCAATACTTTTCAACATTAGATATAAATTCTGCGTTCTGGTCTATTCCCCTGCGAATTGAAGATAGAAAGAAAACTGCTTTTGTAATCCAGGAAGGCCACTACCAATGGACATGTTTACTCTTCGGTTTAAAAACTTCTCCAGCCATATTTCAAAGAATACTAAGCAACATATTGAGAGAGTACAAGTTTAACAGATTTTGCTGTAAATTTTATTGACGACATTTTAATATTTTCAAAAAGCTATACCGAGCACATAAATCATTTATCACAGATTTTAGAGGCGATAGAAAAATAAGGTTTCCGACTTAAGCTCACAAAATGTCGATTTGCAACAAATTCGGTAAAATACCTCGGACATATAATACAAGATAATACAGTAAAACCAATGAGAGATAACTTAATTTCAATAAGAGATTTCCCAACACCAAAGAATCAGATAAATATTAGACAACTTCTAGGAAAAATCAATTTCTACCACGAGTACATACCTAACAGTTCAATAATTTTAGAACCATTACATAATTTACTAAGGAAGCACCAAAAATTCATATGGTCAATAGACTGCCAAGAAGCTTTTGAAAAGATTAAACAACTATTGTGTTCACAACCAATCTTAGAAATTTTTGATAAAGACTTATCAATAAACATATATACGGATGCATCATTGGAAGGTATTGGAGCAGTGCTGAAACAAACTCAACAAGACGGAAAAGAAAAACCTGTAGCATATTTTTCAAAAAAATTAAATGAAGTCCAAAAGAAAAAAAAGGCTATATATTTAGAATGCTTAGCTATTAAATAGGCCATACGATATTGGCAGTACTGGCTAATAGGCAAACCTTTCACAGTATATTCCAACCACAAACCATTGGAAAATTTAAATATTAAATCTAGAACGGACGAAGAGTTAGGAGATTTATCCTATTACCTATCACAATATGACTTCGAAATAAAATATAAACCAGGAAAAAATAATTTAGAAGCAGATTGCTTGAGCAGAAACCCAGTATTAGAAGTTAATAAAGATGAACATGAACAATTAAAAATAATAAACTTAGTAACATTGAATGATATATTAACAGATCAAGATAAAAATGAGGATATAAAAAAATACAATAACAAGTTAATATATAAAAACAATATATATTATAAGAGGGTAAGAAAGCAAGAAAAAATACTACTGTCAGAGGAACTCAGTATAAAATTTATAAAACTGATACATGAAAATATGTGTCATATAGGTATAAAACAAATGCAAAAGAAAATAGGAAACATTTATACAGCAAAGAATTTAACTAGAAATATCACCAATTTATGCAAACAATGTGAAATATGTAGAAAAAATAAGACAAGAGGACAGGCAACCTCAAAGATACAGAGTGCAAAGGACTTTATAAAACTTGTAAATATTGTACCAAATTGTAATGAAATTGGCATGGTTCTCACCGACCAATATCCTGGAATTAATTCAAAAGAGTTTAAAACTTTTTTAAATGAAAGGTCAATCACACTAATTTTCACTGCAGTAAATTCGCCATTTTCTAATGGACTGAACGAAAGGCTAAACACTTGTAAATAAAATAAGGTGCAAGATAAATGAAAATCTAAATACTAAAGCATGAACAACTATTGCTCATAATTGTGTTGATATATATACTAACACGGAACACTCAATAACAGGCTTTGCACTGAGATACCTATTGGATGGTACTGATGTTTCATTCATACCAAATGAACTTAAATTTAAAAAAAGAAGCAGATGACTGGATTAGAGATAGAAAATTTGCATTAGAAAGAACAATTAAGTCACATGAATATAATAAAATGTTAATTGATAAAAAAAGAACAATTCATAATTTTAAAATAGGCGATATGGTATATGTTGAAAATGGTCACAAACTAAATAGGGATTGGTCCATGTACGGGACGGGCACTGTAGTCGCCAGCCGCACAGACGATGAAGTGGGAAGTTGCCGGCTGGCCGCTTCGACACCTAGGGAGAAAGTGAGGAAAAAGGGTAGGGAGTGGGAAAAGTGGGGAGATTTCAGGAAAATTGGGTAAATGTAGGGAGAAAGGTAGAAGGCAAGGGGGCGGAAGGGGGGTAGAGGTAGAGGGGAAACCTTCGCCTTGAAAAAGGCGATCGACCAATTGTATGCGTTGAAATCTTCAGGGAGGGCGGTTCGGCCAGGGCCTAGAAGAAGTCCAAGTTGTCCAGTGGGTCGATCGGAGAAGGCAGAAGAGAAGGCGAGATGCTGTTGTGGCGATGAGATCTGGAACTCTACCGATCTGGCAGTCTAACAGCCGTATTTAAAGGGCCCAGAGACGGGAGTCTGCCCATCTCAGTCCTTTGTTCATCTCAATTCTACGAACTGAGATGAAATTCTTAGAATTTAGGCTGCTAGAGTTGTAAACGCCACCGCGTTCGTTTCGCTATTGCGCAACGAAGCTGAGAACGCCACAGAGTTTTATCTCGACCTACTCTCGATGCCTCTCCGACCATTCGTTTATTTTGTGAGTTTGCACATTTTACATACATTTACATTGGGTATGAACAGTCTGCACAAATTGGAATGAGTTTATATTTGTGCAAAACTGTTATACTGATTCAAATACATAGGTTGCACAAATTCGAATTTGTGCAAGTGTTATAAAGATACAAATACATAGGTTGCACAAATTTGAATTTGTGCAAGTGTAAATAATAGAGATTTGCACAAATTGGACCCGTGCGAAGGTTTGTATAGGAACGGCTTCGCACAGATCGAATTTGTGCAAAGAAAAAAGTAAATCAAATCTAAATAAATGTGCAGGTGGAGGTCGGAGGAGAGGGTGGGGTCAAGCTTTATTTTTTGTCTTAGGCTGACTGCCTGACCCCGTGAATATTTTTATTCTGTCATAAAATATTACATAAAATTACACATAAATTATGCTATAATTAATCTTAAAAATACGTCCGGTACATTCCATTTAAAATCGAAGATAAACTATCCCAATCAATATACAAGATTAATACAGGACATAGAAAGATGGAGTCAAATTTTTTTCATATTACAAAACTTATTCCTGCCCCCATACTAGAAGAAAATGAAGATTAGAAAGAAGAAAAAGGAATTGAAAGAGACGAAAATCTCAAGAGAAATTTTCTAACCCTAGGGGGAAGATGTAAAGGAATACCTACCTAGAAATGCATAGGATTCCTTTATGTTCGAATTTTAAAAAGGTGTTGTCATGGAGACAGAAAATGATAGATGATTGTTTTTTTGTTGTCTAGCGGGGTAGCACAGATTGAGGTAATAAGAAGATTGAAAAATAAGTTTATAATTACAAAGTGATATAATATTTTGAAGATGGACAAATAACTTTAATTGTAGTTTTTTTGTCAGCAAAGCAACTCATGATATTTGTATGTCACATCATTAATAAAAAATTACAACAAATAGACAAATTGTCTTGTAAAATTAACACTTCGTGCCTCAATACTAACAAAAATATAACGACAATAACCATATAAACTGATTAATTAATACTAACAATAAATTAAAGATATTTCGTGAAAAAATCACGAACAAAGGCACTCTATCCTTGAAATGACGTCACAGCTCACAGCCATGAACAATCATTTCAAGTTGTTGTTTTGTTTGATTATTTTTCCCCCATTTCGGAATAGTAAAAATTGTTTAGTTTGTCCCGCGCCAGGGGGTAGAGGGGAGGGGTGTGGAGGGGGTGGGGGTGGGACGTCACGTGACTTTCATGAAGCTCGCTGAAATTTCAGGGTGGCTCAAGCGCGTGGGCTAGTTACCACTGCATTTTGTGGCCCACTTTCGCGTGAAATAGTGACTACATTACGCGTGAAATGTAAGATAAGTGTCCCCATTATTTATTTATTTATTGAATGAATTTCTAAAACAAGGGAATATAAGTTTATTATTTTATTTTTATTGTTTTGCGATAAAAAAATATTTTTTTTACCAAAACAGTTAACCCCGAGAGAAATTTTCGGAGGCTTTTCTCCCAGACGTCGAACACCCTCAGAGTCTTTTTGGGAGATATTTCTCGAAGCCTGATATGGACTCGGAACTCAGACGTGTTATGTCATTTTGTATGACGGTGAGATGTATGATTTAAACAGTGTTAGAATGAGAGAATACCACGCTTTGCGTTTGAATTTGAAAGTTTACCATAGTCGCTCCCGAAAAATTAGAAATAATTCTGTGAAACGACATTTACCTACTATTTGAAAAATATTTGTCAAGGTTTGACATTTTTTTAATTAATATTTTTATATAAAACAAAAAAGTGAAGTCACAATAACGTTTATAATACTTTTGTTTTAAAGTGTGTTTTTTAGTTTCATGTAAACTGGTAATTATGGTTTACAAGGTGAGCAACTTAATTTTTTTATCTGTGTTTGCATTCAAATTCTTTATATTTTAATTGCAAGAAGTCATCCGCAGTATTTTATTTTGAAATACGATTAAAAATAGGAAATTTATCTGGAAACGATTGTAATGCAAACAAAAATTCTACACAATCCGCATTTTAAACTTGCAAAATATAGAGGTTTTAGGGATTAAAATTGAATCAATACATTGAAAAATGGTTACACAGTGAAAGCCTGAATGGATGCTTTCTATTAGGAAAAAAAACTGATAACTGAAATATATTTAAAAGTCCAGTAGGTTATTAATAAAAATAAATAGTGAACAAATAATGGACATAGTATCAAACCTTATGTCTAATATTTTTAATTGAGACGTGAATTGAAATGAATTTACCTAAGTTTAGTGATCAGGTTTGATTAAACAGCATTTTCCAAACCACATTTCTTGGTTACACTGTCTCTGGGTACCTGGAACGATTGCGTGATTTTCTTATTAAAAAACTACAAACTTTAAAATTTGACTGAAATTATATTATCGATTACACACCGAAAACTCATGTGATTTCGCCATGAAAGCCTATTTCATTAAGTTCCAATACCAAAGCATTCAGTTTTCAAACAGCTCAAGAGCCACTTAATTGCAATTTTTTATACAAATTTCGTAATACCAGAGCTGACTAGTAGTTTTATATATACCTTGTCAATAACGAACACAAAAGAAAAATAATTATACAATTTGGTGCAATCGTTCGGAAGTTATGCGCGTACATACATTTCGGTGATTCATTTTTATTTATATAGATAGAAGAAGAAGATAGATAGATAGGTAGATAGATTTCTCCTGAAAACTTTAAGTGTCTAAAAAAATATGTTATTTTTTAATATGATGTCTATACATTAATAGAGCCGAAACGGTAATTATATGTAATTCCCTCGATAGAAAAAAAAAAAGAAAAGTATGCTCCGAAAATAATGAAAAACACATTTTGTTCTATTATTTAACACGTTACGGGTATGAAAAAAAAAAATCATTGCCTGCCTTTTAACCCATTTTATCATAGATTTTTTCTGTTGTTCCGATTTTTCGTTTCCGTTGGCGTTTTCCCTCGGTTTTCTGGTGAATATCCGTCCCTTTGCACCGGTCCCGTGGTTTGTTAGTTTTTCCTGGAACATAGGTAGATACCCACAAAGCCACAAACCTAATTCATATAAAACCTTCCATAGTTTCAGGGCCATGTAGTTTTACCAAGAATTAATGTATTGTGTTTTGACAAACTTTAATAGATGGCTGCCTATTTTGTGGTCAATGTGTTTAAGAGGCGGTTCTCCGAATTTCAACCGATTTCTTGCAAACTTCCCTTAAACATTTGAAGTTTTTAAGCTTTAAAAAAAAAATATGTTATTCTTGAAGATAATATCTAGACATTTATCGCGCCGAAACGCAAATTATATAAAATTCCCTCGATAGAAAAAAATCGCAAAGTATGCTCCAAAAATGATTATAAACACGTTTGTTTCGGTTATTTTACAAGTTATATGAATGAAAAAATTCACAGCGTTTCTTTAAATAAAATTAAAGATAATTATCGCGAGATTTTTGCTCTATTTTTAACGAGTCGTGTTTTATTAAAGATTTTCATGATTTTTGCATCAATTTTATCGCTGTAAATGTTAGCGCGCTCTTCTAACATTCGTAATTTCGGATCTCTCCAACTCTCCATCTTCTTCTTTTAGGGGCCGGGAACTGAGCCTTAATACATTTCATTAAATCATTTAGGACTCCCACCCAGAGGTTGGGGTCCTAGGCCGGGGCCTCTCGGGCCTAACCAAGACGATGCTTTACATCTGGCACTAAACTTGTTAGGCTTATTATAAAAAAACAACAGATTTGTAGTTTTGTATAAAAAACCATCTCTAGGAATCTTTTCCTTCTTTTCGAACGTTTATAACTGAGCCTTGAACACGGACGAAAATACGCGAATAAACATAACCTAGAATTTGTTTTTTTTTCATATAAAATTTACATATCACACACTTACGAATACTCGAAAATTTTAACGTATCAAAAAACCGTTTTTTGTGTCTACTGTAATTTCGGTAGGAGTCATTCTCTTCATGTGTAATTTCGGCAATGTGTTATTCCGTCCGTGTGTAATTCTGGCAGTGTAATATTGGTACATGAAATTAACGCCTGTATTTTGTGGGTTTCATAATTATATATATGTATAGTGGTAATAGGTGATTTTATTTTACGAAAAAAAACTGACGTAATTTACTACTTAAGGTGACGGTATTATTTCCCCTGAATTTCGCGATTCGAAGCCAATAATTCATGGAATCTAACCAGACATTGGCTACGTTCAGTGCTTTCTGAAGCAATTCGTAACGTTTGAAGCCAATAATTCACAGAAACTAACCAGATTATTGGCATCGTTTACTGCGGCTCGGTAAAGCAATCCGTGCCCTACTTAGTTAACGAAATGCAAATAGGAGAGACTTTTATTGCTGCGATTGACATAATTTTTTTGACATTTATTTTACTAGGTCGCCCTTGTGCGGCATTCTTGTGGAAAAATTAACTATAATACTAATCAAAACAAGATCCGACGACAAACAAAAATACCAGCCAAATACTTAAATATTTTTTTAACAGATTTATTATTTTGACTACATATTCATTGTTTGTTTTGATTTGTATGTCTACGGAAAAACATAAAATATTTTGTTACTCGGTAGGTTTTTTTTTTACATGAGTTCCACACAGGAGGCCTTGAGTAAAATAATTTCCCTCAGGGCCTATGTCATCTTTGGGGATGCTGTGTGGAGGGTTTTTTTTTAGGGGAGTAGAGAAGAGTTCTAGGAACGAAAAGGGTTTGAAAAGGAAATCTGGGGTTCAGTGTGTCCTGGTCATCCAACTCCAAGACCTAGACAAACCTCACCCCATGAACCCGGGCACCCCTGCTAAATCACCAAACGTAGCGAACCACTTGGGGTGACCTATGGCAGAGGTGTTGGTTATCCAATAAAGGTTCCCGGGGCGGCAGTACCCATTCCCGCCTCCCAAATTGGTAACAGATATATATCTTCTATATAAATAAAGAACGGTGTCCGCGGGGGTTTGTTATTATATAAATCTGCGGCTTACTTCCGATTAATATATTTATATTTTATTATCATATTATAAATCAGAATAAACGAAGAAATCACCTTAAAATACCTATCAAACATAGACATTAATAAAGGACGAATAGACAGGCTGCATGGAATTTTTATAAGTAATTGCAGTAAATATATCTGTCTTCCGGTTTGCACCATTTATAAAAAGTCACTAACGGAAGGACCGTTTCCTGTCAGGTGGAAATCAGCTGTTATCACACCAATTTTTAAGACTGGTTAAAAACTACTGACCAATTTCCCAACTACCTATTTTAAGCAAAGTTCTTGAAAAAATCGTCTTTGATGAATTGTACTCTTTTATTTCGACAAAAATTATGCCGAATCAGCACAGATTTATGAAAGGTAGGTCTACAACTTCCAATCTTGCCCTTTTCATTAACTTCTTGCATAGCAAGATGGACGATAAGGCGCAAGTTGATACTATGTATACAGACTTCTCCAAACCCTTTGACCGCGTAATTCACTCAATTCTTTTGAAGAAACTCATCCTACTTGGTACTTGGTATACATGGCGACCTATTTAGATGGATTAAGTCCTACATTAGTAATCGCAATCAGGTAATATTAATCAACGGTGTCTACTCAAAGTCTATAGAGGTAATATCAGGTGTCCCGCAAGGTTCTCACCTAGGTCCGCTATTCTTCAACATTTATGTAAACGACATTGGATTATGCTTTCAAAATTCCGAATATGTGCTTTACGCTGATGACATGAAAATATTCAAAGTTGTGCATTCTCTCTCTGACTGTGAAGCGTTACAAAGTGACCTAGATAGGCTTTGCAAGTATTGCAAAGTTAACTGTTTAGATATCAATGTTTCCAAATGTCATGCTATGACATCCACCAGAAATAAACATGTAATTAAGTACTCTTATTCACTCAACAATGAACCTGTCATCTCTAAAACGGAATGTAAAGATCTTGGTGTTTACCTTGATAGCAAACTTATATTTAATAATCACATTGACTCAATCGTTCACAGGTCATATAAAATGCTTGGTTTTGTTCTTCGTATAAGTAAAGTGTTCAGTAACCCGCGTACAGTAGTTATGTTATATTTTGCATTAGTCAGAAGTATACTGGAATATGCCTCGCCAATTTGGAACCCGCAGTACAAAGTATACATAGATAGCATAGAACATATTCATAACAAATTTATAAAATATCTTACCTTCAAATTCAACAATAACTATGAATGCACATTTCAAACTTTGCAACAAAGACGAGTAATTGCTGATTTGACATTTATACACAAAATTTTAAATAATAACATTGACTGTACCAAACTTCTTTCCCTAGTTAATTTTAACATACCAATAAGACGTACACGCCATACAGAACTATTCCACACGCTTAATTACAAGACAAATGCAGCAATTTTTTATTTTATTTTTTATTTATTGTTTTCAAGATACAATCCCGTTAAACCGCAATAAAGCAGTTTGTCAACAGGATGTTAATGTTCAATTACAATTTAAACATACATACATATTATTATTACTATAACTATACAAATAGACACAATTAACAAACATTAATTAATATAAACAATCTCTATTTAGTAACCATTGTTTCAGCATATATCTGAATCTATTTGTGGAGTCGCAATTTTTTATATTAATTGGTAACATGTTAAATATTTTTGGCACGTTAAATTCCAGGGTTCGCCGTCCGTAGTTATTATTATATTTTGGAACAAGCATTCCTTCATTCTTTGTGAACCTCGTATTATGCTCATGTTCCACTTTCTTCTTATAATCAGACTCAGATACATGCTGAATCAATATTTTATACCATGATAAGGCCTGGACCGGTTAATTAATTCGCCAATCAAACGTGCTCTTCATATATTTAATAATATTAATCTAAATTCTAACATCGACATTTTCTCCGATTCACTGCCCAAATTTAAAAAGAGCATCATGTCAATCATATAAATTGTTTAATGCGCATACATACATACATACACACATATTCACACACACATAAATACCTTCCCACTACACACATTACCCGGTAATTACTTAATATGCACACATTGCATACCATAAATAAGACACTACAATGAAACACATAATAGGTACCCTTCATGAATTGTTTTTATTAATTGTAAATTTACACCTATAATAAAAAATAAAAATAAATTATTATTGAAAAAATCTTGCACATTTTTTCCACACTTTACACCCCCCACCCCCTTTTTCCACACATTACAGAAATTTTGCACACCTGACTTTTAACCTGACCTGGAAAATTACTGCCTACATCTGATTTTGAAAATTCTGCCTAAACCCCGGGCAACGCTGATATTATGTTTAAAAAATATGTAGTGGTATAAAACTTAAAATCAAAATGAAAAAAAAAAGAAATCGGAGGAGATAAAGTCAAACTAAATGCGCATGCTAATCTCAATAAAAAAACTGTTTACGTGTGTAAAACATAGTCATAGATTATATTCATATTACATGGCAGAGTAATTAATAATACATAATATGTAGTATGAGTTTTGGTTAATTTATCGAAATAAGCAGGCATTGATTTTCTTACTATCAATATACCCACATAAATACTCGTACCACAGAAGTGAGTCGTTATTCAATCCATTGGGTTAATAATTCAATGATGCATTGTGGTTTTGTAAAAAGCATTTGGATTAGTAATTTTGAAAGAAAGTTACTTATACGCAAGTTGAAAGACGGTTGGAAGAAGGTTATTTCAAATTAGCCATTTAACTACCATAACTGAAAATAATGAAAAAAACTGTACATCAGCAGAAATAATTAATTTATCAATATTCGACACTTATTTTTTTTGTGTTTGTTCTTTGGATCGCAGACAGATCGATCTGGAGCCATCGTGTTGAGTGCTGAGATAGGGTGAGCTGGTGCTGATGTCGGTGCTGGCGCTGGTGCAGGTGTTGGCGCTGGCTGACGGTTTGACTGGTTTGGTCACGAGGGCGGCCGCGACATCTAGCTGGTGCCGTCCGGGAGCAGTACCACAATATTTCCGTCGCTAGTTCAGTACTTGTTGTGTAAAAAAGTTGAATGAGCTGAGGAGAAGAGTTTTTGACCCGTCTTTGTTAGGGTTTCGGTTAGGAGAAGCGAGGAGGTTTTCGGCCCTTTCTTCCTCTTCCATATCGATCGACGATTGTTTTGGTGCTGGTGAATAAGGATGGGTCAGTTCTATTTTGGTTTCGCGCGACTGTTCTACGAATGTCCTGTTGTAGTCGATACCCTTGATGGCGTCTTCGGCACACCCTAGACCGGTTACTCAGCGGTCACAAAGGATCGCGTATCTTCTGATTCATCTTCTTTCATGCCATGTAAAACTAGTAGGTGTTTTCTTGATGCTGTGTCGATGGCATCCACACGAAGCTCAAGTTGAGCCATATTCTCTTGGAGAGCGCTCATCTCCGATGTCATCTTCATCGGTTTAAATAAAAGGAAGGTTGCAGTTTTAAAAAGTTTTATTCTTAAAATAAGTGTGGAGGAAAACAGGATCCATCCCATGATTAGACTGAAATGTTTTGTGGATCATTATTTAGTGAGAGGGAACATGTATTTCAATTACTTCCTAAAAATGTATTTTGTAATTGGTATTTCAATTACCCGATGCTGAGGTATTTTTTTAAATTATGGCTTCAAAATACATTTTCAAATACATTTAGCGATCTTAGTGATAATGAAAAATTGACTGACGTAGATAATACATAGACTAAAAACGTTAGAATCCAGCGCAATATATTAGAGTAAGTTGGCAACACGTATTATATCATTAGTGTCTGACCGACACAGGACTTTCTACCGAAACCGAAACCGAATATTCAATATCTGTCTCAGTTTTGGCCGAAACCGATTCTTTTTAAGCTATTGTATACTGAAGTTTGGCTTATTTTTACACTTATACAGACAATTAACACGTGTTAAATGAAAAAAAAAAACAATTATTGAAGTACATATAAATTTTTTTTTTTTTTAATATTTCCGCTATAAAACAAACAAAAATTAACAAAACATGAACTACTTCTTGGAACAAAAAAATGACAATAATCAACACTCACATTATAAAGGAAGTACCTCATTAATTGAGTATTTTAATTGTGTTTACAATCACAATATTCTTAATAAACATGTAAAATGAAATAAAGAAAACAAAAATTGAAGTATGTGAAAAAATTATTATTTCTTATTTTTTTATATTAGTTCCACATAGGAGGCCCTGAGGAAAATAGTTTCCATCATGGCCTATGTCATCTTAGGGGATGCTGTGTGTAGGGTTTTTTAAGTAAAGGAAGGAGAGGCAGTTCTGGGAAGGAAATAGGTATGAAGGGTGGGTAGGAATCGGGGGGTCAGTGTATCTAGGCATAACGGACGTATGAATCCATCTATCCAACCGCAGTGCAAGGCGATAGGTCGAGAGATTCCGGCTGGAAATGATAAAAGACCTCCCTCAACCAGTTTCACTCGATCCTGCACACCACGGAGCAGGCAGACGGACGCAATAGCCCCCAAGACCTGGACAAACTTCACCCCATGAACCCGGGCACCCCTACAAAGACACCAAAAGTAACCTATGGAAGAAGTGTTGATTATGCAATAAATGGTTTCTGGGGCGGCGATACCCTTACCCGCCTCCCAATTTGGGCGGCGGGTATTATTACCTGTACATTACTGCTATAAAACAAATGAAAAATTTAAAAATTAAAAAAACATGTTAACTACTTATTAAGGTGGGTCATTTAAAAAAAAATGCTAATTTTAGATTCTGTTAGCGATAAAAGGGTGCCAAATGGGTTCAAACCGATGTGTTTAAAATTTTTTTAATTTCTGATACGATCTTCTTCCTCCGGATTCACTTCAAAGTTTTGAAAATTTTCATTTTTAGAGGTATTTTCTAGTGTGTATAAAAGTTACTACAAATCCTTTATACTATATTTTTTGTAATATTCTATGGCAAATATGGTACGTATTTACGAATTCATTTACAAAAAATCCGAGTTTTGATTATTAGTGGTGCGAGGTGAGGGCGGGGGAAGCACCGATTGCACTAAGCGCAGCGACTCCGCGCAACCGACGTCGGAGTTTGGAGTCAGTATCGCTACGGCTCTTTAAGCGGTAGGTCACGTTGCACAAGTTTTCGCAATGGAACGTACTCGGAATGCGTTAAAAAGTCCCATATTTGGTGAAATTTGCGACGTTAAAGACAATGTTTTACCAACTTATTGTGATATTATGAAGTTTTTTGAGTCGACCAGGCATCAAATAAAATTAAATCAAGAGACCAAACTAGAACCCAAATTTCAGTAAATAGAGTGTACTGTGACAGCACGAATTGAAGAAATATGGAGAAAGGCTTCTATTCCCATCGTTACACACTCGCGAGTAGCACGCATGTTGAGGTCATATCATTTTAAATGCAAAAACCTTCTTAAGTCACATCCTAAAATACCGGAGAAAAAATGGAGGAATTCCATCGCAGAAGTAAAGTGCTGTTTGATATTTCGTCTTGCAAATGCAAAGATTTCAGTAAATGTGACTGTCCTAAAGATAAAAAAAATACCTGTAAATGAACAGAGTTTCATTAGTGACCAACGTACTACACGAAAAGTGATAATAGGAAATGTGGATACCGCTACAACAAAACGAATGAAAACTGCGTTGAAAAGAAAACTTCTGAAGCCAAAATCCTTGCGTACGTCTAAAAAAGGAAGCACAGGTAAGCCAACTACCTCTCTCATCGATATTTCCACGTCTTCTGCATCAAATGAATGCGATTGCAATGATGTTTTCAAACCAAATGTTGTATCTCAAATGCCTCAGAAGCAGGCTGCGGTCACTATTGATTATTCTACACTGTCGAAAACTTGTGATAGATATGGAGTTTCGGATAGAGCAGCGGCAGCCATTGCCTCAGCAGTTCTGTATGACATCAAGTCTAATATTCCAGTTATGGACAAAAGTAAACTTCGCAGAGAACGAAAAAAAAACAAGGGAAAATATTAAGGCACAACACATAGTTTTACAAATACCCGCATTATATTTTGATGGCCGGAAAGATAAAACATTAATTATCAGGGAAAAAGGGGGTAGGCATTACAGATAACTAATCATTGAAGAGCATATTTCAATGATAAAAGAGCCAGACTCAATATATTTGGGTTATATTGCACCAAACTCTGGCACGTCGAAAGTTATAGAAAGAACAATTGTCGATTATTTTTTAAAGGAAGAAATACCATTTGAACCATTAATCGCTATTGGATGTGACGGAACGAACGTGAACGTTGGAAAACATGGAGGTATAATACGTTTGCTTAAAAAACGTTTGGATAAACCATTGCAATGGATAATTTGCTTGCTTCACATGAACGAGTTACCATTTCGTCATTTGTTCAGACATCTTGACGGTAAGACATCTGGACCTCAAACATATTCAGGGACAATAGGACTAGCTTTAGAAAACTGTGAAAAAAAGCCTATTGTTCATTTTCAGAAAATTGACGGAGAGTTGCCTGAATTATTAACTAAAGACCTAAGTACAGATCAGTTATATTTGTATAAAATCGTATCTGCAGTTACGGTGGGGGAATTACCTGAAGATTTAGGCCACAAATCTCCTGGAAAAATGTCTCATGCCAGATGGCTTACGCGTGCTAACCGAATTCTTCGTCTTTATGTTGCAACGGAAGCTCCTACAGAGAATCTTATTATTTTAGCAACGTACGTTGTTAAAGTTTATGCTCCGACTTGGTTCAGTATTAAAACTCATCCCACCTGTAAAGATGGAGCACGTCACCTATGGCAGCTAATTTCAGCGTCTAGATACTTATCCCCTGAACTAAAAACTATAATTGATCCAGTCATAGAAAGAAACAGTTACTTCGCACACCCCGAAAATTTACTACTTGCAATGTTAACTGACCCTCACAAGCATATCAGGGAATTAGCTGCGCGTCGTGTTCTAAAAGCACGCAGTAAGAAACTAAGTAAAACAAGGCTGTTCCAACTTCCAAACATAAACCTCGATGCATCATATTACTACAACCTTATTAATTGGCAGCAAAATGTAACCGAACCCCCAATACTGAAGAATATATCGGATGAAGATCTTCAATTATTTGTAGCACAGGGGGGAGAAGGTAAATTGCCTCTTCTGCGTCTGCCATGTCATACTCAAGCAGTTGAAAGAGCTGTAAAGACTGTTACTGAAGCCTCGACTACTTTATGTACCAAGTCTGCAAGAGAAGGTCTTATTAAGGCAAATATTGAGTCTCGCAAAATAATGCTGAAATTTGAGAGTAAGAAGGATTTTGCTGGTATTTGAATACACTGTCTTGAGATAATGTTAATTATAATAATATATTTTTTTAATAAATAAGTCAGAATATTCTCTCTAATTTGTGTTTTATTGAAAAAAAGTTCATTTTTAATTGTTTATCTAATATTTTTTAGAGATTTAACAAGGGTGGGTTTTTCTCTATTTTGTGAAATTTCAAACTCAATCCGGAGGAAGAAGATGATATCCAAATATTATTAAAAAAATTACGTGATTTTACATCTTCATTTAACACCCTTTTATCACTAACAGACAAACCAAAACAAGTTTTTTTTTTCCCCCATACAATCGTGACCCGCCTTACTACTTATTAGAACAAAAATTTGGCAAACGAACCACGAACTCACCCGATGTCAGCCGAACGACGTGCGATAATTCACGAACACAGAGTTTCGATGCGGCCGAAGGTTCGGCAGATTTTCTGCCGAAACCGAAACTGATGCTGAAACTAGATTTTTTTGCCGAAACCGAACCTTCGGTCGGTTACTATATATTATACTTGTCATTGCTTTGTATTGTACATTTTTGTGTCATAGTATTAGATCAAGCACTATGAGAATAATTTGCTGAATACTAAATTATTTTTAAGTTATTTACACTAGAGCGCATTTGAAGTGAAATAACCCAAAACTGCGGTATGCAAATATCTTATTATAAAAAAAATAATTATTATTATCTGTTATATCTGCCCTTTCCTCGGCAGATATTAATTATTACAAGGTTCTTTAAATATAAATGTGTTTATTACTTTTAATAACCTAGCTGGATAGCTACGACTGTTTACTATTCGGGGGTAGGTATATCTCTGCGCTCCCACCTCGGGAGCTGGTAAAGTCTATCTCTAGTACCACTTCTTGTACACTAATGCCATCTGGCGAGCTATGGCGCAAGCTAAATGCTTACCGCCATCTATCGTATTATTTCCATATTAAATACCTATTTACTATACATTACACCCTCCCCGACCTAATCTCAAGTCCCTGGCTACAATAAATACAAGTCATGTTCATTACAAATGATTCTATACAATTGACAAAAATGGGATTTTAAATATTTCATTTTTACACGATTTTATACACTAAATTCAACCAAACATAGTCATGATTTTAAATACTTCAACTTAAGTACTTCTGTTTCTCTGGGAGGGACCTCTATGAACGCCTTGAGCGGAGCCTCCCGTCCCAAGGTCTTGGTTGAATAGTTTGCTCTCGATCATCCGCTGGTAATCTGAAATCAAGAGAACACCCCGTTAGCCCCTTCAACAAAGCTGAGGTCCCCAACTCGTCTGAAGCGCATTTCGTGACCTCAGACGCGGTGGGTGGGTTATTTTCTACACTCTCCTCTTCCCATTTCACAGATAAACTCCTTAACTGATCAATATGCCTCTTCCAAGTCAACGGAGTACCACAGATTCTAACGATATAAACTTTTTTTCCCACTTTCTTTTCTACAATACCTCTAACCCAACAAACTTTATTCACCTGACGAAAGTCCTTGACTAGACATTTTTGACCAACATGTAAATTCCTCATTTGTACTGTCACTGAATTAATTGTCTCCTGAGAAGTTATCCCAAGATCGAAACATTCCATAAAATCTCTACCCACAATTAATTCTGTTCCATTTATTACTACAATAAAATTAATATTTTTGTTCCTACCCTTGAATTTCACATCAAAAATCGCCTTTCCTACGATTTTTAAACGATTATTTCCATAACCTGAAATAATTCGCTTGTCTTGTGACAAAATGATTGAGCTAAAATGTCTTTTAAAAATACACTCTGGCATCACACATAAAGATGAACCTGAATCAATCATTGCCGTAAACTTCTTGTTATTAATTTCAATTTCAGCAGTGATAGGACTAATTGACGCAACTAAAACTTTACTATCCCTGTGATTTTCAAAAATGGGATTTATAGGATTATTCTTGCAAAATTTCTGTAAATGCCCAACGCCCTTACATTTAAAACATTTCGCATTACGAAATTTACAATCAAACGATAGATGATCATTCCTTTTGCAAATAAAACACTGTTTTTTAACATTACCAGAGGGTGATCTAAAATTCGTACCTGAATTTGATCCTAACCTATATGCTGGTTTCCTGTTAAAACTACCTCGTCGCTCGTCTCGGTTCGTCGATCGTTCCCTACGCTGATCTCGCCTGAACCCATCGCTAGTAACTCGCTTTTTTACCAGATTTACTTCTGATTTAACCGTATTAGCACTATCCAAAGTTGACATATTAACTGCAAGTCCTTCTATTTCATTAAACGATAACTTTTGTCCTTCCACAAAAATTTTCTCTTTCGCGCGACCCGGTAACAACCCGATTGCAAACATGTCTATAAGATTTTTTTCAAGCCTCGTTTCAAATTGACAATACGTTGCTAAAGAACGAAGTCTTACCGCGAAATCTCTTACCGTCTCGCCTTCTTGTTGTCTCGCTAAAAAAAAATTCTCCCGTTCTTTAAAAACTAAACGATTTTTGTTACAATGTTTGTCGAGAAGCGCTAAAAGTTTATCAAAAGATAAGTCCGTTACTTTACTTGGAAAACACAGATTAATTAGTAAGGTTAACGTTTCTGATTCTAGGAGATTCAATAAAAAAGCCCGTTTTTTCTCACCAGACGCTTTGTCATCATGAATCACGAAAAATTGCTCTATCCGAAGTCGAAACAATTCCCAGTCTCCGGGGAGATGGCAAAACGGAGGTATTCTACCCGATTCCATAACTCCCAACAGATAGATCGGCAAAAAAAAACAACAATAACAAATAATCCCTCTCAAAGAAACAAAAGAACTTAACTCAGGAACTCTTCTGGTCTGGTCCTCTCCTTCCCTTCCCTCTGGGTTGTATCCTTGTCCTCTGATTAATCCAATGGTTAGTCCTTGAAACGATTAATCCAATGATTAGTCCTTGACACGATTAATCCAATGATCCACAACCAGATCGCCTCGTTGCGGTATTCTTCTTCTTGTTCCTAGAACAAAAAATCTTCTTCCAGCCCGTAGCCACGGAAACAAATGCTCCTTAATCCCGAGCAGAATCTCTTCCGATTCTTTTGCCAAAACTGCAAGTCACTTCCGCAGTGACTTAGTCCTCCGTGTCCAGCACAAATTATTATTCGCACGCGTAACTTTCCACACAATTATACTTTAACGGCTGCGCCAGTTGTTATATCTGCCCTTTCCTCGGCAGATATTAATTATTACAAGGTTCTTTAAATATAAATGTGTTTATTACTTTTAATAACCTAGCTGGATAGCTACGACTGTTTACTATTCGGGGGTAGGTATATCTCTGCGCTCCCACCTCGGGAGCTGGTAAAGTCTATCTCTAGTACCACTTCTTGTAAACTAATGCCATCTGGCGAGCTATGGCGCAAGCTAAATGCTTACCGCCATCTATCGTATTATTTCCATATTAAATACCTATTTACTATACATTACTATACTATACATTAACACCTGGGCAGTGCGTAGTGTAGGGGCGGCGGGGGGCGGAAGGGGCGGTCCAACGGACCCGACCGAGTGTCACCCCCCAAGAGCACAATTCTCTAGCCACCAACCCCAGGACGGAGCAATTTTTGATGAAGTCAATAGGGGGTGGGGGGGGGGGGGTCACCCACCCTATCCGCCCCGGGTTCAACCCATGCTAGCTACACCACTGCACCTGGGTCCTATACCACAAAACTTTACAAGTGGAGCGAGGATGAGATGTGTTTTCTAAGCAATATGATTGGTCAATTTTTGCGCGTCTCTGTTTCAATCTGCTCAGCTTTGCTTTTATGGAAACGCACCCTTAGATAAGTACACTTACGACAATTTATTACAACCAAAGGTTCTACGAAAACCAAATGTATTTTGTATTTTGTAATTTGTATTTTGTATTTGAAATAAAAAAAATGGTTAAAATACTGTATTTTGTATTTTGTATTTCAAATACACCACTTCAAAGTATTTTGTATTTCGTATTTAAAATACATGCGAAAAAGTATTTTGTAATTTGTATTTCAATTACAGCAAAGCATGTATTTTGCCCAGCCCTGGCTGTATTGGATCGGAACCAATAACAAGTTAACAATAAATACACATATAAATTTGTTGTAGACCACTTTTATTTATGAACACTCTACCGGTTTCGGAAGCACCCTTCCTTCGTCAGGAGAATATTATAACTAAACTATTATGTATACACAATATTGACAGATATACAAATTTTAGGTGTTCGAGTGAGGGGAAAGCAACGGGGTGGGGGTAATTGCGGGATTTCCTGGAAGAACAGAGCGGTTAATTGGAAAAATATTTAGAATGGGACTAAAAGATAAGTTAATTTGGTTATTTAAAATACTAGCATTATTATTTAGGGATTTTCTGATTTCAAGTGCTTCTAAGTTATCCAATTTTTTGCTTTTATTTTTAAGGTGAAGAATTTTAACCCCTGTGTCCTTATTAAAAGTGTGATCTGTGGAAATTAGGTGATTAGCAAACTCTGAAAAATTATTATTATTTAAGCATCTTAAATGTTCTGTGACTCTAATATTTATATTTCTAGATGTCTTACCTATGTAGAACGAAGGACAATCATTGCAACATAGTTGGTAATTGCCTGGAGTGGCTAAATTTATGATCTCTTCTATCTTTAGTGTTTTTTAATAATTTACCTAAATTTTTATCAGTATAGAACGCGGGTTTAATATGGGCAGGCAAATTTTTTGTACTAAGTGAGGAAAAGTTGGATGTATATAAGATTCTGCGCCATTGAACGGGATTTATTATTATTTTATTATTATTTTCAGGTGTACCAAATAAAAATGTATTAGTAGAAATGAGTTTAAGTTTCTTATTTAGGATTTTATCAATTAAATCTGTGGAATAACCATTATTTAGAGCAATTTGTTTAATTTTTGAAAGTTCAATCGCAAAATTAACAGATGATAAAGGAATTTTTACTAGCGGGTGCACCATTGAATGATAGGCAGAATGTTTATGTGAAACCGGGTGGTTTGACATATTATGTATTGTTATATCTGTGTATGTTGGTTTACGAAAAATGTTGAATTCAATTCCAATAACAAGTGTCCAGGGAGTGTGTTCTATTGCCTATATGTCTGCTTGAAACGGATAACACAAAGATTCATTGCTGAGACGGAGCACGGATTCTGAGGGGTCTGCGCTCCACCAGCTGACCATGTAGGTCTCCACTCGCCCCTCCCTGCGTGGCCACTCCAGGGTTATGTTGGTAGAGTCCACCAGCAGGGCGATGTTGGATACAGGGTTTGGTCCTAAAAATAATAAATTAAAGATTATCGTTAAAATTAATTATAAAATATGTCTTTTGACATTTAAAATACTATACAAAACATTTGTGCGACCTCTCCTGTATAGATCTAATAGAGAGGGCAAATAGATGAAAATGTATCAAAAATAGAAATAAAAGAGAAGAGAACTAATTTAATTCAAATATCCAAATTTGAAGTATCGGCCGCGGCAGTAATAAGCTGCGAAAATTTGATTCACGCAGAAATTATGGGCTATTTTTACAAATTTATTTCCAATAGGTATGTATCTGAATTTAGAGGGCCGGCCGCGACGGGATTCAGCGGCAAAATTTCGATTTATGAGATACATAGCATATTTTAACAAATTTGCTTCAAGTATCTGAATTCAAAGGGCCGAGATTTACGCAAAATATATTGTATTTTCACAAATTTACTTTGAGTATCTGAATTCCAAGGGCTGACTGCATCGGAAATCGGCTGCGAAATTTGGATTTACGGGATAATATATCACATTTTTATGAGTTTAAAGGGACAGCCGCAACCGTAATCGGCCGTCGATGGTCGTTTTATTACGAATTTGTTCCGAAGAATTTTAATTTGCGGTCCCGTGGATTTCGAATTAACGGGGTTCTATTGTATATCATACCTCCAAATATCAATATGGAAACAAATAAACTGCTTTGAGTGAATGAATCCACCTTGATTTCACCGTTTATTCCATATTTGTATTTTTTTTTTTAAATTAAAGGATCGTTAAAATGTATATTTCCTTTTAATTTATAAAAATCACCTACCTAAATTTGATAATAATATAAAAATCACCTACCTAAGAATTGCTAGAGGTTAAAAACCCTATTTTACATGTAATACGTAGGCACCTTGTTGTGGCAATGGATCCCCTACTCGAATAGGACATGGGTAAGAAGGTGAGAAGAGATCTTTGTAACTTAAGCTTCTTTGACCTAAGACACATAAAAATGTATAGGACGTTTAAAATATACTCACGGACAGTATGATTAACCTGCTGGGGACTGGTGCTCTCCACACCGGCGCTCACGGTGTTGACCTAGATAGATTAGCACTCGCCAGGAGTCATGTCCGTGACCTCCGCCTCCGTGGAGCTGGCCTGCACGGGCGGCAGGCGCACCCACTGGGCGTCTGACTCCGTCTGGTAGCGGATGGCGAACTCGCTGACCACGGAGGTTCCAGGTTCGGGACCGCGCCAGTGCACCAGCACAGTGTTGCTGGACACGCGCTCTATGGACATGTTGCTAGGTGGAAGGGGTACTGAAAATAAATAAACGAAACGTAGAGAATTTCTGGTTTAATCCGGCCGTTTAACATTTCATCTGTTGATAAATTTATTTGCATGTTAAGTTTCCAGTTTTTTAAATTTACTGCATTCATTTTTCATATTATTAAAATTATTTAAATTTTAATAATATGAAAAATGAATGCAGTAATTTAAGCCAGCCTTACTTTAATTAGGTGGCTAACTTTGACTAAGGTTAAGTAAAGATTCTTTTTTCAAATGTGAAATCATCATGTTTATTTGGACTTTCTTATTTGCTTTTTTTAATATTATGCAATATTATGGTACCTACCTGCCTGAAGAAAGTATGAAAAAGGAATTTTGATTGGGAAAATTCTATAGTTCTCTATATGAAATTTGTTACATAAAAATATAATATATGGTTGACAATGGAATATAAGTACCTACTTACGAATGTTATGCTTTCAGATTAATTAAATAAGAGAAAATTAGAAACATACTTTTTTGGAAGCGAGGTCTACTATTCACAGAACTACTGGTTTACATATCTTAATTATCCCTCCTGCATTACCAACGGCTCTCGACCAATCAAGGAATCCGATTTCAGTCTGATGCCCTTTGTTTTTTTTGATTATGTTAATATCTCAAAAAGCTGCTTCTGTATTTTTTTTCTTTTTTTTACATTAGCTTCACACAGGAGGGTCTAAGGAAAATAATTTCCCTCAGGGCCTATGTCATCTTTGGGGATGTTATATGGAGGGTCTTTTTAAGGAAAGGAAGGAGAGGAAGTTGTGGGAAGGAAAAAGGTATGAGGGGTGGGTAGGAATCTGGGGGTCAGTGAGTCCAGGAGTGACGGAAGTATGAATCAATCCCCCCTACTGCGGGTAAGGCGATGTTCCGAGTCCTGCTGGAGAGGTCTACAGGTCTTCCTCAACCAGTCTCTCACGATCCGACCATGCAGTTGGTGGGCATATGCATCCGCCGCCAAGATCCAGACCAACCTCACCCCACGAAACTGGGCACCCCTGCTACGTCACCAAACATACGAACCACTTGGGGTGACCTATGGCAGAGGTATTAGTAATCCAATAAATATTTCCCGGGGCCATTTCATCTGGAGCCAATGAGACTATGGCATCCCCAATTAGTGCTGAGGCTGAGGCTAAAGCCAAAATGGCCTTGGACAGATATCTCTCCCGGACAGAATAAATGTTCTGACTTCATGCAATATTAAACTCTGCCTGTCGCCTTCGCATATAGGTATCCTTGTTTTGAGTAGTAAGTTAAATAGTAAAATAATGTATACTTACAAACCGCTTGAAAGTATTCATGAGGCTCACTGGGCAGATCGTGGCTGAGGGCAAACACCTTGACTTCGTACACAGCTCCGGGGAACAGGTTGCGAATCAAAAGACGACTGTCCATTGTAGAAACCTGCAATTTATATGGAAACAACTATAAAATCAGTATAAATAATTGTGACTTACACTTAAGAGTAGCGTTAAATGAGGTGACTTTGTTAAATTTTCGATTTTGAAACTATTTTCAGCACAAAGCACCCTTTTTGCAATTCACCCTTCTGTGACGGAAAATGTTATGTCATATTTATTGCACATGTTTAACCTTTCAGGCCCCAAGTATAATTCTGTCAGATGGTCAGATTATTTCCACTTTGCAATAAAATCTAAATAAACGAAATATTTCTGAAGGTCTAAAATATAAAACTGTTTTTGAAGGGTGATGAAATACGCTTTCAAATTTTATTATTTGAAATAAAAATATAATTTTTTAAATATAAAATTTAATGCAAATCTTACATATTTTATTAGACAAATGTATCATAAACGTTATTGATACCTCACTTTCTTATTGTTTCAAATAAAAATAATTAATAAAAAAATCATAAAGTTTCAAATTTTTTTTTCAAATTGCGGTCGGAAACTTTGGTTTCATAAAGGTGTAAAATTTAATTTTTCTGTGGTTAACTTTTAGATTTGAATATAAAGCGTGGTGTTTTTTCTTTCTACCAATGTTGTTGATTATCCAATATCCCGGAGCGACAACACTCATACACGCCTCCCAAATACTTATTCTGAGTCTTGAGATGACCAATGGCTTAAGTACTTAATTCACTTGGTTGTGTCATGTTTTCCTCGGGTGTGCACGACTTCTTCTACCATTCACTTCCCCGTCATAAATTAAAGGGTCGCTGTTAATGGATAAGTAATACTCTGAAGAATTATTTACCTTTTCAATGTGTCCGGTATCATTTCTGGTGTAGCACACTTCGTATTTATTCTGTTTGGAGGTGACATTTGTCTTCCAGCTGATGTTGAGACCTCCGGGAATGAAGCGTGTAACAGTTTGAATTTACAATGCGAAGTAAGCACCCAGTACAGTACCTAATTAACTTGGCGACTACCTACAGATCATTACAAATTGATTTTTATTCAAAATTGAACAAATGGAATACTGAATTCTTCTGTTGTTAAAAATACTACAGGCAAGCTGATTTTTTTATAAACAGTTCCAAATAAGAAGCCGGAGAGTTTGGTCGTTTGCTCCAAGGACAGAGGCACACTTCGATGGAATCTTAATTTTCTGTGAGCTATTTTCTTTCTTCGTGAGTTTAGAATTTTATTTATCATCGATTGTCGATTTACCATTAATTAGTTGTTCAATACTATAATTGAACTGGCGCCCCTTAGAATAGTATCTTTCACATCGCGATTTTAATTTAATTAAATATTTATTTTATTTTAAATACGTTACGAGCTATCAATTAATTTACAATTTAGTTTATCTCGTAGGCTAAACGCGACCCTGAGTATTTTAATTTAATTTTTATTTGTAATAGAGTCTCATGTTCTGGTTTAAAAATAATAATAATTATATTTGTTTTGTCTGAATTCTTTTATTTCAATTTTATACCTTGTTTATTCATAAAGTTTTAGTTTTTAGCAATGTGTACCTACACAACACATAAACATTACTTTAGCAGACATTACAATGGATAATATTTATTAATAATTGTTAATTATTTATTTATTGTTATTAAGTTTATTTTGTAGAACTCCATTTTAATTTTTATTTATTTTATAAATTCAATAATATTATTATTTTATGTATAAAAACAGTTTATTATAAATGAGTTCTGCTTCGTAATTATTATTATGTGTTACAGCTGTTTTTTATATTGGCTACAAGCGGAGGTCTTCTATGATGGGAGAGGAGGGCCGTGTGGTGACATACATTACAGTTTCATTGGATTCCATTTTGTTTGAAACTGCTTGTACCTGAAAAATAAATTCATAAAATACCATACTTAACCCAAAAAAAAAACAAAGATAATCTACCTTCCTATAAAACAATGGGCCATTTTCATTGATATATTAAAGGAAAAATAAATAAATAATATCCAAGGACTTTACATAACACATGAGGGTAAAATATGATCATGCTTCACATCACAGTTGATTATTGTTTAGGGATTACAAATTGTTAAGTACAAGATTGTTAAATATGATAAAATATAACTTACAGTTATGGAGTAATTTCGCCCAGGCAGTAGACTTTCCAGTGCAATTTCAGTCTTCTCTGTTAACACTGTATTACTATCTCCAGTAAATGTTTGTACCTCGTGGTAATTCACCTGTTACAAAAAAAGAAAATCATTAAAAATATTAATAATAATCTGGTTTAAATAACACTTTAACAGCCTTACTAATAAACTTGGTGAAAATTTTATTCAATTGATAAACGAAAGCGTATGTCAAAATACTAATACAAACGTAACATAAAAACTGATATAGCCATAAAATAGTTCATGGAATGATATATGTACATTGTTTATACAGCCAAAGAGGGTTGTTTGTCTGTTGTATAAGCTGTTAGTTAAAAAATTTATAACTTCTTCTTTTTGAAGTTGCCGTAAACAAATACATATGTACTATTTGAGAAACTAGATAAAATTACTATTTAGATTTTTGTATTTGAAATATAAATTAAATTGGAAAATTTTCATTAAAAAAAAAAAACCGCATATACGAGGGCTGTCCGTAAAATAGGGTCTCCAAGGTCCTGCGGTCGTGATGAACGATTTTACGCACAATCCGGCAACACTGGCGTGTAGCCTGGTTCCCCCACGCCAAATGCCCACCACGGCACCACGCTGCACTCTCTGTGATGCTTAGTCTCGGCATGGCAGCTATTCGCGATAGAGCACCCGCCAGGTGTGAATAACGCTCTGTAAATCGTTTTTTCGGAGATCTGTGATATGGTCATATCAGTAAGACCACCATTGACAAGATTTTGTTAGAATGTTTGGGATATCACAGGGCAAGGCGGGTCCCAAAAATGCTCACCAAAGATCACAAACAACGGGTTGAAGGAGCCCGAATTCCTCAAGTGCTACGACATCGATTGCGAAAAATTCTTGGAATCAATTGTAACTGGGGGCGAGACCTTCTAAACCAACCTTTCGCGCTCAAACACTGTTTTCCAATACACTTTATGCAGCTGAGAAAGAATGTCCACCAGGGTCTTGTTCTTTGAGCAAAAAACAAATAACAGAGCGTAATTTACAGCTGGCGAGTGCGGAGAGCGGAAGCTCCATTGCGAACGGCTGCCACGCCGAGACTAAAAGTCACAGAGAGTGCAGCATGTTGGGCATTTGGCGGGGGGAACCAGGCTACACGCCAGTGTTGCCAGATCGCTTGTAAAATTGTTCCTCGCGACTACAGCACCTTGGAGACCTTACTTTACGGACAGCCCTCGTGTATTTACTTTAAACACAAATAATAGTAAATATATTGAATTATACGACTATAATAGTGAATTGGTCATTAAAAAAGTCACGCGTATGGCGCATGCCAAAATGCAATGTTGCCAATTCTTTCTCAGCACAGTTAAAGAAATTTTTTATTAGTAATAATTCGAAATAGACCTTGTTCAACGCATATTAGCTGGAAATCCTGTTATCTCACCCCCGTATTCAAGAAGGGTTCAAAAAATGATGTATGCAATTACAGACCTATTTGTATTCTGTCAAGTATTCCTAAGCTTTTTGAAAAAATCATTCTTAGTAAAATATCCTCTAATATTAAACATGTTATTACCAATTGCCAACATGGGTTTGTCTCATCTAGATCTACTCTCACAAACCTTACAGTATATGAAAACTACATAAACACAGCATTGACTAACAGGCAACAGGTTGACTCCGTCTATACTGATTTTTCCAAGGCTTTTGATAAGGTCTGCATCAAAATACTAATAAATAAACTAAAAAAAATAGGGATAAGTGGCAATTTTTTGGCATGGTTGATCAGCTACTTATCTGATAGATTACTCTTTGTAAAGATCAACGACTGTCTATCCTACGAATTTATTGCTACCAGCGGTGTCCCGCAAGGTTCGCACCTGGGACCTTTATTATTTATCCTATTCATCAATGACGTTACTAGCGTTTTCCACAGTGTCGAAGTTTTACTCTTTGCCGACGATATGAAGCTGTTTAAAGTCATTAATGATGTGCATGATTGCACAATCTTGCAAGAGAATCTTAACAACTTTTTCAAATGGTGTTCAAGTAATAAACTTCAGCTAAATATTAACAAATGCCAAGTTATGAGGTTCTAAAAAATTATACATCCAATAATATATAATTATGCACTCTCTAATGTTGACTTCTGTAGACGAAATACTTGACCTAGGCATCATTTTTGACCAGAAACTCTGTTTTGTATCTCATGTAACTTCTATAGCAAATAGGGCTATGAAAATGTTAGGTTTTATATTAAGGATTTCCAAAGATTTTAAAAATATTCACACATTAAAAATTCTGTTCACATCTCTCGTTAGAAGCATTCTAGAATATAATTCTACAATTTGGTCACCTGTCTTTAATAATCACATTAATATAATTGAAAGAGTCCAACGCAAATTTTTGAGGTGTATTAATTTTAGACTTGGAATTCCTTCAGAATCAATAAATTATGATTTTTTATTAAATTCATTGAAATTGTTGAAGTTAAGCGACAGAAGAAAAATTTTTGATCTAATATTTTTATATAAATTGTAAACTATCAGTTGGATAGCCCTGATATAATAAAGTTGATTCACTTTCATGTACCTACCATTAGATCAAGGTTCCCTAGTATGTATTATTGTGACAATTATAAGTCGGTCTCGGGCTACAATTCTGTAATAAATAGATTACATACAATTGGTAATTTTTATGCCAATGTGGCTGATATTTTTAATATTTCCCAACTGAAATACAAGGCTGTACTGATCAAACATTTCAGCCAAACATATTTTAATGAGGTCACTACATGACATTTTTTATTTATTTTATTGTGTTTCTTCTTGCTTTCATCAAGTTTTTCAATTAATTTCCTTCTTTTTCTATTGTTATGTGTAATTTAAAAAAAAATGTACTACGACTGTTAAAAAATATTTAATAAAAACATGTTTGTTAATGGCACTTTGTGCCGTAAATTTTAAATAAATAAATAACCAAAACACCGTTTAACGGTTGGTTGGAAAGTATTTCTTTATTAAAAAGGTTGTAAATGTACAATGAATGTTTGGCAAGTTTAAAGTTAGATAGCTTTAGAAATTAACTAGCAGCTAGTGTTGCCAAAATTGGGAGAATATTGTGGCTAATGGATGAAACAATTTTTAATAATACAGGTACTCTCTATGGCCCGTCAGACACCACATTCAGCTAGCTGTCAGACAGATTGAGTTTGAGTGTGATATACATAATTCAGTAGTGACTTATTCCATCTCTTCAGAACGAGTTGTACTAACGATTAGGTTTCTAACCATAAATCTTTCGGCATCTTCAAATCATAAATGTTTTCAGAAAGAAATATTTTTTTAAATAATTACCTTATAACTATCTTGGGTACTGGCATTTGAAGGCATCCACATCACAACTAAATTTGTGTCCTCATTTATATATGACTGCAAGTTGTAAACAGGTAAAGGTTCTGGAAAAAAACATAATATTCAATTTTCAGTTGCAGACGAAGATTTAGGCCATCCGCTAAAAAAACCAGTTGGCGACTCAATTGCTATCCACAGGAAAGGAACTTCATTGTGAATTTCATTGGCGGTCCGCACACAGGCAACTTGTTAAAGACCAGTTGTCAAGGGCGACGCGGTGATTAGCAGTGCTGGTCGCCGCGGCCGTCGCCTTTCAGTTGCCTTGTTGACAAGTTGCCATGGTAGCGGCTCACGACCTGTCAAGTTTTCGAGTACATAATTTGCGATATGTCAGATTAGAAAAATATCGATTTTGTTCAGGAGATTAATAAATTGAGTTGTGTTGTAAATCGAGTTACCATCCAGTTTTCGGTTTCTCCATGAGTGAAGGCCCTTATTCCTACGAAACCCTTAGAAGGCGTGCTATTAGCATTTTGCTTTTGCAAAAATTGATAGTGTAAGAGATACCATGGCGCCCCAAGGGTCTAGCAACCTTCCTAACTATTCCCCCCATCTCCCCTCTCTCCTGGTGCAACTCATACCCCGATTAGTGTCTAAAAAAGAGTGTACTTGTGCCGTCAATTACTCAACACAGATTGTGTGATATTAATGTGTCATATGTGTTAAGAGAGGTTTCGTCATCTATTTGAATTTTGAATTTGTTTATTTGAATGAATATGAAATGGAATCTTGGAAGTAGAAATTAACCCACTTTCCGACACCCGATCAAACTGAAATAATAATTCCCATGTATTTCATATCAGTAATTTTGCTTTCACTTCATGTCTTCGTACGTCCAATTATCATACTTTTGGTATTTAATTTTAGTTTCTTTTGGTATTTAATTTTAGTCATCTTGATACATTATTTACTTAATTATTTAAATATTTATTAAATCTCTAATTATGTATACACATTAGTGTGTCAGCGGAAAAAAGTTGTACTTTGCAATTTGAAAATATTTAAAAAAAGTAATTAATATACAATATGAACAATAAAGGTCCGAAGACTGATGAACTCCGTCTTCTAATACAAACTTACTCAGCGTAACGTCCCCGGTGGCAGGCGACGATGTAATCTTTCCGGACAAGGTCTTGACGATGAAAGGGTACGTCTTGCCGGCTTCCAGCTGCTCCTTAAACTCCCACCAGGTCTGGCCCTCGTCCCTGTTCCTCATGGCTGGCTGCAACCGGCGGAGGGTAGGTATCGACACTTGGTATTTATCAAATTCACTGGAAAGGAAAATAATCATATTTTAAGAATTTTCTAAAATGCATGTCATTCTATAACATCTGATGGAAGTGGGTTTAATGACTCAATGTAAAGTACAAAGTCTTAACCTTCCTTTATGCCTTTATCTTTAAACTCCCCTATTTCCTAAACAATATTCCATCACGTTTCGACTCAAATAAATAATCTACAGGTCAAGGAGATTAGTACAATGTAGGTAACTGTAAATATTGTATTAACCTCTTAAAAGCTAGCGCTTCCAAATGGATAGGTTTATAAAATCATTTCTATGAATATAATTCTATATTTGGTATACATATTATATTTTATACTATACCTACTATTTTGATAAATGTATAAACACATTGTTTTGGAAAATAGAATCTGCCGAGCGATTTCGTATTTTTTGTGGGATCGTTATTACATAACGGACGTAATCTCTTGTCAGATTTGTGTAATTTTTACGGCTGTTTTTTACTTTTTCTATGTACAACGTACATTAAATGAATAAATAATCATGCATAATTGCAGGAATTCGGGTTTAAATCGATCTAAACTAAAATGTGACAGTAAATATGTAAAAATCACACAAATCTGACAGGAGATAACGTCCGTTATCCAATAACGATCCCACAAAAGATACGGAATCGTTCGGCAGATGGCGTATGGTGAAAATTTTATAGCGGCACACCAAAGTTAAAAGTTGTTACAAAAACTATTGCAGGCAAAATTGAAAAATCCTTTTCAATTTTGAAAATGACGCAATTAAAATTATTTTCTGTACTCCATCACTTGTCTGAATTCCTCACACAATCAGTTCAAATTTTCAAATGAAAATGTCAATTAAATTCAAATTTGAGTTCATTGAACCAGAGATACGCAGGACGCAAAGACAACTGAAAATAGTGTTTTAGATTGTTTGCTAATCAAATATATCCCTTAGAATCAAGAAACACGAATCCAGAAATGCGATGGGGGCATGTTTCGTGATTCAAAAATCTAACCATTCTTCGCTCAAATTTCAAATGAAGAACTGTGTTTCATCATTAAATTATGATATTTTCATTTCGAACATACGGAATGATGATATATGAAGTCAAGCAATGTAAGAGAGACAGATCGCATGCTAAATAGGCTAAAACCAAAAGGTAATACGTAAATCTATGTACATGGAAGACATTTTCAGTGTGCAATATCTATTCAATGATACATCTTTGTAACTAATAAGGAATGAATCACAATAAAAACTAAACTAACAACCCGGATCAAATAATTATCACTGAACCAATTCATCTGAATAAATAATAATGACATGATTTACAAATGATAATGATTGTTTTCATTTGTGGATTATTGAAATGAATAAAGGTTCTATCTAGTGGGAGAGCGTAGGTATAGTTTTGTCGCAAGCAAGAGAAGGCATCTCTTGGCCTGCGAGAAAAAGGCGTAATTTATTAGTAGTTCCCTAGCGTTGTTGGTGACTTACCATGCCATACGCGCCTCCCATAACGAGCCTCATTCTGGACGACGCTTGGGAACAGTTTTTTTTTTGTTTTTGGTCGAATTAAAGCTCTGTAATGAACAACTGTGCTGTGGAAGCGTTAGAGGCTTAACGCTTCCACAGCCTTAATAACTACAACTACATAATATAAAGAGGTTCCTATTACGAACAGCCTAGAAAATAAAAATATTGCCGTGAATTTATTTGTTAGTTACCTCTCTCCTTTGGGGGGATCCCACATGACTTTGAATGAGCTAGAAGTGATGGAGGCCTCATCCACAGTAACATTAAGAGGTCTCAACGGAACAGTTCGGTACTGAGCAGTGGTTGGGGTTGAGATTTCTTCTTCAGACATTGTTTGAACGGATATGTTGTACGCTCGACCTAGAATCAAGAAATTAAAGTAAATTTATTTATTTATTTATTCATTTGTTTGACATAATATTTTACATTTCAAAAATAAAATCAACAATGTCAGCCTCACTGGGTAACTCTCCTGTGCTGAGGCCTCCATTTTATAAAACAAAAACAAAATAAACTAAAAATTAAAATTTATAATTAAGTTAAAATTATAGGATAAAATGAATTATTTTATTACTAAAAAAAATAAATTAAAATCGGTATATATTACATATATTATGTGTTGTGTTTGTGTGTTTGTGAGTCATATGTATTTTATATTGGTTTTGAGTGTTTCGTGTAGTTGTGTTTTATTTTTATTTTGTAATGAAATTTTGGTAATATTGTCTTTTTTGTTCTTTAATCCATTTTGTAATTTTGAGTACGAAATTATTTTTGTTTTCTTCCATTTTAATTTCAAGGGTAAGACTGTTGAATGCTTTTATAGCATGATATTTATAGTGCCTTTGTCCAAAGCTTGTATTTACCGTCGGAGTTTTTATGTTATTTTTGTACGATTGTCTAACTTCGCTGTTAGTGATATTTTGAGATTGTTGAAATTTGTTTTTTTTGGTCAAAAATGTAGTTTAGCACTGTATCGAACGTGTCGACGAAAGCGTATGACAACCCTGAGAATTCAATAATGGAATTTACGCTTCCACATAATACCGTGCCGCTGCGCGTTACCCCTTCCAATAACCTACAAAACAAAGGGAGTGCTCTCATTGGCCAACGAAACAATGTGCGTTTGGAATGATGTCTACAATGCTATTACATTCTACAATTAACTTATCAATTGAAAACATAAACGCAATTGATAATAAATACATGCTGCAGCGTCATTGGACTCGAAAACACACCTGAATAACCACGTAATACTTCCACCAGGGACCCCAGACAGCAATGATCAAAATCAAGAAAATGATTGAGTATTTACGTTATCCCCACCCTGCTACCAGACGCGGCGCCATTGGTCAATGCTGAACAAAGGAAATGTTTGAATCGTAAATATTTACGACAGCCATAGACATATGAATATTAGTAGACCTGCCCTAAGCGATAAAAGCGTATTATTTCCCCCTCCCATTGGAACCATTCCATTGGAACCGGCTGGGATCGTGTATGGCTTCGCGTTAATCTAAAAAACGTGACGTCATCATTCTTCTGCAAGCCAGCGTCGAGCACTCATCGGTGCATTTTACGAAATAAAACGGTTAACATAGTGGCTTGTGTTTTGAAAACATGTAAAAATAGAAGTGAAAAAGAGAATAAACAAAATTGTCGTATTACATTCCATAGGCAAGCATTATTTTACACTATTTTAAGCCAATTCAGATCACATAATATGATCATTTTTGTAACATACACTGTCACTCGAGATACATGGCGTGTGCCCATCCCCAAGGGCGGATTTAGGGGGGGGGCACGGGGGCACGTGCCCCCCCCAGGACGGTATTTTTGTGTACTGTGGAGATTCTATCACAGTACATACTTGGAAGCAAATCAAATTATCAGAGTTGTTAAAGTATATGAATAAAATAACAGAAAAAACATGAGTCAAACTCTTGTCTATTTCTGGCCGGATTTGCGAATTTCGTCCGTTGCATCCCTTTCATGCACTTGCAAATGAAATATGATAATCAGCGTTTGCGAGAGCGGTATGGTCGGGGGAAAGCGCGGTCGGAAAAGTCCCCCCCCCCCGATGAAGATGACAAAGGGGTTGTTCAAGTATTATGTAACGCACTTGAGGGGGGGGGGGGGTCCGAACAACGCGTTACGTAACATGTTTTTTCTATTTAAATAAAAAAATAGGAATTAGAAACTTAATGCACAAATGCACATTCTTAAGGCTACGTCAATGTTTTGGTAAATTGTTTTAAGTTATTTATGTCTTAGAACCTAAAATGTAAAATCGCTTTGGTTTTTCGGGGCAGTTCTCCATCTCAAGCTATCGCTGTTAAATAATATTGTAGTGTAGATGGATACATTTATCAAAAAAGCACTTTTATAAACCTCCAAATTTCTGTCGTTACTAACATACTTACTCGCACTATTTTGAACTTCTTCTGTGTTCAAATTTTGATGGAATAAAATTTTCTGATAAAGGGTTTTCTCCTCTGTTGGTAAATATAAGATTTTTTAGATATCCCTTTGTAGTACATGAATAGTTGCAGTCAGAACACGAAAAAGGTTACTCTCCACCGTGAATCAGCGAGTGCGTTCTTGTACGTCCCTTTTGAGAACATGATTTGTTGCAGTCGGGACACGAAAAAGGTTTTTGTCCGCTGTAGGTTAACACGTGATTAGATGTCCCTTGCGATAAAATGAATATTGGCAATCGGGACATGAAAAAGATTTTTCTCCTCTGTGGGTAAATATGTGACGTTTCATTTGTTATTTTGTAGAACATGTATATTTGCAGCCAAAAAGGTTTTTATCCACTATGTGAAAACATGCGATTTTTTAAATTTCTCTTCGTATAAGCATAGTTACACTCACAACATGAAAAAGGTTTTTTTTTCACTATGAATCGCGCTGTGGATTTTTAAATCTCCCTGTCGAGAACTTGAATAACTTCATTCGGGACATGAAAATGGTTTTGTCCACTTTGTATAAACATGTGATTTTCTTGGTACCTCTTTGAAGAACGTGAATATTCGCAGTAGAAACATGTAAAAGGTTTTATGTCAATGTGAGTCAGAAAATAAATTGTAAGAAGTTCCTTTGTACAACATGAATACTTGCAGTTGGGAGATGAAAAAGGTTTTTGTCCAGTGTGGATATGTGAATTTTTAGATACCGTTTTATAGCGCATGAATAGTCGCCGTCGAGACATGAAAAAGGTTTTTCATCGCTGTGAGTCAGCAATTGCCGTTTTAGTTTTTTTTCGAGAAAAAGAATAGTTGCAGTCAGGACATGAAATAGGTTTTTCTCCACTGTAGTTAAACATGTGAATTTTAGATTTTCGTTTACTTCGTAGAACATGAATAGTTGTAATTACTTCGTAGTACATAAATAGTTGCAGTCGGAGAATTTTCTCCACTACGAGTCAGCAAGTGACTTCTTAGGAATCTCTTTTGAGAACACGAGTAGTTGCAGTCAGGACATGAAAAAGGTTTTTCTCTTCTGTGAATCATACTGTAGATTTTTAAATCTTCCTTTTGAGAACTTGTAAAACTGCATTTGGGACATGAGGAAAGACTGTTAAATTATGGAGATCCGGAAGGAATACAAGGCGGATAAAAATAATAATAATTCCCATTTTTTTATAAATAGCAACTTGCATAAATAAAATAAACAATATACGCATGTATCGGGAGTTAAAAATCTCTTTTATTTATTACCGCAAACGCGATTAAAACAAGAAAAAAGGTATTTAAGCGACTTTACAGTACTTTGCGCAACTTAATTGTGACTTTCAGGTAAAAATTGTCACTTGGGCGTTATGTAAGGTTTAGGGGGGGGGGGGGGTATAAGAAAACGTTACTTGGGGGGAGGGGGGGTCAAAAATCTTCAAAAATTGCATTACGCAATACTTGAACGCCACCCAAACACAAATTTCGACTTCATAAAAAATTGGTCCGTCCCAGGGGGGGGGGGGAATGTGCTCTTGAGTGGCACCCCCCCCCCCCATCGGGTGGCACCCGGGGCGGGCCCCCCTCCGCCCCTTGTGCCCCCCCCAGAAAAAAATCCTGGATCCGCCCTTGCCCATCCCTGTTTACTGGGGTAAGTAAATTATGAAACATTTATAAAAGTGTCTTCACTTAATACAGCAACAAAATATTGAACTCGACCTTATAGGCGACCTTACTTTGCATATTTGGACTTCGCAAATGTGTTCATTACGCGGCGAACAATTCGCGCTCCCATGTAAAAAGGTATATTCATTCAAAAGCAGAGTTTACTTTTAAGAACGAAAGTGTGATATTATAATGCGAGATGCCTATATACTGTCAGATTGAGTTTTGACGAATCACGTATCACCAAAGCCGTCTTCCTGCCCTTCGTCCCGCTGTAGTTGGTTTCTACCCCTCACCTTTCTGTTCTGGTCTAGTAATATTCATATGTCTATGACGACAGCCAATTTACATTCCGAAAAACTCGGAGATAAATTTCGGGAAATCGGGAATAATTTGAATCAAGAAATATATATCATCACCTAAAAATAGGTATATACTACAATAACACCTCAAAAACTGTCGTCTACCAGTGATTATTGCACTATAAGAAAATATTTACTTCTAGATATTGTACCTTGTATCACATTTGTAAACTTGTACCTTTTCTTGTTGAAACAATAAAAATTATGTGAGACTTCGGTTTATTGGAACGGGACTGTCTTGGCAAAGGTTATCACACAGATTTTTAACACATCTGCTCGAAAATCATAGCGATTGGGAAAAATACGTAAACGCAAGCACCCTTCAGAAACAGGGAGGTTCTGTGTTCCAAAAGTCCAACCCGGATTTGCCCTATAAAACAAATGGCAAACCGGTAGGAAATCAGTTCAAAAACTACCAGCCAAGAAGTAACAAGTCTCCAAGAAACTGAAGTCTCCAAGTTCTAACCTACTTTAAAAGTGTTGTTAATCAGTATTAAATTCTGTTCTACCTTTCTCCCAGTATCCCATTATCCTGACCCCAACAGTCTCCAAAAGTCTGCGAGTCTTTTTAAGTGTTTTTTTACAACAGTAATAGATTCAGTTTTGCTTATTTAAACTTAGAATCATTAATCCAAAGTAAAGGACATTGGCGTACCAAGTTGTGTCCAGCTCCCCTATTTTTTGCAATTTGTGTACCAACGTCTAGTACAAGCAGTGTTTTAACATATAATTGGCGTATATCTAGTACGTCACAACTGTTGAATATTTGGTTTGTGTCAGTCAGTCTATGTTTTTTTAAGTATTACCTTTAAGATCGTTTTCTGCGCGATTTCTAAGTGATCGATAGCTGAGTTTGTTGCTCCTCCCCAGATAATTAATCCATATTCTATTATTGACTGACAAAGTGCAAAATATTTTGTTTTCATTTGTTTTTTATTATATATGTTTCTTATGTTTAGGAAAATGTGTATGGAAAATGGTCACGGGTTCAATTCCCGTTGGCGGCCAGTATCTTTTCTCGGAAGATTTTTTCAATGTAGATGAGTGTTTCAGGCTGAAAATTATTGATTATAATATTTGAAAATGTGTATTGTTTTGAGTAGTTTATTTGTGATTTGTTTGATATGATGTGTCCATCTAAGGTTATGGTCATTTATGATTCCTAGATATTTTATTTGTTCTGTTTTTTCTAGAGAAGGGAAACTGCAGATGGTTAGTATTTAAACATTCGTGTATTTTTAAGGTGTTTGAGTTGTTTCTTGGTTGTCCTGTACTATTTATACTGTACGTCATAAATTTTGTTTTCGATATATTTAGTGTAAGTATGTTTGAGTCTAGCCAAGTTTTCACCCGCGTGATTTCTAAATTTGCTATGTTAAATACATTATTCCAATCCTTAGATTTAAAGAGTAAAACTGTGTCATCTGCATACGTAATTATTTCACCGTTTATTTCCATGCTACAAAGTTCATTTATGTAAATAGTGAAAAGAACGGGCCCTAGTATGCTTCCTTGTGGAACTCCGTATGTAATCGGCAGTGGTTTACTAGTATGGTTATTAATTTTGACTTGTTGTGTTCTATCACTCATATAACTTTTTAATAGGTAGAGTTCCTTGTCTTTGATACCCATATTTTCTAATTTTTTAAAAAGTGTATTGTGGCAGATTGAATCAAAGGCTTTAGCTAAATCTAGATATATCGCTATACATTTGTATCCTTGATCTAAGTTGCTATGTATATAATCTATAGTGCCTACATGCCAAAGCTTCTTTTGTACCTCTCTTTTCTCTAAATCCATATTGTTTATCTGAGATTAATTTGTTTTCTTCCAAGTATTTTATGATTTGGTTTTTTAAGACTTTTTCGAAAATCTTTGATAGCGAGTTTAATTTTGTCTCCGGATTTATAAATAGGGATCACCAGTCCTGTTTTAAGAGAACTAGGAAATCAGGAGTGTTTTATACTAAGGTTTATTAAGTGTGTTATAGGTTTTAATATTTCATTTTTTATTATTTTAATGCAATCCGTTGTTATCTCATCTAATCCAGGTGCAATTTTGTTTTTTAATGTGTTTATTATTTTGTCAATTTCCTCTACTGAAGTTGTTTTAATTATAAATCTGTGTTGTGTCGATTGTGTATTGTTCGGTATGTTTGTTTGTGTTATGTATTTTACGGTTCGCTAAAACTTTTCCTATATGTATTTGCAAAGAAATCATTCACATGATTTGTTATACTTTCTGCATTTGTTTGGCATCTATTTTCTTTGAATTAATGTTAAGATGTTTGATAGTATATTTTTGTTTGTATTTTTGTGTATATGTTACTTCTTTTAAAATTTTCCATATTTCCTTAGGGTTATTGTTTTCTTTTTTAAGTTTTTCTCTATAGTATAACTCCTTTGCTACTCTAATAATTTTCGTGCAGATGTTTCTATGTCTTTTATAGTAATTAAATTGTTCCATGTCGTATGGCGTATGTTTAATTTGTTTGTGAATTTTGTCTCGTGTACAAATACATTTTAATATTCCTTTTGTTATCCATAGTTTAATTTTTTTTGCTTTGTGTGTAAGATTAACTTGTTTTAAATTAGTGTTATTATGTATTTCTTGTATTAACACAGCTGTAAATTTATCCCAGGCTTTTTCAGCATTTTCTATTTGGTATATTGTACTCCAGTCTATTTTTTGGAGTTTTTCTTTTAAGTTTGAGTAGTCAATTTTTTTTTTGAATATTTTATGTTGTTTAGGTTTTGTTTTTTCGGTGTCAATTGCTGTCATATTCATGTAATGGTCTGTAATTGTGCTTTCAAATACTATAGTTTTGGTTTTTAGTTTTGTTTTAATCATTATATGATCTATACAACTTTTTGTATGTTGAGTAACTCGTGTTGGGACATTTATCGCTGGTTCCAATCCATGCTGTGCCAGAATTGTTAAGTATTCTATGTTTTGTGGGTGTCCGTTTTGTAAGTGTTTATGTTTAGGTCTCCAATGATGATGATATTTTGGGTTTGTTTGAGATCATTCAATGTATTGTTATTGTTAAGTGCATTTAGGAAGTTTGTAATGTTATTATTGTATGGAGATCTGTACATCGCAAGAATACAGGTTTCTTCATCAAATGTTATTTGTATGCAGTTGGAGTCTATGGTGTGTATTTCTTGTACGATTGTGTTTATTTTATCATTGATATATAAGACTATACCATCATTTTAATTTTTGTGTTTCTTTGTGTGGTGTGTGTTATAATTTTCAATTGTTTTAGGTATATATTTTTCATTCAACCAACATTCTGTCAGCACAATGATATCAAAATTATTCTCAAGTTGTTGAAGGTATATTGTAAATTCATCAAAATTTTTATTAATCGATCTAATGTTTTGGTGCAATATTTTGAATCTATTTTTTTCTTTTGTGATGTTCTTCCATATATTAAGATCGTTTGTACTAATACAGTAGTGTTGGTTGTCCGAGTCCATGTATTCAAAGTAATCAGCCATGTTGTTTAGTATTTGTCTAAGTATATGATATGAAAAGATGTTAGTATAGATTGAGGAGTGATTCTTTGTTTTTTATAAATATTGGTGTAGATGTATCATCTTTTCTTAAAAATATGCGTCCATGTTTGACCCACACATACTTAAATCGGAGATCTTTAGCGGCGCGTCGTGCAGCTGCGTATATATCCTTATTATGCGGTGAGAGATGTTCGCATACGAAAATTGGAGAAGAGTTGGGGAATCCAAGATGCTGATTATTTAATTTATTCTCAGCATTCCTTCGATTAAATTGCTTTACCGCTGTTAGAAGTTCATCCCGTATACGAGGGCATGGTAGGGCCAGAATAATATTTTTAAGACGAGAACCTTGAATGGCGTTTGGATGATGAGGAGTTCTGTAGCATGACTTAATGTCTTCTTCCTTTCGTGGGTAGTTTATAAAATTACATAATCTTAAGACTGAAGTCTTGATTAATTCTTCCTTCTTTTCAGGTACCATTTGGATCTCTACATTGCAATTCTTATTACATTGCTCCATGTCATTTATTTTAGTGATTAACATCTCTTGATTCTGTTGTAGATGAGTATTGGCAGCAAATATTAGTGTTTCCCAAAGTGTGTGGTATTACTTAGAGATTCCAGAGCAGGGATAGCAATACAAGGAATGGTGAAGGGGTAAAGGAAACAAATGGGTTCAGGGTTCAAGGATCTATTTCCGGTAGACTTAAACTAATCAGACTTGATTTCTGAGAGTTTACATGACTGCTTATGTGGTTGAGTGGACACGATCCTCGGCTAGGCATCTGATAATCAATTCACAATTAATTCATTTAATAACTCGGGATGTCCCTAGTATCGCCCTAATGAAAAACTACCGTTCAAAATCAAGCAATAGCATGAGCCGTGTTTGGAGACCAGTTCTGAATAATCAGGAACTTCACCATCTTCCTCCTCCCCATCTCCTTTCCCTCCGCATTACCTTCAGCCTCACAATATAACCCAATTGGGTATGCCATGGCCTCACTGGCTTCAAAGGGTTTTTGAGCAAATGGGACCCTTGTGCGGTACCTACTCACATAAAAAAAGCCTCAATTTTTCATAGTGCAACAGATCATACCTGGAATGAGTCCCTTGAAGGCGACCTGCACAGGCCCGGTGGGTTCTCCCTCCTTTTCTACATACAGCACACTCTCCAGGGCATCAGGGGGCTCGATGGACAACTTGTAGTGGGAGTAGGTGCCGGCCGGGAAAGGAGGCTGCCACAGCGCCAGCAGTGAGGTCTCATTGCGGAACCAAATGATAAACTTTCCAGGGGCGTTGGGCTCTGCAATTAAAGGAAAAACAATATTCAAAATATGGACATATTGAAAAAATTATTGGAAATACCCACAATTTCAAAAATGACAATTTCAATCAATATTGTCTAACAGCACAAAATTACAGAGTGATAGATTCACAAAGTAACTCAATAATTATTATTGGTTGATAATATTTCTAAATGATCCTTGGCATACAAATTCTAGATAAACTAACCCTTTTAATAGTCAATACAATTAGATATCATGAATTTTATTAGTTTATTAAGCAATCTAAATTAGAAAACTTGGGAGATAACAGCATTAGTTGTCGGTGATGGAGATAACCATCAGGAATATAGAGATGAATGGTCTCCATGATAGCAGAATTTTCAAACCAACCATGAATCAGTTAAAAGATTTTTTTAGCAATATGCACATCCCTTCTGATCTGTAGATGGTTCATCCAAGCATACCCAAAAGAAAGTCGGTATGATAGAAATAATAATATGCATTTTATATATCGACAGAAACTATCAGCAAGCTTTTGTTTTTGGTTCTGCGTCGTAGTGGTAACAGAAGTTTCAAAATCTAGCAACGTGCAAAGTAGGTGAAATTGGGTGACTAACTTTTGCAAAGCTTCTATAGCGGGTATCTGTTTGTCCAAAAGGAAGTTATGGAATACAGATATAGAAAAAGTATATTTGTACTTCTTGGTAGAGGGGAAGATAACGCCAATATTTCTATGGCGAGAAACCATCAATGTTGCATGAAATTACTCTAGCTGTGTTAGTAACCATTTTAAAACACCCAGAACCATCCATGTACTCTCACTCACTTTCTTCCACTTACAACGTTACCCCACAGTTTCGCTGGCCGACATGAGATTCACGTTGAAAATTATGTTGATTTTTGACATATGTAAGTACAAATTCCATTCATGTGAGTTATTTCTGGAATCCCAATAATGAAACTAACCTTAGTAATGACATAGTAATAATGTCAGTAGATAGTATGAACAAATTCGCAAGTTGTAAGGTGTTATCTCTCTAAAACAGTTATGTACCTACCACAGTTCAGTTCATACAGAATACATGGTACTTAAGATATGTAATTATTGTGATAATGATTCATACTCCTTTCACTGGTGAAGGTCAACATTCTTATCACAATCCAAACATGTGAGACCCTGACCTTCACTCATCACCTGTTCAAACTCATCACATGTTTACACTCTGCAATTAAATAAATAAAGGTCTTACCCACTTTATAATACATCTTCCGTTTAGCTGGACAGAAGGATGAACAAATTATAATATCATTAAAAATCTGGTGATTATCATTATTAAAGTGCGCTTTTCCTGGTTACTGAACAAAATAGGGTTATAATGAGCACCATTCTTGGTAATACATATAAATCTAGCTTTATATAAAACAAGGAATATCCTAGTATTCATTTAAGACTCTAGGAAATGCTCTGAATGGTTACCTTTATTTGGCTTTGGGACACAGAAAGGTATTTTTATTATAGATGCAAAGGTTTCTCAATTGTGTGAATATGGACAAATTCAAACAACAGAACGCAACGTAGAAGGATGTCCCCTTCATCAGTTTACAGGGGGAAAATCTGTGTTGAACCAAATGACTCCCGATGCCGTCGACTGGCTGAATCTCAGTGAATGGTCTCAGCACCCCCACTTTGACCTCCACTAACTTTCCTCCAACATGAAGAAGAAATATTAGTATTGCAAAATTTAGGGAGAGAGCGTTAATCACGTTCAGATCAACCTGAGGTCAGCCTGGTGTGTCGAATCGACTGGTGGAACCCTCTTGTAAAAATGTTGCGATATTTGGGAATAGAGCACTCAAACGCGTCTCAACATTCTTGGAATGTTCTGCCATTTAGTTTGAGATCACAAACTAGTTTTTAAAACCTCAAAACTAATTTAAAAACACACCTTTTTAGAAAAGACTACCTGCCAAAAAAAATTTACAGCACTCATTTTTTACAAGTACCTACTACAAAATTTAGGGATGGAGTATTTAAAAAAGGTGTGTGAGTTCACAGGATTGGAATTAACTATTGTGATGATAATAATATATTGGCATTAAATAAATTAAGGCGGTAACCGAACAAAACAGAGCATAAGAAAAAATAGGTAAGCTTAATTTAGGGCTCAGCGGTCTTATTACTTGTCACATTTTAACAAATTTTACAGGAGAGCAGAAATGGTGATTCTATGCCCACAGACAGTAGACAGCATTATAGTACACAAATGATTATTAGTTTTTTTTTTTTTTTATTATGTAGAACCACTGTATATTTATGTAGAATTGAACCTTCTGATCGGAATATTTATACTGAACCTATAACAAACAACGTAGTTAGTTCCCTTGAGGTGATTTTTGATCAAACCCGTGCTGTACAAATTATGCAATTATTATTATACCAAAAATTCAACATACCTAAATTGTGGACATGCGATAGTTTACCTCTGAGCCACAGAATTGAGGTTATGTTAGGTTAGGTGGGCTGTTTGTTCTTTTTCTTCAAAGTTCTGTTTTGTCATGGAACAGATGAGGACTGAAGTATTATTGTCAGAATTTAATAGTGGTGAATGGTGACTTACTTGTGGTGAAATTGGTGCTGGTATATGCGACGCTCTCCTTGCCGTCGAACACTGTGTACGCCTGCAGCTGTTTTGTCATGGAACAGATGAGGACTGAAGTATTATTGTCAGAATTTAATAGTGGTGAATGGTGACTTACTTGTGGTGAAATTGGTGCTGGTATATGCGACGCTCTCCTTGCCGTCGAACACTGTGTACGCCTGCAGCTGATAGGTGGCGCCCGGGTGCAGGTCCCGCAGCACGTACTGCAGCGCGCCATCGTCAACAGGCAGGGCGCGTGCCGGGGCCGCGGGTTCCGATAATGCCGCCACGCGCAGGCGGTATCCTGAGCTGCGGCCCTGCAGCGGCGGTGACCAGCTCACCAGGGCCTGCTTGTTGCTGCGCGCTGATATGGACAGGTTCGACGGCGGGTCAGGGGCTGGAATAACGAACAACTGACTGATTAATATATATACATACTCGATTTTGATTACGACAATTTATTCTCCTTCAATGGAAGCCATCTTTCCAACAAGCCTTCCATTGACGTGCTCAGTGTTGGGCTCAGCTCAGACTCGGGGGGCTCCATCAAAGCCAGAAATAAGTTAGTCTCTTGGAAGCTAAGTATATTATAACAGTACACTGTTGAATTTGGCAGCCATCTCTTATAAAATACCTGAAAAACATTTGACTCTATCCAGAAACGAGAAGTCCATTTTTGATGGTATGAGAATTCCCTATCTTAATCCCTCAAACTAATTTATATCCTTTTGGAAACAACTCATGTAGCTCTCATAGAAATTCTTGTGTCTCCCTTACTATCATAGTGAGAAATGTGATCTAAACGGTGTTAGAAAGAGAAAATATCTAAAAATTAACCAACAAATAATTCAAATGTACCTTAATGAAACCATAGTTTCCGACCGCAAATTCGAAAAAAAATTATGAAACTTTGTGAAATTTTTATTAATTATTTTTAAATGAAATCATGAAAAACTGAAATGACAATAAAGATTATAATACATTTGTCTAATAAAATGTGTGTTTTTCGTTATCTGTAATTTTAGTTCGAAATAATATAAGGTTAATCATGTTTAAAACTTTTTTATGTTAGCATTAAAATAAATTATATTTAAAAAATTACATGTTTATTTCTAATAATTATATTTAAAGGGAATTTCATCACCTTTTTTTACCTCAAACAGTTTTTATTTTTTGGATACATACAGAAATATTCAATTTCTTTTGGTTTTATTGCAAAACGGAGATATTTTGACCTTCTGTCCGAATAAGTCCGAGGTCTGAGGGGTTAATGAACGGATTAGTCTTTGGAGCACAGAAATCAGATGAAATGCTGTCCATGTTCTGCTAGTATTTCAATGTAAGATGCTCTGAGGAATTTGCGTCATTGTACCCTACCTCTAGACACGGTCAACATTCGCCACATAATAATGGGTCGTTTATAGTTTGTACTAAAAGTTATAATAAAATATTATGGAGTTCCACAAGGAAGCGTACTAGGGTCCGTTTTTTTGGTGATTTACATAAATGAACTATGCGATATGGAAATTGACAGAAACATAGTCAGTTATGCTGAAAATACAAAGCTACAGAGTGGAATGTATACGTATAGTATCTACCGATGTAACTAAGAATCACGCAAATTAAAACATACTTAAACTAAACATATCGAAAACAAAATTTACAACGTATAGTAGGTATACATAGCTCTAGACAGCCAAAAAACAAGACAAACACCATAAAAATACACGAATGAATAAACACAAAATCGAAAAAAGAACATATCAAATAAAATACCTAGGAATCATAATTAACCACAACCTCAGATGGGCACATCATACCAAATACATCACAAATAAACCCTTCAAAACCATACACATTTTTCTACACATAAGAAACATAATAAATGCAAACTAAACAACTGAAAACAATGTGTTATTCACTTTGCCAATCCATAATATATTGCGTAAACATTGTTTGGGGAGTAGTAACAAACTCAGCTATCGGTCATATTGAAATCGCTCAGTAATTTATTTTAGGGGTAATGCACTCCTCCAAGGGAAATACGTTAAAAACATAGAATGACTGACACAGATCAATTATTATTCAACATGTTTGACGTATATAAATACACGCCAATAAAAACGGTATTAGAGTACGTTTCATATATTTCAGTTAACATAAATAGGCCAGTTAGACAAGCGTAGGCACAAAACATTAAACTCTGTGGATAAGCACAAACTTTGGACAAAGACATAATAAATACTAGGCAATAAAAGGCATTTAACAATCTATTCTCTAATAATATATAACTAGAATTATTATACAATACATGTTTCTAGCAACGAATTAAATTTGCAGCACAAAAAAATGAACTGGTACAAATCAACGTCAGTTTTCAAGCAGGTGGCTTTCCAAAAGATATTCAACGCGTGCTGTCAATTTATGCCAAATAATCGGCATTTTTTTAAAAGAGAAAGTAGGTATCTCAAACAACAATCTTGCTATGATGTATCTCAAACAAAAAGAAAGCAAAACTTTCGATTTTATTTATGGAAATAAATCATATATTTTATCACGAGTCAATAAAAAAAAGTTTTGCCATGTCAAGAGTCAGAATAAGAGAAAGATATGTATCTGATGATGTATGAATGTGAATGAAGCAAGTAATGTGTGCGGAGGAACGGTTAAATGATGATCACGATCAGTTATGAAGGTTAGTTAGTTAGCCTAATATATATATTTTTTTTTACTTTAGACTGCATTAAGTGGTAGAAGGTTGTGATGAACGGAACCTTTAATCTAAGAAAGCCAGTAAGATTTTTTTTCTCTTAAATAATACGTAGAGAACAGCGCTGTTCAACGACATCTATGCGGTTAAAATTAAAAAAACTTACGGAAGTTTATGAATTAAGAACAGAGACTGTAATTAGGCAGTAAAAAAGTTTCGTTGAAATAAACACAGATGTTGTTACGATCGAATTCAATTTATGGGAATCCCAGAAGTAGGCGCAATAATAAATAAAATAATTAAGTCAACCAATCGGAGAAGACGAGAAGAATAAGTAAACCAATTGGGGGCAAAGAAATGGACTTTGGACGACACAATTAGAAGAATAATTGATGTATTTTTCATTCTCACGGGTTCGGCGGGGCAACGTTCTATACTGTAAACAACTTCCCACGGTCTTGGATATCGGTGCGTCGATTCGAGATGTAACCTACACATTGAATGGATTTATGGGGTCGGAAACTGTAGATTGTGAGGAACTAGAATCATATTGTGTCGGAAAAATGGTACGTGGAAATAACAAGGAAAATATAATGAATGGAAAATTAATGAAAAGACGCGGAAAACTTAGGAGAAACTATTGTAGGGATATTCAATTGTAGATCGATTACGTATAACAAAAAGGGAGGCCAGATTCGGGGGAAAACGAACGTTTGATATTTAAAAGAGAAAATAACAATGAAAATTCGGATTATCATTTTCAGATGAAGCAATAAAGTCAAGAAAAACGAATTGGAAAGAAAATCAAATGGAAAAAATTGGTGTATTGACGGAAGTGTTGATCGAACAATATAAGTATCAGACTTATTAATGCGGATTCAGACGAGTTTCAATGAATATCGTTACGTACCTGAGATGGGGTTACCATTCTAGTTATATTACGTTAGATTAATTCAAAGGAAGGGATCGTTTTTACGTCATTTGTTATGAGGAAATATTATGGCCGATAGGACAAATTGGTAAGCGAGGTTGATGATAAAAAGGTTGTCTAGCTCACACATGATTCTTGTATAATAACAATGAGAAATGAACATGGTTTTTGGTCATTACAACAGTCTTTATGGCTTAAAGGGTGATTAGTTTTAACGTGGGCCTTATACAATATTTGGATAAAGAAAAAGAGATTAAATCTAACGAGTTAATATTAATTCCTTATTTACGATCGGGTATATAGAAAATGAAACATCAACATGTGTCTACGAGGATACTTTATGGGATTTTAAGGAGAAACGAGACGCAATTTTACACGTTTTGAACAGAGCAATTAAACCTGACATTTATCCCAGGGTCAAATTGGAATTTTCTTCTATAGAAAATGTGAAAAATAACATATTAAATAATCATGGATAGGAAATGAAATTTTCTAAGAGGAGATAAACATTGGAAATGATATTAAGGGTGGTAAAGGATATAATAAAGACAATTAAAAGATGATTCCGTAAGGAAAACTCAGGAAAATTCCGAAATATCGATGAAAATAATAAATTTGGCTTGGAATGTAACTAATCATATAGTTATGGAGAACGACATAAGAATAAAGCAGAGAAATCATAAAAAGAACGTCGTAAATAAAATAAAATTGAAGAAAAGAAGAAAAATTCAAAGCTACGACGAAAATAGAGACAATACAGTTTAAAATTGAATTGATTTGAATAGATAATATGGAAATGTGGAAAGATTTAGTATGGTGGAAATTGGAAAATGCATAATAAAGATTTCGACATGAGTTTGTTCGTGTTCTGTCGGCGATAAACAAAATTACGAGTTATATACAGTTTATTGAAGACGTACCTATTATATATTGAAAAAAAGGGACACGAAAATCATGATATTTAAACTAAATTCGTAAGGCCAGAAGACAAAGGAACGACAGGGCAATTTTGACAAAATATTGCAGGTTCGATCCTGGAACAATGTACGGGAGAGACAGGAGACTAGGGCTGGACTTCTAAAATCAGGGAGGCTGGACTAACAATGTGATACAAAAATAGAGAAATTGTACTATGAAATTGCGAGTCGATAAGAGTTAGATTTATAAATCAATGAACGTGTAGTTGAGATGTTCTAGTCCTGGAGGTAGGTATAAAACTGAGGACTTGGAAGATGGGAGGTCAGTCGTCAGATCTCGGGAATAGTGTTTGCGTGACGTGACGTGATAAACGGTGATTAATTGGAAAAAGTTCTAAGAGTGAATTCTGGGACTTAGCGTTTGAAAGTGTTACAAATAAATGCGTTTTAAATAGAAAAGTTCTAAGTGTCTGGGATTTAAGAGACTAGTAAAAATAAATTCAGTTTAAAAATAGTACGATTAATAATAATTAGATTAGAATCAGTGAAGTGATTAATTATAGGTTTATTGTGCGTTAGTGTAATTGCTTTATAGTGTTAAAAAAAAGTTAATAACAGTGGATAATAGTAAAATTTCGAACTTAAAATAATTTATAAAAATCACATCAGTAATATATCAGTTAAATAAAGTGAAATTTGAACGGAATATTTCTATCTAAAAAATAATAATAATAATTAATCTGAGATTTTTAAATAAGTAATACCGACTATTGATTTATCGTTAAATACGCGAGTGATAATAAAATAATAACTACTATTTCGGTAAAGTTAAATAAACAGTACAATATATTATTTTATTGCAAAATAGAAAAGTTCGGAAGTAAAACTAAATTGATAGTTAATAATATCTATTATTTTCGAAGAAACATCGTGAAGTATCTATCGTTTAAATTTAATTAACCAAAGCATTATAATTCAAAGAGAGTAGTGCAGTGATAATAAATAAAAATTCAATGGGATAAATAATTATAAATATCAAAGATTATTGCAGATTTAAATAACAGTGAAGTGAAAAGTGATTAATAATACCATATTATTCGGGCAAAAAAATGTGTACCTAAATAAAGTGACGGAATAATTCGGTTTAATCAAAAGTGATTTAAAATAAATTATTTAAATATACGGATTAGAATCAACAACGAAAAAGGAAAATAAAGAGTTTTGTTCTATGATTAGCTAGTTTAATCGTAATCGAAATTACAGTAAATAGTTAATACCTAAGTTGCGCGTTGTCAAAGGAAAAAAAAGGTACTAAGTATTTCATAAATTTAAATATACGATTATAAAATAAAACCAAAATAAAAAGGGGAGGTGTTTAAAATAAATAAGGATAATCATGAATTAAATAATATCCTGGTGATTATTTAATTAAAATCGGTTTTTTCCAAGAAAAAAATTAATAACAAAACCAAAAAAATTGTCTCGCTAAATAAAAAACCGAATTAAATCTTTTATACCGGATAAAAGTCCCAGATGAAATCCTCATTTAAGGGAGATAAATTCGAAGTTATAAATTATGTATATTTAACTTATGTTTTTTATGAATAAATACAAGTTTAGAGATAAAGAATAGGATGTTCTAGGTTATTAGTTATGATAAAATCCGTGGCTTTATAGGGCAATACTTATTAAAGGGAGTAGGAGGGTATTCGAAATTGGAAAGTGCATTTAGTTATTATATAGAATGGACGTTCTGGTAATTTTCATGCCGTTGTTTAATTTCCCGGTGGAATTGAAAATTGAACATCAGAACTTTGGTAAGCGAATTACAATCATAAGCATTTGCAGATACCTGGACCTGTGAGATGGTGAACGAGTCATCTTGCGGAGAATGTGATTATCAAAATTATCTATTAAGGCATGTTATCCTTTTCTAATACAGCATGGTACAACACAACAACATTCGATCATATCTAAACGAGAGCCGTACGAAATAATAACTACAGAATGAAATAAAATTACCGTAAAAATAAACAAATTTCAAAAGTAGGTCAGTAAGTCGAAGGTCGTCTATGTGTAATGTAAACAAATGAGTAATGATTCATTTACTCATTGCCGTCATCTTGTCCAACGGATTTAATTAATTGTGGGTATGAAATAATAAAGATTTTATGATCGATGGAAATGAACTTTTCAGTAAATTTTAGTTATTACAGTGAAGTACTCGCGAAACGAATACCTAACGTTATTTCCACTAGCATGATTAGGGTTTGTTTATTTGACCTTCGATAGTGGTACCATATGTTCACCCAGTGACCCAGTCATCCTGCATTCTTAAACAAATAAACAATAAACACCGATCAAATATTTCTAGGAGCAAGTTTATGCATTGTAGCTTACGAAGAAACATTCAGTCAGTGTGTGAAAGCAAAATTGACGTTAGATTCATTCAATTCTAAGCGAACCAAGTCAGCTATAGCGATCGCCAGTAGGTAGTGTAAATTCGGTTTGCTAAATTTTGCAAATTACAACACCTACAATCAGCTTTAACAAAAATGGTGGCTTTCCACAAATAATCCGGGAGGTAACTGATTTCAATGATAACATACATTGATACAACGCGATTTAGCCAATTTTCTATTTATAGGGAATAGGTACCTTCGAAAAATCCTACATACCTAACACACGAGGAGCTAGTGACCTCATTTAAAAAACACTGGTGTTCAAATAATCATACAGTCCTAAATCCTGAATTTTCTCTCGCAACTAGACTTCAGGGGTGCTATATGTGATTATTTGCTGATCAGGAAAGCCCACAACTTTCCCGAGAAGAATTTAAATCCTGTATCGGTATTGCCAAGATGGGGACATGCGGAGGGAGGAAGAATATGTATGTGGGTAATACGCTGGTGCGGCATTTAAAACATTAGGTTAATTGCATATCGTAAGTCTTGTCGACCTGAAAGTAAACGTAAGACCTCGTGAGTCGAGTTTTACGATTACGATTTAGTGATGGAGGAACCCTGGATAAAGGCAGGCCACGTGGGAGATGGGTCCGCCTAAAACAGCCACGTCCCATATTCGATTCGGTAGAGACATGATAAGGGAAGATATGACATACCCCTTTTAGACTCAGTCGAGTTAAATTCATTCTGGAGGTAGAAGGAATTCGGAGCATTGCAGGAATCGTCATGAAGACTAGATATTCTCCCATCTGGCGTGAAGGGACCTTCTTGAAGCAAGGAACGCCCATGCAAGAGGGTAAAATCCGGTCTCGAAGATAATCCTAGCAAGCGCAGTGAGAGAACCCTGGTTTGAATTGTCGTCCACCAGTCTTGCTTGGTCAGAGGAGGAGCCGAATTTTTCAAAATAGTATTTTTTTAACCCCAAATCCATCCATTCCCTCCTCTTTTTCCCCCAATTTAGTGTATACTAACCATAAAAAACTAGTAATTTATGTTAGGTGAAGGATGCAGACAAAGGACTTCAATAGAAAAACAGGGTTCCTGGATTTTTTTTTTACATTAACTCCACACAGGAGGCCCTGAGGAAAATGGAATGATCTCATATTACATAGGATAAGTAAAGTTCTTTCTTGAAATGTCACAATTATAGACTGTTATCTTCCTTGCATTGTATTTATCAATATATCCGTAATATGGGGAAAATAGTAACAAACAAAACGAGAAAAAAGGTGAAATCGAATACTGACGAGGTAAGGATGGGGTTAGTTTGTCAAACGCGCTCAAGGATAGGCAAATAAAAATAATTAAATAGATTGGAAAATTCTCACACTTTCTCTAAAAGGACCTAGGAGTTACCACACGCAATACATTATCTTCTCTACATGTGTATGCATATTTTATATGTAAGTTCTAAAGAAAAAAAAATTACACAACGCAGAATACAGAAAATAATGTGAACTAAATTCTTAAATATTGTTTACTGTGATAAAATCACAGGGGTTTGAGAAAAATAGGGTAGATTTAGCTAGAAAATAAAAGAACCTACGGTTCATTAAAAAATAAAACTACAACCCTGAGGTAGAAATACCCCGGGAGGGTTAAAATCAGGACATCACACTTAGGGGTGTGACCCAGTGGCGGACTAAGGGGGGGGCGGGGGGGGGCTGCCCGCCCCGGGCCCCCGGTCCTAGGGGGGCCCCAAACGCCTCCACGTTCCCTTGACCAAATTCTAAACAAGGCTTTAAGGCACCACTGTAAAAAAAAAGATTTTTTTTTTTTTCATTTTTTGATTGATGCACTAGTTAAAAATGCTTTCACCAAATTTATTAAAAATAAATTCGAAAAATTGCCGGAGACACAACATTTTATGCGAAACTGTTTGAAACAGTTTGTATGTTGAATTATCCTTCGGCAAAACTTTGAATGCGTTTTATTTTTGAATTAATTTTATTTTCGATAAATCGGTAAATTATCACCCTTCATAAGAAAAAAAAATTGAACTACCCTAAAATTAACTTGCCCCTACCCGATGCGCCTAAGGCCTACACTGCCTTATGGACAATAGGTCCCTGCTAGGGCCGGCTTAATAATGTCGGGGCCCCTAGGCAATGCACGTCTTGGGCCCCTTTACCCTAGGGGCCCCTACCCAATTCGGGGCCCCTAGGAAGTTGCCTCTACGTCTTATGGATAATACGGAATATAATGAATTTTATTTTCGATTTTTTATGATAAATTTCATGGCATCGTTCATAAATATAATAAAATGGAAGGGGCCATTTTTAAAACTATCCCTACGTAGGTTCATAGTCAGGGCCGGATTAAACATGTCGGGGCCCCTAGGAAAAGCACGCCTCGGGGCCCTTTTACCTAAGGGGCCCCTGCTCGATGTGGGCCTCTAGACAGAGGCCTACACTGCCTTATGGACAATAGGGCCCTGCCACGGCCGACTAAAACACGTCGGGGCCCCTAGGCAATGCACGTCTCGAGGCCCCAGCCCGATCGATGCGGGGCTCCTAGGCAGTGGCCCAAACTGCCTTATGGACAATAGGGCCCTGCCAGGGCCAGCATAAACATGTCGGGGCCCCTAGGCAATGCATGTATTGGGGCCCCCTTACCCTAGCTTTCCCTACCCAATGCGGGGCCCCCTAGGCAGTTGGCTATACGTCTTATGGATAATACGGCCCCGGTTGTAGTGATTGGATTTTCGAACAGTTTAAGATTTGGTACATAGTACATGCAAATCAGATGTATAGTTTTTCTAATGTGTTGTCAAATAAAATTTTAAGCCGCGCGCCTCTACCCGAATTTCTACCGATTTCTTTCATATCCCTCTAAAACATTTGAAGTTTTTAAGCTCTTAAAAAAAATATTATTTTGGAAGATAATATCTATACATTACCCACGCCGAAACGCAAATTATATGAAATTCCCTCGATAGAAAAAAATCGCAAAGAATGCTCCGAAAATTATTATAAACACGTCTGATTCATTATTATTTTTAATTGATAAACTAACGTTTTAAACAAGATTTTTATGCATAGCACAAAGGGTAGATAACAAATATTATAATCAATAATTATCAGCCTGAAACACTCATCTACATTGAAAAAATCTTCCGAGAAAAGATACTGGCCGCCAACGGGAATTGAACCCGTGACCATCTGATTGCCGGTCAGCAGCTCTGACCACTGAGCTATGGCGGCGAGATTTAGTATTAAAAATACCTCTCTCACAAAAATAAAGTTGGTTGTTTTCAGTTGGAAAAATGTAATAATAGGTAATTGTCGAATGAAACACTAGTATATATTGAATTATTTGGCGGGTATTTGATAAGCCGCCATAGCTCAGTGGTCAGAGCTGCTGACCGGCAATCAGATGGTCACGGGTTCAATTCCCGTTGGCGGCCAGTATCTTTTCTCGGAAAATTTTTTCAATGTAGATGAGTGTTTCAGGCTGATAATTATTGATTATAATATTTGTTACGTCTGATTCAGTTATTTTACAAGTTAATATGTATGGAAAAATTCACAGTATTTCTTTAAATGCTATTTTAGATAGCCCCCAAAAGATTTTTTCTCTATTTTAAACGAGTCTTGTTTTATTAAACATTTTCAAAATTTTCGCTTCAATTTTATCGTTTTAAATATTAGCGATTTCTCTCCAAAATTCGTAATTACATATCTATGCATTTTCTTCTCTTTGAGTGGGGATATGGCGCCTTGAGGCACCAGGACACTGTAAAAAAAAAATTTTTTTTTTTTAAATTTCATGTTCCGAAGTTAACAATGCTCTCACCAAATGTTTTTTACGGCATTTTATATGAAACCGTTTGAAACTGTGTATAACGTTGTTGAATTATTCTTCAGCAAAACTTTGAATGCGTTTTTCTCGAAACTTTTTAACACGTTTTTAAACGTGGTTGACAACATATTAAAAAACTATACATCCGCCTGTATGTATTTTTATTGCATTTGCATTTTGATTTGCATTGAAAAAAAAAATTTAATTTCACCAACTCTTCAACTGTTCGAAAATCCATTCAAATCTATGGAAGCACGGAGGGGAATTTTCATATCTAAAAAAAGAAAAATAGCGGACCAGCGAATGTTATATTCGAATTTTTATGGAAAATTTTCGGCGTTCTTAAAAAAAAATAGGGGGCCCCAAAATTAGAAACCCGGAGGCCTTTATAAAAAAATTCCTATGTGGTGCCATAGTGACTGGATTTTCTAACAGTTTAAGACTTGGTGCATGCAAATCAAATATTTAGTTTTTCTAAGATGTTGTCAACCAGGTTGAAAAATGTATTTTCGAGAAAAATGCGTTGAAAGTTTTTCTGAAGGTTAATTCAACATACAAAAGGTTTAAAACTTTCTTGAATTTTTTTAGAATTTCATTAAAACATTAAGTGATAGCATTATTAACAAATGCATTTTTTAGAAAATGAAATACAAAAAAATTACATTTTTTTACAGTGAGGCCCCCCAGGACCAGAGGCCCGTGTGAACTGAATAAAAATCTTGCAAAGTAACATAAACTTTTTATACTAGGGGGGGGGCTCATTCAGCTTTGCCGCCCCGGGCCTCTGACGGGCTTAGTCCGCCACTGGTGTGACCAGTAGGACATAAGGGTAGAAATATAAATATAGTTACGAGTTAGGAGCTACGAGATTGGAGCTACGAGGTAGAAGTTTAGAAAAGTAAAATGTACTAGGGAGGTATCATCACAAGGTTAATCTCAGTCATTGAAGGTATAAACATAGTACCTACCTACTAACACATGTGTGCATTGCTCGCGTATGGCTTGTTTTAACACGTCAAGTTTTAAAATAGACGAACACCTAATAAGGCATGTTGGGACATTTTCGCTAAAAATAATGAGCCGGGCGTAAGCAGAAAAATGCTGTTTTTCATTGACTTTTCGCAATAACACCACTGTCGGAAGTATGTAGGTACCTGTGCTAATACACACAATCTTAATTATTGTGTATATTTTTTATCAACTCTAATTTTCATAACACTTAAATACTTATGCTTCGATTTTAATGTCTAGTTTGTACTTTTTAAAAGAATGTGTTCCAAGACAAAGTTATATGGCGGTCTGTCCTCTTTGCCTACTTCAGCGGGGAAAAGACATGATGGTTAGTTAGTTAGTAGTCAAACCCCAAAACTTCCCGTACGAGGTCGATCATTTTACAGCTGCGTTATCAATCTGCGCCAAATATGACGGGAAAATGAACTCTAAAACAGCGCATCGGTAATGTTATTTTCACCTGTTATCTGGATCATCGTGATTTGGTAAACTCCCGCAAATGTCATTAACAGCAAACTTGAATCTAGTTCAATTTGCATCATTTACAGTTTATAATTTGATCGGCAGGTAGGTCACACAAGACTTAAGCGCTTGACTATTATAATTATAGACAATTAAAAAAAAAGAAATCACATCTATGTTTGTGGATGGCTTTGTTTTTTTACATAAATCTACAGTTTTATTCGGAGATTGATAAACATTTTGCACGCTTAGGACGGGTTGTTTAAAAAAAATTGAACAATTCATCAAATATCTGAAGTTAATTTTCACGTTCAGTGTAAGTTATATTCAAGTTCTTTTATTATATCATCTTAGACCAGTTGCTTCGTAAAACTGATATAATCACAGAAATTGAATAGGACTTTCATAGAACGTGAAAATTAACTTAAAATGATTGATGAATTGTTCAAATTTTTTTAAACAACCCATCTCTAATCTTTCAAAACAAGAAGCAGGTCACTGTCTACACTCTACGAGATACCTATGAAAACCGCCCCCTTTCCCTTTCCCACACGTTAAAGCAGAATTTCGATCATTATTGATGGAATTTTACACACTTGTCGTTCAAAATAAGAGGAAAATTACTGTCTACATCTAATTTCGAAAATCTCTGCGTAAACCCGGGTAACAAAGGGGGCTTCGCAGCTGGTTGGTACTAAAAAAAATCATGATTTAAAAACTTAAACTTCACAATTTGTAAAAATGTCACAAAAAATCATAATTTAAAAACTTAAACTTCACAGTTGACTCAAATACAAACTTTGGGTTGTGTGTATTGGTGCATATTGTCTATTCACTTTCCACAGTAGTATCTGTCACTGACAAACAACATTTTGTCTTTTTTTGCTTGCTTATTGTTCTTAGCGAGAAAGGGACAACAAGTGAATACTTACTTATATTTGAAAAGTTTATACCTACGTGATTTTTTTTTGTGAAGGACAATAAGAAGTTTGAAACATGCTGTATGCAAGCAATGTATCTGTGCGAGTACGGGGTTCAGTTCAACTCCGGTTGCGATACCTATAACCTACATATATATTTGTCTCGGCTGCCACTCGGTTAGGTACCTTTCACTGTGGGTACGTATTGTCCATTTGAATGAACTAATTGCATGACAATTACTTTATTATCAGTAATTAAGCTACAATAACACATTATATTTAGGATTCAAATTGATGAATGGTTTATTTAAATAATCTTAAAATATCAGATTAATAATCGATGGTTGAAGTAACCGATCGTTGCAGGTCTTATTATAGTAGATACAACATATTGATTCAGCACATATCTGCCCCTGAACATAAGAGGAAAGTGGAACATGAACATAATACTAGGTTCGCAAAGAATGAAGGAATTCTTGTTACAAAATTTAACAATAAATACGAACAGCAGATCCTGGAATATAACGAGCACAAAATATTTAACATGTTACCAAGTAATACAAAAAAATTGCGATTCACCAAATAGATTCAGATACATGTATGCTGAAAACATGGTTAATGAGATGCTTTTTTCTAAAACATAAGTGTTAATAGTGACAGTCTGTAAAGTTTTTTTTTTTTTTTTGGTTAATACCACCTCACTAGGCTGAGCCTGTTCCGAGGTGGCAGGAATTTAAACTAATTTTGATATCTTAATCTTGGAAGAAAAATAAGATAAAAAATAAAAATATTTTAATTTAGATAGAAAAATAGAATAAAAGAAAATAAAAAGAAAAGAGTAAAATAGAAAAAATATGAAAGAAAAAATTAGAGACATAAAAATAATTGAGAGTACATTATAATTAGTAATAATATTATGAATGTTTACATTGCAAATGAACAAAAATTGTAATTGAATATTAGCACGGAAGCCGTGTTGGAAGTCTGGGATAATGTTTTTTTTCCGAGAGATGGGCGGTTATTCTAGTAACCATGAGTTTTTCAATTATTTTGCCTATCGAGGGGAGTAGGCTAATAGGTCGGTAATTTTCTGCTTGAAGTAAATCTTTCCCCGGTTTAGGGATTAAGATGACGTCTGCTTTTTTAAATGCATTTGGGAATTTGCGTAATCGGAATGAGGCATTAGTTATAGCGGTTATGGCGCAAGCGCCTTTAGGGGGGAGGAATTTAAGAATTTTATTTATTATGGCATCCGGGCCCGGGGCTTTTTTGGATTTAAGTGATTTTATTATGTTTGTGACCTCTAGGGGGGTAGTGAATTTAATTGGTGGACCCGTGTGAGGGAGATTTACGATTTCGGCTACCTTATTGTTTAATGTGTTGACAAATGAGGGGTCGTCGTATGTTGTGCAAGGTGTAAATTGTTTTTCTAAACTGTCAGCGAAAGTTTCTGCCTTTTCTGCCGTTGAATAGACAAAGCCGTTGGGGCCATTAAGTGGGGAGATTTTTGTTTTCGGTTTTCGGAGGCTTTTGGTGAGTTTCCAGTAGCCTCCTTGGTCGTCTTCTAATGATAAGATGAAGTCATGCCAACGTTGGTCTCGGTATTTTTTTTAACTCATTTCTGAATTCATGATTTATTCTGTTTAGTTTTATTTTGTCTAAAGGGTGGCAGGATCTTTGCCAGTCCTTTTTTGCGCGATTTTTGTGAAATCTAAAAACGTATCTGCTTAAATACGGTTTAACGGGATCATGTACTTTGAAAAAAAAAGAATAATAATAAAAAAAATAGAATATAAAACCACAATGAAAATGTTATCCGAGTTTATCCATGGTAAATAAATTAAAAACTGGCGGTAAAGATATCATTGTGGTTTGTTATCTTTTGATGCGACAATATAATATTGTGCTTTTCAGAGTCTGGTCTAACCGCGACAGTACAATCAGCAGTGGCGGTTTTGTGGTTGAAAAGTGGGGAGGCACAAACATTATTTAAATTAAGGATTATGTACACCTACACCTATTGCATCTAACCTAGAAAAAAAAAACAATCGGTTCTACTTAGGAAGTGATCGTTTATTGAGGCGCGCCTCAAACTGAACAACACGCGACAGCGCAACGGCTACCATTCATTTTGATTCTATGTTACTTCCGCATCCCCTCCGCCCATATGAAATCGGCTCTCGGAGGCGGACCCGAACTCTGCCTCCCTAACGTATTATTGTGCTGCATTGTTAGTATCTCGGCGCAGCGAACGGAAATCACTGGTGTTATGAGTTTCGCTCAGAAGGCTGAACTGAACTACATCTATCTATTTTGTTAGGTTTCTTTTTCCCCTTCTGGGGGTGTGCTAGACCTCGTCCCTGCGTCAACAGGAGTCAGTCGACGACAGCATGGTGCCCTCTAAAATCATTTGCGCCACCCCCAGCAACATGTGCATGTGGTTTGGGGGGGGGGGGCGACCTCGGCTCTCCTTCGCCTTGCTCCCGGCTACTCGACGCTGAATTCCTTAAGGTCGTCGGGTATTTCCCCCCCAATCTCCCATTTCCTTTTCTTTGAGGCATCACCGAGGAACCGGCTAAGGGGCGCGGAAGCTGAGTGCGGTTCACGGCTAGACCGAACGTCATGCGCATTCTTGCTGGGACTGCCAATTGTTTGGAGAGGACTCTCAACCGTTTGCCATGCCCGTATTACTTATTAACTGTGTCTTTTTCCCAAACAGGTGCTTGTAGGATACGCTGGATACAATCAACCAGCGCTTGCCACCTCGTGGACTTTCACCAACCTGTCCCATTGTCTTGTTTATATTTTGTCATACTAACACATATTGTATCTTGTATTTCCCGCTAAGCACTTGCATACTGCTTGCTAACAACGTATGCAGGGACATTGGAGGTCTAAATTCGTTCTTAACTAAATGTAGCTTCGTTCTTTCAAAAAAATAGAGTCCTTGCGAGAGCCTTGAAGGAGTAACCATCTGTTACTTATACCAGGGCGGGTAAGTGGTGGATAATAACCTCCAATGGTGTTATGAGTAACATAATATAAAGACAACCAGTCCTAGTGAAATATGTAAATATTAATTGGTAATATTTCAACTGAAGTTAACTTAAAATTGGTAACATTATTAAATTAAAGTTTTACTTTATTTGGATATATGGATATGGGTATCTTGTATCTTTTTCCCCTTTTCTACTCTATCTTTTTGGGGAGAAACAGCCTTCCATGTCTCATAGCACGAATCGCCACTGAAAACCAGCTACATTAGAGCACCCGGATAATATTGTATATATGGTAGATAAACACACCGCAGTATCGGAATGCTAATGACGGTTATAAACAATATTAGGAATTATGATACCTACAAAGATAACAATGTGATCACCCTGGACAGTCTGAGTACCTAACACTGGATTGTGGCTAATGGCGATAGAGGTAATAAGCATAGCTTTGAAACAAAGCTCTGAATAAATACAAAGCTATTATAATAGAACGAGAAATACAGAATATAGTAGGTAAAAATACAAGGAATCGATAGTCCCATGAAGTGCATGAAGTGTGATCTATAAATACCGATTTGAAATAAAACCGATATTCGGTAAATTCAACGCCCGCAATATTCACTGTAACAATAATATGTCAATGACAGTTGTTGTTTGTTGTGTTTTTGTTTTTCTCTTGTTAAATTAATGGTTTAAAACAAATTTTAGTGCCAAAATTTACAAACTATGCAATAAAACCAAACAAGGAGTGTTTCTAACCAGTTTTAGTGCTAACACTATTCTCCAAGTGTCTTGGTTAGCCAAATACTAAAGTAAAGAATCATTTCTCTAACCTTAATCTGCAATGAAGCGAACACCACCTGGCTCGCCATATGAAACTCCTGACTCTGATGTCGAAGAAAATTATGTGCTTCCCAAAAATGACCCTGCCTAAGTGTCCGCTATTAACCCAGATTATGAGACACCCCTAATACCTGAATTTGATACTACTGGATATGTCAAACAGCTGGCTGAGAAGGTCCAGGACGCAATGGCGATTATAACTGATCCATCATGCCGAGCCACTAAAGATCAGCAGATCAGGATTCAAAAGGGAGCTCATCAGTGTTCTCTCCATTTCCAATATGATGGCTCTGGAAATGGGTAAACTGGAAGGTGCCCTTTCTGTGTTTACATCTAAGTGCATGCCTAATAAAACACCGACTGCGCCCATCCGTGCCTGGAATACTGTCGCTGCTTCCCCTTCTGACACCAGTGGAACTCAATATCCTTGCTTGCCACATGTTACAAGAAATAATGCTCTTCCTGGCCCTGCTAGACCTTCAGTTCTCGTGTTTCCAGCCAATAACACCCAGTCCACTTCCAAGGCCACCATGAAAACCCTGAAAACTGCAGTCAATCCTGCCACCTTGGGCATACGAGTAACTGGAATGCGAGAACTGAAAAGTTTTGGGGTGATAATCCACCCTAGCACTTCTGCTGAAGCGACGAAATTGGCAAATGCTCCAGCTTTATCTGAAGCTGGTCTTAAAGCAACGATCGCCCCAAATCGCCTTCCTCGTATTGCTATACATGACCTCCCTCAAGATATTTCGTCTGAGGATATTATCTCGGCGATTCATCATCAATCTTGCAGCGACTCCGGTCTTTCACTAGAAAATTTAAAAGAAAACATATCTTTCTCTCACAAATCGGGCCCTCGCACTGGTAACTATCCACATTTTTAGAGTCCCTTCATCTGTTCGTCATTCTCTAATATCCCGTACAAAACTTGCCATTGACTGGCAGCTACACCGCGTAAGAGATTGGGTAGATAGCCTGAAGTGTGGCCACTGTCAACTATATGGCCACATAGCTTCCAAGTTCCAAGCAGACTTACCCACCTGTGCCCACTGTGCCAAAATTGGCCACAACCCTGATGTCTGCCCCAAAAAGGAGAAATCTCCATTATGTGCCACCTGCACCTTCTTCAGAAAACCGGCTTCCCACAAAACTGGAGCTCAAGACTGCCCTGCTCGCCAAGCTGCTGAGAGACGTGAACTTTCTAGGATAATTTTTTTAGGTTGAATCTGAAGAATCGTTCTGTGAATAATTCCTTCTCAACGTACTACCAAAACGTTCGTGGCCTAAATACAAAACTGAACACTATTCGCTGTAACGTCAGTGTATGTCAATTCTGAGAGAAAGTACACATACACAAAAAAACAAAGATGATAAAATCAAAAAGTTAATTATCAATGACGAAGAAGTAGACTTCCACGAAAATCCTACACTTATTCTTAACTACATAAACAGACATTACACAAATATCGGAGCCAGCCTAGCCGTAAATATAAAAAAATACGACTGGAAGCGACAATCAAGAACGTCGAAATCATATGACTCAGTGCTCTATTATAAACAATGACAGACATTTCAAACTACAAAAAGTAACTCTGGAAGACATCAAACAAATAATACAATCCCTAAAGGATAACACAACATCGGGACCTGACGGAATAGACTGTAAAACAATAATAACACTAAGCCAACAACTGCTTATACCACTAACGTACGTAATTAATCTTAGTCTTAAAGAAGGAATTGTTCCGAGCATTCTAAAAAAGGTCTGGTTATTCCTATTTATAAATCAGGAACAAAAAACAATGTAAATAACTACAGACCCATTACATTATTAAACAATATGTCAAAAATTCTTGAAAAAACAATAAAAGTACAGCTACAACATTATCTGGAAAACAAGCAATTTACTTTCAATAAACCAACATGGCTTTAAAAAAAATAGGAACACAGAAAACGCAATTGCCACTGTAACTGAGTTTATTACACATAACCTAGATGCTAAAAAAAAAGTTATATCAATTTATTTAGACTTATGTAAAGCTTTTGACACAATTTCTCACGAAAAACTCTTCAATAAACTAAAAATCGTCGGATTTAGTGGCATAGAACTAAACTTACTGAAAAGCTTCATGTCGGGTAGAATGCAACAGGTTAAAATCAACAACATGGTAAGCGAGCCACTTCTATCTAGATACGGAGTACCACAGGGAAGCGTTCTTGGTCCCCTAATGTTCCTTATTTACATAAACGACCTGTGTGACATTGATATCGACGGTAAAATCGTAACATTTGCTGACGATACAGTACTTCTCTGCCAGGCAGAAACATGGATTGAGGTATATAAAAAAGCCGAAAAAAGTCTATCTGTGGTCAAAAATTGGCTAAACAACAACATCCTTACCCTAAATACAACAAAAACCTATTATATTACACACAGCATCACACAAATCTGACACGACTGCAGACAAACATCTCGCACATGTCAAGCGTATTGAAAGGGTTGACCACACAAAATATCTAGGAGTTATAATAGATGCCAAATTACGCTGGACTGACCACATAACTTATATCACAAACAAACTGAAACGAGTCATGCATCTGATAAAGACAAAAAAAACATATTTCCAATAACAATCCTCAGAACCATATTCTTTGCACTTTGCCAATCCATTATTACGTATGGCATACTTGCTTGGGGAAGTGCAACGAATACAGCAATAGATCCATTAGAAAAAATTCAAAAGGCAACAATTAAATTTATCCTCCAAGTTCCTCGCTACACATGCTCGAATTTAATTTACGAAACACTAGACGTCATGACAATAAGACACTCTACGCCAAAGCTGTACTACTATACTTCTTCCAACATAAACTTCACATTCAAATGCAACCTCAATTAGCAATTAAAACCAGGGCCTCTACAAAAAAAACACTTAACATGCCGATAACTCATACCTCACACGGGCAAAGACACTTCAAGTATTACGCAATCAAACTATATAACCTCATGCCCACCACACTGAACCAACTACTAACTACAAATCCATATACAATTCTTCACAAAAAACACATCAAAGACTGGATCAAACAACAAGGTATTCAATTTACTCAAAAAATCATAACACCTAACCAAACATAACCAAAAACAAATATTAAAAAGAAATATTAGGTAATTAATTATAACTTTGTTTTAAGACAAAACATTAAAATCACAATATTATTCATTCCATTGGCGTGTGGTCCCTAGAATAATATACCTACCTATTTTATCAAGAATACCATCTATCTTGTACATAAACTAGATGCTATGTATAACTGTATGTATAAATCCTAACTGCAACTAATCTTTTATTTTATGTATACGATACTGCCGCCATGGGTCGACCCACAGTCTTCTTCTTGACAATATCAAGGAGGATACGGTGTTTCTACTTTTGTCGTCAGAATTGCAATTATTCCAAAACATGGGAACACCTCAGCACAGGTTCGCCTAGTGAGGTGATCACAAAATACTATTAGGTACTTACCTATATACAGTTACGGATCAGTAACATTTTATTCTATTTCCTTATTACTTAACTTAATATCTATGTATACCAATGTAATTATCTGTAACATGTATGTATGTTGAAGAATAGAAATGGAAATAAATAAATAAATAAATGTCTTTACGACTTTTTATTTCTTACCGAAACATGGCTCTCTGATAATGTCTCATCTGCTGAACTTGGACTATTTGACTACAACATTTTTCGCTGTGACCGTTCTAATTCTTCTGTGAAGAGTAAAGGTGGTGGGGTGATGATATGTGTAAATAAAAAATACCCTTGCCATGTTCTAGAAACATCTAACAATGTTTCTGATCAATTGTTCCTATGTGTAATATTTGGTACCAAAAAGCTTGTACTTGGTTGTGTTTACATCTCTCCTTCCTCTTCGGTAGAAGTCTACAAGTAGCATATTGCTTCAATTGAGCGTGTCTCTAGAAACGCTGATTCCTTACTTATTTGTGGCGATTATAATTTACCCAAAATATTGTGGCTGAATGACAACCAAGGGGTCAAAACTCCTACTAGTAATCTTTCCCAACAAACTATTGAAATTGTGATTTTTTTTGCCTTTATGAATATGTTTCAAGTAAATCCAGTTACTAACAATCTAGGTTCTTGCCTTGACTTAATTTTCACTAGCATACCTAATGTCATAGTAAGTGAAGCTGATGTCTCTTTGTTACCTATTGATAAATATCATCCACCTCTCTCTATTAACATCACTAACTTTTTCAAATTTGAATCTCTGAAATCAAGTGTCTCGTATCACTACAGATATCTTAATGGTGACTATTCTAACATGAACAAATATCTTTCCCTGATCAATTGGAAAAAACTATTTTTAAATTTTGATATTAATGACGCCGTATTTAAATTTAATGAATGTGTAACACGTGCTATAGATTTGTTTGTTCCTAAGGGATGTTACTCTCAACCCAAGTTTCCAAATTGGTTTAGCTCGAAACTTAAACAGTTAATATTTGAAAAAAAGAAAACTCATAAGATATTTAAAGACACTGGCAACTTAAAATTTTATCAAAAAATTTCTCAATTAAGGGAACTGTCTAAAATCGAATCAGCCAAATGCTATAAATCTTTTGTAGAAGTTACAGAGACAAAATTACTGCAAAATCCTAAACAATTTTGGCAATTTGTTGCGCAAAAGCGTACAGATAATGATCTCCCTTCAAGTATGTATTATTATGAAACTCACGCTACAAATAGTCACGACATCGCCAACCTTTTTGCTAAACACTTTTCCTCTGTATATTCTGATGCTTCATGCACCATCCCCCCACTTAACTATGATTATAATATTGATTTGAATGATTGCCAAATTTCACTTGCTGAGGTTTACCAATCCTCAAATAATCTTTCTAACAAAAAAAGTACCGGACCTGATGGCATTCCAGAAATCTTGCTAAAAGAATGTAAATGTTCATTATCTAACCCAATTTGTATGTTGTACAATTTATCACTCTCATCCGGAACATTTGCTGACTCATGGAAAATTTCATTTATTCGACCCATTTTTAAGTCCGGAAACAAGTCAAATATTGGAAATTACAGACCAATATCAATTATATCTAATATTCCAAAGATATTTGAGTCAATAATTACAAAGAAAATCACTCCTATTTTCAAAAATGTTCTGATTGAGGAACAGCATGGATTTAGATCGGCCAAATCTACAACAACTAATTTACTGTCCTTTACAAATACCATTATTAAAGCCTTAGAAGACAACACTCAGGTCGATGTCCTCTACACTGACTTCTCCAAAGCCTTCGACCAAGTTAACCACCGTATTCTCATGGCCAAACTTTATGCTATAGGCATTAGAGACCCATTTTTATCATTCATTCACTCTCACTTGATAAATAGAAAACAAAGGGTTAAAATAAATAACTTTGAATCCTTTAACATTGATGTAACCTCTGGCGTTCCGCAAGGAGCCCATTTGGCCCCGCTTCTTTTTAATCTTTTTATTAACGATATCATTAAAGTTTTTTCTCACACACGTTTTTGGCTTTTTGCCGATGACAATAAGATTCTTAAGTTAATTAAATCCCATCTTGATTGTTTACTTTTTCAACTTGATATTGATTCATTTAATGATTGGTGCAAAATTAACTGCATGCAACGTAATGTTGATAAATGCAAAATTTTGTCTTTTTATAGAACCAAAAAACATATTCAGTTTGATTAAAAACTAAATAATGTTCGTCTCTCTACTGTCACATCTATCAAGGACCTTGGGCTCACTCTAGACTGCAAACTTTCTTTCCGTGATCACATCAATAACATTGTAAACAAATCATTTAAACTACTCGGCTTCATTCATAGAATTACCTCTGACTTTAAACATATAAGTACACTTAAAACTCTTTACTGTTTGCTGGTTCGCCCTCACCTTGAATATGCTAGTGTTATTTGGTCTCCTTTCTATGCTGTCCACATTTATCGCATCGAATCTGTACAACATCGCTTCCTGCGAGGGATTGCTTGGAGGTTAGGACTTGAAAGAGGCGAGTACTCGTATGATGAAATTGAACAATCTTTAAACATTTATTCTTTAGAAAAACGTAGAAAGGACTCTGATCTAATATGCATTTTCAAAATTATCAACAGTATTACTGACACACCTGCTTTGTTACAACTCATCCAGTTCAACATCCCTTCCCGTAGTCTCCGAAATAATGAATTTCTGTTCCTCAATCAACATTCTACTAATTATGGATATCATTCTCCTTTATCCAGAATGTCGAGACTTGTTAACGTAAATCAAAGCGCTGAATTTTTTGGTGAAAGCCTAAATGACTTTCGGCAGTCGATACGCAATGTGATTTTTTAAAGTCTTTTAAATCCATCTTCAAGCTACTTATGTTCTTTTACATTATAAGAATTTATATTATACTATATTCTATATTTACTTTTATATTATATGTATTTTGTCAATGTTCTTCATATATATGTACACTCCTTCCATTGTCATCTCTCTATTTTTATTCGTGTTATTGTTGTATTGTTAATGGACTATTCGTCCGTAAATAAATAAATAAATAAAGATGTCAACTGTTATGACGTCTAATAACAACTGATGTGGTAAACCCATTATAAATGATACCTCTATTATAGGTTTATCGTTTACTGCTAATATTGGTAGTGTATCTTTTATCTATTTATTTATCTATTCTTGTGTGTCATGACAAACATAGTGAGAGCACAATCACATATTATATACAACTGGACAACATACCAATGATAAAACATAGAATAAATTCAACCTATTTATAGAAAATCAGACATGGTAGCTCGAAGAAGTATTTGATGGTCAACGAATCAAAATATTGGGCCGTCGCGCGTCGCCGTATTCATAAAACATAAAGATGTCCTTGTAAGTATAAGGTAGAAGTATAAGGTTTTGAGTAAAAGAAAAAGGTAGGAGTATAAGCAATTCCTTTTTTTCGTATTCATAATGATTACCTTATACTTGCAAGAATATCCTCCAAGAATAAGTAAAAGGTTGTTGGCATGTTGGCTTGTGACCGTACGAAATACTGTAGCTTGACTTGCACCCAGTTCTTGATCAATGCCTTTCTGATATTCAGGGTCACTGAGATAGCGTAAACATATCTGCAGTTTTAGGACGGATGATAACGCACCTCCTCGAGTTTCAGCATTATTTATTCCCAAAAATCTGTTGGCAAGCCATTGCACATTTTCCTCTTCAAACCGGTATAATTCTTTTTAAACACGAAAAGGTGTCGATAAACGCTGCTTGTAGTGTTTAATCTCTCTCAGTTCCACAACATCTGTCATCGCTACAACTGATACTACACGACTGAGTCTGCTGCTGACTACACTCTAAATTATTGAAGGATATCCTTTTTATTTAGAGTAAAAGGTAACGTTTATGAATAACCAAATACTTTTTGTGAAGGATATGCTCATACTCTATAATTATAAGGTTTTACTCGGAATATTATGAATGTGAGCTAACGGATTTCCTTTATATTCTGCAAGTATAAGAATAACCTTTTTTTATGAATACGGCCCAACATATTGCAACATCTTAGAACTGCTGGCATTATAAATTAGGAAAGCACCGATACCAGAGCCGGGACAACGACATCTTCTGGAGGACATTGAAATCGGCCGACAAAATAAGCTGGGCTTAAAATAATATTAAAAATATATACTTTTATAGATTATATTGCACTTTCTTAGAGGTTGCATGACCATAGACCGGTGGTTTTCAACCTATGGTAGGCGTACCACTTGGGGTACGCGAAGCAAGATTGGGGGTACGCGGCACGAATGTAGGATTTAAAACTCAGCTCAACGTTCAAAGTTCGGCGGTTTACGCTCGGTGGTTTGGCAGCCTACCGCAACGCCATACATCAGTCAGTCAGCTCAGTTTAGAGATTTTTTAAAAAGAAAACAGAAAATTTAACTGTCAATATAGGTTCGCTTTTCTCAAGAGCTACTAAAGCACGGGAAACAGCTCTGGAAGCATCATACAGGGAAGTTATCGCATCGCTAAATCAGGAAAAAATCATACAGTTGCAGAGGATTTAATTATACCGTGTGCCAAAGACATTGTCCGATACATGCTCGGCCACAATATATCAAATAAAATAACAAACACACTGTTGTTATACAGGACTGTTTCCCGGCGAAATCGGGAAATGTCTTAAGATGTCGAGATGTCAGTTGTAGGTAGAGTAAAAAAGAGTAAATATTTTTCTTTTCAAGTAGACGAATGTACAGAGATTTCAAATCAGACCGAACTTATTGTTATTTGGGGTGGGGGGGGGATGACACCCATGCTAGTTACGCCACTGGTTACGGGGTACAACAAATTTGTAGTAAGGGTCAAGGGGTACGCAGGCTCAAAAAGGTTGAAAACTGCTGTCATAGACTAAAGAAGAGCACGATGATATATAAATAAAAAAGACATGTCCAAATACATCTGTAATAATAATTGAACTCTGCATTCCGAATAAAGAAAAAATAATAACAAAATGTGGAGAAGATAACTGTAGCATTACCTGTTGTTATGGAAGCCGACCAGGTTGGATGCTCACTGACAGTAGCATTCGAGTAGTACAACCAGAAGTCGTACTTAGTCCCGGGCAGCCCCTGGGAGAACTGGATGACGTCCCCGATGTCCTTGGAGGCGATGGTGGTGTTTGGTGGAGGGTGACCGCGCGGAGGGTGGTAGTCCAGGCGGTAGTACGAGCCCTCCTGGCCCAGGTTGCCGGGGATCTCGATCACCAGGTCTGCGCACGAACATGTCTTGAACAAATAGAAGGACAGCACTTTAGAGTGGGAAGTTTCACGGCGCAAATGACGAAATTCAAATAACGGCAAGATATGAAATGAAAAAACACATTTTGTTCTGTTATTAAATATGTTATGGGTCTGAAAAAAATCACAGTGCATCTTTAAATGGAATATAAGCATTTGTCGAGAGATTTTTGCTCTATTTTAAACGAGTCGTGTTTTATTAAACATTTTCTCAACTTTCGCTTAATTATTATCGTTTTTAATGTTAGCGCGCTCCCTCCATATTCGTATTTACATAATCTCCCTTTCAAACCATCTTTTTCTACTTTAGGTGACATGCCACGTGCAAAGTCGTATCTTTCCCAAGCATAAACTTTCTAATAAAGTGTGTTTTTCGGAAGTGACCTGCAGGTAAGTATGTTTTTGTATCAATCTGTAAATAATAAAATTAAATAGAACCTAGGAATTCATAATGAATTGTAAAACGCCCTTGAGGCGATTTTTCACAAAAACGGCGCTCTACAAATTGTCCAATTATTATTATTATTATTAGGTCCTTAGGGTTTATTTAGGGAATACTGACTGAATTCACGAATCTGAATAGTATCGAAGTTAGTTACACTCAAATATTCAGTGTTTGAACTGGAACGGAGCTCTGATCCGTTCCGGTTGAACTAGAGTTAGAGGACTGTTATAACGCAAGGAGATTCGTGTCTGGACATAGATGTGTGGCGTTTCACCTGCTTACCTCTCAGGAGATGCAATGATAGGTAAATAGTGGTTGCGCCAACAACAATTACATTTGAATTTTCGCGATACGTTTACAGCTATCAACGAGTATCTAATAATAGAGTTAAATAAAACGAGACAGTGCATAACATACAAGAAGTGTGTTTTAAAGAATTTCACTACAAAAGTCACCGTAATAGATAATATAATTAGCCAATTCATTAGCACGAAGAATTTTCAATTCATCGGCATGAAGAATTTATTTCTCACGTTTCGGCGGACAAGCATGCCATAGGTATAAGCAAAAAAAACTCATTTGTGAGATTATCTAACAATTTATTATTACAGCTAATTGCAAAAAAAATTGAGATTACGACGAAAGTATGTGGCAATAATTTTAATCATACATTTACGAAATTATACTACGGATTTTTTTTATTGTATTCACGGTCTATTCTTACATGCAAGCGAAGAACAAAAATCGAACAGTTTTCGACGAATAATTTAGTTCAGTACTTAATATTTCAGTTTTTACTGAAAAACTGAAGAGAAAGTAACACCACGACAATAATACGTAATAGATTATGTAAGTACTCGTATGTGCTTAACGTCAACTGTCGAACGTGTGTAAAAAGCAGAGGCCAGCGTCCTGATATGCCACGTTCTATCCTGTTCAGTATACACAAATACAATTACGAAGATGTGTTATATACAAAATAAAAACGATCAACGATCAAGTCGACTTTAAAAAAGTCAAAATATCATTTGATCAAATATTCGGCAAAAATTTGACGGGAGCAAGGACCTTTCTTTTTTTATTTTATTTTGGTTATTCCAGTGGGCTAATTACATTGGGTTTGTAGCTCACTTCAATATCTATTGATTAGGGAAAAACCTTACAAGTAATGTGAATTATTAATGGCCTAATTTTATTGTCAAATCGTTATTATACATATCTATGATCAATGGGCTTTTTTAAATTGCTTTTTGAAGGGGTACATGTTTACATTGGAGTGGGAATGATCAAAACTAAATACATATTTTAATTTAAAAATTATTATGAAAATTATACTAGATAAAAAAAAACTGTGTTTCAGTAAATGATTCTAATAGCTTATTAATTACAAAGTTACTTTTTGAAGGGATGCATGTTTACATTATATTAGGAATGGTTTAAACTATAGTATATTAAAATATAAGTGGATAAACAGGTCTTTAAAACACGCGCGATTTTTCGAGCACGACGGCGTAGCCGAGTGCTCGAAATAAAGCAAGTGTTTTAAAGACCAGTTATCCACGAATATTTAACGCTATTTTTTTATTGGTACACTTTGAAAACATAAATATTGATATTATTATTAAAAATTTGGAAATAAGAACTATTAATGAATTCGTGATGTGACATCACAATATCTTGTTGTCATGGAAATGAAAAACACAAACATTAATTTGCAATCTGTCACATAAGATTAATAGTTGACATCACAGTTTTTACTAGTTATTGTGTATTGTAAAATGAGTTCTAACATTGATAATTTAAATACCAAAGCATAATCGCGGTTAATACCTGAATAATCCATAGACGTTTATAAAAAAGAATATGAAAGGTTCATAACATGGATGGAGGAGCAAAACGTAGTAGATGTAGATGAACGAGTTGTGCTTGCTTACCTTCAGAAAATGTCGGAACAGTACAAAGCATCGACTATGTGGGCCATACATTCGAAATTGCAATGTCTGTTGAGGATAAATAAAGGGGTTGATTTAAAATCATTTGTGAAAGTGCATGCATTCATGAAGGCAATTAGCAAGGATGACGTTGCTAAGAAGGCGTATGTATTCAAAGAAGATGATTTGCGGAAGTTTTTCACGGAAGCACCGGACATTACGTACTTATTTTTGAAGGTGGTAGCCATTTGCGGAATCTTTGGCTCTTGCAGAAGATGTGAATTGTGCGATTTACGCTTATATGATATCAAAGAAGAAGGAAGTGTATTGCTTATTACCATCCGACCATCTAAAACAGTGAAGGCTCGACGTTTTACTGTTGCCGACAGTGGTGCAATTAATTATGTGCGTTTGATGAAGCAATATTTATCATTGCGACCCCAAAATGTAAGTACAGACAGGGTTTTCTTACGGTATGATAAGGGTAAGTGCACCAATCAAGTGGTTGGTATTAACACATTTGGATCATGCCCCTTACAAATCGCACGCTATCTTAAATTAAACGATCCTGAGAAATATACAGGACATGCGTTTCGACGTACATCCGCTACCATTATGGCAAATAGTGGCATGACAATTGATCAAATCCAACGACAAGTAGGATGGAAATCGGCAGCTGTGGCGACTGGTTACGTGGAAGAGAGCATTAGAAATAAGAAGAATGATTAATTGTTCGGTAAAACTTTACCTAACGGCCGCAAGCCGCTTCACTTTTAATAGGCATACATTTAAAGAAATAAACTACCCATAAACTTAATTACCACAAGAACGAAAAATGCTTCAAACATTATTGGAACTGCCATTAATGGAAGTGCAGCCTCATTGACTTCCGAGAATACTATTAATTTGAACAGCATTTCCTCCGATTTAAAAAACGGAGGTATTAATATTTCAAATAATACGAACTGCTCTTTTCACATCCATTTAAATAATTAGAATGTAAACGATGTAAAAAAGAATGTAAACTTTGAATAAAATTTTTGAAACATTTGTAATGTTTTATTTGACGTTTAAAATATTCCTGTCAGATTTATAGTTAAAAGTTGACAATTAGACTTCACATTTTGTTGATTTGTTGATGTTGCCATGGTAACTTTAAAAAACGCGCGTTCCATAAAGTGCGATTTAAACACGCTAGAGCGTACTTTAAATGAGTAAAAAAGGGCACCAATAAAAAAAAATACATATTTTAATTTCGAAATTATTATGAAAATTACAATGGATACAAAAGCGGAGACTTAGCATAAGATTCTAATTGTTTATTCATTACAAAGTTGCGCTAACTGCCCATCGTATTACGTTGGTCAAACAGGGAGATCATTCGAAACCCGAATTAAAGAACACTTTACAAACTAGGTGAATGACAAAGGAAAATTGTCAAATGTAGCACCACATTTATTAGAAAATAAACACTCATTTGATAAAGACAGATATGTTAAAGTTCTTCATACTTGCAATAAAGGTCATAAACTAGATAGACTAGAATCTTAAGAAATTACTCGCTTAACTAAAAAAAATAGACCCTAACTTTGTTGGGATGGAAAAAGAAACGACAGTGACCTTCCTTTTGTTTTGAAGATCAAGTGTGCAAAATTTAATTAATTTCGCATTAAAAGTATTTGTTTAAAAAACAAGGCTAACTACACACAAACACTCTTCTTTATTTATATTATATACAAGTACAATGAAATCTCCAATACACTGTAGTAAGCTGGGGAGCCGCATACAAAACAAATCTACTCCTTGTTGAAATTGTGCAACGTCTAATTTTTAAAACAATATTGAAAAACCAAGAGATATTCCAACAAAATTTTAAAGTAGGTATTAAAAATTAATGATGTAGTTCAAAAAATTATAATAATTCAAATAATAAAAGAAAAACTAAATCACAGCTTTTTAATTGAAAGTTGTACTCGTCAAAAACATATATTATATTTCCAACATAAAAATGTAACACCTCATTTGCACAACATAATTTCATACGTCTAGGGAAAAAATACTACAGCCTACCCGAAAACATAACAACAATCGAAGACGATAAAAAAATGCCTACCAAAAGCGATTAAAGAGCCATTCAATGTAAAAATAATAATTTGATGAAATTATTCTCATAACTAATATACCTTTATAATTTGTCTATTTTTTAAAGTTCATACGGCCTTATCATTAATTATATACACAAAATATTTTTCATCCTGATGCCAGCTCCTCTTTAGATATAGAAGAGAAACGTAAAAAAAAGAAATCTGTAATTTATTATTGTTATCAACATTATTAAACTTTGTAAACTGATTATTTAATAATTATCAAGCAAAAATTACATAGAAACATTGTGTAGATCGATAGATCTAACACACATAATAAAGAGGAAAGATTTGATTGTTTGTTTGTATGTTTGCATTGAATAGGCTCCGAAACTACTGAACCGATTTGAAAAATTCTTTCACCAATAGAAAGCTACATTATCACTGAGTAACATAAGCTGTATATAATGGTGAGCTCTGGCGTTATGAAATTTGTATAAATAAAAATATGTGTATTTCATATACTTTAGCGGCAGGGAGGAAAGGCAGGGGGAAGGTGGAGTTCGCGGAGAGGGAAGAGACGAGGGAGGGGGAAGGCGGAGAAGGCGGAAAGGAACGGGGACGCACGGGAAAGGACATGCAGGGAGAATCAATTTATTTCTTTGAATGGCATTGCAAAGCATGCCGAGTACCAGCTAGTGGATAGATAAAGAAGAAAGGGTGTTAAAAAAGCAGCTATAGTTATAGTTATAGTTTCATATGGTGCCCGCCAAATACTGTCAAATTATGCGTCTTCTACGTGATTCCGATAATCTTTTCCGTATTTTTTTAGATCCAAGCAAAATTTATTCAATGTTCTTATCAACACTAAACTCATTTTGTTACGCATTTTTTTCGTTGAAGACAGGTTTAGAAAGTACAGGTGAGTGTTGCTGAAACGGGGCGTAGTGTTCAATGCTGTCGATTTCGACGCTTTGCTCGGCAAGTACCTACGGCAATACGCGCCGACGCTGAATGACGTTTTCTATAATGAATTTAAACCAATTTCACGGTATTTAGTTTTATAGTAAATCATATCACACGCGTAGAGAAACCGAGTAACGGTAATTTGCCATAATCCTTACATACTTAGTCGCATTTTTGATAATGATAAAGATTTGGATACGCCATATCAAATATGTATAATTTTTTTTTTAAACGCCCTGATGTGCTTTTACAATTATTGAACATGCTTTACCACGTGATACAGAGTTACAGAGACATCAAGAGATATTATTGGGTAGGTACATTACAAAAAAATAAATTATTTTTTAAAATTGAATATACCTAATACATTATTTTTATATGTGAATACCTCACAAGAGTCTCAGCCGCTCCCGTCTAGAGCCAGTGAGACTATGCATGGCATTCCCAATTGGGGTATGTTTTGAGAGTAGTAGGGAGGGGAAGAAGATGGGGAAGAGGAAGGTAGCGAAGTGCCTGGCTACTCAGTGATCTGGTCACCATCACGGCTAAAGCCATTTCAAGCAACGTTTCAATTCTAAATAGTGGTCTTACACCAGGGTGATACTGAGAGTATCTTCCACTCTTGAACGTGCCGCAAATATACTATATATTATTTTTAAATGAATTAATTGTGAAATAACACTAATTAATCAGATAAAATTTATTTGCGCACGCCGGGATTCGATCCCGTGACCTTCGGATTGTGAGTCAAGAACTTTACCCCTCGACCACGGAGGCCATAAAAAAAATTGGAACAAAAAAATAAGAAACCAACAAAAATAAATTAAAATTGCGGATGGCATAAAAATAATTCTAAATAATGTTGATAACATATAATTTGCAAGTAAATGAGAAGAATATAAATTATATGCAATCATTCCTACGCGATGCTCCTGAATAAAAATATTACGCTACATAAAAATGTCATTCAGGTATCTCCTATATACTGGTAAACTTATATTAAATATGTCGATATATGAGGTGAATTTGTTTCCAAGTGTGTAAAAACAAGGAATAGGTGCATGTATGAGAGAAAAAAAAAAAAAAAAGTAAAAAATAACTATTTGTAAGCGTTTTTAAAGGTCATTTCAGTAACATTCTCCAGCCCTAAAGAGTCCTAAATTCTCCGGTCTTTTAAAATACATATTTTGATATTATCAACTCCACTTTTGCCACTAATCTTTTAAAATGTAATGATAGTGATGGGGGTGGCAATGCAATGTCCAGTGCTTTAAATATAATACCCTCCGCGTGCAAAGCCGTATCTTTTCCAAGCACAAACTTTCTAAATAAAGTGTTTATCGGAAGTGACCTGCAGGTAAGTATGTTTCTGTATCCATTTGTAAATATTAAAATTAGATAGAACCTAACTAACTAACTAACTAACCATCACGCCGTTTCCCCGCAGGGGTAGGCAGAGAGGACGGACCGCCAAACAACTCGGTCTTGGCACACAGTCTTTGCTTCACTCACATTCATACATCGTCTCATACATACTCTTCTATTATTCCGACTTTTGACATGGCCCGACTCAAGTATCTGATTCACTTGATCGTGCCATGTCTTCCTCGGGCGTCCCCTACTTCTTCTTCCATTCACATTTGCGTCATATATTCTTCTCACATTATTTTCTTCTTTCATTCGCTCTACATGTCCAAACCATCTGAGGGTCCCTTTCTTAATCTTACTCATTATGCTTACATCAGCCTTGCATTCTTTGCGGATATCCACATTTCTCACACGATCATACATGGTTTTGCCACACATTCGCCTCAGGGATCTCATTTCGACAGCATTCAGTTTACTTTCATCCTTCCTCTGCCAACTCCATGCCTCACTGCCATACATCAAGGTAGGTACCAGGACTCCATTGTGGACTGCTAGCTTCGCGTCTTTTGACAGTGTTTTATTAGCGCCAACGGCATTCAGTCCTCCATTAATGGAATTACCTGCATTTACTCTTCTTTCAATATCTCTATCAGCCTTCCCATCTCTCGTAAACATACTACCCAGGTACACAAACTCATCCACCTGCTCCAAGTATTCATCATTCACAACTATATTGCACACTGTTTTCGTACTCTCCCTTTCAAATACCATGACTTTAGACTTACTTACATTCATCATTAACTCATTTTGCATACACACTTCGTTCATCCTAGACACGAGAGACTGTAGATCTTCCATAGTGTTAGAAATCAGCACCGCATCATCAGCATACAACAGGCAACATATTTTCAGATCACTCAAATTCGCGCCCAATCCCATCTCTTTCAATTCTTGCATACAATTATCCATGTATAAATTGAATAACCATGGTGACATTACGCAGCCTTGCTTAACACCTTTTGTGATGTCAAACCACCCCGTAAAACCACCGTTCACCCTAACACATGCAACGCTTCCCTCGTACAGAGACGCAATTGCCTGTATGAGATTTGTATTCACTCCATACTTGGACAACACCTTCCATAGCTTTTTCCTGTCGACTCGGTCGTATGCTTTTTGTAGATCTACAAAGGCACAAAAAAGTTTTTGGTTTTTTGCCAGAAACTTCTCAGTGAGCATACGCAAGGAGAAAATCTGGTCCATGCATCCCCTTCCACTCATAAAGGCACCTTGCACATCCCATATTTTATCCTTTGTTTCCATTCTTACCCTTTCAATCAATATTCTTCCGTACAACTTGCCGACTGAACTTAGCAGGCTAATAGCTCTATGATTCCCACATTCCATACGCGACCCTTTACCTTTGTATAATGGCATGATTACAGCCCTTCTCCAATCGAATGGCGTGTAACCCTCCTCTAAACACTGGTTAAAAAGTTTGCACAACCATGTGAGAATAATATGGCTATCTCCTTTAAAGTATTCGGCCGCAATATTGTCGAAACCTACAGCCTTACCATTCTTCATGCATTTTATCGAATTTTTAATTTCATCCATGCTGATTTTGATAACATTCACTCCGTCATCGTTCATATCCGATTCGCCGCTGGCCTCACTATCACTCGGGTTGCTTTCGAAGACTTCCTCAAAATATTTCATCCATCTCTCATTTATTTCTTCCTCATTCGTCAACATTCTTCCATCTTTCGATTTTATCACTTTTAGGCTCCCATTCTCTGGACCGCTCCGGGACTTTTTGACCTCCTTCCAAAACAGTTTAATGTTTTCTTGGAAGTTTTTTGTCATTTTTATTCCCTCTTCCTCTTCCAGACGTTTCTTTCGTACTTTCACTCCAACACTTACTCTTTTCTTGCATCCCTTATATACTTCTTTCGCTCTATCTCTCTCTTCGCTAGAAGCACTGCCAGCCGCTATCAGACATAACCATGCTTTCTTCTTCTCTGAGACCAGTGCTTTAATCTCGTCATCCCACCATGCGTCACCTTTCTTCCTACCTTGCGTACTTATTCCACACACATCTCTAGCAGATTCACAAAGACTAACCTTTATGTGGTTCCATGCTTCATCAATGCTTAGACCATCCATTTCCTTCTCATTCAATCTCGTCTCTGCACGCTTCTCATACTCACTTCTGACATTAGCGTTTTGCAGTTTTTCTACTTTGACTCTGGTAGGAGTTGATACCTTTTTCACTTTAGAGCGCCATCCGCGAAAGAGGTTTACTCTTGACACCACCAGAAAGTGGTCAGTTTCAACCTCAGCCCCTCTGAAAACTCTTGTGTCCTCAGTAACGGCTCTCAACCTAGAGTCAATTACCACAAAATCGATTAATGATCTTTCATTTCCTCTTTCCCACGTATATTGATGGATACCTTTATGATCGAAGAAGGTATTCGATACAAACAGGTTCCACTCTAAACATACTTCAAGTATTCTATTCCCATTGTCATTCGTTCTTTTATCCCCAAACTTACCTAAGGCTGAATCAAATCCATCACGTCTAATTCCCACCCACCCATTCAAATCGCCCGCCATTATAATCCTTTCATTCAAATTTTTTAATCTCATTACGTCATTCACACCAGTCCAAAAATCATCTTTCACTTCGTCGCTTTCAGAATTAACAGGAGCATAGCCGATAACAAGAAACACCCTTGTCAACCCAATTTTAAATCGGATCCACATTATTCTCGAACTTACACATTCATACTGCAACATACATTCAACCATTCTGGGAGACAGTAGCGCTGCAACACCCTGACAAGCCCTCTCCGTATCCGGTCTCCCAGACCAGATGACGAACTTATCATTATGCTGCATTGTACCGCTCTCCTTTTTCATACTCTCTGTCACACAAAGTATATCCAAAAATTTACTATCCATTGCATCGCATAATTCGTTCATCTTTCTTTCCATTCCTCCTCTGATATTCCATGTACCAATTCGACATTGTTCACGTTCCGTCCTCCTCTTTGCGCTACCAAGGGGTTGGCGATGTGATGGGTAGCGAGCCTCATCGACATCTGTTTCGGCCATTCCCTTCCAGGTACTACATATAACACCTTGACATCCCAAAAACAACGTTACACATATTCAAACCTACCTCTAATAATTATACAACTCAAAACAAACAATAGTTAAAATCAATACAATTACTTACTTAACAACTTAATTAACACTAAGAAAAAAATATATAGTGTCTTATCACCGTAAAATAATTATGTCATCGAAAAATGTTTATATCTTGTTAAGTTCTTATTTAATTGTAAAATTTTTGGTCATATAATGTCTTATCACTGTAAATCACTCTCACTTAGGGAACGCAGAAAAAATATGCAGGCTCCGTCCGATGTCATCCTTCTGTGTGCGCGGGGCGGAGGGACGGGAAAGGCGGCAGGGCGGGGGGTGAAGCTCAGAGTGCAGAAGCCACCAGATCACTCATCTCATTTCTCTTTCTTTCTGCGAAAGGCCGTTCCAGCGGCCAATGCAACGGATAGGTCATAACGGTCATGATGTATACTGCATGACGGTGCGGCAGCGGGGGTGCAGTGTAGTTTGTAGGTGCGGGGTAGGCGAGGGGCACGCCTGGGTTACCCAACAGCCGAAGGGATGGTCACATCTGGCGAGTGTTCGATGCCCGTCTGAGATTTTAGACACAGAATTTAGAATGCATCTTATAATTAGCCAAATTGCTCGGTACATAAATTTAAAACTCGTTGCACGTCCACACTATTCACATAAAAATTATTTTTACAGCACTTAGGTAATTTTCACACAGTAAGGAACATTTTTTGATACTTTTAAGGGTTCAATATAAAATAACAAGACCGACCAAAAACACGCCAGGCTGCTCCGAGCGCCCGACGTTGACGTTGACCTGAGATAGAACCTAAGAATTATGAATAAATTGTACAGCGCCCTTGAGGTGATTTTTCACAAAAACGGCGCTCTATAAGTTATCCAATTATTATTATTTATTATTATTATGTGGTAGTTAGTCCCGGAATTATTGCTGCAGAATAAATAATTAATAATTAGAATAATTAATTTATAATTAGTCTTATACCAGTTGTTTATTGTATTTTAAAATGCGTTGGCTCAAATCCGTCTCCAAAATTTTCTTAATCCAAAAGTATCCGAAAAAAGTTTAAAAAAATCAAAACGCTATAAAAAAGGGGGTTTCCCATGTGATGGAGATTACGGAAACCGTGCATAGTATATTTGTGGCGCATTCCAGTGGTAGATATACCTGCAACACCGTTCAGTATCGAAATGTTGCTTAAAATGACTTTAGCCATGTTTGATTACCATGTTAGTGTAATCACCTAAACTGTTCAAAAGAATAATCTCTTTCCCATCTTCTTCCCTTCATAACTCCCTTCAGCATTACAATACACCCCAATATTGTCCTACTGGCTCCAGACAGTTGAGATCCTTGTGCGGTATTCAATAAAAATAAAAATTATTAATAACAATTTAATGTATAATAAGTATTCATAAACTCATAATCCAGCAGTGAGTGTGAGTAGCCGCCATGACAGCAGCGAGCTCCCCGATAGGCCAATATTTAAAAAAATGCACAAGATTATTCTTGTCACAGCCCGCCTTGATTCAACTGCCATAATAAATAATAATGATAACATTAATTATGTTCAGCTGTCAAGATATTGTAATGTACGATAGATTGATAAGCATATTCATTTATTAAAATATCCGAGCAATGCGACTAAAATAAAATTTTATAGTTACACCGATCAGAAATACAACTGCCAGAAGTGAACAGTAATACAGGATCCGCATTTGAGTGTTGTGATGATGAAGACAATGTGGAAGTGAAGAAGAGGAAACCTGGCTATTCAGATCGTGGTACAAAGCCAGCTTGCCACGAGTTACTGTTTAAAGTATAAAAAATAAATCAGATCTTAAATCAGCATTAAACAATATTAAAATACTTGAGATCTAATAAACTCTAACTCGTTTAATGAACTCTAGAACCATTCAGACAAACGGTAAAGGAGGTACCAAAATCATTTTATTTTACTTAAATAATTAATAATTCCATATTTGAAAAGTGTATTTCTTTAGTTTAAAAGTTTGACAAATGTCGTAATTGCAATGTTCAAGTTTAATAACGGTGTTCATTGGAAAGTAAAATTTCTGATCGTCTCTAAAATTAACAATGTTTGTTTTTGAAAGGCAAAGACAAAATATTTTTTAAATAAATACTTTCAGCTTCTCAAATGCTACAATAAATTATTATAATTGTAATATCACGTGATTTTTAACGGGTCTGCGCTAGTAATAAAACTAAAATTAACCTAAATAACGTGAATTTAAATAATAAGACATGCAAATATATAAATAAATGTAGAATGGTAATGATGGTCCGATTTAAACGGCCTTTAGAGAAGAGTCCTGAGCCAATAATTTAACTGATCTTGGTTTCTTCAAAGTACTTAGGGGATTCCCGCTGCAGTGTAAAAATAGTGTCATATTTTTGATTTCATTGATTTTTCTGTTCAATATGGCTTGTATATTATTGTAAAATAATAATACGAATAAATTATTGAAAATATCTAGACATTAGAAGATCGGTTTGTATCAAAGATATTCAAATACAAAAGAGATATGATATGATGTCCGCGCGACTATCGCCGAACTACGACCTAATCAGCGTAGTTTGCATACAAAAAGAATTTGTTCATTTTCTTGATTTTTTGAAGGTGTGCATTATTATTGGTTAACAATATAGTTTGAATACGGAAAAAATTCGTTCATTTAGTTTAGCGTTCGTTTAGTTTATTCGTTCATTTAGTTTATTCGTTAATTGGTATTAAGTATTGTAATAAGTAATTGGTATTGGTAATAAGTAATTGGTATTAAATTAGGTATACAATAAAAACAGGAATGAGGTGTCCAAATTTGCATGAAATGAAAGAAAGCAAAGAATTGAAATGTATACGCTTTCTCGCATTTTTTATCAACGAGGAGTGGGGCGAGCAGGAATTTAAGGAGTTTTTCAGTTTTGGTAATCGTACATCGAATGTACAGTGTACAAGCAAAAAAGCTACCCCATTACTGAAAAGTGAAATATTCGTAGTGAGCAGCGTGATCCCGCTGCAAGCCACCGCTCCGCGCACTTCAGTCCAGACGACTGGGTTTGTATTCGAGTGCTAAAAACGAGAGGCTCGTCGTACGCTTCAGGATTTTACTGAAATAGTACTCACGTGCAACAAATGTAATTAACGCATTCACACGTGTCGAGTATGCACATGCTTCAAGATTAACATTTTTCAAACTTGCGTTGTAAATTAGTCGTTGATAGCTCCAATTACGCGAAAATAAACAATTTTATTGAAGTCTCTCTCATACAATCTCCAAAATACAATAATTTTACGTAATATTGTTGATTGACACCACAACTCATTGATATTTATTACCTATTTAATACCAGTACACGGTGTCCGAAAACTAGAGGTATACGGGGGCATATCTAGACTCCCCCCCTTGGTGAAATAAATTTGGGCTACTTCGTATATTCTTTTCAAGTAACGTGAGATTTTGCTGGACCCCCCCTCCCTCCCTTTTAAGCTCACGTAACTAATGTATGCCCTCTAAGCGGGGAAACTGGGGAATCTACGTAAAGATTTTTTTCTTATTCCTTTTTTTCGGCAACTAAATCAGCAGAGTATTTGCTTCTACGCGTTTTAAAAGAATTAAGACATTAGACAACTGATATTAATCTACTTGAAAGTTTGAAATCCATTTACTCGAAAACTAACACTCAAATCAAAACAGTTATGTAATAGTTATACACAAATATCGACTTCAAATGCGGTTTAGATTCACCTGTTTCCCGATTGTACCACTAGTTTCTGAACATCGTGTGCAATGTCTAACAAAAAAATGCTAGCATTAGGGATTCGATGCTACATTTCACGATTCAGAACCATTAAAAGTTGCAACGGTTTTAGTTAGGTACATTCACAACTATATTCGAATAAATAGATTTTACTTTCCGCATTCGGAGCGCAATAGCCCAGCATGCCCCGGGTGGTGAGAATCTCATTCTAGTTGAACGAGTGTATCTGAATCAGAAGCCACTAACTAAAGAGGTCCTCGGAACATCCTCCCGAGAGGTAAGGGAGGGGGTGTGGAAGTGGCACGTCTGAGTGGGTGTAATTATTTTCTCCCGCCCTTCTCTTGATTTACGCGGGAGATTAGGTGTATGGCCGCCGCAAAGGACTTATACAGTTTGTAATACTGCCCATGTTGTCCACTCTCCATGTTGATGTCTAATGTAGGTTTAGCACCATCTCTTTTTTCAGCCCGATTCCCGTATCAAAGACAAAATTTTTCACAAACAACACATGAACCATGTTCATTGCTGTGATGCCAACTGAAATCATAAATATGAAAATATAGATGAAAATAGCGATCGCGTAAAGCGAAAAATTTAGTCTCTGTACGAGAAGCGGGCTGAAAAAAGAGTTGGTGTAAAACCTACACACCGTTTGCATTTAAAATTCAAACTCGCTTTTCAGCAAAAAACGGTTTTTATAAAATTATTTAAGAAAGCACAAAAACAATTGTAAACGAAAGATTATTTTAATGTACCTACTACGCAGACCCGTGAAATATTAATTGTGGCATTTTTAATGAAAATAAATATAAATATATTTTTCCTCTCAGTATAGACCCATTACATGTTTACCGACAATATATAAAATTTTAACCTCTTGCTTGACAGATTTAATATACACTCATTTAGATGAAAAAAATGTTTTATCTGAACAACAAAAAGGTTGTCGCAGAAAACATATGGGATGTAAAGAACAATTAGTTATTGATTCTGTAATTCTAAAACAGATTCAAACCCAAAAACGTAATTTACATATTTGTTATATAGATTACCAAAAGGCTTATGATAGTGTCCCGCACTCGTGGCTGATAAAAGTTTTAAATGTATACAAAATTAACCCAATTATTATTAGCTTTTTGGAAAAAATTATGGCATTTTGGAATACCGATTTGCTTTTGAATTTAAAGATAAGAAAATTATAGTACCGGGCATTTCAATAAAAAGAGGGATTTTTCAAGGAGACTCATTGAGTCCTCTTTGGTTTTGCTTAGCATTAAATCCTCTATCTAAAATGTTAATTAAAAGCAAGTTTGGAATAAAAATTAAAGGTAATACTAGAGAGAGAAATATAATTTCTCATTTAATATTTATGGATGATTTAAAATTATATTCGAATTCTGAACCAAATTTAGAGAAAATGATTAAAGTAGTTAGAATTTTTTCAGATGATATTAAAATGACTTTTGGTTTAGATAAATGTAGAACGATCCATATAGAGAAAGGTAAAATTGTAGATGGAGACGAGGGTATATTTAGAAATTTCAAAATTGAAAGTATGAAAGGGGGTGAGGTTTATAAATATTTAGGATATCCGAAATCAAATAGATTAGATCATACTAGTATTAAAAATGATATTAGGATTAAATTTAAAACTAGGATAAGAAAAATTTTGAAATGCAATCTATCTGCTAAAAATTTAGTAAAGGCGATAAATACTTGGGCAATACCTCTATTAACTTACTCATTTGGCATAATTAAATGGTCTAATACAGATTTAGATAGCTTAGAACGATTAATTAGAACTACATTAACAAAATTTCATTGCCATCATCCAAATTCAGCTGTAGAACGAATTAATTTACCCAGAAATTTAGGAGGTAGAGATATAGTCAAAATAACATCTTTAAAACATAATCAGGTAGAAATGCTAAGAAATTTTTTCCATAGGAAAGCTGATAGTTCAGAAATGCACAAAATAATTTGCAAGGCAGATAGAAATATTTCACCATTAAATTTATACGACGAGAATGCCAGCATTCTTATAAATACCAACCAGGAATTATTAGATTCCTGGTCAAATAAAATTCTTCACGCCAAACAATTCAATTATCTCAACCAAACATATGTTGACAAATTTTCGTTAAACAAATGGTTGAGTATTGGAGAGTTGAGCGCAGAAATAGAAGGCTTTATGCTTGCCATACAAGAAAGAGTCATTAATACTAAAAATTATAGGAAGCATATCATCAAAGATGCAAATCAAATTGATGATTTATGTAGAAAATGTTTGGCTTTTCCGGAAACTATAGAACATATTATATCGGGATGTTCTGTATTAGCGCCGTCCGAGTATACATTTAGGCACAATCAAGTTTTAAAAATAATTCACCAAAGTTTGGTAATTAAACATAACTTGATAGACTGCCGTAATGTACCATATTATTAATATGAACCAAATTCATTTTTAGAAAATGAATTTTATAAAATTTATTATGATAAAACTATTCTGACAGACAGAACAATTAGTCATAATAGACCCGATATAGTTTTACATGACAAAATTAAGAAAATAACTTATATCATTGATGTCGCTATTCCAAATTCTTGTAATATTCGGAAAACTGTTTCTGAAAAAATAAGAAAATATACAGATTTAGGAAATGAAATTAAAAGAATTTGGCATTCTCAGACTATAAAAATATTACCATTTGTTATTTCGGCTACTGGCATTATACCTAGCTCTCTCATTCAAAATTTAGGCGTATTAGATTTGTTAAAAAATTTGTACATAAAAATGCAAAAGTCGGTCATTTTAAATACATGTAGGATTACGAAAGATTTTTTAAATATTTATATTGAGGGATCAGTAGGATTTATCGGACCAGTTAGGATTTCATCAGAGCCGAACCCTTTGATATGAAAATATCTGGAGTCGGTGAAATATTTTCCCATTATGTTTCTGGTGGATTGACGTATTGTTCTTGTATTGTTTTATTCTTATATAGTGCACTTACATTGCGTTAATTTACTAGATATTCATTTGTGGAAAAGTGTGTGGAAGGGTTTAGTCTTTCATTTGGGAAAGATTCAACCCGGACATAAAATCTGGAGCACCGTATTAATTATATTTTTTAATTGACAAATAAATAATTAGAGAGACAGTCAGATATTTACATTTCAATTGATCACCGTTGGTAGGTTATAAATCATTCTTGATCAATGATCAAATAAAATATAGGTATTTTGTTAAGTCACTGTTCGTGATTCAGATTTAGATGTGTCAATTATTGACAGATTTAGATCTGCAATCACAGTTCAGATAGAGATAAATAAAAATAAAATAATTTTCTGAACTACTATATCGCTTGGTTCCAATTTTGAAAATTACACTTCAGTTCAAACCAAATTTGAGGACGAGATTATTTAACATCACGCACGTCTTCAATGCACGTATAGCATTTAAATAAAAATTATAAACCAAAATAACCATAAGAAGACAACATGAAATGAAAAAAATCTCAATTAAACAATACAATTTTTTCAAACGCCAATATAGTAGTTCCAGAGAGAAATCGTACTTTCGTCATCAACCATAGTCCTCTTCCTTCTCATACGTCTTGAAGGAAAACGAAAAAGACAGAAGATACTATAACGATAAAGTCACGCACGACCTCTCTCTGGGACTACTTTACTTGGCGTTTGATTGGTGAAAGCAGCCTTAGGGTAAAAAATAAAGATAAAAGAGAAATAAAAAAAATGATACACACAGAATGGCGAGGTTACGATGCATAACGATTGTGAACAAAACAGGCTACAGATTGGTAGTTTTTTTTATATACGAACTCACGAAAAGAATCGAATAAAAACGTGAAATATGGTGTGCACTAACTACTATTTCTGGTCTTCATCTCGTCTCGGCGATGTGCTTCTTTTAACTATTTCCACTTGAATGGTGTATGGTGTAAAGTTTGGTGGGGATAGTGAGGGATGGGGCCAGTACCGGATTATCCTTTAGGCAGAGTAGGCTACTGCCTAGGGGCCCCGCATCGGCTGGGGGCCCCGCGCCCCGAGAAAAAATGACTTGCGTCAATGGTGAGCAAGTACTCACTGACAATTAGTGAGCAACCCCGGCACTGATTTTGGAAAAAGTCAGCTTTCAAGATGTTTTAAATTGTTTTTTAATTAGGAACATTTACAGGTTAATAACATTACATGCATTAAATAAAACAACAAATTATAATAATTAGGTTATAACCCAATAACTAATGTTCACATCATGCACAAATAATAAATAAAAAGTCAATAATTAAAATAAATATTTAAACGTAGTTGTATTTTACTTTCCTTCTATTCATTAAGCAGCATTACTTAGTGTCAATGGGGATGTTGTAAAAAATGTAGGTGCCGTGTGTGGTTTGTTTTGGTATTTGTTTTGTTTGAGTTTTTTTTTTTTGCTTTTACTTCTAATTATATGCTTAAAATATCAATATATACAAGCTTTAGTGTGCACTACCTATCTGCTTGCTAAAATTCTTTGTTTCTCTTCGTACCAAGGTGGTCTGGGGGCCTAGTCTCTATCTTTTTTTAACCTCAGTTAGCGCGTTAATTACGTCACAAACACGTATTTTGACAGAACCAAAATTAGCGTAAATGTCAAAATACGTGTTTATGACGTAATTAACGCGCTAACTGAGGTTAATAAAAGATAGAGACTAGGCCCCCTGGAAGAAATCACATTAGTGATAAGGCCGCTCACTGTACTGTTTTTTTTACATATGTTTGTTTTTATGAATGTGTCATTTTATGTGCAATAAAGAGTTATTGTATTGTATTTTATTCGTTTAATTTTTTCTTATTGAATGGGGTGATGGCATACCTTCTTGATGTAGTAAAAAATGAGTAATTATGAATAAAATTTCGTTGTTGTAGAATTTTTTTTTTTGTTAATTAGAGTTAGAAGTTAGAAAAGGGTAAAGTGAAGTGGCGAACTAAGCCCGTCAGAGGCCCAGAGCGGCAAAGCAGAATGAGCCCCCCCCCACTAGTTTAAGAAGTTGACGTAATTTTACAAGCTTTTTATTCAGTTCACATGGGCCTCTGAGTCTGCGGAGCCTTCGAAGGCCTCCATGTTTCCTTGATCAAATCCTAAACAAGACTTTAAGGCACCAGGACACTGTAAAAAAGTAATTTTTTATATTAATTTTCTGATAGATGCATTTCTTAATAAGCTCTCACCAAATGTTTAAAGGAAATTCGTAAAATTGACGGAGATACAGCATTTTATATGAAACAGTTTGTATGTTGAATTATCCTTCAGCAAAACTTTGAACCCGTTTTTCTCGAAATTAAGTTTTTCAACCTGGTTGACAATATATTGGAAAAACCATACATCCGATTTGTCACAATCATCCGATTTGTCACATCACTAAGTCTTAAACTGTTAGAAAATTCAATCACTATAGAACCACTAAGGGATTTTTTTATAAAGGGTCCCCCTCCATTTTTCTTTTATGAAATGAAAATTTTCCATAAAAAATCGAAAATAAAATTCGATGGTCCACAATTTTTATTTTTTTTTAAATATAAAAAATCTCCTACGTGGTGCCATAGACACTAGATTTTCAGTTTAAGACTTGGTGCATGTAAATGGGATGTATAATTTTTTTTAATATGTCGTCAATCAGGTTGAAAAACGTGTTAAAAAAGTTTTGAGAAAAACACATTCATAGTTTTGCCGAAGGATAATTCAACATACAAACTGTTTCAAACGGTTTCATATAAAATATACTCTATCGCCGTCAATACTTCGAATTTCTTTAAAAAATTTGATCAGAGCATTTTTAACAAATGCATCTTTCAGAAAATGATTTTTTTTTTATTTTTCCGCTATTGGTAAAGGGGCCCCGAGTCGTGAATTGCCTAGGGGCCCCGCCATGGTTAATCCGGCCCTGGATGGGGCAGACAGCAATAAATCCTACTTCTCATCTTTTCACCATCGCTAACGACTACGCTGTATGCGTTCTCAAAGGATTTGAAAAGGAGACAAAAGGATGTAGGAAGTTTTTAAAGAAAAAAAGTGAAAGAACGAATCGGCAAATGTTTTTTGGGAGGGGGGTTCATTTTGATTAAGCTTTCTTTAAAATGTTTCAAAAAGAGACTTGTACGAGTATACACAGGTAAAGAGTATCACAGTATAAAAATTCTCAAAGTTACATAATTTTTTTTTTCAAATTGCGGTTGGATCACGGACGTATAAAATACATGGACTTGCCCTAAGCGATAAAAGGCGTATTATTTCCCCCTCCCATTGGAACCATTTTTCGGAACCGGCTGGGCTTGCGAGAGCCACGCGTCAATCTAAAAAATGTGACGTCATCATTCGTGTCCGGACCAGTGTCGAGCTCTCATCGTAAATAACACGGTAAAAATGGTGGCTTATGCTATAAAAACGTGTAAACATAGAAGAGAAAAAGAGAATAAACCCAATTGTTGTATTACATTCCATAAGCAAGCATTATTTTACACTATTTTATGCTAATTCAGATCACATAATATGATCGTTTTTGAACATACACATAAATATACCAAACGACTCATACATACACTATCACTCCGAGATACATGGCGTGTGCCCATCACTGTTTACTGGGGTAAGTAAATTATGAAACATTTGTAAAAGTGTATTAACTAACTACAGGAGCAAAATATTGGACTCGACCTTATAGGCGACCTTACTTTGACGTATTTGAACTTCAAATTTGTTCATTGCGTGGCGAGCAATTTGCGCTCCCATGTAAAAAGGTCTATTCATTCAAAAGCAGAGTTTACTTTTAAGAACTAAATGATGATTTTATAGTGCGAGATGCCTATATACTGTCAGATTGAGTTTTGGCGAATCACGTATCACCAAAGCCATCTTCCTGCCCTTCGTCCCGCTGTAGTTGGCTTCTACCCCTCACCTTTATGTTCTGGTCTATCAATATTCATATGTCTATGGGTTGGATGATATTTTGGATACATAAAGGTGTAAATTTTTAATTATTTTGTGCTTAACTTTTACATTTGAATAGGCAGCGTGGTGTTTTCTCTTTCCAATACCGTATAGATCATATTTCTCACTACGATAGTATGGGAGACACAACGATTTCTACGAGTCCTATATGAGTTGTTCAGAACAGCGAACAAATTAGCTTTAAATTCGCTTATACGAAAATATATGGTGAGTTTCGCGATTGGTAAATTATATCTAATATAATCATCGTCAGAAAGAGTTACTTCACGAGAAGATGTTAACCTCGATGACGAAAGGTCAGTGGACATTAAATGTTAAATTTACCCAACAATTAACAAGATACATACTCATAAACGCATGCGTGATTTTAAACCTGTCAACAGTACATGGTGTGCACTTTGCATATTGTTTTATCGAATTAAAAAATCAAAGGTAACTTAAGTATACCTAACAAATCTCTAATTACTTAAATTTTTAGAGCGCAAATATAAATAATTAATTTTTATATTTTATGACATATCTTTATTTAAAATAGTTTCCCTCAGGCCTGTGTCATCTTTAGGAATGTAGAGGAGCTTTTTATGAAAATGAAGGAGAGGGAGTTCTGGGAGGGATAAGGGAGTTTTAAGGGTGGGTAGTAATTTACGAGAAGTTTGTCCAAGAGTGACGGAAGTATGAATCCATCCTTCCCGCTACGGATCGAGAGAAACCATCTGGAGAGGTCAAAGGGTTTCCCCAAACCGGCCTCTCCGATCCGGCCCGCCTCGCAGCTGAAGGCCAGACGCATCCGCCGCCAAGAACTGTACACACCACTGTACGTACCAAACCACTTGGAGTGACCTATGGCAGAGATGTTGATTATCGAAGAAATTGTTTTCGGGTCCCAAATTGAAATGGTGGATGTATAAAAATATGTGGTTTAAAATGAGCGGCGATACGGAACAATTATATTTTTATAGAAATGAATAATAGTCTAATTTTCTTAAGATTATCCTTTCCTAACATTGAGTTAGTGTGTAGGTAACCTGTACCTACACCTACATCTATAATTTCAGTCTCACCTCTTCAATATAGGATTCGTTCATTTCGGTTGAACATCTTACAAAACAGTAAATTTAAAATCCATTGTTTTGTAATCAGTACTGACTAACTTATAAAATAATCATTAATCAACCACGCTAACATAGAAGAACTTGCCCAAATGCAAATGTATAATATTGCATAGTTTTTCACTGTTTATGTAAAATATAAAGTTAAGAACAAAACACCTTTAGAAGGAAAGGCCAAGTATAGTTAGTACCAGTTATGTATGAAAGTATTGAATGAAATTGATGTAGGTACAAAATCATGCATACCGAAGCATTTCGTGTCTTGCTACATGATTAGATTTCCAAGGGTTCGCTAACTGCTTGAAAATGGACGCTTAAATATCTGAGTAATGAGCACAAGCATAATTTACACATTAACAAAACAAAGTATGTGAAGTGTGAAACAGTGGCGAATGGTAGTCATGTTCTGCTTGAGTGATGAAATTTAAAATAAAACTTATTAAAATTATAATATTAATATCCTTCGGAATGGGTATTTCCACGGAACTATGACTATACATACCTTTAGGGTATTTCCTATCGCTTCAGGGTTTAATGTTTCGATTAAATTATTTTCATAAAATTTACAATAATCAGAAAAAAATACTTTCTAGTCTCAAAAAATTTGTTCTACAAACATTGCCCTCGGAACTTAGGAAATCTTTTTTTCCCAGAGAACGGAAAGGATTATCTTGATGATATTGAACATGTTTTTTTTTTTCAATGAGCGACTGTTTGATGTTTTTTGGTTTAGGAAGAATTTCAAAGGAATTTAGAATATTAAGTATATTCAGCCATACATCAGGGTAGGTACCAGTACTCCATTATGGACGGCTAGTTTCGCGTCTTTGGACAGTTTTTTGTTGGTGCCAACGGCGTTCAGTCCTCCATTAATAGAGTTACCTGCATTCACCCTTCTTTTAATATCTCTTTCAGCCTTCCCATCTCTCGTAAACATACTTATAAACAAACTCATCCACCTGCTCCAAGTATTCATCGTTCACAACTATATTGCATGCTGTTTTCGTACTCTCTCTTTCAAACACCATGACTTTAGACTTACTTACATTCATCATTAACTCATTCTTCATTCATACTTCATTCATCCTTGACACGAGAGACTGTAGATCTTCCATACTGTTAGATATCAGCAGGCTGGGGAACAGGCTTTTCTATGGAATATCAAAAAACCAACCTCAAAATAAAGTGTTATATTTAGAGAGGTTTTTTATATATATTTATTTATTTATTTTACATTTACACAATATAACATAATATAGCTTACATATTTTATACACTCTCCTAATTAAGCAAATGCTTGTGTTAAGGAGAGGACAACTTGTTAATAACTTGAGAATTATTTAAAAAAATCCTTATATAACAAACTGAAGAATTTAACTTATGAAGAAATTTGGACTTAACACATTTTTTTAAGATTATAAGGGTAATTAAACAAGAAATGTATATAGGATGTACATAAAACATTAGGAATAACAAAGATCAAAAATATATCTAAGAGAAAGTTAAAATTATATGGTGGTACTACCAAAATAAAATTTAATTTTTGTTTTATATTTGTCGTAGTTTTTTTCTGTTCGCATATCAGCGAACATAAACATAACATGCAAATGATTTTGTTTGATTTTTGAGACTGTTAGTTTTAGGTGTATTTCTAGTTATTCATATCATGTCGTCATCATTTTTTCAAAACGACGATGACAATTCTCACTAGGTATATAAGCATCACAACGTGACTATTATTTATGTAACTCAGTTCCATCGTATCCAAACGATCATCACGCAACAAAGTTTTAATGATTATTATAACTAATAAAAGAACATTCAGATTAATTTAAAAACATTCCGATACGATAGTATCGATAGTTAACACAATTATGTGAATCGATTGAAATTATGATGATTGAAATTATGTACATCCTGATTATTGCTCTGTCTCCAGTGCGTAGTCAAACGGTGTACAAATACGTACATTTGGACCTGAAACCAGTGATCAGATTGAATAAAAACATTCATAATAAATAATAGGTTAAGTGAAAACTCACGCCCTGCCAAACAGAATGAGATAATGCTTTTATTGCGAACAACTCTCGTCCAACAAAAGTAAAAGAAACCAAATTCTGAGAATAGAAACTAGGTCAGTGGTAGTCAACATTGGAAAAAAGCCATTCTCGAAAAAAATCATTGGAAATATATATGAATTAAGTACCTACTTAACATAGTTTTAAGGTGGAAACACTAACATAAACGGCAAGAAAGTGGGCACACTTTAATTTATTGCGACAGCAAGTTCGCGCCGAGTCACCAAATAAGATTTAAAGAATGCTCTAACTATTTAAATATGCTAAATTCTGTTTCATAATAATCGACGATGTTTAAAAAAAAAAATCCGAGTGTGCAATTCACACGCGGTCGAAACCTTCAGAAAACTTAAGTAGACAAGAGTGGGACTACGAAGCACTTTTTTAATCAATATGAAGGATGATTTTTTTCATATTTTGTCGTCGAATTCCAGTGCACCTTTTCCTGTACATTTGGTCACCTTATTAGCATTTGCGTTTTCTTCGTCGGAGTCGCTAGATGTCGCTTTCTTGTGTTTTCTTAGCTTGTTCATTTTGGAGTGGTTTGAAGAGTGAATATATATATTACAATTTTTTTTTTGATTTCGTAGGAATCGACCCTTGTTCCGCCGAGTGTCTGGCCGCTAAGATTCGTCGGGCGCTTCATACCACTAGACTAAAGGTGCATGCGTGAGACCGCTAAAATCTTATAGATGTATGTGTTTGTCTCTTTTTAGTGTCGCTCGCTTCCGTTTCATCAAGTTTAAATAACTAAATAAATTAAGAAAAAATCTTTCAATATGTAATTCCGGTATTCCGACCATTTTTAAGTTACGGAACATCTTCAAATAACGGTCCAATTTTATTGCTACATACATATAAAGCGTTGAGAATCTTACTTTTGTGATCACTTTCACACTTATAAGCAATAAATATAATGGAAGCCCTCATTGGGTACTAGGAAGAACTGTAAACAAAATAAGCGAAAGGAAGGCAACCAAAGAAACATTGTAATAATTTAAAAGCATTCACAACGGACGGTGACAATGACAGCATGCTTTCATGCAATTGCGAGTATTTACATTGAAATGCTAAGACACGTTAGTAGGAGAGGGATTCGTACCATAACTCTAAGAAAAAATAATTGAAATGCATAGAATCTACCAGTATGAATGCATTTAGAATAGTGTTTTTATACCTACATACACACGATCAGTGCGTGCAGCAATAGACACGCACTACCTACTACACACGACTTAAAAATTAGAAAACATCACTGGAAAACATATTGCAAGAAATTAATGGAGTCAAGACTACGCGTTGTTCAGAATGGTGATATCCCGACAAAGCTGGCGACAGGATCTGAATGACCGTGATAGTAGAAGATCCGCACTAGAAACGACCTTCACCCATCTGTTTAATGGATGAAAAGTATTTTATATCAAATTTAATATATTAGAAAATGTATCTCGAGTGGGTTGTCTAAAAAATTCCTTGCAAGACTATGATTAATTTAAAAAATATTAACTGAAAGAGAGCGGGAATGCTTTTTATTCGTGCGACAGAGAAGGACACAAAAAACTCAAAACCTAACGAAGGGATTTTCATGCGGTTTTCACCAATAGATAGAGTGATTCATGAGGAAGGTTTAGGTAAATAATTTGTCAAGGTTTTGTGTAAAATGGTTGAAATGTATAATATAAAGGTAGCGGGCTTGGCAGATTAACAGATGCGTTGGTTAAAAAGGTTGGGTAACCAACCAGAAGATGGCGCTGCGTTTCGTTAGCCACAGCAACGCGTGGCTGGGTCAGCTAGTTAATTTATAATATGTAGAGATAGAAACGTCAAGTAGAGACAAGGGCGGATCCAGGATTTTTTTCTGGGGGGGGCACAAGGGGTGGAGGGGGGGGGGTGCCCCTCAAGAGCATAATTCCCCCCCCCCCACCTCCCCCCAGAACGGACCAATTTTTTATCAAGTCGAAATTTGTGTTTGTCAACTTTAAAGGGGGGGGGGCTTTTCCGACCGCGCTTTCCCCCGACCGTACCGCTCTCACAAACGCTGATTATCATCTTTCATTTGCAAGTGCATGAATGGGATGCAACGAACAAAATTCGCAATTCCAGCCAGAAATGGACAAGAGTTTGACTCATGTTCTTTATGTTATTTTATTCATATATTTTAACAACTCTGATAATTTGATTTGCTTCTAATTATGTACTGTGATGAAATCTCTACAGTACACAAAAATACCATCCTGGGGGGGGGCACGTGCCCCCGTGCCCCCCCCCCCCCCCTAAATCCGCCCTTGAGTAGAGATGTCAATCAAACCGCGTTTTTTATTGCGAGGTTAGCTCAGCTTCACCTGTGTTGTACTTGAACCAGATCGAATAGATTCATGCGTACGTACATTGAATGAGAACCTGTTGAATAAATCTTCATTCGTGCGAAGGCGAATCGTTGAATGCTGATTCATTTGTAAACTGAAATATCAATGGATGTAAGAATGAACCACATTGGCGGATACAAAATTTAGAAACGGTTGAACGGACCTGATTTGATATCTGGAAATAGTATGTATACCAATGGATCAGAAAGTAGACGGATTAACATAAGTGTAAAGTGTAACGCCTCACGCAATAAACAGCGAACAGTGGCAAACATTCACAAAAACATTAAATAATCTCAACAAATACAGAAATATCATCATCATAGGAGACCTTAACATAAACACTCTACAAAACGGACACCCACAAAACATAGAATACCTAACAATATTAGTACAGCATGGACTGGAGCCAACGATAAATGTCCCAACACGAGTCACACAAAACACTAAAAGCTGTATAGATCACATAATGATCAAGACAAAACTAAAAACCAAAACAGTAGTACTTGAAAGCACAATTACAGATCACTACATGAATATGATAGCAATAGACACCGAAAACACTAACTCGAACCAAAATAAAATATTTACAAAAAAAATAATTGACTACTCAAACTTAAAAGAAAAACTAAAAAAATAGTCTGGAATACAATATACCAAATAGATAATGTCGAAGAGGCCTGGAATAAATTTACAAATACGTTAATGCAAGAAATAAATAATTACACTACAATAAAACATGTAAAACTTACATACAAAGCAAAAAAAATAAACTATGGATAACACAAGGAATATTAAACTGTATTCGTAAACGAGACAAAATTCACAAACAAATTAAACACACACCATATGACTTGGAACAACTTAATTACTATAAAAGATATAGAAACATCTGCACGAAAATTATTATAGTAGCTAAGGAGTTATACTTCAGAGAAAAACTTTAAAAAGAAAACAATAACCCAAAGGAAATATGGAGAATATTAAAAGAAGTTACATACACACAAAAATACAAACAGAAAAATACTATCGAACATATAAATATTAACTCAAAAAAATTGATGCCAAAACAAATACAGAAATTATGGCAAACCATGCCAATAACTTCTTCGCAACTATAGGGAAAAATTTAGCGAACCGTAAAAAACATAGCACAAACACACTAACACAAACAAACAGATCAAACATCAATACTCAACCAACACAACACAGATTTATAATAAAAACAGCTTCGGAAAAGGAAATTAACAAAATAATAAACACATTAAAAAACCGGATTGCTCCTGGATTAGATGAGATAACAACGGATTGCATTAAAATAATTAAAAATGAAATATTAAAACCCATAACACACTTAATTAACCTTAGCATAACACACGCCTACTTTCCTAGTACTCTTAAAAAAGTACTAGTGATCCCTATTTATAAATCCGGAGACAAAATGGAAATAACTAACTATAGACCAATCACATTATTAAACTCGCTATCAAAGATTTTCGAAAGAATACTAAAAACCCAAATAATAAAATACCTGGAAGAAAACAAATTAATCTCGGACAAACAATATGGATTTAGAGAAAAAAGAAGCACAAAAGAAGCTTTGGCAAGTACAATAGATTATATACATAGCAACTTAGATCAAGGGTATAAATGCATAGCGATATATTCAGATTTAGCTAAAGCCTTTGATTCAATCTGCCACAAAACACTTTTTAAAAAATTAGAAAATATGGGTATCAAAGAGAAAGAACTCCAACTATTGAAAAGTTACATGAGTGACAGAACACAACAAGTCAAAATTAACAACCATACTAGCAAGCCACTGCCGATTACACACGGAGTTCCACAAAGGAGCATACTAGGGCCCGTTCTTTTCACCATTTACATAAATGAACTTTGCAGTATGGAAATAGACGGTGAAATAATTAGTTACGCAGACGACACAGTTCTACTCTTTAAATCTAAGGATTGGAATAAGGTATATAAGATAGCGAATCTAGGAATCACGCAGGTGAAAACATGGCTTGACTCTAATACACTTACACTAAACATATCGAAAACAAAATTCACAACCTACAGTATAACTAACAAGGGACAGCCAAAAAACAATACAAACACCATAAAAATACACGAATGCATAAACACCAACATCTGCGATTGCCCTCCTCTAGAAAAAACAGAACAAATAAAATATCTAGGAATCATAATTGACCATAATCTTAGATGGACACATAATATCAAACAAATCACAAATAAACTCCTCCGAACAATACACATTTTCCTAAACATAAGAAACATATATAAAATAAAACAAATGAAAACAATATATTTTGCACTTTGTCAATCAATAATAGAATATGGAATAATTGCTTGGGGAGGAGCAACAAACGCAGCTATCGATCAAATATAAAAAGCCCAGAAAACGATCTTAAAGGTAATACTTAAAAAACACAGACTAACCGACACAGACCAAATATTTAAAAGTTGTAACGTACTAGACATACGCCAATTATATGTTAAAATACTACTAAACTACATTTTTGACCAAAAAAACAAACTCCAAGAAACACAAAATATCACTAATAGACCGGTTAGACAAGCGTATAAAAAAAACATAAAAACTCCGACGGTAAACACCATCTTTGGACAAAGACACCATAAATACCATGCTATTAAAGCATTTAACAGTGTTTCACTTGAAACAAAAATTGAGGAAAACAAAAATAAATTCAGACACAAAAGAAAAAAATGGATTAAAGTACAAAAAAGACAATATTACCAAAAAATTTTAACATAAAAGAATAAAACATATGCACTCAACACACAAAACCGCAAAATAAAATTCGCAACACTCACAAACACACAAATCATAATATATGCCGATTTTCATTTTCATTTAATTTAATTTTTTTAGTTTGTTAATTTTATTTTAATTTTTAATCTTTATTTTTGTTGAAATTTATCTTTATTTTAAATGTTTTTACTGATTATGTATAAATTCTATATTATAAAATGGGGGGCCTCAGCACGGGTACACAACCCAGTGAGGCCAACATTACTGGATTATTATATGAAAAATTGTAAAATAATGTGTCAATAATAATAATAATAATAATGCCTTATTTGAAATTTAAAAAATGCATGATATTAATGTATGGTTTATAATTAAGTAGGTAAGTAATTAAGTACCTACTTACATCCATGTACATATGTTGATTTCAGAAAAAAATTTGGTGTTGATTAACATTAGAAACATACTTTTTTAGAAGCGAGGTCTATTAATTGTTCTCAGAACTACCGGTGTAGGAGGATCGTCCAGAATAAGAAACCTACTTGATTCAGTGTCCTTGCCTGGTTTGAAGTGATTTTGACAATAAACACTTACTAGGAGTAAATCAACAATAAATAGTCGGTAAATTCAAGAGTCACAACTGCGCGGATCCAATGGGACTGTATTCCCATTGGTTTGTGTGGTGAAATTTAAGGATTGGATAAGGGAGGAAGGTGAGGTTATGGTCGGCATGTTCAGTCAGATAGTCAGAGTACGTCGGTTTAGCAAAAAATCCAAATAAATGGAATATTTCTGAACGTATCCGAAAACTATTTTTTTTTAAAGGTGATGAAATACGCTTTGAAACTTTATTATGAAAAATAAACATTAATTTTTGAAACATAAAAAAAATCAGTGTAAACATTTTCTAACTAAAATTATCGATAATGAAAAGAAATCTGAGTGTGCAGTTCACACGCGGTAGAAGTGAAACCTTCAGAAAACGAAAGAAGAGAAAAATGGGGAGGCTACGAACACCGCGCAAAAAGGTGATCGATTATTCTATCTCATTCCCTCGCAGTCTAAATTCTGTATGTGTTTGTCTCTTTCTAGTGTCGCTTTTTCGTTTCAAATCACAACGGTGCTAAAGAAGTTTTCAATTAAAAAACGGGGTAGAATTGAAACCTTCAGAAAACTAAGGTAGAAAAGAGTGAGGAAGATACGAAGCGCTGCACAAAGAGGAGACCGATAGGCTACGGGCGCCGCTCGAAGAGGAGACCAGATTATACTATCTCACAGGCTAAATCCTATAGATGTATGTGCTTGCCTCTCTTTTAGTGTCACTATTTTTCGTTTCATCGAGTTTCACTTTATAAAGAAGTATTCACTTTAAAAAAAAAGTGGCGTGTCTTCCAGAGACGTCCCCGAATTCTTCTTCATATAACAATAAATATAAACTTATATTGTACTATAATATAAAAAAATCTGATACCAGCAACCAGCGGTGTGCGGCTGAAGAATATAGATTATAGATACAAAAATAACTTTACCTATGACGGCCCATTGTTCTAACTTCTCACACATATATATTGTTTTCCAAGCCGATGTCATCGCAGAAGTATACAACGAGGAAAAAACAGAATCCGCGAGGTAGGGAAAATCCCGTACCGAAACTATTCGCACTTGCTTGATCGCAGCGAAGGTCACCCGGTCTAAATTTGGCGGAGTCAGACACCAGACGAGGAGTACTGTATTGCCTATCGTCAGCCATAAGATATTATCAAATTAATACCACGGGTAGGTGAACCAATATCCGTGTACATTTCTCGTTTCTGCGGAATATAATGCATGGTGCCTTCAACATAAATATTACTGACTAGCTGTTTCCCGGCATGCGTTGCAATGCCATATTTAAATAAATAAAATGTTACTCCCGTGCGTACATTCCCGTGCGTTAACCTCCAGCGTTCCGCTTCCACCTTCCCCGCCACCGCTCTCCCGCTCCCCCATCCCGCCAACCCCCCTTGCACTTCATTTCTTGACTCCTCTCCCGCCCGGCCCGTAGCAGAAACTTTTTTCTAATACTAACATTTTTAAACTCGTGATATCTTTCTAATTGAATATCCGAATTGAAAAATTCAAAAAGTTAAATAAAGGTATTGAAGCTGTCTTGAATATGAAGTAATTTATTTTGATAAGGATTAACACCAAGATACAAATAAAAAGCCTTTTCAAGCGGCGACATATTAATTAAATTTTTAAAATAAAAGAATACTTATTGTGGCATAACCATAATAGTTAGACATATGCTGTCGCGACCTTTTTTGTAAATAATGATGTGTTCTACAAATTCGTAATACATTATTTTATTCTATCATCAATAGTTTTCGCAGCGCACGCGATGTAAAGAATATTTTAGGTAATTTTTTTACACCTTGGGTTGCATTATTGGAGTTTTAGTAATGATCCCTAAAATATTATATAGCCTATGTCACTCAGGGATAGTGTAGCTTCCCAACAGCGAAAGAATTTTTCAAATCGGTTCAGTAGTTTCAGAGCCTATTCGATGCAAACAAACAAACAAACAAACCTTACCTCTTTATATAGTGTAGTAGATGTACTTGTGCACGGTGTTCGAAAACTCGTTAAAGTAGCGGGAAACTAGTGAATCTACATCACATTTGGAGTTCATTTTTTGGCAAAAATTTTTGAAGTGAGAACGTCCTTAGCACCATTGTGATTTGAAACTCGATAAAACGAATAATAAATACACTAAAAAGAGACAAAAACATAAGTATATAGGATTTCGCCTGCGAGATAATAATAATATATACTATAATCGGTCCCCTCGTTGTTGCGGTGCTTCGTAGCCTCCTCACTCTTGTCTACTTTAGTTTTCTGAAGGTTTTCCGCGAGTGAATTAAAGCATTCGTTTTCGAGGAAATCGACGCAATTTGAATTTTTAAAGTCAAATTTGAATAACAATCAGTCACGAGGGGTTAATATCAGATGATGTATTTTAAAATGTGTGGAAGCATGTACCCGGCTAAAACATTTTTTTTTACTTTAAGTTGCCGAAAAATATGGAAAAAAGTTTTAAAACTAAACTCGAAATGATCAGAGATCAACATTTTTGGTGTTATCTATGTAATGTTGATTCACTTGGTTCCTCCTTATACTATGAGTTTCTGGACACCGTGTATAATACTATTATAACAACCAAACGGAATGGGCAGAAATTCAGAATTCATTCAAATGGTATAGAAATTATTTTAGGTTTGTAAGCTCTTGAGTTATTTTATTTTTATTAAATGAAAAAACACACTTTGTAAAACACCACTTTATTTGAATTAATAATTACTTAACAGCCAACCAGGTTTCGCTTAGCTCAAGCTTCTTTATTATATTAACAGTTAATATAATAGCCCTGATGAAGCTTGAGCTAAGCGAAACCTGGTGTAATTATTAATTTAAATAAAGTGGTGTTTTACAAAGTGTATTTTTTCATTTAATATATAATGTCACACCACAAAGTATTTGCTTACTTCCATAAATTTTATTTTTATTTTTAATGGTATAAAATAGAAATTATCGAGATTTGTTTTTGGGGTATTATGCCGTGTTGCACTACCTCCTTCTTTAGCCGACGTTTTGGACAGCGTGATAGTGTCCAAAACATTGGCTAAAGAAGAAGGTAGCACAACACGGCGTAATACCCCAAAAATAAATCTCGAAAATACTTCTGGCCGTGAAAATCTCACATCGTACCAAATTAAAATTATATTTAAAAATATCCATCTATCCACGCAAAACATACTCTTTAATTCATGCAATGCTAAAAACGTATTTTCTTAGATAGAAATTTGAAATTATTAACTACAAATTTGTTTTCTAACCATATAAAAAAAACAGTTCATTCGTGTGGAAGTTTCTCCTTTGGCCGCCCAAAATGATAAGTGTGTCAAACTATAACGTATTGAGTAAAATTGATAACTTTCTTGATTAATTTTAATGCGCAGGTGTGCCAACGTAACAAATGTCAACATTATGCAGATTCTAATCAAACCATTTTTTGCAGACACTGAAGATAATAAAACGTTAAAAGGTGAATTTGACTGCAATAGGTTCGGTCCTTACCCTGTCGCTACAGCAGCTTGTCATGTGAATTGGGAATTTCAAGGATTGACCACTTGATCGAAGAGAAGACCCATAGTTTGTTTTGTTTTAATTTTTTTTAAATCACCTGTAAAAAACATTTATTTTTTACTATAATACATAACATATTTTCAAATGATTTTTAATTTATTTTTTTTGGTTTGAACCTTCCTGCCCAGTGATCGAAATCTACCGCGCTACCAACCATTCCAAATCCCGAGTTGGTGTGACCGACATTTATTTCGTACATTGCTTTAATATCTTCGAATTTCAGAAAAATTTGTAAAATTTTTATTCATATATTGTGCCTGTATATTTGGTACGGTTGGGTTTAACTTTTCAAAAGTACCAATTAGCGATCCCTTAATGAGTTTCGATAACTCATGGGAGTTCAAATTCGTTGTATGTTTTATTAAATAAAAAATAATAAAAAAAAATTATATTTTGATTACAGTCCATGAATTGCGAGTATGGAGTTGTCTAGTAGTCTGTAGAGATTTAGAATTAATTAAAACCTAATTTTCGATAAAATTGACACATTTTGGAGCTGCTTAAAACAAATCATCTAGTTTCCAGTGATATATAATTAGAGAAATTTAACTCTACTCCAATTCAGTCATAATTTCGATAGCTACTGGATTACAACAGAGGAACACTCAAAGTTACTTTCTCTTAATAAAAAGTCTAGTCAATCACTATTTTTACGCGTTCTACTAGAAGAAAACGTAAAGGCATTTTTTGGTCGCTACGTTTGCACTACGTCATTTTTTTATTATTGAAAACCTGTAGTACTTTTACAAACATAATAACTACCTGCCGTCATGCACGTAATTGTTGTTGTCATATGAATTCATAAATAAAAACATAATGTGAGCGTTTCATAATAAGCGCAGTTTCGTGCATAGAAACCTCAACACATCTCTGTTCCAAGGCAAAATAGATTTACGGATTTGAAACACGCAGTGTGATGATGATTTTATAGTTGCCACAATCAGCAGTAATTAAAGACCCAATAGAATAGAGGATCATGGGATCTATATAAGACGAAATCATGAATATCTTAAACAGGTTCACTTTTACAGATTAAAGTGAAATTATCTAATATTAAAAAGAAACAGAATTGCCGAGAGCATTAAAATAAATATGCGTGATATGAACTGCTAAAGCAATTAAGTTGCTAATTATAATCATCAGATCTGAATAACTTTATTTGCATAGTTCTCTTTTGCCGAGCCTAGTGGCATAATGCGCACCTGTGTTATGTCAATGTTATCATTTTTTAATCGCAGTTTCAGAACAATTATCCACAATTTGAGGAATGTTGGTCTTCTAAAAGAAGTGGGGAAGAGGAGGTAAGATTGGGAAGTAGCTGGCTATCGAGATCTGATCACTGTTTCAAATAAAGTAACTCGACAACGATCTAATTTATATAGTATTACAATTTTCTTCAACACAATATGAGATCATAACACTTCCAAGTAAATCCTAAAAAATATTTATCTTAAAAAGGTTTGAATACGACGCAAAAAACAACAACATCTGACTCTTGCTTACCAAGGTGATACGATTTTATGTTGATTAGGAGCCATAAAATAAAATTAATTGGCCCCGGAATATTAAACAAGAAGTGAAACTCGGTATAAAAATGAATTAATTTTACATAAAAACGTATGCTCATTACAATATTATATAATTGAAATTAAAAACATTAATATTTATTTATTGAAATAGAAACTGGAAAAAGTTTATATGGATTATTTCATTGTTATTTATATGCTTAAACGAGTTTTAATTGGCAAGTATCAATCAACAGGTTTACACTAGCAAACAGAATTAAATATCATAATGAAAACACATCAGAATATCCACTGAATTAAATGTACAGAATGTTTAAAAATAATAATTAAATTAATAATAATAATAATAAAATCGGTGCTTAGCAACGCTATAGAGACATTCGCATTTCATTAGCTCTCTGATTTTTCATTATATCAGATAGAAAATAATTAGTTTTGATCCCAAAAAATATAAATATTTGAAAATAAGTATATTAGATTACGTAATAAATAAACTGCCAGTAAACCATAGGTTATTTAGATAAATAAATAGGATATAAAAAATCTCTTTTGTGAAGGCTCCAGTAACCAAGGTAAACAATAATATTTGAGATTAATTTGTTAATATATTTGAGGTAAATTTAATTACATATATTTTATTTTGATAGCAGTATTATAAAATATAATATATTATAGATTTGTAACGTTGAAAGGTAAAAGGTTTAAATTAAAATATTTAATTTGGGCATTTTGAAAATTATTTGTTGACAATTGACAATTAACAAATGATATTACTAGGTAACGAAAGTTGCTTGGTTACTGGAATGTAGGAACTAATAATAATAATCATTTTCGTGTTGTTTTGTAAATTGATAATATGTCATTTACAACCAACCGAAAACCGTCTGTTATGTCATCTACACAGATGAACAATGATAGTCTGAGACCACCAAAAACAAAAGCAGGTATTCCTAGGCAGCGTATGAAATGGACGAACGATGTCAATATGTTCATCGTTCGTTCATATTTTTATGTAACTAAATTAGAAACAGATATGTTATTGTATAGGAAAAAATTACATTTAATTTTCTCACAAAATTATCCGATTGCCCAAGTAAACGAACAAAGATTAGCAGACCAAAAGAGGGCAATTTAAAATAATTTAATTCCTGTAGTAACATTAGATCAGATAAAAAAGGAAGTAGCAGATAGATTGCAATTAGAAAATAATTTAGAACAAGTTAATACGAGTAGTAATGTTATATCAGATACATTGAACGTAGATAGTTCAGATAATATTCTAGTCGAAGAATCCAATGATATTACAGTAGACTCAAATAACTTAGACGTTATTTATAATCTTAGGGAAATCAACATTGCAAATTTAAACTTAATAGATGAAAATATTATAGAATTAGCTAACTTACTTCATAATAATATAAATAGATATATAGATATAGAGCCCACAGTTAGACCAAAATTACCAAAATTACATACGTCAAAGAAATTATCTAAATTAATTTCTGAATTAAATAATATAATTTTACCAAAAATTATATTTGATGACATTAGTTTTTTAGATCTTCATACAAAAGTGTACGCTAGTGCCATCACTATATGTAATAAGTTAGGAGTTAAATTAACGTCTTCTGATGATAGATCATATAATTATAGAAAACCAGAATGGCAGAGTAGATTAGAAAATGATGTAGTATTTTTAAGAAGTAGCATAGCTAGAGTAATAGAGTATAAAAACGGAAATAGAAGTAGGAATATTTTGAGACATGTAGATGTAATTGGGAGAAAATTTGGTTATAGCATTGGTAGTAATAATAATGAAAATATAATCAATGATTTATTCGATTTGTTAAAACAAAAATTAGGTGTAAAAGCTAGTAGATTAAAAAGATATAATTTTACGTATAATAAAAAAATAATAATAGATTATTTCAGAAAAATGAGAAAATATTTTATTCCAAACTTGACGATAAACAAAATATTATTTCGAATAATAATAATCCGTTGCCATCTGAATCAGATATGCGCGATTTTTGGACAAATATTTGGAGTAAAGATATAAAACATAACGAGTCAGGTCCGTGGATAGAAAATGAAGAACTCAATTGTTCAGACATTGAACAAATGAGTTTTTCTGATATATCGGTTGAATTGTTAGCCAAAATTATAAAAAGTTCTCATAATTGGAAAGCCACGGGTTGCGATTGGATACATAATTTTTGGTATAAACGTCTGACTACTTTACATCCCCTTTTGGCAAAAAATCTATCAAAATTTGTCAGAGAACCTCAAAATTTTTCAAATTTTCTAACTAAGGGCATTACTAATATGTTGCCTAAAAGCGAACATATTAATAATCCCTCTCAGTATAGACCCATTACATGTTTACCGACAATATATAAAATTTTAACCTCTTGCTTGACAGATTTAATATACACTCATTTAGATGAAAAAAATGTTTTATCTGAACAACAAAAAGGTTGTCGCAGAAAACATATGGGATGTAAAGAAAAATTAGTTATTGATTCTGTAATTCTAAAACAGATTCAAACCCAAAAACGTAATTTACATATTTGTTATATAGATTACCAAAAGGCTTATGATAGTGTCCCGCACTCGTGGCTGATAAAAGTTTTAAATATATACAAAATTAACCCAATTATTATTAGCTTTTTGGAAAAAATTATGGCATTTTGGAATACCGATTTGCTTTTGAATTTGAAAGATAAGAAAATTATAGTACCGGGCATTTCAATAAAAAGAGAGATTTTTCAAGGAGACTCATTGAGTCCTCTTTGGTTTTGCTTAGCATTAAATCCTCTATCTAAAATGTTAATTAAAAGCAAGTTTGGAATAAAAATTAAAGGTAATACTAGAGAGAGAAATATAATTTCTCATTTATTATTTATGGATGATTTAAAATTATATTCGAATTCAGAACCAAATTTAGAGAAAATGATTAAAGTAGTTAAAATTTTTTCAGATGATATTAAAATGACTTTTGGTTTAGATAAATGTAGAACGATCCATATAGAGAAAGGTAAAATTGTAGATGGAGACGAGGGTATATTTAGAAATTTCAAAATTGAAAGTATGAAAGGGGGTGAGGTTTATAAATATTTAGGATATCCGCAATCAAATAGATTAGATCATACTAGTATTAAAAATGATATTAGGATTAAATTTAAAACTAGGATCAGAAACATTTTGAAATGCAATCTATCTGCTAAAAATTTAGTAAAGGCGATAAATACTTGGGCAATACCTCTATTAACTTACTCATTTGGCATAATTAAATGGTCTAATACAGATTTAGATAGCTTAGAACGATTAATTAGAACTACATTAACAAAATTTCATTGCCATCATCGAAATTCAGCTGTAGAACGAATTAATTTACCCAGAAATTTAGGAGGTAGAGGTATAGTCAAAATAACATCTTTAAAACATAATCAGGTAGAAATGCTAAGAAATTTTTTCCATAGGAAAGCTGATAGTTCAGAAATGCACAAAATAATTTGCAAGGCAGATAGAAATATTTCACCATTAAATTTATACGACGAGAATGCCAGCATTCTTATAAATACCAACCAGGAATTATTAGATTCCTGGTCAAATAAAATTCTTCACGCAAAACACTTCAATTATCTCAACCAAACATATGTTGACAAATTTTCGTCAAACAAATGGTTGAGTATTGGAGAGTTGAGCGCAGAAATAGAGGGCTTTATGCTTGCCATACAAGATAGAGTCATTAATACTAAAAATTATAGGAAGCATATCATCAAAGATGCAAATCAAATTGATGATTTATGTAGAAAATGTTTGGATTTTCCGGAAACTATAGAACATATTATATCGGGATGTTCTGTATTAGCGCCGTCCGAGTATACATTTAGGCACAATCAAGTTTTAAAAATAATTCACCAAAGTTTGGTAATTAAACATAACTTGATTGACTGCCGTAATGTACCATATTATGAATATGAACCAAATTCATTTTTAGAAAATGAATTTTATAAAATTTATTATGATAAAACTATTCTGACAGACAGAACAATTAGTCATAATAGACCCGATATAGTTTTACATGACAAAATTAAGACAATAACTTATATCATTGATGTCGCTATTCCAAATTCTTGTAATATTCAGAAAACTGTTTCTGAAAAAATAAGATAATATACAGATTTAGGAAATGAAATTAAAAGAATTTGGCATTCTCAGACTATAAAAATATTACCATTTGTTATTTCGGCTACTGGCATTATACCTAGCTCTCTCATTCAAAATTTAGGCGTATTAGATTTGTCAAAAAATTTGTACATAAAAATGCAAAAGTCGGTCATTTTAAATACATGTAGGATTACGAAAGATTTTTTAAATATTTATATTGAGGGATCAGTAGGATTTATCGGACCAGTTAGGATTTCATCAGAGCCGAACCCTCTGATATGAAAATATCTGGAGTCGGTGAAATATTTTCCCATTATGTTTCTGGTGGATTGACGTATTGTTCTTGTATTGTTTTATTCTTATATAGTGCACTTACATTGCGTTAATTTACTAGATATTCATTTGTGGAAAAGTGTGTGGAAGGGTTTAGTCTTTCATTTGGGAAAGATTCAACCCGGACATAAAATCTGGAGCACCGTAAATATTTATTCTGGTCTTCGGTCAGGTATACTGAGCATGTTCTTGTTTGTTTATAATAAATCCCGAAGCTCAGTTTGCCTCTTGGCATAGGCCTCCTCTAACATTTTCCACTGGGACCTGTCATGCGCAACTCTTCTCCATTGATTTCCAGCCGTGAGTTTTAGGTCGTCTTCCCATCTTATTTGTTGACGTCCTCTACTTCTCTTGCCATCTCTTGGATACCAGTCAGTGACACTTTTACACCATTTGTCTTGTGGATCGCGGATCATGTGACCTGTCCATCTCCACTTTTGTTGGTCTATTCTGGCAATTAAATCAGCAACTTTGGTTTTCTCCCTTATTGTGCTGCATCTCACTCTGTCCTGTTTCCTTATTCCTGTCAGACTTCTCTCCATGGCTCTCTGGCAGCGTTCCAACTTGTCTCTGTGTCGTTTGGTGAGTGCCCAAGTTTCACATCCATTGGTGATGACTGGAAGTATGCATGTGACTTTCATTTTTATTTGCATACTTAGCTCATTGGATTTCAAGATTTCTTTCAAAGACCAGTATTTCTTCCATCCATTTGCTACTCTTCGCTCGATTTCTTTAGTGGTTTGATCTTTATGAGATATTATCTGTCCTAAATAGATGTAATCTGACACATATTCGAGTGGTTGATTGTCAATTAGTATAGTTACTGGTTTAGAGTTTGTAAGCAATTTTGTTTTATCTTTGTTCATGCATAGGCCGACTTTCGCGCTTTCGTCAGTTAGCGATTCTATCATTTTCTTTAGGTGTGATGGGTTTTCCTCAAATAGTACTATATCGTCTGCAAATCTTAGGTGGTTCAGTTTTACACCTTGCACGTTGATACCATATTTTTCCCAATCTAGTTTGCGGAAGATACTTTCCAGAGCAGCCGAGAACAATTTTGGTGATAAAGGGTCTCCCTGTCTTACACCTCTCTCAATCTTGAACTTTTTTCCAAAGGTTTCTAGTTGGATCCTCGCTTCGCAATTCGAGTATATCTTTTTTATAATATTGATGTAGTTTGAAGGTATCCCTTGCTGTTCAAGACTATCCCATATGGCTGTGTGTCTTATGCTGTCGAAAGCTTTGGAGTAATCAATGAATGCCATGTATAGTTTTTTATTATACTCGTTATATTTTTCTACTATTTGTTTCACTGTGTGTATGTGGTCTAGGGTAGAGTATTTTTGTCTAAAGCCGGCTTGCTCCCGTGGTTGGTTTTCGTCTAGCTTTTTACTTATTCTTTCCAGGATAACTTTAGAAAATACTTTGTAGATATTTGACATCAAACTTATAGGTCTGTAGTTCCCGATATCTTCTTTTTGTCCTTTCTTAAATATAAGAATAATGTTTGATGTTTTCCACTGTGTAGGGATTAGACCAGTTATTAGTATTTCATTGAATATTGAAGTGAGTATTGGTAGTAGTTCTTCCAAGGTGCCTTTAAGAAGTTCGTTTGTCACTTTGTCTGGACCTGGAGCTTTTTCCATCTTCTGACTGTATATGGCTTTTTCTACTTCTCTGGAAAGTATTTTCGGTTCAGTTATAACGTTTTTCTGCTCTTTATTGACGTCTGTCCTCGGATCGTGTTTTTGTTTGTTGTCTGGGCTTGAATAGAGGTCCTGGTAAAATTTTGTGGCTATTTCATTAATGTTTTTTTCTATTTGAAGAAGTAGTCCCCTTTTTGTTTAGTTTTGGTATCCATTCTTTATTTGATTCTTTCAATTCTTTAAGCGCTTTTTTAACTCCTCCTGTTTTCACTATATGCTTTTCTAATGTTTGCAGCCTCTTGATCTTCCTATCTTTTCTGATGTTCTCTCTGATTTCCTTACTAAGTTTCGTTATAGTTTTTATGTTATCTTTTTTAGGATGTTTTGAAAGTAGATTCCGTCTTTCTTCTATAAGTTGCAGCGTTGTATCACTTAGTTTGTACTTGTTTCTACTGTTATTCTCTGTTTTTACTTTAGTTAGTAGATTTTCTAGCTTTCCATATTTCGTATGAACATCAATGTTTCTCGTAGTTAATTCATCAGCTGATTCAATTAGAGATTGTTTTATTTTCTTTAGGGTTTCTTCGCTGTGGTGATTTGTAGAGTATGAAGCGAATTTTTTCCTAGAATTCTTTAGTGGTTCTATTCTTATGTTGCTTCTTACCGTACGATGATCTGTATTGAAATTGAGTTTACTTAAGACCGACGTATCCGTGAAGGCTTTTGGGTAGTTTGTTGTTATGTAGTCAATTTCGTTTTTGGTGTTGCCGTCAGGGGAGATCCATGTCCACTTCTTATTTTGGTTTTTCATATATAAACTGTTCAAGAGCGTTAGGTTGTGTTGTAATAAGAATTCAACCAAAAATTCACCATGTGGACTTCTTCTACCTTGGCCGAACTTTCCCAATACATATTCTTCCTTGCATTGCTTCGCCCCGACTTGAGCATTAAAGTCGCCCATTAGAATAATATGGTTGTTTTGATATCTTTTTAATGCTTGTGTTAATTCTTTATAGAAAAGTTTGATTTCTGTTTTTGTTGCTTTTTCTGTTGGGGCATAAATTTGTATAACATTCCATACTTTTTGGTATCCCGGTATGTCAATGTTAAGAATGGCTATTCGATCAGAGATTCCAATTAGGTCTTGTATGTTTTGTTTCATTGACCGTTTGATTATGAATCCTACTCCTCTTTCGCCGGCTGTTTCGCCTTTGTGGAATAGTATGTAGTCATCCCGTTCCTCAATCTTTTCTCCTAGTCTTCGCATCTCACTAATGCCCAGGATGTCCCATTTTATTTCTTCGAGAGCTTTTTCAAGCTCATGTAGGCTTTCTTCGGTTCTAAGAGTTCTCGTATTTAAAGTTGCAATATTGAGTATTTTTTTTCTTCTTGTTGTTAGAGGGTGGTGGTCTTTAACTCCCGCGGGGACCAGCCGAATTGGGAGACTTTTTGTTAGTTCGATTTGCTTGTTAATTTTAGTTGGTATTAATATTGTTTGTTCCCGATTTTTCGGGAAAATTATTAGTTTTTTGGAGCATTTAGTTGTTGTGAGTCAGAACTTGACCGGTTGTAATAGTTTAGTATGTTAGGTCTGGTGATCTCTTTCATGCTAGTTTTGGGTAGAGGTTGTGAAGGATTGCTCAATATTTTGTTTGTATTTACTTTCTTCTGTTCTGATGACTTAGGAGAATCCGAAGTTCCTTTTTTTCTCTTTTCGCTAATGTTTTCCTTCGGTTTTAACACTATCATTTTGTCATATTTTATGTAAGCAATGTTTCCCTTCTTTTTTTCATCTTCTAGTTGAGGTTGGAGTTGTTTTCGTTTTTCCAGGATTTCCTTTGAGCAATCTTCTTTCACATTAAGAGTGTATTACCAGAGAAACCAGAAATATGTCATTTTTAAATCAGTGGTTAGACGTATTGACTCTTTTCCACAAAAAACTATAAATGGATTTCAAAAGATTGTTCTTTTATCTAGTAAACGTATATTTTAGATTTTGAGAAAAAATGTTTATTTTTAGAATAATAAGGTTATACCATAGGTCGTTCGCAGATTTGTTCAATTTTCAAAAAAGTACATTTATTATACAACACCCATTTCAAATCATATAATCATGCAGTAAAATAAATCAATACATTATCTGGTAAACGTATGTTTCAGAATTTTAATTTTAGTTTAAATAAAATTATTTAAAAATATATACGGACATGTGTTTCTTGACGAAAATTGGTCGGTTTGTGCATTTATTTGTGCACTTACAAACAAATATATTTCGGATATTTTTACATACTTATTTTGCTAAGACGTTATTGACAAATCATAAATAATTTGATCGTAAAATAATTTCAGGAAGTATTTAATTTTAAATAATTTTGAACATCGCATTTCACCATTTTTATCGCAGCCCGTAAACACAAATTTCAGATTTCATTACGGGACGGGCAGTGTTACCGAAGCTCCCGATTTTACGGGAGATCTCCCGATTTTTCACTTCATCTCCCGATCTACCGGAATGGGCATCCAATCTCCCGATTTTTCGAAGTTCTCATCGATTTATCGTTTCTGGTCGATTCTTTGTTTATGGTCTGCTCATCAGGCAAATAATTGTCTATGGTATTAAAAAAAAACCAAAAAATTCCCCGGATTCGGGTATTGACCAGAATAATTACAAAATACTGCAATCTAAGCATATCCCTATTATAGACACATACAAACCGATCATCCATGTATTGACCAGAATAATTATAAAATGCTGCAATCTAAGCATATCTCTATTGAAGACCCATACACACCGATCATCTTTGTATTATGAGCTGGAAACTATAATTTGTAACGAAACGCAGAGGTGTCAAACTGGATTTTCTTAAGGGCCATTTATGAGATGTAGCGTGTATAAGCGGGCCAAACAAAAAACTTAAACCCATACCCAATTGTTAAAATTGTTAAAAGGGAGGGTAAAATGGTAAATTATCTTGAGCCGGATGCCTGACTTATCTTGTTTTTGATAAGCTCATTGATGTCGGGTGTCATATTCGTGGTAGTTATTTTAAGAATCGACTGGAGTTGTTCATCCGTATGCCTTGAGCGATGTTTGTTCTTATTTATTTTCAAAACGGAAAACATCTGCTCGCGTAAATAGGTACTACCAAACAAACACAAGGTAAGTGCTGTATGCTTTCTTTTATTTATAAGTACATTAACAACACATTTACTGCAATTTTTTAAGGTTAAAATTTTGGCAAGAATTAAAATCAAACTTCCTTTAAAAAAGGTTTTTCTCCACTGTGAGACGGCTTGTGGATTTTTAAATGTTCCTTTAGAGAACATGAATAGTTACAATCGGAACAAGGAATAGGTTTATTTCCACTGTGAGACGGCTTGTGGAGTTTCAAATGTTCATTTTGAGAACATGAATAATTGCAGTTGGAACATGATAATGGTATTTTTCTCCACTACTAGTAAACTTATAAGTTCCTTGATCTTATAAGTTCAAGTCTTTAACTTATAAGTTCGTGCTCCTTTCTAGCACAACCATTGCAATCGGAACATGCAAAAGGTTTTTCTCCATTGCGAGACGGCTTGTGGACTTTTTAATGTTCCTTTTGAGAACATGAATAGTTGCATTCGGGACATAAAAAAGGTTTTTCTCCACAGTGAGTGAGCATGTAGATTTTAAATTGTGAATTTCGTGAACATGAATACTTGCAGTCGGAACATGAAAAAGGTTTTTCTCTACTGTGACACGGCTTGTAGACTTTTAAATGTTCCTTTTGAGAACATGAATAGTTGCAGACGGAACATGAAAATGGTTAAATTTTAATCAAATATAACTCGTTTAAGTATTTCATAACGGTAACAATTTCAATAATTTCATTAACAATTTTAATTTTGGCCCATGCACTTTATTTTTGTTTTTTATGATTCTACTGATATTGTATTAGTGGGTATTTATTAATAAAGGATTACTAATCAGTGTTCCGTTATCAAGGATATGCCGCCAGGTGACAGGTGTTTTGAAAAAGCCCATGAGGTGGTTGATTGATTCCTAAATAAAATGAAAAATATAAAAAAGGTTTCGTTTCATTAAATTGTACACATCCTAAGGACAAAGGTCGTCGCTCACTTTTAAAAGTCAGTAGGTAAAATGATTTTTGGCGTCTCGTAAAGTGATGAGTGATTTTACGTCTAACAACTCAGCACAAACCTCACAAAAATTTGTGCTGACTTGCCAGACGTAAAATAAGTCCCCGTTAGGGAAAATTGCGTTATTCCATGGGCAACATCTACAATAATCGTGTGTAACGGCGTTGCTTATGGGTTTTTTTGTTTGTTGTCAAGGTTCTGCTTCGGAATAATAAAAGGGAGTCGGATTATTGACAAGAGAGAAATTTAGTTATAATAATTTAGGTCATCTCCCGATTTCTTCCAAATTCTCCCGTTTTCTCCCGATTTCTCCCGATTTTTAGGCGAAAATTCTCCCGATTTTTAAGTTTTGGGTTCGGGAACACGGGAACACTGATTACGGGCCCAAACGCGGCCAGGAGAGCACGTCTTCGCGACGCTTTGAATAATAATATTTGGAAATGAAATTTGAAAACGAAATTTGAAATAAACACGAATTCCTTGATTCATGTTTGTTAAATCTACAGGGTTGCCCGAACGCAATTTTTCATGTTCATTGAATATTTTTATGCAAAAATTTTTATAATTTCGAATATTTTTTTTTATTTTAAATTATTCTTGTGTGAATACCGCACAAGAGTCCCAACTGCTCCAAAATATTTTTTGGGGTAAATCTTTTTTACGCACGCTCGACACTTGGCGGTAAACTGGTGAATGGGTTACGAAAAGTGGTGATTGTTACGAAAAATGACATGCGAACGGTAATCAATGCGAACGGTGATCGACTGCTCGGCGGGTCGGGCCTTTACGCACGCTTGTTTTTCGTGTTATTGTTATATTGTTAATGGACTATTTGTCCATAAATAAATAAATAAATTATAAACAGCGGGTACCCGGCATGCGTTTCAAGGGCACTGTAACCTCGCGGTCAACTAAACTGGTTCCATCACAAGTCCCGGGAATTATAATGCAAGCGCCTGCACTATATAATATTATACACAGCGGGTACCCGGCATGCGTTGCAAGGCCACTCAAAGAAAGAAAGGGTTTGTGCGCTTTAATTCTGTTTGTTGAAGTGCTTATTATTAATTATGCACACAAATAAATATTTCAAAATGCGACATTTTTTACAATCCAACTGAATATTACTTGTTTTTTTCATGAATACCGCACAAGAGTCCCAACTGCTCTCGTCTGGAGCCAGTGGGACTATTGCATCCCCAATTTGGGGTATGTTATAAGACTGAAGGTAGTGGGGAGGGGAAGGATATAGGGAAGAGGAAGGTGGGGAAGTACCTGGCTATTCAGATCTGGCCAATAAACACGGCTAAAGCCATTTCAAGCAACGTTTCAATTCTTAATGGTGGTCTTACACCAGGGCGATACTGAGAGTATCTTCCACTCTAATGGCCGTAAAATACAATTAAAAAACAAAAAACCAAAATATTAAAAATAATATAACAAATTGTTTATTCATGTAGGTATCTACTTAATACCTACTGTGTTTACGCATTTCACTTGTATCTATTTATGTTTATGCACTTCGATATACAAATTACAAATAACTACTACTAATTAAAATTCTGGAAGCGAGAATAGTAATATAAAGTAGTAATAGTAGCGGGTAGCCCTAGCTCGCGTGAACAAAACCCTCAAAACTCGGATTGCCGCGGAACGAAATTTAGTTCTGAAAACGCCCGCTCGCGAGCCCTGATGTGTTAGCGCTAGTGTCGGAATCGAAGTTGTCATGTGCTGGTTATTCACTCTTAATACCTGACGGGAGGTTTTTCTTGTTCTTAAGTATAAGGTGTTTTTTCCATTGGGTCGTGATAGAGGCTATGACCGGACGATTCTTGTTTTCGCTTTGGTTCCCTATTCTATACACGTTGCTAATTTCTTGGCTGTCCAAGTGTACTCCCGTATCTAATATGAGGTCTTTAATGTAGACTACAAGGTCTACTTCAGATTTTCTCTTCTCTTCTATTCCAAAGAACACCAGGTTATTTTTACGTTTTTCTCTATTTACTGCTTCAAGTTTTTGTTCTAGTTCTGATACTTTATTTTTGAGAATATTGTTATCCTCAATAATTGCTTTCATCTTCTCATTCAGCGCTTCCATCACATTTCTTGTTACCGAATGAGTTATTATTTCGGCTTGTTTCTCTAATTTCTCGTCAAGTTTAAATAGAAATAATTCCATGTTTTTGTCCATTTTGTTCGTGTTCTATGAAATTGTTCAGATGGGGTGATGGGGTTTTTTTTTTTTTTTTTTTAATTAGTGATTTTATTAATTTATAGCGCCTGTTGGTGGGCAAAATATACCACACCCCTGTAAGAACTTTTCCTACTTACGCCTGTTTGCGGTTTTATTTAATTTTAGGATTTCGCATTTAGTGCCATCTATTAACTGGTAGTGTATCTCGTTAAATGATTAGTTTAGTGCGTCCGCATTTACCGCCATCTGTGAACAGTTATTTTATTTTTATTTATATTATAATAATAAAATAAAAAGATTTTGGTTTGTCTGAGGATTAAACCCTTCTCCGAAGATACCGGAGCCAAACACTTTGCGCTTAGGCCAATTCACTGTTGAATGTCAGTGAGATTAAAGTCAATATTAAGCAACTGTCAACGAAATGTACTGGAGTGTATTTAAGTTGCTTTTTATTTTTTTATTTAAAACACTACTTTTATTGTTTAATTCACAGTTCAAATTTGTTAACGATTAACTTATTGTCAGTTTTTTTTTCGGATGTTTATTCTTTTAATGAATTCACTTGATGACATTTAAAGTTTAGACTTTCAGTTTTGATATCACTTTTGAGACACTCCCCGTTCGAGTATCGATAGAACAGACACACGAGGATAAAAATTCTTCACCGTGTCATTTTTTTATTATTGAAAACCCGTAGTACTTTTACAAATATAATAACTACCTGCCGTCATGCACGTAATTGTTGTTGTCATATGAATTCATAAATAAAAACATAATGTGAGCGTTTCATAATAAGCGCAGTTTCGTGCATAGAAACCTCAACACATCTCTGTTCCAAGGCAAAATAGATTTACGGATTTGAAACACGCAGTGTGATGATGATTTTATAGTTGCCACAATCAGCAGTAATTAAAGACCCAATAGAATAGAGGATCATGGGATCTATATAAGACGAAATCATGAATATCTTAAACAGGTTCACTTTTACAGATTAAAGTGAAATTATCTAATATTAAAAAGAAACAGAATTGCCGAGAGCATTAAAATAAATATGCGTGATATGAACTGCTAAAGCAATTAAGTTGCTAATTATAATCATCAGATCTGAATAACTTTATTTGCATAGTTCTCTTTTGCCGAGCCTAGTGGCATAGTGCGCACCTGTGTTATGTCAATGTTATCATTTTTTAATCGCAGTTTCAGAACAATTATCCACAATTTGAGGAATGTTGGTCTTCTAAAAGAAGTGGGGAAGAGGAGGTAAGATTGGGAAGTAGCTGGCTATCGAGATCTGATCACTGTTTCAAATAAAGTAACTCGACAACGATCTAATTTATATAGTATTACAATTTTCTTCAACACAATATGAGATCATAACACTTCCAAGTAAATCCTAAAAAATATTTATCTTAAAAAGTTTTGAATACGACGCAAAAAACAACAACATCTGACTCTTGCTTACCAAGGTGATACGATTTTATGTTGATTAGGAGCCATAAAATAAAATTAATTGGCCCCGGAATATTAAACAAGAAGTGAAACTCGGTATAAAAATGAATTAATTTTACATAAAAACGTATGCTCATTACAATATTATATAATTGAAATTAAAAACATTAATATTTATTTATTGAAATAGAAACTGGAAAAAGTTTATATGGATTATTTCATTGTTATTTATATGCTTAAACGAGTTTTAATTGGCAAGTATCAATCAACAGGTTTACACTAGCAAACAGAATTAAATATCATAATGAAAACACATCAGAATATCCACTGAATTAAATGTACAGAATGTTTAAAAATAATAATTAAATTAGTTAGTTATAAATCTTTTAGGTACCTTCTGTTTAAAGTAGTACCCATTTTCCACCATTGAAAAATAAACATTTAAGCGATTTAGAAAAAAATCACAAACCCAATGTTATAGAAATGAATTAATTAACATACATAATATTATATTGTGTATTCTTAATAATGTGGCATTTCCATTGCCCCCAATTAAAATTTTTGCTAACGTCCAAGGTTCAAGGAATCCCTACTTCTTTCGCATGCTTCTAACTATTCATTTTCAACATTTTATTATCAAGAATAATGTACTTATAGGATAAGTTTATTTATAGGAACCCGGATATAAGACTGCTAAATGTTGAAAAGTTACAAAACAAATAAACAACTGAGTGATAATTGGATAGTTCCGTTCAATTGCCTGCAAAATAATTCATTTCAAAATTTGCAGACGTGGTGATTTGTTTTTTTAGGAATAATTTTGGCATTGTTGGTAATTTTTACGAAATAAAATTTCGGCTTCGCTGTTGTTTTGAGAAATGACAATCAGCGTTGTTTTCTGCGTTCGAGAGGTTATTAATTAGAAACAATAAAAATTAATTAACTAACCATCACGCTGTTTTCCGCGGAGGGATTGGCAGAGAGGATAGACCGCCACACAATTATGAATCGGTACAAGCTCCTTGCTTCTTAACATTGAATTTTTATTTGATAAAATAAGTTCACATATTTTAAAACATTATTTGATAAAGTGGGCCTCACTGGGTGCTTACTGCTTAGGCCCCCCATTTAAAATTTTAAAACTCGATAAAATGAAATAAAATAAAATACAATAATTAAAGGCAGTAATGAAAAAAAAAACGGCAAATGTCATGAGTTGTCAGGTACGGTTGTATATAATGAAATGTGTATTGTAATGGTAACGTGCATCACGTATACATATAATGAAATGTATTGTAATGGTATTGTGTATCACATTTCACACATACAATGAAGTCATGGTTGTATAAAATGAAATATGTTTTGTAATGGTATTGTGTATCACGTATACATATATGTTTTACTCTTTAACGTCAATTTTTTTTTTGTAATATTGCCATTACATTCATGCACCATCTCATGCATTGTTATTTATTCTTGACATTACCCGACACAAGAATTTGATTCACTCCGTCGTGCCATGACTTCCTCCGGCATCCCATACTTCTACTACCATTCTCTTTCGCGTCAAATAATATTCCTGGCACTCCTTTCTCCTTTCATCCGCTCCACATAATATATCCAAACCATCTAAGCGTACTTTCATAATCTTATTCGCTATATTCACGTCAGCCTTGCACTCTTTTCGGATCTTCATAGTTGTAACATGGTCATAAATGGTTTTACCACACCTACGCCTCAGGGTTTGCTACAAAAATGATTTAAGGCGAAGCTTAATGCTAAAACACAATTTAAAATCTTTACTACGAAACGGTTTACAAGTATATAACAAATACAAAACCAAAGGCTTTGGATAAATTAAAGCTTTTCCTAACATTTCCATTGAGTAGGTACAATTTAAATAAGATTGTTAATTATTTTATAAAAAGTATAAGCATAAATTATAAAAAAAATGTATTTTTTCATTAGAAATGTATGAACGCATATAAGAAACAACTTTTTTTAAATACCATCTTATGGCTAAAATTATCTACGACAGTTTCCATTGATTAACTTTTTTTCTTTCTTATAAAATTATTCACAAAATAAATAAAAACCACTTTTGCCCTTGAAATCGTTACCTAGAGCAGTGTTCCGCAAAGTGTGCTCCGCGGCACACTGGTGTGCCGTGGCCATTTGTAAGTGTGCCGCGAGTCCCGCGTCACTTCTCACAAAGTGCTCTGTAAATCGGTCTTTACTTTTCTGTGCGGCGCGGCGGCCGTGATTATCACGTGATTGCGCACGAGCTATCGGGGTGCATGCGCGTGACAACATAACATTACGAATTACGACGGCGACGTTGCGCCCGCTTGTTTAGTAGTCATTCGTTAATGCTAATGTTTGGTTATGTCGTCGCGAACTTAATTGACTTTTTTAATTGCAAAAAAATATCCCATATTACGTGTATATAATGGATAAATTCGTTAAACGTACCGCAAGTTTGTCAAGTGAAACTAATGATTCCCAAGAAGAAGCCGAGTCAACAAAGAAAAAACCTAAGCTTTTTGATCGGAAATACGATGAGAGCTATGTGCGTTATGGCTTTATATATTACGGTGACGAATCGTGCCCAATCCCAAAATGTCTTGTTTGTGGAGAAACTTTGGCTAATAATTCGATGGTGCCCAGTAAACTTTCACGACATTTAACAACTAAACACCCATCGGTGGCTCACAAAGATAAAGCCTTCTTTCAACGTATGAAAGACCAGTCTAAGAAACAGGTAACTCTCATGAGTTCGTCTTTCAATACATCAAGCAAAGCGCAAAAAGCAAGCTACGTGATCGCTAATATGCTGGTTAAATCGAAGAAACCTCATTCTCTCGCTGAAACTTTAATTTTACCTGTCTGCAAAGAAATTGTCAAAATTATGATTAGCCAAGAAGCCGCTAAGGAAATCGAAAAAATACCTGCGTCAGCAGATACGATCTCACGTCGCATTAATGAAATATCCACCGACATTCAATCAACGTTAATTGAAAAATTAAGGCTAAGTGGAGGTTTCGCGCTACAAGTCGACGAGTCTACTGATATCAGTGGTCACGCGCATCTCATCACAAATGTGAGGTACACGGATGGATATGAAATAAAAGAGGAGTTTTTATTTTGTCTGCCACTACCTGGTTATACCACCGGAGAAGAAATATTCAGAGTAACAAACCAGTATTTCAGTGAACATAATTTGGAATGGCGCAACTGCTTAAGCATTTGCACAGACGGAGCAGCAGCTATGACAGGAAAAATTAGGGGATTTATAACCAGGGCTTCTGAAAAAAATCCTAATATTAAAAATTTACATTGCTTTTTACACAGAGAGGCACTGATGACGAAGTCTCTGCCTGATGAATTGTTGTCTGTCTTACAAGAAGTCGTCAAAATTGTCAATTACATCAAGTCGCGACCGCTGAACTCTCGTCTGTTTAATGCATTGTGTCAGGAAATGGGAGCAGATCATCAGTCACTTCTGTTTCATACAGAAGTACGATGGCTTTCTCGCGGAAAAGTGCTTTCTCGGATTTACGAGCTGAAAAATGACACCCAGACATTTCTAGAAACCCAGGGTTCAGACTTTGCTTCTCTATTTAAAAAAGAAGAATGGGTAGCAAAACTTGCATATCTGGCGGACATATTCGCTCAATTAAATGAGCTGAACAAAAAAATGCAAGGAAGAAATCGTAACATTTTAACGTCTTCGGACAAGATTGAAAGCTTTCGCGCAAAGTTGGTGCTATGGATCAGCCACGCTACCAATGGTAGTAACGAAATGTTTTCAAATGTCATGGCTGCCGATTCAGAAAAAAAAGTGCAGGCTTTGATAGTGAAACACTTGGAGCTGTTAGCAGAAAAAATGAACTCTTATTTTCCTAAGTGTGACCTGCAACCTATGGACTGGGTAAGAAATCCATTTTCGGAAAGCATTTCCCTTGGACATTTACCAATAAACGAGCAGGAAGAATTTATGGAGCTTAAAACTGATCGGACACTAAAATTAAAATTTTCTGAAACAGAGTTAGCACATTTTTGGCTCCACGTAAAAAATGAGTATCCACTGCTGTCAAAGCGAGCTATTGCAATTCTATTACCATTTGCCACGACCTATTTATGCGAATTGGGGTTTTCAACTCTCACTACGATAAAGTAAAAAAAAAGAGAACGCCTGAGGACGATCGACGAAGAGATTCGAGCAGCGTTATCAACGATTGTTCCAAATTTTGATCGTCTGTGTTCAGTTAAACAGGCTCACATTTCGCATTAAACATTTTTTCATGTTATATTGATTTTAATAATAAATATTAATAAAATATTGCTTTTGGTAAATTTTGGTTCGGAGTGGCCACGCTTATTACGAATAATTTTTAGAAAAAAACTTTAGATATGCCGTAATTACTATAAAAGGAAACTTTTTAGCTTGGTGGTGGCGGAAAAAGATGCATTTTAATTATCAATTGCGTAAAATTAAAATTCACTTCTCGAACCGATTTGGTGACAGTTCGCAGTCATTCTGTCACTGTTATGTGATAAATATCAATCATAATTACACAAACCCGGCTAGACAAACCCTGCTTTGCCAAACAAACCATTCAAAACCTGGGATGTTTTTTTAAATTATGATGACATGCAGCTTTCGTAGTTTTACCTCAAAGTTCGCCGTTATTCGTAATAAGCCTAGCCAATCCTATCCAAAATTTACCTTGTTTTTTTTTTCTTTGGTGTACCGTTAAAATTTCTTGATTAGTTAGGTGTACCGTGAACATAAAAAGTTTGCGGAACACTGACCTAGAGACTCCGTTTGCCAAGCGATTTTTATGCCTAATACCTATATTCGTGGCGTTATAAGGTACACTAAGAATGCATTTTTGGCTGGCATCTTCCTCTTACATATTATATAAGGTGCATTCTGCTAGCTTCTTTGCACAGCATGCCAAGAATCCAACAAATAAACATGTAACTATTGATACAGACAATACTTATAATATTTGCCAAGTTGACTTATTAAATTTTTCTTCGAAACTGATTCTCTTGCAATACTTTCTCGTCAAATAAACAAACACAAGTCAATCATATATGTATTTTTTTATTTTTTTTATTTAGGAAACAAACAGTCATACAAAATGATAATATAACAAAGAACATTCATGTGTTGTAGACCAATTAAGTTCCATTAAGTTAAAATTTTGAAATAGTATTTTTACCTATTCAACTTATGTGACAAAAAAATAAACATAATAAGGAAAAACATAAAAAAGAAAAACATAAAACGTAATAAAGAAAAAAAGTAAACAAACATAGTTATACTATTTACTACGGATAATAATATTATAAATGTTCACAAAAAAGAAAAAAAAAGAAGGTATTTTAAGTTATTAATATGTTAAGTTGCATTTTATATGATTTCAAATCATGGTTGAAAATGTCTACATCTCGTAAGGCATTGTAAGTTTCACAGATACGTATTATTACAGAGTTTTGCGCGTATTTTTATTTACTGTGTGGTGTTCTAAATAAGTCGTTTGATCTGGTATTTTGTTTGGGGCAACGAAATGCAATATTTTCTAACAGATGAATCAACAAGGCAGTTCATGATTTTGTATAAGAATAATGCATCAAAGATTTTTCTGCGTTTATATAAGGCGATAGGGTCAAATTGATGATCACTAAAGCGATACGATAGGTGTTTTATAAATTTTTAATTTTTTATTTTTTTTTTTTATTTAATATTTGTTTGTTTTTACAATAATTATACTTTTTTTTTTACATATTAAACAGATTTGTAATATTAATGTAATAAAAGCCTTTCCTCACCATAAAGAGACAAGGCTCTTGTGTTTGGTGAGTGAATTCATACTCAATTATGTTATCAATGTTATCATTTGAGTAGGTGAATAATAATATTGCAACTATTAAAGGGAAACTTGAGATGTGTCGATTAACAGATTTAAATGAAGTGAAATAGTAATGTAACTCTTACAGTTGTTTCAGGTAATTTTTTTAATTTAGTTTGGAATTTACTTTTATTTTCAATAATTTTTACTTCTAATGGGAGTTTGTTGAAATAATTTATACCATGATACAGATAGGAATTTTGGATGTGCTTGGTATTAAATTTTGGGATTTTAATATTGTTTTGATATCTTGCTGAGATATTGAAATGTAATTTTTTTAGCTGTATTTCTTTGAAAGTTTGTAGAATTGAATATTTTTTATATAAATTGTCTATTGTAGTTACTTTGAATATTGAAAAGATTTTTTCGGTAGAAAATGTAGATGGTTTTTTCAATATAATCTTAATTATTAATCTTTGAAATATTTTGAGAGGATTTAAAATAACATCATATGTTCCTCCCCATCCTATAATACCGTATTGTAATATAGATTGAACAATTGCATAGTACACTCTTTTTAGGTTTTCCAGTCTAAGAATATTTCTTACATTACCAGATTTATATATTGGAGTAATGATAGTTTGTTTGTAAATAGATGGGAACACACCGCTTTGGAAACTTAAATTTACTATATGCATTAATTGTTTCTGGATATTTTCAATGCGATGAATATATGTTTGATATTGAGGATTCCAAATTACTGAGGCGAACTCGAGTTGTGACCGTACATGTATTCAGTAATGCATCAGTAATGAGTAAAAATAACACGCGTGATGGCGCAAAATGAACATTTATACACTTGGATTAACGAGCTGACTAACTTGGTGTTTGCACCGACCGAAATAGACGCGTTCTGATAGTAGTTACACAGATTGCCTAGCTCGTCTAGCTTATAGAATTTGATATTATTATATGACTATAGTAGGTCAAGTAGTTAAAAATAGAAATTTAAAAGTAAAGTTTTTCGAAATTTTTTGATTTCTTAGTTTTAACGACAAGTTTGAGGAAAAAAACCGACACCAAGAGGAAGGAGGTATCGCTCAAGAAACATGTCGGTTTTTATAAAAAATAAACGTGGTTATAACTAAGAAATCTATTAATTTTAATTAAAATGGTGTCACATATAAGTTTGCTGTGTTTGAAGAAAAAAAGTGTTTGTTTTAATCGAGCGAATTGAATTTTTGATCTAGGAAAATTCGTAATATTTTGTAGTGAAGAGCTTTATTTCACATGTACATTTTTTACTTAATTTTTATTTATCTGCTACAGGTTTCGATATGACATATAAACTTTAAGTTAGTTTTAAGATTGCTAGTGAAATACACGAATGTGTCGAAACCGGTGACCGGACAACTCAGAATGAAATCAACTCGGAACCTACTTTGAAAAGTCATTAAAAGTGATGAATCTTTTTTTGGTTAAATAGGTTACATTAGGTTAGGGTTATGGGCTATTTTAAAATATATTTTTCATAGCTTTTAATGACTTTTCAAAGAGGTGTTGAGTCGACTTTATTCTGAGTTCGCCTGGAACCGTCGATACCGGTAACAGATAAATAAAAATTAAGTAACAAATGTACAAGTGAAATAAAACTCTTCAAAACAAAATTTCTAGAAATTGTTACATAGTTACTTAATGCTCAAGAAATACAAAAAATTCATACCACTTTACAAAACATAGAAGACGGAAAAGCTTGGCAATATTACAAAGTTTTCTTATGTAGTTTTCAATGTAGGTGAATTTTCTTGATAATATTTATAGGGATTAGTTTTACTGGAAAAAACTGTGTAGGTACTATCGTATTCCAAGTATGAATAGTACCTAAAAAAACAGGTTACTTTGGAATTCCCTCTTTGCAGGATAAATGTTAAAAAGGGGATTTTCCTGCTTCATTAAAAACTGGTTATTTGCACCTGTAAATGATTTATGATGAATGATGACGAACTACAAGATAATCGTTGAAAGTACATCACTACTTAAAGTTTGCAGCATAAAATTTAAAATGCTAACGATGAAAACTCATAAAACAAGGTTAGTGAATGAATAATTACATGTTAGTAGCCGAGTTGTAAAGTGCGTCAGATTCCCACCCAGGGTTCTGTACATAACTTAGATGTGCCGTATTGAAGTATTGTTTGTTGTATGCTTCCATATCAACAGGCGAAAGTCTAAATAGAAACATGTGGCGCTATGAGATGTGGCACGAGTAGATGGAATTTGAAGCATGCTGAGTTAAAATAAAAGCCAGGCTGAGCAGCTGACAACAGGCCCGCCCAGCTGCTGACTGAATAAATGCCTCCGTGTTTACAAAGATAGCTAAGTAATTACTAGGACCCGGATTCTCCATCGAAAAGCAGGGACTAGCCTGTAGAAAAAATGTATGTAGCTACCTAAAAATCTCAAATTTAATCTTCACCTTAAAAATTAAAATATTTTTCTATACGGTCCAAGTAATCAATATACGTAGTAAGTATATTACAAAAGAAAGTGTATGAAGGTGTGCGTTCCACTAAAACCAAAGATATTAGAAACCCCTCTTATCTGTGGCTAAAACTCAGAAACGAGTCCCGGTACCATCAAGGGAATATATGGTGCGGTAGCCCTCTATCCCCCATCCATCAAGAAGGTTCCCATTTTTACCCGAAGGGCATGCTTTTGAACATATAAGGGCTGGAAGTTTCGCCCTCTAGAAATTTCTAGAACAGTCCAGAATATTCGAAAGTAGGTATTCGAGAATATCCAACATACAACCTGAACATCCGGGAACATTCTGGAATGTCGTGGAATGTTCAGGATACGTCTGGAACGATCGGAAATATGCCGGAATATCCTAGATCATTGTGGAACACTCCAGAACACCCTCGAATGTTGTGTTGAGCGAAACCGGGTACTCCAGCTAGCACCTAATCAATAAATTTGAATTTAGGTGGGAACAAATCGAGATCTCATCTGACGTTGGTAACTACTAATTAATTAAAACCCATTGCGCTCAGTCAAAGGAGTTCGGGAACTACATAAAACTGAATTACTGAAAAGAAAATTGGTTTATTTTGAAATTAATTTCAAGTTGTATCAACCATTTGTCGTACTCTTCTTAAAATGCCGTTTAAACGGAGTTTAAAGTGTAGATAGGTACTCTAATCAAAATCGAAATATTCGACCTGATCTGAGCAGCGAGGTTTGTATCAACGTAAGGAACGTGTAAGGAACGTTTTTTAATAATTTTGAATCATATTTTTTTAAATGGTAAACTTAAAAAAAAAAACTAACCAATTTCTATCAAACTTATCACTATTTGAGATTGATACAGACTTATTGTTATTACAACAACAAAAAATCACCAAAATACGATGAAAAAACATGTAAACTTGATTTTTCATAGTATTTTGTTTATTTTTTAAGGCTCACGCCGAAATACAAGTCTGTATCTCACATCGCACATGCTCAGACTGAATGTTGGTGGCGCTACCGTCAAGTATAGTCCCTTTTAGAAAGCTACCTAAAGTAAGAAATTGTGGGAACAGTGGGAACATTTAAAATGTACATAATTAACATAACAGTAGATAGAATTAACATAACACGGAATAACAGTAGAAACCATAAAAAATCTTAAAGATTTTCTAAAAATACCTATCGTGCATATCATTAATTTAAGCTTTTCAGTTGGAAGATTTCCAAATAATCACAAAAAGACTGTAGTTAGTCCGATTTTTAAATCTGGCAACCCAGAGGAAATGACTAACTACCGGCCTATATCTTTGACATCTAACATTTCTAAAATAATTGAAAAAATAGTGAAAAAGAGACTATTCCTATTTCTAGAAGAAAAAAAAATTCTACATTCTAACCAATATGGATTTAGACCTAATCTAGGAACTCATGATGCAATTGCAAAATTGACTTCTCTAGTTATGGGGAATTTGGATAGACGTCGGAAGTGTCTGGGAATATTTATCGATCTGAAAAAGGCTTTTGATAGTGTGTCGCATTCTAGGCTGATCGCTAAGCTAGAGAAAATTGGACTGGAAGACAAAGCTTTATCTTGGTTCCAGAGTTACTTAAAAAATAGAGAACAATACGTTAAACTAAGTAATTCAATAAGTGAACCCTTGTCTTCTGAATATGGAATTCCACAAGGCACAGTAATCGGGCCTTTACTCTTCCTTATATATGTCAGTGACATGTTCACTCTCCCTCTTAATGGAAGTGTCATCTCATATGCTGATGACACAGTCATCATAATCGAAGGAATAACATGGACAGAAGTAAATATAGCTGCGAATGCTGACATTGACATATTGAAGGAATGGTTTGATGATAACTTACTTAGTCTTAATGTAGAAAAAACATCATATATACCTTTTTACCTTAATGATCCTGTCACAGATTCTAATATTAGCGTGATAGTGCACAGTCGTTCGTGTAAAGGAGGAGAATGTAACGATAATAATTGTAAAATACTGAAAAAAAACCCAGATGTCAAATATCTAGGGATCACTATAGAAAGTAACATGAAATTTAAGAAACATATCGAAAACTGTGTGAAAAGAATTAGAAAACTTACTTACATTTTTTTACGATTAAGAAATATCCTAAATCTTTCAAATATTGAAATGGTTTACTTTGCTCTTGTGCAGTCAGTTTTGCAGTACGGAATAATCGCATGGGGAGGCATCTATAAGAATAATCTGTATCCGATAGTAACATCACAAAAAATGATCATCAGAGTTATTATTAAAAAACCAAGAATTTTTCCAACCAAAGAACTTTTTGAAAAATTTAAGGTCTTACTGGTTTTAAAACTATTTCAAAGAAATGATATTTTAAAAGTTTTTGAAGAATCTGAAATGTCCTCAACGCGAAGTATAAGACCTAGAACTTCTGGGAACATATATGTACCTAGATGCAACACGACAGCTGCACAACACCATCATGAATGTGTAGGCCCAAAGTTATTTAACGATTTACCGGATACAATAAAAAGTGAGAAAAACTATTAAAATTAAAAAAAAAAGCTTTCGTTGTATTTTTACAGAGAAGATTGACTTAGTTTTATCGATGATTTTCAGATATATTCTATTGCTATTATTTTTGTTGATTTCTGTTGATTTTTTGTTGATTTTTGTTGATATTCTGTTTCTTTAATAATATGTAATTTTCTTTCTGTTCAATATTTTGTAATATTTTGCAGTATTTTTGAAAATATTATTTTTCCATTTTTGTAACTATACATATTATTATCTATATATATAATTACATAGACTAGCTCCCCAGTTAGACCCGAGAATATTTCTCTACTAATTGGGTAACCAAAAAAAGTGATGTCTGATATGAAATGTAATATGTATTTATTGTGAATATTTACTTTTTTCTAAATAAAAAAAAAAATAAAAAAAATAAAAAAAAAAACATTTTGTAAAACCTGGGCTTTAAAGACCCCACGCGACGGGTCGAGGGTTAAACAAAAAAATATGGATATCTACGTACGAAAAGATTACTAGTAGGGTAATCGTACTTTCGATTGATTCTGAATTGGTATGGAACCTATTATACTATTAATGATATCTCTAAAATATAAGGGTGGGGTATTTACAAGTATTTCATCTGCACCAATGACGATATTGATATTGCAAATAAAGCAACAAGCGAGTGCGATCAATGAAAATGGTTAAATCCATTGAGTTTGAACAAGTCAAAACGTGTATGTAAATCGGTTCCATGCCAATTCAGAATCAAGTCTACTCAAAACCTCTTTGAAGTCATTAAAATCTACGAAAAAAAAATAGCCCATAACCTAACCTAACGTAACATATTTAACCAATTTTCAAAATATTTTTTTCATCTCTTTTAATGACTTCAAATGAGGTATTGAGATGATTTCATTCCGAGTTGTCCGGTCACCGTCTAGGTTCCATGCCAACTCAGAATCAAGTCAACTCAACACCAAGTCAAGTTTATTTCATTCCGAGTTGTCCGATCACCGCTTTAGCCAACTTCTAAAAGCAGGGTTCTTGGTTCTTGAAAGACAGAAAATTGTCTCTCAAAAGAAATCTAAATCGTTCTCTTTTGACTAATGAGTTTGGCAACCACTGGCCTAGGCTGCTGGTGCGCCGAAACCATAATTTCTCATCCTCACAAAGATTATTGTCAATATGCGAAATGCACAATTTAATCAGAGATTGTTGCGATGCAGTATTGGTTGTACATACCGAAAAGGCCAGTGCGTTTCACATCAATGACACCTACCCACTTGTCTCCAGGTATTATTGAAATATCAAACGGCTAAGAAGTCTCATGTTTCTAAAATTGTTAGTTCCTGCCAGCTTATAAATAAATCACGGTTGAACGATCAAGGCAAGGTTTTTCAAGCAACTCTAATACAATTTAATTCAATGCATTGTTAAGAAATATAACAGGTAGAATGAGCTCAAAAGAAACGCTGCATAATATTAGTTTCGAAATCAAAGACGTGGAAAACATGTTTTCAAAGTGTACCTTACCATACAATTTTCCTTCAATTTTGGAGTGTGGGTTACCGCTGCCCCAACACCTCTGCTGTAGGTCACCATAAGTGGTTCACTACGTGTTGTGACTTGGCAGGGGTGCCCGGGTTCGTGTGGTGAAGTTTGTCTAGGTCTTGACGGCGGATGCATCTGTCCACCTGCAGCTTGGCGGGCTGGATCACGATACTGGTTCACTTGGTTAAGGGACGGATTCATACGTCCGTCACTCCTCGACACACTGATCCCCAGATACCCTATCTACTTTTTTCGTCCCAGAACTTCCTCGACTTCCTTTCCTTGAAAAAACCCTCCACACAGCATCACCAAAGATGACAGAGGCCCGAGGGAAATTATTTTCCTCAGGGCAACCTGTGTGGAGCTAAAGTTTAAAAATAATACAAGAACTGTTTTCCTGTCAAATTTTTGTGTGACAACGTTTGTATCATAATATTTATTTATTTATTTATAAAAGGTCGAAAGTAATTGAATCAAATAATATAGACCTAAAACTACGAATACTCCTCATCAAGACCTATGTGTGGAGTATCTTGATGTACGGCTGCAAAACATGGTGCCTATCCGAAAGAGATAAACGGAGACTAAAGGCTTTTGAGATGTGGTCCTATAGAAGATTATTAGGAATTTCCTGGAGAGACCACATTACAAATGAGGAGGTTCTCCAAAGAATCGAAGGAGGAAGGCACCTGCTCAGGACCTTGTCCGAAAGGCGTGCAAGATGGATCGGCCATGTTATTTATTTATTTATTTATTGACGCCCTATTGGGCTTTAACATATAAAAAACAAATAACATTTATAACAACAGTACATAACAAACTTAAAAAAAGATTACAAAATTTACAAATAAAGCATAAACTCAATAAAGAAATAGGAGTACATACATCTAAAGCTAATTCAACTTGGATGACTTTAGAGAACTCGTAGATACAACAATTCATATACCTACGAACAACAAAAACATAAAAAAAAAATCAAAACACATTAATTTTTACTTAATAACTTATATGCTTTTGGAATAAGAACAATAAAAAAAACAACAAACAAAAGAAAATCGAAATAAAATAAAAATTTCTCATTCATTATTTACATCTAAAAAGTGGTGGACTAATTTGGCTTTAAATGAATCTAAGTTTAAATTAAATATGTCAGCGACATCAGTCAGTTCATTACCCAACCTATGTATTCTTTCTACTGCAGAATTCGTAGCGAAGTTATTGTTGCAAAATAAAATATTCCGTCTAGTATATTTTGGAGGTATGTGTAAGGATAACAAGTTTATAGCGTCAGGGCAGTCCAACCTTGAATGAATAATTTTATACAATAAAAGGAGATCAAATATTTTTCGCCTTTCAGATAATTTTGTTAAGTTAAGTTTACTGCGTAAACTGACATAATTGATTTCAATAATAGGAATACCAATTTTGAAATTAATAAAACGTAAAAATTTATTTTGAATTTTTTCAATTTGTAAACAATGAGAGTTGAAATGAGGACACCAAATACTTGAATTGTATTCAACCTGACAATACGACAAGAAGGCCTCTTGCATACCATAATGGAGGGTATGACCGAGGGGACAAACTCTAGGGGACGCCCACGCCGAGAGTACCTGGACGACCTGCTGGTGGACGTGCGCTGCTCATCATATGCAGAATTCAAAAGAGCCGCACAAGACAGGGAAGAATGGAAGAGGAAATTAGAGGAAATTGCTGCAAACCAATCTCAGGATTGAAACCAGAGAGAGATTTATTTATATTTATTTACGCCCTAGTGGGCTTTTACAGGAAAAGTATACTAACAATAATAATTATTTAATGGAATGTTACTAAACCAATAAAACAGAATAAATAAGAAAGCAATCATCATCACAGGGTATAGAACATCATAACAGAAATTAAAAACATAAAAGAAATTAAACATCATAAAAGAAATGAAATGTTAAGAGTAATAAGATAAAATCAGTAATAAGACCTGAAATACAATAGAGAGCAATGTGTAAGAACTAGTTAGTAGGTATAAATTAACAGTTGTATGTGCATAATAATGTAGGATTATAAAACAGAACTAAATAGAACAGCAAAATAAAATAAAATAAGTTTATAAATTACTGGTAAGGTTTTAGATGAGAATATAAAAACCTACGAACATATTTTGTATATATTACTTCGCATACTTAAATAGTAAGTATAGGTACTCAGTAGACAAACAAAGGTGTATTACTGATTAAACTCATATAAATACTATTCATTTTACAAATTATTCATATACGGCGCCATAGTGTCTTCTAAATGTAAAACTAGATGTAACCAAATGTGTATTATTTTACGGTTGGTCTTAGTTTTCTCAAAACGCTTAAGAACGCTCATAATAATGGTCAAGAACAAATTATTCACTCTGTGATTTAACATTTAACTTTTCTAACTTATCTGAGGTGACCTGCCAGGTAATTTGTTTTTGATATGTTAAGTACATAAATATTAGTACATAAATAGATCTTAGAAAGTAATATTTTTACTGCGCCTTTGAGGTGATTTTTCGCAAAAACGGAGGTATAAAAAACATATTATTATTATTTTCTTACTAGGCAAAGATCAACTATTTTTTTTTTTTGATTTAGGCAATTCACCCTAAAAAGAGTGCTTTGTGACATAGATAAATAATACCCACAGCGATGATACAAAACTCTCTATCTACTAATCTAAAATTTACACGGAAGTGAACCTACATCGTATAAATGTTATATTTTATCACATTATATCATCATCACTATAAAACAATTTGTCGGAATTTTCCATTTGCATTTATGGTAGAGAATAGAGTAGTTATCCATAAAACGATAATTGAAAACAATAACATCGTAACGAAACGGCAGTACAAAGCAAATCTCCAGCGGGGACTCCTGCGACCAAAAAACACAAACATTGGTATACAGTTTACACATTACGATAAACATTGGCAAAGCGGGTGTGAAGTTAGACATTTTTGTTTGCGGCTGCAGTAAGACCACGCCCCCATTGCCAATGTTTATAATTATGTTTAAGCAAATGTGTACGCAAATGTTTGTTTTCGGTCGCAGTAGACCCCGCTTCCCGCAAACGTAACAATATATAATAATACGATGAATAATTCAATACAAGTGACATGTAAACATTACAATAAACCTTAAATGGCAGATCCCCCGTGTACCACCCCCCCAGGGGTTAAAGATCCTTTTAAAAAATCGGGAACCACGCCGAGGTCACCGATAATCCGGAGCCGTAGCAGTCCAGAACTAGTTAAGTCCCCAAGACAAACTCGAGCCGAAAGCAGAAAAGTTGTGGATAAACAACAAAGGAAGGGAATTAAGACTAATAAGCCAGCATCAATCCCCAGTAATACCAACTCCGCCTTTGCTACTACCATCACAACTAAAATCAGCTCTACCACAAGAACCTCACCAACAACACACATATCCAGTCCAACCCTTCCATCTACCAACGAAGACAAAATTCCTCCTCTCAAAACTAAACCGATTGTGACTTCTGTTGAAATTCCCCAATACGCTTCTCTCCAGAAAATGAACCAGTCCGAGTCTGCCCTGAATATTGTTCAAATTGCCACTCTGGCACTGAAAGCAGCCGAGCCTCTCAAAAATAATATAACCAAAGAAGTCCGTGAAACAATAATCTCATCATTGCTGGAGATAATCGAAAAAGGAGCTACATTGGGGCAACAACTTCATGCTCTGGAAGTCGAACTTTTGGAAACAAAGGTGCAGAATGCGGAATGTCAACTGAAAACAGAGGAAAGACACTGCAGGGAAATAACAGCTTTCTGCGCCATTGCTAAAAAGGAACCCGTACTCAGTTATGCCTCGGCAGTAGGAAATCGAGGAGATTGCACCAGGCATGCCGTAATAGTTTTGTCATCTGACCAAGACGCGACGGCGGAATCTATCACCTCAACCATAAAGGATATTATCAAGCCAGCCGTCCTCAGGGTGGGTGTCAGCGGAATGTCAAAGGCCAAAAACAATAAGGTCACAATTACCTGCCCTAGAAAGACAGATGCCGAAAAGATACTAACAGAAATTTCAAAAGCAACTACAGGATCACTAAAAGCCCAAGACGGCAAGCTGCTTCGACCTACAGTGATCCTCAAAGGAGTGGCTAACGAATATAAAGACGAAGAAATTCTCCATATGATCATTCAACAAAATGATCTCATCTTCGAAACAATCCAGGGCCGAAAACCAGAAGACTGTATAAAGATCCTTCGAATAACTAAAAACCGGAACGAACAACTAAGGAACATAGTGCTAATAGTCGACAGCGTTACGAGAAACGCACTAATCCATCTCGGTCGAATAAATATCGGGTACATGAGGGTGCATGTAGAGGAGTCATCATCTTAAGTTCAGTGCTTCAAGTGTATGGGATTAGGGCATTCCTCACCCAACTGCAACGCTTTAAAGGACAGGTGTCTCCACTGCGCCGGTGAGCACAAATCGATGGTGTGCCCAAAAAAGGACAATGATTTAGCCACAAAGTACTGGAATTGCAGTAAAACTTCTAGCAATAAAGACGTTTACTCGCATAAAGCAAACAGTCGACAGTGCCCTTACCGGCAAAAAATGGAAGAGAGAGCCCAGCAAAGAACCGACTATGGAAAGTGAGGAAAATGATTACAAATACGAAGATTTCGATGAAGAAATTCAAAACATAAATCACATAGAAACACTTAACATTCTCGATGCTTAAAAAGTAACAAAACATTTTACGGGCAATTATTCTTTGAAAATACTTAATCAAAACATCAGAAGTATCACCAAAAACTTCTGTGATTTATTAGTTGCACTAGAACAAATAAAAATAACGTTTGATGTTATCATTCTAACAGAATGTTGGATTAATGACGATTTTATTGCGCCCAGCATGCAATGCTACGATGTTTTCTCATCAAAACATCACAAACACCGTAGTGATGGAGTGATAGTATACACAAAAAACTCTATTTTTGGTTCAACAATACCCACTGCAATACTAGAAGCAAACAGTGTGACCATACAATGTCTTGATTCTGTTGTCATAACCGCCAACTATCGGTCTCCATCATATACTAACATATCACAGTTCCTAAACTCGTTGAACGAAAATCTTCAGAGGCTTAATAAATTCACGAACTGTATCATAGCTGGAGACCTCAACATTAATATAATTGGAGATAGGCACCACCAAGCTGACGACTATGAATGTCTTCTTGCAGGTTATGGACTTCGATCTGCTATCAACTTATCGACAAGAGTTACACCTATATCTCAATCCTGTATAGATCATATTTATGTCAGGACAAAATGTAATATCTCTGCAACCGTAATAAATACGACAGTAACCGATAACTTTGCAACAATGCTCGCTTTTTCCAAGAAAAATCACAAGAAGAAAGACAAAGAACAAAAAAAAATACAACTAAAAACACAGATTACGATGCTATTAGATCATCTCTTGATTCTATATCCTGGGCAAATATTTTAAATGAAACAGATGTTTACACTGCAATGGTGAATTTTACTGACAAAATAAATATAAGTGTAATAAAGTACACAATTTTTCGAACAGTTGTTCACAAAAATAGAAAAATTAAGCCCTGGATCAACGACAACTTGGTTAAATGTTTACATAAGCGAGACAAACTACATAAACAGTCTTCAAACTCACCGAATAATATCAGGCTTCAAAACTACTATAAAAAATATAGAAATATCTGCCGATCTATAGTGAAACAGACAAAAGAAGAATATTATAGAAGAAAAATTGAAGATAACAAAGCTGACCCGAAATTATTATGGAACGCAGTAAAGGAAATAAACAATGTAAATAGAAAACCAGCAGCACAATTCCAACAAGTTGAAGTTAATGATACAGTAATAACTGATCAGTCTGATATTGCCAACACATTAAATAATTACTTTGCAGACATTGGTCGATCATTAGCAGTGGCGGATTTCCCCTTAGGCCTAATAGGCCCGGGCCTAGGGCGGCCAGATATTAGGGGCGGCCAATCGCGACAAAAAAGTCACAGATCATAACAAGAAATTACTTTCTAAGTACCTAAATATTCTACGTACGAGAACGTCATTGCTAGCCGCAAGGGTCTCGCGCTCGTGCTCGGAAGTTTCATAAGAGCGTGTTCACACACAGCTATAATATGCGTGGGATGGCGTATTTCGGCCTATCGCTCGCTATATATTCCCAATTGGAATATATGGCTAGCGATATGCAAGAGCGTGTTCACACACAGCACACAGCGCGCCCCCCCCGCCCCGCAGCTGCCCTCGCCACACCTATCATGCGCCGTCGCTCGCCCGCTCGCGTATTTCCAATCCCTACCGGGATTCAGTCGCGCTAGTGCCGCTAGTGACTGAACCGCGTTAGGTATTGTTATGCATAAATCACCTTAAAAAAGCTATAATAAATAAATAAATCAGAGATTACAAAATAATACAATAATAAGCTGTTATTTATGCCAATTATGAACTTTCCACTGATGATAAATAATAAAGTGTGACATTATAAAGGGTAGGTATTTTCTTTAAAAAAATATATTTTTAGTTAAAATATATGAAAAAGGAGGGGGGGGGGGGGGGGGGAGGAGGAACATAGGAATAGGATTAAGAGGCAAAGGATTTTTATTTATTTTTAACATTGTTCTAAAGTAGCCTACGGATTTCGGATTTGTGACATCATGGTCAAAATAGATAAAGCATTGCAATAGCTCCGTGTAAAAATGGTAGGAAATGTGGTCCATTTTTGGACCAAAATCAATCGCAGAAAAATAAAAGTGGTCCGTGGTCCATTTTTCAATCGAAATCGTTCCAGTGTAACAAACCCTATCGCGACTGAAAGGCGGTAGGGATTGGAAATACGCCCCCGCTCGCGACAGGCGACAGCAGTCAGTGGTCAGTGGTCAGTTGGTCAGTTCAGTCGTTCAGTGTGCGTACAGCAATTGCAGCGAGGGGATGAGCGTTTTTCTAATTTCGTAAAGGTATTCGCGACGCGACGTGTATGTATGTACTGCAATATTGATGCTCAATTTTTTATTTTGATTTTTTTAAAAATATATTTATATAATACCTGATGTTGATTTTCTACCAAAGTTTAAATAATAAGTCTTAAAGAGTTGCTCAATTTTAGTTTGAATTCAGTTTTTTTTTTTATGTTAGATAATACTTTACTTAATTTTTTTTACCAAAGTTTTAATTTGTATTTTAAGTTTAGTTTTTATATTCGAATATGTACCTTAAGTTAATTTTTATTTAAAAGAGGTGCTGATTTCTTTTATTTGTTTGGAGACTAACTATAACATTTTATCCATGGCTGTATTATGTATGTTAATAATCTCCGATGTTGAGGTTTTACCAAAGTTTTATTAATAAGCCTTGAAGAGATGCTCAATTTTTTATTTTAACTTTTTTTAATATATATAATACCTAATGTTGTTTTTCTACCAAAGTTTAATAATAAATAATAAGTCTTAAAGAGTTGCTCAATTATTAACATATTATTATTATTATTATTGACTAACTATAACTTTTTATCCTTGACTGTATATGGTATGGTTGGTATGTATGCAGTTTGTTACTTAATAGATTTCACAAAAAATAAAGGTATGTTTTATAATCATTTGCTTTTTTTCTTTTAAAATACAAAATACCTAACTAGTAATTTAGTAATATTTTTTTCTATTGCCCATCCAACAGCCAACATTTTTAGTTGGATTTCGACTTCGACTCTAAAACCCCAACTTCGTCTGTAACCCCAGAAATGTCCAGGAAAAGATAAGCCCATATCTGGCAACCCTAATTGTAACTGTGAAACACGAAACACTTATATATTATTGTATGAGAATAAACCTGAAACTGTTAAATAAATTAAACCTAAAACTGTTTTAAATGTTTTATTCAAATCCTTGAAACCTTAGAAAATATAAAAAAACTAGCAGCTATTAGAGTAAACTAAATTTCTGAATCGATTTCGACAAAAGTTGTCAATAAATAAATTCATTATGTAGTCTATAGTCTATATCAGGGGTCTCTAAACAACGGTCCGCCAATTTCATCAATCCGGCCTGCGACAATTATACAGTAATTGAACTAGCGAATTTAGCAAGCGTATTTTTTTACATTAATTCCACACCGGAGGTCCTGAGGAAAATATTTTCCCTCACGACCTATGTCATCTTAGGTGATGCTGTGTGGAGGGTCTTTTTAAGGAAGGGAAGGATAGGAAGTTCTGGAAAGGAAAAGGTATGAGGGGTGGGTAGGAATCTGGGGGTTAGTGTGTCCAGGAGTGACATACGTATGAATACATCCCTCCAACTGCGGTGCAAGGTGATGGGTCAAAATAGTTCGGCTGGAAAGGTCAAAAGGCCTCCCTCACCCAGTCTCTCTCGATCCGGCCCGCCACGCAGCAACTATGAATGATAATAGCAGGAAAATTAAAACGGTTTTGACCTTAGGAACTTACTGGAACTTACTGAAAAGTTTGGATACTCCTGGTCAATATGATGGGTACTGAGAAAGGGGCGGCTACATGGCCTGGGGCCTAGGGCGGCCAAGACTGCAAATCCGCCACTGATCATTAGCCCAAACCCTACTTAATAAAACAAACACTGACGAAGATACACTTGCCGATAAATACATCACTAATGCACAAGATAACAATACATTTAGAGTAAAAACTTTCCAAACCAAAGACATAATACATCACATAAATAAACTGAGAAACGACTGTGCGACTGGACCCGACAAACTTGACACTAAACTAATAAAAGAAATAAAACACCAAATAGCCCTTCCCTTCACCCACATCTGTAATCTGAGTATTACTAGCGGTATATTCCCCAGCCATTTTAAAATTGCAAACATAGTACCTATATATAAATCTGGAGATAAAAATAATCCCTCTAACTATAGGCCTATATCACTTTTAAATGTTCTCACCAAAGTAATCGAAAATCTAGTGAAAATCCAACTAGTAGACTATCTAGACAAACATTAAATTCTATCAGAAAATCAATATGGATTTCGAAAGAATATGGGAGTGCAAGATGCAATATTAAAAGTGACAGAAACCATTTTGAAAAATGTTGACCAAAAAAAAAGCTGCATTGCAGTTTTTCTAGATCTAAGTTAAGCTTTTGATACAGTGTCCCATAAGATTCTACTTAAAAAATTATATAACATAGGTATTTAAAACTCGGCTTAAAACTGGTTCAAATCATATATAACTGAACGCAGCCATGCACTAAAATTAGGCAACGTAACAAGCCAAAACAGATACATAACTTACGGAGTTCCCCAAGGAAGTACATTAGGACCCATCCTATTTTTACTTTACATCAATTGCCTGTGTCAGTTAGATATTAGCGGAGATGTTATTTGCTTTGCGGATGACACTGTTCTCGTTTTCACTTCTGATTCCTGGACAAATGTTTATAAAAAGGCTGCCCATGGAATCAACCGGATTAAAAATTGGCTAGACAATAACACTAAATATAGACAAAACAAAGTACATGACATTTAGTACAGATCCCAGACGTCAACCGAGACCTAATGAAAACTTAACCATACACGACTGCTTATCTAAAGAAAACTGCCTATGCAACCCGCTAACACGGACTGAGATAATAAAATACTTAGGAATTTACGTTGACAACTATTTTAGGTGGACAGAACAAATACATAAAACAGCGGGTAAAGTCAGAAAACTTATATTTTTTTTTAAGAACATACGAAACATAATGCCAATGAAGACTTTAAAAACAATATACTACGCGTTAGGCCAATCAATTATCACCCACGGTATGATCGGTTGGGGTGGTGCTGCGAAAACTAATATGGACCCTCTCAACAAAGCGCAAAAGGCCTTAATTAAGGTTATTACTAAAAAACCTTTTAGATTCTCGACAATACAGTTATCTAAAGACTTTGCTGTATTGAACATACAGCAACTGTAGGTACATCAAAATTATGGCTACACATTACCAACAAGACAACTTAAACCATCATACTGCACAACACAATTACGACACAAGACATAGACATCAACACGTGACTCCGAAGACAAATACTACATATGGACAAAGACATTATCATAATCTGGCTCCAAAATTTTTTAATTTAATTAAAAAAGATGTTAAAGATATCCACATGACAAAAAATGCAAAACACAAAATCCATACGTGGATAATCGACAAAGGCATTATATACTGCGCTTTTCCTCTCAATTATTTTTATGTCTCTAATTTGTTTCTTTCATATTTTTTTCTATTTTACTCTTTTATTTTTATTTTTCTTTTATTGTGTTTATCTATCTAAACCAAAATATATATTTTTTTAAATCTTATTTTTCTTCCAAGATTAAGATATCAAAATTAGTTTAAATTCCTGCCACCTCGGAACAGGCTCAGCCTAGTGAGGTGGTTTATACCAAAAAAAATGTACATTGTATTTTGTATATATGTATTGCAATATCTTGGTTAATAAATAATTAAAAAAAAAAAAAAAAAAATAATATTTATTACAAATTACAATCGAAGATGATGTCAGCTTGACGGTTGTGCCTACTGACAATTCAATTTGCTCTACCCCAGCATGCTGTCCTGCAAGCAGTACCGCAAATAGGATTGTGAGTAGAGCCTTTATTTCGACTCTATACACATTGTGCGACTTGACATGTTCTACTAGCGCAAATCCGTGAAAAGTTATGGGATATTATAATTATTGTAGGTGGTTTGAAGCTGAAAGTATTTATGACATTTTTTTTACCTCACGATCCATGCCTTTTTAAAAACATTTTTTTATTTTAATATTAAAAATATGAGTTAGGTACTTACATATACATATATTTTACAAAAAATTATATTAAAGGTCTTTTATGGTCATTTATACCTTATCAGTTATCAGAAAAGAAATACTTTCAAATTTTCTTTACAAAAGTAGGTACATTTTTTGTTGGTAAATTAAAGACCATTAGAAATTTAATTTCCGTATAAATAAACGCCTGTATTAAATCCAGTTATTTACCTTTGTTACCTATTGCAAATAAACATTAAAAAAAGTGCACATTTCGAAGAATAGAATATGAAAATTATTTTTTTTTAAAAATATTATTTATTTATTTATTTATTTATTCATTCAACGCCCAGAGGGCTTTTACAGTAATACAGATATAACAGATGATTTTTAAACAGATAGAGAAATGATAAGAATAAAATTAGATAAAAATGCACACAAGTCACAAAAATACAAATATATGTTTAGGAATAGTTTTGGAATAAGTTTTTTACAAGATCCACAAAATTCGCCAAGTTGATGTTGAATATGTCAACATCACTTAAGTACTGATTTCCCATAGTGTGAAATCTTTGTATCGGAGAGTGGGCAATGTAGTTCCGCTTATGAATGCTGCAGTAGAATAGTGTGTTAAGTCGTATGGTTACTGTCGGTATTCGTAAGTTTATGAGTTGTAGGAGTTCGCAACAGTCGAATTTAGAGTTAAGTATTTTGAATAAAAATGTCAAGTCGTTTATTTTACGTCTGTCTTCTAGTGTGTGTATTTTTAGAATATTTAGTAATAGATTATATTTTAAGTCTTCTAGTGGGATATTTAATTTAAAATTTAATTTGGCTTCTAACTAGAGATACATATAATAGTTTAATGGCTTCTATGGAATTAAAGTTTTTAGTTGTTCTTAAAACGAAGCCTAGTGTTTTCATACCTTTGTTCATAAATGATTCCAAGATCCCTCATTTCCGTGACTCTTTCTAAAGCTGTGTTATTGATGGAATATTCGAATAAAACAGGATTTTTATTTCTGAAGAAAGTCAAGGTTTTACACTTTTCTACATTTAAAAATAAATTATTTTGAATGCACCAATCTTTAAACTTACTAATATTTGACTGTAGTATTTGGCAATGATTTATATCAGTTATTTTCTTGTATAGCTTGATGTCATCAGCAAAGAGCAATACCTCGACATCATTGAAGCAATTGGTTATATCATTGATGAAAATGAGGAACAAAACCGGGCCAAGGTGACTGCCTTGCGGTAGGCCACTAGTAGCCCTGAAAGCTTTCGACATTATATTACAGGAAGATATTTATGTATTGTCTGAATCCTTCGCATCAGTTCCAATTCCAAAAAGACACTTAAATTAAAACCAAATTTAAGTTCATTGAACCAGATTCTTAAATAAGTATGTGTGATGAGAGTGGGTTCGAAGCAAACACCTAGACACTAGACACATGTTTTTTTCGTAAATAAATCTAAACAGACGGCAGCTGTTAAACGGGAATTTAAACCTTATCGCCATCTACATAAGGAGTGTTATTATTAGCTGCCTGATCCAGAATTTTAAGCGGCACGGTGCATCACAAAAAAATATTACTTTCTATCCAAGATAGATTGAATTTGCACAAACTCGGATCACAAACGATCTGAACATTTCCATCCGTGGCTCCGCAGTGTCCCGAGACCCAAGATCCAAAGCGATTCAACTCACACGAGCAACGGCAACGGCAACATGGCTGTGTCAGCCGTGTGACCATATCCGGGATATTAAAAGAACTCTAAGATAACCCCCTGGAGCCTCTGACGCCAAAAGTTGAAGACATTAAATTATTAAATACTCGCCATGATCAGTGATTTCATTCTCGTTGCCTTCAAACAGACAGAGATTCAATCACCTTCTTCATTAGCATATTATATAATCATGTGTGTTTAGTATGTTTAGAGTGGAACCTGTTTGTATCGAATACTTTTTTCGATCATAAAGGTGTCCACCAATATACGTGGGAAAGATGAAATGAAAGATCAATAATTGACTTTGTGGTAATTGACTCTAGGTTGAGAGCCGTTACCGATGACACAAGAGTTTTCAGAGGGGCGGAGGTTGAAACTGACCACTTTCTGATGGTGTCGAGAGTAAACCTCTTTCGCGGCTGGCGCTCTAAAGTGAAAACGATATCGACTCCAACAAGAGTCAAAGTAGAAAAATTGCAAAACGCAAATGTCAGAAGTGAGTATGAGAATTGTGCAGAGATGAGATTGAATGAGAAGGAAATGGACGGTCTAAGCATTGATGAAACATGGAACCACATAAAGGTGAGTCTTTGTGAATCTGCTAGAGATGTATGTGGAATAAGTACGCAAGGTAGGATGAAAGGTGACGCATGGTGGGATGACAAGATCAAAGCATTAGTTTCAGAGAAGAAGAAAGCATGGTTATGTCTGATAGCGGCTGGCACCGCTTCTAGCGATGAGAGAGATAGAGCGAAAGAAGTATATAAGAGATGCAAGAAAAGAGTAAGTTTTGGAGTGAAAGAACGAAAGAAACGTCTGGAAGAGGAAGAGGGGATAAAAATGACAAAACACTTCCAAGAAAACATTAAACTGTTTTGGAAGGAGGTCAAAAGGTCCCGAAGTGGTTCAGAGAACGGAAGTGTGAAAGTGATAAAATCGAAAGATGGAAGAATGTTGACGAATGAGGAAGAAATAAAAGAGAGATGGATGAAATATTTTGAGGAAGTCTTCGAAAGCAACCCGGGTGACAGTGAGGCCAGCGGTGAATCGGGTATGAACGATGATGGAGTGAATGTTACTAAAATCAGCGTGGATGAAATTAAAAAATCGATAAAATGCATGAAGAATGGTAAGGCTGTTGGTTTCGACAATATTGCTGCCGAATACTTTAAAGGAGATAGCCATATTATTCTCACATCGTTGTGCAAACTTTTTAACCAGTGTCTAGAAGAGGGTTAGACGCCATTAGATTGGAGAAGGGCTGTAATCATGCCGTTATACAAAGGTAAAGGGTCGCGTATGGAATGTGGGAATCATAGGGCTATTAGCCTGCTAAGTTCAGTCGGTAAGCTGTACGGAAGAATATTGATTGAAAGGGTAAGAATGGAAACAAAGGATAAAATATGGGATGTGCAAGGTGCCTTTATGAGTGGAAGGGGATGCATGGACCAGATTTTCTCCTTGCGTATGCTCACTTAGAAGTTTCTGGCGAAAAACCAGAAAATTTTCTGCGCCTTTGTAGATCTACAAAAAGCATACGACCGAGTCGATAGGAAAAAGCTTTGGAAGGTGTTGTCCAAGTATGGAGTGAATACAAATCTCATACAGGCAATTGCGTCTCTGTATGAGGGAAGCGTTGCATGTGTTAGGGTGAACGGTGGTTTTACGGGGTGGTTTGACATCACAAAAGGTGTTAAGCAAGGCTGTGTAATGTCACCATGGTTATTCAATCTGTACATGGATAATTGTATGCAAGAATTGAAAGAAGTGGGATTGGGCGCGAAATTGAGTAATCTGAAAGTATGTTGCCTATTGTATGCTGATGATGCGGTGCTGATTTCTAACACTATGGAAGATCTACAGTCTCTCGTATCTAGGATGAACGAAGTATGTATGAAGAATGAGTTAATGATGAATGTAAGTAAGTCTAAAGTCATGGTGTTTGAAAGAGAGAGTACGAAAACAGTATGCAATATAGTTGTGAATGATGAATACTTGGAGCAGGTGGATGAGTTTGTGTATCTGGGTAGTATGTTTACGAGAGATGGGAAGGCTGATAGGGATATTGAAAGAAAGGTGAATGCTGGTAACTCCATTAATGGAGGACTGAATGCCGTTGGCGCTAATAAAAAACTGTCAAAAGAAGCGAAGCTAGCATTCCATAATGGAGTCCTGGTACCTACCCTGATGTATGGCAGTGAGGCATGGAACTGGCAGAGGAAGGATGAAAGTAAGCTGAATGCTGTTGAAATGAGATCCCTGAGGCGTATGTGTGGTAAAACAATGTATGATCGTGTGAGAAATGTGGATATCCGCAAAGAATGTAAGGCTGATGTATGCATAATGAGTAAGATTAAGAAAGGGACCCTCAGATGGTTTGGGCATGTAGAGCGAATGAACGAAGAAAGCAGTGTAAGAAGAATATACGACGCAAATGTGAATGGTAGAAGAAGTCGTGGACGTCCGAGGAAGACATGGCACGATCAAGTGAATCAGATACTTGAGTCGGGCCATGTCAAAAGTCAGAATAATAGAAGAGAATGTATGAGACGATGTATGAATGTGAGTGAGGCAAAGAGTGTGTGCCAAGACCGAGTTGTTTGGCGGTCCGTCCTCTCTGCCTACCCCTGCGGGGAAACGGCGTGATGGTTAGTTAGTTAGTTAGATATAATCATATTGGTTAAGCCTGACTAATTTTAATATTAATAAACGAAAAATAAGCTTCTGATGTTATAATAATAGGAAGATTGAACAATGGACGGAACGTGTTTGATAATAAAATAAATAATGTTTTTAACACAGAAGTAGGCGTCTTTATAGAAAACAAGTACATATTAGATTAATTATCTTTTTTCACAGAGGAAAATACGATGGTCCATTATTATATTATTATTAATTGTTACGAGCCATCTTCATTAAAAATAGAAATTCCTAAATGTGAAATGTAACTACTTAAAATAATGAAAAGAAATGTAAAATATTTTATGTTTTCAAAAGAAAGTTATAAATGTACATATTGTTATATTGGATGTTTCTAAATTAAAAGAATAATTATCGTGGTGTATAATTAATCTGTGAAATTCCATCATTATGAACGATAATGAGATAATACATTATTATGAATTAAAATTTCAGTATGATACAGGCACAAAATAAAATATAATACTTCTTCAAATTTTGCAAATTCACTTTGTGGCACCATTTTATTAATTAAATTATTAAAACACTTTGTTTTTACCACAATAATCTTTATTTAAAAAGTCATTTGACTTTTTAAATAAAGATTATTGTGGTAAAAACAAAGTGTTTTAATAATTTAATTAAAATATAATATTTTTCTTCTATTAAAATAACTAATTTAAGCATTACGCTGCATTAATTAACCCCCTTAGATGCGGTATATCGGACAACTCGGAATGGAATCATCTCAATACCTCATTTGAAGTCATTAAAAGAGATGAAAGTTTTTTTTATACTTTGCTTGTATTTCAAATAAAAGTATGTTAAACCAAACCGACAAAAGTTCGGCGTCCGCCACGCTTGGGTGTTGGTAGCGTAGGTAGGTACTAACGCAGTCACAAGCGTGTAAACGGCTTCCAAATGCCAAGCGAGATTTGTGTACGCTTGGAGCTTGTGGAGGCTTGCCGAGCCTTGGCAAGCATGGAAACGCACCATTATAGTTTTGACTTATATTGATTTTAGAAAATATTATGTAGTGTTGGTGAGGAAATGCGTTATATCAAAACTTTGCTTGAAATAGCATTAGCCGTGTTTGGTGAACTTCACAACGTTTCTCTTCTCCATCTTCTTTCTTTCCCCACTTACAACTCAACCGAAATGATGCTGTAGTTCTACTGGCTTCGGAACGTTGGACTATTGTGCGGTGTACACAATGTTGAGCTTAACTATAAACATAAATATGTATAAATGTAAAACCAACAGTGATGAGGGTAGCAAAGAAAAAGTCATGCAATGTCCAGTGTTTTAAATGTAATGTCCTCCACGTGCAAAGTATCTTTCCCAAGCATAAACTTTCTAATAAAGTGTGTTTATCGGAAGCAGTGGCGTACCGTGGGGGGGGCGGGGGGGGGGGCGGCACTTTTGGGGGGGCGGCAAAATTTCACAATCAATAATCATCTTGTAAAAATTTGGATTGGGGAAGTCGCGGGTTCTATTCTCGCGTCAGGACTTAAAAGTTTTTTCTAGTTTATAGTTTCTTAACATCTTTCTTAAGTTTTATATACTGTTAAAATCAAAATATTAATGACAGACGTTTTGTTTTTATTTCTAACACATACATTATTTTTAAATAAAAATGTAAATGGCAACAGTATCATTTTAGCTCTAATTGATAGTCGATTTGTGTTTTATATTCGTGAAGCTTTGTGCGCCCTGCTGAAAGCGCACAAAAAATTACACTTATACGGTTTTCTTCCACGTATATATCACGGTGATATATTTTAAATTTATTATCACAGAAAAGTTAAATAGCTGACAGGTGTGTGCATACTTATTCGAATTGCAGTTATAAAATTCTAGATGCACACTACGTGCTGCCAGAATCAAAGCAAAACCATTTTTATGTTCTGAGTGAAGTTTTAATTCACCGCATACATATTTAATTAAAAGCAGTTTTGTGTTCAAAATGTATAATTCCAGTTGTGGATTCATCTGACGACACATTTCGAAGGAAAACATTATATTATTTAAAGTGCTTTATAAAATTCTTGCAGACAATTTATGTGCCGCCAGAATCAAAGAAAAAACATTTTCATGTTCCGAGTGTAGTCTTAATTCACCGCTTAGAGATTTAATTAAAACCCCTTTTGTGTTCAGAATGTAAAATTCCAGTTGTGAATTCATCCGACGACACATTTCGAAGAAAAAACTTGAAGTGCTTAATAAAATTCTTCCAGACAAGTTTTGTGCCGTCAGAGTCAAATAAAAACCTTTTTCATGTTCTGAGTGTAGTTTTAATTCACCGCATACAGATAAAATTTAAGCCAGTTTTATTGTTCAATTGTGTATTCATCTGCTGACATATTTCGAAGGAAAACATAACTTTTTTCGAAGTGCAAATATAAATTTCTAGTTGCAGACAATTTATGTGCTGCCAGAACCAAAGGAAAACCGTTTTCACGTTCTGAGTGTAGTTTTAATTCACCGCATACAGATTTAATCAATAAATATTTTTAAAACAAAAATTTAAAAAAAGGATCACTACCCCCCCCCCCCTCCTCCCTGAAGAAGTACCTATATAAGGAGGGGGGGGGGCGGCAAAATTTTCCTCCGCCCCGGGCGGCTGATACCCACGGTACGCCACTGATCGGAAGTGACCTGTAGGTAAGTATGTTTCTGTATCTATTTGTAAATAATAAAATTAGATAGAGCCTAAGAATTCATAATAAATTGTAAAGCGCCCTTGAGGTGTTTTTCACAAAAACGGCGCTATAAAAATTGTCCAATTAGGTATTATTATTAAAAACACTACCACTACAGTTCATTACAAAGGCTGTCAAGTCAAAGAGATACTGAATGTCGACTGATGATGGGTGGAGTCTCAAGGACTCTCTGGTTACTTGAGCAGAGAAAGACCCCATATATTCGAAGATGATAAAAAATGTTTCTCCGGGTAAGTAGGTATGCGAGTTGAGATTTTGAAGCATAGCATAGAATAATGAAGAACACTTTCGAAGTATATTTTAATGTATAGAATTTACAATATATGTGTATTGTGATGGACATAGAAAGTCGTAATCGTGTGAGGTATTCAGAAATATGATCTCATACTACATTTCCGCTGCATTCATTATACCTACTTACATCCTTCCTCAGCGAACTTTTTATTTGCATGCTGCATGCAAAATAGACTAAGTAAGTGTGTTTATATTTCTGATCACGTATGGCGTGTTCTGTTTTTAAAGGTTCCACCTACCAAAAATATTGCAATTCTTTACCTGCATTTACTTTCTCCTTTCTTTAAAACCCCCCGTATGCTAACTGCATTCAACACTTTTATGTTTTCCGTAGAAACAAAATATTTTACTCCATTCATAGGTAGGTACCTACTAGGTAGGTATTACCTAGGTAAATTAGTTTCACTTTTTAAAATGGCCTGCAAAAATGGGCCTGGCATGATTAAAGAATTAAAATAAGCATAAAAAAATATACATTACTGGTAGACAGGTACGTACTTTAAGGGCTCATATGGATTTGAAAAGATTATAACGCATACAGTTCCAATTTCGAAAATGTAGACACTGTAGACGTACTTGTTACTTTGAGGCAACGAAGGAATTAAATCAGAAATACAATAACCAATAACGAAACAAGTCATTCTTTAGCATGGTTTTCAAATGAGAATCTTAGAAAGCAAGTCAAGGCAGCTGGCAGTTAGTGGTGGTAAGCAGGTAACCTGATGTGTTGGACAGGTGTCATTATTCCGGTTCGTTCTGCAATGCTGAATGTGAGGTCATTCAGTGATCAGTGTGATCATGATGTCGTTAAAACACGAGAATCTTAATGAGATGCCTCGGGCCTGAAAACTAGATCAGTAATGGATCTCCAGCATCATAATATACCTATGTCTATGATCTCCAGGGTTTCCAGTAATTCCATAAAAAGTAGTATCGCCGTCGCGTCGTTGGGTTGGTTCCCCGGTTCTTTACAAACAAAACCCACTAACGAAAGCCCAAACGCGGACGTTATAGGTAGGTTGCGCAATTTGAGTAGATTTAGACCCAAACAGCACAAATACCTACCGAATCGGTATTATGTGTATTGTAATTGTGTTCGCTTCCGATAGTGACGTAAACGTAACTGAGAAAGCCTTTTTGTCTTGTTTACATCAATGGTTTACATCCGATAAGTTTTTGACAAAAAGGGAAAAACGATATTTGAAACACTGAAACAAAGGTAAGTTTTTGTCTTCAAAACATACGTCAATGCTTCAAAAGGAATATTTTTAATTTTCACCGGAATTTTATCTTCTGAAGTTGGATAACAATTATGAAACGTGCTGTATGCAAGCAATGAAACTATATTACATACTGATTTAGACTCCTCCCTCAGTAGCTGTGGTAGGTACATCATATACATATACTAGTATTTTGTAAACATTTTTTTTTAAATTAATTGATTCGTGCAAATTTTTGGTCAAATCCGTATGCATAATATCCGATAATGTTCAATATAGGGGTACCTGTAAATGGGTGGGTCCCTACTTTATTATAATAATATAATAAATAAAATATTAAAAACTTCTTAGCGTTTATTTATGAATGGTAGTTCAAAAATGTAACTATACAGGCGTAAATAAAACCTTGAAGGACAATGATCAAATAACAATGAAAATATAGTTCTCCTGCGGATTAAAATATTACTTTCACGATACAAATAATTTCTATAACTGTAGGTAGGTACACGTGTGCGCTTTGACACTTTAGAAACTTCGACTCGCAGTCCGAAAATAGTTTTCTAAATCAAAACAAAACGGTTCGAAAGGAAACACCATGTGTAGTCGCTCGCCTACAAACTTGCATAACTATACACAGGTAAATAAGTAGGTTACAAATCTCAGGTAACTTCTCGAGAGAGACAATAGAAAGAGATAATAAAACAAAGGAACATACCTTCAAAGCGACAAAAAGGCTGGCAGAGATTAAAACAAGAAAATCCCAACGGGTGCGACGAGGCGTATTCATTTTGTTTTAAAATATTCACAACACGATTACACAGCGGACATGTCAACTATAACTAGTAGCAGAAACTTTCAAAACATTTTATAAACTTATAAAATATATTATTTATAGACTAGGAGACGACAGAGGTAAACCCTACGTCATCGAGTACACGGATGAAACTACTTTTTAGTGATAATGGACACTTAGAAAACCCTAAAAAAGCGATTTTTAAAACCATATTGAAATAAAAATAATAATAAAGATATTGAAAATAATTTTTAAAAATTAAAAAAATATTTAATACTTTAAAAAATTGTACACAAAAAACTGCCAGGTTGCTGGCCGGCAGACCAAGGAAATCATGAATAAAATAATCTAGACTACAGTTTTTCGTTAGTTTCGATCTTGTATTCGATGTAATCGGTGCAGCAGGGCAAGCGAAACCGATATGAAACGGACGGGGTTTCGGAAATTTCCGTCGTTTTACGGACGAACGCAGCTCTTACAGCGACGCGCGACGGTCCGTTGGTTTTTCGAACTTCCAACTACTATGAACTATTATGCAATCTTAAAAGGACTATTGATATTATAAATTTGTACAAGAATATTGACACGCGACAGCGGTAAGGGGCACCGCGGCAGGTTTCGTAATTGGTTTGGCGTCGAACGGCTCACCTGACGGATGGGTACACTCGGAACTCTCAAATTATTTTTTTTTATCATTTTCGCTTATATTTTTAAAATATGGCAATCAAAGTTTTTAAAAATATAATGAAATAAAAATAATAATAAAGATAAACTAAAAATTGAAAAAAAAAAAAAAAACTTTAAAAAATCGTACACAAAAATTTGTCAGGCTGCTGGTCGGCAGACCAAGAAATTCTTAAACGGATTGATCTGGACTATAGTTATTCATTAGTTTCATTCGTGTACTCGATGACGTAAAATTTACTATTTTTTACCCCACTTTGATGCCGGCTGCCTGCGAACTTGCCAGGCTGCCGATTGGCAGCCCTGCTTTTTTCTCATTTTCTAATCGACCTTTATTATATGAAACCATTCCCGTTCGTGTACTCGATGACGTAATTTTTTCGAAAAAAATCGCTGACTATTTCCATGGCAGCGCGGCTCCTGCCAAGAGGCGCACCGGCAGTCCAGCTTTTTTAGGGTTTTCTAAGTGTCCATTATCACTAAAAAGTAGTTTCATCCGTGTACTCGATGACGTAGGGTTTACCTATGTCGTCTCCTGGTCTATTATTTGCACAGAACAATAAACACACACGGAAATTAAAGAAAACCGTCAGGGCAGAGAAGGGGGGCCAAGAAGAAGATGATTTCTTAAAAATAAAAATTCAACACTGACCCACTGTGAGAGGGCACGATCGGTGATTTGGCAACAGCGAAAAATAATAACGCTGGCCGCACACGCCAGACTAATTTTATCTTTACCAAAAAAGTACCCCAAAAGTTGGAATTTCGGAAAAATTTATTTGTATTTTTTACTTTTTTAGGAGGCCCAGAAAAAAATAATTTCCCTCAGGATCTATGGCATCTTTATGGATGCTGTACGTAGGTTCTTTAGAGGCGAGGAAGGAGTGAACATGGGTCTTGAAGAGACCCATTTAATGCACCTTACCCCCGGATTCCTTGTATAGAGTAGAGTGTCTGTGACTTTTGCCGGCGAACACAAGGCCGAATTATCAAATCATTCTGATCAGATTTGCTAAGAAAATATTTCAAAAAATACCTTATTACGGTTAGTTGGGGTGAGATCATGGAACTAAAATCCAATAGGGTGAGATGGTCGTAATATCCTAATTAATAAATATTAATTATTTCGTATTGAGTTATGTCTGTTTTTTTATTAATAATACAGGTAGATAAAACATAACTATGATTTATCTGTGAAATGACGATAACTTGTAAAAATGTTCTTTTTTTAACATTGTAAATGTGTAGTTCTTTTTTCTTAATCCTCATTTCATTTAGAGTGGGGTCGCTAAGACTACCTGAAAGAATGCGCTCGATTTAAGAAAGGGTTAAAAAAGGGGACTTACATTTTACGTTTTCACATGACTAACTAGGTATATTTTTGAACTAGTAAAATAATGTTCTCGGTGGAATAAATACTCAGATTAAATAATGTAGGGGAGACTGGGGATGGTTGAAACACTTTTACTTTAACTAGGCGTAGTAATATTTCTTATGTATTTATGGAAAATATGTTTATACCAGATGTTCTATGATCTATCTAGTTATCAAATTAAATTTATTGTATGGCTACAACTCGTACAGGTAAGCTACAATGACCACTTAAAGACGATGGGGAAAACTGTTTCAATTATCCCCATAGTGTGGACGATTGAAACAGTATGTGGGGATAATTGAAACACTCTAAATATCTATGGAATAAATGGAATAATTTTAATCAATGTTAAACATTTTCATTATTAAAACAGTACTCAATGAGATCATGAATATTGATTAAACATATCACAAGTATTTAAAAAATTATAAACATAAATATCTTGAAATGAAACAACTTTAAATATATTTTTTATTATTTATGTTTACGTGCTCTTAGTTATACTTATTATGAGTATTTGACATAATCAACATACTTTTACTGCGATATTATCCTGGAGCAGAATAGAACGGTATAAAAATAAGTTTTTTGCTTTCATACAAAAGTGCTTGTTTCAACCATCACACTGTTTCAATCATAACAATGTAGAATTTACCTCTGAATGAAGAGCGTTTTTTGTGTGTAAAATTCAACAATTAAGAAGTCGAAAAAATAAAAATTTATTGACTTTCTGGTTTGGGATGTGACATCATTATACAAAATATTGCAATAATTTAGATTAATTTAGATTTTTGATTAAAGTCAAAAACATGCTTTTTAAATAGACATTAACGCCACGCAAATGCATTATAAATACTCTTAAATAGATAAAGAAGAGAATGTAATGAAACATTTCGTCAAGCTGCGAGAGTAAAATGAGTTATAAGATAAGCAATAATGTCTTAAATATTTACGTTTTAGTGCGAAATTCAATAATGTCCCCTATGCACGATTGAGTCACTCGCCGGCTACTGCGCTTTTGTAGAAACGTCCCAACAGACCTGACGGAGTTTCGAGTATTGTATCACACTCTTAGGTATTATAGTTTTCGAGTAAATTGAGATGTTTCAATCATAACGTGTTTCAATCGTCCCCAGTCTAACCTACTCAGGAACTCAGTGGAACTTTTTCTAAGCTCTAGTTGAAATGAATTTAAAAAAAAAAGAGTATTTCATGAAACATATATTATATCTACGATGGTAGGATGAAAAGTACCGCATACTTGCTTGCAAAGCGCAAACAAAATTACCTTCAGCAGCGCGCCAGGTGGAATGTGAAAGTGACAGTCCCCCTGTATACGCATGCGCAGGTTTGAGGTCGTTGAATTCATCCGGTGTATTTTGAGAAGTGGGAGTATGGAGACATGTTTTAGTGCTACGTCAATGCAAGTTAAACCACCTCTTCCTAGAAGCGTGCTATTATCGAATTTTTAACTACTGAAAAGTGACTCCTACTGAGATTTATTGTCGTTTGATTATGTTTATGGTAACGATGCTGTTGATAAGTCTACTGGAAAAGCCATACTTGCCGAGGAGACACCAGGGGGACTTCCAATCATCGCCACAGACGATAAAAAATCGCAAACTCGTCGACGATTTGATTCAAAATGTCAGGAGAATCACTTAAAAGCTTATCACAAATCATATGGAATATCCAAGGAACGTGTCAGCTTGATTATTGAACGACAAAAAGGAGGCACATTTGATGTAATCATTTTCCGGGTTGGGTTTCCCCCGAATAAAGTAAATGTTACTGACATTGGACTATCAGATCATCGTCTCGTCACATCCGAGTTCGCCTTCGATCCTCCGAAATTAGAGTTCAAATCCGTGGTCTCCAGAAATTGAAGAGAATTCGACTTCGAGGCATTTTGCAGTGAATTGAAAGCGTCTCCTCTCTGTGATAAGGAAAAGTATAGCGAGAGCCATGTAGAAGAGTTAGTAACTCTTGTCATACTTCCTGGGGCCAGGGTGATACTGAAGCCACGTAGGGTCCAGTGTTATACTTCTGGTCTCCAGAAATATGTCCCTCCCGGGGGGGGACAAGTGTTAAGCAGGCCCCCCGGGGGCCATATGCCTCGGCTTGGAAGGCTCAGCTCAGGGTAGTAGGGCTCCTCCGAGCCTGTCGATGGTTGACTCCAATGAAACAAGGTTTAGTCACAATTCAAATATATTCAATAATGCAAGGGTGAACAGTACAGGCAACCAGGTAGCAGTTTAAGGCCTAGCATTAGAGAGAGTGAGAGAGGCACTAGAAATACTACTGAATTTAGGCTCGGAAAGACTATAAGAGGGTTTAGAATCTCACGTGGCGTCGGACGGATGCAGGCAGCTTCCCTACGAAGTGGAGAGGTCTGGAGCCAAAGCTCACGGACCATGTGCAGGAACGGGGCGGCTCGTGGTGCGTGGGCGGCTTCTCGGCGTCATGGTGGGCGGATTCGGCCAGCTTACCGAACCGGTGGGCGATAACGGTGAATTACGCGGCTATCGGCAATGTAGGCGGATTAAAAGCCGGGCGCGTCTGGGCGGCCATGGTAGGATTAAAAAGCCGGGCGCGTCCAATGTTATGGTATTAAATAGGCGGCAGTAGGATTATACAGGCGTCTGTGGTGATAGCGCCATACTTGGATCGTAGGTGAAGACTTAATTAGTGGCGTCGAAGGGTGGCATACTGCCCCGACAGTACGTAGTAGTACGTACGACCGCTCGCGCTGCTGTCTGAAATATGTCTCTCGCTTCGGCGATCGGTGGCCGGAGCTCTCTGCCCGTGATGAGCGAGACGGATGACTCGAACGTGTGCCCTATAAGGTAATGTCTTCTGCCATTGGCTGGAATCCGCGCCGTGTGGCCATATAAGGTAATGTCTTCTGCTAGCCTGAGAGGGACAGCAATAATCATGCGAGGCTGTACATGTACTGTGCACGTGACCACAGCTGCCTGCCGCTTGTATAGTATGTTCGTACGATTTATGGGCAACCCATAACACTCTATATAATTCTACTTTACGGGCATTACTCGATAAAAATGCTCCTTTCACAGAGAAGGTCTGCCGCATTAGGAATTGTAGCAAATGGTTCGATGCTGAATGTCTTCAAAAGAAGAGGGAAATGCGGAAATTTGAGAGGATTTACAGACGAAACCCGACTTTCAGCAATCGGCAGCTTTGGATTACCAAGCAAAAAGGTTACAAGGAAGAACTCACCCAGAAGAAATCTAACTTTTGGTGTGAGCAAATTGAGACAGAAAAGGACCCTCGAAAACTTTGGCAAAACGTAAGGACTCTGTCTGGAGAGAGCAAGAGCAAGGTTGATTCCTCTCTTGAAGCAAACAGTCTCGCAACATACTTCAGAAGTAAGGTTGAAAAAATTCGGGCCCTCAGTGCGGTAGGATCGTCTTCTGTCGCAGCATCAAGTCCGCTCTCGAGTGAATTCACTACTTTTGCAGCAGTAACGGAAGAAGATGTCACGCGTGCGTTAAAATCTTGTCCTAACAAGCAATGCGATCAAGATCCCATACCTACCTGGCTCTTAAAACAGTGTCTTCCGGATATAGCGCCTGTAATTACCGCAATTATCCAGAAGTCACTAGTAAATTCACTTGTACCGGGAACACTTAAAAAATCAATCATAATTCCGATTCTAAAAAAACAAAATCTTGATTCTGACAATACGGATAATTACAGTCCAATATCCAATCTACCATTCCTTTCTAAGCTGCTTGAGAAAATCGTTGCCAAACAATTGGTGGGGTATTTGAACTCTGCCGGTCTATTTGCCAAAAATCAATCAGCTTATCGACAGTTTCGTTCAACGGAAACTGTTCTTCTGCGGTTGATTTCAGACTTGATCATCGGGATGGAAGCAGGTAAGTTGGGTTTGGTAAGTTGGTTTTCTGTTCTTGACATGAGTGCAGCATTTGACACGGTAGATCATAGTATTTTATTAAATTTGCTTGAAACCGAATTTGTCGTTCGAGGTGATGTACTCCAATGGATGACATCATACCTGTCTGGACAAGTAGCCTCAGTAATTTTCAATAATTGTACTTCACCTGAAACTCCCATAGAATGTGAAGTTCCTCAGGGTTCTGTCTTGGGTCCCATTCTCTTCATTCTCTATACGAATCGCCTCGAGAAACTCATTTAATCAGCTGGCTTTGAATCACAAGGCTATGCAAACGACCGTTTCATTTTCAAGTTTTGTTCCCCGGATGAAAAAGACGTCCTTAAAAACGAGGTGGTTGGTTTCATTAACACAGTCTCAAGTTGGATGCCTGCCAATAAACTCAAACTTAATCCGACCAAGACGGAATTTATTTGGATAGCTTCTCCTGAAGGTAAGCCCTCGTCGACTCTAATCCAATCCATATTCAGGGTACAGATATAATCCCTTCTACAGAAATAAAATTTCTGGGTTTCACAATAGACAATAATCTTTCTCTTGAATCACAAATTTCAAAATCTGTAAGTTCAGGCTTTTTCCATCTAAGGCAGATAAAATCAATTAGGCGTTGCCTTCCATATGGAGCAAAGTCACTCATAAATTCGTTCGTTGTCTCACGGACTATTGTAATAGTGCATATGCTGGCTTACCTAAAAAACAATTCAATAGAATCCAGTCCGTTTTCAATGCTGTGGCGAGAATGATTTTTGGTCAATCTAAGTATTGCCGTATAACCCCGCTTCTAAGGGATCGCCTTCATTGGCTTCGATGCCCTGAAAGAATAGAGTTCAAGATCTGCTTAATGACCTTCAAAGCATTACAAGGAATGGCGCCAGCTTATATATCGGAACTATGTGTCCGACAAAACTTAAGCGATAGACAGCTTACTCTAAGGTCAGTAGATCAAGATGTTACTAATCGTTTAATTGAACTTTCTAGGTCAAATCGAGCCGTTTACTATGATCGATCTTTTCGTGTAACTGGCCCGCTCAGTTGGAACAAACTTCCCTCAGTTCTTACTAATATCCAGAACTTTGCTGAATTCAAAAGGGCTTTAAAAACAAACTTATTTAAAAAATCATACCTTTCGTGAATTTTTAACTCCTTTTCAAAAAACTATAATAAACCATTTTCCTCAATTTTCCAGTAATTGTTTGGTTTCGATTACCTCCTTACTATAGTTTTATGTGCACTCCGAATTTGTATTATTTCTAAACGTAAACTGTTTCCTGTTCTATATTATATTTTAGTTTTTAATGATTCTTGTTGAATGGCACCGTTATGGTTTCATGTGCCAAAACAGCACTCATTTTTGTTGTTAATATTGTTCTTTAGGAATTGCTTTGTATATACTGTATATTCTTTGTTTCACATTATTTAATCAGTTTTGTAAGGACTCGTAAGGATTAATTAAGGACTATAGGATTAATTTTAAACTTATTATAATTAAGCGCATTTGAAATGAAATATCACAAAACTGCGCTATATAAATACTATGTTTTTTATTATTATTAATAATTATTGCATCATGACATCGCTCGTCCACATATCTCGCATCTGCAGAGACTTTGCGAAGCCTGATGTTTGAACCGATTCCACACCCTCCTTACTCCCCTTGATTTTGAGATTTTTTTTCCTCTACTCAGGAGAGACCTCAAAGGCAATCATTACACCGCGGACTATGAGGTGAGAGCAGCTGTCTCCTGGATTCGATAAAAGGCGGAAGAATTTTTCAGTGCCGGATTGAAAAACTTTTTACACTTTGGGAGAAATGTGTTAGCCTTAATGATGACCATGTTGAAAAATAAATATATGATTTTGAATGTTAAGAATTATTGTACTTTAATTTACTCTTTGCCCAATTTTGCTATTTGTTTTTTTTTTCGTATTCTAAAAGCATGTTTGCATTACTTTTCAGCTATTGTTGTTGTAGATACTATTTACAAGTTAATTATGTTAATGGCACATGTGGTGCCGTGTATAAAGAAATAAATACCCTCGTATATTACGTTAAATCTGTTATTTTAAAAGTAATTTCGGAAGTACATACCTAAAGCTTTAATAACCATATTGAAAACTTTCTGATTTTTAAATAGGGTTAACATTACGAGCCTAGCTACCCCGTCAATGAGTTCGGCGCAAATGAGAAAAATTGGCAGCACGATACATATCTCAACTTTGTGCGCATGCGCAGGGTATTGGATTGCGTTCACAAAATAAATTCTAGTGGTTCATTTTGAACTGGTTTATGGAGAACATGATTTAACAAATATATATTATTAGTTTGAAGGCAACGCTTTTTCCTATTATTGGCGCCATGATTCCCTTTGGCCGGCATTGTATGTGGTGGGCGGCTTTTATTTGATTTTCATCCGAATCTACAGGCTTATTCCAAGATTTATGAAATTTTGAAAACTTTCCTTTAAAATGAGATGAAAGTCACGTCTGATTTCGAAAAACTTTTTGTAAAGCCCGGGCAACGCCGGGGTCTTCTGCTGGTAAGTAATTAAGTAAAATAAAAACACCAATAATTACTAGGCCATCTATTTATCGTTAGTATTTTAACAAAGATAATTACAATTTTATCAAACCAAGAAAGTTGTGGACTAAGTTTATTCAGAATGCGTTTTTGATATTATAAGTCTGTGTAATTAATAAATTCGTAATCATATTTTAAAAGCTTGTTACTAAAATAAAAGTAATAGTGATTAAGGCGGTGACGGTGGTGACGCGATAATATCGAGAAGCTAATGAAACTTCGTATAAAAATCTTCTAATGAAACTTTGAAACTTCGTACCGCATGCCTGTATGCTAGAAGTAGACAAAATCGTTCCCGCGCCGCACCACCCGTGCACGAGCGCCAATATTGAGTTTAAAGTTATAGACGGCCGGCGTGGTCTAGGGGTAAGGCACTAGACTCGCAATCCGAAGGTCACGGGATCGATTCCCGCCGTGGGCAAATACCATTTTATTTGTTTAATTTGTCTTATTTCACAATAAATTCGTTTAAAATAATATATAATTTATTTGCGGCACTTTCCAGAGTGGATGATACACTCAGTATCGCCCTGGTGTAAGACCACTATTCAGAATTGAAACGTTGCTTGAAATGACTTAAGCCGTGTTTGGTGGCCAGATCTGAATAGCCAGGTACTTCCCAACCTTCCACAACACCATCTCCTTCCCTTCCTCGCTACCTTCAACCATGACTGGTTTATTTATACTTCAGCCTCGCAATATTCCCCAATTGGGGATGCCATAGTCTCACTGGATCCAGATGGAAGCAGCTGGGTCTCTTGGAGGGATTCACATAAATTTAAAAAAAAATAGAAATATACGGAAGGGAGCGGTCTCGGTATCACGCATTCTTACATAAATATACCAAACCACTCACAGTCCCGGTATATATCGATTCATTACGGGCCCATGTGATAAAACTGCCTAAAATAAATCAATAACGAGGGATGTTTACGCATCGGCATAAAATTGTTAAATTACCATTTTTCTTATTTCATAATTGATTGTTTTAACAACTTTCAATAACCGGTACACATACAGTTCATCATAATAGTTCATCTTCAGTCATCAGTGTGACATTTTACAGGCCTTTTCCAGTCTTTCGGATTGAAATTGTGGCACTATTGACGAGCAAAGATCCGTCACGCCGTGTGTGTAGCGCTTTAAGCCTCGATGACACACGGCGAGTTTACAAGCTACTATCTTCTAAATTTAAAAGCGGGTGAATCGGCGAGTGAGATTGTCATGATGACACACAAAACTATCCACTCGCTCAGTAGCTCGCCACATTTTTGTCGAAAATGGACTCGCACGTAGCTGCTAGCGCCAATAGCGGAAATAACGTGAACTAATCCTTCAGACAGTTGACAGTCGAAATCAGCTGGTTTTTGGCAGCCATATTGGAAACACAAATAAACCAATCACGAGTCGGCTTGTAGCGTGTAAAGTTGAGGACCTTTCAACTTTTTCCGTGGATTGTCAACAATCTGCTAGTTAGCAAGTAACACGATGACACTGAGCGAGTTTACTAACAGATAGTGAATTTCCGAGATAGTAGCTTGTAAACTCGCCCTGTGTCATCGACGCAAATAATTTTCGTAAAGGTCATATTTACATAGCATTATGAGAATTTTTACGACTTTTTAGAAGTGAATTGTATGAAACCATACGAAACAGGATTTTTGAGTGATGTTCTTGTTTAGTTCATAGCTCAAATTACGCGGGTTTTCTTTTAGTTCGAGATCTCGATTTTCGAAGTGTCACTGTCATTTCATGTCGGTTTTACACTCGTCTTTGTTTATTCCATGTGGTTTACTCGGTTTACTGTTTGAAAATATAATTAATGTTATAATATTGGTGGAACTTGTGAATTAGAATTACCTACCGTAAAAATGGAGATAGAAAACCGGAATCCCGAAGACATATTTAATGTACTCGTTGCAACCGATTTACATTTGGGATACAATGAATTAGATCCGATCAGAGGAGAGGACAGCTTCATTACTTTCGAAGAAATTCTCCAGTTTGCCGTTGAACACAATCAGTACCGGATCATCCCTAAGGCAGAGTAGGCAACTGCCTAGGGGCCCCGCATCGGCTAGGGGCCCCGCGCCCCAAGAAAATATAACTTGCGTCAATGGTTCGACTCACAATAAGTGAGCAACTCCGGCACCCATTTTGGAAAAAGTGAGCTTTCATGATGTTTTAAATATTTTATTTTTTTATTACGAACATTTATAGGATAATAACATTACATGCATTAAAGAAAACAACAAATTATAATAATTAGGTTATAACCCAATAACTGTTCACATCACGCACAAATAATAAATAAAAAGTCAATAATTAAAACAAATATTTAAACATAGTTGTATTTTACTTTACTTTCCTTCGTATCAATGGGGATATGATTATAGGTGCCGTGTGTGGTTTATATTGGCAATTGTTTTGGTTTTTTTTGCTTTTATTTCTGTTGTACAAGCTTTAGTGTACCCTACCTATCTGCTTGCTAAAATTCTTTGTTTCTCTTCATACTAAGGTTGTCTGGAAGAGATCACTTTAGTGATAAAACCGCTCATTGTACTATTGTATTCGTTTAATTTTTTTATTGAATAGGGGTGAAGGCATACCTTCGAAATGTAGTAAAAAAACAGATTAATTATGAATAAAATTACGTTGTGGTAGAAAAAAAAAGTTTGGAAGTTAGAAAAGGGTAAAGTGCAGTGGCGGATTAAGCCCGTCAGAGGCCCGGGACGGAAAAGCTGAATGACCCCCCCCCCTAGTTTAAGAAGTTCATGTAATTTTACAAGCCTTTTCTTCAGTTCATACGGGCCTCTGACTCTGGGGGGCCTCCAAACGCCTTCCTTTGATCAAATCCTAAGCAAGGCTTTAAGGCACCAGGCCACTGTAAAAAAATGTCATTTTTTTTAAATAATTTTCTGGAGACGCATTTGTTAATAATGCTCTCACCAATTTTTTTAAGGAAATTCGTAAAATTGAAATTTCGTATGAAACCATTTTAAACAGTTTGTATATTGAATTAACGTTCAGCAAAACTTTGAACGCGTTTTTCTCGAAACTGCTTTTTTCAACACGGTTGACAACATATTAGAAAAACTATACATCCGATTTGCATGCACTAAGTTTTAAACTGTTAGCAAATCCAGTCCTTATGGCACCACTTAGGGATTTTTTTTATAAAGGGCCCCCTTCCATTTTTTTATGAACAATAAAAATTTCCCATAAAAAATCGAAATTAAAATTCGTTGGTCCGCCATTTTTCCCTATTTTTAAACAAAATTCACCTACGTGGTGAAATAGACACTAGATTTTCAAACAGTTTAAGACTTGCAAATCGGATGTATAGAGGTTAAAAAATGTGTTAACAAAGTTTAGAGGCCTGAAGAACCTACCTACGGTTGTAGCGAAACCCGGTCGGCATATAGTATGTATAATAAAAGTGGTGTTTAATAAGTTATTGTTTCACATAAAATGCTGTTATCTCCGTCAATTTTTCGAATATCTTTAAAACATTTGGTGAGAGCATTTTTAACAAATGCATCTTTCAGAAAATGAAATAAAAAAATAAAATTACAAAAAAAGTTTTTAAAGAGTCCGCCTTAAGTGGGAATCACCAGACAAAACCGGAAATATGTCGTTTTTAAATCAAATTTTGGACGTATTGTCTCTTTTTCACCACAAAATAATAAATTGATTTCGAAAGACTGTTCTTTTATCTAGTAAAGCTATGTTTTAAATTTTGAGAAAATATGTTTATTTTTAGTACAATAAGGTTTTACCGTAGGGCGTTTGCTTGTTTTATTTGTTAAATTTTCAAACAAAATTTTGTATTATACAACACACATTTCAAATTATATAATCATGGAGTAAAATAAATCATTAAATTATCCGGGAAAGATATGTTTCAGAATTTTAATTTTAGTTTAAATAAAATCATTAAAAAAAGACCCGCGCATGTATTAAAAAAAAAAACATTTTGATTTTGCTTAGACATTATTGAAAAATTATAAATACATAATATCAAAAAATAATTAGAAAAAGTACATAATTTGAATAGTTTTATCATCTTTGAATTTAGGTATGTATCAAAGCAAATTGTGAATGAAATAATATCGATATTGAGCTATTATGTTAAAATGCTGGTATGGAGAATGATTAATCTTTCTCATTGGAATCGCGCTGTACAGTTCAAGTTAGTCCACCATTGGTAAAGGGGCCCCGAGACGTGCATTGCCTAGGGGCCCCGACATGGTTAATCCGGCCCTGAACACAATGTTGATTTTATACTTCTGGGGGGTGACTTATTCCATGACGCGAAACCATCGCCTGGCTGTTTGCTCAAATGTACAAAACTGTTCAGAAAATATTGTTTCGGAGACAAGCCTGTCGAGTTCGAGATATTTTCCAATCAAAATGAAAGCTTCAAACAAACGCTTACGGGCTCAGTAAACTATGAAGATCCCAATATCAACATTTCATTTCCAGTGTTTTCTATTCATGGCAACCACGATGATCCAATCGGTAGAGGCGCCGTAAGTTCCTTAGATATTCTGTCAAACATGGGACTCGTCAATTACTTTGGCAAGTGGACCGATTACAGCCAGATTACTGTTTCCCCCATTCTGATGAAGAAAGGAAAAACACAGCTGGGCTTGTACGGGTTAAGTTTTTTGAAAGATCAAAGATTGGCCAGACTCTTCCGGGAAGGCAAAGTCAAAATACTGAAATCAGATTCCGATGATGTTATATTCAACATATTCACTCTTCACCAAAACAGAGTGGACCGGGGACATCTAAACTACATTCCAGAAGAAGTTCTCCCTGATTTCATGGACCTGGTTATCTGGGGACATGAACATGACTGCCGAATTGAGCCGGAATGGAATGCAACCAAGAACTTCTTTGTTTCCCAGCCAGGTTCTCCCGTGGCTACTTCCCTCGCTCACGGGGAGGCCCTTCCAAAACATTGTGGCCTTCTTCAGATACATGAAAAAAACTTTAACATGCACAAACTAAAATTAAAAACTGTTCGTCCATTTGTGTTTGAGGTGATAGTTCTGTCTGAAGAAGAAACTTTGGATTCTTTGGCGGTGGATGCTTCAGATCAAGTTCAAGAATTTTTGAAAATGAAGGTTAACGAAGCGTTAACAAAAGCCGACGAACAAAGAAGTGGACATTCCAGTCAACCCCAACTGCCTCTCGTCAGGCTCTGTGTTCTGTACGAGACGGATAACCAACAATTCAATGTCATCAGATTCGGGCAGCAGTTTTCCGACCTTGTGGCCAATCCACAAGATCTTATACTTCTCAAAAAGGAAAAGATACGCGTGAAGAACACTGAAGGCAAGAATAAGATTAACAAAGAAGCCTTAGACGAGATCATCATGGGAGCAGACGTCGACGAGATAAGCGTGGAGACCCTTCTAGAGAAATATTACAAAGAACGACCCGAGAATGAGCAGTTGAAAATGCTTTCAGTTAAATGTTTAGGAGAAGCCGTGATAAGTTTTACTCAGAAGGGGCACCCTGAAGCTTTATCAGAAGTCATCAAACTACAGAAGGATCAGTATTTGGAACACCTGATGAAATTTGACGTTCAAACAGAGGAGGAAATTCTGGAACACATTTCAGTGTTGAAGCAACAGTTTGAGGATGCGAGCGGAGACCGGTTGGCGGGGGTTAAGAAGATTTTGCAAGCCGCACCTGTCAATCCAGACTTTATAAACGTGGATGATTCTGATGCCAGCGGGGATGAAGAGCCTGTCGTATTAGTTAGCCCTCCTCCGGAGTCGGGAAGGGGCAGAGGTCGCGGCAGAGGGAGCAGGGGTGGCCGGGGGGCAAGGGGGGCCCGCGGAGCAGCCGCTGCAGCCTCTAACTCCTCCAGCAACACTTCTCTTAATGTCACCTACCAACCAACTCTCAGCGCTGGTACTAATTGGCTGACTAATCTGAGTCAACAAAAAGCCACCCCTGCGCCCAAAGCAGCGTCTAAAAGACAAGTTAAGAAGAAACAATATTATGATGATTAATTTGGTTTGAAAGTCATTTCAGTTCAATGTAGGTGCCTATTGAATTATTAAACTTAAAATAACTCATAATCTCCTTGTTCATAGATGGCAGTAATTTAATTATTTTAGGAAAAAAGCCTTTTTGCATTTATGATGTAAAATATTAATGTGATACTTGAAAGAATTCATAATCTTCTCTTTCATAGGTGGCGCGAATAAATTTTTTTTTTATGTGATTCAAAAGAATTTATAATCTTCTCTTTCGTAGATCGCGCTAATTTAATTATTTTATGGAAAAATGCTATTTATAAGTATCTGAAGTCCCCGGAGATGCCCGGGCTGTACACAGATTTTTCAAAATCAAATGTAGACAGTGACCTTCCTTTGCATATATCTTTCATAAAAAAAAACTCCAATCTTTCAGGCTGACAAATACAATATTGGATCCGTGATTCAATCCAATATTGTATTTGTTAACCTTTTTTAAAAGATTTGAGTTTGTTCATGAACAAAACTGTTTATTCAAAACATTATGTTTATATTGCGTGTGCGCGGTGGCAAACAATTAATTCATCTTAATATTAAAAGTTTAAAGCATAACTTGTAACATGCGTTTTTCCTAAAATAATTAAACTCACACTATTCCTAAAAGCGTAGATTATGAATTCTTTTAAGTATCACCTTAATTAATGTTTTTAAATTGCTTTTAATTTACATTTATTGAAGAATTTTGTTACTTGTATATTTCTTATAATATACCAGCATTTGCAATATCTTTCATAAAAAAAACTCCAATCTTTCAGGCTGACAAATACAATATTGGATCCGTGATTCAATCCAATATTGTATTTGTTAACCTTTTTTAAAAGATTTGAGTTTGTTCATGAACAAAACTGTTTATTCAAAACATTATGTTTAAATTGCGTGTGCGCGGTGGCAAACAATTAATTCATCTTAATATTAAAAGTTTAAAGCATAACTTGTAACATGTGTTTTTCCTAAAATAATTAAACTCACACTATTCCTAAAAGCGTAGATTATGAATTCTTTTAAGTATCACCTTAATAAATGTTTTTAAATTGCTTTTAATTTACATTTATTGAAGAATTTTGTTACTTGTATATTTCTTATAATATACCAGCATTTGCACTGTGGTGCATTACAAAGTACCCACCTCCAGGAATTACTTTCCTTGTTATGTAATAATAATACAGTAAACATTTTTTACAAAGATTTTTGCTAGTTTTTATACTCGTTTTACCGTTATGCCTTGGTGATCTTTCGTACAAAACGAAATATTTTATAAAATGTTGAAAACAATAAAGAAAAATTACAACCGTTATTTTTATTTTCATTGTTACCCAAACATCAATTATAACCAAGTTATTTGATTTACCATTAGCAATTAGTAGATACTCTCAGTATCACCCTGACCACCATACAGATCGATACGTTGCTTGAAATGGCCTTAGCCGTGTTTGATGACTGGATCTGAATAGGTACTCCTCAGCCTTCCTCTTCTTCGCCTCCTTACCCTCAGCCTCACAACATACCCCAATTGGGGAATTTAAAATGGGCTCTGACTTGTGCTGTGTTCACATTTTAAAAAAGGCATCTAGTAGGAGGACCATAGTTCTTCCATGATACAATTTTTTTTTTGATTTATTTAAATTAGGGGTCGTGCATTAATCACGTGATGTTTTTTACCAACTTTTTAACCCCCCCTCCTGGCGATATGTGGTGAGGTTTTAGTCTAACCCCCCCCCCCCCCCTACCCAAAATCATGTGTATTAATTTAGTATAAATTATATTGCAATTTTCAGAATATTATCTTTAAATACAGGTATAATCTGATTAAATTTTGGAAAATGAAGCATCGTGATAAAGATTTCCAGACAGACATTAAGGTTGCAGGTTGTTTTTGACTGGCATTTGGTTTAGAAATCGTGCATTCAACGAAAAATAAATACATGTGAAATCTCATTATATCCCCCCCCCCCCTCCTTGTGATATTTCGTGATTTTTTTCCGAGCCCCCCCTCCCCCTTTCGAGCCTCATGTGATTAATGGACGACCCCTTATGGGAAAGTATTACATAGTCGAAACATGCAAAAGGGCAACTTCATGTTACTCATTTACTCTGTACATTTATGCCATTCTATTTATTTAGAAAAAGTAGAGTTAAATTCAGCAAATTTGAATAACTCTTACATGATAAATAAGAATCAAAAAAATCCACAATGAAATGGTCAGTTTCATCCAAAGATATTCAAATACAAAAGAGATATACTATGATGTCCGCGCGACTGTCGGCGGACTACTACCTAATCGGAGTAGTTTGCATACAAAAAGAATTTGTTCATTTCGTTGATATTTTTAAGGTGTGCATTAGTATTAGTTAACAATATAGTTTTAATATGGAAAGAATTCATTTATTTAGTTTAACGTTCGTTTAGTTTATTCGTTAATTGGTAAACAATATCGGCGACACCCGGAAGCGCAGTCTCACCTAGTGAAAACTGCGGATAGCACATCTCTTATATTTCAATATCTTTGGTTTCAACTGATTTTAACCGCACCTCCTCTGGAAATGTTTGTGTCTACAGTATCTGCTCTCAACCTTGAATCAAAGGTGACCTGACAATTGGCCCCCCGAAATGATAGTTACAATAAAATTATAATTTTTTGTGCATTATTTACTAATTTCAAATGTAAAATCGACACAAATACATTTAATAATAAGTTGGTATGAATATCAAGCGAATTTATGTACATTGTCGATTTTTTGTATTGTACTTATGCGCTGGTATACACAGTATATAGAAAAGTAGATTTTTCCTTGATGCATTTGAATGAAAATATGTTTTATAATAATAAAATTAGGTCCTTACATATTGAAATTGGCGTTTTGTATGGGAGGAACATAAAGAGATTTTTTAAAAATAAAATATATTTATTTAATCAAAGTATGTACCATTGCTATCTATGCACTTTTGCCATCTCATAGGTAGTTCATCGATCCCTTTACAAAAAAAACTATTCGGACGGGAATCAATAAAATCTTTGAAGGCGGTTTGGACTGCCCCATCGGAGTTGAATTTTTTCCCTTGCAAGAAGTTATCCAAATTTCGAAAAAAATGGTAATCTGTTGGGGCAAGGTCCGGAGAGTACGGTGGATGTCGTAGACATTTCAATTGAAGCTCCTGTAATTTGGTAGTCGTCTGTTGTGCAGTGTGTGGTACCTCAATTCCTTGAAAGGTGGGTACCTCAATTCGTGAGGTACCCACCTTTCAAGCTTTTTCACATTCCCAATTTGCATCAAGTGGATTAAAACAGTTTTATCACTAACACCGCAGCCTGCAGCTAACTCGGACGTGGTTTGCGATGGATCCGCTTCCACAATAGCCTTCAATTCCTCATTTGGTCTCCGGCCGTCCACGGGGCTTGATCTGCAGGTCCAAATTTCCAGAACGAAAAGGTTGGAACCAAAAATGCACTGTGTTTTCTTTTGCGGCACCGTCGCCATACACATCATTAATCCTTCGAGCCGTTTCTGCAGCACTGGTGCCACGGTGGAACTCGTACGCGTTATTTCAAGTTTTCCAATTTGTAAACTAAGTGACGCAAAGGAAAAAAACAATTAAGGAAAAAACAAATGAATTATAATTTTCGAAACACAAATACATGAGTAAATAGCTGTATAAATTTGAATTTGGAATTCCTAACCAAAGGGAAGATATTTGAGATCAAAGTTGTCAGTACCCCAAAATGCGAATTTCATATGTAAGGACCTAATATTATAATTTGCAAGGCAGATATAAACATTTCGCCATTAAATATAATTTGCAAGGCAGATATAAACATTTCGCCATTAAATTTATACGAAGAGAATGCCAACATTCTTATAAATACCAACCAGGAATTATTAGATTCCTGGTCAAATAAAATTCTTCACGCAAAACACTTCAACTATCTCAACCAAACATATGTTGACAAACTTTCGTCAAACAAATGGTTGAGTATTGGAGAGTTGAGCACAGAAATAGAAGGATTTATTCTTATTTATCGGTCGAGTTAGGAATTCCATCGAGCCGAACCCTCTGATATAAAAATATCTGAAGTCGGTGAATATTTTTTCCCATTTGTTCTCTGGTAGATTGGCGCATTGTTCTTGTATTATTTTGTATTTATTATACTTATATAGTGCACTTACATAGCGTAGATTGACTAGATAAACATTTGTGGAAAAGTGTGTGAAAGGGTTTAGTTTTTCCTGTGGGGAAGATTTAACCCGGATATAAAATCTGGAACACAGCACCGTAAAATAATGATTTATTGTCTTCCTTTCTTTACAAACATCTAGAGATAATGTTATCCTCACTGGGATCTCCCGTGCTGAGGATTTCATTTACATATTATAATTTAATTATAAGAAATTAATATGAATTAGTTATAATCATGTAGTTTTTTTTTTTAAATTATTATAAAGTAAATAAAATAGTGTTTTTTTTATAATTCAGTTCAGTAGATTCGGTTTTAGTCTGTATTTGATATCAGTATATTTTCTATTTCTGATCTCCCTTTTATTTAGTATCCAGCTTTTTATTTGAGTTAAATGTTATAATGTTGAGGTTTTTGAGTACACTTTTTGTATTTTATACTTTGTTTTTCGGCAGTACATCCTCTGCACATTCCTTCGTTATATTTTGTGTAATTATGTATACAAGTATACCTTATTTTCCTTAAACCGACTGCATATCGTATACATAAGTATTCCGGGGGGCCAATAAGGAAGTTGAGTGAAAATTATTTTGACTTATAAAAAATATGTTCATGTAGATCTAAAAATATCAATTCTAAATATATAAATACATTTTTTTATTATTATTCTTAGAATTAATTAAACGTTCTTAAAAAATTGTTAAAAAGCTATGAACTAAAAACGCTTCGTGATTGGACGAATGAATTCTGACGGCATCTGTACTCCGTTTTTTTTTTTTTTTTTTACATTACGGTTAGTACGATCATTGGAATCATGATCGTGCATCTCTTTCTATTACATGAGAGAAGGTTTGTTTATGATGAGAGAGGTATAGGCCAAACAGTTTTGCTTAATATCTTGTTGTGAGTCTTTTTAGTTTAAGTAAAGCCTTAGTAAAGTTGGAAAAACTGGAAAATAAGATACAACTTTTAGAAAAAGACAAGAAAAGCAACAATATAGTAATCTATGGACTGAAAGAGGATAAAAAATCTATAACAGAACTACTAGAGAATATGAGGCAAAAACTCCACGAAGAATTTACATAAAAATAGAAAATTTCGAGTTAGACAAAATCTATCGTATTGGAAATTCAGTAAACAAAGAAAAACCGAGACCTACACTCGTATCCTTTATCAACGGATGGAAAAAGAGCGAAGTTTTGAAAAACAAGAAAAAGTCTAAGGAGTTACATATTTCTGAAGACTACACTAAAGAAACTTTGGAGAAGAGGAAGGCATTACTCCCACAACTAAAGGAAGAACGTAACAAAGGAAACATAGCCTACCTAAAGTATAAACTCATTGTCAAGGAAAGCGCAGGCTTTAATGATAAAAGAAAAAGAGAACCATCTGCCTCCCCGTATGCTAACCCGCAACCGAAGAAACAGCAGTTGATATCCTCTATGAAAACTAACAGAACAAATGCATTTGACTTGATGAGGGCTCGATCTAATTCTCTTACATCCCAACCAACAGGAAAACAACAATAGCAATCAACTATCGGCGAACGGAAACAAGAACACCAACAAAAAGACAAAACAACAACAACAACACGCCCTCTCCCAAGCCGTCCTCGTGGGGGAAAACGACCAAGACCCTTTAAAGAAAAACAAAAGAACTTCAGATATACATATAGCAACATTTAACTCAAGATCGTTAAGGACACCTAAGAATAGCTATCTTAAACATATTACTACCAGTTAGCAAAGAGGAAAAATGGTCAATCATTCAAGAATACTCGCCTACAGAATCAAATAAAAAAGAAGATATAGTGAAGATAGAAAAGTTCTACCATGATTTGCGAACAACCATACAAAACACACACAAACAAATCATTGTGATGGGAGATTTTAACGGCCAGATTGAAACGAGCGATAATGGAGAAGAATACACAATTGGCAAATTTAATGTGGACACGGCAAAAGAAGTAAAAATGATGCAAGGATAGTCACACTCGCTTTAAAACAAACAAACTTAGCATTCTCAACAGCTTCTACAAGAAAAAGGAATCAAAAAGATGGACGTGGATTTTCCGGAATGGATCAGAGTTGCAAAGGAAAAAAAATGGAAACATTTAGAGGAGGCCTATGTCGAAAGACAAGCTGTTTCTAAAAATAATGACCCGAATGCTGATAATTTAGAATAATATTAAAAAGGAAAAAAAAATTTATTAAGCAGATTAGAAAAATGTTTATAAGTTTAACAGCAATAAAGGCTAATTTTATTTTATTTTATTTATTTATTTTTAAGTAATGCCTCGATGACATTGAGCGAGTTTACAAGCTACTAGCTGGGAAATTCACTATCTGTTAGGGCCGGTATATCAGTCTTTGCTAAGGAGCACATTCTTCGCTCAACTTAAACCAACCAAATCGGCCGCTTAAGCCGCAGAATAGTTCCTTTGCTTGACGCCGTGGGCTGTGGCGCTATTGGCAATAACACATCCATCTGTCAAATTTGACATTTGACAATGTTTCGATTTCGATATACATCTCCTACGTACGTAAATTACATTATGAATAAATTAACCATCAGCATGGAGTTAGCTTTCTTCGAGCGTTGAGGATTTAGATATCGTTCATTTCGTAGAACATTTAAACAGACCACGCAAACTGCGAATATATAAAAACAGGGCGAACGACTTCCTGGCGTGGATGATATTGAATTTTATAACAGGTTTCGTCTCTCCAAAAGGGTCGTAAATTGCTTGTTACATTTGATAAGGGATGACGTCAAATCTAAAATGAACTGGTAAGTGAAAATACTTTTTAAAGGTGTAAAAAAAGTAGCTAACAATGTAGTACCTGTCTGCATAGTGTGTTTGTTTTCATTTCAGGAATAAAGCACTCACTCCAAAACACCAGATACTTTTGATAATCAGATACCTAGCATCTGGCTCCATGCTGATTGCTGTGGGGGACTTATTCAGAGTTCACAAAACCACTGCAAGCAAGCACATTTGGATAGTTTTACAATCAATTGCATGTTTGAGAACTGCTTTCATTACTTTGAAAAATGATCCTGAAAATATGGAAGAAAAACAAAGAGGGTTTTTTGCAATAGCACGTTTCCCCAAAGTGATTGGTGATCTTAATTGCAGGCACATGCGGGTATAGTCCCCTGGTAAGTTAAACGTCATTTTATCCAAGTGCTTGTCCCAATATCAACAAACATGTCACCCCTTTGCTTGCTTACCTTATTCGACTTATGAATATGCAGACTAATCATTTGTGAATCATTATTTTAGGTGGATGAAACACAGAGATTTATCGGAACTGAAAAGGTTTCTTTTCTGTCAATGTGAAAGCTATTTGTGATGCCAATCTCAGATTCACCGATATCGTTTCAAGGTGGCAGGGGTCAAGTTGGGCGGAATGCAGATCCTGCCAAACTCTGGAAATTTAATAAAAAGGTACTTTCTAGATGAGAAAAGTGTGGAGAAGCTGAATAAAACAAAAATTAAGGCGCGCTCGGCAAAATTGAGGGAGATAGTCGTTCAAAGTATTGAGAAAATGTAATTTGTGCAGTAGACTTCAGTCACAGTGTGACTATTAGGTAGATCACTGTTATGTTGATTACGTTGGTATCCCTGATACATTGCGAATACGAATGTGGCCAACTTCGTGGGATATATGAACTTGGTGTTTATGTGGGGCAAATTGTGTTTTAAATTTTCAATAGATTTTCAGGCAAGGTTTTATTATTTTAAAATTGCTGGCACTCGTAATCGTCCTCTAAATTTGTTGCACCATCCTCAAGCGACGGCAAAGTTTTGGGTGGACATTCCTTAGTGGCGTCGTACAAACGGCCTGCCATGCGCAAAAATTCGTCCATGCGGTCGACATTCCGGTCACGACAACGTTTTTGGAACATGTACTTCGCGAGATTGTCCGCGATACTTGATTTCTTCCTGCCGGAACCTGATGATACAGCCTTAGCAGCAAGCCACGTTGACTCTATTGAATTTGTATGCGCCCCACTGTCTGGATCCTTGAATGTTATACTATGATTGACCTGAAATATATATACACACATGTAAATATTCGGAACAAACATCAACGGTTAATACGCACTTTTTTTTTATAAAACTTTTAGATTCTTCTTAATTACCATAAAAGACAACTATTTGCATTGGGGGACGTTGAAAATGTAACATTTTTATTTTTAGTTACGTAAATTGAAAATTTGCTTTCGTATTTAGACACTACGCTTCACCATATGCAATTTGTAATGATTATTGTCATTTTATTATGTTGGTATTACTGATACTATATGGAAGGCTACATCATACCGTAACTGACTTCATGGCAATATATTCAAAAGCGCGTAACCGAAAAAACCTATACGCTAGGTTTGTGTAACATGGTTTGTGATTCAAAAGAAAGTGCCCCTTTATAACGCCTACTCACGTCAAGGCAAGAAAAACATCCCAGTTTTCAAGTAGTTTAGCGGCTACGCTAGGTTTGTGTAACATGGAATGTAAAATATCAGTAATACCAACGTATTAAAATAACAATAATATTGCAAACAGAGTGATTTGACAGTGTTAAAGCAAATTTTCAATTTACGTAACTAAAATTAAAAATGTAACATTTTCAACCTCCCCCAATGCAAATAGTTGTCTTTTATGGTAATTAAGAAGAATCTAAAAGTTTTATCAAAAAAAAGTGCGTATTAACCGTTGACGTTTGTTCCGAAGAATTACCATATATTGCAACATTTCAAGTATAGGTTCATAAGCCTAACAATTTGTAACTAAAAATTGGCTTCTCACCTTTAGATGTTCGAATCCTTCATTTTCTAAACAATCGTAAGCGCGCCAGCAGTCGCTAATTATCGTCGTACCGGGGGCAATCCATTGTTTAATAATAGGGACCAGCGTGTCACTAGAACGTTCTTCAACTGGCACAAAAAACACTCGGCCTGTTCCTCGTTCATAACCACCAAACACCCACTGCCCGTCGACGAACTTGCCTCGGTTGTATTTACGCTTTCCAAATTTGGACTCATCTATTTCAACTATTTTTCCCTCGCCGCCAAGCTGCTCCATATTGTCCATGAGGCTGCATAAAACTACCTCGCGACAAAATGATGCCCAATCAACTAGCGTGTGCTGACCAACGATCATAAGTTCGTCGCCTATGTACGTTAACGGTAGGTTAAGTACCCACATGCGAACAAAGCCCAATATCTGGTTGACCGCATTGGACTCTTTATTCTCCAAATAAAGCGAATACTTTGATAAGACCAACTCCACCAGCAATTTCACCCCCTCTTCTGCGAAGTTCGGTGTTCTAGTATTTCTGATTCTGAAATAATTTCATACTCGTTATCCAACTAGTCAATTATAATGATTAATCTAAATCGAATTAAATAAATAAAAACTGTAATGAACAATAATAAATCGAGCTTTAAAATACACAATTGTGCTAAAAAAATGTGTAAAACTTACCGAAAATAATAAAAAACTTTGGAAAAAGCGTTGACGTTTGACCATAAATATACCAATCCCCGTTTGACGTTTGATTTTAACCATAGAATCCATAGATACTTACATAAATAGATTGGTTCGGCATAGAAATGACCAAAATTACCATACACTAAACGATTAAAATTGGTCAACTCTAGGTTTACGACTGATATACGGATTGTGTGCTAAGCCCCGCTTAAGCTCCACATTGCGTCAAAGCCGAGCTTTAGACCAACTGATATACCGACCCTTAGTAAACTCGCTCAGTGTAATTGTATTACTAGCTAACTATAGGCAAACAGAAACTAAATGAAGGGTCAAAGTCCATAGTCAGTAATAAAATGTACAGGAGGTTCACGACTTAAAATTAATTTTACTAAACAAAATGTTTTTATTATCTTCGGGACTGAATTCAAGTGTCTTCAAGTTCGAATTTAAGGATTTATTAAAAAGTGTATAATTTAGAAATACTTACAAGGTGTCCGGTAACTCATATTACATACCTACATATTTCAGAATCAAGAAAATTCTTTGACAGGTTTTATCTGGTGCTAATTAATAAAGCGGTAACCAATTTATGAGATATTTAAATTTAAATAATATCAATTCTTACCCCCGGCTGGGATTTCACAAACTAATTTTTTTAAAGACAAAAATACATACCTAAATGTGCACAACAACATAAAACAACATACCTTTTAAAATACAGTATGTATGTTACATCGGTAAATTTTTATTTGTAATTAAAAAATATATTTTACAGTTTTCGAAAAAATATGTAGATACACAAATTTATGATGGAACATTTTTACTTCTGCGTACGGAAAATGAGAAGCTTCCAATGACACTCTTTGAATGTTCGACAGGCGACATAGGGCGAGTTTACAAGCTACTATCTCGGAAATTCACTATCTGTTAGTAAACTCGCTCAGTGTCATCGTGTTACTTGCTAACTAGCAGATTGTTGACAATCCACGGAAAAAGTTGAAAGGTCATCAACTTTACACGCTACGTGATTGGTTTATTTGTGTTTCAAATATGGCTGCCAAAAACCAGCTGATTTCGACTGTCAACTGTCTGAAGGATTAGTTCACGTTATTTCCGCTATTGGCGCTAGCAGCTACGTGCGAGTCCAGTTTCCTACAAAAATGTCGCGAGCTACTGAGCGAGTGGACAGTTTTGTGTGTCATCATGACAATCTCACTCGCCGATTCACCCGCTTTTAAATTTAGTACATAGTAGCTTGTAAACTCGCCGTGTGTCATCGAGGCTTCCGCAAGCCTCTGCTGCCAATAAATGTACTTGCTTGAAGTTCAATGTTTTGATGTATTCTGGATTGCCTCGATGACACACGGCGAGTTTACAAGCTACTATCTACTAAATTTAAAAGCGGGTGAATCGGCGAGTGAGATTGTAAAAATAACGGTTTACAGCGCAGTTTACTGTGAGACTTTTCTGCGCGGCGGCCCGACGTGCGTGCAGCTCCAAAACCTCCTAGCATAAATATACCAAACCACCCACCCTCCTAGCATCCTCCTAGGCTGCGCTCCGAAGTGTCCGTGTGGGGGGTGCTATACACACCGTGTTGCCAGATGCATGGTTTTTTTTGTTTTCCTTAACTCCGCACAGGAGGCCCGGAGGAAAATAATTTCCCACAGGGCCTATGTCATCTTTGAGGATGCTGTGTGGAGGGTCTTTTTGAGGAAAGGAAGGAGTGAACATGGGTCTTGAAGAGACCCATGTTGTAGGAGGGAGGAAACACAGAGGCCGGTAAATCGTTCCACAGCCGAGCTGTTGAACTCAAGAACGAGTCGTAAAAACGACCCGTTCTCATGTGACTAATGTCAACTTTCCCGACTGTGCCGAGGGGATCAATGACGCTAGTTCCTCGGAGCATCTTCGTCAAAGATTGTAATCCGTCTGTTAAGATGGGAGAATCTATCAAACGTACCGCCCGTTTCTGCACAGAGTTAAGGGTTTTTTTAAGGTATTTTGGAGCTCCAGAGCAAAGGTGGCTGCCAAATTCAACGGTGGGGCGCACTTGCGATTTGTACAGGGTTAGCAGTTGTGTACTATTAAAGTATCTGCGGGCCCTGTACAGTACGCCCAGTTTCTGAGAGGCTAACTTACCTCTGGTTTTGATGGAGCCCCCATACCTGAGCTGGTCACTTACGGCTGTTGTTCCCAATTCTACTAAGCCGAAACTAAGGTTAAAAAATGCTTAAGCATCACTTAATCATCACTTCGTCTAGATAAAGTGATGCTTAAGCAGTTTTGAACCTTAGTTTTGGCTTATTAGGATTGGGAACAGCGGCCGTTAGAGTTACACCAAGCATATCAATGGAGGTCCTGTTTGGAAGAATGCTTCCGTTGAAGGAGACTAGATTATCATATCGATCCCTTTTAGACGTTATCAAACATGATTGGGTCTTTGAAACATTAAATTCGACGAGGCTATTCTTACCCCAAGAGAAAACACTCTCAAGGTAACCGTCCATTCTCTGCTTCAAAGCCCTCCGAGCTATTGGGGTTTGTGTGCTCTTTGGAGGCTTGTCAAACAAAAAGCTATCATGGACTGTATTGTCATCCGCGTAACAATGAATCGGTGCACATGACAAGAGGTCGTTGATGTGCAACAGAAACAAAGTCGGAGACAGAACCGATCCCTGTGGGACGCCAGCATTTATCGAATGCGAGGAAGAGGTGAAACCGTCAGCAACCGCCTGAATCAACCTCCCCCTCAAAAAGTCGGCAATCCACGCACACAAGGATGCGTCAAGTCCGTAAGAACGCAGTTTGCTGACAAGCGCTCGATGCCAAACCCGGTCAAAGGCCTTGGAAATGTCCAGTCCAACCGTTTGGGTCTCACCGTTCCAGGCACCGTCCCCAAACATGCGTCACACAAGCGAGAAGATCGCCGCACGAGCGGTTCCGCTGGAATCCGTATTGACGGTCGTTAATAATTTTGTTCTTCTCGAGGTATGTGAGCAGTTTGTCATTGATCACACGTTCCACCACTTTTGACAGAACAAATGTGATCGCTATGGGGCGGTAGTTGGCTGGGTTGGAGCGGTCACCCTTCTTTGGAATGGGTCGAATGATCGCTTTTTTCCAACCAGAGGGCACAGAGCCAGACTTCAGGGACATCTTGAAAAGCTTCGTCAAAATTGGAGCTATTTCTACAGCGCACCTCTGCAATACCAGGGCAGGTATTCCGCCAGGCCTGCTAGCTTTTTTAACATCAAGCCCTCGTAAGACTTGGAGTACATCCCGTTGCCGGATCCTCAGCCTTTTCATACGAAAACTGCAATGAGGAACCGACGGCGGGGTAGCACCTTGATCATTAAGGATCGAGTTTTCTGCGAACATTTTGCCTAATAAGTTAGCCTTTTCGGCGGCGGTATTTGCTAGAGAGCCGTCAGGTCTGGTAAGAGGTGGCAGACTGGGTTTGCAGAAATTGCGACCTATTGAGCCCGCAAGCGACCAGAACGCTCTGCTGCCGTGCGGGCAGGCAGCCAGCTTTCTGCTGATCTGCAGGTCGTGCTCGAATTTTGACCTATTAATGATTCTCTTGCATTCCTTTGTCATTTTGTAACATACTATTCTGTTTTCGGACGTTCGAGATGTGTTGTAGGCTCGGTAAGCCGCGTTTTTTCATCGCACTGCTTCGGAGCATTGTCGACTGAACCACGGCTTTGAGCCCACACCAGTTTCTTTAACAGTGGATTGGATGAAGCCATCCATTGCGGATGTGATGACTTCACCAATTTCCTGGTCACATCTTGAGGGATCTGAAGTCCGAAAACAGACAGCTGACCACGGGAAAGCATTGAAATGAGCCCGCAGACCAAACCAATCTGCTGATCTATAGTGCCACACTTTTCTCTTCAGCCGCTCGTTTGGCGGTCTGAAGGTTATGGAGATTGACGTCGTCACCAGGCAGTGGTCGGACGATCCTAGAGGCGCTGTGACCTCAATCTTGTAACCGTGTGGCACAGTGGTTAAAAACAGATCTAACAGATTGGAATGGTGAGTCTGGACATCAGGAACCGTAGAAGGCTCCTGAACCATTTGCTCCAGTCCGTAGCAGAGGGCGAAGGATTCCGTCTCTCGGCCAGCCGAGTCCGTTGGTCCTGAGAACTTTAACCAAGGTTCGTTATGAATATTGAAGTCCCCCAGGATCAGAAACTCTGCCGTGGGGAAGCGGGGCAAGAGATCATCAACAGTATTGCTTAGATGTTTGAAGAGTTCGGACGTATCTGAAACGCTAAGGTTCGGTGAGCGGTATAAACACGCGTATAATCTTACAGTACTGGCGAGATTGACGCGCACCCACATTACGTCGAATCTGGAGCTCTCCAGATTCAACAGTCGCACACAGTTGACGTCAGCTCGGCTGAAGAGACAGACACCTCCTTTGGGTCTGAATTTGCCCATGAGGGTGAAACCCGGGCAATCCAGATAGGAGGCGTCTGTAGGCTCAGCTATCTGCGTTTCGGAAAGGAAGAGAAGGTTGGGACGTTGGGTGAGAAGGTGGTGGTGGACTGAGTTTAAGTTTTTGTGCAGGCCGCGAATGTTGGTGAAGTTCACCAACAGTTTTGGCCTGCACCGGGGACTCCTGCTTCTCGCCGTTGTAATAACGTTCCTTGATGTTACTGTGTTATTCATATTGGTGTTATTTTAATTTTTTTTTTTTTTTTTTACCATGTATTCATGGTTTTTCGGATCATTCCTTCACAGAATCCTACCCACCGTACCTTATCTTATGGGTTCCGGCCGCCCGGGGCGGAGGAACATTTGGCCGCCCCCTTATTTAGGTACTTCAAGCGTCAGCGAGGGGGGGGGGGGGTAAATTTTTTTAGTACGACCCATTTTTATACGAGCCGATTTTTTTAATAATCACAGTTGAATAGTATTCTTCCGACGAAAATCGTGTTTATAAATTCTACTGCAAAGTTTATAACTGCTGTCGGAAATCGGGAAAACACACTGAACAATCAATTTCTCAGAATTTTGCAGCATTTAACTCAAATGTAAAGCTTCACTTGGTACACGATAAATCTGCAACTCGTAATTTAATTTATCGTTGTATTCAGAACACAAAACCAGTTTGGATGTGGTGAATTAAAATAACAATCAGAACATGAAAATGGTTTTTCTTTGATTCTGGCATTGAATAAACAGTCTGCAACTAGAATTTTATAACTGCACATCGAATAAGAGAATGTTTTCCTCAGATGAAATGTGTCAGCAGATGAATCTTCCATTCTGAACACAAAACTGGATTAAATTAAATCTGTACCTGTCGAATTAAAAGTACACTCAGAACATGTAAATGTTTTTTCTTTGATTCTGGCAGCACATACATAGTCTGCAGAGGCGGCTCTAGGACTCCAGCTATGGAAGGTCATTTGAAAAAAAAGTGATTAATCTTTATTTGGTATTGAGAAAAATGCCGATACATTATTATTTATATTAATTTAAAGATAGGTAGGGTCATGAATACGCAACTCAAATTACATATAGGTATTATTTGTAAATTGCAAAGTCGCTACATAATACATGTACTTGCAGGCACATCATTTTAAATGGGGCACTTTTCAATATAGTTGTGCACACCAATAGTACCTAAGTATTCAAAATTTAAAAACAAAATTCGATTAGAAATAATATTCAATGTTTATAAGAAAAACTTTCTTTTTATAAAGTCCCAGTTGCGACCATTGCCTTTTTTCTGTTTTTCTGTGTCTTGATCTCTTTCATATTTTCGTTTAGATTATTATTGTTAACTTATTCTAATAGAAATAATAGACACCGGTACCTAATATATAAAAAAATAACAAAAATTGTTTTAAATCAAGCTTAATATTTCTATTTTTGAAACTGATAATTCGTGGTGGATGTCCATTATAATAGATTATAATAAAACAAATAAAAAACTTTATTCCACTTAATTTTATTTGACCGTAACCGGTTTCAGCTCGTCAGAGCCATCTTCAGACTGTTATAAATAATTCTTAGCCTACGGTTTATATACATAACATATGGGGGAGGGGGAGAGGGGTAGTCTACAAGGATTTTAATGAATTATTTTTGTTACTAAGTCGTTTTAGACTGTCGAATTTCTAAGTATTTTGGTAATTCCAGTGGGCTAATTACTTTGGGTTTGTAGCTCACTTCAATATCTATTGATTAGGGAAAAACCTTACAAGTAATGTGAATTATTAATGGACTAATTTTATTGTCAAATGTATAACGATTTGACAATAAAAAAACTTTTGAACATAAAAAGTGTTATAAGAGTTGAATTCGTAAACGAAAGTATCGTTAAACGTTTTCAAATAATTACAAAATAATTTTTTTTCTGATTTCTCTGATTTTTCTGATTTCTGAAGTAATGAAAATCATTTCAATCAGTCCGAATCGTAGGGGCGACAAAAATATGAAATGAAATGGTTTAAATTTTTACAACATAATATGTTGTGAAAATTTGCCGCCCCCCTTAAAAGTGCCGCCCGGGGCGGGCCGCCCCCTCCCCCCCCCCCGCCCCCCCCTGCCCCCCCCCCCCCCCCCGCCCCACCCGCTATGCCACTGCTGATCTGGGGGCCTAGTCCCTATCTTTTACGTTAACTAACAGTCTGTTAAGCTTAACATGGTGATTAGGGCAAAGTTGTCGCAACTTGCTAAAATTGGTAGTCCGTAACTTTTCTGTTAAGATTTAGTTTATTTTAGCGTCGCGAGGCGTCGGACCGATAGCGTAATGTCAAAGTCTATGCACAAATGTAAATTGTCTATGAATTATTTCTGACAGATTGTCAGAGATTCAATGGTTTTCGCTTTTGATGTTTCAAGTTTACCTATTTTAAAAGAAACAACGATGACCGTAAGTTATGTAATTATTTATTACTTTTGTTTTGTATTTGTTTACATTAATAACTATATTTTGTAAGATATCGTGAGCTTTCCAAAAAGTAATTAATATAAAAGGACATTATAACCTCAAATTCACTTTGGTCGCAACATACTCAAATGGGTAAACTGTGAAAACACCTCCAAATGCCGCTACACTTTAAATATGCATACATTTTGAAAAGTAAACTAATTTCAAACATAATTACCACAAGAAACATCGGTTTCAGTCGTGATAAACGGAAAAATTTGCATTTAAAATACGATTTTCATTCAAAGTTAAAAATGACCTATTGACATTTGCGAAGTTTCGTATCAAACTAAATACGCATGAATTACTTAATTTACCTAATCTAGGAACCTAATAACCTATTTTGTATACGTAAATAGTTGTTTTCTTGTAGTAATTGCTGAAATGAAGTGTGGTTTCCATAATCTGTGCTACATTTGTACATTTGTTTCAGATCAATTTCAATGCCACTCAGAGGGAAAAGATATAGTACTATTATATAAATATGAAGTGAATAATGGACACGTATTGTCTGTTGTTGCAAAATGAAAATGCATTCACAAGACGGGAATGAAACGACGTGGGAAGACAAGACGACAGAATTGTTTCCCGATTAAATATAAAGTTTTGCAAAATAAACGTGTGTAAATTAAATTAGTGGTTGTTACACCGATATGTAGACAGATAATATAATATCAAGTTTAATTGCAGGTACAGGACCGAAGGCAACACAGAAGTGACGCAATCTATACTATGATGCCACCCGGAGGAAAATAATTCAACAGTGATGGTGTGTACCTATTTTAAAGATATGTAGGTATATTATACTGTGTGAATAATTATTGGACACATAGATAATATATTGAATTAATTAGACAAAATATGTAATTATTTTATTAACTGCTTCCAAAAAGGTTGTGAACTTTGATAGATTAAAATGATACTGTTTAAGGTGGTGAACTTTGATAGAGTTTCGCTACAAGATTGCTAGGTGTTTTTAAATAATGTTTGTGTCAGAAGAGACAATGATATAAAAGTCATTTTAAAGCGTAAATATACTAATTGCTTGTGTATTGTACTGTTGCAGATATGAGTAGACAATGCAGATGAAGGAAAGCAGGCAGGAATGGATTAAATTGAGATACAGTGACAGGAAATGTATATAAAAACAACAGCGATGACATTTGGTGTATTGAATTTTATAAAAGTGTCTGTTCGTGAAGTGATTATTTGTCTTGTATTATGTTGTATGATTAGTGAGAGACATAATGTTAAGTGTTTGATGTGTGCTGTTGAATAAATAAAATATTACAGGTGTCATCAATTACCTACGAGGTGATTTAAATTGTCATATTAACTGCAGAGGTGTGTTACTTGCAGTACTATTATGACTGTGTCAATGCTTGAATAAATCAGATTACCAACGATTTTATGTGTTGTTATTGAGTAAAAATGCAGAAATGGATGCGGCAGGTTTTTTTATTATGTATAGTCAAATTGTACATGAAAGAGGTTTGTAAATGGATATTTCTTAAAGATTATGGATAGAGGTTCAATAATAACACGACACTTGTCAATTTAGAGCACTGCAAGACGATAGAGTGTTCGTAAATGTTTTTTTCTTGAAGAAACACATAGTCGAGATCGATTAGCGTTGTAATCACATGACACTTGTATATTTTGGCTGTGGCTAACGTACCTACATAAATACACAAATTATCAATAAGATTGCAATAGACACGTACCTATTTGGTGCATATTATTATAGTAAACATACAATAAGCAACTATTTACGTCGGGAGAGGTAAAATTTGAATCAAAAATCTATTTTTATTAGTGAAAATTTCCTCAATAAAACGATCTCTTCGCTGCATTTGACGTTTTCGAAAGTTTCGCACAAATTACTTAAATAACTCAAACTAATAACCTATTTTTGAACTTTACCCGTTGTTTCTTGTAGTAATTGTTGAAAGTGCCTAAAAGTTCGGAGGCTAGGTAAATATTTCAGTTGACGTATCTTTTAATTCACCGTACATTTTGTCACTTAGGTACCTTTTAAAGAACAAAATTCGAATTAATCAACTTTGAAAAGTATGTCTTTCGGCAATTTGACACATCTAAATGTTCCCTGTTAACTAATCGCCACTAATCGGTAGGCCGATCGACCCCGATAGCTTAACGTGAAATTCAACGTTAGTAAACTGACTTTCCGACTTACGGACTACCAAAATCAACGAGAACTGTCAAAATACAAGGGCGTCCACAGGCGTCGCCCATTAGCTTAACTTTGCTTAACAGCAAATTTAAAATCTGTTAAGGTTCTTGATAGAGACTACCAAAATTAGCGTATCGGTCAAAATACGTGTTTGTGACGTAATTATCGCGCTAACAGACGTTAATAAAGGATAGAGACTAGGCCCCCAGTAATAATATATAATATAATATATTCTGTCGTTTTTATTTGTGTCATTTTTAGTTTCAACCATGTGCAGCTATTATTGGATACTTGTTCGCACTTGCCTAGTTCCGTCACAGGTTGAGTGGTTTGGTTTATTTATGCACATTACCTATGCACCTGGGCGAGTATTGAGGAAAATAATTACATTACAGTAAGATTGTTCACCTCCAGAGAGAATGGCATGAGAATGGTAAATGGTAAGATTCATAAATATACTAACCTGGTAAGATTGGTAAGCAAAGTATTGACGAAAATATTGTCAGAAGTTCAGTAATCGCCTCCGGACAGTAATCACGTTTCTAGGGATTTTGTAAGGACTTTGCTAGGGATTTTATATTTTTTAATGTGGCAATCACTTGACTTGACAGCGTCGTTCGCGTCGTTATATTTGTCTGTCAAACTTAGGTTATGTGATGTTTTCTTGATACTTGTTTTTCAGGTACGTTTTCAAATAGGTCGTTTTTTATTGTTCAACTCTGTGCTGCGCTTCAATCACAGAATTTTATTCTGCAAAATAGTTGAAATGTAAGTTTATAATGTTATTATTTTAGTTTACTGACATTGACATTAACTTTGTTTGATACCTTCTTGAAAATTATGCCCTCAATATTTTTATGTTGATAATAATTGCCTAAGCTCAGTCAGTACACATTTCACATTTACCTGTTTCAAGACAATTAGAAAGTAGCAGCCGATCGTTTATCTTAATTAATTTGTATTTTATTGATGCATTTTAAAGTTATGCATTGTATTTAAAATTTTATCTGTGAATTATAAAATTGTTGTTTCCCGTGTTAAATATAATTAAACAAATTTATAGTTTTAATATTCTTTTAATTTATCAGTCAATTTATAACATTCATTTGTTGGTGTTTAAAAAACTATACAAAACGTAAGTTTACCAGTGGTGAGCAGTTCTTACAGGCTAAAAAGCTCTACCTTCTCTAAGAAAAATAAACCGTAAGAAGGAAATTATAGAAAAGTTTAGAGTGAAAAAATTCTCATCAAAATGTATTTTTTCCATGATTTTACTAAGGAACTTGTACCGTAATTTATTCAGTTGGCCATTCAGCGGAAGATGTAGTCATTTTGAAATATTCAATGCACAACCGAAATTCATACTTACAAAACTACACACAGCATACCTTTGGTCGTAGAGCAATGCACAGTACACGCCACCGGTATTTTAGTTTTCGGTTGGGCTGCAAAACCGCGTAAGGTAAATAAATACATAACAAAAAAAGAATTATTCCCGTGTAGTGATTTTTTATTGAAATCTATGGACCTATTTGCAATTAGTTATTTTTCTAATCAATTATTTTTTACTTTTAACAGTTTTACTTTGGTTTTTCTTTTCTTCTTCTTTTTAGTTTTCTCGAATTGCTCGTTTGAATCTATGGAATCAGATAGGTCAGAAAGTGCACTCTGTTTGGTGTTCTTTTTAATTTTAGTCTTTTTGGTTTGCACTGCCGTCGCCACAAATCCAGACTTACGGAATCGACTCCGAGCGGTGATGTCAGTTTGTTCACTCTTCATGGTTGTCATCTGTTGACTAGTGGTGATGGTGGTATCTATTATGGTGAAACTCGTGTTTATGCTTTCAGATTTGGTTGTTTTTACTCTGCAATTAAACAACATCAGTATTTATGTATAAAGGAAACATTAACGAAAGAATGATAAACAGGGTGTACAGGACAACCAAGGTATGTTTCGATTGAGCAGGTGTTAGTAAAGATCATTATTTTTTTCTGTTAGAAAGATTTGGCTGTATAGGCGGGAAATTGAAGTGCCATCTCGTTCGGAAGATCTTTCGGAAGATTGTCAACACCAACAGGCATACCTGGCAAGAGCTACAGCAAAACTTATTACTACAAACACAAAGCATTAATGCAGAAGTAAACATTGAATTAATACCTTGTCTTTTTTTTCCATGACCTTGAAATGCTTTGACTGTCCTGAGTTAAGTATTCGTTGACGACATCGGATAATTTCAGCTTCATTTTTGACTTGGTCTTTTTGGATTTGACTTCATCCTTCCGCAATTCTTTGGTCACATAACTGCTTTCTATTGCCTCTAACTTCTTTGAACAAGATCTGGAATAGTTTGGAAAATATTTGTTTAATAATTTTCTAGTGAATGGATTTATTTTGATAAATATACCTATATTTACTATGTCAAATATCTTGATTTCAGATTATTTTTAATACTGTACCCACTATGTACATTTTCTTTAATATGTATTGTTATTTTATTTATCATTTTACTTATCAATGATTTTACTGATAATATTCTAGATAAAGAAAATGTTTTATTTGTTTTGAAGTGCAAACATTATATTATACAACTTACTTGAGAAGTGATTCGCTGTCTATAGTGTAGCTGCTCATGGCTAGGTTGGATATTCCCCATGACAGTGGCAAGTAGGAGTTGGGAATATCAGATTGCACTCCCGTCCAAATATTCTTCTTTAACGTTGATAATTTTATTTGCAGTTCCGATGGTTTGGATCGCCGTGAAGTTCTCGTGTCGGAAACACTTCTGGAAATCGATTGACAGGTAGGACTTAAACTACATAATATATCCAAGTCTTTTCCTCTCTTTATAGCATGCATTGATTTTTAATATCTCTCTACCTCCAACACTGCTAGTGACGTTAACCCTTTCAGACCGGTGTACATTGAAAATACATTCATTTATGAACTTTTCCTCGCTATCTAGAACGAATAAAAATTGGAAGTTTTCATTTTCCAATTGCTGGTGTAACTGGCTTTACACTCTTTATTGTAGTTAGCTGTTAGTTCAGGCTGTAGCCATTTTTATATTTTGATAGTGAATTTTGTGTTTAATCTCGAACAATTTTTTTCTATTCATATTTTTAACTTTTATTAAAAAAAAAATCGTATAAAGCGTACGATTTGTCATTTTATGTTAAATATATCCTCTTGAGATATAATAATCTTTCAAATGAAAGTAGCCAAACTTCTAATATATTGAAAAGAAAAATTTTCAAATACCTCTACCAATTGTTATCAAGCATCAAATATGTTCTACCACTGCCAGTTTTAATTAGGGTCTAAAAGGGTTAATGTATTCAATACAACTTTTTGTTTTAAAATTTTTAAATCAATAGGTAATCCATTGGCTTTTAAAATTTGGTTTTGAATACAATCTATCCAAGCATAGATTAGATTTCCAGCTGGCCAGGGTATTGGCATGCAGTATGCAAGTGCAAAATTTTAGCAGCCTGTTGTAACTTGGCAGTGGATATGCTAGTAGGCTACTAAATATGTGTATAATATCCCATATGTTCTAGAAAACTCTAGAAAACTTAAAGATGAACCTACTCAATAAGCTATATTGTTTGTTTGTGCTTATGTTCATCAAATCAAGTTTTCTAGTTTCCCACGTGTTCTGGAAAATTCTAAAAAACTTGATTTGATAAACACAAGCACCAACAAACGGTAAGCTTATTGTGTAGGTTCATCTTTAATCACACCGTATGGCGCTTTAGCCAATTTTTCAGGTCATTATAATATATTATGAAGAAAGGCTATATGATTAAAGAAGCTTTGATAGAATATTTTAACAAAATAGGTCTTTAAAAATGAATTATGTGTGCTATGATTTAAAATTAATTTGAATATTTTGCTTTATGCATATTTTGATTGCGATTGATATTTACTTTATTGGCGGAAAGCAACGGAATTGATGCCATGCAGGCAATTTAGTTTTCGCAGTTTCTGATAATTCGGTAAATGAAGACACGGCTCGAGTTTGACTCCTCATTGGACTAGTTGAATACTTCTCTTTGTCGGAAGGCTCCGGTGATTCCATCGTCTGAAATATTAAGAGTTTTTTTTAATCTATTAAATGTATCAAGCAACTCGTAGATTATTTGAGTAAGGTATTTTGAAAAATCTGATAAAGAAAGCATTTTCATAAATAATGCTGATTGATTTATTATATATACATACTTGTGCAGGAGTAACTTTGAGTTCCGGAGGCATTCTCTTTTTATGTTGCGGTTTAGTTTTGCCGGAGGATCTGAATTGCTTGTGCACTCGTCTCACGGGACTAGACTCATCCGCCGTATCTATGTCTGAGGAAAACTCCCCCAAATCTGTCCCTTGGTCAGTTGTTAAATCTATGGTGGTCCGATATACCTAAAAATAAAAATATATATTTAAATACTTACTTAAATGCGTTACTACATTCTTAATTGCATTTTATGTCTAGATATAATATTGGATCATAAACTACTTACTGGCAAAGTTTCTCGAGGTATGGGTGGATTTTGCTTTATGATTTCGAGTTTTGGACGAGTCTTCTTCATTACCTGCAATCGATGTCATTTATCAATTTATTTTATAAGTTCGGAACCAAAATGAATTTTTTTAAGTGTGGATTTACTGACCCTTTTAGTTTTAGTTATTCCGTGTGGTAAAACTGGAGATGGCGGGGGGACGGGGAAGTTGTCGGAAGCGTTCTCTTGATCTTCGGCTTTTATTCTTGACTCATTTTCTGAGCTGCTGCTTGATGTGTCTCCTTCATCACTGTTGAATTTAAAAGCGGTCAATTCTCTCATAACATATTTTTATATTTTTCTGTTAAGAGGAATAAAAACGCTAGAAATATTTCGATTCTCGTGCCTACAAAATTTGCTCGAGCTTCTTATTTGCGCGAGGCAAGTAAGCGAAAAAGTGGTGTTTTTTTATTTTGTCCATAATTTTATAAGAGTGAAAAAAAGTTAGAACATAGAAAACCTCAAAAATGGTCTTAGCCATAAAGGGGTATTTTTATAAAAATGTTTCTTGTATTAATTCATAGTTAAGTCATGAAAAAACATTTTTTTTAGTGGTTTACGCTTATTTTTTTTGTTATGTAAATAATAATTTTATTGTAATTCCGTTACATAGAAAACCTAGTAAAAGCTTCAATATATCCGTAGCATATTTTTTGATGTTCATACTGCTAGCCAACTCGTCGTAAAGATTAATCTAAATAGTATCTAAATAGGATTTCACGTATAACTTCACCTTAACTAAGAATGTTGTTTTTATGAATCTTTAATACATTTATTCTCTTTTTTCGTGTATGGTTTTGTTTTCCTAATGGAATTTAATTAATTTTCTTACTACACATACAACCTTCATAATGGATGCAATGATTTTTGATTTCATTGTCGTCAACCCAGGCATTTATTTTTTAAAGTTTTCCTTTAGCATAAAGATACCCTTTTGCTAATATTATCAAACCTAATATTAATATCTAACAAACTAATAATCTATTGAAAATAAATAATTTATTAATATTATACTTGATCAAAAATGTCTGTTCTGAGAAGGATACACTTCTATGTATAAGATTCTTCGGAGTGTAACAATCACTTAAGTAACGTTACGTACAATATTAAATTAAATTATACAAAGCACTCTTTTTGGGGTGAAAAGCCTCATTAAAAAAAAAAAGTTAAATTCTGTGATGAGTTGCATTTGCAAGTCTTGCTAAGACACCTGCGTGGAGAAATATGTATAGGGTATGGCAACTTCTGCAAATGTTTACCTGGAATAATCGGATAGATCAATATTGGTGGGTTCATCTGCGCTGGATCCCTCTTGCAGCAGCCTATTGATGATCTTATTTCGAAGCCTCTCTTTGTTGGGGTTCTCGTCACAGAAGTCCAGCAATGTCTCGCAGAAGGCCCGGCCGAGCCCCTCGTAGTCCTGTGTAGTGAAGTGCGTGGCCACACGGCCCCCGAGCTCTGAGCCCCCGAATGAGGCCTCCATCGTATAGCTGTTGGCCACTCCCATCATCCAAACCACCACGCGACCCGTGCCCTCTTTGCTTCGTTGAATTCGGAACTTGCAGCTTTCAAATGAAAACTTGAAAATAAACAAAACATTAAATAGTACTTGATTATTAATTTATCTACTGTACCATCGACGAAGGCCTTTGTTACATCTATAGCCGATACCATTGATTCTAGCTTCAATATTATTACATAACCAAATTGAAAAGATTTATTTACCATTCTGCAACTCTCAAGCGAAAACTTCTGTCAGATTTCATAAAAAATATTCTGATGTTAAAAAAAATTTCACAATATAAGACTCCAATTTTCAATAGAGCATAAGTTAGATGAGGTCAATTGAATTTAACCTTATTAATTAAGGCGCTTGTATAACTCCAATAACTCATAACTATATGTATAATATTCAACAGGTGAGTGCAGAATACACTTACATAGTATATTAAAAATTCCACACAGATTTTGCTTAATTTCTTACCTTATCGGCACAATTTTTATGCAGCATCAGTGGAAAGACCTGTTCATGCAGTCTCTTGTCCAATCCTCGTCTATTCTCACAACCGTAAATGAAAACATTGTGTTTCCTCGAATGTGCGTGTAGGTCGCAGTACATCACAACTCCACACTCTTCTATCAACCTGAAAATATACAATAACCACTTGAGCATTTGCGTCCAGTATTTCTGAGCATCCGATTTGGAAAATTCCCACCCTCATTAACAAAATCATCCCTCCGAATTTCAAAATGGAGACACATAAAAGGCCATTGAATGCACTTATATTTAACCATTTATCACATATTTTTAGGATTCATAAAAAAATTATAAAATATTGTTATATTCCCTTTAAAATTGGTGCAAGCAGTGCCTATTTGGAGAATTCAATATAAAGAATTCTACAGCCTAGCTGATAATACAGGTATAAATTTAAGTTTGAACTTTAATAATATGTAACCCATGATCAATAATTTGTAAGAAAAAATATTTCAATCATTCCGTTTCGCGAAATGTCGATAACAAATAATTCAGATGAGATGCGAGACATCTCTTGTTAGAAAGTGAAAATACTATGTTATCTTTGTGATTAATCCAAGCATACAACGCGCGAGATATTTCGAAATAATTCCAATAAATGTTTTAAAATATCTCTTCAAATTTGCCAGATTTTGACAAGCAAGCGCTCGAGGGTGGCAAATTGGCCAAAATGTGACCAAAAACGCTCCGGTGACTAAGCAGAATTTAACCAACTTGATTTAAAGTTTAACGATTTTGTGAGTACCTTCGAATCATTAGTTTAGTATGCCAAACCGAGGGGTATGTTTCTCTTATTACTGTTCTGTATTGTCGATTCAGATCTCTTCCAGTCAATGAACATCTATTGTTCCCCACAATTACCTGAAATTGTAATGTATTACAATTAATGAATTATTTCACATGTCAAGTTCATCCTACTACCTTTAACATGATTCCATTTCTTAATAGATAGAGGTGTTACTGGTTTACAGGGTTGCCGGTGCTTAGTGCGAACTATTGAACATTATAATAAAGCTATGCTCAAGTAAAAAAGACAATTTTTTGTTTCATTTTCAACAAACTTTGTGACAATTAGTTTTAGAGGAAAGGATGCAGTACTTGTGGTCTTATGCCAAGTTATGGGTCACAAATTTTAATGGTTTTTTAGACATGAAAGGAAACATTAAAAATACACAATACAGGATTAGATAATAGAATATTCAACTTGACTTTACTTTCTTGCCACTCACATTGCTTCTTCAAATTTTTCCGTTAACAATAGTAGTTTTATATTCAGACTATCGCAGACCTAACAAAAAGGCAAAAAGTAAAAAAAAAAAGATATAGGTATAATTGTAGATTTGTGGAGCCGAAAGTATGATATATAATTATAGTAAAAATATTTATATAATTCTAGGATTGGTGAAGCTGAGAGTATTATAATAAAAATATTTGTCTTTTGATCTTTGTCTTTAATATAACAATCAGAAATTTACTTTTCGAATGAACTGTTGGTAAACTTGAAAAATTGCGACATTTGTCAAAAAGTAAAACAAAAGAAATACAGTCTTCAAATATAGAAATAGTTCCCACAATCAGTTCCAATTTTTAAAACCAAAGCAAATTCTAGTTCTAGAAGTCGTTGAACCTGAGTTACACAGAGACACACCGCTGAAATTATTATTTTTAATGCAATTTTTATACGATCTAATGTCCTTTTTTATACATTCTTCAATATTTTGCTTCAACTACTAGTCAACGAGTACCCTGTACAAAATGTTTATTATTGTTCTTGTCTTACGCCATCTGGGTTCAGCATGGGCACCAGTTTGAAGATGAACTTCTCCCGGAGTTCCCGGGCCTGGTTAGAGTCTCCAGTGAGGAAGTCCATGAATCCCTTCATCATCCAGGAGGAGGGCGTCTCCCCGGGGTGGACTCTAGCGGTTATTACAATGGCTTTCTTTTTCTGCAAAAGATTTTCATATCAGGAAAGTTTTTAATACTTTTTAAACATTAAACTATGCAGTTAATTATACTGCTTACAGATCAGTGGCGGTTCACAAACAAAACAATAATGCAAAAAAAAAAAAATAAAACAATATGGTTCATGAACGAAATGACAAAAATTCAAACAAAATTTGTGCATCCAATAATAATTTCTTATTTTTGTAGTGAAAACTTCTTTAGCATAGTTGTGATTTAAAACTCGATGAAACGAAAAATAGCGACACTAAAAAAAGAGACAAACACATATATCTATAGGATTTAGTCCGCAAGAGAATGAGTTAGTATATGTAATCGGTCTCTCTGTGCGTTGCTTAGTAGCCTATAGGTCTCCTCTTTGTGCGGTGCTTCATAGTCTTTGCACTCTTGTCTGCTTTAGTTTTCTGAAGGTTTCACTTCTACCGCGTGTGAATTGTACTCTCTGATATATTTTTTTATTGTGTTTCTCTTTCATCCGAGTCTCGCACAAATATGACATCATTCGAAAGTGACATCTGGCGAATTTTATAAAAGCTCAGACTTCACACGCACCATGTATGGTAAATAATGCTAGTGGACAAAATACAAATACTTGGGCCCCAAAGATAGAGAGGTATGTATCTCTCACTCTACAAGACAGAATATTGTTTGTATGAAATATTTCATATGAATTATCTGTTCATAAGTGCATACTGGATTCCACTTCTATGAACGGATTTTCACACGGGGGGTTTTACGAGTAAAGAATTGTAACAAACGGTTGAAATTGTAGTAAAATTACAATTCATGTCTAAAACCGCCACTGATCAGCGTCAAAAAAGCTACAATCTTAACATGGAAGATGTGTTTAGTTTTGACTGTGGGTAAACAAGCACTTGCCAAGCGATCATGAAGGTTAACTAACATTTGTAGAATTAAAACTCTTGGGTTCATACCTTGGGATCATTTTCATTAGGTGGTGCTGTGACCGTCAGATAGTAAACATTATTGCCCGCTATTGTCCGACACAGCAGCCTCAGTTTGGTGAAGGTGGACTTGACGGGGTGGCTCTGTATTTTACACAAGTAGTCTTGCAGGTCGGAGTAGGTGTACGGATAACAGTGAGCGAGGAATACTTCATCTCTGTCATTTGGGAATTCTATATTAAATGTTAAAGTGTAGCTGGGGAATTGTTCTTCTTCTTCACACCTTAAACATAAAATATCTTCAGTACACACTTTACGTTTAATAATTAACTAGACTGTAATTTGTAAACTTACGTTGGTTCATTTTTGTAGTAGGAAATGTTATCTGCACATCTTCTCCAACCAACTGAACTGACTTCAGCGTCCATCTTGGAATACATAAGTGGTCTCATTCCTTCATTGTATAAACTCTCTCCCTTTGATAAATTAACTATTGAAAATCTGAAAAAAATTATATTTATTTTAAATATTATAAATCCACGGTAAGTGATGATGTATGCAGCACAAATGGGGTTAAATGGAATTGACATGGTCTTGAAACACATTAAACGTGCACCCTATATTTGTACACGGTTGTCGTTTTCACATGAGAACAGGTTGTTTTTTTGACTCGTTTTTGAGTTCAACAGCTCGGCTGTGGAACATTTGCTGACCTTTGTGTTCCTTACCTCCTACAACATAGGTCTCTTCAAGACCCATTTTCACTCCTTCCTCAAAAAGATCCTCCAACACAGCATCCTCAAAGATTACGTAGACCCTGAGGGAAATTGCTTTCGTCAGAGCCTCCTGTGAGGAGTTAAAGTAAAAAAAAAGAGAAATGATTCTGATGGTAATTTTTCTCCAAATTTAAGGCGGCTTTAGACCATCTGATTTTATCCATCCCAAGAGCTTACGTCAGAAGGCTCAGCCATCCAACCGTTCTTTTCTGAAGTCACATCTAGAGTCGCCAAGTTTAAAACATGGTGTATGCAAGGAATGCATTTATGCGAGTACTTTGTTCGACTCAACATTCATTGTGATACCTGTAATACCCTTCGTTCAGTTTTGATTGGGGTGTAGGACTGATCATTTTCCAGGGCCGTATTTACTTGCTAGTTAAAGGCTGCAGCATATAGGGCTGCACCACAAATTGTTTAAAAATAAGTAGTGATTTTATTATTAGTAGCTTCATCAGCATGAAGTGTAGGCGCAAACCAATTAGCCACTATTAAGCTTTTTCCTAGTGTAATGACTATAATACCTATGTTATTAAAATTATCATATTGAAAAAAAAATTTTGGGAACATTTACATAAATCTCAATTTTGTGTTCTTTTTTATTATAGTTGTTAATAGCAATGTTAATAAATCGTATTGAATATTTTTATGATTTTCATTTTTATACTATCAACTTCTAAATACGGTAATATAAAATTTTCTAAAATTTAATATAATCTTAAATGGTTTTTAGTTAGTAAATTGCTCCGAAAAGCGATTTTTGCAAGATAATTTTCAAAAAATTCTGAGGCCGGACCCCCCCGTTTTATTGTGGGATTTATGGATTGTTCACCACAGGTTCAGCCTCGGGGTCTATATATCCTAAATACGGCCTTGTCACCGCTTAGCCATTGAGGTGATAACCATTCGGCTGCCGCCCCACCCAGCGAATTACACATATCGCCATATAAGGGCTATTGGTTCTTATTTTTAGTATCATCAGCTTAGAGGTAAGCTTGATCTTCTCAGGTTAAAAGCGGCGATTTGGGAGTGGAATCAGTAGGTTATTTCACATTTGTCAAACCTGTAAACGAGGTCCTTCCTCGTGTTGGAAACCCTGAAGTAGAACCACTGCATGTGCCTGTTGGTGTAGAGGTCAGTACGTAGGTACAGCTCGTAGTATGTGCTGGTGATCTTAACCGCCTTGGCAAGGTTGCCCGACTCGAACCTGGACTCGAACAGCAGCTCGTCCTCCGCTCCGCCCGTCCCGTTCGCCCCTCCCGCGGTGCCGCAGGGCGACACGAAGAAGCGGCTGCCTCCGACACTGGAGCGACTGAACTGGAAGAAACCCACTTCTCTTGTAGCTTCGTCGTTATAAGGAGAATCGTCAGGGTTGTATTTATGCGCAGGCTACGAAAGCTGCTTGGGCCCGCACCACAAATTGTGGTTGTGTTGTAAATATTTTTCTATTATTACAAAATGTTTTGTATTAAAAATGTATAATTTTGTATTAAAATTTTTGTTTGTATAAATGTTTTGTGGTAGTGAGATGGCTCTGTATTGGTACTACATTACTGCATTTCGTGTAAGCTCAACATTTTTGTATTCGAGCTGTGTTCTGGTTATCAATATTCTGGGGAAATTTTTTCTACGAAATTCTCTAGCCACACCTCCCTCCCGGATATGAAAGAAATATGATTTCCGGCTTTACAAGATTTTAACTCCTTTTTGGCTCTTTCACCCGTCACATCTCACACCTAACCTCATTTGAGGTGAGATACCTCAACACCGCATTTTAGTATTTGAGCACCTCGTACAAATGTGAATGATTTTATTAACAGATGCCTTTAGTAATGTACAACTATAACATTTAAAATTTCTCTTCAACTCAGTATGCTTTGTGCTTGTCCAAAATATTATTTAAAATTTGTCCTTGGAAGCTGCCCGTGTTCAAGAATTTAAGAAGAAAAAATGATAAATAAAACAGCTTTGGTCTGGGTCGGTCTGTCAGTAGAATTATTATTTTTGTGCATTCATAGACATCAACACATGACTCCGAAGACAAATACTACATATGGACAAAGACATTATCATAATCTGGCTCCAAAAATTTTTAATTTAATTAAAAAAGATGTTAAAGATATCCACATGACAAAAAATGCAAAACACAAAATCCATATGTGGATAATCGACAAAGGCATTATATACTGCGGTCAGATAACCTGAACAATACAAGAACACACTCAACGCCTGTATTTTCCTCTTTTCCTCTCAATTATTTTTATGACTCTAATTTGTTTCTATCATATTTTTTTTCTATTTTACTCTTTTATTTTTCTTTTATTGTATTTATCTTTCTAAACTTAAATATTTATTTTTTTAATCTTATTTTTCTTCCAAGATTAAGATATCAAAATTAGTTTAAATTCCTGCCACCTCGGAACAGGCTCAGCCTAGTGAGGTGGTTTATACCAAAAAAAAAAATGTACATTGTATTTTGTATATATGTATTCCAATATCTTGGTCAATAAATAATAAAAAAAAAAAAAAAAAAAAAATCTCTAAGGTCATGAGTAAAATACGAAAGCCATGGAGTGACAGAGACATATTTTCCACCGGGCCTTTTTTTAATCTATATTTCTATATGGTAAGGAAACATGGACACTTAGAGCCAATGAAAGAAAACAGATAGACGCCCTCGAAATGTGGTGCTGGAGAAAAATGCTCGGGATTCCATGGACCCACAAATATGTCCATTTTGCAAGAGCTAGAGGCAACCACAATACGCTCTCAACTATCTGCCTACAACTTTTTTTAAAGATTCTTTGGACTCCAAACTAAGGGCTCCAACTTGGAGAAACTCATGATCACTGACAAGGTGAAAGGCAGAAGAAGCCGAGGAAGTTCATGAATCCGTTGGAGTGACCAAGCATCATTGGCTTCTGGTACGTCGGTATCCACAGCTCTCCACGCAGCACAGAACCGCGAGGAGTGGAAGAGCCTTGTCCACCTTGGAAATTGGAATAGGGGTCACGATCCTTGGCAAAGAGAAACCGTCTTAAGAAGAAGAACATCAATAAAACCATTACAAGATAATTACTTACAGATGAATGACTGATAGTCAATGAAGCAGTTACTCACATAGTTAACAGCGCTCATGGGGTAGTACTGGAACATGATTGTTCCAGACTCCTCCCCGACAGGTTTGGGCTGGAGCTCCCGGCCAGTGCGGGTGTAGTAACTTTCCGGGATAGGAGGGCAGTACTCGATGTGCTGTATACGCTCTTCTAATACCTGAAATCCAAATATAAGTTCTTGTTCATCAGTCGGTCAAAAATTACAATGTCCGATCCACAAATACCATGAATTCTTCATTAGCATACATGAATTACCTACCCACAATCGTTGATATTAGCTTCGCCATTTACAATTTTAAATTACTAGCAGTTAAAAACACGCTCCGCAGGTTTTTGCTGCTAGGCCCTGTGGGCGGCTTTTGATTCGGCTTCGCCCAGTTAGTGTTGGTGACTATTTTATAAATACAATAGGAGCTGGTTCCATAAATAGCCTGTTCCTCGGATCCACTGTCATCCAGTGTAGCTAGTCACCGGGACAAAGTAACTGAGACAGGCAATGACGTCGTATGTAATATATAGCCGCTTGATACAACTGTGTATTACCGTCAATCTTTCCATATGACACGTCCTCATCCGACGTCCTGACGGAAGTGGCGACATCTTGTGACGAATTCTTGAATTCGAAACCGAATTACAACAGTAGCTTTGTTTGAATTTCCACGTACACAGATGTTATTTGTGGCGCGGCGCGGCGCGTATGGCGTGGCGTCAGACATGCACTCGACCACGCAGACTCAAGCATATTAATGCTATTCGATGCTTTTGACGAAATAAATTTCTATTCTTATCCAAAAGGCGGCCGGTATATAAATAATATGACCAACTTTCGATCAAGCAAGCTTCAGCGTACGACCGGAGACCCCTTTTCCGTGGCCTCAGCATCTCGAGGTATCTCATTTCTCAACATGACAATATGTCTGTTTGGCGAAGAATCATTATATTAACTGTTTTGGTTAGATGTTAGTGTTTATTTATCTTGATTTTTCGACTAAGGACTAACCTATCAATACGGTATCTACATGTAATCGCGCGTGTACGAGACTGTTTGAAAATTAAACGGTTGTCAGAATATTGGCATTGTACCCTGGATATTCGACAAATATTTCTATATAATTCTCATTGAATAAATTACTTCAAATGCATATGTTTGCCAGCAAAACTCGTGTATAATATTATTTTAAAAGCTTCCCAGAAAAAAATGACATGAAACAGTGAACTAAAGAAGACCAGCTACATTGTACTTGTAAGCCACGACATTGGATGTGTTTGCGCCTTGATTTTAAACCTATTTTTAACTCCGCATTGTATGTGGACATTGAGGGAGTAAAAATAATGAATATTTTACCTTGAATAGTACCGGCATACTGCCTTGTACCGATATTTTATTGTATGCCAGCGCCAGCCTTTCTTTTGAAATGCGAGCGATACGTTCGCATTTAGTCGTGTGTCGTGAACCTAATTCTTTACAATAATAATAAATCGTCTAGTTTCGGAATAGACAATTTCAAACAATATTTACACAAAATACAAACATTTTTAATCACAGTAATTTAGTCTATTGTGAATAGCTACTTTTTTCTAATTGATCTACTGCATAGGCTCTCAACATGGGCGATAAAGCCCCCTTGTGGGTGTTTGAGACTTTCAGGGGGGGTAGTAGAAGACCCAAAGAAAACTAGGGTGCGTTGAAATGGCACAGTGGGGGGACAGGTAAAAAAAATTGTCTAAAAAGACGAAAAAAAACTACGCTAATTACGTACTTATAATCTTACGTGTTTTATTATTATTAAGAATTGATACCATATCAAAAATAAAGGAAGAAAGGAGGTAACAACCTGGTACTATAAAATACAAAAGAATTGCTAAACAAAAAGGTATAACAAATCATTTTATATATTTTTGATTGAATTATTGATTCCGTGGCAGTTGACCTCCCCCCATAAAAAGTTGTAGTAAATATAATGGCAATAGCTCCATCAGATTCGCGACAGATGATAAGTAAGAAAATTGGGGGCTCTAGAAAAAAAAATATTCTCAAATTGGGTTTGGTTATTTTTTTTTAATTAATTGAAACGTTTTTTGGTCCCGAAGTTTTTGGTGTCCGTGTTGATCTCGATCTGATTGCTCTTGATGGACGACTCCAGGTAGCTGCTGATGTAGGCACCTGGAGATAAAATATGCAACTAACCTGGCACTCTGTCGGCCATCTTGCCGTCTGCTGCGAGCAGTCCAGCTCTTTGGGCAACGCGAACAGGTCCCGCGGCTCCCGGAGCTTAGCGATAGTCCGGAAGGTCTTGGTGTCTGTGTTGATTTCGATCTGATTGCTCTTGATGGCCGACTCCAGGTAGCTGCTGATGTAGGCACCTGAAAGACAAAGTGTGGATGTACGCTGTTATCAAAATATGGTCAATTAAGAATCCTGACGATCCGAAACGAATTTAGTTTCAGGGCCAGTTTACAGAACAATTCGGACAAGAACTTGAACAATGAGGTATTTCCACGTTTTTTAATTGCTTAAAAAAATTAAGCAAAAAATTACGATGAATATAGCATTTTTATTTTATTTTTACGTTAACGAATAAATTTTCTACAGCGAGTCAAAGTTTCTCATTTTTGAATTACCGCTTAAACGATATTTTGGGGCGGGGCTATCGTGTGACGTCATGAGCGTGGACGCTCACTGACAGTGTTTATTTATGCTGGCCCAGCTGAGCGACGCTTGTGACGTTACAATCCAATTTGCCAACCACGGGCCGTTTTGATTTTGTTAGTTTTAGATCGTTTTTAAAATCAATAATATTGAATGAAAACATAAAAAAACAAACATTTTAGTAGGATGATTAAAATCAGAAAAATGATCTTTAAATATTCCGTACATTTTCAACAGAATCCCTCGTTTGTGGAAATACCCATTGATTAAATTTCAAAGTCAATATTCAAGTTCTGTGAATAACTAGCCCACAATGGAAAAATAACGGAACTTGAATAGAACATTCAAAGGACTTGAATTGAAATTTTATGAATAATTTAGTTTAGTCTTGTTAAAAAACTGACCCCTAGATTATTTAAAAAAATATTATTACTCGTATGTCGATTTGGTGATAAATAGGATGTTAAGGAACGTGCTTGACTTACTTTAACCAGTGAATCCTGACATTATTTGGAGTAAAAAATGTAAATGAAATTTTGGTCTCTGGTGACTTTTTGATGTTTTTTTGCAACTTAAATCATAAAAAAATCAATGTGTATTGGATTGTTAGGGACGGGGTGAGAGTTTAGGTTATTCGGCTGAGTGACCAGTGATGATATGTGGAAGTTTTTTAAGTTTTGAAGAAAAAAAATTGAAAAAAAACATTAAAACAAAATATCACCCGAGACCGAAATTTTATTTACGTTTTTTACAAGTACCTAATGTCAGAAATCACTGATAAATAAAGTATATTATTATATGTGGAGAACAACAGAACAGGCTACAATCGTATCTAGGCTCTTGTTTGTATCAGGTCTGGGATACCAACATAACAGTGACAACGATGGCGGGCGGGCTGTCATAGTATCAGTTCGCGAAGTGAAATTTTATAAAACTTTGATCGGCTGTATCTCCCTCAATTTTGCTTTCCGCACATTAATTCTTTTTTTAATGAGTTTCTACACACTTTTCTCATCTAGAAAGTGCATTTTTATTAAATTCCCAGACATTGGCGTATTCTGCATTTCACCCCAACTTTTTTGTGTTTCGGTTGCAGTTCGCGGCTCTTTTTATTATGTTAAAATAAATATGTTTCATTGCACCCAACAGTAAATAATTAAAAATAATATAGGGTATGGTTGGGTATTTGCGGCACGTTCCAGAGTGGAAGATACTCTCAGTATCGTTCTGGTGTAAGACCACCATTCAAAATCGAAAGGTTGCTTGAAATGGCTTTAGCCGTGCTTGGTGGCCGGATCTAAATAGTCAGGAATTTCCCTACCTTCCTCGTCCCCATCTCATTCCCCTCCCCACTAACTGCAATCCCGCAACATACCCCAATTAGGGATGCCATAGTCTCGCTGGTTCCAGGTCTTGTTCCAGGGAGTCTTGTGTGGTATTCCCAAAAAGAAATTAAATGTAGCTCAACGAAACACAATAACAATAAATAATAATAAAAGCTCAAAACTTAGCAGCGTTCGATTTCTGTCAATATTGACAAATAAATAAAATAAAAATCTTTTCAATGAGCAAATTTTTCTGCTAATGCTTTTACCATTGAGGTGATTTTTCACAAAAACGGCGCTATATAAATCGTCTAAATATTATTATTATTATTCTTAAAATGGTTAACGCCTATTATTAATTTGATACTAAGATCATAGAACAAAATTACATAAAACAGGAATAGAACAAAATTACATAAAACAGGAGTAAAACAAAATTACATTTAGCTCTCACAACACTATACATATAATAATTGCTTAAGATAGGTATCAACTTACTTTGTAGGTAATAATTCCTCCAGTAAAAACCAAAAATTCTTAATCTGCACAAAATTTAATAATGGTTATTGATATTAGTATAACATTTGGTTCACCTTTACAGCAAATGGGAAACAGTTGAGCCTGCAATTCTCGGACTCGTGGGAGGTCCATTATCTCCAGGAACATCGCCATGCCAACCTTATCCACCCCAAATAAACAATTATTATTATTCACCTCACGATTTGCGTCAGCGTTTATTATCTCATTACCACGAGGGTCACAATATAATCATAATAAATGTGTGTAATTCCAGTGAAAATGTAACAAAAATCACGTCAGTAACCAATCACTTGTGTCATTACATCATTTTTGTTATTGTCTGTACCGACAATTCAGTTTAGTTGTGGGGCAGGAATATCAGTATTTTTTGTTACTGTACCGACAAGTCATTTTACTTGGGGGCGGTTTAACAGTCATTTTTGTTACTATACCGAGGGGCGTTATCAGACATTTTTGGTATTGTACCGACAAGTCAGTTTATTTGGGGCTGGTAAATGATTCATTTTTGTTACTGTACCGACAAGTCAGTTTACTTGGGGCTGGTAAATGATTCCTTTTTGTTACTGTACCTAGTCAGTTAATTGGGTCCGGTATATCGGTCACTTTTGTTACTGTACCGACAAGTCAGTTTACTTAGAGGTGGTATTTCAGTCATTTTTGTTATTGTACCGATAATTTAGTTTACTTAGGGGCGGTTTATCGCTCGTTTTGTTACTGTACCGACAAGTCAGTTTACTTAGGGGCGGTATATCAGTAGTATTTGTTACTCTTAGGGTCGATACACCAGTTATTTATTATTATTGTTACTGTACTCAATCTATTTAGGGCCGGTATATTGGTCATTTATGTTATTGTACCGACAAATTAGTCTACTCAAGGCCGGTATATCATTTTTAATAATGATATCACTAGGTTGATCTTGCCAGGGGTCTCTTGACATACGTAAATATCACACAATACAAACTTAAAATGCAACTGATATACCGGCCCTTTGTTGCTCATTAACATTTTCCGACTTAGATGGGTAACGCAACCAGAAATTACTCAACACAGAACCCGCAGATGCATTACTTGCATACAGCGTGTTTTACACTTCACAAATAAAAATACATAAAAGTTAATTTAAATTATTAAAAGCCCTCTGCAAAACTTTTCGAATTACTGTAAAAGCTTTGCAAGTACAGATTCGATGATCGTTTACACTTGATGTCTCTTTCTCGCTAACTGCAATAAATAGGAGTAAGCAAGACAAAATGCTGTATCTCAGTGACACATAATCCTAAGATTGCGTTGTTTGAGTCAACACAATTGCGCGACCTATACATTGCAATGATTATTGTCTTTTTTTCGCGTGTCTGAATTACAATTAATAAAGTTGTTTGTATTTACAATGAATCACTTGAAAGTTTACGTAAGTGGAGTATGATTTAAACTTTAAAGGTTCATAGTTCCACTTTGAAGGCTAAACTGCCGGTATAACTATTATATTAAACCAGATCTTGAAGAAATGAAACGATACATAGATTCGTTTGCACAATCGATTCGCGTTCAGTCGCCGAGACGCCTCACCAGGCGACTCACTATTAGCCTCTAGGAAATACACTAAATTTAATGCACTGTTACTTCTTATGTAAAACGTTTCCCCCACAATATTACGATGTCGATGTAGGTTCTGTCAGGTATTATAACGCAGGGAAAGGTTTGCCGGCTTCGTTTTATTGTGATTGGCTAACCCCACAGGGCGGGAAATAATCTCGCAATCCCAACGAAAAGAATTTAATATTTATTAATTGTCAGGATATTTTATATATCTTTCTATGCCAATATATAATATACAAATATACAATATATCAATATACAATTCAAAAAGGAAACATAAAGACCGTACTGAAAGTACCCATTAGAACACCTTCGATTGAAATTTTCAATAGCTTTGACGTGCCAAATGTACAACGAATGTATGCCAAAAAATATTATTGAAGCTATTCAAAAATACTGAATCCTCTACTAGCTGTGTATCCATCGCACTAGATCGAAGAAAAATGACAAAAAACATTCCAAGTTATAAAACCACATTCGGACAAAGAACTACACTTACTTTGCATCAAATCTATAACATCCTTCCCCAAGATACAAAACTAATAAAAAATGTTGATGAGTACAAATCAAGAATAAAAATATGGCTGAAAGAGGTCAATAAAAAAACCCTAATGAAGACATTAAAAACGACATAGAAGACAAATAAACTATAAATGTCCTCGGCACAGGACCCCCTAGTGAGGAGTACTAAGAAATACAATATCTATGCTTAATTTCACCATTATATTTTGTATATACGATTATTTTATATAGTTGCTAAAATAAAAAAAATAAAAAATAAAAATAAAAAACCATACATCTGTGAACAGTAAACTTTGCGGGTCCAAAAGCATGTTTCTAATTTTCTCAAAAGTTTTCTAGTTTCCTCTAAAATCACAAGATTTTTAAGTAGGTACTTAATTTGTATAAACTTTAAATTTTATGTAACATTTTTTTCTTTAATTAATTCAATTTTTCCAAACAAACGTTACTATTTCAATGATAATTCTTTTTTCAAATTTTCATTAGGCATGTACCTACAATAATATTGAAAAAATGCGAATAAGAATATCGAAATAAACGCAACAATTTCACATTTAAAAAAATAATCTTTATTGAACCATTAAAACGGCCACCATCTTGAAACCGGAACGGAACGCACAAACAAACTTACAGACAGACCAAATGCAAAACCGTCAAATGTAAACACGTGCGTACATATAATATCTACAACATACATAGCTTCAAACTGTATTATCAATATAGTAGGCGGAAATAGGTCATTAGGGGTTGAGTTGTTTGCATTTGGGGGGTTGTATAAACCCTATATTTTTCTATGAGATACCTGCATCTTTATGTGAACACGCTTGCTATTTCAAAATGTTGGATAAAGTCTTCCACCTTCCTTGGTAAATTAAATGCTGTTTTTTTTGCATAACAATAATAATGCCCAGGCTCAGGCCGAAGTACATGCTTGTATGGTACACGCCAAACTTTAAGACCGGCCTGACGTTGATTAGAAATCGTCGCAATAGGCCTAGTTTAAGGTCAGAAAAGTGGAATGCCCCCCCGCCCTCGCATTTCTCTGTCGCACGTACTTTTTTACGCATCTTTCTCTTTCGCTTACGTTCATTGTAAAGTCAGTAACTGCGCGAGAATGGATCGTACCATGTTCAGGTCGGTCTTAAAGTTTGGCGTTTACTAAACGTAGCGCGCAGTGACTATATTCTCACGAAAGTGGGCTATTTTTTATTATTTTATTACTAAGGGTTTTGTTTGTTTTCAAAGTGAATCTAAAAAATCGGTAAAGTTAAACTCTGTCAGTGATACCTACGAACTATTTTGGGCTTCATTGGGAAACAAACCCAAGACCTCCAGCTCATAGTAAAAGCTTTTATCCCTGTGCCTCTGTCGTCGTTTAACAATATATGTACCAATATGTCAATAAATTGATTCTTTCAATAAAATTACTTTTTATCATCAATTTATTTTTTTGATGTTGGTTATCTTTATTATCAATGCAGTACTACTATACGTGTTGTCAGCAACACAGTTTAGCAAAGTTATGTTGTTTCTTTAATGTTAAAAAAGAAACAGCTTTTTGGACTGAAACTAAAACAGAATTCGCTATCAATTTTGTATTCAATGTGGAGCCTTTCACCTGACTTACAACTCGCATCACACGAAAACTTTAGTTTGTCAATTTTCGTGAAAAGTCAATATTCAGTTGGTACCTTTCGAACAATTTGAAGGTTGCCGGTTGACATTATGCCAATGTTATATAAACCTTCAAACCTTGCCTTCGTTCTAAAATTAAAGCGTTTTAATTAACAATAAATAATAAAAATACTATTGATGTAGAGTTCTGGAATATCCAAAAGTTGTATCGTGACATTATTGGAGTAATTTTCGGCTTATCAAATTAAATGTCGGCTGTATTTAATGAAATGAAGGTCTAAGTAATTTATTGTTTAATAAATGGCATGTTTTTTAAGTCCTCTGGTTTATATTTTATTAGGTACAGGCTGCATTCCGTGACAACCGGAAGGCACTAGCGGTTCCAACTCAATAAAAAATAAATTGATTCGAAAAAGTGTCCCGAACACGAAATGGGATTTGTTCGTTTGAAGTACGAACTAGGTTGCGTATTGGATTTTATTTATATGTTGGGCCATCTAAAAATAGGAAATGTGAATGTGAATATTATGATGGATCTATGTAATTTTTTTATTTATTTAAAAAAAATATTCCCTCAAGGTTATGCATATTATCTTGCCTCGAATATCGTATTTTTAATGTTAAAGTGATGTGATTTGTTACCAAAGGCATGTCTATTGTATATTTTTAATAGATAAATAAAAGTACAATACAATACAACTTTATGTTGTAAGTTATTTGAATCGTTTTTTCACCAGAGTGTTGTAAGATTGTTCCAAATTCTATTATTGAAGTAAAAACGTTGTGATTTGAAACTGGATGAAACGAAAAATAGCGACCCTAAAAAGGGACAAATGCATACATCTATAGGATTTAGCCTACGAGAGAATGAGATAGTATAATCGGTCTTCTTTTTGTGCGGTAGCCGCCACTGCTACGGTGTTCGTAGCAGTGACGGCTCGTGACTTTTTGGGAGTTCTAGAGTGCAATTTTTTTTTAAATGGCACTATTAATGTTGTTGAAGGCGAAACATTTTTTTTTCTTTTTTCGAAAATCGGTTTTTTGTATGAACATTTTTCAGGCAATCCGTGTGGCATGAAAAAAAACTTCCTGAAATTTTTCACACGAAAAAATGCTACTGCAACATCAACAATGTCATTTTTTGTAATGTTAGCACTCTAGCACACCCAAAAGTCACGAGCCGCCACTGCTTCGTAGTCTCCTGTTGTCTACTTTTTTGAGTTTTCTGAAGGTTTTACTTCTACCACGTGTGAATTGAACACTCTGATGTGATGATTATAACCTATCCTGATTATCATCGAGTATTTTCACTATTTTTTTTACAATTTTCTTATTAACATCAGCTACCATATTCTTGTAAAACGCAAAAACTGTGACTCTCCATAACGAAAATGAATCTGCCGATATATGTATAAATATATAAAAAAAAAAATTTCACCACACCACCTATAATTTCCAAGGTTTGGCGTAAAATAATAGAGAGGATAAGAAGAACGGGCTCTATTTTAACCCTGCTTTCGGATTCCATTACTAAGTTTCAACGTGTTTAGAATATCACATTTCAACTCATCTGATCTATTCTAGTAAAAATTATGAAAACAATCCTTTTTTGATTATTTTCCCACTTTTAGCCATTTTCCCCTTCGAACGACGATGTAATTCCCTAATTAACTCCCCCCTCTCTCTCCTCTTCCACCCCTTCACCAATTCTTCTGCCGATTTGGGTTTGCCCCCTCCCCCCAGCTCTATAAGCCAAATCCTTATTTAATTTAAGTAAAAGACTCATCCTGATGAGAACGTTCAAGTTTTTCTCGAAACATTTAGATTTTGTTTCTAATAAAGTGGTGTAAAAAAAGTAAAGTTGCTTTAGTTCGTAATCTACATAGACAGCAAGCATCTTCCATTTCTGTTTTACATTATAATCTTGTCTATTTTATATCAATGGTTACGAAGCTTTTGATTTAATGTCGAATCGTGATAGATCTTTTCCCTTGAGTTCGTTGGCATGGCGGGTCAAAGGTTCACGGAGTAACCGACTCCCATATACCTTGCTCGTCCTTTGAATATCGCACGAACATAACCCTTTGTACCTCTTGTACGTATGGTACCTGCCAGTCGCTCATATAAAGGCTTTTATTCCGGTTTTATAAAGCCAGCAGCGAGTAAAAAAGAGAATGATTGATTTCGTATAACCTAAACCATTATTGTGAAAAGAAATCTTAATATTTTTACGGGTTTAGTTTGATGTAAATCGCAAACTAAGTGTCAGAAATTTTTTGTCTGATAAAATAAATTGTCTGACATGTTTAATCACAAATATTTAACATTTCATGATCTGTTAATCTACAATGCGATTTCTCAATAGTGAATACAGAGTCATTAATATTCAATTAAAGTTGCACCCGATAAACCTCTACCATCCACCCCCTCACCGTAACCCCTACCCTTAGTTAGTTAGCTGACTTCGCTTTTGCTCTATTTGTACTCGACGCAATTACTTTTAATTATTATTATTTTTGAAATTTATTTTTTGGCTCGCCAACAAAAAACATCACATAATTATTACAGTAATGATATACATTTTAATCATCGTTGTGGCGATGATTATAATTAAATAATTATTATTTAATTTAATGAAGACAATATCAACGAAACTCAATCGAAAATCTGGAGACAGAAAAATCAGAAAAAGATATTGGCACTTCTGAGACTCGAACCCAGGACCTTCGGCTTTCCGGGCCATAGCTCTACTAACTAAGCTAAGGTATCTATCCGATTCGGTCGTTTTTAACTGTATCATACTTCGACTGAGAACTACCAACATTGTCTTCGGCATATTTTATTGGTTGCTATGTTTATGTATGATTGCAATGAATGATTACCTACCTGTACTGACAATAATTTTCATGTTGGTAACTTTTTCGACCTAATTTTCAAAATATTAACTGACGGCCTCCGTGGTCTAGGGGTAAGGCTCTTGACTACCAATCCGGAGGTCGTGGGGTTCAAATCCCAAATCCAAATTCTTTTAGTATCGCCCTGGTGTAAGACCACCATTCAGAATTGAAATGGCTTTAATCGTGTTTGGTGACCAGGTCTGAATAGCCTGGTACTTTCCCACCTTCTTCTTCCCCATATCCTTTCCCTCCCCACCACTTTCAGCCTCTCAACATACCCCAAATGGGGTTGCCATGCTTTCACTGGCTCCAGATGGATGGGAGCAGCTCTTGGAGGGACTCTTGTGCGATATTCTCATAAAAATATTATTCGTAGCATCTTTCTTTAAGCGTAATCTTCTGAATATTTATATCCATTCTTCTAATATTGCTAAATTATACATGGTGTCCGGAAAATAGTGTTACAAGCGGAAACTTGGAGTCAATTTTGAATTATAATTTTTGATTTGAGCGTAATTTGAGACAGAAATTTTTTTGGTTATAAAAAAAAATAGGTTGCTGCGGTTATTATTAGCAGTTTCTTGTATTTTTAAATGCGTTTAAAGGTAGAGCCGGCTCCAATAGTTTTTTCTAAATGTCAAAAAAATGTAAAAAAAAACTTTTTTTGGGTTCCCTGTGTAATTTAGATTCCTTAGTCTCGCATAAAGCACTAGTTTTCAAAAACCATGTAAATAAGTTTATAGTATTAACTAAATTAAAAGCATAAAACAATATACTTACTACTTGCCACAAACTCTTCCAATCCCTCTTCGTCCCTGTCGATCCCTTCTTGTCGTTTCAACATTTTCACTTGTTTCATTAGCTTATATTAAAATTAACACTTCGTGCCTCAATACTAACAATAATATAACAACAATAACCATATAAACTGATTAATTAATACTAACAATAAATTAAAGTTATTTCGTGAAAAAATCACGAACGAAGGCACTCGATCCTTGAAATGACGTCACAGCTCACAGCCATGAACAATCATTTCAAGTTGTTGTTTTGTTTGATTATTTTTCCCCCATTTCGGAATAGTAAAAATTGTTTAGTTTGTCCCGCGCCAGGGGGCAGGGGAGAGGGGTGTGGAGAGGGTGGGGGTGGGACGTCACGTGACTTTCAGCGAGCCGTCCATGCCGCGCGAAGCTTGGAGGAGCTTTGGACGATTTTCTTTCTAAAGCTCGAAGCTCGCTGAAATTTCAGGGTGGCTCAAGCGCGTGGGCTAGTAACCGCTGCATTTGTGGCCCACTTTCGCGTGAAATAGTGACTACATTACGCGTGAAATGTAAGATAAGTGTCCCCATTATTTATTTATTTATTGAATGAATTTCTAAAACGAGGGAATATTAGTTTATTATTTTATTTTTATGTTTTGCGATAAAAAAACTTTTTTTTAGCAAAACAGTTAACCCCAAGAGAAATTTTCGGAGGCTTTTCTCCCAGACGTCGAACACCCTCAGTCCTTTCTCAATACAGAGTCTTTTTGGGAGATATTTCTCGAAGCCTGATATGGACTCGGAACTCAGACGTGTTATGTCATTTTGTATGACGGTGAGATGTATGATTTAAACAGTGCTAGAATGAGAGAATACCACGCTTTGCGTTTGCATTTGAAAGTTTACCATAGTCGCTCCCGAAAAATTAGAAATAATTCTGTGAAACGACATTTACTATTTGAAAAATATTTGTCAAGGTTTGACATTTTTTTTATTAATATTTTTATATAAAACAAAAAAGTGAAGTCACAATAACGTTTATAATACTTTTGTTTAATAAAGTGTGTTTTTTAGTTTCATGTAAACTGGTAATTATGGTTTACAAGGTGAGCAACAATTTTTTTATCTGTGTTTGCATTCAAATTTTTTATGTTTTAATTGCAAGAGTTATCCGCAGTATTTTATTTTGAAATATGATCAAAAATAGGAAATTTATCTGGAAACGATTGTAATGCAAAAAAAATCCACGCAATCCGCATTTTAAAGTTGCAAAATATAGAGGTTTTAGGGATTAAAATTGAATCAATACATTGAAAAATGTTTACAGAGTGAAAGCCTGCATGGATGCTTTCCATTAGAAACCTACTGATAACTGAAATATATTTAAAAGTCCAGAAGGTTATTAATAAATAATAAATAATGAACAAATAATGGACATAGTATCAAACCTTATGTCTAATATTTTTAATTGAGACGTGAATTGAAATTAATTTACCTAAGTTTAGTGATCAGGTTTGATTAGACAGCATTTTCCTAACCACATTTCTTGGTTACACTGTTTCTGGGTACCTGGAACGATTGCGTGATTTTCTTATTAAAAAACTACAAACATTAAAATTTGACTGAAATTATATTATCGATTACACACTGAAAACTCATGTGATTTCGCCATGAAAGCCTATTTCATTAAGTTCCAATACCAAAGCTCGTAACATTGCCTGCGTTTTAACCCATTTTATCATAGAGTTTTTTCTATTGTTCCGATTTTTCGTTTCCGTTGGCGTTTTCCCTCGGTTTTCTGGTGAATATCCGTCCCTTTGCACCGGTCCCGTGGTTTGTTAGTTTTCCCTGGAACATACCCACAAAGCCACAAACCTAATTCATATAAAACCTTCCATAGTTTCAGGGCCATGTAGTTTTACCAAGAATTAATGTATTGTGTTTTAACAAATTTTAATAGATGGCTGCCTATTTTGTGGTCAATGTGTTTAATACATTTCATTAAATCATTTAGGACCCCATAGTTTATTTTATTAATTTTTAATTTTGTATGCTGGGTTACTCTTGATGAAAGTACTCGTTTCTATAACTACGAATAACGGGAATTTTTTTTTGCATTCTGACAGTTTTCCCCAAAAATGATCCGAATTTGAAAATCTATATGTATATTTTCTAGCCATGTAAAGTGTCACTCTTGGGATGACATTTCCTTAAAAAAAAGGCTCTTTAAAAATTGTATTATTTTTACAAAATTTCCTCATTCTGTATGTGACATTGATATTCGTGTGTTCACACAATAATAATGATATTTAATACTAAAAATTATAGGAAGCATATCATCAGAGATGCAAATCAAATTGATGATTTATGTAGAAAATGTTTGGCTTTTCCGGAAACTATAGAACATATTATATCGGGATGTTCTGTATTAGCGCCGTCCGAGTATACATTTAGGCACAATCAAGTTTTAAAAATAATTCACCAAAGTTTGGTAATTAAACATAACTTGATTGAATGCCGTAATGTACCATATTATGAATATGAACCAAATTCATTTTTAGAAAATGAATTTTATAAAATTTATTATGATAAAACTATTCTGACAGACAGAACAATTAGTCATAATAGACCCGATGTAGTTTTACATGACAAAATTAAGAAAATAACTTATATCATTGATGTCGCTATTCCAAATTCTTGTAATATTCAGAAAACTGTTTCTGAAAAAATAAGAAAATATACAGATTTAGGAAATGAAATTAAAAGAATTTGGCATTCTCAAACTATAAAAATATTACCATTTGTTATTTCGGCTACTGGCATTATACCTAGCTCTCTCATTCAAAATTTAGGCGTATTAGATTTGTCAAAAAATTTGTACATAAAAATGCAAAAGTCGGTCATTTTAAATACATGTAGGATTACGAAAGAATTTTTAAATATTTATATTGAGGGATCAGTAGGATTTATCGGACCAGTTAGGATTTCATCAGAGCCGAACCCTCTGATATGAAAATATCTGGAGTCGGTGAAATATTTTCCCATTATGTTTCTGGTGGATTGACGTATTATTCTTGTATTGTTTTGTATTTATTATACTTATATAGTGCACTTATATTGCGTTAATTTACTAGATATTCATTTGTGGAAAAGTGTGTGGAAGGGTTTAGTCTTTCATTTGGGAAAGATTCAACCCGGACATAAAATCTGGAGCACCGGAAATTTTATTATAAATGTTTCGGCTTCCATCTTCTTGTGGTTATGTTGCGACAGTGATTAAATTCATTATAGAAGTTTCTATAACATTATTAACCTTATTTAACTGGCTTTTTTGTACCCCTTATTTGTTTTTTTTTTCCTAGTTAATAATGTTGCTAATTTGATAGGTTTATAAATTGGAAAACTCTATATTTCAGAATGTTCGTCTATTCTAAAAGAAACGAAAACATAGTTGCTTCAAGGCGTTTTACATACAAAGTTTATGCGATAAAATCATTAAACTCATTTCTGTAAACTTTGTGACATGACATGCTTTAAACGCAGTGGTGGGCAGTGACTTTATTAAAATTTTCGCAAATTACAACATTAAAATTAAGTTGGTATTTTTACACCGAAATATTTATTTTTATTTCCTTGCTTTTCTTCTCACCATTTTGTATGAAAAAAAAATGTCTGGATAAAGCGGGCATCTTTAGAGATGATATCACTTTTTTTCTGTTTTTATTAATGAAATGTACAATGTTAGAAAAAAAAAACGTTTAAAAAAGTTTAATTTATTTTTTTAAATTCGCCAAAATATCTCAGCTTTATTCTGCTAAAGTTTCCTACAAAATTACCCTAATAGTATTTTATCAATGGCTTCTGCCAAACAAAACGAATTAAGTTAGGATTTAAATCATGCAATGCATTATTCAGTGATTACTCAACGTCTAAACTCAAGCAATAGATTCCCAGGCTTTTCGAGTGGAAAAACACTTTTCAACTTTTTTGGCACTCGATTCTAATTAAAAAGTATTTAATTGCTAATAGAGTGAGGGACTAATTCTCGAGGTTTTCGATTAGAAATTTTTCCTATTAAATATTGCATTTCTTTATATAGACTGTAGGTCGATCTTGCGCGCGTAAATGACATCCCGATCAAAAAGCAATGTGTCATTATATTTTTTTATGGCCGGTGAAATATCAGTGGTATTTTTATATTCAAATCATTTAAAATTATTGATATATATGCATTCTTAACGGAGGACTAAAATACTGAGAAAGTAGTAAACCAAACCAAATCAAAACACAATGAACACGCCTAATTACCTAGGAAATTGAAATTATAAAAAATATCATTAATATTAATAAAGACGACCGCGACGGAGCTAAGCTCAATAGTTTTTGGTATCCGATAATTGACGGCTACACCAAAACTAAGCGCAGAAAATCATTATAAATTTTACTGTAAACCGGGTCTTGAGATGATTGCTGGCTTCTACATACATAAGCACACAGAAAATCATTGACATGTATCGTATCGTACCGTACTCAATAATTGATCATTTTCCAATTCTATTCGATGTTGTTTTGATTATTTTTAGATGTATGTAGCAGAGGCGGCTCTAGGGCTCCAGCTGTGGAAGGTCATTTGAAAAAAAGAGTGATTAATCTTTATTTGATATTGAGAAAAATGCCGATACATTATTATCAACCAATTTAAATAGAGGTAGGGTCATGAATCCGCAACTCAAATTACATAGGTATTATTTGTAAATTGCAAAGTCGCTACATAATACATGTAGGTACTTGAAGGCACATCATTTTAAAGAGGGCACTTTTCCATATAGTTGTGCACACCAATAGTACCTAAGTATCCAAAATTTAAAAACAAAATTAGATTAGAAATAATATTCAATGTTTATAAGAAAAACTAGCTTTTTATAATTTATTATTTTATAATGTTTTTGTTTTTATGTGTCTTGTTCTCTTTCATATTTTCGTTTAGATTATTATTGTTAACTTATGCTAATAGAAATAATAGGCACCGGTAGGTACCTAATACCTATATAAAAAAATAAAACAAAAATTGTTTTAAATCAAGCTGTTTTCCATGTCTGTTGAAAATTGATCATAATAATATAATAAATAATCTTTGAAAAGATCTACTTCCCAATGTACTACCAAATTAAAATTGAAATGTCGCAAATTACATCAATAACAATGTGAATAATTATTTCAAATCTCTCCCGAACTGTTCAATACAAAAACAACCATTGTTTCATGCAAGACATACGTGCAAAAAGCAAAACCGACCTATGTTATATCACCATCTCTTTCAACAACACATAACATTCATAATGGTGTCTCCCTCACGGACATAACCCAAGCGTAGTTAGGATTTCTTTACTACCTATGCGGGAGAATATCAACTCCAGGCGAAGAACATAGTGCCATCTCATTTGTTGTATGGCGCGCATAGAGAGAGAAGATCGGACATTGGCAAAATTGACCCAGGGAATACTGTGTGAATGGGAGCTTCCATTTTTTGCAATAGATGTCACTGCTCGTCTATGTCGCCGCTAGCCTGCCGTTATTTCGCGGTTCATTTCAAATAAACAATTCGATGCTTTGAGCAGTTTTATCCGTAAAAATGTATTATTATATCTTATAATTTTGGGGGGTCAAACACCCATTGTCCTAAGGGGAGAGCCGCCACTGGTATGTAGCTAAATCTTACTAATCTCACTAATATTATAAATGCGAAAGTTGGTATGGATGGTTGGATTTTACTCTTTCACGCAATAAATTTCGAATGAAATTTATAAATTCTTTCACTAATCGAAAGCTACTTTATTTGCGAGTAACATGGGCTATATATATTGGTAAGCTCTGGCGTTATGAATAAGCTGTGGCGTTATGAAATTATCTATTATACGTTTATTGGCAAAGCGTGTTACTAAGTAAATGTTTGACGTGGGCTGTCAATATTATTTCTTTGATAGCGAAAATTCAAATATTAGTATTCTAATATGAATATTTAGTATAGGTAGATACAAATATAAAATAGGTACCTACTTATCTACATTTTGACCTAAGCCAACAGCTATACTAATATTATGAATGCGAAAAGAAGCGTATTTGATTGTTGACTGATTGGGGGAGGGGGAGTGGTAGTGCGGGAGAGGTAGGGGGGGGGGGAATATGCGAGCGAAGCCGGGGTAAAAGCTAGTAGGTAATAATTAGTTAAATAACAATTGCTTTTTAAAATTATTGACTTATTTTTATTAATGTCTATCACGTTTTACATTAGTACGTATATCTTAGTAGTGTATAAGTTCCTTGTATAACTCCTAGTCGTGGTGTATGTTTAGAGGAATAGACCCTAACAACAAAAGTTTTGCATTTAAAGGACTTTTAACACGAACTTTTTCATTTTAGGGAAAGTTTTCAAAACATGCATCTGTGGCAGGGGGATAGTTTTTCTTTTTCCCATTCTGTTAATAATTAAGTGTATCGAATTTTTGGATACGAACGACAAACTCTAGCACTTAGGTAGGTATGTAAAATGTTAAAGGTGTTTGTGCAATATATTCTTTATTCGTTGAATGTTTACGTTTTCTTTCAAGAGTCACGAAATTAACACTGAATTAGCTTATGTTAGTAAAGTTTTTAGTTGGTTCTTAAATAGGTTCACATTATAATAGTTATTTTGTTTTATGTGGTTTATGAGATATTATATCAATCGATTGTTCTGAAAATTTTCGGATCTTGTTTTAATATCTTATTTTTATTGCATCAATTTTGTCGAAGCTGTATAAAACACTTAACCACAAACCTATTGGTTTAACCATCTGCCTATCTAGGTATTCTTGTAGGTATCACTGAACATATTATAAATACCTACACACTCTGTATATAAATATGTATGTACAAACATAATTTTAAAAAAATATGTAAATCAAATTTAATGTATCTAATTATTGTTAAGTTCTAGTATTTATTATTATATTTAATTGATAAACTAACGTTTTTTTAAGACAAGTTTTTGTGCATAAGCAATAATTATCAGCCTGAAACACTCATCTACATTGAAAAAATCTTCCGAGAAAAGATACATGCCGCCAACGGGACTTGAACCCGTGTCCTTCTGATTGCCGGTCAGGTGCACTACCACTGAGCTATGTCGGCTTATCTAATACCCGCCAAATAATTCAATATATACTAGTGTTTCATTCAACAATTACTGCTTATTACATTTTTCCACCTGAAAACAACCAACTTTATTTTTGTGAGAGAGGAATTTTTAGTGCTAAATCTCTCGCTAGGTGGCGTCGAGACAAATTATGTCCACATTTTTTGGTGAAATACTTTAACTTGTCAAATATTAATTATTATTTTTAATTGATAAACTAACGTTTTTTTAGGACAAGATTTTTTATGCACAGCACAAAGGGTAACAATTATTATATTATAAGCAATAATTATCAGCCTGAAACACTCATCTACATTGAAAAAAATCTTCCGAGAAAAGATACATTCCGCCAACGGGTTCAAGTCCCGTTGGCGGCATGTATCTTTTCTCGGAAGATTTTTTCAATGTGGATAAGTGTTTCAGGCTGATAATTATTGCTTATAATAATTGTTACCCTTTGTTAAAGTATTTTTTTTTTTTTATTACGGTGTCACCTTTTCGGCGTTAAAGGCGGTTGTCAAACGGTGGTTTCTTCACATTGAGAACTTATTTTATTTAACGAAATAAGGTAATTTTTTCGTTAGGTGAAATTGATAAAACATTTTCAATAATCGAATTTCTTTCTTGAGCAGAAAACCAATTTCATTGGACTGTCTCAAGGTTCGCAGAAAATATATGTTAAATACATTTTCTACGAACGGTGGTATGTACAAATAGCCTCGGATTCGAAATACAAAGTGTAAATTAATATTATGTTTTCTTTCAAATCTGTAGGTGAAAAATACTTTTAATGATAATAATATGTTCAGCATTTGAGTGTTCGGAGTGGATTCTGTTAAGGTATTTTACATTTTTGTATTCACTCGGAGATTCTTTCATATCGAAATTTAATAAGAAGTAAGTATGCTGTTCGTGCAGAGCATTGCGGAAGATGCCATATTTTTCCAATCGCTCAATTTCAAAACCTTCCCCATATCCACCATGAAACACCGCCCACCACCCACTGGATACTGCCGCAGTGTTTCTGGAGCTACAGGATGTCAAACGTCATTTTCCTATTCTGAAAATTGGCAGTTATCGTTTCGTTGAATGTCTTTCGTTTAAATGTGTCACCGTCTATACTACATCATTTTATATTAATATATGAAAAATTTCATAAAAAATCTTACTTTTATTTTGCGCTTCCACAGATCCAAAATTATACCCACCTCATTTTATTCCTAGTATAACAAACTACCATTCTCTACAAATGCGTAGGAATGAGGTGGGAAGGAGGGGAGGGTTACGAAAAACCTGGCTATTCAGTTCTGGACACCAAATACGTTTAAAGCCATTTTGAAGCGATTCTCTGAATATTGAATGGAGGTCTTACACCTGGGTTATGCTTATACATAGAACTACCGCTTCTTCTTCTTCTCGTGCCGTGTTTGTTCAACGGACGTTGGCAATCATGCTGGCTATACGTACTTTGTTTACTGCGGCCCGGAACAGCTCTGCAGTAGACTGGCCAAAGCACCGTCTCAGGTTTTTCAGCCATGATGTTCTTCTTCCATGTCTTCCGGCAATCTATAATAATCCGAATATGGAAAAATGATCTAGGGAGGAACAACAAACTCAGCTATCGATCACTTGGAAATCGCGCAGAAAACGATCTTAAAGGTAATACTTAAAAAACATAGACTGTCTGATTAAGACCAAATAATATTCAACAGTTGTGACGTACTAGATATACGCCAATTATATATTAAAACACTGCTAAACTACATTTTTGACCAGAAAAACAAATTTCAACAATCTCAAAATATCACTAACAGACCGGTTAGGCAATCGTACAAAAATAACATAAAAACTCCGACGGTAAATACAATCTTTGGACAAAGGCACTATAAATATCATGCTATAAAAGCATTCAACAGTCTTACCCTCGAAAATGAAATGGAAGAAAACAAAAATAAATTCGTATTCAAAATTACAAAATGGATTAAAGAACAAAAAAATACAATATTACCAAAATTTCATAACAAAATAAGAATAAAACACGTAACTACACGTAACACTCAAAATCAATATAAAACACACATCACTCACAAACACACAACACGTAATATATACCGATTTTAATTTTATTTACGTAATAAAATAATTCATTTTACCTATAATTTTACCGTAATTATAAATTTTTATGTTTAGTTTATTTTGTTTTATAAAATGGAGGCCTCAGCACAGGTGAGCTACCCAGTGATGCCGACATTGCTGAATTATGTTTGAAATGTAAGATATTATATCAAAATAAATAAATAAATCTTTCTCTGCATTATAGATCCAAGATTTACCGCTATTGAAAGTTAAACACGACATACGCTAAAGTGATTCGGGATGGTTTATTTGCAGAATTTAATGGAATCGAATCAATACATTCGTCAATAAAAAAATGTTGAATCTTGTGAAATGTCAATCTTGTGAAATGTGCAATGAAACGGAGGTTGCTAAAACTCACTTTGCGGAATTGAATTCTCTATTTTTCAGGCACACTCTGGCAGATGGTGTTTGTAGGTAATATATTGTACCTCCCCCTACACCCCACCGTGAGCGATATTTCCCCGGAGATTCCCCACCTGCAGGTGGTATGCCGAATGCCCCCGCCCCACGGGAGATGTGCCGCCGATAGTACAGGCAAATCATTTTAAAGAGGACACCTTTAAATGTATTCGTGCACATTGTTAGTATCGAAAGTTAAGAAATACGTTTTTCGAACTAGTTTGAAACACCCGACCGCAGTCCCTTCTTATTCCGAAAATGCTCGGAAGATACTGGTTACGGAACGGCAAAAATATAATTATTAAATTAAAAATATTTTTTTCACGTAGAATCGGTACTCGAATACTTATATACCGATAAACTTATTAAATAGAAGTGAATTTATTTACACTTTATAATTTTCACATTCATACGCACTTATTCCGGAAACTGGAAGTGCACGCGGGAAACGGGTGAATCTATATCACACAGAGAACCCAAATGAATCGGTCAGAGATTTGAATAAAAACATTTTTTTTTTAAATTAGCCCTTAAAATTCCAACTTGGATTCGAAGGACTCGATTTATTCGTAAACAAAAGTTCAATTTAAAAAAATATATATTCCAGACACCGTGTACATACACGTATTAAAATAGATATTTTTTTAAACTCTTTATTTATTGGGTTAATTTTAGGAATGGGATGTACATAATATGAGCCAAGGCTCCTAGAAAACGCATTTAGCAAGGTCAGCTTATCTAGGAGGTAGGGCGGTGATTCGCTAAAAATTCGTGACGTAGCTTGCATTCCATGTTCCACTGGGAAATTTGAATTAACTGCAATACACGTGGCAGTCTTTTATTTCAAGCTACGTCACGCGTTCGAAATTTCGAAAGCGGTCCGACGAGTTTAAAGATTTTAAAAATTAGAATTTGTATGAAATAATTAAAAAACACTTTGTTTTTACCACGATAATCTTTAAAGAACGATGTTCTCTTCATCAGGACATTATATGTACTTATAATGTCCTGATGAAGAGAACATCGTTCTCGAAACATGTTGATTTTTTTAAATAAAGATTATCGTGGTAAAAACAAAGTGTTTTTAATTATTTCATTAATTAAATGGTGTCACAAAGTGAATTTGCAAAATTTGAAGAAGTTAGAATTTGTTTTTTACATCCAAACGTTGAGCGTAAATAATCGTTATTTATTTTTTTAATTTTTCGAAGAAAACTTCTTCGGAAAGGTTTTCACTTTGTGATGGCATTATTTATTTTATAAGTGAGTAGTATACGTTTGATCCTGATGAAGTAAACATTGTTTACGAAACATGTTGATTGTGTACCAATAAAAGTGATGTAAACAAAGTTTTTTATTAAAATCGTTATTTAGTCCATCCAATACTCCTTTAAAGCAAGGATCTCTTTAAAATGATTTACCTGTAAGTGGATACGCTTTCAGTTCGGCGGAAAGTTGAATCACTCCGCCTATCGCAATATCGTCACCTTAATTAGTATATCTCCCGAGTTCATTTAGATTTTGGTAACAAACTTAGTAGTATGCATTTTAATCCTTGGAAGTATTTTCATGCTACCCGTTTCAGAAAAGACAATTTTTTCTATAGTATCCCCAATTGGGGTAGATGATGTAGCTATTTGGTTTGAGTGAAGGGAGTGAAATGTGCACACACTGAAAAAACGCTCTTCGACGAAAACAAATTTCTTACTAATTTTTGTAGGTCGAAGGGCAAACCAATAAATGCTTTATTTTTTTTATTTTTCGGAAAGTAAAATTTTATTTTTCTCAAACTAAAGTCCGTTCTGAAGCAGCTACCGAGCCGGATCACCGCTCGTTTTGGGGGGAAAAGTCTGAGTCACACGCTAGTGTAGGTACCATATTTTGAGGAATAACATCCGCGTCGCCGAACATGAGTAAATATTTAGATGAAACTTCTTTAGTACGGAATTTTTTTTTGTATTGTTTAAAATGGAAACCTTTAAAACATATCAGTTTAACGGTTAACAGATTTCCACCTAGGTGTCTCGAGTTCAAAGCATTGCTAGCTAAGTCCTTCATCATTGCACAATACAAGCAACAATTTCCTCTCACAAAAAATGTGAAATATTTTTTCCGAGTCCTTTGTCCTCATTGCGTATCATTTTGGCACATAGCCAGGCCCCCTTCGACGTTGGCGCTCTATGGGAAATTTGATATTATTTTCAGAGTCATGTGTCCTCAACATGTACGATTTTCACAGCATCCCCAAAGATGACATGTTGTGCCAAGTAATTTATTTCCTATTTCCATCCTATGGGGGGCCCCCTGTGTGGAATTAATTAGGACGGGTTGTTTAAAAAAATGCACATTTTTTTAAAGTTAATTTTAACGTTCTGTGTAAGTTCTATTCATGTTCTGTTATTATATCATTATAGTCCAGTTGCCTCATAAAACTGAAATAATTACAGAACCTCAAAAGAACTTTCACAGAACGTGAAAATTAATTAAACATTTTGATAAACTGTAAAATTTTTTTAAAACAACCCATATTAAAAAAAAATAAATAAATATCGGTGCCTGGCTGGGGCCTCCCAACTCGAGGTTGGGCCCTAGGCTGGGGCCTCTCGGGCCTAACCGAGACGATGCTTTACATCTGGCACTAAACTTGTCAGGCTTATTGTAAAAAACAACAGATTTGTAGTTTTGTTCAAACCATCTCTAGGAATCTTTTCCTTTTTGAACGTTTATAACTGAGCCTTGAACACGGACGAAAATACGCGAATAAGAATAAACTAGGATTTTTTTTCATTTAAAATTTACATATCACACACTTACGAATACTCGAAAATTTTAAAAGTATCAAAAAACCGTTTTTTGTATCTACTGTAATTTCGGTAGGAGTAATTCTCTTCGTGTGTAATTTCGGCAATGTGTTATTCCGTCCGTGTGTAATTCTGGCATGTAATATTGGTACATGAAATTAACGCCTGTATTTTGTGGGTTTCATGATTATATATATGTATAGTGGTAATAGGTGATTTTATTTTACGAAAAAAAACTGACGTTATTTACTACTTAAGGTGACGGTATTATTTCCCCTGAATTTCGCGATTCGAAGCCAATAATTCATGGAATCTAACCAGACGTTGGCTACGTTCAGTGCTTTCTGAAGCAATTCGTAACGTTTGAAGCCAATAATTCACAGAAACTAACCAGATTATTGGCATCGTTTACTGCGGCTCGGTAAAGCAATCCGTGCCCTACTTAGTTAACGAAATGCAAATAGGGGAGACGTTTATTGCTGCGATTGGCATAATTTTTTTGACATTTATTTTACTAGGTCGCCCTTGTGCGGCATTCTTGTGGAAAAATTAACTATAATACTAATCAAAACAAGATCCGACGACAAACAAATATACCAGCCAAATACTTCAATATTTTTTGAACAGATTTATTATTTTGACTACATGTTTATTGTTTGTTTGGATTTGTATGTCTACGGAAAAACATAAAATATTTTGTTACTCGGTAGGTACCTAACAGACGGGGGTTTGTTATTATATAAATCTGCAGTTTAATTCCGATTAATATATTTACATTTTATTATTTTTAATTAATAAACTAATGTTTAAGGCAAGGTTTTTATGCATAGCACAAAGGGTAATAATTATTATAAGCAATAATTATTAGCCTGAAACGCTCATCTACATTGAAAAAATCTCTCATGTCATATAAAAATAAAGTTGGTTGTTTGCAGGTGGAGAAATGTAATACGAGGTAATTGTTGAATGAAACACTAGTATATATTGAAATATTTGGCGGGCAGGAGATAAGCCGACGTAGCTCAGTGGACAGAGCATTTGACCGGAAATCAGAAGGGCCCGGGTTCGAGTCCCGTCGGCGGCATTTATCTTTTCTCGGGAATTTTTTTCAATGTAGACGAGTGTTTCAGGCTAATAATTATTGCTTATAATAATTGTTATTTATATTTTATTATTATTGATGAAATCTTGCACATTTGACCCCATCCCCTTTTCCCACACTTTACGGAAAATTTTTGATGAAATTTTGCACACCTGACTTTTAACCTGAAAAATTACTTTCTACATCTGATTTTAAAAACTCAGCCTAAAGCCCGGGCAACGCTGATATTATGTTTAAAAATATGTAGTGGTACAGGTACACATAAAACTTAAAATCATATTGAAAAAAAAAATCAGAGGAGATAAAGTCAAACTAAATGCGAATGCTAATCTATCAATAAAAAAACTGTTTACAATTCTATTTTCAATTACAATTCTACTCTGTGTAAAACAGTAGAATCATAAATTTACATTCATATTACATGACAGAGATACATAGTATGAGTTTAGGGTGATTTATCGAAATAAGCAGGCTAAATTCTTACTGTCGATGTACCCACATAAATACCACATAAATGAGTCGTTATTCAATCCATTGGTTTAATTACTCAATAATTCATTGTGGTTTTGTAAATAGTATTTGGATTAGTTATTTTGAAAGAGAGTTAGTTATACTACCCAATAAAATTTATCATTATTTCCTTGCTCCATATTACCCAATAAACTACCAAAATTGATAATAATGCAAAAAACTATTCATCAGCAGAAATAATTAATTTATCAATATACAACACTTATTTTTTGTGTTTGTTCTTTGGATCGCAGACCGATCGATCTGGAGCTATCGTGTTGAGTGCCGAGATAGGGTTGGTTAGAGCTGGTGCTGGTGCTGGTGCTGGTTGACGGTTTGACTAGTTTGCTGTTAGCTGTTCTGAGTATTGATGACGCGCTTGGTGCCGTCCGGGAGCAGTACCACAATTATTGTTCCGTCGCTGGTCCAGCACTTGTTGTGTGAAAAAGTTAAACGAGCTGAGAAGAGTTTTTGACGCGCTTTTGTTAGGGATTCGGCTAGGAGAAGAGATGAGGTTTTCGGCCCTTTCTTTCTCTCCCGTACCGATCGACGATCGTTTTGGTGCTGAAACTGAATAAGAATGGGTCGGTCCTTTTTGGTTTCGCGCGACTTAATGTCTTGGTATCCACACGAAGCTCAAGATGATCCACATTCTCTTGGAGAGCGCTCATCTCCGATGTCATCTTAAATGCATTGAAGTTTCCGGGTTTATTGTTGGCTTTTTTATGCCGTTTTTCGAAGTCATTCATGGTATTTGTGAATTTTTGGTTTATTGCTTCGAGCGACATGTTTATTGCGTTAACATACCCACAATTTGTTAGGGCTACTGCGCTCTAGCGGTCAGCCGCGTGGGCGGTTAACCGCGCGGCTGTCCGCATTTTTATTTTAATATGCAACCTCTCATATTTGTACGCACTAAACCACCGAAAAATTGAAATCATTCATCTTGACTATACGCACTAGGCGGTTGCGATTTAGTTCGCTGCTAGCCGCTGCTGAGTTGTCCCCCCAGCCATGAATTTCGACCCAGAAAAATTTATCGTTTAAATTCAACAACGAGAAAATATTTGGAATTGTGAAGGAGCAGCATATAAGAACAGAGAATTGAAAAGCAAACAATGGGAAGAGCTAGTAAACATTTTTGGAACCTAAGATATGTCGACTTTGTATGTTGCTATTATTGTCTCATCATTTTATTAATGATGAGACAACGCAGTTTTCTACCTATCGCAGTCGAACCGCGTCAGCCGGCAAGTCGCTTAGCCGAACCGCCCACGCGGCTGACCGCTAGTGCACACGAGCCCTTAGAATAAGTTACAGTCACTGTCAAGTATTTTAAATTATCACTGAATAATACTATTTTATGGAAGTGATTTTATTTATTTTTAGTGTTATTTATTGTTATGTGAACGCGCATTTTCTGATATTACAGTTGACTTAAAACATATTATATTTAAAATATTAAACATATTTTTAGCTCCATCAGTATGAAGTGTGAGTGGGAATAATAATATGCCATATCGCGCACCCCTTCACAGCGATTCAGCGATAGAGCAATAAAGCCTGCATTCAAACACGCTTCAGATTCCATAACACCAACTTGTCTAAGGCTTTCGCGGTGGGTGGAGCGTGTGGGCGGAAGTTCATTGCACCGGGAAATTTAATGCGCCTCCCCTGAGAGTGGATAACTAAAGGTGTTTTTACTTTGTTAAAAAACTACCCTACTAGACTAATGGGGAAACTACTTTATTCTCTTGATTTATTCATCACACCGAACACACCCCCTCTGCTGCATTAAGGGTTGTCACGCCATGTTTTATTGTTTACCTGTTCCAGTTTCTGATGTTTCGGATTTCATTCAAATTCCCGTCACTATAGCCGGATAGGTCGGATACCCAACGGTAACCATTTATTGGATAACCAACACCCTAGTCAGAGGTCACCCCAAGTGGTTCGCTACGTTTGGTAACTTAGCATGGGCGCCCGGGTTCATGGAGTGAGGTTTGTCTAGTTTTTGGCGGCGAATACATTTGCCACCTATCGTGTGGCGGGCCGGATCTGGAGAGATCGGTTGAGACCTAACCTAGACCTCTCCAACCGGCTCTCTTGATCCATCGCCTTGCATCGGTGGGAGGGATGGATTCAATCGTCCGTCAATCCTGGACAAGTTGACCCCCATATTCCTACCCACCCCTCATACCTTATTCCTACCAGAACTTCGTATTCTACCTTTCCCTAAAAATACTCTCTACACGGCATCAGATGTCATAGACCTCGAGGGATTTTTTTTCCTCAGGGCCTCCCGTGTGGAACTAATGTAAAACTAATTAAAGAGAAAATTTAGAAGTGTGATCGACGCTTAGGCCCCGAACTTGATTATCTGATATTTATAAATTTGAATTTTTTTTATTAATTTCACACAAAAGTAAGGAAAGTTGACGTTATTTGGGGCACACGAACACATCCAAAAATCCCTTCTATCGGAGTGTCTATTCAGTGGGTGAGTCGAACAAATGAATGACAATAAAAGTCCGATGAACTAATACCTCGATCATTCATAACTTTTACGGAATGAATCAAACTGTCTGTAGTGCTGTTTTAATTCGATCGTTTTGTTTTTATATATAGTGCTGTTTTAATTCGACCGTTTTACATATCGTCTCCCTGTAAATTTGTTTGGACGTACCGTTTCCGATTCACTAAAGTGGCCGTTTTAGTGGTTCAGTAAAGATTAATTTTTCAATAGTGATATCGTTGTGTTTTGGAATTTATAATTCGAACATATTCAATATTACAGTACCTACTTACCTGCTTGATGAAAGTTTGAAAAAATAATTTTCATTGAAATAGTTAAACAGTTTTTCTCTGGACAAATAACAAGGTTCGTAGAAAGAAAAATACTATAATTCCTTATTTGAATTTTTTTTAAATATTGCCTTCGTAAAATCCTATATGGTTTATAATAAAGTAGGTAGGTATTTAAGTACCTGCTTACAAATCTTGATTTCTGAGCAAATTTTGGTTTGATTTGTAAAATAAGAGAAAATTAGAAACGTACTTTTTTAGACACAAGATCTCAGAATTAATAGTTACACATTGTTCTACAGTTAGTCAAAAAAGGGTAGAAAACATAGGAGGGCGCCACTGTTGTTCAAATGGCAATACTAAAAATATAATTCATGGTGGAAATATGTAAAGCTGTGTAACCTACATTTCTGAAAAAAAAAAAAAGGCATAAATGTAAAAAAAAAATCATTTCAAGATCCCACTGATCCCAAAAGACCCACTGATCTCAAAATTAGAATTACATATAGGTATATTATACCTTTGCAATTTTGTGTTAACATAATGAAGAATAACGAGATTGTAATAAAATATAAAGCACAGTTTATAAAATGCTCACATTTTTGTAAATACCAGCTTAAGTACCTAGCGATGCCCGGGCTTTAGATCATGTCTCTAATTTTAGATCTGAATATATTTAACTCATTCAGATCTAAAAATTGTGTAACCAAACTCACAATTAGTGATTACTCCTTTCTACCTACTGTTAAATTCAGATTTATTTTAATTTAAATGAGAGCAAATCACTTTGTAAAACACCATTAATCAAATTTACGTCATTAAGTAGGTACCTTAATAACAGTGTATCTTCGATTTTTTTTTCTTTAAAAACAAAAAATGATTTTAAAGTGTGATTTACAGTCTTCTATATATATTCAGTGTCGTTGCGCTTTAAAATAATATTTGACAGCTAAATTGGTGTTGCTAGCCTAATTGTACTTTTTACCTTTATACCTTTTTACCTTTTTACTTTTTTACCTTTTTACCTTTTTACCTTTTTACCTTTTTACCTTTTTACCTTTTTACCTTTTTACCTTTTTACCTTTTTACCTTTTTACCTTTTTACCTTTTTACCTTTTTACCTTTTTACCTTTTTACCTTTTATACCTTTTGACCTTTATACTCTTAATTGACAGACTATATATACGTGGTTATATAATTGTTTTCCGAGTAGGATTTCAATTCCATCTCAATTGACGTAATTTCGAATGATTACGCACATTCTTGCCATTACATTGCATATCTTCCAATCAAATCTCCATGTTAGTTACAGAAAGTTTTGTGGTTGTTCGCGAACTTTACATTGCCTGTCTACACATCATTTGGACAGAAAACTTTTACCATGCGGCCCGTGTCTTGTACAGCACGAACATCATAATACATACTAGATTTAATGGACAAACGTTCATTGTTAATTTTGTGTTCTGAAAACCGATTTACATCGATCGATATTTTTTTTAAATAAACTCAATACGAAAGTCATCGGAATAGGTGGTACGAATACGAAATTAGCTAAATGGCTAAATAATTATATTATAACAAAACACTAAGCACACCTATTTTATAAAAGTTCTTTGTTGATATATTATGATCATATTATTTATGTCTTCATGTTTTTCCTACTCTATTTTTATCATTAATCTTATAATAAACCCAGCATTACAGTAGTTTATGTTGCTAAATCTCTGTATATCTTATAATAAACCCAGCATTACAGTAGTTTATGTTGCTAAATCTCTGTATATCTTATAATAAACCCAGCATTACAGTAGTTTATGTTGCTAAATCTCTGTATATCTTATAATAAACCCAGCATTACAGTAGTTTATGTTGCTAAATCTCTGTATATCTTATAATAAACCCAGCATTACAGTAGTTTATGTTGCTAAATCTCTGTATATCTTATAATAAACCCAGCATTACAGTAGTTTATGTTGCTAAATCTCTGTATATCGATCGTCCAGTTGATTAGTAGGCCTCTCCAATTACAAAGTTTTGAGATAATGAGGAAAACAATAGTCGAATGCTCACCATAAATTAAATATTATTTTCACGTGTCTTTGTTTTACATATTAAATACACTGTAAAATAACACTGGGAGGCATAACGGTCCGGTGCATTAGGTGACATCTTGAAATATCCTACTAGTGACCAAGTAAACATCAACATTTTAATATTTATTTCGTTTATAAATAACATTATTATTCAATTTATAAAAACAGTATATATAAACAAGTTCTGCTATGTAATTATTATTACGCTTGACAGCTGTTTCGCCTTCTGAAGGCATTATCAAACTTCATTTTTTTGGTTTGTGTTTTTTATTGATTTGTGGTGTTTCTTAATCTTTATTATTAGTTTATGTATTTCAAAATTTTAATTAAATTTTTATTTCTATTTTTCTTTAAAATATGATTTTATTTTCTTTACTTTTCACTTACTTTTATGTATTTTTAATTTTTGTTTAGTATGTTTAATTATCTGTTTCAATAAAATAGTATTTAATTCCTATTTAAAATATTAAATGTATGACTACCACAACACGGGCATTAGCCTAGTGTGGTAGCCAAAAAAAACAAAAATACTGTAACGAATAAAATTTTATGACATAAAAATAAATAAATAAAAATGAGTAATCTGAGTATTCTACCAGATAGAAGATAGAGGGCACACTTTATATGTATCTGGTTGATGTTATCCAGAAGATTTATTTATAAAGAAAAAAGATTACCCGTGTAATTCGATTTTCAAGCTTTTTGGAAAATATTTCATGAAAATACATAATATTATGGGAATAAATGCATCGGTGTATTGGATCCTGTCTTATTCTTGCGTGTTTTCCGAATTAATTTTTCTTCAATTTTCTATAATGATGTCTAGTCGGAAAGTGCTTGTCTTTCATTGTTATTTACGGGTTCAATACCCGCTAGACGAAGTTGTATCGTGTAAATATTTTTTATGAAAAATATAAACATTCATGTTTTGCGTGTCGTCACATCAAATAACTGAATTCATAAATCATAACAGCTCATCTACGGTTCTTCAAGCGACCAAAGCTTTTGTGGTTTCTTCCCTGTTTAAAGTTTTCTGGAAATAGATTATATCGTATGTTTATTGCAAGCATCTATCCCACTCGCTTTCTGCACTACCAGGAGGTGCCCTGCCGCTGAGAGCTCTGTTGAACCTCTCTTTTTCTTGGATTGGTTGTTAAGGAGAAAGAGGGAGAAACGGGAGCTATCAGCCGTGGCAGGATATCGCCTGCTCCAGAAGTTTTCCTTGGTCTCCCTGCGTTCCTCGGCGCCTGGTACGGCCGCCATATCGATTGTCTCCTTCTGACTTCCAGTTAATATTATAATATGGAATCGATTCCGACCTGCCTTTGTGTGGTGTAAGGGTAGACTCACGAAAAGGGTTGAAAGTTGAAATGTAATAATTTTTTCTTAAATAAAATCATTATTTAATTACATATTCGATTTTTCCCCCGGTTTACCTGTCACTTTTTCATAAAGATTGTTTAACCTTGTTCATCTTCACATGGTAGCTATTTTCTATGTAATAAAACAGAAACTGGAATTATAATATCAATCAAATATTTGTTACACGTTTTATTTACAACCCCGCACTCAACTAAATACAACATACTCGCACTTCCTTTTAGAATTTTTAAGCTCTTACAAAAATACGTGCAATTAGTACCTACTATATGAAATTCCCTCTAAAGAAAAAAAATCGCAAAAAATGCTTCGAAAATTGTAAAAAACACACATGATTATTTTATTTACCATGTTATAAAGTTTAAAAAAAATCAGCTACTGTTTCTGCTACTCGAGACATTTCTTGAGATATTTTTTCTTTATTTTAAATAAGCGATGCTTTATTAAATATTTTCGCTTGTGCCTAAATTTTAATATATTTTTTTTAATATTTGTGCCCTTCCTCATCATTCATATTTACATATCTCTCTTTCAAACCATTTCCCCCCCATTTTAATGCTTACAACGGAGCCTTAATTGTTTTTGAAATAATATCACTTCCTGCACATCCTTCAAGTTTACTTGCATGTATGTTTAGGTGTTTTACTAAGGAAGGGAATATATTGTCTCAAACAATTTATAAAATATATCTTTTAACGATTGATTTCTAGCATTTGTGACGATCGTATTATTATTAACCCTATTGCGTTGAATCAGTCGTATTTATCTCTCTTTGAGTTGAAATTGCTGCTGTATTTTAGTTTTTTTACAATGTAAGTATGTAGTAGATCGTCTGCATTTCTAATTTGATGTCTGGCGCTAGGCGTAAATCTGACATATGACCGTGACAGCTTAATTGGCAATTATTTATATCAACTCCTCGCAAGTCCTTCTCGCGGCAACCCTGCACGCCGCTCCCCCGCCAGTATCGTGTTGATATTAATACTCCCATCCCACACTTGACTGACTGGTGACTGGTGACTGGTCTTGTCTGTGAAAGCAGATTAATTGAGGAAGGTTTCGTATTCGTGACCAGACCATTATTTGTCAAATTATTCATGCTGCCAATACCGCCCGTGTCGGCAGTTCGGCAATAAACATCCAATAATGGAATAATAGACAATAGTAATCATGTTTAAACATTATCTAGTTATGGCTAGAAGTGTGATGTGGGCGTGTGATGCTCGAAGTAAGCTCAATTTACCCCTACGCTTGTTTTGAAATTGATCAAACATTTTCATGTCGAAATTCTTTCTTGAGCAAATAATCAGTTTTATTGATCCGTCTTACGTAAATTGGCGACATCAGTTTTCTTTAATATCTGATCACACTTCTAGTTATTATCTGTCTAGTAAAATAGAGCAATAAATCGAAAACAAATGATGTTCAAGCTTTTTTCTGACTATTTTTTGAAGTTTTATACAAATTTCCTCCATACTTCCTGGGTCCCAAGAATCTACTGTCCAGTGAAATCCAGTAATAAATCGAAATCAAATGATATTCAAGCCTTTTTTGAATTTATATACAACTTTCCTCAATTATTACTGGGTCCTATGAATCTATAGTAGTACAATGAAATAGAGTAATAAATCAAATGATATTCGAGCATTTTTCTGACTATTTTTTTTAGTTTTTATACAAATTTCCTTCATAATTCCTGGGTCCCATAAGTCCCAGAAATAGAGTAATAAATCGAAATCAAATGATGTTCAAGCTGTTTTCTGACCATTTTTTAAATTTATATACAAATTTTCTCCATAATTCCTGGTTCCCATGAATCTGCTGTCCAGTGAAATAGAGTAATAAATCGAAATCGGATGATTTTCAAGCCTTCTTCTGACTACTTTTTAATGTTGAATACAGATTTCCTCCATAATTCCTGGATCCTATGAATCTACTGTCCAGTGAAGTAAAGTTATAAATCAAATAATAATGAAGCTTTTCTCTGACTTTTTTTGAATTTTTATACAAATTTCCTCCATAATTCCTGGGTCTCGTGAATTTGCTGTTCAGTGAAATAGAATAAATCGAAATAGAATGATATTCAAGTTTTTTTCCGACAATTTTTTAAAGTTTAATACAGATTTCCTCCATAATTTCTGGGTCCCATGAATCTACCGTCCGGTTAAAATTAGTAACAAATCGAAATCAAAGACATTCAAGCGTTTTTATTTTTATTTTTTGAAGATTTATTCAAATTTCCTCTCTAATTCCTGGGTCGCATGAATTTACTGTACTCTGTACGTACATTCAATATAAGAAATCATTCATAGCTCCATAAAGGGTCCCTAATTCCCGAAGTCTAGTCGGCTGTAATCATTATTGATAACATAACCAAACAACCATGTCATAATATTCCGTCATCAGATAACAAAGCGGAGAACGCTTTTTTCGTCTATAAAATAGTTGTAAATAATTAGTTTATGGAGTTTTATGTTACTTCATGGTTACTTCCATGGTAACTGTTCCCATGGACGACGTAATTGCGAAAATACTATGTATTATTTTTTACGATTGCGTAACTTTTCATGTTTCACAAAGTTAACTTAGTCCAATTTTGTCATAATTTTGGTCTTCAATGTCAATTGCTTTAAAACACAATACTAAGTTTGGAGGTCAAAAACGTAAGCCAAAATTATCTTGCATGGTAGATTACAGAAATTAATTAAGAAACCAATGTAAAATTTACTTTTCCTTTTTATTATGCGACGCCACCTATTGGAAAATTAATAATATGACGCAGAAAATCTAAACACAGATTTTTACAGGTTATATTTTATGCAACAAATATTCTTGGAGAATCACCAACATGATCAAGTTTTAGTACTCATGTATACCTAACACTAAGGCGAAAAGATTTATTAAATAATTGAAGCTTTACTTGGAATTTATGTATTTGTGATAAAATGATCTGAAAATTACCATTAATTTGGTGTTCTACAAATTGAACCTACACACTCCAAAAAAATGACTTGTGCTTTTGTGGATGCCTAACTCTTCCAGAATGGACACTTTTTTGCGTGTCTGGCTGTCCATGGGATTCTGAGCATTTTTCTCCAGTTATAACCACATTTGGAGAGCTTCTATCCGCTTTCTTTCACTGGAGGGTCCATGTCCATGTTTCAACACAGTGTAGAAATATGGGGAAAATCAACACCCAGATGAGACTCATCTTGGTGGTCTTCGTTATGCTTCTGTCACTCTTTATCTCAATCTTTTAGAGCAGAGTAGTCAGATTCTTCTAAAAAGTATGTTTTTAAATTACTTTTAGTTTTCCTACCTTACAAATATTTTTTATTATTTATTTCAGCAGTAAGATTGAGCGTTGAGAAGTGCGTGCCCTCCAAGAGATTTAAGATGGGGCGCAAGGTGACGGTCGCGGTATGTACCCTCAACCAGTGGGCCATGGACTTCGAGGGCAACAAGAACAGGATCATGCAATCCATCTCGCACGCCGTGGATCTCAATGCAGCTTACAGAACTGGCCCTGAGCTGGAAGTGACGTGAGTACCATCTTGGTTGTTGATTGAATAAGACAAAGGTTACCGAGGTTAGGTTTTATAGGCAGCCTTTAGTATTGAGCCTGAGGAAGTGATGTGAGTATGATGTTGATCTAAAATCAGATCTCCAGCGACCAAAAGTTTTCAAAACATCGGACAAAAACATTTGGCCCCAATGTTTAATGTTTGCACAAACATTTGGTTCAATGTTTGTGGTAATATTGTCACTGGAGACCCGGTTTAATAAAACAATGATTAATGAGGTTAGGTTTTGTCTGCAGCCTGTCTTTCGACGGTCTTCGTGGTCAAGGGGCAAGGCTCTCCACTAGCAATCTGGAGGTCGCAGGTTCAAATCCCGGCATGCAAAATAAGATATATTTTTTTATTAATTTGTGTTATTTTACATTCAGTCATTAAAAATAATTTATACAGTATATTTGCTGCACATTCCAGAATGAAAGATGATCGCCCTCGTGTGCCACTATTCAGAATTGAATTATCACCATTCAGAATTTTGCTTGAAATGGGTCTAGTCATGTTTGGTGATCAGATCTGAATAGCCAGGTACTTCTCCACCTTCCTCTCCCCCATTTCTTTCCCCACCCCTCTACCTTCAGCCTCACAACATACCACAGTTGGGGATGCCATTGTCTCACTGGCTCCAGACGGTTGGGAGCAGTTGGGACTCTTGTGTGGTATTCATATTAAATTTATTGTTTTAAGTACTGGGCCTAGGTTGAAATGATTATATGAGTACAGTGTTCAATGTTTGTCTCACTTCCAGTACCTTATTCAACAGAAGCCTTTACTTTTCTTTTCTCAACATGTTCCATCTGTTTATTCCAACTTCTTTCGGCTTTATCCAATTATTGAAATTTGGAAGCCATCTCCATCGGATCGGCTCAATGATAAACCACGAATATGTTTTCCCATTCCAGTGGCTACAGTTGCGAGGACCACTTCCACGAGCCCGACACGTTCCTTCATTCCTGGCAGGTGCTGCTGGAGGTAATGACCGCACCCATCTGCCGTGGCATCCTGGTGGACTTGGGCATGCCAGTGCAGCACAAGAATGTTGCGTACAACTGCCGGGTAGCCTTCTTCAACGGCCGCATCCTCCTCATACGACCCAAGATGACCCTGTGCGAGGATGGCAACTACAGGGAGACAAGATGGTTCTCTCCGTGGACAAAGGTAGATGATCAGATCATCTGTAATTATACTTCAAAGTAAAATACATCACTATCGTGCAGACTCAGTAGTCCATCCATCACTGTCAGCAAGAGATGAAGCTAAAGTTAGTAGTCAAAGTATATTATTAACCCCCAACTTATTCTTCTTCTTCTTCATATGGTGGAGAAGAGTTGTTAATGGTTATAAGGGTGCTGAGGTTATACAGCTAGTCAAGACATCAAGAGTCATTTGACTCAATACAAAGTGTCCCCGGAAAAATAGTAGAGTGAACACTCTTGACTTGTCTTACTCTTCATATGTAAAAACCAACTTAGCTTCACTGGAGATAATCCAAAGAAGACTCATTAAAATAATTTAAAAGAAAACCTTCCCATGAATATTGAAACTAATTTTAAGTTTTACAATTAAATAGAATAAATCAAAAAATTGCATTACTCCAAATCCAAAAAGATATGCTAAAAATGCATGTTTGTCACTAGTACATAATGTTAAGAATTACCACAGTAGTTTTATAATAACAGGACTTGAATGGGATTTTCACAGAACATGAATATTGACTTTGAAATTTGATGAATTGTTCAAATTCTGTGAAACTACCCGTCCTAGGACATTGAGAAAAGATATTTATATATTTGACCTTTTCTGGTTCAGGAACAAAAAACCGAGGAGTTCTATTTGCCGAGGATGATCGCTTCAGTGACGGGACAGACCACGGTGCCTTTTGGAGACGCAGTCATCGCCACCAAAGATACTTGCATCGGTTACGAAATATGCGAAGAACTATGGAATCCTAAAAGGTGATTATATCATTCCTAAAATTATCAGTAACCACTTGAGTGATAGCTTTATGAAGGTCTTAGCTAGTAGAAAATTGAACACCTGGATAGGATTTCTATATAATTGTATACTCAGCTACTAACCGGTAACATGAATGTTATTCCAGCCGACATATCCCCATGGGCCTGGACGGCGTGGAGATAATCTCCAACGGGTCGGGCAGCTACATGGAGCTGCGCAAAGCCTTCGTGACGGTTGACCTGGTGAAGAGCGCCACCTTCAAGAGCGGCGGGGCATACCTGTTCAGCAACCTGCGCGGCTGCGACGGCCAGCGGGTCTATTTCAACGGCTGCTCTTGCATTGGTATCAACGGCAGCATCGTGGGGAGGACGCAACAGTTTTCTCTCATCGATGTGGTGAGTTTACATTATTTAATTGTTTTTACAAGAATGCCAAGGCAAAGTCTGTCTTGATGATGGACACTGTAATGTTGTCCGAAACTAAAGGAGGATGCGCAACTTGGCATAATAACCCTAAAATTAGTAATATGTTAAAGATTGCTTTTAAACCTTAATTATGGAGATAGAAAATGTATTTATGCAATGGAGTTGCGAGCACCTGAGGGGGCAGTAGGCCTAAGTTTCTCCGAGAAGTCTTATATAGAAAATAAGGTGCATGAAAATGATTAACACCAAATATGTATCTTTCTCTGTTATGATTTTTGTTGAATTAATTCAAATACGTTGCTTACAATGTACGGGAAAAGTGAGTGCATTCTGTGTGTTTGTTAACGTTGTGCGTCATTATTCTTAGCTTTATTTGTTAGTTGAATGATACATGAAGTCTCCGTGAATGAGGGGTAAGGCTCTCGACTACCAATCTGGAGGTCGAAGGTCAACTTAATTTTTATTTTAAAATTTAAATTAATGTTTTATTAATTTTTGTTATTTCACAATTTAATCATTTAAAATAATTTATATAGTACATTTGTTGCACATTCCAGATTGAAAGATACTCTTAGTATTGTCCTGGTACAAGACCACCATTCAGAATTGAAATGTTTTTTTTTTTTTTTTGTGCATTACAGATTAATATAATCCTATTACAATAGACATAGGTAACATATATACATAATTTTTTCAATAATACATATTTTAGAGTCCTTGCCTAAATTTATTCTTGAAACCTTCAAGACTAATGTTGAAAATGTCAAGAGACATAGAAATATCATTTAGCAGTACCATACCTCTTGTCATACTGTGTTGGGCCAGAACGTCTGTTCTGCCATGTGGGATATAGAACAAGTTGTGGTGGCGACCCTGGCAGTAGTTGTTCGGTACGAACAATTTATAGCATTCTAAGAGGTATGGGCTGTCAATGTAGTAGTTTATAATTTTGAAAGCTGTTACTGTTAGGGTCCCATTCCTTCTAGATTGGAGACTTTCGAAGCTCTTTTCAGATATTGTTGCTTGAAATGGCTTTACATGTACATATACACTGTGTAAAAAAAAGTAAGTTAATAACATTATGCTATGTATTTTCATTCTGTAGGAAGTAATAGCGTCCACCATCGACCTTGAGGACATCAGATCGTACCGAGCCAACCTGCGTTCCCGAAGCCACATGGCAGCAAACAGCACCCCCTTCCCCCGGGTGTTTGTGGACTTTGCACTTTCCAGCGATGATGACATCAGTGTGCCGAGTTGTCAACCCATTGACTGGGTCTATCACACTCCCGAGGAGGAGATTGCATTAGGTCAGAAATTATTCTTATTTTAACAATAAAATACTCTCTCACAAATCTGTCACCCCAAAACCGGGCAAGTGTCCAATTACTAAAAGCAGTGGATTATAGAGATTAGTAGTAGATTCAGAGATTAGTAGATTTGCGTATACCTACATGCAAAGTATTATGTTAAAAATTAAAACAGGTATTTCATTGAAACCAACAAATATCGTTCATTCAATCTTTCGTAAAATTTCCACTTTTTGGTTTAAAGTTAAGGTGTCATGTTTACGCTTTCAAGAACTCTCCAATTTGTAAACTTATCCAAACAAAAAATGTGACAGAATGAAACACATGTGACGTTGCTAGAATACACCAAACTAAAAGACTAACGAAAATGTCCTAAAGCAACAATTAATGTACAGTGACTGATTGGGTGAAATACTAAAACTATGTGCGTTAAATGATTAATATGGTAAATCATGCGTGGAGAAATGATCGATGCAATATTTTGCGAGTTTTGTATAAAATTATTTCAGGACTGGAAGAAACAAACTACACACATGCTGGTAAACGATTATTCGAGGAACAATAGATCGAGACTTCACTGTATTTGTTTGTTTAGGTCCAGCATGCTGGCTATGGGATTACCTGCGGAGATCAGGCCAGGGGGGTTTCTTCCTACCACTCAGCGGAGGTGTGGATTCATCCAGCACAGCTTGCATCGTCTTCTCCATGTGCACACAGGTCTGCGAGGCGGTGCAGAGGGGTGGTACGTAATCAATATTTAAATTTCACCACTATTATATTTATTCTAATGGTTTCACTGGTTGGTCTATGGCACACAACTATAAAACCCCTTTGTTGTAATTATTGTAACAATTTTTAATGGTTTTGATAGAGAGCCAAGTGTTGGCTGATATCCGGAAGATAATGTGTCAGTCGGACTACACTCCGTCAGACCCCATGGAACTGTGCAACCGCCTCCTAGTTACCTGCTACATGGGCACGGAGAACTCTAGTCAGGAAACCAAACAGAGGGCCAGTCAGGTAATACATCACAATCTACTTAAGATATTTTGTATTGATATGAAACCAGTACATATTGTAAATGCAATTCTAATATGCGTTCTGTTACTATATCATTGGCCAGTGGATTCACAGAACTGTAATAATATCCAGAATTTAAACGGGCTTTAAAAACAAAATTATTTAAAAAATCGTACCATTCATGAATCCTAACATCTTTTCAATACAAGTAATAAGTCATTTTCTCAAGTATCCGGTAATCGTTTGGTTTCGGTTTCCTCCTAATTGTACTTTTATGTTTAATATCTGAATTTTTTTGTAAGAAGTTAGTGTATTATATTTTAGTTTATAAGTTCTTGTTTTGTCCTGTGCTACAATAACACTGTTATTGTATATTATTATTTTCCTCTGTGCTATAACAGCACTGTATCTTTGTTCTCTTGTCATTGTTTTGTAAATACTGTATATTCTTTATTTCATAGGTATTATTTTATAAATATTTTGTAATGATCTCGTAAGGAACACTGTAGGATTATTTTTAAATTTATTATAGTTAAGCGCACTTGAAGTGAAATGACACAAAACTGCGCTATACAAATATTACGTTATTATTATTATTAACTTAAAACCTTTACACAACTTGAAAATTAACTTTGAAGGTGGCTGAGTTGGGTTCGCGTTTGAGTCCTATCTGGGCATCGCGTCTTCGATACCTCTGCTGGCTAAGTCCTCCATCACGACACAACATTTTCCGTTTACTGTGGTGGTAGTAGGAGATTTTCAAATACTGTGGGGTTATTCGTAATCTGGGAATATTTGTCTTTCTTTTTAAAAAAGAAATATGATGAATTGTTCAAATACTGTGAAACAACTTGTCCTTAGATATTTATCTTTTTGATTTTGTTATTTGAAGCTTGGAAATTCTTCAAATTGGGAAATTTTTCTGAAAGTTTTTTTCTAGGAAAATCGGAAAAAATGGTCAGAAAATAGGTCGGGAATTTTTTTTACATTTATCTTTTTAATTTAAGTGAAGTTTGGAAATTTTCTACGTTGTAAAATTTTAAAATTTCTGAAAAAAAATTGGAAAATCGTAAATTTTTGACTGGAAAAGTGGTCGGAAAATGGACCAGGAAATTTATATAAAAACTTTATCTTTTTTGTTTTGTTTTTTGTGGGGTTTGGAAATTTATTGTCTTGGAAAATTTGTTGTTTGTGGAAATTTTTTTAGGAAAAATCTTCCAAGAAAATTGGTAGGAAAAAATAGCTCGGAAACTTGTCAGAAAATGGGTCAGAAAAATATGTTTTTGAAACTGAGGAATTCCAAGTTTTGTATATTTTCTTTTCGTCATTTTCTCATCGGGGTGCTGTTTGAAAGTATCATCAGTTCTTTTTGAAAATAACAGAGGGCACCACTTGCGGTTACAACAATCCTAAACTGTACAGTCATTGAGATAATAATACTATCAGATGTGTAACAGGTGGCTCACAAAAAATGGTCTCCCTACCGGAAGATGCTCTCATTTTTGCAAATAGCTTTTTTTAAATTTAAATTAAATTTAATAATGTTATTATCAAGTTTTGCATGTATTTTATTTTTCTTACAGCCATTTCGGCTTACAAAGTTTGCAAACGGCTTGAAAACTGTACAGTTTGAAAATGGCCTTGTAAGCCGAAAAAGCTGTAACAAAATTAAAAACTAATATATGTGCAGAATTTGATAATAACATTAAATTTTATTTAATTGAATTTAAAAAAAATAAATAAATGGAGTTCTATGAATTAAACACAAAACAATTAATAATTTGACATTTTTGAAAGAAACAGAAAAACGTCCTGGGAAATCTTATGTTATGCCCTGGGACTTTTGCACCACCTTGTATATGTAATGTATTTTGTTTTATTTTCAGTTATCTAGTCAAATTGGTAGCTACCATTTCTCGGTCTCAATAGATGTGGCGGTCAGTGCCGTGTTGGGCATCTTCACTTCTGTCACTAGTCTGGTTCCCAAGTTCCGGTCCAAAGGTGGCTGCCCAAGGCAGAATTTGGCACTGCAGAATATTCAAGTAAGTTGAAATTACATACCAACATTTCTTTGGAAATACAATATGCAAACCCCACTTTGCATTGCCTGCTCTAAACTCTTTGTCAGAATACCTGATGGAACTCAAGCATTAGTAGTTGTCATAGATAATTGAAACAACCGGAGATTTGGCATGGAAGCATGCTGACTATCGGAACTGCACATACTTATGTGTTATGTGTTTTGTGTGTAGGTAGGAACAAAGATGGGACACCGCTGTGCATTTACAGTAGTATGGGTGAACAATGTTGTCGAGACTTCGGGCACGGACATATCTCCCTTGGTTATATTATCTACCGCAGCTTGGTTATATAATTTGCATAAATAATCCACAAGCCGCCGCATGCCGCTACACTTTTAATAGGCATAGATTTTGAAAAGTAAACTACTTTTACTTAATTACTACAAGAATCATCGGTTTCAGTTGGGATAGACAGAAAAATATGCATTTAAAATTCGATTTTCATTCACAGTTAAAAATTTCCATTACCGCCATTTTTTTTTTTCTTTGATTTGACTTTTGCGAAGTTTTGTTTCAAACTAAATATGCATTTTTTATTTTTTTATTTATTTTTTTTATTTATTTATTTTATACACTTTACAAATACAAGACAAAAAGTCCCGATAAACTACTTTTTAGCAGTTTGTCTAACGGGTTCTTTACGTTAAAGATCTTATTATAGTGATGAACGATGAATGAATGACTTAGTTGACGACCCCTATCGAATAATGACCATTGGTAAATCTAGTTAGTATATAATATCGATTTCTTTAAAATAGAAAAGGCCATGCCTTGACAAATCATGAATCCTGACTTTACTTGTCCGAGATTTAAAGATTCCGTAAGAAATTTAAACAAAAGATAAAGACATTTCATATATAGTATAGAAATGGAAAATAATTTTCTTGATAAAAAAAATGTATTATTGGTAATCTTTCAATTTGTCTGAATGAAAAATGTGACACTAAAAAGAGACAACACATAAATTTATAGGATTTAGCCTGCGAGAGAATGAGATAGTATAATTGGTCTCCTCTTTGTGCAGTGCTTCGTAGCTTATCGGTCTCCTTTTTGTAAGATGCTTCGTAGCGTCCCCCACTCTTGTCTACCTTAGTTTTCTGAAGGTTTCACTCCTACCGTGTGAATTGCATACTCTGTTATTTTTGCTATTTGGCTGTCATAAGTGCAAATTCAAAGCAAATTTGAGTTTATTAAACCAGATTTCAGGCAAGACTAACATGCAGCCGAAAATAGTATTTTTGATGATTAATGTGCTCTTGTGCTAAAGGACCCAAGGTGAACCATCAGGATCATCTCTCCGTGTGTTCTGTTATTTCTGTCATTGGTTGAACTTTTCAACATTGTTCTTCTCAATGTTCCAGGCCCGTCTCCGCATGGTGGTGTCTTACCTGTTTGCCCAGCTGATGCTTTGGGTGCGAGGCCGGCCCGGTGGTCTACTGGTCTTAGGTTCGGCCAACGTCGATGAGGCTCTCCGAGGCTACATGACCAAGTACGATTGCTCCAGCGCGGACATCAACCCCATTGGGGGCATCTCCAAGACGGATCTGAAGTCCTTCCTCAACTACGCTAAGAGCAGGTTAGTTGTCCTAGAACTTCATCATTTTTTCTTTCTGTTCCTGGTTGGATCTGCTCCAATACTACAACTACAAGTTACCGTTATTTCAATGGCCTGCTCATGCATCTCTCTTTCTGTTTTAGTTGTATTTGATTGTATAGCTTGACATTTTGATAAAGTGCATTCAAAGAACATTTTCATTATAATGGACTGGAAACTGAGCATGAAGATATTATATTCGCTAGAATATTCTTTTCTGAAGTCAAATAACACATCTGAAATATGCTGTATGAAAGCAAATGTATGTGAGTATTGTATTCGGCTTGCATTCTTGCTGCAATTCTTATAATACCAATTTAGGAGCAATATCATGCGCCCTGCAGTTGAATTTGGCAGCCACCTCTGGTCCTGCCACCTCTCCAAAATACTTGAAAAATACCCTCGACTCTGTGCAGAAACGGGCCGTCCGTTTGATAGATTCTCCCATCTTAACAGACGGATTGCAATCTTTAGAGCACAGGCGTTGGGTGGGAATGCTATCCTTGTTCTACCGGTATTTCAATGGAAGATGCTCCGAGGAACTAGTGTCATTGATCTCTTCTGCACCAGTGCATAGTCCGGAAACACGCCAAACGCGTGCCCTACATATGTTCACAGTTGACATTCGTCACACGAGAACGGGTCGCTTCTTCGACTCGTTCTTGTGTTCAACAGCTCGGCTGTGGAACGATTTGCCGGCCTCTGTGTTTCTTCCTTCCTACAACATGGGTCTCTTCAAGACCAATTTTCATTCCTTCCTCTCCTCACAAAGACCCTCCACACAGCATCTCAGATGACATAGGCCCCGAGGGAAATTATTTTCCTTAGGGCCTCCTGTGTTGAGTTAATGTAAAAAAAAAAAAAAATTACCCAATATTCAAATGTGAGGTTTATGTTTGACATTTGACAGGAAAACGGAACAAATTTTTATACCTGCATCATGGTTTTTTTTTAAAGTTGCTTTTTTCCATAGAACACTCAGATTATACATGACAATAGAAAATATTAACTGAATAATTCGTCTGCATCCTAACTATTTCGCACAGATTAACATTATTAGCAGCAGATAAATAAACTTTTGAGTTAAAAATTGAGTTACCTAGATAAATTTAAAAAAGTGCTTGCTTTTGGTGTTGCCATATAAAGCATTTAAAATGATTGTAGTGTCCTCAATTTTTTAGAAGTTTTATTCTTTTCTGTGTGTTTTTCCACAAAGTAGGAACTTTTTTATTGAAAGTTTTTGGTACTTGTTTGATACATGGAACAGTTATTATGAAAATACAAATACAAGGTAGTGTGAACTCCCACAAAGGGGAAGCCTTTGAAGGAAGAATGAGTATTTTGGTAAGAAGATCTTATTTCTCACCATGACAGTAAGGGATATAAGGTTATTTTTATGCATGAAGATCACCATGTCTCTCTCTCAGGTTGATGTGGGACCTAGCGATCTGTAATGTGGGAAAATGTAAGGTTCTGCTTTTTTGTTCCAAATAATAAAAAACAAGAATGTTTGGGAAGGTTCCATAAATGTGTATTTTACAACAAATCAAGTTAAACAAAATTAATAACAGAAACCCTCATACCTGTGGACCAACGCAAACGGTTCTATTCTCTAAATCTATTACGGAAAACGGCGAACGGAAGGTGACGGCAAGCAATCCTGCGATCGCCAACGGAGGACTCCGGATGAAGGGGGCAAACATCTCGTGAAGAATCTCCAGACGGCCAGGAGTCCGGGCCTGATGGATCCGACGAGCACGTACCGGGATGAAGGCGCTAAAGGCCAAATGCCAGGTTATTTCCTACAAGCGCGAGGGACGCCATCTTGGTGCCAGAGCGTGGTGATTTTAGCGAGGCTGTTTCCTCCGACGGTGGGCCACAAATAAATCGTTAGCGTCACAGTTTTATAACCGGAGCATATCCACGTAGTGGTTTTGCGCGGAATTTATCATCTCCAACACAGATGGTTTGCGATTTATCCGGAATCTCAGCACGATTCCCCGAGCCACACACGGCGTACTTCAAATTTAAGAAAAACCCAAAAAGGTTACTGGAGAATGCAAATTCACCATTTCACAAGCGGCACACACATTATTAACCGAAAATCCAGCCCGAAAAAGTTAAATAATAAACTCAAAACATCTTGTTGAGTGACCTCGTCAAAAATTCACCGGTTCCCTGACGGTGAAATTTTAAGAAAGTGCATAGAAAAAGACCCGGTTCAAAAATCAGAGAAAAAAGTCTTGCCAGTCCAATACAGGCTGTTCAAATTACCAGGTTAGTGGTCAGGTAAATAATTATATCACAAATTGATAATTATTTACGTGACAATTCCCCCCTTCTCACGAAAATGTTTGGCCCCAAACATGAAATCCACGATTCCAATGTAAAAAAAAAAACAAAAAAAAATAAAGGTACACAACTAACTAACTAACTAGAAGATAGGTCCATCAGGTATCTAGAAATTTACAAAAAGTAACCATTAACAATCATAAACAATAAATCATATAAATCTAGATAGATTGAAAGAACAATGAGAATAGGATGGTACGAGAATAAGGAGTCCACAACACCTTCAGAACCGATGGAGCTGGGTGCTGGCAGTACTGGCTGAAGCCCAGACCTGTTATTCTCATGTCATCCTAACATCGGAAACATCTTAAAAGTAAAGAACACAAACAGTGAAAAGAAAAAAAAAATTATGCACAAAGCATCACTTTTCCTTCAGCAGGAAATTTTGCCATTAAAAAAAAGGCTTCACTTTAGGGTGGTCAACCAGCCCTCACTTTCACTGAATTTAGGCCATTTATCAATAGCGAAAAGGTAACTATTCTATCTACCTAGGTCCAACAGGTCTCATAGGTTAACAAAAGTTTATTCAACAAAAAACAGAACAGACAATAAAACTAGAATGATGATTATCTTTCAGAGATTTTCAACTATCAGTTTAAAAAAATTTATTACAATGTAGAACCATAAGTATATGAGTAGTACTTGTGTATTATTAATGAATTAGTTAGACCAAGTTTGCGAAACTTGCCTACTAAAAGTGGGTTAGATTAGGGTTTACATATTTAGAAATACCTATTCATACAGGTGGTTACAATAGGGTTTACATAATTAGAAATACCTATGTTTCAAAAATAAAATTAGATCAGGTTTTACAATACCAAAGATATACCTGTCTATAAAAGTGGTAACAATGAGTATCAGTAGGAACACAAAGACAAGCAAAACAGAATCTAGAATGTTTAGCTGAATGCATAGGGATTACAATTTAACAAAAAAACCTAGCTAATATTAGTGAACCAGTATGATTAAATATATAGAGTCCAAGCCATTTTAATAACTAACACTGTGTGTATAGTTTGCATAAGAAAATAGACAGATCACACCGTAGACGGAGATCCTTCAAAATATTACTTCAAAAGTAAGCAAAAGGCAAAATTTCTTGAACAGACAATATGTATTGGTGATCGATCATATCCATGTGATAATCGACACTATTTAAACTGGAGATCAATCAAAACATTAAATTGAATGACACTAGGTACATAATCGTGTAGAGAAACACTGGTGTTTCAGCAGTGAGACTAATACAAATATTTTACTTATATCTATAAGCTATACAAAAATACGCTCTCCTGTGCTAGAGGTAGAGTATTATATATTCCATGCTGGAATTACTTAATAGGAAAGTACGCCGAAGCAGTACTACCTTTGTTAGAAAGACATAACAATGTTCTTAATAAACTATGACTTAATATTATTCACTTTAAGGAAAGCTAAACCAAACTTAAATGTAGCAAATACCAGCTAAATATACACATTTTGTATACCAGAAAGTTGCTCAAATCTTTGCTATACAAAGAATTTACACTTAAGAATACATTTTGTTCTCTAGCTCCTTGAAGGATCTTTGGTTATAAGGCATGTCGGAGGGACGACAAAATGGAAAGACAGCTGCACTGAACTAGAGAAAAAAAATGGATTTAGATTTAAAAGTAGGGAACATTACAAAATATCCGTTTACTGACGGAGTAGAGATGCGATACCAATGTGTGTGTGTGTGCATTGCAGTGATAATACTGACAGAATAATATATAGACAGGGTGTCTACTAAAAAGAGAAATACGCATATCCAATCAAATTATATATATATATCACTCGAAAAAGAATAAGTCACATGAAGGAGAGAAGAAAAAAAAAATAATGACTTAAGGTTTGGGCGCCACTGATCATTAGGATCAGAGAAACATTTCTTGTGAAGATGTTCCTATTCTAGTCCAACGAGGATAAATAATGTAAGTCTATCATCAGTACACTAGAATGTTGCGTTTATTCCGAGCACAAGTTCTGAAGGTACCAAACTCCAGAACACGTGGCCGGAACAAACACATAAAGAAGGGAACGAAATAACATGGAAGGTTGGTAGTCCTCCATACTACTTCATTAGCTTCCTATTATAAACTAAAATTAATCTAAACGAATTATATCTTTAACATGAAAATTACCAACTATTTTGCCTTGCATGTCTGCAAGAGTATAAACTAAATTAGATAACTTATTTTTTATAATGTTTCGCACAAACCTCGGGGCTAATTTGTGTGAAAAGAAATTGGGTCCACTCGATTGGACAAAGTTCTTTCTCCAAACCACGTCTCCAATTTCATAATTTACCGACTTCCTGCGTAAATTGTAATGTTGAGCATTCTTTCTATATGCCTGTAACAAGGCATCTGTGACTTTATTATAAATAGGAACCAAGTCCTCTAATTTTCCCGCAAAACTTACTCTCGATGCTTGTAAGCTAGAATCAGCAACATCAGGGGATATATGATTTTTATGAAAGTTACCATCGATTATCTGTTCACGACCGTGCATAAGAAAGAAAGGAGTATAACCCGTCGCGAAATTAACTGTATTGTTAAGCGCTGACTGTATTTGTGGCAGAAACCTAGACCAATTACGTTGGTCGGACTCGGTCAAAATAGACAGTGCAGTACCTATTGTTTGGTTATACCGCTCAACGACATTATTTTGTGGTGTATAATATGCATTATAGAAAGGAGCCGGTACATTATAATCAGACAGTAATTTTTTAAACTCATTGGACACAAATTGTTTGCCATTATCGCAAACAAACGTTTGTGGAACCCCATGGATGAGAAAAATGGACTGCTCTACGTTTTTAACGATACTTTTTGTGGTAGCATTCCTAAGTGGAAAAATCCATGTGTATTTCGAGAAAACATCAACGACAGACAAAATATACGTAAATCCGGAATAGCTTCGCGGTAGTGGACCGACAAGATCAATCGATAACATCTGCATTGGTCTTGTTACTATTTTTGGATTGACAGAAATCCCCGCCGGCGCAGCAGTATTTATTTTATGGGCTTTACACGTTTTGCACCTATTTACGAAGTTTTTCACATCCTTATACATTCCAGGCCAATAATAGTGTAAGTGAACCTTCTTGTACGTTCTGAATATTCCTGGATGACATGATAGATCTGATTCGTGTTCCTTAGATAAAATAGCGTTACGGTCCTCAAAAGGAACAACCAGCTTCCAAGCTGTATCCTCCTGTAGAGCGAAACGGGACTTTGAGTGACGAAATAAACAATTATCCTTAATTTGAAAATTATTAAAACGTTGTGGATTATTTTTACAATTAGTAAATAAGTTAATGTACCAATTATCCGTGCTTGTAGGAAGGTTGTCAATGGCTCCAATAGTTAAATCGTCTTTACGCGAAAGAGCGTCGGGTACAGTGTTAAATTTACCCTTCCTGTGGACTACATCAAAAGAAAATTGAGAAAGACGGGTAGACCAACGTGCAAGTCTGCCTGTCGGATTTGATAAAGACACTAGCCATTGCAAACTGGAGTGGTCCGTTACTACTGTGAAGTGAACTCCCTCTATGTAGGGCCTGAAGTGATTCACCGAATCTAACACCGCTAAGAGTTCGCGCTCCGTCACGCCGTAGTTTCGCTCGTGAACATTCAGACACCTAGAAAAAAAAGAAACCGGGTGTTCTTCTCCTTCAAAGACCTGTGTGAGCACGCCGCCTATCCCAACGTTGCTCGCGTCACAGTGTATGGTAAATGGAAGTGAAAAATCAGGACAATTGATAACCGGCGCGGAAGTTAATGCCTTTTTTAATTTTTTAAAAGAGTCTTCAGCCTCTGAAGACCAAGAAAAATTACTCACCCCCTTTCTTGAGCCAGTGAGTCTTGTTAAAGGGGCCGCTATTGTGGAAAAATTCTTGATGAAACGTCTATAATATCCACAAAGTCCAATAAAAGCTTTTAACTGTTTTGAATTCTTAGGAGTGGGGTAAGTTCGAATAGACTCTAGCTTGACTGGATCTGTGCGGAGACCCTTTGCATCAACAATATAACCCAGATACTTCAACTCGTCCTTACAAAACTCACATTTTTTTAGATTAATTGTTAAACCTGCTTCTTTAATACGTGTGAAAACTTTATTTAACAATTCTAAATGTGACTCAAAATCTTCTGAAATAATAATTAAATCATCCAGGTAGCAAAAAACGTTTACATCAAACTCTGGACCAAAAAGAGCATCAACAAGACGCTGTAATTCACTAGGTGCATTTTTCAGACCAAATGGCATCCTAACGAATTCAAAAAGTCCATGACCTGGTACAACAAAAGCCGTTTTAGAACAAGAGTCCTTATGTAAAGGTATCTGCCAAAAACTTTTCGATAAATCAATAGAGGTTATAAAGCGTGCACCACGTAGGTTGTCTAAAATACTCGAAATAAATGGCAGCGGGTACGAATCCCTTGTCGTGACGCTGTTAAGTTTTCTGGAGTCCAAGCAGAACCTCGCAGAACCATCCTTCTTAGGCACGATCAAAACCGGATTCGACCAAGCTGAACGCGAACGGCGAACAACACCTAAATCTAACATTTCCTTAAGTTGAGATTCAAGTTGTTGCTGACGTGTTTGAGACAAAGGGTAATAGCGTTGCTTAATGGGATCTCCCGTTGTATTGATTTTGTGCTGCACTAAATGAGTACGACCCAGTCCACATTTTTCAAACGAAATTGACTTAAATTTTTCTATAACATTATTTAGCCTACGATTGTCTTGAGGGGACAGTAGGGAAGCTGACGTGATCTTGCGAATTTCACCTATAGTATTCTCAACATCACGACCACTGTTGGCTCCTGAAAACAATTGAGGAGCAATGTCAAACTGTTTCCAAAAGTCGACTCCCAAAACAATCACTGGAGAAAGAGACGGAATAACAAAAAAATTAACATATTTCTTAATATTATTATAAGTAACTAGTACTTGCATAGTACCAATTACATCTTGATGTTTACCATCCGCAGTGGTAACGTAAGAATCCAGCTTATCTAACTTAAAACCTAAACTTAAGAAAAACCTATACAGTGAACCTCCAAAACAACTCACACTAGCTCCGCTATCTAAAAGAGCTGAAAAAACTAAATTGTTAATTGCAATATTAACATGAGGTCTAATATCTTGACCGCTGGTCATCATCGGCATGAATGCGTCCATGTCATGGTCGATGGGACTGGTACTAGAGTTTGAAACTATCGGTGGTCTCCTAGCATCCTCGCTAGCAGAATGAGGGGGACCCCCGTCTAGTTTTTTGAATTATGTCTTTCAGAATTTGCTTGTCGCTTGGTATGATTCTTCTGAGAATCAAACTTCCATTTCCTACAAAAAGGCTTGGAATGACCTTTTATATTACAATAAGCGCAAAGTAATTTATTTCTATAAAATTGTGCAGAAGATGAAGCAGAAGAAGAAGAAGGTGCAGCATTACTATTCGACGGAACAGATGACGGTTTATTCTTGTCTTTGACCGAATTTGCTTCATCGTCGGAAATAGCTAAACTTTTTTCAAATCGCTTACAAACATTAATTAAGGAATTTAAATTTTTATCCTCAAAATAAGCAATAACAAGAGCATATTTCGGCAATAGACTATTGCACACTAAGTCCACAATTTGTTCTTCCGGAAGTTGAACGTTTAATCTTAAATTAGCTAATTGCACGTCTTCAACATAATCAACTACGCTTTGATTATGCTTCTGTTTCATAGAGAAGAGAGCTTTTAAAGCTTCGGTTTGGTTAGCGATTGGGTCGAATCTAGTTAAAATTAGTTTTTTCAGTTCTAGCCAAGTTAAATTATCTTTATAAACGGTACGATACCATAGCAATGCTCTTCCCTCCAAAAGGTCAGCAAATGAAGTGACAACAAACGACAACTCAATATGACGACACCTAGATAACTCCTCCACACGTTGTATAAAGTCACGGATGTCTGAAGATCCGTTAAACTTAACACCCCAGCTATGTACGGAAGGATTTGTAATTGTATTCTGATAATAATTATTAGTTATGTTGGTAATTGTATTAGAACTTTCATCACCGCTTGCTTCTTGTTGAGAAGAAGCACCACCAGATTGTTTTAGGTTCCTGTTATAGATTCGCGCTTGCTCTCTCATGGCGGACAAAGTGGGTTCTGGAGTAATATTAACGTCAGAAAGCATCTGAATCATCTCCTCTTTTGAGGCCCCGTTAATGTTAGACAACGTCATTTTGTCAAATGGTATTTATTTATTAAACGAAGAAAATATTCCAAATAATTCCATATGAAATAGTTAATGTTTATGAAAAAACCGAATAACACTATATTAAGTCTGGTGAACTGTTTATAAAGTTGTTATAATAACATTATCGAAGTATAGTAACTGTTTGACATCTGACATATGTCAACAAAAATCACTATCAGCTGTTCTGTAATAACAGCTGACATAACCATAGATAAACTTGCCAGTATACAAAATTATCCCAAATATTTTACCCGAAAAAAAAAAAGAACGGAGCTGTTGTTTACGTTACACAAAATTTGAGAGCGAACGAAGCTCAACCGGAAACCAATACATTATATAGCAACACAATATATTGATACAATAATATGCACAAAATTTCATACTACCGCGAAATATTTCAAATCATCTATTATGACGCTTCTACACACACACACTGGTATCATTATAACAACATGAAGATTTAATGAATAATACATATCCAACCTTGAAAATTCGGAAAAAAGAAGCAGAAACTTAAAAACATAACAGACCGCTAGAATATACGGGCACCGAAATCAACATATTCATCTTAAAACGTTGGGAGCCAAATATAAGGTTATTTTTATGCATGAAGATCACCATGTCTCTCTCTCAGGTTGATGTGGGACCTAGCGATCTGTAATGTGGGAAAATGTAAGGTTCTGCTTTTTTGTTCCAAATAATAAAAAACAAGAATGTTTGGGAAGGTTCCATAAATGTGTATTTTACAACAAATCAAGTTAAACAAAATTAATAACAGAAACCCTCATACCTGTGGACCAACGCAAACGGTTCTATTCTCTAAATCTATTACGGAAAACGGCGAACGGAAGGTGACGGCAAGCAATCCTGCGATCGCCAACGGAGGACTCCGGATGAAGGGGGCAAACATCTCGTGAAGAATCTCCAGACGGCCAGGAGTCCGGGCCTGATGGATCCGACGAGCACGTACCGGGATGAAGGCGCTAAAGGCCAAATGCCAGGTTATTTCCTACAAGCGCGAGGGACGCCATCTTGGTGCCAGAGCGTGGTGATTTTAGCGAGGCTGTTTCCTCCGACGGTGGGCCACAAATAAATCGTTAGCGTCACAGTTTTATAACCGGAGCATATCCACGTAGTGGTTTTGCGCGGAATTTATCATCTCCAACACAGATGGTTTGCGATTTATCCGGAATCTCAGCACGATTCCCCGAGCCACACACGGCGTACTTCAAATTTAAGAAAAACCCAAAAAGGTTACTGGAGAATGCAAATTCACCATTTCACAAGCGGCACACACATTATTAACCGAAAATCCAGCCCGAAAAAGTTAAATAATAAACTCAAAACATCTTGTTGAGTGACCTCGTCAAAAATTCACCGGTTCCCTGACGGTGAAATTTTAAGAAAGTGCATAGAAAAAGACCCGGTTCAAAAATCAGAGAAAAAAGTCTTGCCAGTCCAATACAGGCTGTTCAAATTACCAGGTTAGTGGTCAGGTAAATAATTATATCACAAATTGATAATTATTTACGTGACAGGGAGATACAATGATTTCTAAGTGACCTATATGAGCTGTTCCCAAAAGCGAACAAATTAGCCTGAAGGGTAAAATAAATTCACAATTTTCAGGTTCTTCCTACCTGCAATCTCAGAGATAATGCAGGCCCCGCCCACCGCCGAGCTGGAGCCCCTGTGCGGGGGACAGATCGCGCAGACAGACGAGCAGGACATGGGCATGACGTACGCGGAGCTGGCACACTTCGGACGTCTGCGTAAGATGGAGCACTGTGGCCCCTACAGCATGTTCTGCAAGCTGGTGCATGCCTGGGCCGACAAGTGCACACCGCAAGAGGTAATTTCTTACCATATTATCTATAATAGTAAACTGAACTAACCACTTTGACCTCCACCAACCTAACTTAACCTAACCTTTCCACTTTAACCGCCACCAACTCTCCACCGTACGAAGAAGAAGAGAAGACTGAATGAGGCGGGAAAAGAAGATATTGACAATTAAAACATGTAAATACTCAGATAGGTACCCACTCTTCATGTTTTACTTCAATTTACATAATAGCTGTGTATTCCTAGGCTCCAGTCAGGCCAACAACTGTGTTCGCATCACCCATGGAATAAAGAATAAAACAAGAAGTGCTTTGTGGCTGTGTTTTGTGATCCAAATATTTGCCTAATCCAGGCTTAAATTTCAAATTCAAAATTTTTTTACGTAAGTCAAATGGGATGGAGATCTACAATGTCAGGCGAGTCTAAGTGAGACAGGACGCTGGGCTATTGGGGTAAATTGAACATTTGTTTCAATTCAAATTTGTATGGAAGGCACTTCTAGTTGGCTTCTTTTTTTTTGTTTTTTTTTTTTAAGTTTTCTTTATTCATTGAATTGTTGGTTACACGAATTGAGGATTTTTCGACCACCATGCTAGGCACATGCCCGTGTTTTTTTTGCTGCGATACGTATACTATTGTATTACAATTCCAGGAGCAGTAGTCTTAGTTTTTCTACTATCATGAGTGGTAGATAGGTGTCTACTGCTAACCTTTTTTTTGCCTAATGGCAATACAGAGTGATTCTATTTTTGAATTTGAAATTCTTTGAAAATCAAAAAAAATATGGAGGGATTAATGATTGACACATAGATAAAGTTTTTGTATGTTTGAACAATGTGCGTTCTTGCATATTTATGTGATAATAATATTATCATATGCTCAAACATTATTTAACTTTCTTATTACGTATTAAAGTCTTTACGTTTTCCTTTTTAAAATATATTGTCAAATTTGTGTGCTGAATTGATGGCGTTCTAACTAGGCAATTTACAGGATTTTTTTTATGGATACTAAGTCTTATAAGATATGCCAGTAGTTGGATATCTATATTATACTAGCTGGTTCCCGGCATGCGTCGCAATGCCATATTCAAAGAAATAAATTGTTTCTCCCTGTATGTCCTTTCCCGTGCGTCTCCATTCCTCTCCCGCATACCCTACCCTCCCATGTTCCCCTTCCACCTTCCCGCCCACCCTCTCTCCTCTCCTGCTTCCCCGTTCATAAACCCCCCTCCCGTGTTCCATATATTCAGTCCCAGTACATTCAGTTTTCAAACAGCTCATCCTTTTTCAATTTTTTAATTCAATTTTTCGTATATTACAAATATTAATTTTTGTATATTATAAGAACAATCAATCAAATTTATTACCTAATATAGGTACCTATTTAAAATATCTATAATTTAAAAAATCCATAAACATTTCTTTTAATACAAAAAACAAAACAGCAGCCTGCTAAATTCAATTTCATCAAATGCGCCAACTGTCAAACGTGCGAAGTTAAAATAGTTGTTAAGTTTTCTGAAATTATTCAATTTTCTTAATTTTTCTTTCCGTAAGAATCTTCTACAAAGCATTAGAAAACTTTAAAAAAAAAGATGAATGAAATTGGTAAAGTCGTTCTGAAGTTATGGCGTGACCAAGGGAAACAGTGATTCATTTATATACTAGCTTTCGCCCCGGCTTCGCTCGCGTATTCTTCCCCCCCCCCTCTCCCCTGCACTGACACTCCCCCTCCCCAAATCAATCAACAATCAAATACGCTCCGTTTCGCATTCGTATTATTAGTATAGCTGTTAGCTTAGGTCAAAATGTAGATTAGTATCTATTTTATATCTGTATCTACCTACATTAAATATTCATATAAGAACACTCATATTTGAATTTTCGCTATCAAAGAAATCTCCATAGTAACCTAAACAAATAATAAAATGACAGCTTATGTCAAACATTTACTTAGCAACATGCTTTGCAAATAAACGTATAATAAATAATTTCATAATGCCACAGCTAATTCATAACGCCAGAGCTTACCAATATATTACTACCTATGTTACTCGCAAATAATGTAGTTTTCGATTAGTGAAAGAATTTTTATATTCCATTCGGTATTTATTGCGTGAAAGAGTAAGGACCATCCATACAAACTGTCGCATTTATAATATTAGTAAGATATATATTAATTGAAAATATTTGCACTATTGTCAAAATCCAGAGAGGGAAAAGGGGAATACTTTTGTACGGGCAAAACGCTGCCCGCATTTCATCTTGTTTCTTAAATATGTAATAATTCTGGCAATACTTAACCGTGATTTATATCTACAGGTGGCGGTGAAGGTGAAGCATTTCTTCCGGTGCTACGCGATCAACCGGCACAAGATGACTGTGCTGACTCCGGCCTACCACGCCGAGTCCTACAGTCCCGATGACAACAGATTCGACCACCGCCCGTTCCTCTACATCGTTCATTGGACCTGGCAATTCAGGGCCATTGATAATGCGGTGGGTTTCCCTTATTGTACTTATTAAATTAATTTTTTTACCATAAGGTGCACAATGTGGAACGTTGATGGATTGAGAAGAGGAAAGAAGAAATAAATTCTTATTGCGGAATCCGTTGGATACGGAGATCACTGAGAAAGTAATTGTTTCAGGATAGGAAAGGAAACTTTTTGCTTTATGGCGCATCACTACATACATCTATTCTTCTATGCATCATAGTACATTAGTACCTACCTGATCAATATGTTTTGTTTAATTTCAGGTTGCCATGCTAACTAAAGAAAAGAAACTACCAACCCGAGAAGTAGATAAGTCTGGAAACCAGTCCACTTCATCTCCAGTCCTTAGCAAAGTTTCCAACACCAGTGTTGCCAACCTCAACAATGCCTCAGGTGTAACAACTGTTTCTTACGCAAAAAATAATGATAGAAAGGGGGTGCTTATTTAACAATTAAAGAATAATTTGTATGAAACATTTTAATTTTTATAAAAATATTTTTGTTATTTGCTGACAATTTGTGTTTCTTTGCTCAATAGGTAATATAGTTTTAATTTTAGTAGAATTTTATTATTATGTTAGAATGATTGTTTATGAACTGTTGTGCTTTGTATTTAAAACAGTGCAGTTTACTGGTGCTAGAATGGTCATGAGCTTTTATTGTTATTTTTATACACTTAAAGAGGTTTAAAACAAAATAATATGTATGCCTAGATTTAAGAATACATTGCCCCAAATGAACAACTCTCTCTTATAATATTTACTTTTAACATTTTTATGTTTTTAGCCCATAATTTTCTAAACGATATGTAGGGTTCCTTCATTCCCTTTATCCAAAGTTATTTAAAAAAGTAGGTACCTACCTTCCTAACCATCTCTTATTTCAAATATAAAAAAAAAATTCAAATGTAAAACAACAGAACAAAAGTGTAACTGAAAATCGAGTTCAATTGTTTTCAGCCTAAAGTTAATGAAGAAAGAAAAGAATTTGATTGTTCATTGGTTTTTCACTATGATGACAACTGTTTTTTTAGACTTGTACTATTCTGGTTCATCATTGATTACCTCGAGGTTCTGCATCTCGATTATTCTGCTGCTTTTGAATAATTTCTGACGGCCTCCAATATATATTTTATTTGTGTGGTCGAGCGGTAAGGCTCTCGACTAGCTTTCGGGAGGTCGCATGTTCAAATCCCAAAGTTCACAAGTAAATTTTATTTGGTTAATTTATATTATTTTATTTGTGTGTCACAATTAAAAATAATATATATGTGGTAGTTTCCCACCTTCCTCTTCCCCATCTCCTTCCCTTCCCCACTACCTCCAGCCTCATAACATACCCCAATTTGGGGATGCCATAATCTCACTGGCTCCGTAGGGTTGTTACCTTTATGCGTATTCACTTAGATAAAAAAATATGATGTAACTACTAATGAAAACCTACAATAAATTGGTTTTTGTGAATTATGGTTGTGTTTGTGTGCCTGAAAACCTAAATAAATGTTCTCATGTTAAGTGATTGGTTTTCCTTTTCCCACCATTCCCTGTTTTTCTTCCACATTCAATTTTACCCAATTTTATCAAACATAACAATTGTCATAAAAATTTATAGATTTACAGTCCATTATAAATCCAAGGTGAAATTAAGAATTATGTATTACTATTGTTTACAAAATTACATGGTGCTTTTTACCTCGTACAAATTCATTTTTTCAGTACCATTTTGTAATGAATTTATTTGTTTTTTAGATGAATAACATTCCAATGGGACCCTCTATACCTAAGGAACTGTGGGAAGGAGGTATTATATAATATGTGTTTGTGTAGTCCATTGTAATAATTCAAGTGATTGCTTTCTGTGCGTATGGTCACTTTATAGATTTTTGTCTACTCTAGGAGTTGTGATGTTAATGCTAGAAAGCTACAGAAATGTAAATCCCTTTAGATATGGCAATTAGCCAAACTGTTTATTTTCGCTTATGTACACACGTATATTCATGCTCGACGGTTTAGCTCGATCGAACATTTTGATTTGGAACTATGATCGTCGTTGCGTCCACACGCTCGAGCAGCTCGACTCAAGACACTTTAGTTAGATCACCAAGAATCAAATCGTAAATGTCTGTCGAACGTCGAGCAAGAATTACGATCTTTGAATCTTTTTCGCATTGAACTGTTGGCACGATATCGAACAAAAAGCATTGAGCGAGACGGTAGACATGTTCAAATAAGCATGCATGTATGTATGAGCGTGGGTAGGGGCTATTAGGGTAGTGTGTTTACGCATCTTTTAATGTTAAATCTTTAATGCCAGTTGCATATCTTAGATCGCTTGGCAGTTCATCAAAGTCTGCTAGATTCATCGGCCTATTAAATTAAAGTTGACAAACACAAATTTCGACTTTATAAAAAATTGGTACTGATTGCGTCAACCCGATCAGTGCCTAATAAAATGGAAGCCATTTGACAATCCCTGGTGTGTCATTCAGTGGACTGGTGTGTTAAATACCATTTGCAAGACAGAACAGCATTTAAACTATAGCAGTAGGCAAGTCAGAAAATACAACATTATTACAGTACACATATTATATTAGTAGGACACCCTTGGTCTCCCAAAGTTTACTGTGAATTTTGAGAGGATATTGCTTTAATGTGACTTCATTTTTTGATACCTCACATGGTGCTTCTGTCTGTACGGCGTGCAGACAGGTGAACTATATCGCCACCCCACGGGGCAACACTGTCTGCCAATAAGTTATATTATAATGTAGAGAAAATGCACAAACTTCATTGCTTGTAATAATGAACATTTTAATGTTAGGATATCTTTATATATCCCATCAAACAGCGCATTTTATTACAATGTTTTTTTATAAGATTGATGATTACCTCTAAAATTCAGCCACGCATATACATATATATTTCACCATCCTCCTGATAGCTTACCCATAAAAAACAAATATTAATAAATAAACAAGTAAATACTCATAACAGGTAAAAAAAACTCTGCCAACTTATCATATGTGTAGCCACTATTTATAGGTTGAAGTACAGACTAGTAAACTCAGACTTTTTAAATAAATAAATTGTGTGTAATTAATCGAAAATGTACGTTTTTGTATTGATAATCTACGAGGAGGATGGTGAAAAACCCCCTTACCCCAATACATATTATAATCAGGCTGCAGGGAGCAATTTGACGAAATCCGTTCAAAGTTTTAATATTTCTAAAAAGATTAATTAATATTATTTCTTAAAATATATATTTGTATGGATCAACAAATGCTGATTCTGAATTTATAAGTTTTGTTTTATATAATTATATTTATTTAATTAATCATTACAACTTTTCAACTGTTTGTTTGGCCTATTTGTGGATATATCTTTTGATTATTGTTTGATTAGTCAGATTGTTCAGTTGATTAGTCAGACATCTCCGAAAAATCGAAAAAGCAATTACAGTGAAACCCTCTTAAGAAGTTTTCCAAGGGACCGGAAAAAACAAACTTCTTAAGCAAGAAAACCTTATATGTGGGAAAAATTGGGCCAATATTGAGCTGAGGGACCGAAAAAACCGTACTTCTTAAGCCATGAAACTTCTTAAGAGAGAACTTCTTAACCACTCCGATCTATCGCGAATATGCACTTTTTACATCTTAAACGACATGTCAGATTTACAAAAACTTTGTGTTATTTCCGCTTCACAATTAAAGCCTATAAAAGAAAACACATTTCTGAACGTAGCCGAATACATAATATAAATGTAATGCTAGTGTACCGGACCGTAATGCCTCCCAGTGCTATTTTATAGCATATTTAATATGTAAAACCCAAACATGTGTGTAAATAATATTTGATTTATGGTGAGCGTTCGAATACTGCTTTCCTCTTTATCGCAAAACTTAGTATTTGGAGATGTCAGACTAATCAACTGAACTATTGATATGTACATGTAAATGACCGCAGTCATTTTGTATGTTATTTATTACTGTTGACAGAGCCAATTAACCGAAAAATCACTTTTACATTGTGGATTCATTATAAACACTAATAATAATATAAACTTTTACGTATGCAAGCTTTAAAAATTCACCAAATAGGTTGTTTTGTCTGTTACAATTTTTTATCATTATGATTGCTGATTTTTAATTACTGTTGCAAATGTATTTAAATATCAATCAAAAGTTTAGATCCCTTTTGTACATACTATATATTAATGCTCAGTTTTTGAAAAACTCACTTTTTGCTTGATGCGAAAAACGACCGCACTGCCCCTTACGTTTCACCAACCTCAAGGTTCACTTTGGGTTGGCGACGCAAAAATGCCGCTGGCACGCCAAAACGACCTCCAGGCAGTTTGATATTCGCACACCTAAAGGTTCACTCTCCCTCAAAGGCCCGCGGCACACCCTTTGTATGGGAAAAATTCAGCCAAAAAATGTGTCGATCTTCTCAAGCCAGAATGGACCTCGGCGCTCTGTATTTCGGAACACTTTAAAGTTCACAATCCTTCGAATTCGTTTGGCACTAGCAATTGTTTTTTTCTGGATCGGCCGCGGAAACGGGGAGCTTTTATTTGTCGACACAATTTATTTTTTCTAGCGTTTTTTTCACAGGAAAAAAATGCGGCGAAAACTGGAACCTCAAACAAAATCACTCAATTCGGCTCAGTTGTATTTTCTGCCGACAGGTTCGCATTAAAAAAAAAACCACAAATAAGGCCTTAGTTTCAATGCAATTGAAAATACTAGAGAGAATGTTGATACAGGTCAGTTATCAGTTATCCGAGATGTCAAAACAAAACGGATCTCTCAGCGGTTTGGGTTGTTGTTTTTCGGGAAACGGCATTGCGGCCGGAAAAACGATTCCAGCTTGGATGTTTTTGAAAAATACGGTACCCGGCAATATTTGGCAACTTTTAACACCAAAATTTTGTGTCCGTCTCATTAAAAAATGTTCAGGAGGAGATGACAATCATATAACATTTTGCAAAAAAAACAAGAAAATACGTGTCCATAGATTCACTTCAAATTGAAATGTTATTCATTCAGGGTAGGTGCCTACTTATTTCGGTAGTATTGCAAATATGATGAAAACAGCAAAAAAATTGCCGGAAGGAATGCGTAGGTACCTACCGTAATGGGTAGCCGCACAATTATTTAAGTTTAAATGCAATTTAATTTACTAAGGTAATGTTGTTTCACCTATACTGAATAATTTAACTTTTTTTTTACGTTAGTTAATTTCACGTTCTGTGTAAGTTCTGTTTTTTTATCAGAAAATGCCAGTTGCATCATAAAACTGAAATAATTACAGAACTTGAATAGAATTCGAACCGAACTTTTACAGAACGTTAAAATTGACTTGAAAAATTGAAGAATTTTTAATTTCGTTAAACAACCCAGCCTAAATATGAGTTCTTTTTTACGTATGTATGCAAGTACCTATACTCAGAATATAAGTAGGTTTCTACCTGCACATAAACACTCGGTATCATCCGACGATATTGCATATGTACCTATTAGTTTTCTAATTTTACAATGAAATTACTCGAAGTTGAACGGGATATTTTTTTAAGTATTAAATTAATATAGCGCTTTTTTTTAAGCAGTTAAACTACCGGTGAGTTCTGGAATTATAAAATTTGTATGAAAATGTACGTACGCTCATAACGTCTGGAAGGACTGCAACAAATTGAAAAATTCTTTTTTTGTTGTGTTCGTTATTGTTAGTACAAGGTTTGTGTAAAACTACTGGTGAGTTCTGGCTTGACGAAAATTGTAAAAAAAAATTGAATAGGTGGCGCGCGAGCTGTTTGAAAACTAAATGAACCGGGAATTAGTGTAAGTAATTAGGTAGGGGGGTGGTGGAAAAAGGAAGGGGGGGAACCTGGGAGGGGGGAGGGGAACTTGGGAGGGGGTTTACGAGACGGAGAAGCGTAGGAGTGAAGTAGGGGGAGGGAAGGTGTTGGAAGCGGAGTGGGAAGGGGAAGAGGACGCTGGTGAGGAAAGGGGGGGGGGGGGAAGGGGATTGGAACAAATGAGAAAAGACACGCAGGTAGAAACATTTTCTTTATTAAGTGGTATAGCAACGCATGCCGGATACCAGCTATCTTCTATATATATAAAAATCAAAAAAATATTTGCAAGTAAGTATGTATGTATGTCCGCTATGCGTTGCTAAACCATTTATCCGATTGCGATGAAACTTTGGGGATTTGATGTGCGCATGCCCGCGATGGTTTCTGCATACAATGGTGAGCTCTGGCATCATGAAATTACGCATTGCAAAACCGTTCATCCGATTGCAATGAAAATTTGGGGATTTGATGTGTGCATGCCTAAAATGATGTCTATATACTAACGTATGACATGTTTTTGCTGCTAGCTTACATATATTTGTATGTTTAACCGCTAAGCGTTGCGAAACCATTCATCCGATTGCGTTGAAACTTTGGGTTTTGATGGTGCATGCCTACCATGCCTGCAGGGCAGTTGGTACCTACCCGCTTACTATGAAATAATATTTTTCTGTAGTTTTTTTAACAGCAATAAATCAAAGTTTTAGTTTCTTAGAAATTCTGATTTATACATTTTTATAGCGTCGTTTTTATGAAAAATTACAACAAAGTATTTATTAAGTACCTACCCATTTACTATGAAATAATATTTTTCTGTAATTTTTTTAACTGCAATAAACCAAAGTTTTAGTTTCTTAGAAATTTTGATTTATCCATTTTTATAGCGTCGTTTTTGTGAAAAATTACAAGAACGTTCCTTCTAAGCACCTACCCGCTCATTATGAAATAATTTTTTTCTGTAAGTTAGTAAGTCAAGTTAGTTTTAACCCGTTAGTTGCATTTGCAATGGGCATAAGCTAGTATTTATAAATATGTAGTTTAAAATGATCATGGATTATGCATTATCATGCACATGATTTCATAAATGCATATTTGATTTTCACTAGAAATGGCACTGCTAAAGTGATGTGTTAATTATTTTCTTCTGTTTTTTTTACTGTCCATTGTAAAAAGTAGCCATTTTCAAATCACATAATACATTTTTACGCATCCTTTTTGTACAAAAAAATAAATCTTTTCCTGTGTAGAAATACCAGCCTTTATCTTTTTGCTTTGTAAATGGGAAAAATGTCACGCTCTGTAACATTTGTGATTCAGTGCCTAAAAGAAACCTTTTAATGTATTATAATTTTGATCAATTCTGTGGCCTTAAAAAAATATAGTCTTTTAGCACCGAAATACAGTTACTAATAAGTAGTCTGCATTTGAACATCTCCATTTTCTAAAGAAAACCCTTGAAAAATTGGGCGACCGGACAACAAACAAACAACTTTAACGCCCCCCTTGAAAAGTCATTAAAAGTGAAGAAAAAAATATTTTTTCTTAAATAGGGTAAATAGGTGACGTTAGTTTAGGTCAGAGGTCGGAATTTGCGGCTCTTTGCATAGGCTTCTGCGGCTCTTCAGACATCAATTGCAATTTCACCTCTACTCAACCAGTTTTATGAGATGGAGACACCGAATGAACTTTGATTCGATCAGCATCAGTGTTACCAACTCAGCTCAGGGAACGCTCGATTTATTGAATGAGTCTTCTGCAGTATGAGAATGGTTCCGGAACTTTCGGAACACAAGGCTGGTTTAAGGTTTAAACTTAATGGTTAATTTTTCTGCATTTACCACAGTACGATTACACCCCCCCCCCCCCCCCCCCCCTCCACTGTCCCGTTATAATATGGCTCTCTCTATCCTGTTTCTTTGACAAATTGGCTCTTCTCACTTGAAAGTTTGCTGACCCCTGGTTTCTGTTATGGGCTTAAAGAGGTGTTGAAATGCCACTCTGTTGAATTTATAAAATATTTATTCAGTGATGCAAACAAATGTATTATTTTCATTCTTACGAAGTCCGTTATGGTTCCATGACAACTCAACAAAATGGCATTTACCAACACCCTTTGGCAACACCCCTTAAAATCATGTGGTGAAATTTTTTTTTAAAATAGCCTAACCTAATTTGTTATCACTTTTTTTTTTTCATCCCTTTTTTATGACTTTTCAAAGGAGTGATGAAGTCACATGTTGTTTAGTTGTCCGGTCACTGGTCAAAATATAGAACATGTACCCCTATCTTCAATGAGGTTGGCCGGGTTGGCTTTTTTTAAAAATGCGTGCAGGGAGAGGTTTTTTTGAGGTCATCTATAGACCACTAATCTAAATTGTTGCCTTTTGACCAGAGCTTATGTAAGTGAAATTATTTTGTCTGTGGGATTTTTTATAGACTCAGAATATGTTTTTCCTGTGATACCATGATGATTAAATTGATGATCTTAGAATCATTACTCATTAGTAATTATTCTTGACTTGTTTTGTCAGCACATATTTTAGTAAAGATGTATATTATAGAATTGCTTTGAGAGTTGCAGCAGCAATCCATATTTTATATAATTCTTTATACACATTTTCAGTAATAATTGTTACACATTCTTGTTATTTTTGGAATAAATATTTTCCGTGAAATACATTTTTAATTTTATTACCTATTTCACAGCAAACAGGGAAGGTTTTTTGTGTTATAATGAAAGTAAGTAGGATTTATTTTCTTGATAATTTATTGGTTAATCGACACAAACATTGTTCACATAAATTTGAGGACATTGTAACAATTGTATAAAAAGATGTCTTAAAGTAAGTAAATGCTCATAAATAGAATGCAAAAGAATACTGAGTACATGTTGGTTGGATGACAACGAAATGAATGATACTTGACTGGCATTAAAATGATTTGAATATACAATTCAATTACATTCGTCTTTAAATCAGTCTATTATTTTAATTCTCTAAAGCTCCGTACAATTAATGAAACCCGTGTGATAGTTTTGTTAATTATATCACAAAGGCCGTTTTATGTCTATTAAATGCTCTTCCATTTTGTCACAACTGGTTGTTCTTTTTTGTTTTTGTTAAAACTCTCCCGTCTTTAACATTTTATAAATCCAATTTAATATAAGTTGTATCTATATCTATAGAAGGTACTTAGCTTTAAAATGTTAAATCTTTAAAGTAAACTTAAAATAAATTTTAAATAAATATTTACATATGATTGCGTATAATTTAGTTTTTCTTTTCAACAGAGATTTTATACAAACAATAATTTTCATTCCTTAGTAAGTTATCCGCAGAAGAGCTTCAAAGCATTTCTCTAGAAAATCCTTTTAAAACTTTATGCCTAAAATATTCAAATTTTATATCACAAGTTTTAAAGTATAGGTAAATAGGAATGCAGACTTCATGGAAACTATCTTTTTTTGGACAATTTCATAAATAATTTATTTTTTACACCTCTGTTGGAAGATAAAATCTCATTACAATTTGTCCGTGCGAGCTTTGAAGAGTTGATCTGTTGAACTCGCGCCCCCTCTAGAGTGTGAACAGAACCACTTCCTGGAATCATATTCAGGACTAGTTATGCGCACAGTCCAGAGCTGACCGAGTCTTTCAGAAGACCTTCTTAGTGGATACCGATTTAAGGAAAGTTACTATTCTATCACAATAGAAGAGACAAAATATTCTTTCGTCTGATCCATTAAAAATCAATTCTTAATCAGCATAGTACATTCCTATTTCTTTGAAAAGGGGCAGCATGTAATATAGATTTTAATACATTTATTCAATAAAAATAAAAACAATAAAAAAAACAGTCTTCGAAAAAATTAAACCTAAGCGTTTTAACCAAATCATAGTTAGATTGAATAAACTTGTAAAAAACTGTTAAAATAAATAATTGAAGCTGCCCAATATGCTGAGAAAGAATTAAAAAAAAAACCTCCCATCATTACACATTTAACATATTATAAAATATAATAACATCTTCAGTAAATTTATCAAAATATCTATAATTAACTATTTATTACATCTAAGTTTTAATATTAACCCCAGAGACCGACACCAGATTGCACAAATAACCCGATACTTTGATTTTTGTTTGTTTGCAGTCATGCCCATGATTGGCTCCTTCTGCCTCACTTCATCCTTACCCCTCTTTCCTCGGATGACCAGCTGAGGATCATCTTGTCTTATATATTGGAAGCGTTCAAATGCAAATGTTACTTTTCATAAAGAGAGAAACTTTGAACATTTTATAATTAATTCTATTGTAAATATCACTTTATGCGTTTAGTAACAAAAATAACTTAGAAGCGTAGCAGGTAGCAGGCGCACAACAAATGATTGTTTGACCCGAGAGGATGGCTTCAGTCGCTGATGATGATGTAAGCCAACGAATTGAAAGGATGGTCGCTCGGTTTGGACGGTATCATGACATGTCTGCGTGACTATCATAAAGCCAGAGAAACACGTCCGACGATAGCGGTGGGCGCACCTAATATTCCTTCCACGGTTTATCGATAATACTAACTAACTTCAAATAAATAATGTTGACCCCACGTTGTAAAGTCAGACGCGCTTGCCGGCATCACTCCTCTCTGCTGCTAGTTTGTGGCTAGTTGCGGCTAGTTATGGACCGGCATGGGGAAGGAGCCCAGGAGGTTGTTGGCGAAGGTGGAGTTGGTGAACTTGAAGTGGCGCTTGTCGTAGAACTTGAGCAGCGCCGGGGAGTAGGGATGCTTGTCCTTCAGGTGTATGTAGTGTACTTCGGGCTCGCTCGTTGTGTGGCCGCACTCTTCACACACGTACATCTGCAAACAAAAATATCATTAATTAAAATACAAAAATTAAAAACAAAAAAAATTAGATTAGTTTTGATTCTTCTTCTCAAGTCGGTTCCTCATTGCTGAAGATTGTTACCCCTACTCCAATTTCCATGGTGGACAAGGCTCCCCACTCCTTACGGTCCTGCGCTGCGTGAAGAGCTGCCGACACCGATGTACCAGACACCAGTGCAACTTGGTCACTCCAGCGCATTGTTGGAAGGAAGGCTTCTTCTGCCTTCCACTTTGCCAGTGATTATGAGTTTCTCCTATTTGGAGTTCTCAGTTTGGCGAGCAACTTAAGATACGTTGTAGGCAGATAGTTGAAAGCCTAGCTCTTCCAGGATGGACACATTTGTGCATCTGGCTGTCCATCCGTTTTCTTTCTCGTTGGCTCTAAGTGTTAATGTTTCCACCTCGTACAGCAATATGGGGAAAAATCAGTGTCCTTTGATATTAAAAGTTTAGATATTAGATTTTAAAAGTTTAACGTCGTAATAGAGATGATTATTACCTTTGTACGTCTTTCCTTGTATGCGTATTGGTGTTGGACTCCGTGAACCTTGAGGCAGTGTGATTCCAAGGAGCAGCGTTGGGTGAAGGACTTCTCACAGAGGTTGCACTTGTAGGGACGGACTCCGGTGTGTGTACGTGTGTGTCTCTTTAGGTCGAAGGTGTCATTGAAGCCTTTTCCGCAGAAGGTGCACAAATATCTCTTCACGTCGGAGTGGCATTTCATATGCCTGTTGAGTAGCCTTTGGAGGGTGAAGTTCTTCGAGCAAATTCGGCAGACGAACTTGTTTGGGTCATCATCCGAGATGCAGATGGACACTTTGGGCTTCTCTTCATCTCTGGATCTGCCATTGACTTCGGTGGCGAGTGGGTTCTTGATTCCGTGGCCGCCATTCACAAACTCCAGCTGAACTTCTGATGATAGACCCAACTGTAAATAAAAGAAATATAGATTAGTTTTATGTTTTACAGTTAACTTACGTTTATTTGTGTTGTGTCTTTTCATTTAGATCGTAAAATTAATTGGAAATGGTAAAAAAACTTTTAACTTTTATTATTTGTGAATTGTTGTCTGTGTGCTTTTAAAATATAATAATATGGCAAAATATTTGTTTCTACGTGACTACATGCAAGTTGTTAAAAGCGATTGAATCCCAAATAATTGGCAATGTGCGGAAAGTAAAATTTTAAGTCTTGATAGTGAACGTGTGTTAATGTTTACAGGTAGGTTAGATCGACCAAATTATTTGGGATACAACAGTTAAAGCGAGCAAATTGATTCAGGCATAGCGTATTCTTTCACTTCAAAAAATAAAATGACCGAATTTGCCGAACGCAAATCGTGACATGTCGAATGAAGAAAGCATCGCCATTTAATCAATGTGAAAGCTTACCCCGGGTTTCAAGACTCCGAACTTGGAGTCTCGTTTGAAGGAGTTCCGGCGGACACTTACAGAGGCTGGGCTGAGGCAGGGGGGCTCCCCGCCGGGGGATGGCATGGACACACAGCTGGTGCTGGGTGAGTCCAACTCCAAACCGCTGCCTGAGAAGGACAGGCCAGGGGACGGCGCGCCCTGCTGCTGTTGCTGCATCTGCACCTGGATCTGTAACTGTTGGAGCTGCCCCTCTCCCTGCAGAAGCTGTTGCATCACCAGCTCCGGTCGCTCCCGAACTCCGTAACCGGATTCGTGTCCGCCAAACTGGTTCAGGTAGTTCTTCTGGTAATACTGTCTATTCATCATTATCTGGTCGGAGAAGGAGTCGATAGCGTTGTCGTTCCGGTTGCCTACCGAATCCGGGGTGAGGGATGGGGTGTCGTCGATCTCGTCCGTGATGATCTCCGCTTGAGAGTCCTCTCCGGGCAGGCGTTGAAGGAAGTTGGACAGGTCTGCGGCGTCCGATAGGCTGTCGAGAAGCGCGTGCTCTGCTGGCCCAGAGAAGGTTAAGGTGGCCGTGAACTGCAGTGGGTCCATCACATTCCCCGCCATGTCAACCATCATTGAGTCGTTCACGTCGTATCCTCCGTAAGAACTCAGGTTAGATCCGAGACCCTCTAATTTGTTATCATAATCCAAGTCTGTCTCGTCTTTCAGTACGATTCCATATGCGGCATTTTGAAGAAGCGAGTACTGCTTATCTGGATTTTCATTAAAGGCCGTGCTTTGAGAACTCTGCCCGGTGTCGCAATCGACATCGAGATTTCCATTCATCATGTTGAAATTGTTCTGGGAGAGGAAGTTCCCGTTAGCGTTGTACGCGTTAATTCCATTCTGTCCTCCTTTCAGACTCTCGTAGAAAGGGGGGAGACTTCCCGTCGGAGGACTGTTAGGCCCGTAGTCAGATCTCCCGTCTCTTCCGCCCATTCCTCCTCCTCCGGCGCCACCGCCCAGAGCCCCTCCTCCGCCGGCCCCGGCTGAGCTTCCGGAGGTGCCCCCGTTGTATCCTCCCTGACCCCCGCTGGCAGCTTGTCCCCCGCTGCCCTGGCCCCCGCCTCCGGAGCGGCCGTGCCCCGCGGCGGCCATCAGGAGTGCGGGCAGCTTTCCCGGAGGAGCCAGGCTCCGCCCCGCCAGCCCTGCGCGGGGGATAATACTGTTAGCTATCTTGGAGCTACTGGATCGCCTTTGCTCCAAGATCTTCTTTTCTTCCTCTTCGTCTTCCCCTTCTCCTCGAACCTTGGGGATGTGATAGTCGATGGGCTGTTCCTGCTCTGGCTCAGAGATGGCGATGGAAGCTGGCAGTTTGACTTCCTCTTTCCTCTTCTCGCGCACTAGAGGGGTCCTCTGGATGACGGAGACCTGGTGACAGCGTGGCGGAGGTGGTGGGGTGGCCGCGGGCAGCAGCGGGGGGAACTCCTTGCGCTCCGCCCTGGTGAGCACGTGACCGCGGGAGCCATAGGGCACATCGCCCCCGAGGATGGAGGAGATGAAACGGGCGCGTGGAGCCCGAGGCGGGGTGGGGGGAGAGGGCCCCGCGGAGTTCCTTTCATCAAATATGTCACCGGCTGAAACAATAGAAATTAAATCATTAGACTTATTGTTTATGAATACTAAAGAGCAGACACCTCGGTAATAAATAATATAAGTTTGCAAGTCTTAGGTACAGAGATAATGTATTATTTGTTGCCTTCTCGACTTCATGAATGAAATTAATGAAAGGTTTGAATACGTCCATGATCTAACGCGGGGTTTATGCACCTTCGGTTGACACAAATAAAAATATGTATTTTTTCAATTGATTCGCTTTGCAATGCTAAAACGTCTATGAATAAAAAAAATGCATGATTTTGTTTACTTGTTCATGTTTAAAAATAGACTTTTCCAATATACATGACACATTCAAGTACGAGTTAAGAGTTAGTTAAGAGTTAAGAGGTATAATATTATAAGGTTTAAAAAAATTGTATGTGTATAAATAAACAATTTCATATGACTTCTTTTCAACAAAATACTACGTAAGTTTCAAATTTTAAGGTGGTGCACACAGTAGGTACGTTGAATTAGCAAAAGCTACACGCAGGCAACATTTTCACATTAAATATTCCTTCACCTGGTTCCGCCTTCTCATATCTTCCGAAAGAGCCGTAACAACAGAACTTATATTATGTAGGTATTTACAATTATATATTTTGTCGTCTTTTAACCGTTTCAAATTCCGAGAAATCGGACGCAGCCCGACATGACACACCTCAAAATGTGTGACGAAGTTGCTTTGATATTCACGCAAACGTTTTGCTGAATTATCTGAACGAAAGATCTGCAGCTCCTAATCTAACACTAGAATCTGCACACACTTGGAAGATACCAAGGTAAAATTATGTTAAAAACTCGTTCTATATAAAAATCGTGATATTATATTTTTAATTAGTTAACTACTAGGGAGGGTTTTGGGTACATTGGGTCCTGTTGATTGGGAGTTTCCCCCAAATGTAGGTGTATGCATGGTAAAACCATGTGTGATCGTGTGAGAAATGTGGAGATCCGCAAAGAAGCAAGGCTAAACCTATAAGCGTAATAAGTAAGTTTAAGAAAGAGACGCTCAGAAGGTTAGGGCTTGTAGATAGAATTAACGAAGAAAGGAGTGTAAGGAAAATATATGACGCAAATGTGAATGGTGAAGTCGGGGACGCCTGAGAAAAACATGGCACGATCAAGTGGGTCAAATACTTGAGTCGGGCTATTTGAAGCGTCAGAATTATAAAAGAGTATGTAAGGGACGATATTTGAATGTGAATGAGGCAAGGAGTGTGTACCAAGACCGTGTTGTTTGGCGGTCCGTCCTCTGCCTATCCCTGCGGGAAAACGGCGTGATGGTTAGTTTGATAGTTAGTCAGGAAGAGTGCGTGTTAGTAGAGCTTTTCCCCTTCGTAGATACGTACAAAAAATAGCAATAATGGAAACATTCGATTATCTTTACGTACACCTACCGTATAACGCCGTTTATTTACTACCGTGAACTTACTTTCGACAGATACATTTACTCCCACTTTCTTAAAATTACATTTTACTAGTTTATTTGCATATTCAAAATTGTCGTTTTTTACTTCTTTTATCACAAACAAGACTTGTTCGGAAGTTAAAAACTATTTGAAAAAAGTGTTTACCTACTCGTATTATCTAGGTATGCACAATATTATATAGGTACATTTTATTTTGTCGACACGTTGAGGGTTAAGTTCAGTGTTAGTATTCGGAGCGCGGTGTTGGTTGGCTGTCTGATTACCTGCAGCTATTTGCCTGTGCACTTTAAGTAGGCTCCAATGTGAGTATTTTAATAAAAGCACCGTAGAAAGAATTTCAAGAATCGAACCACAAATGCGCATAATAGGGTCAGTTTTTATGCTAAGCCCTCCCTCTGTCGATGCACGTGAAGGGTGGCGCATTCACTGCACACTGCACTATTACCTGCAGACGGTTTATTGTTCACCAGGTAATAAATACAGGTTCCTTATGTTAACCCACATATCAATAAATATATATGTTTATTTTAACGATTTGTTCCTTCAACTCAACCAATTTCCTTTCTCCTTTCGCTATTTCCTAAATACATGTTATTGTCAAAAGATCAATTAAAATAGTGAAAGCTTCGCTTATATTTGAGTTGAGTACCTGTCTACCCATAGCCGTTAAGGGTTGCTTTAAGTTAATTAGCTAATTTTATTTATTGGAGTAGGTAGGTACCTTTAACTTAACGATGTACCTACCTTTACGCAGGTAGGTACTCGATGACCTAAATGACATTAACTTCACTTTTATTATTATTGATTTGTACTTATTATGAGTGCCTAAACATGCTTCTCATTTTTGGACTAGGTTAAATAATGATTCATGAAATATTCAGTTGGTTGCCTGCAGTGGTACTTATTCATATTGATATTGTTTCAATGATTTAGACATTGCGGTCAAGCTTTTCTCTGCGGTAATCATTTAGATCATAATACAAGAAATAATGATATCTAAGTTTACCGTTGATTTTATAATGTACCTATCAGCAGGGCATCTTTGAATCTACGTAAGAGTTTTGAAAACATTCAACCATAACATAATACTGTTATTCACTGGGAACTTGTTGCATTGCTTCAAACTGTATCACTTTTCCATCCCTATCATGCATCGCTAAGGCGCATTTGCTTCACAATACAATTTAAGTATGGCAGTTTGTTTGGTATTACTGCTACAGAAAATACGAAAATACAGAATGGTCCAGATTTATTGAAAAGGAAACAACCAGTAAATCTCGGAATCCGATCCCCGCTTCACTGGGAATGTTTTGTGCCGAAAGGTTTCTGACGAAAGTGAAAAAGACCATAAAATATTGTGGCCTGCATAACATGAAAGTTTCTTTCTGATTTATGTTACGTGTGTCCTAACCGAACAATACATTTGCTGGCAAAACTGGCTAAGATTGTCATCAGAATTATATTGAATATGATTGACTTTTACTATCTAAAGGTGGCTTATTCTTATTTAGTTATGGTTGGTGGATATGTTCCACTTTCTACCCTTCTTTCTACAACACCAAGGCGCTTTCGAATGAATTCTTACTATCAAATTATTCAGATGTTCCTCTCGAGTGGTCCCCGCCATTCCCACGGGTAGCAACTAGCAACCCCGGCAGCCTTGACTATCTCAAGTCTCGGGCTAGTCCGACAACCGCCAAGCAGGTAACCGACAGGTGAGTGGGAACTCCGCAGCCAAAGAACACAACCAAATCGTGATTTGGAATGACTCATGCAGGAAATGAAATGCTCCGTTTACCACGTTGTACTGTTTTCCTTGTACGAATCTTTGTCGCCGTCTTCCTAACGACCAAGCATCAAGGGCACGTCATGCAACAGAGAGCAATGAAATGGTGGAACCGCGAGGCGCAAGACAAAACCGTATCAACATTTATTCTAATATGCACAGTAAAAAAGATCAAAGTAGATTTGGAATCTCGCGATAGAGATGGTAAGTGCGAGGAAGGTTCAACAATAACCCCTTTTCAAACTGGAATGATTACCATTGGCTGCTATAATAGGAAGCACCATGGAATTTGGTGGCAATCGTGGAAATGCGGTGCAGATAAGGGGTATCCATTAATTACGTGAGCAATTTTTCTTCCAATCTAGACCCCCCCCTCGGTGAGGTAAATTTGGGCCATTTCGTATATTTTTTTCAAGTAACGTGAGATTTTGCTGGACCCCCCCCCCCCTCCCCCGTTTGTGCTCACGTAATTAATGGATGCCCCCTAAACATATTATATCATAAATAGGTACTGTTTCTAGCCGCGAATGGCATTACAATATAATATCTCTGGAGCTATTATACACGTGTATAATGGTCCTAATCGTACGAGTTTATATTTTTTGTGTATACCTAGTGTAGGTACCTATGTAACCAACTTTTGCTGAAAAACGCTTATCGCAAAGACAATTCAACATATTATATTTATAACATTGAGACTTCAGTCATTTACCACAGTTGGTTGGCAAGTTATGCTACAATGTTTAAAAGATGAAATGCAAAATGCGCGCTTTGTTACTCGATACTTTTTCCCGAAGGACAGATTGTAGTCGGAGCAAGTGAACTCGTTATCAAATTTAAATTTAATCACCGCATTACAATATTAAAGAGATATCCTGTCTTGTGTTCTGGACGCACTGATACATGAATTAGGCAGAGATTATAAGGTGGCAGTAACCTACTCTCATTAAAAATTCTTACAGGAAAAACAAACATAAAAGCCTTGGGTTGAAGGTGAAAATTCAGAGACATTTTATCACAATTTTTCATTCTACTTTTACTAAATGTAATTGTTTTGTTGAAGAATGTAATGCTCTAAGTTATAGTCTTCGTAACTATTCGGGTATTAGACTGAAACGCCCGACAATAATAATTGTCTCCATCTTTTACTTTTACCAATGACATCTATTGAGGCACCTTAAAACTTATAACAACTACATGTACTAAAGTCATCCGAGAGATATTGAAACTACTAATTACTAGAGCTAATCTTAAAACCCACCTTTTCAGACAGTGAAGTCGTATCCATAAACTCGAAAAACCTCACACCTTCACCTTCAATGCCCGCGACAACTAATTTGTAAAAAAGTAAAAAAAAAATCTTTTTGTACCTAAGCGTTTGTAAAGTTCATTTCATGAACATTATCCAGCCCTAAAGAGTCCTAAATTCTCCAGTCTTTAAAAGTAAATATCAACTGTAGGTACTTTCGCCACTAATCTTTTCATAAATGTAATACCAATATAAAATCGTGCAATGTCCAGTGCTTTAAATATAATCTCCTCCGCGTGCAAAGCCGTATCTTCTCCAAGCGTAAACTTTCTAATAATTAAAGTGTGTTTATCGGAAGTGACTCGGTATCTATTTGTAAATAGTAAAATTAGAGGTGATTTTTCACAAAAACGGCGCTCAACAAATTATTCAATTATTATTATTATATTCACATACACTACATAAACCAATGATTTAAACTTAAATACACCACTGTGTCATGTGTGATAAATATGTAAAACCAGTAATTTTGAGTAAACAAAGTAAAAACTCGTTTGTTCATTTCCATACGCGATAATCTATAGGTGGTAGGTATCTAGTCCGCGTTGCGAGCTCTTTGTTCGGATAGGCACTACTGGGTCTTTTGTCATTTCAATTGTTTTAGTTTCGTTGATTCTAAACAAAAAATAAAATATCGCTAATGAATCATAAAATCAATAAAATATTCATTTTACAAGTAAATTGGGAATTCTCAGAAATTTAAGTGGAGTTTATTGTTAGGCTAGGTTTAGTTTCCTTTTTTTATAGGTTAAAGGGGTGTGCCTGGCTCTCCCTTCACCGGAAGCGTTTACCTTCCACTCCATTAGCATAAATTCTATTATAGGGTTTGTTAATTGAGCAAAAAAATATAAATGACGTTTTATGCAGACCGTTAAAACGGACATCGGTTTGACCTTCAACTTGCCCGTCACGCCGACAGGTGCGACTTACAGTTAGTTATACTCGATAGAATAAACTCATAACAATGCACTTGTGTGAGTTATCAAACCATTTGTCGCATTGTCGCACCTGTTCACCTGTTGGTGGTGCCATTGCCGCCGGTTTCGCTCAACCTCCGCGCTCCGGTTCATTTCACAAAGGAACGAATTTGCCACTGTTTGCGCAGTTCAAGCAATCTCAACTTTCAGGGGTTCCAAAATATTATATAGGTAGGTACTATGAGTTCTGCAAATGAGTTATGAGTAGACTCAAAATACGTTTCTAATTTTCTCTAATTTCTAATCTTAGTGGTTCGCTACATTTGGTGACTTGGCAGGGGTGCCCGGGCACATGGGGTGAGGTTTGCCCGGGTCTTGGCAGCGGATGCGTCTGCCCACCAACTGCGTGGCAGGCCGGGATCGGGAGAAACATCTTGACTTTTGATCTCTCCAGCAGAACTTTCTCGGAATATCAAAATGCACCGCAATGGGAGGGATAGATTCATACGTCCGTCACTCCTGGCAAATTGATCCCCAAATTCCTACCCACCCCTCATACCTTTTCATTCCCAGAACTTCCTCTCCTTCCTTTCCTAAAAATACTCTCCACACACAATCCCCAAAGATGAAACTGAGACAGGCCCTGAGGGGAATTATTTTCTTCAGGGCCTCCTATGTAGAGCTAATTCAAAAAATAAAAAAAATAATTAATCAAAATATCCCCTGAAATCATAAGATTTATAGGTAGGTACTTAAATAATTACTAACATTATACATCATGGGTTCAATATTTAATGAAAGCTTTTAAAAAAATTCAAAATGGAATTATACAATTTGTCCAAAAAGCGTCATTACCTCAAAGACATTTCTTTTTTCAAACTTTCTTCAGGCAGGTAGTTACCATAATATTGAAAACATGCGAATAAGAAAGTCCAAAACCATTTCACATTTGAAAAATAATCCTTACTGAAACATTAAAACGGCCACCATATTGAAGCGGAAATGGAACGTACAAAGAAATTTACGTACATGACTTCGTTATGCCGAGTCAATTATTTTTAACTAAATGGACACTGCAATGAATCGGATACACAATGAGTCCCGATTAACCTTACACCCGATAATAATACTACCTATATATTTTTAGTAGAAACTAAAGAATACACCACAAATTATTATATTATAATATGAAGTATGTGGATGTTCTGCACAAGGTATAGGTAAAGATACATTCTGTTATATTATACTGAAAATTAAAATTAATTAAATTAAAATTATACTGAAAATTTAAACTGAATCATGTAAAAAAAAAAAAAAAAAACAATACAATAACACCCCCCATACACACAAGCCCTGCTTACTTATGGGGGTATGTCAAATATATATCTATCATGTAATTAATTACTGTATAAAATTTATTTGTAATTTATGTATCTATTTGTTACTAATAAAATATATATATATGGTTATACGAATAATAAAATAGTTTGAGTTGTCCAAAGCCACTCTTAATTATTATTATCTTGAGTTAGGTATTTCCTGGGCATGTATGACTGATTTTTCTCATTCCTTGAAACCAGTGTACTAATCATTGTAACCTTTAAGTTATAAGTTATTACCATCTTTTTGATATTGATCATCGTTAAGCGAACTCAAATTATATTGTACAAATGTAGATATTTTTTGTTATTTTACAACATTTTTTTTGTTCTGATCTTCGCAAAGATTTATGTTCTCGCAATAAATTGATCGCATTTTTATTCATATATTCACATCCGTTGATTGTTTTCCGAAGATAATGAAAATATTAACCAAATGTGAAACTGAGCCACGCTCGTAGTGTAAATTTCGCGATATTCTTGTTCCGATTGAATATTTGTCTGCTTTTGAAGCATCGAGTTATTCGCACGTAAATAATAAATTTTAAAGTAATAATAATAACCTGGCAACTGCTGACCCGGGGTTACCATGGATACAATGCGTGGTTGGATGACACAGATACCGCTGGTGTTAAATAAACCATCGGCGGCCACCATGCTAAGCGGTAGCCATTGTTAATTGATGTCATTGGCAACACATTTCCCCATTGTTGAAGTTTTACTATCTATGCAAATTATTGCGTGATTCCGTACACAGCGACGCGGCTAGCAAATACCTCATACGCTCATAGCACCCGCACGGGTTTCCTATGCTTCCATTGCTTTATGTACATTATAATAGAGCAGTGACAATAGTCCATTGGTAGGTTATTTTAGAAAAAAAAAAACACACCGCTACATTGTTCAACACCAAAGCCTTTCATGAAAATTTCACCGCAATATAAGCACACGACAATTTATACCAAAAAATTACATTCACCGTCTATTTAGGTCGCGTGTTACGAAACCTAAGGACACTCCAGGCTACAATTTGAATATCCCGAGTACATCTAAATAGATAATAAAGGCTTTAATCTCTGTTCGAAATTGATTTTAAAATTTTAAATTTGGTGGGAATAAAAAAAATAAAGGTCGTTACTAGATTATTCGGCGTTGGGCAATGATTAAGTGGGTCAGAGTGGACGATTATTTGACGTTAACGGGGAATAACGAATAAGTAGGTACATGCTGCGTTAAAATCCCGCGTTGAAATGATTGAATATAATACGTTATATAAATTGCAACGACGATTGTTGCGAATAAGCTCATTGTTTGCGACCTAAAAACTATTTATGAACGTTCAGAACGAAAACGCGGAGGTTAAACCAATGATAATAAATTAATAATAGGTAAATAAATTACTTCTATAGCGCCGTTTATATGGGAAAATCTTATCAAGGGCTAATATTGAAAGACGTTATAATATAAATGGGTTTCTATAATGAAAAATAAAAAAAATTAATGGACGTGTAAAATTGTGAAAAACTGTAAAAAAGTAATAAATAAGGAATTCTATTTTAAGTAATTAATTAGATTGGCTTCTACAAACCGGCGCGAAATAATCGCTGCAACAGCGAATTATTTGCAAGTGAAAAATTCGCTGTTGCATCTTCCGTGGTGGTTATATGCATGCTCAAACTTCGCTTAATTTTGTAAGGTTTTATCGCCGCGGTTTTCAGTTCGCTGTCAAAGGGTCAATCACGTTTTCTTCGCTACCGATATAAGATGTTAAAAATTGATTGTTTCGTTACAAATTTTCCAATTGTATAATATGATTTATCTAACTAAGATTACAAACATACACGAAAATTATTAAATATATTTATATTAAATTTGTTATTTTTGTTGATTTTAATTTTATCTCGACGAAGGAGCCATTGGTTTCGAAAAATGTTGATAATTTTGACTAAATAAGTAAATACGGAACCGTTGGTTTCTAAACATGTTGATAATTTTTACTAAATAAGTGGTGTCTACAAAGCGATTTGTTTTAATTGAATTAAAATGACGGAACCAAGTGAATTTGCGAATATTGAAGAAGCAAACCTAATTCATTCATACTTAATTATATTATGAGATATTAGTTTCAAGGAGTTGAGAAAATCTCCCTTTGTTTGCATTGGGAGTTGACATTGTAAATGTGTAATGATTTATTATGTCAATTGTTGACTGTAACTGTTCTACTGTATCAATTTACCTCCGCGGTCTATCACGAGCACTTGTCACTTGTCAGGCACATCGAGTCGTCACATAGGTAATGTTAATCAGTGATGAGTTCACCAACCCGCGGTTAACTGGTGGTGTGATTAAACTCGACTTATCATGGCCAGCTCCGAGCTCACCATTCGGGGCTTCTTTGTCCCCGGCTTTGGTGGCTTCGAACTGGCCATTAGCCTATCAGCGTCAGATAAGGCGCATACCAACTTGATGACCTAACCTGGACCAGTCAAATGAATGTTTGACGTTGGTGGCAACTGTTTTTGATTAATTGAAAAGCGCATTTGAAGTGAGTTCAAGCAAACAGGGTCGCCACTGACTTAGTAATTTAGTACCTTTCGGCTATAGCTAATTTAGCACGCGCTCTGTCTCTCTTACTTGAATATCACAATAATGTGAAACACAGTTCCGCATATGAAATTTAAGCAAATAATGGGCAGACTTTTGACAAACACGCCCAAATGTTATTTCTTGTTTTCTTCTCTGTTCTATGGTGAAGGACCATAATTACTAATCACTGGTCAGTCGCTGAGTTGGCATTGCGTTTGGGTCCCACGCAAGCGTCCCGTGTTCGATTCCTCGGCTGGCTAAGTCCTCTATCACAACACAAGCAACATTTTCCGCTTACTGTTTTTTCTTACTTTTCGACTACCATAATACGGACATGTGCCTAGCGTGGTAGTCGAATCACCTGTAAAACTGTATAAAAATTTATATAATGAATAAAAAAAATTAAAAAAAACTGTGGTGGTAGTAGGAGATTTTCAAATATTGTTGGGTTATTCGTAAGCCGAGTTTGATAATTCAATGAGTCAGGTACATTCCAACCTCCCTCTTACTAATCTCCTTCCTCTCCTTACTCCCTTCAGCCTCACAACACACCCCAATTGATGTTACCATAATCTTACAGGCTCCGGACAGTTTTGAGCAGTTGGTAGTATTGAGGGGTAGGTATTCAATTATACTTAAATTCCGTGATAAATGTTTTTTTCGAAGGGCTTTGTTGCAATTAGCCATTTACACAATCCATGCTAAACGTTTTCGTGTTCAAAATGTTTTAAAAAAACACGTCGCGTTGGCTAAATCGTGCGGTTCACAATGACCTCTGCCAAACGAATGCATTCCTATTGATATTCAGACGTATCGAGAATGCAGACATCGCCCATTGCATTAAAAGTGTTGTTGCACCAAATACCCCCATATACCCAACCTATAAATACTCCACACTTAGACTCTATACCTACACCAGGCTGATACGGATACCTGCAGGCCGATGCTGAGACTGCAGGAATTCTCCGCTTGCATGTACCGCAAATTGCACACAATGGATCGGGTGGGCCAAAAAAAAGAAGCTGTAAGCGATTGGGCTTTGTTCTCCTTGCATCGAGAGACTCTGGCCACAGGTAATAACATTCTAAAGGCCCGAAGCGTTCATAATAAAATATTATATTTTTGTTATATGTTACTTGCAAAGGGCATGCATAACGAAACTCCTATAATGGTGTTAATTTGTTCGTATGATTATCATACATTGGTAAAGATGCAGTTTTTAAATTGACTCTTGTTTTCAGCTTCATTTCTGCAAGATACGACTGTTAGTTTATGTCGGGGGGAAATGAATTAAAGTCTTTTTTTAATCACTGTTCAAAATTTCATGTGTTTCGCCAAGATTTTTTTTTGTTAATCAGACGTATATAATTCCTTACGCCTCGGGCCTATTTTGTCGGAATCCAAATAAATAGAATATTTCTAAATGCGTTCGAAAAACTTAAAACATATTTTTTGAAAAAAGATGAAATACGCTTTAAAATTTTATAATCAGAAATAAACATACAATTTTGATTTTTTTTTTATTCAATGCAAACATTAAAGCAAATTACTGACAACGTGAAAAATAAAAACACTCACATATTTTATTAGGCAACTATGTATTATAAACTTCATTGTCAACTCACTTTTTGTCGTTTCATTTAAAAATAATTAATTAAAAATTCCCACATTTTCATTTTTTTTTCATATTGCGGGCGGAAAACTTTGGTTTCATAAAGGTGTTCGTATTAATTATTTTGTGGCTAACTTTTATATTTGGATATAAAGCGCGGTGCTTTCTCTTTCTAAAACCTTTTAAGTCGTAATTCTAACCACGATAGTAAGGGAGATTTTTACGAGACCTATATAAGATGTTCCGAAAAGCGAACACAATTAGCCTAAGGGTTAAGTTTGAAGGTTAGGAAATATTCATAAATTATTAAAATAACTTAGGTACACTAAGAACCTAATAATCTATTTAGTGCATGTTTTTTCCATCTCCCCCTATGTAAACAGTATTTTTTGCAATAATAAAGTTGAAACGTAGTGTTATTTTTATTTTTGCAACTTACCCATTTATTTCCTCGGAATGATTCAGAAATCCATGTTTTCTGGATTTGAAATTTTTTATTTATTTTATTTTTTATTTAAGTTGTTTTTTTAATCTTCATCTGACACATTCAAGAAAATACAGCTGTTGACTTGAGCAATTCAACCTTTGAAATCAAAATGGAAATATGACTTTATCCGCTTAGACAGATGCAGTCGCGATTCGCGACACGTCGCGCGTCGAACAAGAATATCACCTTCATTGGATTACAGTTTCTTCTATCGCGGTTATAAATACCTGGGATTCATTCGACCTATTTGGACAATGCGCGAATTCTTTACATGCGTTGGATAAAGTAAAATAATGTTTAAATAAGATTAGCATGGCGGTATAGACACGCTTGACATTTAGCGTACACCTGTGTGGCTTGCCATATCAGAACTAATATAATTATAAATAAAAGTTATACAATATAACGGAAAACCTGACCTTGTTGAGAGGTTAAGATGGCACGAGCACTTGTGAGTAATTTATTGCATTATGTCAGCTAGAAATGGTCGTTATTACTTAATAAGTAAGAACACATTGTATGTATGCACACCGTCACTATATCACAACAATAACTTATAGTAGTGTTAAATCAAACCCGTGTATACTGTGACTGTATTTATGTAGGTATCTTCTACGTGTTATTTTCAAGACTCACGTGCCAGACAGTCCATTTACTCTATATCTTCAATGAATTCAATGATTTATTAATCGCTATTCAACAATGCAGAAAATTGCATAAAAATACTGAATAATTCATTATGCAAAGTGACAATGCAGACAATTCATATGTGCAACAAACACAAGTAAAGTGATATAGACTTGCAACTTGCAAGCAATGTAAATCACACCGAGAAATCAGAAACCGAATATTGCTATACCTTTATTGATATTTTTACTTAAAAAAATTTGCCTTTTTTAATTCTCAATCTTGGGAGAAAAACATAATATTGCAGCTATAACGTTGTATAAATTATGTCTACCTCATGTCACGCATATATCACGGGCAACTAGATGCATACATTGTTGATGAATAAATTATCTGAAATTCATAGTGAATACAAAACTTAACATTGTAAACTAAAACACGTGCACGATAATAATAACCAAAGGTAAATATATGAAAGTTTATTTAATACAATAATTATACCCATTAATAAGATTGCTAATAGCTGTTGATCGTAAATAAGTTTATTTAAGATTCTGTTCTCACGATATACTTATGATAATTTTAGTAAACGAGTTTTCTCAATATTATGAGTATGCGTATCACAATAAATCTTTTAATCAAGTTTAGGGAATACGCGTAACCTTAAAAAATAATGCCTATATAGAACCAATCAATATAACACCCGTTAATTAGTATAATTTATATGTATTGTAGGTAGGTATGGAGTGATTTTATTATATCTAATATAGCTAAAAGAAAGAGCTATCATGAATCATGGTTGCAGAATATTGGATTCCCGTTATACGGTGATTTTGTATTGTTGCTTGCATTTCAAGACGTTTTATGAATACGTGATCCTCGCTTGTTTTGTTTTCTTAGTCTCATTTGAGGCCAGATTGTCGCAGTTTGATTTTGGCGCGGAGATTATCATAGATATGATGTGTGTTTACATATTGATAGAGTCCTCGATCCCTGCGGGCGGTAATTGTCCCATTAGGAGCGTAACAAATTCATCCGAGCTGCGGGCAATCATCTTGGAATGTGTACGCAACGGACCATCGCGGGTTCCGCGGGTCATGACACACATAGTTCCACAGGTACCTGCATTATCTGCAGACTGCAGTATTATGCAGCTCGCATGCTCGGCTCATTATGCATCTCTGCGCTGTTTGTCAGTCAACGCAGGTGTGATTTATCATAGGAATCATATTATTATGAATAGTCAGTAAATTAGAATACTTAGAAATGCTTAGCACGATTGTTTTAATGTTCAGCTATAATTTTCTTGACATGTTGATTACGACCGAGAGATAAGTACCCGAAGAGAAATCATTCAGGAATAAACAAAAATAATAGGGCACAGTTAAATATGAATAAAATATTTTGACTTTAGCAATTAGATACAGAAGGTATGGTTCGCTGAAATACTGAAAACATAACTGTGTATTTGCATGCACATCAGCGAAGTGAGCTACCTATAAGGCAGTACTTTATTTTTCAATCACTTGCGCAGCTCGAGCATTCAAGATGATTGAAAAAAAAAATTTGCATTTATAATTGCGTATCATCGATAATTAATAATTGATTTGATCGCAGATCACTCTGTTACGAAAACTTTATTTTAATACCTTCGTACGTAGGTATACAAGTGACTATCTTACATCAATTGTGGTTTCTTTTACTAAAGGTCGCTTTCATGACCGTTATAGATCGAGGGGAAATGACTAAAAGGCGTTGTGGTTTTATCTTAACGTTAGCCTAAAACTAAATAATTTACCGCCGAGGTGGATATAGAAGGTTGTATTTCTCAATTCTCGTATTTATTCGGTTTGAATTCGAATAAAAACTATAATAGCTCCGTAATCTCGTCATCTCAAACCGCGAGGGCGTTTTCGATGCGAAGGTTTTTTTAATAACAAGAACTCGAATAAGAGCCTCTGCGTTCGCGTGTAAAGATCTGTTCGCTGCTTAGAATTCTCTAACAAAGACCCATACGATGAATGAAAAACATATAAAATGGTGGACTGTCAAGCAATTCAACATTTGAAGGTAGGTACTGCAATTAAATATTCATTAGAATGCAAAGGCTTCCTATGTTTTCATCTTGTGTACGGATTGGCTGTAATTAATCGTCTTTGGTATTGTGGTCCTAGGCATAAAGATGATTGACCCGCTGGAAAAATAGAACCTTGATTCCGTTGCGTGGCAAAGGTTAGGCATAACGTTTAAAAAATGTGGTTACAACACACAACCTTCCTTAGGAATCCCACCAAGTCGTGATGTTTTAATCTCATCCAATAGTATCCGAGACTATTGGAAGATGTTTTTATTAGATGTTGCTAAGCTTGTTGTGTGTAAAGGCAGATAGGTTATATAATAATTAGGCTCAGTAATTTGTTAAGAACAGTGGCCATTGCAAAACTTCTGCAAAGTATGCTGATGCGTCTCCCAGCTCCCTGTAACATTATATTCGTCCGATGATTTATTAGTTAGGTACTTAGTTTCTATTATCCTGTGGATGGCGTGACTCTATTGAATTAATGCAAACTTTGTTGCGAAATTTAGGTACGCAAATGCGTGTTTTAGAGCGAACTGTAAGCCTGCTGAAGGTTGTAACAAATCTTTAAAGAACAACTTAAATAATTCATGATGATTTGATTTTCTTACAACATTCATTATGGTAATGATTTACTTCATATTTTTCTCGTGTGCGTGTGCACTATTTTATTGAAAATTTGCATTATTTAATGTTTAGATATACTCTGATGCTATCCCGAAACCCAATGACCAGAACATTTTTCAAAGGATAACCTTTCAAATCAATTGATTTGTTTCTAAAACGGCTTACAATATTTTCATATTTTATATGTTGGTATAACTTCGCCTAAGGCGAAAAGAATACAAGATCGTAAAGGTTTGTCGACTATTTGATCGATCTTCATTGATTATTGAAAAGAGATTTTCCGTTTTGTCGAGGTGATTTTTAAAAATAACTTGGAAATACAACTATCGTTATTGAAGATTCCTTTATTTATTTTCACTGTGGCTATTAAACATTCAAAATATTGTGATAATTAGGTATCATATATTGGATTCAATGTAGATTATTTTTAATTAATGAATGCCATGCCTTAGAAGGAGCTGTTAAGTTTTCATTAACCGAAAGTTGTCAACTTATCGTAAATCGAAAGTCACGTACACGTAACATAACTCCTGCTTTAACACTTCAAATCCAAGCATTTTCATTAAACATTATAAGACAGGTAAAGTTTGTAAGTACATATCAAAGCCAAATATGATAATTGACAAGCTTCCACAATATCATTTTTTTTACTTTGCAAATTTCATGGACAGTAACGAAATGTTTTTCAAACTGCGTCTAAAATCTAACTCTACACACTGCAGCGCACCTAAAGGTAGTCATGATTTCACAGGACTGCTATTTTGATAGAACCCTAGGGGAACTGCTAAACGACTAATTTAAGTCAGATCTTGCCTTTTCTCACCCGAATTCGTCAATATCTTCAGATTATCAAATGCAGGTCAATCATATTGATTTGCAGTTTCTTTCAGGTGTCATTATTTGTGATTCTGATTCGTTCGGTTCCGTCATAGCTCCTTGGCAATAAGTATAATAAATTAGTATCTTCGTCATGGCCTGAATGGGTTTGTTTAGATCTGGTTTCGCTAATAATAATTGGCCGAGTATCTCGACCAGCAGAGCAGTTGGTTAGCAACAGCGGCAATGGAGTATGCAATAACCGAAGCCGCAGCCGAGGCGATGGATGTGGGAAACCTCCTTGTACTTGGCACGAATGGCGGAGCTAAGCGGGTCACGGCGAGGGGAAGCCGATTAGAAGATCTCACAGAGTCTTGCTCGGACTCGGACGTAACAGAGAAACAGGTGTTGGGTGTTGAGACTGAAGGCGGCGGCTAATTGTTTCGGCGGGAGTGTTAGATAAGATCGTGTAGATAGATTGCGTACCGATTTGTATAACGCTGATAATCCATGGCGTTTCTGATTTATAATACAAATCCTTTGTCTATTTATTTAACAAAACTGAGAAACAAGCTTCCGTTGTTGTTATTTTTGTTGCAAAATACTTATTTTCTCGTCAGCATCAGATCTGAATCAGACACGATACTTCGATAATATCTATTTTTAGAGGGCATTATTTCTCCCACCAACGCTCAAATAAACATAGGTCAAATAAGTCGTTAAGAGCTGCATACCTACGTGGGTCATTATCAAATTAACAGTAAAAATCTTGCTCTTTAAAAAATAACTCGTTTGCTGCTCGTGAAAACAAACAATTTGAATTAACAATCATGTGTAGGTATGCACAACCGCTAGGCAAACCGAATGCCGAAATGTCTACAGTATAAAATATGCATGCAATTAGCTCCCCACCCGCGGCAGTAGCGGTCATGACCGATGCACTAAAATGCATAGAGCAAAAAAAACACAATGCCGCCTCAACAAGTGGCTGAGATGAGTATTATAAATACATTTATCGGGTATTCGCCGTCACACCGAGCGTCACACACACACTCAGATATATTTATTATACACCGCTATCATTGGTTACCGTTGTGTGACGTCACCAGTCGCCGGCCACCTCTAGTGTGGAGGTACTTACGTCGCGCCGCGATTCGACCTCGGAATTCTGAAACGATGCCTAAACGAACGCAATATTTTTCATGTGTCAACATTTCTTTTTTTCGGCGCAGATTTACGAGGAGTGGGCGTTAATGTTTATTAAATTATCTGGCCGACTCTAGTGCCGTTACGGTGACGCCGAAACTCTATAAAAAACATTCCGTTTCATGCACGCGAAAAATGCAGTGCAGTCCGGTTTTTAAAAATGTCAGTGAATGTAGGAGGAATCGGGCCACGAAATTACGTCATGTTTTCAAAAGTCTGACCTCAAAGTCGATGTTTTCTGTTACGTATTAAAAACATTTTATGAAAACATTATCAAATTTAACGTTATCTGCTTTCAACAACAACAACAACAGATTGAAGGTGAAAAGGATATTTTCTAGTTTTCTAGTAAATAATGAGTTTAATGACCCCTTAAGACTCAGTTCCCGGCCTCAAAAAGAAGAAGACGGAGAGATATGAAATTACGAATGTTAGAAGAGCGCGCTAACATTTACAACGATAAAATCGATGCAAAAATCGTGAAAATCTTTAATAAAACACGACTCGTTTAAGATAGAGCAAAAATCTCGCGATATTGTCTTAAACAGCATTTAAAGAAACGCTGTGAATTTTTTCATACATACAACTTGTAAAATAACTGAAACAAACGTGTTTATAATAATTTTTGGAGTATACTTTGCGATTTTTTTCTATCGAGGGAATATTATATAATTTGCGTTTGGGCGCGACAAATGTCTAGATATTATCTTCAAGAATAACATATATTTTTTAAGAGCTTAAAAACTTCAAATGTTTAAGAAAGGTTTGCAAGAAATCCGTAGAAATTCGGATACCGGCCTCTTAACACATGCGAAAAAGTGTTTTTTTTTAATGTTAGGAGTCAACACGATTTCTTCACACAAAATACTTATAAACCTATTTTAAAATATTATCCTATGAACATTTAAAATCAATAAGGGTGATGATTTAATTGTTAGATACTATAATGAAACATTTATAACGCTAACGGTATACTAAATAGATGTTAGACCTCTCTGAGATTTTAGGCGTTGCACCACATCATTTGAATCAGGCCACTAACAATCTCACTCCCTATGTAGATGGCGATAAGATATAAATTCCTGCTTGATTTATGCAAGAAAAAACATTGCAAAAAATGTGTTTAAATCTATTTTGCGAAGTTCATGCACAAATATTTAAAACGTTTTACGATCATTTTCTAAAGAACTTAATTTGTCACATTATTCAATGTTACCATAACCGAAAAGGGGTTTGTAAGTAGGATAATTTGATCTTTAAGCAGTAAATGTAGACTTGATACTTTCTTTTTCTGGGCGTACAGAATGAAATTATTTCAAAGGCCAATATGTGTTCTACTCGAAGCATCTATAATATTTCTAAGCGATCCAATATTCAATAGAAAATCACAAGATTTTTGTCTTACTTCGTAGTGAATACGGCAGAAATGAGGTGTCAAACTATAAAATCGTCGAACGTTATTTAAAAAGATATTCCCAGTTTTATAATAATAATTGCGATACCCACTATACGCTTGGCTATCCAAATGGTATTTTTTTCATGTTATGCGCAGTACGAAAGATATTCAACCGTAAACCAATAATTAATTTAAGTTGAATGTTGAAATAAAAACTGTTAAAACGTATCAGTTTGTCTTCCTTGTACGGTAAGAGTCGCTGAACATACTTGACATTTAATTGGCCGGGAAAGCGTTGGCGTGACCTTCCTATGGAGGTACCGGTGTGCTTCGGTACCTACCCAATAATTGTTAAAAGGGATTGAGCAGGACGGTACCTACCTGACTCTGCACATTAATTCGTACAGAATTCTAGGTAGGTACAACGAATTGTTTTGTGAATAATAACTTTTTAAAATTCAATTTCACACTGCTGGAACCTTTGGGTACCAACATCTTATAGACAAATTATTAGTATGTATCTTTATTTCAGATATTTATAACTTAGAGACTATGGATATTATCCCTGGTTATATCCATCAGCCTTTTTGTTCGGCATGCTGGTTAGGTATTAATAGCCTCGCCGATGGAAGAAAAACGGCTTTGCTGACAACAGCATATAGACGGTAACATCTGTTTTCCTGATATAATACAAAAAATTGAGTTTTATGTCCCCGACAACTTCAGAAGAGCGCGCAGACACTGAACTTTTGTGGTTCCGAGATACAGAACTAACTTACCATTGGTAATGCCGCTCGGAAAAATGATTCTGTTATTAAATTACCTGTCTCCCGATATAGATATTTTTCAACTAAATATTCAACAATTCAAAATCGCTATTATTACTTAATTAAATAAAATGTAGATATGTTTATTATTGGTTATGTATAATTGTAAATGTGCATTTAGAATAAAATAAATAAAAAATAATTTTTGTATTCTATATTAAACTATCAAGTATCTAAATCAATTATTGTATTTCCCAGTGAAAAAACAAAAAAAATAATCATTTTGACAAATAAAATTAAAATGATTTTCTTATAAAATATTATTCTATAGGCCTACTTTATTAGCTTTTCTTAATTATAACTAACTAACCATCACGCCGTTTCCCAGAGAGGACGGACCGCCACACAACTCGATCTTGGCATACACTCTTTGCCTCGTTCACATTCAAACATCGTCTCATACATGCTCTTCTATTATTCCGACTCTTCACATGGTCCGACTCAAGTATCTGATTCACTTGGCATCCCCGACTTCTTCTACCATTCACATTTGCATCATTTATTCTCCTTACACACCTTTCCTCGTTCATTCGCTCTACATGCCCAAACCCTCGGAGAGTCCCTTTCTTAATCTTACACATCACGCTTATATCAGCCTTGCATTTTTTGCGGATATCCACGTTTCTCCCACGATCTTACATGATTTTACCACACATTCGCCTCAGGGATCTCATTTCCACTGCATTCAGTCTACTTTCATCCTTCCTCTGCCAGTTCCATGCCTCACTGACATACATCAGGGTAGGTACCAGCACTCCATTTTGGACGGCTAGCTTCGCTTCTTTGGACCGTTTTTTGTTAGTGCCAACGGCGTTCAGTCCTCCATTAATAGAGTTACCTGCATTCACCCTCCTTTCAATATCTCTATCAGCCTTCCGATCTCTCGTAATTCTTAATTATTCTTCAGAAAATCAGTTAAATTTTCGAAAATGACATTTTAATTGAAACTAAATTGAGTACATTGAACGTGAATAATTTTACGTGCGAATATTTCACATTTCACGCACTGAGAAACGAAATCAGTATGTTCGATGATTGATAAGGCGTTGTTAGTTTTCATGCTTTATAGATACCCAAAATCCGAATCACAATTAGTAATACCTATCTGTACGTAAAGTGTGAAAATATTTAGATGAGTAAAAGTAAAAATATTAAATTATTATTTTAAATTAAATAAAGTGTGCCACGTAGGAGATATTTCATAAAAATAAAGTGGTAAAAATCAGCCAAACATTTGTAGGTATGCCTGTTAACATATTATTTGCCGGCCTTGGGTTTGGTTTAAATAATTATTATTTCTCTAACAAGAGTTATAATTGCTGTCCAATTTTCCGCTTGCAATATTGTCAGTATTTCGGGCACCCTGTAAATTGAACACACTTCGGAATGGCAGATTTCATTTACATAAATATTCATCAAAATGTTTCATTGTCAAAGTATTTCATACAATATAGCTGGCAAAGTGCAAAATATTTCAATTTCATATTATATTCGACATCATAACTTTAGTAATTTGCGATTTCTATTTGAGGAAAATAGTTATAATTAGAAATATGTATTTCTCGGTGAAGATGAAAATATGACAGATAAGATTCAATCTTCATTAAAAACATTTGGTACCTACCTACAAACATAACTATTTGTTAAAGCGCAATGCACATTGCATGCGGATCGAACAAAAATAATCGTCTGGCAAATATACTAATGTGGTCGTTCATGCAACCATTTCATTACCGGGTTCACACACGTTTTGTGTCGAATGAGATTTATAATAATTCTAATAATAACGTAGTATTTAAATAGCGCAGTTTTGAATGTACGAAAGGATATATCGGGCCTCAGCTTTGTGAGTGTGACAATCCTCTCAGAATAAAATCAATTATTTCCCTTATATATTCTAATTTTAAGTTAATGAGTAAAACCTGAAATTCTACTGTTTAATCACTGAAGATAAAATTAGCGAATCTAAATCGAAAATTTAAAACAGAAAAACGGTCGCATATAGAAAATTAATCCAGGACCTTAGCCTTACAGGGGTGCTGCTCTACCATTGAGCTAATACGACCGTATCCCATTCGGTCATATTTAACTAAATATATCATACTTAGATTAAGAACTACCAACATTATCTTCATTTTCTTAAAGCACATTTTCTTAGATGCGACCGTATCTTTTCTTGAATTTCCTATTTTAAATTTTGAGTCGCCAATATTGTCTTTAGCGAGTAATTATTTCCTACTAGTTTTTAAATTAATGTAAGATGTTTTTCAAGAATGAAACGTTTGAAAAGGATGAAAAATAACCAATGTCACTTCCCAGTCCTCTAACTATACCTATGCAAAAAATCACGACGATCGGTTGTTCCGTTGCGACGTGAAAGAAAGACAAACATACAAACACACTTTCGCAATAGTTGGGAATAGTTAGCATTATCTACGGGTATTAATACAACTAATAGCGGGACTATACCATTCATAAATAGGTATATGTTACTGTTTGGTTATTCCGAGCTCAAAAACAATCTAATTCTAAAAGACTATTCCATGAAATTCGCGGTATTTTCACACCCTTCCTGATATTTCATTGTTCTCATTAAATCTTTTGAATTACCTACCGGATTCGACTTATTTGCTGTACCTATTCCAATATTTTGACCGATTGCTGTTGCCACGGACCAAACACACACTTATCTGCGCTGGCATCATTAAAGAAAGAGATAAATCTCGTCTCCAACGTCGCCGTGAGCCACGAGGGCCGAACCGAAAGAACAGACAGATAAAGGTCTCGAAGGTAATATTCATTTAATGTCTGAGCAATAAATAATGTACGATTCATATTGAATGTTAATGTGTTCGCAGAATTACAAACCGGGCATATATTTTTTAATCAATGTAAGTTAAGCATAATTGAAATAAGGAAATACGGCACCGTTTGAGATGGCAAAAATAATTATTTTTATACATGAATGATTGATGAGTTTCGGTATAACATAAAAATTAAACCGAACAAAACCTTTTCTTCGGTTTTGAATTCAAATCTTCCTACTGATTCGCATTGTTCCCAGCGACATGTGTTTTGGAATTTGGAACACATGCGAAATGCAGCAGACATTCGTTATTCTCGATTATTCCTAGAATTGGTTTATACCAAAACGAAGATGTTTGATTTTTTGCTGTCTCGGGTCCCTTTTCACATCTGGTCACGGGGCAGTGCGTTATTTCACTTAATTATTATGTGGAAGCGTCCAGATATCCTATTTCACATCCATCTTAAAAATAATACAAAGACAAACCTATGAATAGGTACTGACATTTAAACATAATTATGATTATACTCGTACGAAGCGCATTAAGCTTGGGCCAGACATGCGGGTATTTTTTAACAACATTTATTCAAACCGCAGGTCCATTATTAATACTAAGCTTGTGTTCAATAAGATACATAACCTAAACCTTGAAACCAATTATTGTGCCTCACACATTTTCCAAAATAAGTACCGTAAACCGGGGTTTCATTGCAACATTTTTTTTTACCTTTCACTAAAATTATTGTTTTTTTAAATTTAAGTAAGAAGTATTAATGAAATGTAACGGTAAGATTATATGAGGTAAGAACAAAATCCCTACATTGTTTTAAGTGTATTTGGTAGTTCCACAATAAAGTTTTTTTTAAATTATGTAAATTATGATACACTTAAAACTTTAATACCGTCCTGACGTTGACACAAAAATCGTCGCAAGTCGCAATAGGCGAGTTTAAGAAAAGCAGTTGTTTAAGAGCAGCGAGGCTCAGAAAAGCAGTACCTATGACCCCGCCCAAGCTTTTCTCTGTCGGACGCATGTTTTATTCATCTTTCTCTTTCATTGTCAAGTCAGTAAAATGATTGTACCTATGAGAATGGACCGTATCAAGTTCAGGTCGGCATTTAAGTTTGGCGCGTACTGTATTTTCTATGAGGGGTGACATGGCATCACTTTTGCATTACTTATAACTCATTGAATTCCACATGTTGATGCAATGTAATGCAATAAAAAATATTTTTGGCACCCCTAAGATTCATTATACTCTTGTCTTAATATGACATACTCAATTACCACCAGAATAAGGTCCATCTTAGTTGTCATGAGCGATTTTTTTAATTTATGTAAATTTCTTATAAAATTCATTAGTTTGATTTTTGCTATATACCTACTACACAATACACAAACTGATTAAATGTAAACCGCCGAATTCCCAAAAATGAAAAAATAGATTTATTTTAATTTTTTATTATTACAAGAAAAAAGTACAATAAAACATTTCAAATAATACGCAAAATTACATTAAGCTTTTTCTAATTATTATACTATGTACTCCGTAAGTTGAGTTTCAGTAGCTCGTGGTCATGGGAGAATTATTTACTTAGATACCAAATAAAACGCTTAAATGGCGATGCAGGCAATACCTAATCAAAGACGTATTGAATAACTACAAACGTAAAACAAACAATTATTAGTCCTTCTTTGTACAAAGTTCCCCGTAAGATGCAAAGAAGCCCCGTTTTATTGTATATTTGAACTATTTTTACCTTGCGGAATATTTAGCTATCACGTACGATCCCTTTGGAGATGTTCTTCTTTTGACGCAATTTACATTTCAAATTGTCAAAATTTGCCAATCGTATGTAGGCTCAATATTGCGTACGAATCGTAAGTGCTATTACTTCATGAAGTATGAATATGTTACGCGTACAGTTGACAAACAGACCGTCTGCTTTCGACAGCCATATTACATTCTGTCTCCCATTTAATGTAACGTGCATACATGATATAATTGTCCTGGATGGAATATTATTTATTAGACAAAGTATATAGGTAATATACATTATACTTCGTGTACAAAGTAGGTAGATACTCACAACTTAACGATCCTAATGAGAGTTCTGTGTTACGCAGATCAAGGTAGTTTAATCATACGGAACTGTATTGTGGTGAAAATAATGATCATTACTTCCACGTAAAAATTTAATGCCTTCATATGCGAGGTGCTTTTATTATAGCTACTGGCCACATATTGCCCTTTTCCACGAAACTAATTTACTAATTACATTTTTTTACAGGAATATCTTAACGGCTTTGGAATAATTTCGGTCCGCAGTAATCGGAAGAGAGCAATTAAAATAACATGATATTTTGTTTATTGCTGTGGTTTAGGTATAATTAAACAATGTTATTGACATAAGTCAATAAATTATTGTCATTTAATCGAGAACCCCATTTGCTTAATTACTGCTTGAATCATTGAAGTGGATATATATTTCTGTGGAAATACTCTTTGACTAAGAGTGACTCACAATACAACCGTAAAGTCAATCCTACGTAAGTATAATTCGTAACATAACATAAAGCTGCCTACCAAAATTTTAAAACCAGAAATTTTCTTAGCCTGAAGAGATTTCAATGGGCGGTGAAGCGTGAAACCCAGACTTTTTACTGCCAGGATTCGCGTCTCTTTAGCTGTAAATCTAAGTTCAGTCAGTCGAACGACGAAAAAAATATCTTTAATTTATACAACCGTACGCAGGGCTGTCTGCGTTTACTTTCTTCTTTTTTACTAAGTAGCCCTTTTGTGTTTGACACTCTCACTTGCCTCTCCAGGGTTCTTCACGAAGGTGGGCGAGGAGAACGAGATACTGACGATTTAGACGGGGAGGAAAAAAACCTGATTTGACAAGTCAGTCTGAGAGTATTGGAATTTTAATAGCGGTCTCTTCTGTAGAACGCATTTGATACTATAATCATTGCTGGTAAATACATTTTTTTTAACTTTCGATCGAATCGATAGCAATTATTTCCCACAGAAACCGTAGTGAATAAGCGGAAATGGGTGTAATTTTTTTGAGTGCATCAAGTATATATATGTATCAACAATTATGACTCTCTAATGTTTCCACAATGAGTTACTTCAGGAAGTCAGAAATAACACTCAGCTTTGGTAATAAAATAACACTAATAAACCGTGCGAAAGGAAACAGAAAATTCGTACATTTATCGTGAGGTCAATAATACTCGTAACCTCAGAGTGTACTTAGCTGATCAAAAAGGCTCGCTGAGTCATGTGGAAAAATATTAATTTAAGATTAGATTCAATTTAAGTGGAGAGCACTTAACAATTATTTTCGAGATGGAAATTGATGCTTACCATCTCTCCTGTCCCTTCTGTCCTTGAGGAGCGGTAGTGGCTCCCCGTCATCCAGCGGAGATCCCGGACACAGTCCTTGGTCATCCTTGGCCAGCAGGCCCTGCGACTCCTGGAGTCTCAGCTGCTGCTGGTGCAGCCTGTTCTTGATGAGGAAGATCTTCGGCATCTTGTCTCAAAGAAAAATCCACGGCAATCACAAAAATCCCACCACTAAATCCTTCACAATGCACAAAATTCGTTTATAATAGCTTCACAAAAACAACAATGTCACGATCACAATAAAATGTTATTATTATCCTTTGAGAATGTTGGTAAATTTAAGAAATTCACAATGTGCGACATCCATTATAACGGGACTGTCGAGTCTGATCAACATTTTTATCACTTAATTTTAATTAAAGTTCACAGAGGCACAGCTTTTTTTTTCAAAGTGTGTTGAAACGCAAGTGTCCGCAGGGTTCAAGAACAACAAGTGTCTGGTGTACTGGGTACTGGACTGAATGAACTGAACGGAACAACCGGAAGTGTGTGTCGGTGTCGATATGCGATGCGGCCCGGCGGCGCGCTAGATGAAGACTGCGGCAGCGGGTCCGTGCGGGCCCCGGTGCTAGCGGTACCCGGGGAGGGGCAGGGGGGGCAGGTAGCACCGTTGGACCGCCCGCCCCCGCCAAAACGGCAAAGGCAGGTTGAAGAGGAACTAACGTTTTAGGTGCGTTACAATTATATCGGTATATTGCAGTTTGTCTATCAATAGCAAACTAAATAATCCGTTTCTTTCGGAAAATGGTTTCAGTTTCTTTCAGCAATTTTTTAGATTAAATAACAAATGAACCTAATTAATTTCAATGGGCGAATTTTAAAACACATAATTAGTTTGAAAATCAATATGTAGATATTTTCTATGGATCTTGTCAGCGTAGATACCTACGTATTTCTACATGGACTTTTAGACATTTTAGGTAAGTACCTACCTAACCCTTTTATGTTCTAAGATTTTTTTAATGTTTTAGGTTTATAATTTTACAGCATCCATGAGATGTTTTTTCACAAAATCCGTACTCTATATAAATTATTTAAATATGTATTATTATTTTTTTTATCTCATCTGTTTTATAATCGATGTATGGCTATACGAAAAAAAATATTAGCACACTTTCTTGGGTTGTTGATTAAAAAAATCTTAGCATCAAATAATTGATTTTCAAATTCGTTGATTGCTTTTTAACCGGTATATTATATTTTCATTTTAACATCAATGTGCTTTTTTCCAAATCCAACATGCATAATTTTCTAAAATCTACTCTTGTTAATTCGACCATGTTTCATAACATTACCTAATTAATTTATTATTACCGTGTATGAATGGGAATAAGGCAAGGAGTGTGTGCCAAGACCGAGTTGTTCAGCGGTCCGTCCTCCCTGCTAACCCCTGCGGAGAACGTCTTAATACACGACAACCTTTAATACCGACATGACGTTAATGCAGATATCACGATTTTAAGGTCCGTAAAGCGGCATGCCTCCCCGACCACATCTTTCTCTGTCACATGTATGTTTTACGCATCTTTACGCAAATTCTTCAGCTGTAAAGAGTCCTAAATTCTCCAGTCTTTCAAAATAAATATCAAATCTAATTTTGCCACTAATCTTTTCATAAATGTAATACCAATAGTGATGAGGGGTAGCAAATGTAAAATAGTGCAATGTGCAGTGTTTTAAATATAATGCCCTCCGCGGGCAAAGCCGTTTCTTTTCCAACCATAAACTTTCTAATAAGTAACCTGCCAGGTAAGTATATGTTTTCCGTGTATATTTGTAAATAGTAAAATTAGATGGAGCCTAAGAATTCTTAGTAAATTGTACAGCGCCCTTAAGGTGATTTTTTACAACAACGGCGCTCTACAAATTATCCAATTATTATTATCTTTCTCTTTCACTTACGATCACTGTAAAGTCAGTAAATTTACTTAACCTGCGCGAGAATGGATCCTATCAAGTCCAGATCGGCATTTAGGTAAGTTTGGCGTGTACTGTACAACTAAGCACGTTGCGTTACGCAGTGACAAGGTGATACCGTTGGCTACATTACAGGTTCACTGTTTGCTAGCTTGTTTGTTTGCTGGCTGCGTTCGGCCGAGTGGAGTAGAGGAATAGAGCCTCAGTCCGTAGTCCGCACTCCGCACTCTACAGCCCGCTAGCCGCTAGACAGAGTACAGATACAGACAGAGGCCGGAGCCGGAGGACCGCGCGGTGCGGTCTCGGACGGGATGAACGGGCCGCGGTTGGTCGGTTATTCCGCCCTCCCTCCTACTCCTCACCCACTGAACTTCACATATATAGCCTTCAGCATTCGGATAGCTCCTGCGCGGAGGGGGGCGCTGCCTATAATTAAGTTTACCAATAGTTGGTGTAGTTACTAGATACCTATTTAATGTATTGTATTTTAATAGAAATTTTTTAGATAGTTTTTTTTTCTTTTTTGAATTTAGGTAAATATTTTTTTACCATACGTCATTTTCCAAATATGATTGAATTTTAATATATTTTTTTTTATTTAGAAACTATTAAAAATTAACCCTAACAGAACATTTTTTTGTTGTTGTTTCTGAACACCATAAAAAATATGGTTTGAGATTTTTACGTCGAAAAGTATTATAGTGATTTATTTTTGGAGTATTGTGCCACGTTGCCCTACCTTCTTCTTTAGTCTAGGCGGCATAGTACCCCAAAAATAGATCAATATAACTTTATATTTTAAATTTGATTTTTTTTTTCTAGTGAGAGTGAAAATATAATAATATAGCAGAGTATTTCTGCGTATCTTGACAATAAAATCTGAATAAAATACCCCAATCGAAAGTATAAAAAAAAATTTCATGTAGGAAAATCAATGAAAAAACAGGAAACATTGTTTTACCTTTATCTAATATAGTATATTATTCAGAAAATTACAAATTAAAATATTTTCTTTATTATTTCAGTAAGAAAAATTTAACGTTAAAAAAATATGAGTCTCGAATTGGAATTTTTTATGACTGTAACCATTTAGTGCTTCCTAGTAATGTAGAATCGCTAGAATAATTGCTTGCTTTATCCAAACTAATCAACAAATTAAACTGAAAACAAAATTCACAATTTCTAAAGCTAATACTAGTAATTTCCAGGTAGCAATGCGATTTGTCCTTTTGACCCAAAAAATTCTGAGACGTCGTCAATAGCGCGCAGGACATCATATTGAGGTCACATCAAAGAAACGTACAACGCGCAACTTCACAGCACCGCGCGTATATATTATACTGGTATTGCTTACACCCACACACTCACACACTAACCGCACTCCTTACTATCCTTACACAAGGGTTGTCCATTTGTATAATACGGCCAGGCTTGTCGTTGTATTTGTGTAAACAGCCTCTCGGTAAAATATCCAATAAAACATTTATGGCTTTGTTGCCTTTCTTGCACGGCTTTGTACGTGCAAGGCCCAAAGAGAAAAAAAAAACCTATAAATCCCCCCCTGCAGCAGAAAGGGTAGTAGCAGTTGTAGATATAATTATTTTATAACGTACATATGAAAAGGTTCTTTTCTGATTTAGAGATTGCTGTCAGTTTCAACCCTTCTGACATGTCTGGACCGAAGGAAGATAATGCGAGATGTTGAAATTATGTAGGAATGCGCACCAATACTAGCGCATTTGTACCGTGAATATAAAATTCAAAGGACGCACTTTGGGAAGCGTTTAGGAGAAATTTTGTTGAAAGAAAACGCAAGTGTCAGTTGTCAGTGCTTCTAGCTCTAGCGAAGGTAAAAAGGAAACATTGTTTCAAAGTATTTCGCAATTACTCATTCATAACTGTAAATAAATACATTTATCATTAAAACTTCAATATCTTACCTTCGTTAAAGTCTTTTAGAATTTTTTTGAAGTAAAATTTCTTTGCGCACGCTTGTCTTGGGGAGTAAGCTGGTGAATGCGTGACGAGAGCGTTACGAAAAGGGTGATCGGGCGAGGCGAACGGAAGTTGAGAGAGAGATATAAGCATTGACATATGGATATAAGTTAGTGAAGATAGAAAGAGATAGAGTTACGTTTCGTATATTACTGTAGGGGCAAGAGAGAGAGGTGAGAGCACACATTTTCTTTCCCTCTTTCTCTCATGGCCAGTTACGTTTCGTATATCTTAGACATAGTGCAGGCCTATTGTATCACACTGTATCACGAGATGCAGTGCGCGCGCAAATTTTCTTTCTCTCTTCTTTTACAAGTTAGTGAAGTTTCACTTCAGTCGTGTGGTCTAAAGCACACTCGTTTTTTTTTAATATGAGTGCCGCACAAAAGTCCCAACCACTTCCGAATGTCCGAAGCCAGTAAGCAGGAATATGGCATCCTATTTTGTTAATGTTGTGAGGCCGAGAAGAGTGGGAAAGGGAAGGAAATGGGTAAGAGGAAAGTTAGGAAGTTTCAGGTTATTCAGATCTCCCACTAACGAAATTGCTATAAATTTCATAGAATTATGTTATGCTTTCAAAATACATATTTCTTATATCGTGTGACTAGTTATTGTCCGAGTTTTTCGATATCAGAATTTTTGGCGCAGTTCTAAGAATATGACAACTCACAACATGTGGTGAATTACACCATTAGTTTCATATAAGAAAAAAATCTAGCAGCATGATAGTATCAAAAGTCGCAACTATTAAAAAAAGTCTAGTCATTAGAAATGCGGTTACGCCATTACCCGTAAGAAAAAAGTACAATAATCCTTCCTCTTCTGATGTTCTCCGGATCAGCCGGAGCGTTCACACGCCTGCGCGGGCCGCGGACCGAAGCGGGTCAGGCAAGGGGAGGGGGTGGGGCGGTATTGCGATGGGGGGGGGAGGGAAGGGGCAACAACCACTGCCAAGATCACGGCGAACGGGCGAACTTCACGCCGCAGTGGATTCGGTGCAGTGGTAAGGAACCTAGGCGTCAATATATTGTAATAATAATTATATTTTATAACTATTCACAATAATTTTGCATACCAGAGCTTTTCGTGCTCGTCCAAAACTGTGTATACCATTAATCGGAATGAGGAACCTATGCCGCACGAAATAAACGATACCAGTATGAGTTTGAAAAATAAGACTTTAAACAAAACCGGAGCGCGTAGGTTTGGTTGTGTGTAAAGAGAATATAAATATGATGAGAATATGAATGTTAGAAGAAGTCGGGGACGCTCTAGGAAGTCATGGCGCAATCATGTGAACCAAATATATACTTGAGTCCGGTCAATTTATGAATCAGAATGACAGAAGATACGTAAATAGATATAAATAATATACGATGAATGAATGTGAATGATTTTCTCTGCCTTCCCTTGCGGAGAAACGAAGTGATGGTAATTTAATTAGTTAGATTAGGTTAAGTTAGATTAGGTTACCTATAGAGAAAATTCTAAACAAAATTAACATTTTTACTAAATCTAAATATTTAAACAGGAAGCTGTTTGTTAGTAAGGCCACACAAAAATCTCCAGGCACAAACTCCTTGATTCATCCACATTTTATTTAATTTCAAACGAATTTCTCTTACATCTTATTCTAACCGAATTGATATCGTGGTCATTTTGTCGTGCCATGTCTTCCTGTGATTAAAATTCTTACATTCATTTGCAAACCATAACTCACTCGTTTGCTAATTTTCCGTCAAGTGACTAGCGCACCCGGTTTTTAAAATAAAGCATTATTTTCGTACGTCTTTTTTGACTTCGCCAGTAAATATTAAAAAAATAAAATATTGAGTGTTAGAAAATAAATTCTCTTCTTGGGTCTTTTTTTGTTGAATTAACCAACAAGAATATTACAAATAAGGCGTAACATTTGTTCCTAAACCAAATTAACAAATTGCCTTTTAATCAGAATCGAATGCAAATTAATTGTTCACGACTGCTGTGAATTTTCGCCGTCACAAGGAAGGCTTTGCTTGCTCGCCGACCGGCTATAAGGCTGTTCCACGGGCGGTCGGCAATCTCGCTTCGTGCTTTTCCGATTCCGCCCGAGCGAGTTCGTGCGTGCTCGGCTCAGCGATCACGGATTGTGTAATATCCGACCGCAGCAGCAGCAGCAACCAGGGCCCAGAGCGCTTGCGCAAGACTTGTCTCGCTCTGATCAGATTCTTTGCCAAGTTTAATGATGACTGTGAGGTCTTGTCTGGTGGTAACTACACCAGCACTAGCGCACTCGACGCGAATTCAACTTCAACCGGCTCTCCGTTGATTTATGTCTATTTTTAGCTGATTTCTGTACCGCCATTGTTATTAAATAAAAAAAATAATATTAATGTATGGATACAGGTGGATCTGGATGAATATATCCGATAAACTTCAGTGATTCCGGAGTATATTTGGAGTAAAAATATAAATTTTTGTACACTTAACTAAAAACATTTTAAAAATCAGTGGGAATTGGACATTTAGGGTCGGAGCGGGTTTTTTGTTTTTACATAAACTTTTTTTTAGCTCCACACAAGAGGCCCTAAGGAAAGGAAGTTCTGGGAAGGAAAAGGGTATTAAGGGTGGGTAGAGAACTGGAGGGGGGTCAGTGTGTCCAGGAGTGACGTATGAATCCACCCCTCCCACTGCGGTGCAAGGCGATGTTCTGAGAGAGTACGGCTGGAGGAGTCAAAGGGACACCCTTTACCATTCTCTCCTGATCCGGCCTGCCATGTAGCTGGTTGGCAAATGCATCTGCCGCCAAGACCTGGAAAGACCTCACTCAATGAACCCGAGCAACCATACTAAGTGACCAAACGTAGCGAACCATTTGGGGTGACCTATGGCAGAGGTGTCGGTTATTCGATAAATGGTTCCCTGAGTTGCGGTGCCTCCCAAATTGAAAACTCCACTCCAGAGGCAAAATAATTTTCCTCAGGGCCTAAAATGATTTTCGCTTCGTGTCTCATGTAAATATAATTCAACAATTTGAGAGGGAGAGTTCAAAGGGAGAGTTTGAGTTCACGACAAATTCGTTCCAATTTTAAAAAATGGCAATTAAAATAATTTTCTTTAAAAAATATTGCACTATATAGAAACGTACCGTTTTTATCGCTTGCCTGGATTCTCCAAACAAATATTCCCAATTTTGAAAATGATGACATTTAAAACCAAAGCAAAAGTGTTCATTGAACCGGAGTTACAGGCAGAGTCACAAAATGAAATTATTATTTGTAATTTTTATTTACACAAGCATTCTTAATATTTTATTTGATAATTAGCAAAGAATTACATGAATAAGAACAAAAGTTTAATGAGAATATATTTTTTTTATATTTCTAACTATGATTTTAATTAACTATGTCAAACGTCAACCGAATAACATCTTTACGTATAGTAAAGAAACTACGTTGATCGTACATTGCACGCGGGAGAAGGCTGTTGTAGTTCTCTGTTCAAGATCAACCAACCACGTAGAAAAACCGCGATATGTGAATGGCTGTGTATTTTAATGTACATGTATCTATAATAGTGAATTTGTATGAAATTATTAATAAATCAACCGTATTATACAGCCTTGCTAATATTTCAGCCATTATTTTAACAGTTGCCAAACCACAGCATGTTTCTGCCATGTAACATGCGAGGTCTAGGCACTGGGCAGCTGGAAGATATTCCTAGTACCTACCTACGTACCGACTGGTTGAATAATACTTATAAATTAGTAGACATAAAATACAATAAATATTTTAATATTCATGGACAAATTAATTTAATTGGATCATGAACTAGTAGTTCTGTGGACAGCAGACCTCGAGTCCAAAAAAGTGTGTTTCTTATTCACTCTTATTTAATTAATCAAAACCAAAATTTCCCCTGAACTCAAAAGATTTGTAAATAGGTACTTAAATTCGCTGAACAGACAACTCAACAATTCGCAACTTCATCACTCCTTTGAAAAGTCTTTAAAAGTGAAAACAAAAAAAACTTCGTTAATGTTACATTAAATATGTATATGGTTACGTTAGGTTAAATTTAAACAAATTTAGTTTAAAAAAATAAAGTTTTCATGACTTTTCATTATGAAACGTCACTTTATTGAGTTGTCATGGAATCTTTAAATACATACTTACTTTTTAATTATAAACAATGGTTCCATGCCAAATCAGAATGACACCAACTCAGAAACACCTCAGAAAGGTGATTAAAAGCTATGATAAAAAATATTTTAAAACAGACGGTAACCCTAACCTAATTTAACGTATTTAACAAATTTTTAAATTTTTTTTTATCATCACCCTTAATGACATTTCTGAGGTGCTTCTGAGTTGGTTTCATTCTGAGTTATCACCATAAGCAATATATTAAATGTAACCAAGGTGCCTAGAAAATGTGTTAATAATAATAATGATAAACGATTTATATAGAGCCGTTTTCGTGAAAAATCACCTCAAGGGCGCTGTACAAACTTACCATACATGCCTAAAATCTAGAAAAACTACAAGCTAGACAAATATTTAAAAACAACTTATGGCAAAAAAATTCATACATCGGTTCATTGATCACCGATACGAAAATATATGTAGGTACAATGTTTTGACCAATGAACGTGATGCTGCCTAAAAATTAATGCATACAGGACCATACTTACCTGGGATATCGCTGGAAATTAACATTGTTTATTGTCTATTTATGAGAGAGGGGTTCATGCTTATTAATAATTTAAGATATCTATGTAACATTTTTCAACAAAATTGTAAATAACATTAATTATACTTTTTTTATAACTCGGTAACATACCTATTTGCAAGAATTAAAAGGCTTTTTATTTTATTTTATTTATTTATTTGTTATTGTCTATTTAGAGAAAGAGTTCGCACACGCATTTTCTAGAAACCTCGTTCATTTTTCATCATTCTTTCGAACCTTCAACATTTTTTATTTCAAATTAGGAATTATGCAGTTGTTCAAAGACAATTAGTTTTATAAACTTTCTTCAGATTGGTAAGTATTATAACATTGAAAAAATTAATGTCCAATAAACATGATGATTTCATATTGGAAAAAATGATTTTTTTACTGAACCGCGAAGTCAAAGCTAGGCTTGCTTGAATAAAAAAAAATGCAGAAGAATTCCGAAAATAGAAAAGGAAAAAATACTTAAACAAATTTACAGACAGATGAAAAGTCAAATGGTCGAATATCAACAGGACACAGAAAAGGTTGATTTTTGAAGCACGAAAGTTTTGGTCGCAATTTTCATCTGGCGTAATAAAATATTTCAGAACAGATTTAAATCAAAATCATAAAATAAAGATAAATTAGCACACGGTAGAAAGGTCGAACCCTATTCGGATAATCAAAACAACAAACAAGAATATGATCCTCCCACACACAGGCCAGCCCAGTGGGAGCTTCCATGTTCCATACAAAACACGCCGTTAGATAAAGTTATGCGCACCACCTTGACCCCAAACCTTCCCGCTGACTGCTGTTAGGCCAGAATGTTATTATTCTGCCAGTCTGACATTATGCCAGTCTACTATTCTGACAGACGTCGCTAAACGCAGATTAAACCGCGGGACGGAATTATAATGTCCGCGCATTCTGTGTTAATCTGTTTCGCGCGTTACTCTTGCAAGAAAACAGTTTTGACAACGTTATAATATTTATACATGGTCGAATATTATAAGGCTCTTTACTCGCAATCGAACCCGGCGTGCGCAAATAATTTAATCTTTTTTTTCACAATTTCATTTAAAATATTCAGAATTGAAACGTTGCTTGAAATGGCTTTAGCCGTGTTTGGTGACAAGATCTGAATATCCAGGTACTTTCCACCTTTCCCTTTATTAACTCCTTCCCCTCCCCGCTACCTTCAGCCTCACAACATACCCCAATTGGGAATGCCATTCGATTTGAGAGGTGAAATCATGAGATTTGAGAGGTACATCCTGTCGTTCATAGGTCCGTTATAACCTCTCATTCTGCTCGATACCTAAATTAAAAAGATTCATACGTGACAATGGGTCTTACAAAGGTACACCTATAAATATTTATTTCATATACCTACGTATACATACACCTCAATATATCTTTTACCGAGGGACGAATCACATTTAGGGAGATAAAATCTAATCAAATCCTTATTCATTTTTCTGTTATAGAGCCCATCATAAAATAACATTTTCGTTTCTCAAATAAGGAACACATTAAATTAAAGAACATACATATTGTTAAAATAAATATCAGGATTAAATAATAGCATAATAATATTTGGCTAATTTATATGGCGCCGTTTTTGTGAAAAATCACCTGAATGGCGCTGACACCGAACTGCATATATGTACCTTTTTCTAATAAACAATAAATATTGTTAATCTCAGATAACCCGTCAGGTAAGTATGGTCCTGTATATTATATGCCTTTATTAATAAAAAGTATATTTTAACGCAGCATTACGTTCATTGGTCAAATGCATTATGCACGTAGTTTGTATTAGCTATCGATGAACCGGTTGATCTGTTAGCCTTACGCTGTTATAATAGTTTGTCTAGTCCGTAGTTAGTATTGACTTACAGCATTAAAATATACATATCTTTGTACAATGCCCTAGAGATGATTTTTCACTAAAACGGCTATATGGAAATCATCCAATTATTATCTATTTTAATTCAAATTAATTTATAATCCATTATAATGTTGGGGGGGGGGGGGGGGGGGGAGAAAATATGGAGAGGAAGGTGGGGAAGAACCTGGCTCTTCGGATCTTGTGACTAAACGCGTTTCAATTTTGGCTTACATCATTGCGTTACTGAAAGGAATTTTCAACTTTGGTAGCATCAACATAATACTAATTGAATTATAAAACATATATCCAACCACCCCTGAAGTACGGAAGTTAATAATAATGATTTTTGCAAAATATTTGCATTATTAAATGCATACCTATTAATTAGGTATCCATTGCTTGTTTTTAGTATCAGATGAATAGGAATACAATATAAATTACAGTTGGCTCTTTGGGAACTAAATTTTCAGCCCAGGAAATACGTAAGTACTCTACTAAAACCTTTCCTACTACTAGCAACAAGTCACGATCCTGAACTAAACATTTAAAACGTGATATACAAATAACACCTCTGTCGCGAATAAAACTCGACTCACTTTGATAACTTCATAAAATTTCAACGTGACATTAAAACACGGATATTTAAAAAAAGGTGTTGATAGGTTTTTTTACATAAGTAGGTTTAAAAAATCTACCTATACCCAATCCAATTACCTGTTAATGAATTTAAAACGAAATTCTATAGCAAAATATGGGCACATGTCTAAAAATCAAACAAAACTTTGACTAAAATTGCGGTCAAATTTGTTATTCAAATTGGCCTCCAATTATCATGCATATTCACCTGTTGTTCTTTGAGGTTTGAGCAGCTCTCAAAAATATAATTTGGCCAATTTCTATTGGCTTGCGCCCTTGTGCGAGGGGTTTCGCGTGTTACCGTAAGTTGTAATCTTCGGGTAAATTGATTTTTGTTCTTATTTGGACCTACTTTACTATATTGCCTACTTATGTGTGTACAATATATGGGGCCCTGTCCCCTCACCGTCATACACCTGTCAATGTTACCCCTATCATTTTTCGAATAATGAGCAACCTGTGTGACTTAGATATAATATGTACATTCTTATTCATATTAAACCGCGGGTAGGTACTACATAACATGAACAAGAAGGTACTATAAAAGCAGTAGCGTGCTGTTTTTAACTGAAGTTTGTTGATTAAACATTTATAACCTTACCGTTTATTCAAGAAAATGTCGAAAACCGGTAAAAGGCTCACGTAATATGGAAATAGTTTTTTGTAAAGACATGATTGGTAAATTTTTTGGTGTTTATGTAGGAATACCATTGTGTTATAGGACACGCCAAGCATTAAGACCGACTTGACGTTGATCAAAAATCGTCGCATTACGCGATTTTTAGAACAGAAAAGTGGTATGCCCCCCCCCCCCACCCAAGACTTTCTCTGACGTAGATACCTATGTTTTTTCATCTTTCTCTTTCGCGTACACTTATTGTTAAGTCGGTAACTGCGCAAAAATGTATCATACCTTGTTCAAGCCAGTCTTAAAGATTGGTGTGCACTATACTTACATATCGCCCTCTCCACACTTCTTCCAATGTTGTATATTTTTTGTTGTTTTTAAGAACTTTCAATAACTGATAATCATTTTTTTTATTATAGCTGTAGCTGTAGATCTATTTTGAAAAAGTCCAACAAACTCTGTCAAAGAACATCACAGAGCTCAGACCTAACAGCGTTCATTAATTACATGATAAAATTAAAGTACCTAAAATATATTTCCGCTGCGCAAGAACTGAACACAAAACATAAATGGAGATCGTGGAAGAAAGATATTATCAACAATTTTTGCGTTTGATAAGTTACGATGTAAAAAGGAGAACATCATCTTGACATATGTAACATCGAAAATAAGTGTGAAACCTTTGTAATAAATAATATCATAAAATTTGCATGTTGCATGCAATGTGTTCTTCACAGAATGTACCGCGAGCTGACCGATCTGGGAACTCTTTCCTTCGAAAAGTATCCAGCAAACAGGTTTGGCAACAGGAGTAAAAAGTCCTTATATTCTGGAGACGACCGCCATGTCCACGTCCAAGTCCAGGTTTAGTTATTCGGGGCAGGTGTTCTGATCAATTAACCAACTCAAGGCGCCAACTTTTTGTCTTTGCGATGTTCCACTCGTCGCGGCTATCGGAGTAACGATTCTCCTGTTCCAATGGACTTTACGATGAATAAGACTTTCAACAAATGAGTGGTTTATTTACTGAATACATTGCTTTTTGATTAGGTATTTACTTTAGTGATTGTAATATTTTCTTGGTAACCTAATTAAGGGTAGGTAGTAATCAAACAGAAGATGGGTCTTTAGATGGTGGGTACCTGATAATAATTGGATCATTTGTATTTGTTTTTGTAAAAAATTACCTCAAGGGCGCTATAAAATTATGAATTCCTGGACTCTATCAAATTTTATTTTTTACAAACAGATATTCAGCAGGTCATTGCAGATAAACACACTTTTATTAGAAAGTTTGAGTTTGGAGTTCATAATTTTTGCATTTGCTCATTTACACTCAGAAACTATTGATATTTAATTAATTAGAAGATTTATGACAAAAGTAGAGTTGAGGTTTATTTTAAAGTAGCTGAAATCCAGGGCGATGCCCGGGCTTTACATAGAGTTTTCGAAATCAAAGACAGTGACCTTCCCCTTGTTTTGAAGGTCTCATCAAACTCGGCATAAAACAAACTGTATATTTGCATAAAAATCAAATCCACACCGCCCGCTTGCCAGTCCGCTCGTCCACCACTTTCTCCTTTAATTATGTATTTCAACTATTTTGCACAAAACCTTGACAAATTATATATTTAAACCTTCCTCATGAATCACTCTACCTATTCGTGAAAACTGCATGAAAATCCGTTCAGTAGTTTTTGAGTTTATCGTGAACAAACAGACAGACGCGGCAGAGGACTTTAATTTACAATATGTAGAGATATTAATAGTTCATTGTTTAACTTTAGGACAGGAGAAAACTAAATTTATAAATACTTCTAATAATATGTTTTAATATGAATAACAACTCGAGAAAATCGTGCAAATCAGAAAAAGTAACGTCACGCCCCTGATGGATTGCATTATTTACTACACAATTAATTACTAAGTCAGGATATAATACGTACGTAGTTTACAGATAGCGGTAGGTGTCTTGATAGATTTTATTGTAGATCAAGGAAACCAGCCTGTTTGCCTACATTTTAATCGTGTGAAATGTAGCTAATTATGTTATTATAAATAAAACAGGTGCGTAAATATATTCATATTATAAATATGTTCACTATGACGTAGCCTTATAATCATCGGTCACTTTATAATAAATTGTTAATAATGATTGTTTATATATTATTTATGAGCAATTTGAGGTAAATATTGTGTTTCTGTGGTTACTGGATAGGTACTACTGGTTACTGGATAGGTACTGATTGCTGGCTGGGTACTACTGGTTATTAGATAGGTACTACTGGTTGCTGGGTAGGTACTACTGGTTGCTGGGTGGGCACTACTGGTTATTAGATAGATACTACTGGTTATTGAATAGGTATTACTGGATACTGGATAGATACTACCGGGTTACTGGGTAGGTACTACTGGTTACTCGATAGGTACTACGGTTACTGGGTGGGTACTACAGGTTACGGGGTAGGAACTCTTAGCATGTTATATTATACTAGCGCAGACCCAGGAAAAATCACGGGATATTATAATTGTATGATATGTGAAACTAAAATATTTAAAAAAATATATCGGTACATAGAGGATCATTGTCTTTCAAAAACAAACGTCAATTTTACAGATGATCAGAATTTTACCTTTCGTATGAACACTGTTAGTAAATTATGTTGAAAAGTAGGATTTCCGATAATAAATTATCAAAGAAATAGGTACATATATTTGAAATATCGAGTTATTGATGAATTAATTTAAATAACATCTTTTTTTCCTACTTTATCGCTTATATGAGTTGTTTCCACTGTTAAAATTATGAAAATTAAAGCAAATCTAAGTTCTAGAGTTCATTGATGCGGAGTTACAGACATACAACCAAAATTAGCATTTTAATAATATGTATAACACTACCATCATTTCATAATATTCAATTGTTTGACCAATTTACACACTTAACCTTGCACCTTATGCAGTGTAAATAAAGTAATATGTAGATGGATATAATTAGTAATTAGCGAGTATTATACGGACCATGATAAGAAAGCCAGCCATCTATTTCAGAGTCTCGTGAGGTTACCTACATTACCTACCCCCTATCTTTAGTGGTTTAGGGCTTACGTGCCTACCCTGTGTAAGTACCTATTCAACAAAACTTTGTAAGCAAATTCTTGAGCCACAAAAGCGGGCACACACTTTAGCTGGTGGCTCAAGGCAGGAAAGAGGTAAGCAGATATTATGTGGTAACGGATAAATACCAGCATTATCATAATAAATTGATAAAAGAAATAAGTACAATACGAATGCTCTTTATATTGCATTCATTCAGATAATGACTCCGCATACATCATTACGAACAATTGACTCAGTTTGCTCTTGGTATATGCATTAACTGCATTATTTGCATTAGAAATGCAAGCTGCAGTTCTCAGGGGCTCTGCAAGGCGTATAGGTATTTAGAATATCGCGAACTGCTTTGGAATACGGTACCAATGCCAAGGTCAATGTTAATGCGTTGATGCAGAGAATATGAAATACAGATCTCCTGCAATTACATTAATCACTGATACATCAGCCACTAGATACCACACTTACAGGCAGCAGGCTCTAGGCGTGACTAGAAAAGCTAGTAAATAGTACACCTCACATAGGCTATTCGCGACATCTGCTATATACGAATATAGAAATAGGCAATGCAAGCTGTTACATTATTAAACCAATTTTCAATATGGCGAACGTATTTTCGGACAACGAATAGCCTAATGAAATAGGATCTTGTATCCTATCCATCGGCTGTTCAAACATTAGATTCATATCTAACATATTATTATCTAATCATAATATAATGCCCGTGTGAAGCAAGCCTGTGAAATGTTCACTAATTATTATCCATTATTAATATAACATGTGTCCAATTGGAAGCTGAGAATCATTAAAGAACATTACTTGGTATTTAAACTGTGGTGGTATTAAAACAGGCTTTGTATTAAGCGGGATCAATGATGCAAACACTGAGGATTAAGGACCCATCCAGTGATTTAATAAAACTGGTAATCAACTGGTATATAAACATATTTACCATGTAAAGGCAATAGAAAATAAACCAAATACATTTTTTTACTGAAAAAAAAATTAAGAAATTTACGTTCACATTAATTATGACAGATTTTGTATTTCTATTTTTTAATGCGATGCACCACGTCGTGTAACATTCGGAATCGGGCGACTAACAATAACATTACTTATGTATTTGGCGATAAGGTTGAAATTCCCGCTTAACATTAGCAGCCTGTTAGATTTACGCAAAAAAAAATCCACCAAAAATCGTGTTATATTTCATTTCGTGAGGTTCAGGCATAAACATTTAAAAAAATTCCGATCATTTTCTAAAAATCTTAATTTTTCACCATAAAAATCATAAGCAAAAAAGAGGTTCATAAGTAGGAGATTTTGGACTTTAAATAGTTTTTATAGGCCTGGAATTTTATTTTTTCCGGTCTTATAAAAACACTTTTCAAAAAAGTGATCGATTATTTCAAAGGCCGAAAGACGTGTTCTAATTGCAGTATTTAAATGAAGCATTTATAATGATCAAATTTTCAAACAAAAAACACATGATTTTGCATTACTTCTAGTGTATCGCCCTTATCTGAGAGTTATTTAGAAAAATCCCTTTCGTCCATCAGATAAATTGACAGCTGTATAAGATTTGTGGTTGGTTTAGACTTGGCTCCAAATGCACTTTGAAAATTACTCCTTACAACTTAAATATTTTGCCACGCCAATCACTTGTTTAAAAATACGGAATGAACTTTGAGGTTAATTTCTGTTATACATTTGGTAAGTGAGTCTAACGAAATAAAGCAATTATCGCCAAATAAAGCAATTATCGAGGGTTTTCCCCTCGAACTTTCCAGAGTCATTAAATTATCGTACGCTGTATTCATACCGTTATCTTCAGGAGTTTAATATTGTGTTGTTCATTCGGTATTCCATAGAGCATTCTTAGGTGATGGGATTGCTTTTGATTTGAATCATGCAAATGTAGATATGAAAGCATAAAGACTTCAAGAAGACGTTTACCAGTGGCTTTTACAGTATTACAACGGTCAAGTAAACGAATAAAGGTGTCAATTTTTTTAATTCAGTTTGGAAAGTCCACGAGTTTATTGATAAATCAGGCCTGGCAACAACCAAGAACATGGTAAAGTACATAATGCATGAGCTTTATGGTTTATTTAAAACAAATTATCAAATAGAATTTTTACTATTAAATTAATTTTTCTACTCGCTCTTATGTTCGGCAAGTCGGCTGTGGAATAACTTGTAGGCCTCGGTGTTTCATCTTTAGTAGAACGTGAGTACCTTCAAGACATGGGTTCATTCCATATTTTCCTTAAAAAGACCCTTCACACGGCGTCCCCAAATATGGCACAGGTCCCCAGAGAAATCATTTTAAAAGACCGCTCTTGTGTAGAGGTAACATTTAAAAACTACCGAGTGTAGTCAATTTTAGAGTATCTGCTTGACCCACTAGGCATAGTTTACTATTTCAATGTCACCATTCTCAAAATAATTATGTAGCAAACTCGCCAATTCCTCTCCTATTCAGTTTAGCAATCGGGTATACCTATGATATCGATATTTTTAATGTAACAAATTCGTTGTTAAAAATACTTTTTGAAAATAACTTTTTTTTTCTGTTTCAATTTCTGAAAATTTCAGTTTATTATTATTATTTTTTTAAATTTTATCAAATTGTTAACCAATGTAATCTAAGAAATTATTTATTATTACAGATTTTAACATTATGTACCCAATGTAAAAGCCCCATGGGCGTACAAAAAAGTGAATTAATAAATACATAAATAAAATCGACTGACAGCATACGACGTAATACTAGTAATAATTGTAAGTGCCTTAAAAAGATATTTTTTTAAATAAATAAAAATACTTTGTTTTTCGTCACTTTATTGATATCTTATAGTCTACCGGTTTCGGTACCTCCGTACCATCCTCAGGACTGTTATAAAAATACTTTTTATATAATTTTGCTTTTTGGGTCGTACTCACTGATATCAATTTTTCAAAAGAAGTAAACACATTGTGACTTGAAATTTTAAATAAATAAAAAGAAAATACTTTGTTATACGTCACTTTATTGATATTTTATAGTCTATCGGTTTCGGTACCTCCGTACCATCATCAGGACTATTTTACATATTTTTTTTATCTACAGATTTTTTTTTATATGATGACCACAAAAGAGTTCCAACTGCTCATAAGATATGGTGTTAAGATAGATAGATACCCGTGATTCTGTAGAATTTGCTATATTTTGTAGGTCTTCGTTTATTTTGTTAATTGCATCTATGTAATCTTCACACGAAATATAGTTGAAGGTCTCGTCTGCAAATAGGCTAATCATTTATGTAATTTATTAATAAAATTGGATTGAATACCGACTTGCGGAACACAAAGGTTGTTTTCTATCGGTTCTGATTCTGAACTTTATGAGAAGAATGAAGAAAGAATAAATGTATTTAAAAAGAAATGTTATACTTACTTACTGTAAAAGTATTCTAATTTATCAAATGAAATATTACATAGTGCTTATTACATTAATATTTATGCAGTATAAAGTAACTCAATAAATAATAATAAAAAAAAAGAATCTAGTTGAGTGATAGGAATAGCGACATGTACGTGTATCTGGTCACTAAAAATAGCTATAAAATTATTTTCGTTTCTGGGTGGCGGTCTACCGCCAGGGTGATACTGCACTTACTTGCGGTCGGCTCATCTAGCGAATAACATCTCAATGGCATCTTGATATTTATGTGTAATATGGTAATCTCAACTCCGCCCCCGCAATAATAATATAATCTAAAGCAACGCGGTGGAAATCTCTCAAATAAATCGTATTCCACGCCATTAGTCACGGACCAGTATTACAGTTTTCCATGAATATTTCAGTACGTGGTAGTATGCAGATGCAGATCTGATGCTGCAAGCCGTGAGCCGAGGTTGCGATGACGGACTCGATCCTCCTGCGGTTTAATCGACTAGAACGGAACAAATCTACTGGTAATATCGCCGTGTGGTTACATAGCTGTTAGGGAGGAATTCATCTCGAAGACAAAATCGATGTGGATTTAAATAAAAATTAAAAACAAAATAGGTCATTAGAATTCAAATAATAAAACTTTGTCACGAAAAAAAAAATACATGTGAATACCGCACAAAAGTTTTAACTGCTCCCGTCTGGAGCCAGTGAGACTATGGCATCCCAGTTGGGGGTATGTTGTGAGGCTGAAAGTAGTGGGGAGGGGAAGGAAATGGGGTAGAGGAACGTGGGGAAGTATCTGTCTGTAGTCACCAAACATGGCTAAAACCATTTTAAGCAATGTTTCGATTCTGAATGGTGGTCTTACGCAAGGGCGATTCCTAGAGTATCTTCCACTCCGGAACGTGCTGAAAATTTATTATTGTAATTTATGTATTTATCGATCACGCAAATTTGATTTTTCTGTCAAGGAAAAATAGTTAATTGTTCAGGAGAGTGAAAAGAAAGTTTTTTTTCATGAAATTATGTCTCCTGTTTTTGTATACCTTAATCACGATTTTTTGTTATAAAATATTATTGCATAGATATTTCAGAACACTCAACATTTTTTATAAATTTCTTTAAGAATAGTTTTTTTATTTATTTTAAATTTTTCAGAAAAATAACTCCTTTTAAATGCACGTCGGAAAATGACGCACTTATTTTCTTAGAAATATTTTAACGACACAGATCGAAAGAGAAAAAGAAACGGAGCAAATTGACAAATTAAATAATGTATTTCTTTTTTATATTATTGAATATATAAAAGTTTTTTTTCTATATATCCAAAAATATATAAAAGAAATAAAAATTATAATGCAGTTCTACAAATTAAACTTGATAACAATAAATAAATAAAAAATTGACAAATTTAACTCATTTTTGGATTTAATGTCCTCTACACTCTACAGCATTTCAAATATCCTCTTTCGATATGTATATATGTATATTTATATATTATATATGTATTATATATATATATATATATTTTTTAATTATTGTTTTTTATTATGAAAATATGTAGGTCATTTCATACACATTTGAAAATATGGTTAATAATAATAATAATTTAGGAGGTAGAGGTATAGTCAAAATAACATCTTTAAAACATAATCAGGTTGAAATTTTTTCCATAGGAAAGCTGATAGTTCAGAAATGCACAAAATAATTTGCAAGGCAGATAGAAATATTTCACCATTAAATTTATACGACGAGAATGCCAGCATTCTTATAAATACCAACCAGGAATTATTAGATTCCTGGTCAAATAAAATTCTTCACGCAAAACACTTCAATTATCTCAACCAAACATATGTTGACAAATTTTCGTCAAACAAATGGTTGAGTATTGGAGAGTTGAGCGCAGAAATAGAAGGCTTTATGCTTGCCATACAAGATAGAGTCATTAATACAAAAAATTATAGGAAGCATATCATCAAAGATGCAAATCAAATTGATGATTTATGTAGAAAATGTTTGGCTTTTCCGGAAACTATAGAACATATTATATCGGGATGTTCTGTATTAGCGCCGTCCGAGTATACATTTAGGCACAATCAAGTTTTAAAAATAATTCACCAAAGTTTGGTTATTAAACATAACTTGATTGACTGCCGTAATGTACCATATTATGAATATGAACCAAATTCATTTTAAGAAAATGAATTTTATAAAATTTATTATGATAAAACTATTCTGACAGACAGAACAATTAGTCATAATAGGACCCGATATAGTTTTACATGACAAAATTAAGAAAATAACTTATATCATTGATGTCGCTATTCCAAATTCTTGTAATATTCAGAAAACTGTTTCTTAAAAAAATAAGAAAATATACAGATTTAGGAAATGAAATTAAAAGAATTTGGCATTCTCAGACTATAAAAATATAACCATTTGTTATTTCGGCTACTGGCATTATACCAAGCTCTCTCATTCAAAATTTAGGCGTATTAGATTTGTCAAAAAATTTGCACATAAAAATGCAAAAGTCGGTCATTTTAAATACATGTAGGATTACGAAAGATTTTTTAAATATTTATATTGAGGGATCAGTAGGATTTATCGGACCAGTTAGGATTTCATCAGAGCCGAACCCTCTGATATGAAAATATCTGGAGTCGGTGAAATATTTTCCCATTATGTTTCTGGTGGATTGACGTATTGTTCTTGTATTGTTTTATTCTTATATAGTGCACTTACATTGCGTTAATTTACTATATATTCATTTGTGGAAAAGTGTGTGGAAGGGTTTAGTCTTTCATTTGGGAAAGATTCAACCCGGACATAAAATCTGGAGCACCGTATAAAATTGGATAATTTATAGAGTGCCGTTTGTGTGAAAAATCACCTCAAGGGCGCTGTATAATTTATTCAGAATTCTTAGGTTCTATCTAATTTTAATATATACAAATGGATACAGAAACATACTTACCTGCAGGTCACTTCCGATAAACACTTTAATTAGAAAGTTTGTGCTTGGAGAAGATACGGCTTTGCACGCGGAAGGACATTATATTTAAAACACTGGACATTGCATGATTTTACATTTGCTACCCCCATCACTATAAGTATTACATTTTAAAAGATTAGTGGCAAAAGTGGAGTTGATAATATCAAAATATGTATTTTAAAAGACTGAAGAATTTAGGACTCTTTAGGGCTGGAGAATGTTACTGAAAAGACTTTTAAAAACGCTTAGAAATTGTTTTTTTTTTTTTTCTCTACATTTTTAGGTTAGTTATTTACAGTGTCGCGGGAATTAAATGTGAAGGTGTAGGATTAGGTACATATAAGCAAATTTTCACTTCCAAAATTACTTCAGTTCCTCTGTCACGTGTTGATTAGATCACAAAACAAATCGTCTGAGGGGATTTAATTATTCTTTTTTTGCCACCTCTCTCCTTAATTAAGTGAAATAAAAATTTTTTCGCATCTCTGTTCCAGTTTTTTAAAGAAAAATAAAATATATTTGTGTTTGTATTCCTTTCACATCTGTGAACGGGATAAAGTACAAAAGTCATCAATTGTGTTTCTTTCTGAAAATAATAATTGGAACGATTTGATTAAATGGAATCCTAATACATTGCTTTCAAATTAGTGCTTTCAATTAAGTTCATCTAATCAAAAGCACTTATTTTTAATAATTAATAATAAGTAAAATAGCAAATTGTTTCATTCCTAATTTTAAATTAAAAAAAATATCAGTAAATATCATACTGACATCATGAAACGCTCACGTTGCAGATATAAAATACCATTTATATTTCAAATACATTACAGTAATTAGTTGTGGTACGGAAAACGTTTTATGTGCACCAGTTTTTGTGCGAATCGTTTTCGGCACCGCTAATGAAAGACTGCGTTAACGTTTACAGTCAAGTAACAAATTAGAATGTTTCAGTTTTAGTTTTGTAGCAATTGGTTTTTAAGAACCGGCTTCTTGTTTATTTATTGCTAACATTATAAATAATTGCCTACAACATTGTGTCTTTTCTTTGAGATTGATGGCAACTTTTAATCAGGCGTTATAAAGATAAATCACTATAAATAATAAATTTTAACGAAAAAAAACATTAAAAACCGTAGGAGCAGTGTTGAACCTACCTACATAATTATTGATTTGAAATATTTAAAAAAAAGTGAACCGAAAACTAAGCAATGTGAAGTTATCACTCATTTGAAGTCATTAAAAATTATGAAAAAATATTTAGTTAAATTGTTTATGTGAGGTTAGGTTATAGGCTCTCAAAAAAAATCATTACTTTTAATGAATTTTCAAAGGAGTGTTGAAATCCCACTTTTTTGTCATGACACCGTGCTATACATAAGGGTATCGTGGCACAAAATAAAAGTGTTCTTGGTAAACCAACTACAATCATGCCGTTTCCACGAAGGGATAGGCAGAGACGATAGACCTCCACATAACTCTTTCTCGGCAAACACTACTTCGTAGACCGTCTCAAACATGGGTATTCTTCTGTAATTTGGCCTCTTTTCATGACCGACTCAAACAGGTGCCTATTTGATTTACTTAGTCCTCTGGTTCTGGCTCCTCTGTCACTTTCGTCCCCACTGCGATACATCAGAATCGGGATCGGCACTCTGTTGTGGACTGCTAGCCTTATTGATACACAGATTTCTTCTAGGATCGCGGAAACTATTCGTAGGTAATAATCTCATAAGGCAAGTAGGTTGAAGTTCCTTGAGCAGTAATAATAAAAATTAAAATAAAAGGGTTTATGATTTTCCTGCACCTAAAACACCCTTGATATGCGCCGACATGCTTTACAATCCATAATATTGACTCATCGTCTTTTCAAAAGCACGCATCGTTTATAGTCCTTTTCTTCCTTTCGGTTTTACAGCCAGTAATTTCAGACTATTATTCTTCAAAACAACTGACTTTACCGCCTATGGGCAATGACAGTAAAGTCCCCCAGTTTGAAGGAACGAAACAAAAAGGTTTTGAAACTATCGATGTTGAACATGTTTATAATATGTAAGTAATGTTTCTCTTTTGAAGAGGGTGCACGAAAAAAGCAAGGACTCTATGATGGCTAGTGATGCTTGAGTGCTCAGGATCAAGGAGATCCTTGTAAGTATAATAGAAATGGTTGGTAATGGTAGTTGAGCTCGTAGAAGCAGAGGTAGACTGTATTGTCTGGTAGCCATTGCAGTCAGTGTCAGTTCCGAGTGTTTACTCGGTAATAATACGGTGTTAATTCGTCAAGCTCGTTGGGAAAGAATAAACCGTGACTTGCACAGTTCAGGGCACATTGAGATTGCATAAATATTTATGGATCACTTAAAGATGATGTAAAAAAATATATATTCCAGGTGAAGTTTACGTACCTGCGCGGAATAATTATAATTGCTGTATGAATATTACATTTGCTATGCATCAGGATAGATGGGGAAGGTATGGAGAACAATTTCTTATTCGTGTTCGTGCAAATGGTGCTAGCGAAGATTGTAGCTGGGCTAATAACCGTCTACTTGTATTACAGTCATAAACTGAAAATTCGTTTTTTTTTTAAATCACACTATAGACTGCAAACACTGTAAGTCTAAGGCTCGCAACTATGTCCATGATGTTAAAAAAATATGAGAATAACTATGATACCTACCTACGTTGGTAGATGTTAAGCTAACCATACTCAAGTTAATATCAATTACTTCCACGTGCGAATGAACATAAAATAACCCATCTACTGAGAATGTTAATTTTTAAGGCTTATTAGATTTAAGGCTTTCGGAAAAAATACTTCTGGCATGTATGCAGATGTATTTTATGTGTTAATTATGTTTAGGATAAAACACCTTTGCAAGTTGGGCTGCAAAATATTAAGATGAATTAATTAATTATTTGTGCCCGTACATACGCAATATGAATACGAAAAAATAGTCTTGTCCACAAAAAAACTCAATCATTTCAAGAAAGGCATTCAAATACAACATTGTTTTGGTGATTCAATCCGCAATAAATTAGCAAACAAACCAAAAAAATTAAACAAATTAATGTTTACTAGTTTCTTCAATAATTTTTTTTTCTTCAGAATTTTAGAAATATGCATATTTCTGCACTGATGATAAATGTAACGTTATCAGGAATATTGGCCTAAGAAGGAGGAAGAGCCATATGGTATAACATTCCAAAAAAAACACGGTGATGGTTTTATGGTAGGTACTTCAAAATATAATTATTCAAAGTATGGTACACGCAAAACTTTACAACCGGCCTGACGTTGATCAGAAATCGTTGTAATAGGCGAGTTTCAGGACAGAAAAGTGGCATACCCCCCTGCCCATGCCATTCTCTGTCGCACGTATGTTTTCGCGCATCTTTATCTTTCGATTACGTTCATTGTAAAGTCAGTAACCGCGCTAGAATGGAATTTACCATCTTCAGGACAGTCTTAAAATTTCGCATGTGCTATACCTAATAATTATTACAGAACTTCATAAAATTTGTGGCTATTATCCTTCAAATAACAATAAAATCATTAGATGTAAAGGTAGATTACTATTTTCGAGCTTTAACCTATGTTTTAGCTTATTAGTCCTTTCGCCTCTAACAAGAAGAAAGTCACCATCCGCTTCTGATTGCACCGGGCTTCTTCGTTATGGTAAGTTTAATTTCATGGAGTCCAACCGCAAGAGTTATATGTGGTGGTATCATATCAACGCATAAAAATCCCACAAGCATTCACATAAAGCAAGCTAAAAGCCTAACATCAGCAGCGCTCGCTGTCTATGTCTTTCGCAAGCGTAATAGGTTCTAATGGGTACCGCTATTCCCGCACGCTCCAATGCTTTTCCTTCCATTTCCCCGCGAGTCGCGACACTACCTATTACCTGTTTGCAGTAGACATTTACCGGGAATAACTGTACCGCCTCTCAGACCCGCGAGAAAAACACCACGCATCCGCTTTTTAACACATCGACATGTTAAGTTAATTGTGCTGCGTAAAGGGGTGGTGGCGTTCCTCTCGAATATTATGCGCAGAATTACTTCCGACTTACGGAAGAAACAGCTGATGTACTCGTAATATTAATGCCATTAATGATTAAGCCAGATTTCCTGTCTCATATTTGACATATCGAAAATTTTGTTAAAGTCAATCTTAATTCCTCAACCCTTCAAAATCATGCCTTAGTAATAAGCTCCGACGACCCGCAGAGAAAATCAGCCGACATTGAAAAACTCATCAAAAAACACGTAGATGTTCGCACTCTTGGGATCGGTGTTGCACGCATGCGAAAATCGAATAACAGTGACAAATTAATCTTCAATATGGTCTCCCTGGAAGATAAAAATAATTTTAAAAGAGAACTAAATAAAGGGCTACAAGGCAAAATAAATATAGAAGATGGAAAAAAATTGAATTCTTTGGTTATAATAAGAGGCCTTATCAAGGGAGCAACTAATGATGACCTAATGCATTCCCTGGAGAAACAAAATAATGGGATAGGTATAGATTTCTCGGAAAAAATATCCATTAAATACAAAAAAAATCATAGGAATACACATCTTTGCAATACCATATTAGAATTATCGCCAAAAAACTGGAAAAGCTTGATAGAAGCTGGCCATATCAATGTAGGATACCAACGCTTAAAAGTGGAGGATCAGTCACCATTGGTCCAATGCTATAATTGTATGGGTTTCGGACACACCCAATTGTTCTGCAAGGAAGAAACGGCATGTGTTCACTGCGGCGGCAACCACAAATACGAGACCTGCCCTAACAAAAAAGAGCAGCCTACATGTACCAACTGTAATAATGTAAGTCATAACGACCACAGATCCACCAGCTCAGAATGTCCAATCTGGAAGATAATGGATGAACGTGTTAGGGAAAAAGTGGACTACGCTGGAATTTGTTGAAAAAGCTGCTGACCAATCAATCATACAAAGGAAATACCATTCGGTGGATGACTATATGCCTATAAAAAATAGTTTGAGAGTCCTGTACATTAATGCCAGAAGTATTAGAAACAAAATAGACGAAATAGAAGAAACGCTCAAAAGAATAACAGATACTGTGCACGTTTTAGTTGTCACCGAAACATGGCTGGGAGATGGAGAAGGATCTTTGTTCAACATCAATGGCTACCAGGGTACTTTTGCTTCCCGGACTACTGGAAGAGGAGGAGGAGTGGCGATATATATATATATATTTTTTTATTTTTTTTTATTTAAAGAAATATTAACATAGTACATAATTCATATTGTTTACAACTTTTTCATGTAATTTTTTATATTTATATTGGTAAGTATATAACATGTTTCTTGATTTAAATTTAATACCTCCCTAATTGAGAATAACTCGTGTTTAGGGAGGGAATTTTTACAAGATTTGTTTAATTTCTAGAATTATACCTATAATTAACACTATATACACTCAATTTATTAGCGTACATATATGCACTGAAGAACAGATAACATATATTAAAAAAAACAGACAGTTCTTTAAAATATATAATATATAATGCATAACCTTTACGAGAGTGTATTGTTCGTTTGAAAAGGCAGAAAAAAAAGTGATAGTATCTATAAAAAATCAATGAGATATTTACTGATTCTAATTAGCTAATTTATTTATGATATTATTATTTAATTTATTTTTAAATTTATTGTAATCAGGTTCTAATCTTAGCTCTGTCCCAAGTTGATTAAACCACACCACTCCATTGTACGTGTAGTAGTGTTGTCCAAAACTGGTACGCATCAATGGCGTGCATAAGCGACCCGCTGTGTTTTGTCTATTGCTCTCAACGCGTACTAAGGCGTGCAACTTCTTCGAGTGATCTTTGTGTATTTGAAGCAGCGTATTTTTTATGTATGTGTTTTTTAGAGGTGGGACTTGAAAGTCTTGAAAAAGTTGTGAGGTTGAATAATCTGATGGTTTTTTAGTAATAATTTTGATTAATAGTCTCTGAGTAATTTCGAGTGGCAAAATTGAGGTTTTGTATGCTCCCCCCCAAGCAACTATACCATATTGTATTATTGAATGGGCTAGAGCGTAGTATATATTTTTAAGAATTTTTAAGTTTAGTATATTTCTTAAGTTAATAAATATGTATATAAGTTTTCTTAATCTATTTATAATGTTGGTAATTTGAGTCTTCTCATAGTAATATACTCACAATACATTTAACTGTGAAGTTATTGAAAAGTGGTCAACGAATAACTCTTTTTTAGGAGTTAGGGTACAATATAAACATTTTAAACCATTAAACATATATGCTATATACAGGAAACCTAACAACAATATAAATGATTTTCTAGTATCTCTTGAATCTATTTTACAAAAAAGTAGCCTAGATACACTCATCTTCGGGGATTTTAACATTAATGTTCTTAAAAAAAATGATTCCACAAAAAAATATATCAACACTTTATTTTCATATAATTATTTCATATGTAATAATACACATCCCACGAGAGTTACGGAAACCTGCAGTTCTCTCTTAGACCATATTATATCAAATAGAGAAAACATATCTTCAACGACCTCCAATATTGATAACCAGATAAGTGATCATAGTATAATGATGTTAGACTACCAAAACTCTTTGAAACACCACTCTAACAACAGAATACCACCAAACATAAACATCAGCATCAATAAGAGGGCTTTGAGAACATATCTTGAAACCCAACCGTTTTCTCATAACACCACCAACATAACCGAAAATTTTAATCAATTCTTTAAATATATCAAAACAACAATCGACACTTGCAAATTTAAGCCAAGGATACGAATAGGAAACCCTAAGCAAGGTAATACACCATGGTTTGACAAAAAACTGGATCTTCTTATTAGAGAACGAAATACTAACTACAAACAGTGGAAGAAAGATCCGCAAAACAGTCAACTTTTATCACAAAAAAATAATTCAAGAAATTCGGTAACTAATTACAGACGTTTCGCCAAAACAAAATATTACACAAATATTTTTACAGAAAACATACATAATCCAAGACAAACCTGGAAGACAATAAATTCAATCAACAGTCCAAAGAACTCGACAAATAAAATTGAAACTCTTACCATCAATAATATAGTAATAAATGACCCGAAGCAGATATGTACAGCGTTTAATGACTTCTTTACATCGGTTGGTGAAAATTTAGCTGCGAGTATCCCATCTTATTCAGATGACATGAATACAATAAACATGGAACCAAAGCCATTACAGTCCCTCTACATGGCCAATACAAACAAACTAGAAGTTTTAAAAATTATCTCAAAACTAAAAACTAATGCATCTCCAGGAGTCGATGGTATGACAACTAACTTACTCAGATTCTGTAAAGAAAAATTAGCGGATCATCTTGTTATTCTAATTAATCAATCTTTAGTGAGTGGACTGTTTCCGGATCAATTAAAGCTAGCAAAAATCGTTCCAATTCACAAAGAAGACTGCAAAAAAAATCCATCTAATTATCGTCCAATATCAATACTCTCAGTCTTCTCCAAAGTATTTGAACATGTAATTAAAAATAGACTAACAAAATATCTCGCAACTAATAATATTTTTATGCCTCAACAATATGGGTTCAGAAAATTCTCCAACACGAAATGTGCTGCCTTTGACTTTATACTAACTCTTCAAAAACACTTAGATCAAGGAAAATATGCAGCGGGCATTTTCATAGACCTCAAAAAGGCATTTGATACGGTTGATCATAAGATTCTATTGAAAAAACTTGAATATCTGGGCATCGTGGGCAACAGTCTAAAACTTTTATCTAGTTATCTTACGGGTAGGTGCTGTTCGGTTGTTATTGGAAAAGAATCAAGTGATCATAGAAATATAACATGTGGTGTACCACAGGGCTCGATTCTCGGACCATTATTATTTTTGATTTATATAAATGATATTGCAAAATGGGGAGTGAAAGGTACACTTCAACTTTATGCTGATGACACAATATTATTCTACCATAATACTAATTTAAACGAAATGGAAAAGGACATGGAAAGGGATTTGGCTCATCTAGCCGAGTGGCTGAGAATTAATAAACTTAGCCTTAATATTAAAAAGACTCACTATGTGCTATTCGGGAATAGGAGAGGACAACGCCTAAACATTTCCCTGGGAATAAACAAACTGGAACAAACAGATGTCGCGAAGTATCTAGGACTTTTAATTGACTCACGGCTTACATGGAAAAACCATTTTGACCATGTTAAATCAAAGATTGCTCCAGTGACCGGTGTAATGTACAGACTACGTAGATTGCTTCCCACAGCCATACTGCGATCTTTGTACTATGCTATGATTCACTCCCACTTGGCATACCTTTCGAGTATCTGGGGTTTTGCTACCAAAAAAATGATATCAGAGGTGCAAATAATCCAAAATAGAGCCCTACGTAACATTTTTGGCTTGCCTTGGGATACACATGTTAAAGATATTTACCGTCACGCACTTGTATTGCCATTTAAGATTGTTCCTAGCTTTGGGATAACAAACACCATTTTAAATATTATTCAGTGCAACACCCACACAAATATAAAACTGAACTATAACAACGACGTTCACCAATATAATACACGACAACACAACAAACTACACATATCAAAAATACACTCAACAAAGTTCGGACTGAAATCATTAGAATACATTGCCTACACTAACTATAACAAACTGCCTGAAAATTTGAGACAGGTATATGCCTCTAACAAATCTCGAAATGATATATTGAAAACATATTTTTTCAAATGTTATTTGGAAAACGAGTCATAAGTAGGTACAAACTCTGTTCTGATAGCCCTAATTATCTTCAAATACTAAACTTATAGTATGATGGGCGCGGTTTATACCTTACTTAAATCTCGTCATGTATTTGTATGTAAACATCTTGTATTAGGTCTGTATATTTTTGAGCCCGTACCTTATATTATATTTTCCTGATTTTGTTTTATCTATGCATTTCTTAGTCCATCTCATTAGTCCATCATGGAGGAAACTTTATTTTAACTTTTTGAAACCCAAAGTACATAAATCAAATGAGTCAATGAGTTATACAAATTCATAAAATGTTATAAGACATGTTTCTGTGAAATATTTGTAAAGTGATTCTTCATATGTTTTGTATCTGTATGTTGCTTCTGTGAAATGTTTTGTAAATGTTTTATTCATAAATTGTGTCTACATATTGAGTTGAGTTGGGTTTAACTTCTCAAAAGTACCAATTGGCGATCCCTTAATGAGTTTTGATAACTCATGGGAGTGCAACTTCGTTGTATGTTTTTAATAATAAAAAAAAAAAAAAAAAAAAATATTATTACATTTTTTTTTTTTTTTACAGTGAATACCGCACAAGAATCTCAACTGCTCCCGTCTGGAGCCAGTGAGACTATGGCATCCCCAATTGGGGTATGTTGTGAGGCTGAAGGTAGTGGGGAGGGGAAGGAGGTGGGGAAGAGGAAGGTTGGGAAGTACCTGGCTATTCAGATCTGGTCACCAAATACGGCTAAAGCCATTTTCAAGCAACGTTTCAATTCTGAATGGTGGTCTTACACCAGGGCGATACTGATAGTATCTTCCACTCTGGAACGTGCCGCAAATATACTATATATTATTTTTAATAAATTAATTGTGAAATAACACAAATTAATCAAATAAAATTTATTTGCGGACGCCGGGTTCGAATCCGCGACCTCCGGATTGTGAGTCAAGAGTCTTAGCCACTGGACTACGAAGGTCGTACATATTTGTAAAAAGCATTAACTTTGTTACTCGCCATAATTTACACTAAAAACATATAAATTTGTGTAAGACCACTTATTCGAAATTTATATACTTACGGACTAAAAGATAAATTAATTTGGTTATTCAAAATACTAGAGTTATTATTTAGGGATATTATAATTTCAAGTGCTTCTAAGTTGTCTAATTTTTTGCTTTTATTGTTACAAAGAAAATTTATATGTTTATATTGCATAATATTATTATTTCCGATATCAGAAAAATCGAAAATACATTTCAAGTAATTTATACCTTGTAGAAACTTACGTAACTACAGTTCTGCGAACTGTAGACCCCCTTTTAAAAAAGGGTTTTTCTAATTTTTCTTATTTAAAAATCAAAACCATAATTTCCCCAAAAATCATAAGATTTTTAGTAGGTACCTACTTAATACCTATCCACCTAATCATAACCCCCTTTTAAAAAAGGGTTTTTCTAATTTTTCTTATTTAAAAATCAAAACCATAATTTCCTCAAAAATCATAAGATTTTTAGTAGGTACCTACTTAATACCTATCCACTTAATCATATACCATATAATGTATGAAGATTAAGAAATTACTTTTTTTTTCAGTGAAACGTCTCTGTCTCAATGACAATTATATTTTCATAGCATTGAAAAAATGCGAATAAGAAAATTCAAATAAACGATTTCACATTCGCATTTTTAAACCACCTACAATCAGTAAAAAAAATTCTATGATTAAGTTATTAGTTCAAAAAAATGTTTTTTCACAGAGACGAAACATTTCATTGTTGTATCGGAATTTAACAATATTACCGGTGCAGGCCTTATTATGGTATAAAATATTGATTCAGCATTTATCTGAGTCTGATTATAAGAAGAAAGTGGAACATGAGCATAATACGATGTTCACAAAGAATGAAGGAATGCTTGTTCCAAAATATAATAATAACTAAGGACAGCGAACCCTGGAATTTAACGTGCCAAAAATATTTAAAATGTTACCAATTAATATAAAAAATTGCGACTCTACAAATAGATTCAGATATATGCTGAAACAATGGTTACTGAATAGAGATTGTTTATATTAATTAATGTGTGTTAATTATGACAATTAATATAGTTATAGTAATAATAATATGTAACTTACTAACTAACTAACTAACCATCACGCCGTTTCCCCGCAGGGGTAGGCAGAGAGGACGGACCGCCAAACAACTCGGTCTTGGCACACACTCTTTGCCTCACTCACATTCATACATCGTCTCATACATTCTCTTCTATTATTCTGACTTTTGACATGGCCCGACTCAAGTATCTGATTCACTTGATCGTGCCATGTCTTCCTCGGACGTCCACGACTTCTTCTACCATTCACATTTGCGTCGTATATTCTTCTTACACTGCTTTCTTCGTTCATTCGCTCTACATGCCAAAACCATCTGAGGGTCCCTTTCTTAATCTTACTCATTATGCATACATCAGCCTTACATTCTTTGCGGATATCCACATTTCTCACACGATCATACATGGTTTTACCACACATACGCCTCAGGGATCTCAATTCAACAGCATTCAGTTTACTTTCATACTTCCTCTGCCAGTTTCATGCCTCACTGCCATACATCAGGGTAGGTACCAGGACTCCATTGTGGACTGCTAGTTTCGCTTCTTTTGACAGTTTTTTATTAGCGCCAACGGCATTCAGTCCTCCATTAATGGAGTTACCAGCATTCACCCTTCTTTCAATTTCCCTATCAGCCTTCCCATCTCTCGTAAACATACTACCCAGATACACAAACTCATCCACCTGCTCCAAGTATTCATCATTCACAACTATATTGCATACTGTTTTCGTACTCTCTCTTTCAAACACCATGACTTTATAGACTTACTTACATTCATCATTAACTCATTCTTCATAATATGTATGTATGTTTAAATTGTAATTGAACATTAACATCCTGTTGACAAACTGCTTTCTTGCGGTTTAACGGGATTGTATCTTGAAACAATAAATAAATAAAAATTAAAAATGTTTTTGTACAATAGATAGAAACAAAAACGGAACGTATAAACAATTTTCACGTAGATGAAATGTAAACTGGTGTAACTTTGTTGTTATTTCTCAAATTTATTTCAAAATGTACAAAAGCGTGAATAATGATATATTGTACCCTTAATTTAATTTAATTTACCCTTAATTTAACTGTAATATTTAATATTAAAAAAAAGTATTGACCTTGCATAACTATTTTTTTCCTAAATTACGAACCTATGTCAATTAATATTTGTATTTATCTCATAAGTTCTTTGAAACATTTAATTAGAACATTATTATTATTTTATTTTTTGCATGTGAATAAATACTCCTCCCGTAAACACGAGCTCCCAGAGCTCAACTTATGGAGTAGTAGAAAAAAAAATTGTTGTATAACCTTGCATATGTTATCATTTTTTAATGTAAAAACAAAAGTCTTGAAATAAATAAAAATAAATAAAGAATAAAATAACAATACAGTTTAAACATTAGTGGTCGACCGGTCAGTGGTTGAGTGGGCATAGCGCTTGGGTCCCACCCGGGCGTCGCGTGTTAGATTCCTCGACTGGCTAAGTCCTCCATCTCAACACAAGCAACATTTTCGGCTTTCTGTGGTGGTAGTAGGAGATTTTAAAATATTATTCGGTTATTCGTAACCTGGGAATGTTTGTCTATCTTTTAAAAAAACTAAAAATTATTTATGTATATCAAGAGAAATAAAACAAGTTACATTTTATGGGAAGGTACTTAGCTACGTTATATCTTATTCATAGAATAAGTATTAAAACATTATGAAGAAAATAAAAATGTTGCATGACAGACTTCATTAAAGCCACGAGTTATCACCGTAAGTTCTCTAATCTGGTGCATGATACACTACCTATCTGGTAAATGTACTGGCACATTATGTCATTGCACTGCAGCCTGCACTCTGCAGAGTAGGTACTCTAGGTGCACGCTGGCTTCTGGATGCTGACTGCTGATTGCTGACTGTGTTATAATGGTCTCCAAGTAATGACGACGTTTTGCAAACACGCAAATCGCTTATTTATGACACGCAGAAGTATATTAAGGACATTAAGGTTGAGAGTTTAAGTTTTGATTAGTCATCCTAATTTAGACGTGTTAATCAAAGTTAAATAATATAGAATATTATTTACTTGTAATTGCCAACTTCTTGCCGGCTAGTCATAAGTTATAGTCCGTAATCATACCCGGCTCAAGTAGCCAAATCAAACATTTTCCTTTCGTTGTAACCCACTAAATAAGTCCAAAACTAATTAGCTTGCCATACTAGTTTCAGCGAGAGATCGTATTAGTACCATTGTTTTAGTGTCTTCTGTTTTTTTTCGTTTTCAAATAAGACGCGTGAGAAGGAACTTAAAACTCACCTTTTCGTACTTGTAAGCTTTCTAAGGTCATTTCATAAAAATGATCCAGTCCTAAGAGAGCTAAATTCTCCAGTCATTCAATATAAATACATATCTACTTTTGCCACTCATCTTCTCATAAATTTAATATTTATTTATTTATTTCAAGACTTTTTTTTTACATTAAAAAAATGATAACATATGCAAGGTAATACAACAATTTTTTTTTTTTAATTCTACTACTCCATAAATTGAGCTCTAGGAGCTCGTGTTTATGGGAGGAGTATTTATACTCACTCAAAAAATAAAATAATAATAATTTTCTAATTAAATGTTTAAACAATATTTAAAGAACTTATGAGATAAATACAAATATTAATTGACATAGGTTCGTAATTTAGGAAAAAAATAGTTATACAAGGTCAATACTTTTTTTTTTAAATATTAAATATTACAGTTAAAGTAAGGGTAAATTAAATTAAAATAAGGGTACAATATATCATTATCCAATTTCAGGGACTTAATTTGTTTTTTGAATTGTTTATATTTCAATGTTTCAGTTACACTAATTTTGTTTTTAGATAATAATATATTGTATCATCTTACACCTAGATACATATAGTGGTGCTGAACCGTGGTAGTTCTAAGCATAGGGATGGCTATTAAGCCATTCGTTTTAAATCTAAATAAACAGTAACGGGGGTTACAGTAAGGCTCTTCTATTTAACCCTTGACAGCTGTTACTGCTGGATGCATTGTCTATATTTTCAATTTGGGGGGCGGGTATGGGAACCATTTATTGGATAATAATCAACACCCTTGCCGTAGGTCACCCCAAGTGGTTCGCTACGTTCGGTGACTTACCAGGGGTTTCCGAGTTCATGAAGACCTAAAGTCTTGGCGGCGGATGCTTTTGCTCTCCTGTAGCGTGGCGGGCCATGGGGAGAGACTGGTTAAGACTTTTTGACCTCTCTACTCGACCCATCGCCTTGTGCCGCAGATTCCTAACCACCCCACTTACCCTTTTCCTTACTCCGAAGGGGCGACCATAAGTCGCCTATACCGGGGTGGGAATAGGTGGGTGAAAGCTTCAATTACCCTTTTCCTTCTCAGAAATTTCTCTGCTTCCTCTCCTTCCTTCTCCTATAAAGACCCTACAGACATCATCCCCAAAGATGACATAGACCTCAAAGGATATTTTATCATGGCGTCCTGTGTGGAGATAACGTATAAAATAGTATTAAAACAATCTCCGACTTAAAAAAATACTAATTAATGAAGGATGGGTTTACTTTAGCGATTTTTTTCTCAATTCTCAATCATATTTCATGGACGTTACCAATTATTATTTATTATGAATATCCATTCATTAATGATAATAAGTTTCTCTATTTATTTTTTTATGGATATCGTATTTTTAATAAATTATCGGAATTGACTTTACGCTCAATATTGATGCGAAGTCGTAAACATTAAAAGCATCGGTAGTTTTCCACTGTCTGAAAGAACGAGTTCTACGTATTAATTCCTAATAGTCCCTCTTTTGTTCCGGAGATTGTAGTTTATATAATTATGTATGTATGTATATAAATATCATTACTAATACAATAGAGTGAGAAAGTAGACAAGATGACGCCAAAACACCAGTGTAGTGGGGTAAGGAATTTATCGTGAGGAAATTCAGTGGGTTTTACCAGGAACAAATTTAGTACCAAGTTGAAATATTTTTGTTGTTCTTTATTACTATTATCATTTATGGCTTACTCGGTTTCGAGTGCTTCATAATGAGATAATCCTAAATCATTTTTATGAAGCACATTAATACCTGACTCTTTACCACAAGTTGAAGAGTTTCTTCTAGCTATTAGTAAATTCTGAAAAACCGTCACTATTTAAACAACGGTTGTTCCTTGAATTTAATATTTACATTGCTGGTGGCTTTCTCCATAAAGAAATAAAAATATATGTTGCATTTTATTTGAAGATTATAGATTGTCAGTGCCTTTTCTATCGTGCATCCATTACGTTTATTAAGAAGTACTATTTTTCATATTTTTTATAAACATATATTGAATAAATACATTTATATTTTTGTAGCCTTGCAATATTGTTTTATTTACAGGAACACTTTGTTTGATTTAATATTTACACATGTCCTCAACTTCGATGTTCTATTCTTTACTGTTTTACACGCTCATTAGAGATGTCTTTTACTTAGGTATACAATTCTCATTTAGATATCTTTTCAACTTGATATACTGTTTGTTACGCATTTACTGTTTATAGCGAACACAAAACTTTAACAGCAACCTGATGTTGATACAGAAATCGTCACAATAGGCGAGTTTAACGTCCGAAAATTGGCATGCCTCCCCGCCCATGCCTTTCTTTGTCTCACATATGTTTTTACGCATCTTTATCCTTCGCTTACGGTCATTGTAAAGTCAGTGATGTACCTTCGCGAGAATGGATCGTATTAAGTTTAGGTCGGTATTAAAGTTTGGCGTGTATACCAATATACCTTGTCTTCTATTCTTATAAATCTCCCGTATTAAGTATTTACGTACATTTCTTAAACATTCTAATATTATATTAATTTAAACATGATCTTATTTGGTTTGTTATTTAAACATGTTCTTAACTTCTATTTCCTATCCTTTACTTTTGCTTTTTTTACACGCTCGTATGCCCTTTATTACTTACCCAATAATAAGTTCACATATTATAGTTTTTGCCTTATACTATGTTATATTATGTGAAAGCCGAAAGGCGTTAATGTTGCAAATAAATATTTCTGTACAAATAAAATAAATATTTCTGATAAAGGTCGGAGAAAAATGCTTGTTCTGAAAAGTATTTGGCAGAACTTTGATGATACCTTCCACAAAATCTTACGATTGGTGATTTGACTTTTGCATCTTTCTTTGATGATAGGGGAAGAGATCCGGTTGTACCGGTCTGCAAGCACGATCGGTCACTGTTTTAGCCTTTCTGCGATATATGGCGTTGATGTATCATTCACTGTTGGTGCATTACCTACCTACGAGTTGACAGAGCGGAAGCCATATTCGTGGCAATTCGCGTTCTCACACAATATCAAATTGGTGACCCAGGCGCAATTCAGTGCTGAAATTCACCCTGCTATCACGCCACTTTGAAGATAAGCATTCAAATTGTTGATTTTTGTACGTTTTTTCATTTATTACGTAATTTTATTTGATAATGTATGATTTTAACGATTCTGGTAGTATCAGTCATCGTTTGGGCACATATTACTTTTATCATTGAAAATAATAATAAAAGCTTGAAAAACAAGGTATAACAATAAGCAGTCGAGGAGCCGGCAACATGTTCATTAGCCATAAAATCGGTTAAAAAAGACTGGATCCAATATAGAAACCATTGGCTTGAGTGCATGAAACACACAGAAAGATTTAACTAGTAAATGTATCATCGCTGCTTTACACAACAATAATTAGAATTAATAATTTTAAACAAACATGTTAAATCGCAAATAAGTCTTCCTTCCCATAATTTTAATAAATTAGGTAGCCGTACGTTCCAAATAAAGCCATCCCTCATTAATTTTGTTGATAAAAAAGACAATAAACATTTATAAAATCAGTAAATATCTAAAAGGGTTCATCAAATGGATGTTGCCGGAATCCCCCGTTGATCCCCCGACAGTTGGCCCCCTGGCATACTTCTATATACAAAATGAAGACGGTTTAGAGAAAATACGATATATCTTGCATAAAATATAACTAAGTGTCCCTGAAGGGGAGTGCAGAGAGGATATATCGTCGAATAATAAAAGTATAAAACATATTTTCATTCAAATGAATCAAGGAAAGAACTACTTGTCTATATAATGACCGGTCAGTGGTTGAGTGGGCATAGCGCTTGGTTCCCACCGGGCGTCGCATGTTCGATTCCTCGACTGGCTAAGTCCTCCATCACAACACAAGCAACATTTTCGGCTTTCTGTGGTGGTAGTAGTAGATTTTCAAACATTGTTGGGTTATTCGTAACCCGGGAATGTTTGTCTTTCTTTTAAAATAAAAAAAAATAATAATGTATATATAAGACAATTTGTCTATTTGTTGTAATTTTTTATTAATAATGTGACATACAAATATCATGAGTTGCTTTGCTGACAAAGAAACTACAATTAAAGTTATTTGTCCGTCTTCAAAATATTATATCACTTTGTAATTATAAACTTATTTTTCAATCTTCTTATTACTTCAATCTCTGCTACCCAGCTAGACAACCAAAACAAAAAAAACATCTATCATTTTCTGTCTCCATGACAACACCTATTTAAAATTCGAACATAAAGGAATCCTATGCATTTCTAGGTAGGTACCTATTCCTTTACATCTCCCCCCTAGGGTTAGAAAATTTCTCTGGAGATTTTCGTCTCTTTCAATTCCTTTTTCTTCTTTCTAATCTTCATTTTCTTCTAGTATTGGGGCAGGAATAAGTTTTGTAATATGGAAAAAATTTGATTCCATCTTTCTATGTCCTGTATTAATCTTGTATATTGATTGGGATAGTTTATCTTCGATTTTAAATGGACCAATCCTTAACTCATCTAATTTTCTTCTATTTAGTTTGTGAACATTTTCAACATATACCATATCGCCTATTTTAAAATTATGAATTGTTCTTTTTTTATCAATTAACATTTTATTATATTCATGTGACTTAATTGTTCTTTCTAATGCAAATTTTCTATCTCTAATCCAGTCATCTGCTTCTTTTTTTAATTTAAGTTCATTTGGTATGAATGAAACATCAGTACCATCCAATAGGTATCTCGGTGCAAAGCCTGTTATTGAGTGTTCCGTGTTATTATATCTATCAACACAATTATGAGCAATAGTTGTCCATGCTTTAGTATTTAGATTTTCATTTATCTTACACCTTATTTTATTTACGAGTGTTTGGTTTAGCCTTTCGTTCAGTCCATTAGAAAACGGCGAATTTACTGCAGTGAAAATTAGTGTGATTGATCTTTCATTTAAAAAAGTTTTAAACTCTTTTGAGTTAATTCCAGGATATTGGTCGGTGAGAACCATGCCAATTTCATTACAATTTGGTACAATATTTATAAGTTTTATAAAGTCCTTTGCACTCTGTGTCTTTGAGGTTACTATATAAGCATATCGAGTAAAATGGTCGACTAAAAGGTGCAAGTATTTTTTGGTTGATCGAGAGCCACCAAATCCCCCAATTGTATCTATTGAGACAATTTCAAGTGGTTTTGTGGCAGGGCCTAAGTGTGACATTACACCATATTTAGCCTGTCCTCTTGTCTTATTTTTTATACATATTTCACATTGTTTGCATAAATCGGTGATATTTCTAGTTAAATTCTTTGCTGTATAAATGTTTCCTATTTTCTTTTGCATTTGTTTTATACCTATATGACACATATTTTCATGTATCAGTTTTATAAATTTTATACTGAGTTCCTCTGACAGTAGTATTTTTTCTTGCTTTCTTACCGTCTTATAATATATATTGTTTTTATATATTAACTTGTTATTGTATTTTTTATATCCTCATTTTTCTCTTGATCTGTTAATATATCATTCAATGTTACTAAGTTTATTATTTTTAATTGTTCATGTACATCTTTATTAGCTTCTAATACTGGGTTTCTGCTCAAGCAATCTGTCTCTAAATTATTTTTTCCTGGTTTATATTTTATTTCGAAGTCATATTGTGATAGGTAATAGGATAAATCTCCTAACTCTTCGTCCGTTCTAGATTTAATATTTAAATTTTCCAATGGTTTGTGGTCGGAATATACTGTAAAAGGTTTGCCTATTAGCCAGTACTGCCAATATCTTATGGCCTCTTTAATAGCTAAGCGTTCTAAATATATAGCCTTTTTTTTCTTTTGGACTTCATTTAATTTTTTTGAAAAATATGCTACAGGTTTTTCTTTTCCGTCTTGTTGAGTTTGTTTCAGCACTGCTCCAATACCTTCCAATGATGCATCCGTATATATGTTTATTGATAAGTCTTTATCAAAAATTTCTAAGATTGGTTGTGAACACAATAGTTGTTTAATCTTTTCAAAAGCTTCTTGGCAGTCTATTGACCATATGAATTTTTGGTGCTTCCTTAGTAAATTATGTAATGGTTCTAAAATTATTGAACTGTTAGGTATGTACTCGTGGTAGAAATTGATTTTTCCTAGAAGTTGTCTAATATTTTTCTGATTCTTTGGTGTTGAGAAATCTCTTATTGAAATTAAGTTATCTCTCACTGGTTTTACTGTATTATCTTGTATTAAATGTCCAAGGTATTTTACCCAATTTGTTGCAAATCGACATTTTGTAAGCTTTAGTCGGAAACCTTCTTTTTCTATCGCCTTTAAAATCTGTGATAAATGATTTATGTGCTCGGTATAGCTTTTTGAAAATATTAAAATGTCGTCAATAAAATTTACAGCAAAATCCGTTAACTTGTACTTTCTCAATATGTTGCTTAGTATTCTTTGAAATATGGCTGTAGAAGTTTTTAAACCGAAGGGTAAACATGTCCATTGGTAGTGGCCTTCCTGGGTTACAAAAGCAGTTTTTTTTTCTATCTTCAATTCGCAGGGGAATAGACCAGAATGCAGAATTTATATCTAATGTTGAAAAGTATTTACAGTTTCTGGTTTTTGTTACTAAGTCCTCAATCAAAGGAAATGGTTGAGCCTGAGGTACCACCATTTTATTTAATTCTCTAAAATCGATACACAATCTTGTTTTTCTATTGTCTTCTTTTTTGAAAGCTAAGGTTACTGGTGCTGCAAAAGGGCTGTATGATTCTTCTATAAGATTTCTGTCAAGCAATTTTCTTACTTGTTCTTCTATCTCTAACTTATCTTCTATTGAATATCTGTAGGGTCTTTTACTGCAGTATTTGTCCACAAGTAGATCAATGCGTGCTTCATAATCCTTTACTGTTCCAATATCATATTTATCCTTTGCAAAGCTTGATTTATATTTATCAATAAGTTTATTTATTTCAGATTTTTGTTGTATATTTAAATGACTCAGATCCATTTTAAATTCTTTTTCTTTTGTATGTTGCTTAAAGTTTATGAAGTTCAAGTTCTTTATATCTCCATTTTCATTAGGATTGTTTTTACAATGTATTTCCTCTTTTTTAAAGCTTTCTTCAGATTTCTGAACAATTTCCAATTTTTCATTCTGAATCAAATTAAACTCTTTTATAGTATCAAGTCCAATTAGAAAATTGTATTTGAATTCTTTTCCATCTACAATATAAACATCAATTTTCTTCTCTATATTAAATATCTTAATTTTTATTGTTGTTAAGCCTTTTGTCTTTTTTACACCATTAATCGTTAGTAAGTTTGTATTGTTATGTATATTTTTTCCTTCTTCCTTTATTCTTAATAATTTAGAATTTATTAATGAAACATTAGAGCCAGAATCATATATACCAAATATGTCTAATTTTCCTTCTAATGATAGTTTTACTTTAATAAATGGTGTAATTATTCGTTTTTTGACTCATTATCATTCAGTTCAACATCTAATACAGTGTTGTTTACATTCTTATTATATTTTCTCTTGTTCTCATAATCATCAGTTTGTTTAAACCAGCATTTCTCTTCAGAGTGAAAACGGCTACCTTTATTTATTTTTTCACAAGTTTTGCAGGGCTTAATTTTATCAACACTTACTTTATTAACAAATGTATTTCTCTTGAATTTATCATTATTATTTTTATTGACTGTTTGTTCATGTTTACCAATTTCATTGAATAGATTTGCAGTCGATGTTATAGATTCCTTATTCATTTTGTACATTATATAATCTGGTAGACCCATAACAATAAGATGAATCAATGTCTGTGTGTCAATATTTTTATTTATCTCTAATAACAATCTTTCTTTATTTGTGGCATATTCTCGTAATGAACCTCCTTGAAATTTAAAGGCAAATGCAAATTTAACTTGTGACTAACCTTTGTTTCCGTATGTTTCACAAAAATTTGTTTTCCATATTGCCCATTCTGCGTTTACTGTATATTTTATTAACATACTAGTGTACCAATCTAGGCACTGTTTTTCAAGTAAATATTTGAAAGTCTCAATTTTTTCTGCCTCCTTTAATATCTCGAAACGTTTACATTCATTTTCAAAATCATTGATCCATTGGTGTACATTTGATGTTTTTCCTGAAAACTTCTCGAGTAAAAATCTTTCTGCTATTTTTCCTAGATTTTTATTTTCAGTACTAATATTATTGTCAGAAAGTTTCGTGTCATATATAATTTCTTCCAGGTATTGGTCACCAAATTGTATATTCTTACCTTCATCTAAGTAAATTTTCCTCAAATCTTGGGTTAAGGGAAACCATAATTTCCGTGTTTGATATATTTTCTTTAGAGAATTCTTAATTTTGTTATAAACATCCGTAGTCGTTATGGCGGTATGTTTGCTTGCATGTTTTAAATCATTGGGAATATCAAATATATGTCCATCGGGTGTCTCGATTGAGGTTACGCAGATCACATTGCTTTTTCCATCCGATGCTGCTGACACTGTAAATGTGAATCTTAATTTTTCCATTTCCAAGGTTATTGTTTCTCTTCACTAAAATTGTAGTTTTATAAGACAATTTGTCTATTTGTTGTAATTTTTTATTAATAATGTGACATACAAATATCATGAGTTGCTTTGCTGACAAAGAAACTACAATTAAAGTTATTTGTCCGTCTTCAAAATATTATATCACTTTGTAATTATAAACTTATTTTTCAATCTTCTTATTACTTCAATCTCTGCTACCCAGCTAGACAACCAAAACAAAAAAACATCTATCATTTTCTGTCTCCATGACAACACCTATTTAAAATTCGAACATAAAGGAATCCTATGCATTTCTAGGTAGGTACCTATTCCTTTACATATATATCAGCGTAAAAGTACAAAAAATGACACCGCAAATAAATTCTTTTGATATTTTATTTTATTTTTTTTTTTTTTTAAAAGAAAGACAAATATTCCCAGGTTACGAATAACCCAACAATGTTTGAAAATCTCCTACTACCACCACAGAAAGCCGAAAATGTTGCTTGTGTTGTGATGGAGGACTTAGTCAGCCGAGGAATCGAACATGCGACGCCCGGGTGGGAACCAAGCGCTTTACCCACTCAACCACTGACCGGTCGAACCAACTTATTATAAAGGGAATTTTTAAATGAATGAATGTGATAAAATTTCGTTCAATTAACTGGAATAACGTATATTTGTACACAACGTTTATTATAGCTTTCTTTATGATATTTAATATTAAACTAATGTAACTAATACTTACGTGAACAAAATACTTTTTATTTTTATTTTAACGCCCATTGGGTGTTTAAATATTTATGGCATGGCTTTAACCTGAGGAAAAACAAGTTTGAAAGTGAGAAAAGAAAATTATAAAAATAAAATAAGTTAAAAATACAAGAAACAACAAAATACTGAGAAAAAAAGAAAGTTGTAAATAAAATATGAAATGGAAAAAGATATAGAAAGGAAAAAATGATTAGTTTGCGTCGTTTGCGATTAACTAGAATTATGAACTAGGACTTTCCTATATCTAGGCATAGGACTACTTCTCCTATGACCATTAACCTGTTTTTCTTATTTTAAAACTTATAAATAATACTCACGCAAATGACTTTTAAATTTGCCATTTTGTATAAAATTTTTCTCAGGCACCTAAATAAGATTCTTTTCCTTTTAATGCGATGCACCACGTCGTATTAAATTAGGAATCAAGCCGCTAATAAAAACGCTCCTTATGTGGATGGCGATAACGTTTAAAATCACGCTTAACACCAGCCGTCAAAAAATGTGCGTTTTATTTTATTAGGCAAAGTTCAGACACAAATACTTTAATGTTTTCCGATTATTGTCTAACTTAATTTGCCACAAAACATAATAAAATCACAACCGAAAAGAGATTCAAAAGTAGGACATTTTGAACTTTAAATAAGCTTTTATTGCCACCTTTACTTTTTTTCTGTTCTTAAAAAAAGATTTATCCACAAAGCTCGATTATTTTAAAGGCCAAAATGTGTTCTACTTGCAGTATTTAATTCAAGCATCTAAAATTTTTCTAAGCGATCAAATGTTCAAATCAAAAAAAATCGATTTTGCATTACTACCACAGCAAATCATGTTATATTTAACCTCTTAAAAGCAGTTAGCAGATGCATAGCAATCATAATGAAATCTGCTTTAAATGAATCCCAGAGTATTAACGCAATGTGTTGTCGATATGTTAACCTGCTAATTATAAACGGTACAATCTACGCCTTCTGTTCCAATGAAAACATTATTTTTAATTCTGTGTATTTTAAGTTAACCACAAAAGAGTGTTTAAATATTCGTTTTGCTATAACCATATCAAATTGTAATGAAGACATTATAAATAATTGAAAGCTTAACCACAATAATCGCGATTTCAGACACACTTCAATGTAAAAAATCAGATACATGTTTCAAAGAGACATTAGATATGCATTTGAAAACCGGGTGGTCAATTGATTAGTGTTCAATTTATTCAATTTTCTTTTACTGTACATATAATACGTTTTTTTGATTGCATATTTAGTGAAGAGTAGTTTCAACTGGCAGTAAGAAGATTATTTTTATACATTTTATTAGCATAATTTGATGAAAACCACTATATTTTTGTTCAGAAAAAATACCAATCTAAATAAATAAATTACATATGTACCTAACTATAAGACAACAAATAAATTAAAACAATTATTCAAAATTAATTATTATGCACGAATCTGTTTGATATTTTTCTTCAAACCGTTAAGATTTATTTTGTTTACTCATTAGTAAAACTTTAACCTTATGATTAGAATTGAAAATATTCAGATATAATTGATTTTTAAATTTATTTATTTATTTAGTACAATATTATACTTTTATTATTAATTACTTATAAAATGTTTTGATAACCCAACTAGGAGAATTCCCGTTTTAGAACAGTCAAATTGGGAAACCTACAGGATACCTACGAACACATGGAACATGTTTTGTACAAACAAAAAGAAAATGGAGGAAATAAAAAGAGAAATGATTTCAAACATGGAATTAGTTGTTTGTTTAGTATAGTTATTAAAATAATATGATTTAAAATTATTAGATCCAATATGTACATACAGAATAACAGAGGTTTAAACATACACCAGTTACCGGTGTATGCATTTTGAATGAACATATTTTATAGTTGATTTTATACAATTTCCCTCGGAGCCTATGTCATCTTTTGGGATGCTGTGTGGAGGGTATTTTTAGGAAAATATAGAAGAGGAAGTACGGGAAAGAAAAAAAGTGTGAGGAGTGGGTAGGAATCTGTGGGTCAATGTGTCCGAAGTGACTGATGTGCCTATACCTTCTCAGAACTTCCTCTCATTTCTTTTCTAAAAATACCCTACTCAGAGCATCCCCAAATACGAAATAGGCCCTGAGGGAATTATTTTCTTCCTTTTTCTGAGTGAAGCAAATGTAAATAAAAAAAAAACTATATCGATTTGCAAGTCTCGTTCCTGAAATCCAAAGTGTTTCAACCAAAACTTAAGAACAAATATTAGGTAGGTATGACATAATAAAATAATACAGAAATTTGAATCAGTCCAGCTTAGAATTATTCTATCAAAGACTAATCATAAAAGTTAAATAATCAAATAAGCTTCAATTAACCTTACAAGTAACGGTTAATCACTGATTAGTTTTACACGATTGCCTATTTACAGGGTGTTACTAAATATCTCTATCGTACGATGAATAGGTGTGTTGCTCAGACTAGATAAAAACCATAATCATTAACTGTCGATACACATTATACAAGATCAAGGCTAGAACTCTCATTAAAGGCAAGCAGATTAACTTCGGTCGTGCTATTTTTCGATTTTCAGTAGATATAAATTACACCAGCACCGTTTATCAGATTTTTTGTGCAAGCCGATAAAAAAAACCTTTTTCGATCTGGAAATATAGTGATTTTGATTAAATTATTGGTTTACTAATATACTAAAAAATGCGAGTGCGGAGTCCATATTTTTATTGTAATGAAATAATTTAGAAAGAATATTCCTTCTTCTATGTGAAATTCTGTTGTTCAATTTTGTGAAGGGATGATTTTAGTAGAAAGCAAAATGATGTATGAACAAAATAAATTAACTAATTTTGTTGAATTTATAAACACGTGTATTATTAGATTACAAATATATAACTAATAGTTCTGTTAATAGTAGACTTCGAGTGGTGTTGATTACTCCGATTTGACAGCTGTATCTCTGGCGGAATAAAAAGGTACTATCAAACACGGCTACCATCTTGAAGGGATTAACCGGATACGGTATACACTAACAAATTTGCAGAGAGACGAAATGCAAAGTGTCGAGTCAAAAAAGACTTCGCTATTCGCTACACTCAGTCAATTATGAATCCTGCATAATGATTGGACTTTATTGAAAAAAAATGGCATGTACCTACTTTTTTTTTTTTTTTTTTTTTTTTTTTTTTTTTTTTTTTTTTTTTTTTTTTTAAAAGAAAGACAAACATTCCCGGGTTACGAATAACCCAACAATGTTTGAAAATCTCCTACTACCACCACAGAAAGCCGAAAATGTTGCTTGTGTTGTGATGGAGGACTTAGCCAGTCGAGGAATCGAACATGCGACGCCCGGTGGGAACCAAGCGCTATGTTGAAGCTGTACTGAACATATGACACAATGAATAGTAATAATTTGTTTGTCATTTATTTATTTCAAGTTTAATTTGTAGAACTCCATTTTATTTCTTATAAATATTCTTAAATATTATTATTTATATTTATATTATAAATTTAATTTATTTATATTAATATTATATTAAAAACAGTTAATTAATAAACAAGATCTGCTAGGTAATTATTATTAAGAATGGTAGCTGTTTGTATGCAAGAATTGAAAGAGATGGGATTGGGTGCGAAATTGAGTAATCTGGAAGTATGTTGCTTGTTGTATGCTGATGATGCGGTGCTGATATCTAACAGTATGGAAAATCTACAGTCTCTCGTGTCAAGGATGAACGAAGTATGAATGAAGAATGAGTTAATGATGAATGTAAGTAAGTCTAAAGTCAAGGTGTTTGAAAGAGATAGTACGAAAACAGTATGCAATATAGTTGTGAACGATGAATACTTGGAGCAGCTGGATGAGTTTGTTTATTTGGGAAGTATATTTACGAGAGATGGGAAGTCTGAAAGAGATATTGAAAGAAGGGTGAATGCAGGTAACTCTATTAATGGAGGACTGAACGCCGTTGGCACCAACAAAAAACTGTCCAAAGACGTGAAACTAGCCGTCCATAATGGAGTACTGGTACCTACCCTGATGTATGGCAGCGAGGCATGGAGCTGGCAGAGGAAGGATGAAAGTAGACTGAGTAGGTTCGGGCATGTAGAGAGAATGAACGAGGAAAGTAGTGTAAGGAGAATATATGACGCAAATGTGAATGGTAGAAGAAGTCGGTGACGCCCGAGAAAGACATGGCACGACCAAGTGAATCAGATACTTGAGTCGGGCCATGTCAAGAGTCAGAATAATAGAAGAGCATGTATGAGCCGATGTATGAATGTTAACGAGGCAAGGAGTGTGTGCCAAGACCGAGTTGTTTGGCGGTCCGTCCTCTCTGCCTACCCCTGCGGGGAAACGGCGTGATGGTTAGTTAGTTAGCTGTTTCAAAAGTTTGATAATGCCATCAGAAGTTAATTTAAAATTTTTTTAATAAAAAATAGACGAATCAGCTGTCACGCGTGGTAATAATTTATTACCTAACAAAACTTGTTTATAAATAAACTTTTTTTAAAATAATAATATTATTGAATAAATAAAAGAAAATAATAAAATAGAATAATAAAATAGGCACAATCAAGTTTTAAAAATAATTCACCAAAGTTTGGTAATTAAACATAACTTGATTGACTGCCGTAATGTACCATATTATGAATATGAACCAAATTCATTTTTAGAAAATGAATTTAATAAAATTTATTATGATAAAACTATTCTGACAGACAGAACAATTAGTCATAATAGACCCGATATAGTTTTACATGACAAAATTAAGAAAATAACTTATATCATTGATGTCGCTATTCCAAATTCTTGTAATATTCAGAAAACTGTTTCTGAAAAAATAAGAAAATATACAGATTTAGGAAATGAAATTAAAAGAATTTGGCATTCTCAGACTATAAAAATATTACCATTTGTTATTTCGGCTACTGGCATTATACCTAGCTCTCTCATTCAAAATTTAGGCGTATTAGATTTGTCAAAAAATTTGTACATAAAAATGCAAAAGTCGGTCATTTTAAATACATGTAGGATTACGAAAGATTTTTTAAATATTTATATTGAGGGATCAGTAGGATTTATCGGACCAGTTAGGATTTCATCAGAGCCGAACCCTCTGATATGAAAATATCTGGAGTCGGTGAAATATTTTCCCATTATGTTTCTGGTGGATTGACGTATTGTTCTTGTATTGTTTTATTCTTATATAGTGCACTTACATTGCGTTCATTTACTAGATATTCATTTGTGGAAAAGTGTGTGGAAGGGTTTAGTCTTTCATTTGGGAAAGATTCAACCCGGACATAAAATCTGGAGCACCGTAATATCTTTGTTATTACTTCATATTATTTCTACATATTTCATGGTAATTATTTAAAATTTTTATTATTTTTCAATTTTCGTCTCTTTTTAATCAATGTTAGACGACCGGCGTAGCGCAGTGGTAAGACGCTTGACTCGCACACCGAAGGTCGCGGGATCGAATCCCGGCTTGGCAAATAAATTTTATTTGATTAATTTGTGTTATTTCACAATTTATTCATTAAAAATAATATATAGTATATTTGCGGCACGTTCCAGAGTGGAAGATACTCCCTGTATCGCCCTGATGTAAGACCACCATTCAGAATTGAAACGTTGCTTGAAATGGCATTAGCCGTGTTTGGTGACCAGATCTGAATAGCCAGGTACTTCCCCACCTTCCTCTTCCCGATCTCCTTCCCCTCCCCACTACCCTCAGCCTCACAACATACCCCAATTGGGGATGCCATAGTCTCACTGGCTTCAGACGGGAGCAGATGGGACTCTTGTGCGCTATTCATAAAAAAAAGTTTTTTTTGTGTTTCTTTTACTCAAATGCGAAATTATTAACCACGGCACAGGCGAACCCTAATGTGATTTATAATTGTATGGAAAACCACAAAAAAATAGTGAACAAACAATGGATAAATAAATAATTGTAATTTAAAATAAAACAACAATTCAATATACGGCACTTTTATTTTTTATATACTAAATACTGACCTGGTTTCGCTAAAACCGTAGCGTCTCCAGGGTAGTATATTACAACTTATTATTTTTTTTACATTATAATGTTACATTACAAAGCAACTGCATTTTATGCACAAATAGTCATATTTCCATGATTTGAAAGATAGGCATAAAGTGTAATTTTACTCCAAAAGCTCTTTATTTAAGGGACACTTTATTTGAAGAAAAGCTCAAAAGGCGTTACAAAGTAATATATTTTCTGATGATGAGTTAAACCCTCATTTGGAAATTTCATTTTTGTAAGATACTAAGCATCATGACACTTAAAATAAAGCATAACTGATTTTGAATGGAAAAAGCTCTCTAAATATTTTCAATATTGTTCGAAGTATACTCTGGTACTTATTATGTATTTTATTGGATCTTCCCGACCGACTGAAATGTTATCGATCCGGGGTTTTCCGTCTTCGATGACGTGCAGAGCTAACCGATGAAGAGTTTATCTCTCACTATTATAAAAATAATATTAAAATCATTTAATACTCGACTAATCCATTATTGACGTTTCCTGTCTCGGTCATTTAACTCCAACTATCGATGGCATTGGTAATAAAATAATAAAACATTTTCAAAAACAATTATTGAATCTGCATTTAAATTGATCACACCAGTTTAATTTTAATTATTCAAAATGACATGAAATTAGTTCGTTAAATCAATATTTATGAAACGCGATAATGTTTATTGATATCAAACCTCTTTTCCGTTAGATATTCATTACGCTGGTAAAGATAATTTATTTTCACGTAATGGCAAACATTAACAGCATTCTAATAAAAAAACACTGCCCAACTGTATTTTATTCGATGAACGAGATAAAAAGTGAAGTGATAGTTTTGTTGCAGATTCCTTAAATAAAAGGACTATATTTTATTTTTATTTTTAATTTTCAAAAATTATTTTATATTTTTTGAAGAAAGATGTTGGCGATTTTTTTTTTCAACTTTTTTCGTGTTTGGAAGTGTGGTATCTACTCTGTGGTAGAAATAATAGGTTAATTTGTAATAATAAATCGCACAATAAAGAGAAAGTTTCTACGGTGAGGCTATTCAGCAAAAATGCTTTTTTGCGCTCTGGTGACAAAAGTTTCTCATCATGTAAAATGAGGGCCTGATCCAGTCGTTCCTTGAACAATGACCAGTCTCCCGCTCTGTAGCAGAACGTCCCCAAATTCTTACAAATCACCTCCATTGGGAGAAGAGCTGAAACAAGTTAATTAAATGCACTTATATTAGCACTTCCAGAAGGTTACGCTCCGAGTCCCCGCACTGAGCCGTGAATCGCCAACGTCCCAGCAACCTTGTCTGGCTCCGTCACCCTGCAGCTGCGGATCCAAGCCCCTTCCAAGGTCTTCCTTCCCGCTGCAGCGACAGAAACCCGGTCCCGGTTTCCGGCCAATTCACCTGATGATGACGATCTTGATCCGATCTTCTGAGTACCCCGTATAACGGTGTACCCACCGACAATATGTTGCAATGTCGGGCTCCGACACACGCGTATAATTGCGTTTTTATTTTGCGCAATTTATCCAGCCCGAAGATGTTTCGGCTGCGTGTGGCTACTCCAGATTTCTTGCTTCTTCTTTCTTCAAAATCTTGCGACCCTACGCTTAATAGCGCCAGACTGTACTGTGATCCGCAAATTTTTTCTTCTTTTCGCTTCGAATCTTCTGATTCTTCTCACGTAATATTTCAATATAATATTTACGATCTACCGAGCTGCGCCACTGTGGTATCTACTCTGGGGTGGAAATAATAGGTTTCTTTGTAATACAGTATTTATTAGATGAAGTCTGGAGAGTTGGATGGAGAGAGAGCTCCACAGCTCATGCTAACCATTTTATACTATCCGCATACTCGCTGTCTCGCTCTCACGCTGTCACTCTCACACACACACATTACAGAAAGTAAAAAATTTGCATATTTTATATGTATTCAATTACAAAAGTCTAAAATAAAACTGTAACTAGTTTCTGAAATCGTATTGGTTTTTACGACCTTGGAAAAATTGCGAAATTCCATGAAAAATTATTATAACAACAGTGTATACAACGGATAAATAACTCTTACTGAATAAGCAATTTATATATCTTTCCATGAACTATTTTTGTCGGTTCCTATATTAGTAAGATTTTCACGTAAACGATTGTTTATCAATTATATAAAATATTCATTTTTTAATAAGGCTGTTAAACCTTACAACCTTATTTTAAATGATAGTTGTTACACATAACATTTTTATATTTATTATTATAGCTGATCACCTTACAAAACCTACTATCTACCAAGTAAATAGTATTAGTGTCAAAACTCGTATAATAAATCGAATTCAATTAAACAGAATTCACGGATTTGCAGCATGGTTTTATTTACATTTGTGAGCTTTAAGTGAGATTTTTCCTTTTATCGATAGAATAACTGTAAAATTTATGTATATCTAATATAAAAATGCATAAAAACAAATATATAGTTACTAAATAAAAACAAAAAGAAAATATTGTTTATACAAAACTAAAGAATTTTTGTGATAAAACACAACAGTCCCAATTGCCGGAAGCCGTTGAAGTTGTTGCTTCCCTGTTTTAGGGAATGTTGTGAAGTTAAAGAAGTGAGGGAAGGAATAGGAGAAAGGAAATATTAGGAAGTATCTGGCTGTTCAGATCGAGTTACAAGCAAAGTTTTGCGACTTAGAAGCATTTGGGTAAGGACCTTACCGTTCTGCCACCAAAATCACTAAGAATGTATGTTTGAAAAGATTATATTTTGATTTAACGCACTGTTTATTTTGGTATCGATTTATTAAATAAGAGAAAATCAGAAACATGCTTTTTGGATGCGAGATCTACTGGTCACCGAAATGCAAGTGCCATTTCAAATTGTTTTAATATTTACCATCAAATATTTCAAAATATTTTTGATTTTGTTTAGGTTAAAAACAAGATTGTTGAAATATGATGCTTGGATTGCATCGAATTTTTGTTTTGATACGCAGTACGCAGCCATATGTCTATTTAACTAAGTCCAATAAATTTATTTAAATAATACATAATTTTACCACGGTTCCATGTTAACCATGGTCGAGATAATATATTTCACAAATCGGTAATGCTAGTCGGAGCATCTCGCATTTTTAATCGCGGCGTCTTCTTTGAACATTTGAGAATCCCACGCCAAATTTAAATAACCATATCTGAACATAAACACTAATGATACTCTCTCCGATATTGATATGCTAATGAATGGTATCACGCTGGAGAGTTTAATCTTAAGGCGTTTTAAATTGGATTTCCAAAGTTCTAGTTTAATTTTAATCCATACAGTAAATCAGAGTAGTCTGCAATGCTTAATCGTTTATTATACCTTTTATCCCGTGTGGTACCGGGAAATTTCAGGAGGAGATTATTAACATTATTCCAAAATATATCTCATCGATAGGTATTTCAGATTAAATTAATTCACCTGTAAAAAAAGCTGAAAAATTGAATTTAGTTTGAAAGTTGTATTGTACTCAGAGCCTTACAATACCCGCTTATAGGTCTATCAATCTTAGTTGACTTCATCTCAGTACTTACACAGATGCATAACGTATGTTTTTTTTTTTTTTTAATCATATCTTTCCTTGAACATTATCTTATGATGTGAAACTGTATAATTTTTATGAGGGTTTAATAGTTTAATTTCATTTAATCTATCCTACCTAATTTAATCTACCATTTTATTTTATGTTTTCTTTAATCATTTATGTTTTTCTATATATACTATGATTTTTTGCGGAAACGTCGCTGATTGATGCAACCAAGTAATATGTAATTACTTTAATAAAATATGTATAACAGCTTGTTTCCTTAATACACTAAAATAAAAAAAGTACACACAACGTGTTTAGTTTAGATTTTAATAAAAAAATTAAAGTTCTCTTATTAAGTCATTATTGGCCATTTGCTTCATATACCTAAAATAATAACAGAATTTGAATAAAATTTTCACAGAACTTGAAAATGAACCTAGAAATTCGATGAATTGTTTCGAAGCCAAAGCGTGTTGAAGTCGGTTAAATAGAATGCATTTTGGCATGTCGAATATTGTGTTCTTTCATTGTTATTAAAAAAGTTCAGCTGAATATTATAAATCTCAGAACTAAATTCAAACGCGTAAAAATAAATGGTCCCATAAAATAAGAAGTGAGATTATTTCACTTGCGATATCATGCATCCAATCGAAATAGAACCAAGTACATATCCACTATACGTGGTTACATGCCCATTCAACTTAGATGGGTAAATGTGCATTATGTGTACGATAGATTGCAGGAAAAAAATGTGTATTAAAAATACATAAGTATACAATATTTATTATTATAATGCTGCCATGTTTTACTATCTTCTGTATCATTCGATTTGTAATGGCTTAAAAGTTTTACTGGAGAAATACAAATTTTATTATTATTGTTATTTTAATGATGTACCTACATTATGACTAATACTCGTTCACAGGGTGCTCATTATGATAAGATAAATTTAAGTGGAAACTTATTTATAATTTAAGTGGAAATTTAAGTGGAAACCAACCAAAAAAAAATCACAATTAATTTTGTAGACAATAAAAGTACACATCATGTTAGCTGCTAAACATAGTGACCCAATAAAAAAATTCAACGGGGAAGGAGCCCAATACGTCTATCTAAATGCGGCATTAACACAGTACTACAAAAATTTACATTGGAACACCAAACAAAGAGCCCTAGAAAAAGAATATAAATATGTTTGGGTTAAAGATGGAAAAATTCTTATAAGAAAAACTAAAGACTCAAAGGTTATCGAAATAAGACATCTCAACGATATACCTATTAAGATGATTTAAAAAAAAAAAACCCTATATACACTCCATCTACTCTATATCTTTATAATGGCCTCTTTCACAACGGAAACACTTGAAAAACTGATACCTCAACCAATAATCACCACAAATACCTGCATGTTAAACCGTATACTCCAGGACGAGTTCCCGATCCTGAACATAATTCATCAAAACATTCGAAGTATTAACAAAAACTTTGAGGATTTCACTGTGCTGATAAATGAATTAAATTTAGAACCTGACTTATTAATCCTCACAGAATGTTGGATAAATTCCTCAACATATGTGCATAAAAACATCAACAACTACAAAGTCTTCAATACTAAACTTCACAAACATCAAAACGACGGAGTAATTGTATATTGTAAAATTAAGATGGAATGCAAAATAGAAGAAATTGAACTACAAGACGCAAACTGTTTGAAAATAAAACTCGATCAAGATACATGCATCTTCACTATCTACAGATCGCCTTCATCTGCAAATTTATCACCATTTCTTGGATCACTAGACTCCATACTACTTCAAGAACGAAACATCAGGAACCTGTTCATTATTGGGGATATTAACATTAATATACTGGATACTGGAAGGCAACATCCACAAACACAGGAGTACCAATTACTCCTCCTCTCCCACGGGATGTCTGCCGCAATAAGGGAACCAACAAGAGTGGATCACAAAATGAATAAATCAATCCCCTCGCAAACTTGCATTGACCACATAATGGCAAAAACGAATAAAAAATACTCCACAATCATACATCAATCCACCATCACTGATCACTACACTTTAATTCTTAACATTCATGCAAAGAAAAATCGACCATCGACTCAAAATTTAACGTGGAATAAACGTGTTATAGACTATACAAAACTAAAAAAATCACTACAAACTGAAACCTGGGAGTCAATATATAAAGCTGAAGACATAGAAGTTGCTTGGAAAATGTTTATTGAACACTTGCAATTAAAAATACAAAACCACACTTCAATAAAAACTTACACGTATTCACACAATAAAATTATCAAAAAAGCTTGGATCACACCTGGCCTACTTAAATGTATAAGAAAAAGAGACAAGATCCATCAGCAAGTAAAAAACAATCCTTATGACTTTTCTTTAAAACTATTTTACAAAAACTATAGAAACATCTGCTCCAATCTTACTAAATCGGCTAAACAAAATTACTACAGATCTAAAATAGATCAATCCAATAATAATCCAAAACTTATCTGGCAAATAATTAAAGAAATCACCTACACAGATCAAAACAAAACAAACCCATTGGAAGAAATCAACACAGATAACGGTACACTCTCGGTCAACAAAAACGTACATAAACTAATTAACTACACAAACAACTTTTTTGCAAACATAGGCTCGAATTTAGCGAACAAAATAACCAAACCTCAACACTTTAACCCGAACATAAACAAACACCCAAATCCACAAAGTATTAAATTTGCCCTAAAACCAATCACTAAACAAGAACTAACACTAATGTTATCTAAATTCAAATCAACATCCTCATCTGGTAGTGATGAAATCACAATGAAAACAATAAAATTCTTACAAGATGAAATTACCGAACCGATACTCTTTCTAATAAACAAATCTATCACAGAAAGCAGATTTCCATCTCAACTCAAAATAGGGACTATTACACCAATCTTTAAATCAGGAAATCATAAAGATATCAATAACTACAGACCAATCACAATTCTAAACACATTATCTAAAATCTTAGAATTAACAGTTAAAACTCAACTCGTCGACTACCTAGAATCAAATAAACTATTATCACCAAAACAATTTGGCTTCAGAAAAAATTTAGGAACATCCAACGCCATAGCCTTAGTAATTGAATATATTAAAAATTCTCTAGACTCTCATAAAAAATGCATTGGCATATTTCTCGACCTTTCTAAAGCGTTCGACACAATAAATCACTCACATCTTTTTGAAAAACTAGAGAACATAGGAATTACTGATAATGAACTAATATTTTTAAAAAGTTACATGGGAAATAGAAAGCAAACTGTGAAACTTAACAACATAACCAGTGAGTGTATTGATGTCAAATTCGGGGTGCCTCAAGGAAGTATTCTGGGTCCGATTCTGTTCCTTATTTATATTAATGACCTATGCCACATAGAATGTGACGGAGAAATCATCAGTTTTGCGGATGATACTGTTCTCCTAATAAATGGGAAAAATTGTCAGAAACATTTAAGAAAGCAGAAGACACACTTAAAAGAATTAAAAATTGGCTAGACTACCATTCACTTACACTTAATGCTAATAAAACCAAATTCATCACTTTCAAAATAAAAAATAAGAAAAACTCTGAAGAAAACCTGAACATGAAAATTCATAGTCAGCATCACTTAAATGAGCATTGTAATTGTCCTTCATTAGAAAACGTTGACCATATAACGTATCTGGGTCTAAAAATTGACCAAAACTTAAAATGGACCGAACACATTACCTATTTAAATAATAAAATCAAAAAACTAAGTTATTTTTTCAAAACTATCAGGAATGTCCTCATTAAAAAAGACTTAATCAAGATTTACATGGCTCTCTGCCAATCACTGTTAGAATACGGTATTATCGGATGGGGCAGTGCAAATAAAAACATACTAAATCCACTAATTAAAACTCAAAAATCCATAATGAAAATTATACTGAAAGTTCCTGTAAGAACTAGCACTGATGAAATCTTCAACAATCTTAACATCATGTCAATTAAACAACTGTATTCTAAAACTATACTCATTTACATTCATAAGTACAAAACCCAAGAAATGACAACTTACACGTACATTAGAAACACTAGATCTCATGGTCAAAAACATATCCAACAAGTAACTACTAACACAACATTTGGGCAAAAAAGCTTCTTGTATTATGGTATTAAACTTTACAATAAAATACCACTCTCACTTAAAAACCTCAACAGTATAACATTTAAATCTCAAATAAAAAGCTGGATACTAAATATAGGGAGAACAGAAATAGAAAATATACTGATATCAAATACAGACTAAAACCGAATCTACTGATCTGAATTATAAAAAAAACACAATTTTATTTAATTTTTAATTATTTAACAAAATACTACATGATACCTATACGTTTATAACAAATTCATATTAATTTCTTATAATTAAAATATAATATGTAAATGAAATCCTCAGCACGGGAAATCCCAGTGAGGATATCATTATCTTTAGATGTTTGTAAAGAAAGAAAAACAATAAATCATTATTATTATTATTATTATTATTGCGAGCAAGAAAGTATCTACTAGTACCTACGATAAAATTTATTTAAATTAATAAAATAACGAACTTTGTTCACACTAATATTTAATAAAAATTATCGACATTTATTTTCTTCGTCTGGATTCAAAGCATACTAAAAATGTACAGCTTTAAGAATAGACAAATAAGTATCTATACACAAAAATTTTACCATGAGCTGTGATTAATTGGTTATTATTATAAAAATATTATGTTAAATAAAATATTATGTGTAATTACAAAATAAACTTTCAAAAAAAAAAAAACATTCGAGCGATTTTATATCTTTTGTGGGATCGTTAATAGATAACGGACATTATCTCCTTTCAGATTTGTGTGATTTTTACATATTTACTATTAAATATTTTATGTTTCTTTTTCCCCTTCTGGGGGTGCGTTAGACCTCGTCCTTGCGTCAACAGGAGTCGGTCGACGACGGCACGGTGCCCTCTAAAATCATTTGCGCCACCCCCAGCAACATGTGCAGGCTTGAGGTTTGGGGGGGCGACATCGGCTCTCCTTCGCCTAGCCCCCGGCTACTTGATGCTGAATTCCTTAGGGTCATCGGGTATTTCCCCCCCAATCTCCCATTTACTTTTCTTTGAGGCATCACCGAGGAACCGGCTTAGGGGCGCGGAAGCTGAGTGTGGTTCACGGCTAGACCCAACGTCATGCGCATTCTTGCTTGGACTGCCAATTGATTGGAGAGGACTCCCAACCGTATGCCCTGCCCTTATTACTTATGTACTATGTCTTTTTCCCAAACAGGTGCTTGTTGGATACGCTAGATACAATCACCCAGCGCTTGCCACCTCGTGGACTTTCACCAACCTGTCCCATTGTCTTGTCTATATTTTGTCATACTAACACGTATTGAATCTTGCATTTCCCGCTAGGCACTTGCATACTGCTTGCTAACAACATATGCAGGGACATTGGAGGTCTAAATTCGTTACAAACTAAATGTAGCTTCGTTCTTTCAACAAAATTAGTGTCCTTGCGAGAGCCTTGGGAGTAACCATCTGTTGCTTATACCAGGGCGGGTAAGTGGTGGATAATAACCTTCAATGTTACATATTTTAGTTTAGATCGTTGTAAACACGAATTCCTTTAAGTATGCATGATTGTTAATTCATTTAATGTACGTTGTACATAGAAAAAGTAAATAACAGCCATAAAAATCACATAAATCTGACAGGAGATAACGTCCGTTATCTAACAACGATCCCCCAAAAATCGCTTGCAGAATTGATTTTGAAACTTATCAATTTATTAAATAGTGGTGTAAACAAAGTTTGTTAGTCTATTTAATTAAAATGACGTCACAATATAATTTTTCTATTATTAAAGAAGTAAATTTTCTTTTAGTGGAAGGAAATAATTGTCATAAAAACATAAATAAGTTTACAAGAAGTCTCAATAAAGCTGTGGATTACGGACCTTGTAACTTATGTGCTTTTGAGGTATTATAAACACTCTGTATGTATTAGAGTGTAATTTTAACTAACAATAATATCGGTGAACATAAGGATAATAACCACGAATAAAAAATATCAATTATATTCCCACGGAAGAATTAAAATTAATTCCTGTTAAATGCACGTTGAGGCTTATATTTTATGAAGTAATCTTGATTTGGAGATTAGTTATGGAGCGTTAACTTTATATCATCAGTTCATTGGCTTTTAGTAGAAGAACAGTTAAATAATATACTTCAATGATTTCGTTATCCTATTTAACTACTTTTTTGTTATAACTAGCGAGTTCCCGGCATGCGTTGCAATGCCACTTAAAAAAGAAATTGTTCCTCCCTGCGTGTCCTTTCCTATTCGTCCCCGTTCCCTTTCCGCCACTCCTTCCCCTCCGCTTCCCCCCCGCATCTCCCCATATGCGATCCTTTCCTCCCCTCCCGCGTTCCCGTTCCACCCGTCCCGCCTCCCTCCAAAAAATAATTTCATAAAGCAATAGTTCATTATTATTTTCATCGCAATCGGATGAATGGTTTAGTAGCGCATAAGGGAAATACAATGAAACATTATTTTTTTATATATTAATACTAGCTGAACCCGGCATACTTTGCAACGCCACTTACATAAAGATATTGATTATCCCTGCGTGTCCTGACCCCTTCCGCCTCCTTTCCCTCCCGTGTTCCCCCTCCACCTTCCTCCTCTTTCCCCCACCCCTTTTCCCTTTCCACCCGTCCCGCGAACTCCCCTGCTCCCCACTTTTACAGATTTTCCCTCCCTCGACTAATAGGGAGGGGAAATCCAGCTAATCTCCCCCCCTTCATTCCCCTCTACCCCTCCCGGATTCCTCTCCCCCTCCCGCCTACCCACCCTGCCGCTAAAATACATTAATACAACCTTTTTCAAACAACTCGCGCGCCACTTATTGCAAATATTTTATACAAATTTCATAAAGACAAGATCCCACCAGTATATATAGAAACACTCTTCTGCTGAACTTCAATGTTCTGTAAAAAATTTGAGTCAATCTATCGATTAATTTCCGATATTTTCAGACTCAAACATACGGAACCTAATTTTTTATTGGATAGAGACACCCTAATCACCTTGCGGTATGAAATATACCTTACGACCATACCTACCAAATATACATTTAAAAAATCGTAAAAATCGGTCGAACCGTTTCGGAGGAGTACGAACACAAACACAGTGACACGAGATTTTTATATATATAGATAACAACAATCATTCAAATTTGCTACCTAACATATACAAAGTCCCCTGTGTTTGAGGTGTTGTGCCGCGCAGTCCTCTGAGTCATAAGCCGTGATTATGGTTTTCTTTGTCACTTGTCCTCATTTTTTAGTTCAAGTTCCGCCCATTGAATTTGAGTAAGTATTCTCTAATACGGCGCGATGTCGTCCATTTAACATTTTGACTGCTAACGTCATTTTGATTTCGTAACCGAATGTTTAATTAAAACTCTTCTAGATTCTTATATACCAGGAAGGGGTTGATTGATTTTACTGAATTTAAATCTACTGTTTTTTATACAAATATAACGGCTTCATTGAGCCTCGTAATTTTTACCTCATGAGGGTATTCAAATTATTACCTGGCTATTTACTTAGAGTTCTTTTCATCGGTAGGGAAATTTTTTATCTCAAAACCCTACTAAAATTGCGTGTTTTCATCGACTATCATTTTTCCGCATTTGCCTTTGGAATTAAAGAAAACCCACGAAAAACCTTATTCGGGAAGAAGCAGCCGTTTGTCAGCATGAAACAGGATTGGCCTTCAGTGATATCAGTATATGATGTCTTGCATTGTGAGGTGTGAGTGTGTGTCTGTTTTTATGTTAATATATACCTCTTGGGACTATAAAGAATAAATATATATATATAAATACATGCTATGAAATATTATATAAATATATAAAGATACGTTACGGGATAAAGAGTCGTGAGATTAGGAATACCTACTACTGATTACTGTTTTTATGATGTAAGAACTTTTAAGTATTTCTTCCTAGAAAGTTTGATATTATAGGTAGCAAAAGTTGACTTAGATATACCTAGGATTATGTGCAAAGTGTGCATGAAAAGTACCAGCAAAAATTTAAAAATTAAAACACCCAGCCGAATTCATTGCAGAGTGGTAAATTGTGTTGTCTTTATTTAATCCTAATGGTTGCATAATATGTTAAAATGTATGCCATTATATTTTTAAATGTGGCTTAAACTAATTTTAACCATTAAAGGTAATATTACCAACTCTCAAATGAAAAATATGAAGAGAAAAATCAGAAACAGATTCGGTTGCATCTACGAATTGAAATCAGGCTTTCCGGGTCTTTGCTCTGACTCCTGAGCTAATTGGACCCTATCCCCTTACGTTATATCTCTTTATTGTTTTTAGCGAAAAAGGGACAATGAGTATATTGATCTACATATTTGAATTTTTGAAAAGTTTTTATTACTTCGGTTACATAACACGGGCATGTGCCTAGCATAGTTGTCAAAAAATTCCTAAATTATTTAACCATCAATAAAGAAGAAAAAAAACTTATGAGTATTAAGAATGATTTTAAAGTAATTTTGTTTCATAAATAATTAAACAACTAGTTTGAAATATGCTTTAGGCAAGTTATGCACCTATTTCAGTGGCAATCTGTAATCGCGTTGGAAAATGTTCTTAGGCCAACAACATTTCACCAGAAAGATCTTTGAAATACTGCCAATTTGTTCCAAGCACGAGGTACCTTGTGATGTTTTACGCATCCAAGAGTCAACCATGTTCAGAACAAAACACACCTAATAAGGCGAAACAACTATTCAACGCAGCTCAAATTACCTTGTGTTTTAGTGTGTGTACCTAGTGTCTACGTATAAACAGTTTAATGACTTGAGCCTTGAAATTATTTTTAATCTCTTGAAACACGTTCAGAAGAAATCATAATATCATAACTGTATATATGTATACATGCACCATGAACGTGAATATATTTATATCAAACTTGTATTTAATTATCAATTATATGTATACATAATATGAAATATAATTATTTAATATTAATTTATTTCAATATTAATAATAGTAACAATTAGATTTGTCAAAAAATTTGTATATAAAAATGCAAAAGTCGGTCATTTTAAATACATGTAGGATTACGAAAGATTTTTAAAATATTTATATTGAGGGATCAGTAGGATTTATTGGACCAGTTAGGATTTCATCAGAGCCGAACCCTCTGATATGAAAATATCTGGAGTCGGTGAAATATTTTCCCATTATGTTTCTGGTGGATTGACGTATTGTTATTGTATTGTTTTGTATTTATTATATATATAGTGCATTTACATTGCGTGAATTTACTAGATAATCATTTGTGGAAAAGTGTGTGGAAGGGTTTAGTCTTTCATTTGGGAAAGATTTAACCCGGACATAAAATCTGGAGCACCGTAAAATAGGTACATCAAGAGTAATAGTAGTTTTATGAATGGTAGACCTCGCGTCCAAAAAGGTTTCTAATTTTCTCCTCTCAAAGCAAAAATTAGTAAGTAGGTACTTAAATAACTATATTTTTAATTATAAACCACACAGCTATCATTTTTTTGGATTTCGAAAAGTTCAGTGAAGTTAGTAAATTAGTCAAAGTAAGACTAACTAATTAACTAACCATCACGCTGTTTCCCCGCAGGGGTAGGCAGAGAGGACGGACCGCCAAACAACTCGATATTGGCACACGCTCTTCGCCTCGTTCACATTCATACATCGTCTCATACATGCTCTTCTTTTATTCTGACTCTTGACATGTCCCGACTCAAGTATCTGATTCACTTGGTCGTGCAATATCTTCCTTGGGCGTCCCCGACTTCTTCAACCATTTACATTCGCGTCTTATTTTATTATTTTTATTTTTTTATTTAGGAAATAAACAGTCATTCCAAATGATTATATAACAATGAACATTCATATATTGTAGACCAATTAAGTTCCATTAAGTTAAAATTTTGATATAAAGTTTTTTTTTACCTACTCAACTTATGTGTCAAAAAATAAACATAATAAGGAAAAAAAGAAAAAAGAAAAACATAAAATGTAATAAAGAAAAAAAGTAAAGTTATTAACAAACATAGTTATACTATTTACTACGGATAATAATATTATAAATTTTCACAAAAAAGAAAAAAAAGCATTTAAAGTTATTAATATATTAAGTTGCATTTTATATGATTTCAAGTAATTTATTATCCAATATATTCTCCACACACTCCTTTCCTCGTTCATTCGTTTTACATGCCCAAACCATCTGAGCATCCCTTTCTTAATCTTAATAATTACGCCTACATCTTACTTTCATCCTGCCTCTGCCAGTGTCATGCCTCACTTCCATACATCAGGGTAGGTACCAGCACTCCATTTTGGACGGTTAGCTTCGCTTTGCTTGCTTGAATAATAAGTGGATGCAACAGATTTTCGAATACAGAAATGGAACCTACAAATAAAATTTATGGACTAATGAAATGCCAAATGATCGAGTTAGAACAGGACTTCGTCACGCTCAGTTAATTACTTAAATTTGAAACCATAGTATCTAAATGTATATGTCACAACAGTATTACATTTATACTAATCTCCTAATCTGTTTTACATTTTGTCAACAGATTGGTTGAGCATACCGAAGATGTAAAGAGGATATATTATGTTGGTTGTCCAACTTCAATACGATGACAGTACCTGCCTGACGATGGAACATGATGACGATGACATTGAAACGTATGTTTTTCCCTTTTTTACGCCACCATACCACAGGGCGCAGGCTCTTTTTCGAAACTATTTTTTTTAAATGTATCTAAATCCCCTTGAAGAGCCTCAAACGTTTCACAAATTTTTAAGATTGACGTTTTTCGAAATCAGATGTGGGCGGTAATTTTCCTCTTATTTTTGACGTCAGGCGTGCAAAAGTTCATCAAGAAGTATATAATTTCTGCTTTTATGTCTGGAAAAAGGGGGAGGGGGGGGTGAATTTTAGAAATTTTATTTAAAACTTTCTCCAGTTTTAAAATTCAAGTTTGGAAAATTTCATTGATCTTAGAATAAAATTGTTGATTTGTTCAAAAAAACAAAGCCACATCTGGAAACTCTACTTTTTATATAATAGCTAACACACGTTGACTCATAAAAAAACTTCAAGATTCAACATGAAAATGTCGATTTATTCCCTCAATTACCAAAAACTGCTTTTAGAGGTATATCACAGTGAAAGATATTATAACCGTTTAGATTTACTTAAAAAAGCTCTGATAAAATTTTACCTTTACAGGAATATCTCTAAATTCAATTAGGTACTGTTTTAAAAAATATTCGTACAATTCTGTTTGGTGTGGGTACCGATTAGTTGAATTAGGGCACAAGGAAAGTCAGGTCACATTCCAGGTGAGAGAAAATGACTAAATGACTTAGTAACTGAACCGTTTGACTGTTGGACTGTGTTGTGGGTGTTTATTTCCAGTGGGTCGACAGTCGACAGAGATATGTTTGTGCAGTGGAACTGTTACGGGTGAGCTCATCGCTGTTTATTTAAGGAATTTCATCACAGAGACCTCTGAACGAATTCACGTATCTAAAACACACACCGACCATACAACATAGGTACACGTATACACGGGCACCTCCACAAGGACACGAGGAAACACCACAAAACACTTCATCGTTTTCGCAGTGCTTTGTGTTTAAAACAATGAGCAATTAGGAAACGTAACAGTTTGTTTTAAGTGATTTTTTACATACTGGTGTCTTAACGTTTTTGTTTATTTCACGATCAGTCCCAGAAAATTCTAAATAGGTTCTCTAATATTTCGCGTTAATTGTAGATATATAATGTTAAAATAATAAAATAGCACAATACAAAAACAACTTTATATTAAAAGCAAAGCGCCTAAATAGAATCAAAACGAAGGAATGTTATTTATTATACGAATATTATGCTAAAAAAACCGTAAAGATGATCAAATAAGTTAAAAACTTTAAACAACTGTCAACAATGATGACCTAAGATAAGAAACATGTTACAGTTGATGGATAAATAAACAACTTTTTGGAATGTTAGGTCTTCAATTTTTATTTTATTTATACGTTCAGGTATACTGTTTCACTTCAGTTGTATACATCTAATCATCTCGACACAGGACTGCCCTAGTAGTGGCTAATTTTTAAAATTTATTTTCTTATATACTTTAGAGAAATGTTTTAGTAGTTATGAAAGGAGAATTGAGTATTAATACATGCAATATAGTATAAACCATACTTTGGTAATATACTCCGATCAACACTTTACCGAAAAAATCAATAGGTGTCTACAATCATGGTAATCAACAACATTGTAAAGCTATACCTACGCTATGCCTGGGCAATGCCAATTACTTTTTAAATATATGTATGAGCTTACCGACTAACTAATGATATTTCATCACATTAGATTTTTAACTGAACATGCTCTTCCACGAAATTGTATGAACAAATGATTCTTATTAGACTCAAATGAAAGTACCTACCTACCAAGGCACCCATAGGATTAGACCACTCGAGCATCGAAATAACGCCGTTACTTTGAAGATAAAGATTTTTTTATCATCATAAGTTTTACAAACATACTTACATATTATATGGTAAGATATAAACTCCCAGCCTTGCCCAATTTTAACACAATATTCATTGCGTCACTTAACGTGCAAGAATTGTGTCCTTGATTTCTTCCGCATTTTGTGAACTAATGTATTCGAGTATTCAATATCGTAACACCACGAGAAGTGACTTATTTCGTTCTAGTTACAATAATAATATTTACTTACTAAAAAACTTTTATTACCTGTTTAACTGACTGTAGTGCATGCTTCACTATTTTAGCAAAAGTATAAAGTATAGGTTCAATCCATTATGTCTTATTTCATAATTACCATCATCGCTAGGTAAAACTACTATTTCAAAATATTGACAGCCTGTGGGATATTCTATTTATTTATTGTTTTCAAAAAGAGTTAAAAATGATTAATTATTGTTGTGTAGACCTCAGTAGATATATTCATATTATACCCGTCCCAAAGTATACATTATAACCTACAATATTGTTGTTTTACAAAATCTCTTCTTGCTAACTTGATTCAGATATTGTATTAGTTTTTTTAAAGCGAAATTGTTTATTTTGTTTTTTAATTAAAACCGGAATAATATTGTACCTTCCTTCCTTTCAGTCTGCGGCTGTGTTCCTCAAGTTCTTAAGGTTAATAATTGACCACACAATTATTGTGTGGCTAACAGGTATATCACTCATTCACCTAATAATAATAATTGGACAATTTGTAGAGCGCCGTTTTTGTGAAAAATCACCTCAAGGGCACCTAAATTTAGGTCCTTCACTCCATAAAGCATTCATTTACCATGCTTCTTTGTCGATCGGTAATTTTGAATTCTTGTACATGCCTTGTCCAGGGCAATTATCACAGTCTTATGGTCTAGGTTTATATTTTCTGTAAGACAACCTTTTGTATCTTATACAAAAATATCTTTAGGGATTTTGAATTCAGATGTCTCACTAGAGCAGATGTTTGCCAGTGTGATACTTCCGTTAATTTCCTCACTCAATACAATTTGCGCTGTAACGAGAGTTCCAATCTTGTTTAGAACTTTTTTGATAGAGTGCTAGCGATAATGGCTTTAGAATTAACAAGCTGCATCCGTAGGATTTAAACCGGAGTTTCCTATATCAAAGCTTCATCTGATTGCAATACCGCCATCAATCAGCATTATAACACTAACAATACAGCCTTAAATAAATTATATTAAAATCCACATACCTACCTGCTGTATAGCAGAGGAGCAGATACACATTATGGCGTTGAGGTCCCATATACCATATGCCTTCAGTTACTGTTGTTAGAAATCAAAATCCCGTTTGATAGATCTTTTTTATTTCAGTGATGCGAGAGTCTGCTACTTGTAAATATTACATGAAATTCATATTTCATAAAAGACAGCTCATTAAATGAGCTGATGGTAGACTTGGACTTGTGACCCGACGCCATCCGGATCTTCCTACATTAGATTGCAATTAGTTGCAAGTTTGGGAAAGAAAAGTTCCTACGCGGATAATTACAATAATGTTGTAGGAACACGTTCCGAAACATTAGCAATGTTTTCTTTTTAATCGCCTTTTATATAAGAAGACTGACCTTTATGCAGAACTCATGTCAAATAAAGAGCCACAAAAAATACATGTTCTTTTGGAAGTGGTTTTCGAACATATCTTGGATGTCAGACTTCAGACTTTATTTGAAAATCTTTAGCACGTAAGCAATGCGTTTGGGTTCCGTTCCTGCCTGCGCATTCAGTTTAATTGCGCATGAGTTTAGTTATTTGGTTGAATGCACCTTTCTTTCTAGAATGATTACGTATTCAGTGTCTTACGAATAAATCAGCATCGAACTGTTATAACCGAAAGGGAAGTATTGGGATGCGGTAAATAAAGCAGATTTTGACGCGTTAACCTTTAAGTAACTGCGTCACATTATCGGAAGTCGAGTTCAACGCTCACGAGAGTCATGCAAAAACGCCGTCGCCGTTTTCCCGCGCGGCTGGTGCGCTGTGCATATGTAAAATGTAGATATATGCGGGGCGATTTACATCCATTATGCGAACGAGGCAACGAGGACAATGATTCGTGCTCGCGGAAAGGTTACGGGCTAATATCGGGGTGAACAAGCCCAAACGCGTCCCTCCCGTGCGGGGTATTCATCCGACCGATATTATCATATTTACTACCTACCACTATTTAAATACTACGTGGCGCTATCGACGAATAGCTATTATACTCGTATTTAAATAAGTATTCGAATTTTAGTAATTTGACAAGCAATGACTTAAAAAAATGCGCATTCAAAGTTTCTACTCGAAATCTTGTGATTTACTTCAGGATAAAAATTATTGAATGGCAAATTATTTTAAAGATTAAACTCTTTATTTGTGCTGAATTCCCCATTTGAATGTGCCTACATATATTTCGCTTAACCATAATCAAAGCAACAAATATTTTAATTTAAAATTTTCATTATTAATTTAATTACGCTATAAAATATTTAATATTATTAATAATAATATTTTTAAACCCGATATGGTTGGGCCTAACTAGGTGCTTTGCGTGTGCTGAGACCCCTATTTTACAATTAAATAAAATCCAATAAATAGATGAGTTAATATAATGAATTGAACTGAAATAAAATACACCGATAAAGGCGGCAATAAAATTGACATACATATATTATATATATGATTTCCTCAATATACAGATTTGATTTCCTGACTAAAATACCGTTTCCGTCTAGACCTCTGATTTAATTTTCAAAGTAATGCCTTGTTTAATCAATTCAATCTTTTCTTTGAATAATTTTTCAAAATTTCTTTTTCCATGTTTCCGGTTGTAAAAACTAGATTATTAGTTGAAAGATTAGCCATTTTATTATATAGCAAAAACAGTGTTTTTGATTTTACTATACTGCAACCAAGTGTGCATAATTCAGAGCTATTTCCAGAAAATTATGTTGTCTTTCGTCGTGACCGCCTCACACGAGCGGGAGGTGTCGTCCTGGCTGTTCGCGCTGATGCTGTAACCCATGCTGAGAGGATTTCTTCAATGGACCTCCCCGATACTGAATCCCTGTGGGTGAAGCTATCCTTGAAATCTTCAACTGTTTTTGTATGCGTGATATATGTGCCACCGCGTTCTTCAACTTCGTTATTCTATAACATATTCGAAAAAATAGAAAGTAATTATAATCTTCTCAATGACAAAAATATCATAATATTAGGTGATTTGAACCTCCCTTCCTGTAACTCCAATATTGTGAACATGTATAATTATTTTAAATGTTTCTACGGTTTGCAAGAATATAACTTGATATGTAATGATTATAATAACACTCTGGATGTAGTTTTATGTAATGCCAAGGATCTTATAAAGTGTGTTGAGAAATGTCAGGACCCTATTACAAACGAAGACAAGCACCACCCTGCTTTGTCTATAAGTATTAGTGAGGCTCACTTAGGTGGTTCAAGTTCATGTCTAAACTCAAGTCCAATAGAAGTTCCTTCCTATCATGGAGCTAGAACCATAAACGCCTGGAGATTCAACAAAGGTAATTTCCACTTATTATATGAATTGCTTTCTGAATGCTCATGGCAACCGGTCTGCCAAAGTTCAACAGATATAAATGCATTATGTACAAATTTTTACAATTCAATTTACAATATATTCGATAAGTGTATACCCATTTCCACACCTCGCACTACGGCACACAGAGTATATCCTAAGTGGTACACCAATAGTATTATTTCAAATATTAAAATAAAACATATCTTTCATAAGCAATGGAAAAAAACTCGTCACAACTTGGACTATGCTAGTTTTTCAGCCTATCGCTCCATCGTAAAACGTGAAATCAGTGAAGCTTTTAAAAATCATTTAACTTCAATGGAAGAAAAATTGTCTATCGATCCCAAACAGTTTTGGAAGTATATTAAGGATCTAAAAAAATCCAACAACTCATTTAAGTCTATGATTTTTGACGGAGAGGAATTGACTACTGATGATAGAATCGCAAATAGTTTTGCTACCTTTTTTTCATCTGTGTACAAAAATGTTCAACCAACTCTCAATATTGACTCTACACTCCACACTGTACAGATTTGGCCCTCATTCGACCTGGACAGTATTTCAGAAAAAGATGTTAAGGAGGCACTCTCAAACTTAAAGAAACCTCACTCCATCGGTCCTGACAATATTCCAACATTTATACTAAAGGGTTGTTCCGACCTTTTAATACCACCATTATGTCATCTCTTCAATGTATGCCTAAAAAACGGGATTCTCCCAGACATCTGGAGATTAACTAAAATAACCCCTATTTACAAAAAGGGAGACAAACGCGATATCCGAAATTATCGACCAGTTGCCGTTCTATGTTCCATCATGAAAATATTCGAGAAAATTCTACATAAATATATACTTAATCACATTACTCCAATTCTTGACGACCATCAACATGGTTTTAGATCCCAGATGTCAGTAACATCAAACCTCTTATGCATCTCAGATTTCTTATCACGAACTCTCGACAATGGTGGCCAGGTGGATGTTGCTTATTTTGACCTGGAAAAAGCATTCGACAAGGTTGACATCGACATTCTTCTTAATAAACTAGCTTCATTTGGTTTTTCCAAAAGACTACTCTGTTTTTTTGCTTCATATTTTCGAAATCGTAGACAGTTTGTTTATTATAAGGGATCCAGTTCTTTTGAATTCGTAGTTTTTTCTGGAGTTCCTCAGGGGTCTATCCTTGGACCACTTCTGTTTTTGATTTTTATTAACGATATTGGTTCAGTCATCACACACTCGCTGTATTTACTATTTGCAGATGACTTGAAACTATATCGATCAATAAAAAATCTTCTTGACTGTATTCTCCTTCAACGTGACATTGACTGCGTCTCAAACTGGGCCAAAATAAATGGCTTGAACTTCAGTACACCCAAGTGCAATATCGTCTCGTATACAAGATCAAAGAAACCGCATGTATTTCAATATACAATTAATGAAATTATTCTCCAACACCTTAACCAAATCAAAGATCTAGGAATTATTTACGACAGCAAATTAACTTTTCACCAACACATCGATGATTTAATAAGCAGAGCATACAGGCTTCTCGGCTTCGTAATTAGAAACTCATATCCGTTTCGTAACACAAAAACACTGACGTTAGTATATAACACACTAGTCCTGAGTGTACTTGAGTCAAATTCGATCGTCTGGGCCCCACACGAATTAACATACACTTTACGCATTGAAAGAGTCCATAAGAAATTTTTAAGGTTTTTATTCTCGCGGCTCTATGGACGTTACCCTTGGCTTTACCCATCGATTTATATATTAGGCATGACCAATTACCACTCCCTAGAGACACGTAGAGGTATTGCTTTGCTTAAATATTTTTTTCAAATAATCAACGGTCACCTATCTAATAATGAGATACTGGCCCAATTAAATTTTTTTGTACCAGAGTCTCACTCTCGAGGACGTCATCACAACCTCCTATATGGTAGAGCAAGCCGCACTAATTTATTTATGAACTCACCTGTGGGGAGAGCTACGTGCTTTTTGAATGAAGTGGATAAAAAAATAGATTTATTTTTTGTGTCCTATAGCGCATTTGTAAGATTTTTGGCATTGCATATACACTGCATAAATGGTACAATTATAACGTCTTAGGCTATATTGCCTGTAATTTGTTATAAATATGTGTACAAATTATATATATAAATAAATAAATAAAATAAATAAATGTAAATCCTCGGAACAGGCTAGGCCAAGTGAGTGCTTTATTTATTTTTTAATATCTACGATTGGTTATATAATTTATTCTTTTTAATCTTCGGAGAAAACAGATCTAATATTACAGGGTTTCTTCCTAAATCATTTAGGTGTTTGTAGTTCAGTAGTTTTTTTACTTATTAGTTGTGAAAAATAACATGATAAAAATAAATAAAAATTGACAAAGTGCATTTAAATGTTGTATTTTTCGTACGTATATTATAAAAATATATATTTTAAGTACCTTTTTATTTTATTTCTTACACAACACGAGTATACCGAGGTGAAAAAAGGCATAGAAACGTAGGATAATAGTTTTAATAATAAAGTTTTCAAAAATTAATTATTTTTTGCTCGTAGAGTTAGCAAAAAAATATATCGATAAAGGTAGAAAAAAAAATGAAAGGGAAAAGAACAAAAAGCACCAATAATATTTATTGAAAAATATAATTTTTTAAATATATTTGAACTTTTATTGGTTTAAAATTTTAATTTTTTTTAAATATTTTGTTTGTTTCTAATCTGGTATTAAGAGGAAATAGGTTTAACCATTTAAATCGAATACATTTATAAATTTGTAGTTGTAATTGAGTGTAATGGCAATCGGTAACAAAGAATAATGTAACAGCTCTACTTTTGCTCCAAGGAAATGTATTTTGCGTTACTGCCTACGTTTGATCTACCAAGCTTTTGGTATTCCGTAACACGCCCGTGAACGTACATTATGTAAGTCGCTTTTCAAGTGGAACATATTCTAATGGCGTGTATAATTACCTCCGTAACATGTGCTTACTGTCTGAAGTTCAAATCGTAAATAATAATATCTTCCTAGACTATTGAACTGTCTTTTTTTTGTAGCATATGTTATTTTCTCAGTGTACTAGCAAAGTAAACACTATTATTTAGTAGTTAAATAGGTAGCTACTACCTAACAAGCAAGTAATGCAAGACATTATTTGTGTTCGTCGATTCTCTTTTTTATAATTCATTGTTATGCGAAGGGAAAATATTACCTAAGTTACTCAAGCCCATTGAATAGAACATTACGGTATTTAATGAAGGCTCTTGGGAAAACCTTGTTTATGAACACTTGTTATGATTCTTACTTTTATCTGGAAGAGAACAAAGGCGTAGCATGGTCTCAGTGAATTCTCATAGATGTAACTACTCTAACTGTACCGCTATGAACAAAAAGGTTAACCGTAAATCTGCAAGAATAACACAGAAAATGAAATTAGTTTTTTTCAGATCTGTCGCAAAAACAATGGTTGTTACTCAGATGGCATCTGGATTGGGGTAATGATGGTAAATAATGTCGTTAACATGAAATAATTACATTTAAATTGATGACCAGTCTTTAAAAAGACAATCAGAAGAAGGTCTGCCAAGAGTGATTTCTTCGGAATTTCCAGAGGGAAGAAATCCATTTGGTCGCCTCAAACAATGTTGGGAAAAAACTAACTAACAATCATAAACTATGAACTATGGAACTGAGGAGATCGAAGAAGAGCAAGATGAGGGCGCTTAGAGTTGCTCACACAATACTTAAACATTCCCGACTCGCTAAATAACGTGGATCAAAATGACAATGATGTACTCAACATGAAATAATTTTTCTTCAATTTAAGAAGTGAACCGTTGTTTTTTTTAATCTTTATTTTAGAATCAATTTCTTCGCAATGATTTTATCTTCCCCTCGAATTGAGCAAATTAACGAGTTTTAAGTATCCCCACTTAACCAAGAAATTTTAATGTCTTTGATTGTGATTTTTTATAACTCTTTTGTTAAAAAATGTTGAACTTTCAGAAATGTACTTAGAACCTATTTATAAATCATCTCTGAAGCGACTCGAACTTGGAAGTTGATTTAAAGAGATAAAAACAGCGTTGTACTTTGCAGTCATTGAAAACGAAATGGCGCTGATAAAAACGATGTTTTTACTTACTCGTGACCTGATAATTATTGGGAGAACCATACATTCTTGTAAAATATGAAATATTTAAAAAATGCAAATGATAAATCAGAAGTTAGATATGTAGCAGTAGAAAATAACGCTTGTGTCACTTTACTTACCTATTCGACATATCCAGGTTCGAAAAAACATTTGTCTTTGAAATAAAACCTACTTATCGTAGAAACTTTTATAAAGGTTAGTTATATCATCGAGAAATGCTGCATTTTCATTGAAAAACCAAATGAGATCTACAGATATTAATTCAATTAATCTTAAAAATAATCGATGCTTCATTTATTTTCCATAATTGATAATTTGTTCTTCAAATATATTATGTACAAAATTATATGTATTATTACTAATTACCTTATTTTGAATACGTTATAACTACTAGTAGTATACTTACATTTCTATTAAATTAGAGAAACATAGTTTTTTTATTATTTTTTAATTTGATACAAAATAATAATAATATAATATCTTTATTTGGAAAACAAACAGCTTTACAAAGATACATAAAAAAATAAAGAGTGCTAAAATAAAACAGTAAGCCTAAAAACATGTTTTCGTTGAAAAAATTTTTTTTTCGCTGACAAGAAAAACTAAGAAAAAAATAGTTAACAGAAGATAAATTAAAACATAAAGAAAAACTAAGAAAAAAATAGTTAGGAGAAGCTAAATACTCAAATATGCATGATAAAATAAAGAAAAAGACAATAAAGGTTAAGCTTATGATCTTATAGGAGTATATGGATGATATGTATATAATTAGGGAATATGTAAATATATTGCAAATTAGGAAAAAAATCTTATTAATAATATAATAAATAAATATAAATATGGATGTTAAGTGGTGTGTTGTGATGCATTACATTTATCTGATAGTGTTCCTTTGAATTTGTTGAAAGTTATATTGAAGATGTCTGTATATGTGAGGTGTGTGTTATGATAGTGGCAATACGATGTATGAATTCATTTTGTAAGTAGTTGGTGTTGGAGCGGCTGTTATAAAAAAGGGATACGTTTCTGCCATTGCGACCTGGAACAATATCTTACATATCAAGTACAATCCGGCAACGTTGGCCTCACTGGGTAGCTCACCTGTGCTGAGACCTCTATTTTATAAAACAAAAATTTATGCATAGCAGGTAAATTCAAAAATATATTAATATAGATAATGCTGGAAAAAAGTAAGCTAAATTTAAACAAAAAATAAAGATTTTTAATTAATATAAAATTAAAAGTAAAACTATTTATTTTATTAAATTCGGTATATTTTGTGTTTGTGAGTGATGTGTATTTTATATTGGTTTTGTGTGTTACGTGTATGTGTGTTATTCTTATTTTATTATAAAATTTTGGTATTATTGACTCATTTATTCATTTTGTAATTTAGAGTATGAATTTATTTTGGTTTTATTATTACAAAAATGAAAGCTTTTATAGCACGATATTTATAGTGCCCTTGACGATATTTTGAGATTGTTGAAATTTGTTTTTTTGGTTAAACTTTAGTTTTTACTTTCTCACTGCAACAAATTACATGCATATTATACATGTATCTATTATATTATATGTACAGAGCGCTGTTCGGCCTCCCTTAGCGATGCAGCGCCTCGTGTTTGCAGAAGGAAGGGTGAATGGGTTTGCTTCCTTAATGCGTCACAGACTAGCCGGGACGAGTCAGCATTATACCAGAGGTCAGAAAACACTCTTATCCTGGCCGTCGTTGTGCACTCCTCTTCCAACCTACATAGCGCTTTCATCGAATGATAGATAGGTAACTAACTAACTAACCATCAAGCCGTTTCCCCGCAGGGATAGGCAGAGAGGACGGACCGCCAAACAACTCGGTCTTGGCACACACTCCTTGCCTCGTTAACATTCATACATCCTCTCATAGATAGGTAAATCATATAATATATTATGTAGGTAATTACCACATTTATTTAATTAATAATAAAAATATATTTCGAATACCGCCAACAATTAAGCAATTGAGGATGTCAATGCTCTCGATATTGCTTGAAATGGCAAAACCCGTACTCATTTCAGCAATATCTATAAAACCTCTCGTGTAATATGGGTACTTCTTTTCATTACTTGAACTCTTGACTTAGTCTACGTAGAGTATTTCATACCCACAAATGAGTTCGATCTTCTCGGGTCGTCCCGATTGAAAAAAAAAATTAAAAAAATCAAATAATAATTGAATATTAAAGAAATTGGAAATAAAGGAAACAATCTTATCCTATTTCACAGCGCTTTGGTCACCGTACTTCTTTGAGGCACAAGGCACAAGGCAGCCCACGAAAATCGATAATGACATATTATTCGTCTGCAGTACCGTTATCTAAACTGAATTCGCGGTTTCTTACGTGTTGTGTTTTTATAACACTTATATAATAATACGCCAGCCATTTGAGTCATGAACTTGGATTCCGACGAGCTATTACGTAGGCTTTGTTTTTGTCTCTCACGTTTATGCAAGTATCTCTTGCCTGTGTACTTGTTACAAGTTTTAGGTCAATATTTCTAGTTCCCAAGATTGCGACACGCGACTTTGACTTTTTGTACAGATTGTTTTGTGATGAATGTGGTATCAATTTACAAATTTTATATCATGTAGAAGAGATTATTACATGTTTTTGTTTGTAATGAAGATAGTTCTGCAAAATTGGCACTACTCTCACACGAAGACATTGTCCTGCATAGTGCATATCATACTATATATCTACCACTGTTGCCAAAACTTTAAAACTTGTGACAGCTGCCATCCCTCTGGTCGCATTTATCACAATGTAAATCCTATTACGATGATTGCACTAATCGCATGCACTTTTTCTATTAACTCATATTCCACTTGAAAACTAGCTTTTTTCAAATAAAGTATTTTTAAAGTTCAAATTTATCAACAAAAGGATGACTTCGCAATGGGTTCTAGTATTAGCCTTTAAGTAGCAGACAAATTTTAATAATAATGAGGAATCTTGACATGGCCCGACTCAAGTATCGGATTCACTTGGTCGTGCCATGTCTTTCTTGGGCGTCCTCGACGTCTTCTACCATTCACATTTGCGTCATATATTCTTCTTACACTCCTTTCCTCGTTCATTCGTTCTACATGCCCAAAACATCGGAGTGTCCATTTCTTAATCTTATACATCAGCCTTGCATTATTTGCGGATCTCCACGTTTCTCACACGATCATACATTGTTTTAACACACAAACGCCTCAGGGATCTCATTTCAACAGCATTCAGTCTACTTTCATCCTTCCTCTGCCAGTTCCATGCCTCACTGCCATACATCAGGGTACCAGTACTCCATTATGGACGGCTAGCTTCGCTTCTTTGGGCATTTTTTTGTTGGTGCCAACGGCATTCAGTCCTCCGTTAATAGAGTTACAATGTCTCTATCAGCCTTCCCATCTCTCATAAACATACTTCCCAAATAAACAAACTCATCCACCTGCTCCAAATATTCATCATTGACAACTATGTTGCGCATTGTTTTCGTATTCTCTCTTCCAAATACCATGACTTTAGACTTACTTACATTCATCATTAACTCATTCTTCATACATACTTCGTTCATCCTTGACACGAGAGACTGTAGATCTTCCATACTGTTAGAAATCAGCACCGCATCATCAGCATACAATAGTTCAAGCGCCCTTGAGGTGATTTTTCACAAAAACGCCGCTCTACAAATTGTCCAATTATTATTATTATTATTAATAGGCCACATACTTTCTGATTACTCAATTTCGCGCCCAATCCCATCTCTTTCAATCCTTGCATACAATTATCCGTGTATAGATTGAATAACCACGGCGACATTACGCAGCCTTGGTTAATACCTTTTGTGATGTAAAATTCCCGTAAAATCGCCGTTTACCCTAATACATGCAACGCTTTCCTCAAATAGAGACGCAATAGTTAAGGATTTTCAAGTTATTACCTTATCGAAAAATCAGAAGTTACTACTTTGTATCATAATACACTCCTGTTCATTGTAACAATGTATTTTGAATACCATAATAAAACTACTGTATTTTTATGCAAATCAATGAAAAGGAAGAGTCTGTTTTAAAACGGTTTTTCCTCAAGATTTTTCACTCGGTTCACGTCACTAGGCAGTTATGTCAATGATTTCTATGTCGTTTATTCTAAATTTGACGGCATCTTTGGTCAAGGGGCAAGGCTCTCGACTAGCAAACAGGAGGAACACATTTCATTTGATTAATGTGTTATTTCCCAATTGTATTAGGTAATTAAAAATAATATATAATGCATACTTGTTACACGTTCCACCGTGGAAGATACTCTCAGTATCGATCTGGTGCAAGACCACCATTCAGAGTCGAAATGTTGCTTATACGACTTTAGCCGAGTTTGGTGACAGATCTATAATAACCAAGTTCTTCCCCACCTTTCACTTCCACGTCCCCTTTCCCTCCCCAATACTTTCAACTTCACAACGTACAATTGGGGATGCCATAGTCTCATTGGCAGCAGACGGGAGCAGTTGGGACTATTGTGAGGTATTCAAATAAATAAAAAAAATCTTATTTATATAGTTTGATGAAAGACATACCTGACTTACTGTTTACCAGTAATTCCTTAGGTTATTTGGAGAAACATGTAAATGATGTTTTGTTCTTTAGTGATTTTTTTCAACTAAAACTAAAAAAAGTAGTTAGGGTCGGAGTTAAGGGTTGGGTGAGTGACCAATAACGATATGTGATTTCATTGGAATCAAAAATTTCACTTACATTTTTTACTCCAATTAATGATACAAATTTTAACAGCCTCAATACCCCTTATAGTTTCCTGTAAATACGCATCAGGAAACTCTGTGTTCTGTGACGGAATTGACATAACATTTTGACCTATATCAAACCCCTGGGGACTAATAGATACAAAGTTTTCCTTAAATGATTATTTTTTCGTGTTCTTATTTCAGGGTTTTTCCACTAACAAAATTTGTTTTATTAATGGTGTCAACGAGCATGACGTAAAAACGTGCATTAACACATTTTTTATAACCGTAAAATCATTATAAAATTTAATTAATAATATTAATGAAAATAATATAACGTTACTTCAATTATTTTTTTAACGATATCTTTGTATTCTTTATTTACTTACATTTAAATTTGGGACGCGGGTACGGATACGGATACCGTCGCCCCGGGAACATTTATTGGAGAACCAATATCTCTGCAATAGGTCACCCCAAGTGGTTCGCTACGTTTGTTGACTAAGCAGGAGTTCCCGGTTTCATGGGGTTTGGGTTATCCGGATCTTATATATACCGGGAATATCGCCTTGCACCTCAATGGAAGGGATGGATTCGTACGTCCGTCACTCCTGAACACACTGATCCTCATAATCCAGTTAGACCCGATAATATTTCTCTACTAATTAGGTAACCAAAAAAACTGATGTATAATATGATATGTAATATATTATTATTTATTGTGAATATTAAATTTTTTTTTCAAAAAAAAAAATCCTACCCACCTTTCACTGACCTTTTTCCTTCCAGAACTACCTCTCCAAAAAAGACCCTCCACACAGCATCCCCAAAGATGACATAGGTCTTGACTGGGCTTAGTTAGCTCAGGACCTCCCATGTCAAGCTAATGCTATAAAAACCTTCATGATGAAACATATATAGCTTACCAATACAATCTTTAAGCTTACAATCGTTCCTTCAACAAACAAAGACATCAGGATTCATAGTAACGTTTCCTACGTTGACGAGTGGGTCCATTTATACAGCACTGAGCACTACAGTAGTGAACACTACACTACATACAGCAACAATTCAGTGGGAACGCAGCCGCAGTCAGTAACAACATATCCTTGAACCGTGCTGAGGTTACACTAACACCACCAAGAGACGGGATTATTCGCGTGCTCCGAGCGCAAACTGGTCTCCATGGCTCTGCCTGCTGTTACACGTACACGTATATACTTGTGTAGGATGTAGCATATCTGTATGCGAACTACCTTTACCTATTACATATACAAATATACCCAGGAAAATGTTGTAATATATCTACTTAGCTTACATTTTATCTTCCGTTGGCGGGATGGTTCCATGACTATTTACAGCGGATTTTTAACAGTTAGCTGGTGGGAGAGTTTTTGAGGAAAATAATCAACTTAATAAAACGTAATATTTAAGAGCTGATTCATGATTATGATTGCTGTGATCGAGATCCGATGAGTTGGATCTTTGTTAATCTTAATAGGCTTTTAATTCTGTGGGTCAAGTTTAGATTATAATTCAGATAAACTAATATCACGTAATGCGTTATCTATTGTTTAGTTAAATGTGATTTCCCAAACTAATCATTACGGTTAACACAATTTTAAGAGTATCTACGTAATTATTGATATTACTACTTCAATTAACAAATGTTCACTCTTACCTCTATGTATATACAATTTAGAATGTGTGAAAACGTGTTAATTATGTACATGTCTTCAACCAACGTCGCACTGGAGTCTATAAGATGAAAATTAGCTTAATTAATATAGAATTTTTATGTTAATATTTTCAAATCAATTACATTTTACTCTTCAGGTTAATTTTATCGCTTTTCGGAATAACTTATATAGGTCTCATAGATATCGTTTTGTCTCCCTTAATATGATGGTTAGAAATATGATTTAAACGGTGTTAAATGGAAAAAATACTGCGTTTTATATTAAAATATTAAAGCTAACAACAAAATAGTTTAAATGTACATCTTTATGAAACCAAAGATTCCGACCGCAATTTGAAAAAAAATATGAAACTTTGGGAATTTTAAATTAGTTTAATTTTAAAAAGTTAGTTGACGATAATGTTTTTAATACATTTGCCTACTAAAATAAGGGTGTGTTTTTTTTTTTTTCGTTATCAGTAATTTCAGTTCGAAAAATCGTTCGGTGAGCTATGGAAAGCGAATTTAATCAGCTTTCAAAAACAGTTTTTAGTTTTCGGATTCGTTCAGAAATATTCCATTTATTTGGATTTTATTGCAAAGCGGAAATATTTTTATCTTCTGACAAAATAGGCCGAGGCCTAAGGGGTTAACAAATATTCACCTTCACCTCTATGTAAATACAATTTTGAAGATGTGAAAAATGAGTAAATTATTTATCTTTAACCAACATCGCACTGGAGTTTTCCAGTTGAAAATTAGTTTAGTTATTATATAATTTGGATGTTAAATATTATAAATCAATTAGGTACATTGAAGTATTTATTTGTCGCCTTGCAAGCGTTACCGTATTTCGCGTCTTATTTCAGAATACGCTCAGAATTGAAACCTTGCTTACCATTAATTAACGGAAAGTGGCAGGCACATAGGATGACAAATCATCATAAGAGAGTGTTATAATACAAGATAGGTTCTGACTCCTCACTTTTCTTTTCAAGGAAAAGTGACGCAGGTAGATGAAATAAGGAATCTAGGTCGCGTACTGAGAAAACCAAATTTAATGATAATAACGTTCTCCCTATAATCCTTCCTGTTAAAATTACTGTTCCAAATATTCCAAACACCATATTATTTGATTTGGTATTTTGGCTATTTCCGGAAAAACCTGCTGTTAGTCTTATCCTTCTTTCAAAGGACTGACTTTTTGGAATGAGTTTAATGATATTAAATGGAATTTTTTCAAAGTCATGCCATATTCTTGGCTCAATATATTTTGTTTATTGCAGACAACTAATTGGCTAATTGGTAAAAGTACTAAGCGATTTGTTGCATATGGATGAATCAAGAAGGTGGAGTAAAAATAACGATTTTGTGTGATCTTAAAAAAAACAAATGCTCGTGCGAGATATTAAGGCAAAATGAACCTTAAAATCTTCCGAAATAATACTAACATGCTAAATCCCGGAGGCTGAATTTTTATATACGATTTCCGACCACGGCCACATTTAACCAAAAATGAACGTTAATGTGGGTTAAACTTAAGGGGCAGAAAGGCCTTTTTCGCGTGCGGACCCCATCTTAAAAAAACCGACTACAGAGTATTACTGTTATTGATTTCCACAACGTTCAAGTTTGAAGAGTTTAAAAAATGTTACATGGTAACTAAAGAGATCATGCCAACTAAACCCACGCCCACGTAAAATTTTTCATGCAATCGTTTCATACAAATAACTTCGTTCTACATATTTAAAGTTCGGTCAAATTAGCAGCGCGTGTAATATTAAAAATGAAAATGAAAAAATCGGAGCTTAATCAAATCGGATCGTTTTACAGTTTCTGCAATATTCAAGTTCACAATACAGGTAAAGCTATTGATAGCATTAATTAATAACAGGTTAATCTATTATCGCTACACGAGGTAAGATTAATTAATTTCTATGAGATTTATTCATTGACACAATTTATTGTTCAACGGTTTAGTTTTCAATACAATCGCTTCTATTAACATTATTACCTTAGTCTCAGTTCTGATCTGAAGGAAATTCAGATTTTTTGATTAGGTTGTTGACCATACGTAAATTTCAAGGCGAAATGCTTATTATGATGTAATGTTTTTTTTTTCAAATGTGATATCGCCGTGATATTTGTAACAGATATTCGTTGATTTTCACATGATTGATTTAATTTATTGCTGTTGACTTTTGACACCGATAAACAATTTGAATAAGTCGTGTATATAACACGATAATATGTGCATAAGAACTTGTGATAATTCATACGTTTTCACTGAACAGTAACAGCAGCAATTTATGACGAGATATCGTCTAAAAAGCATAAATACAGTTGCCGGTTTATTTTCATGATTTATGATAAAGATCTAATATGGTGCATTTTAAGCAATAAACATGCTTGGTAATATGAACTAAATATGAACCAGCAGTATTAAATCAAGCATTCAGTAGAGTTAATTGGGGTTTTGAGAACTCTACCGGTTACTGCTATCTGCTTACTATTACTTTGCTTGTGGTAAATCCTTATGATTAATTCAATTTGATAATCGTAGTATAATTCTAATGATGTTAAGCTACTTCTTAGGGGCGTTTAACCAGCCAGCGGCCGAAAATTTACATTTCGTCGAAAGATGTTCTTACGATCATACAAGGCGGTTTCAATGACAATGATTAATTATTCTCCTTACCAGCTTTTTAAAATTATAACTCCATATCTATTTTATTTCATTCCAAAGTTGCTTTAATTTATATCTTGATCCAAAAATGGTGAAAGGCGTTATGATAAAACTATTAAAATTACGTACATTTTTTGATCATAAGTATTTATGATTTTTCAATAATGTCTAAGCAAAATAAGAATATAAAAAAAATCTAAAATATATTAGTTTGTAAGTGCGCAAATAAATACACAAACGGACCAATTTTCGTCAAGAAACACAAGTACTTTTTAATGATTTTATTTAAAATAAAAATAAAATTCTGGAACATACGTTTACCAGATAGTGTATTGATTTATTTTACTGCATGATTATATGCTTTGAAATGGTTGTTATATTTACTATGTAAAACTGAAAAGTATACTGTATTAAATAATTAAAAAAGAGAGATTTCTTACAATCAAACTGATTGATCGGTTTCGTAAGATTTGTAAAATAAAATATTGTAAAATTAACACTGAATAAACATATTAAAAAAAAAAATAATACAAAATCTTTTTTGAAAATTTAACAAATCTGCCAACGACCTATGATACAGCCTTATTATACTAAAATTAAATATTTAAAGCATAATTTAAAACATACATTTACTAGATAAAAGAACAATCTTTCGAAATCAATTTATAATTTTTGGTGGAAAAGAGTCAATACGGCTAAACACTGATTTAAAAATTATATATTTTTGGTTTTCTCTCGTTATACGCTCTTAAAAGCAATCAAACTGTTTCTTACAAATGCAAAACCTTTACAAAATGACCTTTTTTATGAGTAAAATTATTTAAAATTACATTTGTATAAAGGACGTACCTATATGAAATATAAATATAAAAGAGACGTAAAATATGTTCTTGGTACTTTTCACTAGGAGAACTAGGTTTTGTATGGAGGGTTTTCAGCGACTATGATTTAACTTCATGGTTTGGTAAGGTTCTATTCAGAAAATTCTATGACGATGTTTTTAAAACACTAGTGAGTTTTTTTCCGATAAATCTTTAATTCAAAATCTTTGACTTAATGCGGTAATTTTTTGGTTTTTATTAGTTTGATACTGAGTGAGAATTTGTTATTATATAATTTTACAGCTAAAAATTCACCGCTTTTTTCTCCAAAGATTGTACATACTTAAGATATATTTAGCTTGTCTATTTGCTTTGTTCTGGTTTTCTGATTAAGTGAGGTGTTTTTCTTTTTTCAGATAATGAACCAGAATATTTTTGGCATATATTTTTTGTTTTTTGGAATGTCGAACTGTGTATATATTTCCGTTGATTATGTCCTTACGGGGACCTTTAATATGATGTTTATGATGCATTACCAATGGTACGGTGACTTTACTGTGCCTTCGTTAGGATTTGACCATATTTTTATTTTATTTCCTACCACTGTAAGTTTGTGAATTGAAATTGATTACATACAAGGATCAACAATGTTGTTCAACTGAGGTTGCAGAACACACTGTGTGTATCTGTAGAGAATTTTATGCATAACTTATAAATTATTTTAAAGAACAGGTTTCTCGCACCGACTACCGACACTATAATTATCATAACTAATACCTACTTAGGTACAAACTGCAGGTAAGATCTTACGAACACATATTTGGTTTTGTGAGTAATAATAATTATAACTCATCTATTATTTATTAAAAAAAACGGCAGTAGAGTTACAAGAAGTATTCCTGTAACTCTACTGCCGTTGTACAACTCGTACGACGTTGAAAACAGGCAGTGAAGAATTCATATAATAATATTGCAATAATTATTCACGACAATTATGATCAATGAATTGTAAGCTAATTACAATATAACATGTTGTTTACAAAAATACAATAAAGAGTTTCACTTCATACTCACTGCCAAATCTCTCAGAACACAAGGCAAAGGTATATGGTATGTTAGGTAATAAATTCTTGAAAAAATTTTTGACTTCTGAAAAAAGAAACCGACGAATCATCACTGTCTGATTGAAGATTCGGACTAAGCCCAATGCGCTGTGCGCTGTGTCATCGAGAAGCAAGACGCAATGATGAAGCGAGTGCTCATTCTTTTGTATGGCTGTTTTCCGTGAAAACCGCCACGTTGTCCGCTTCTTTATGAAAACGCCAGGGAATGGAGTTTGCCTTTGGAGTTTAATATGTTGTTTATGTAAAATGCCGGTTCGTTATCCGCATTTCTCGCTGCATGTATAGATAGATTGCGCGCTATAGTCGGTTGGATGTTTGTTTGTCGGGTTTTTTTGGCACACGGGTGGAATGACACCGGCGAAGGCCGCGCTCCGAGTTCTGAGCTCCGAGCTCGATGCTTCGTGCTCCGCTCACAGAGCGGGCCGCTTGCTTCTCACCGCTCATGGGTAGCGCGACTACCGCACTGCGCATCGGAGACTGCGATCGCAGCAAACATACTCATGAGTACCTAAAACGACTGCTCTATTGCTTTCATTACCAGAGGTACAAATTGCAACTCGTGGAACTAGCACTTTTTATGTTATTATTATTTTTTTTTAAATTAACTTATCGAGGTAGAGCCTCAAATTTGTAAAATTAAATCTTTGAAGACAATGTTAGCTACTCTCAATAAAATATTTGAAAAAGAAAAATCTGAAAATGATACGGTCGCATGTCGCATCTAGGAATTAAACCCAGGACCCTAGCCTTGCCGGGGCTCTGCCCTACCAATGACGTAATTCGACCCTTACCCCTTCGGTCATATTTAACTGTATCATACTTCGACTAAGAACTATTAATATTACATTCATTTTCTTAGTGCGTATTTTAATTGACGTCATTCTTTGACCGATATCTTGACCCTATTTTTATGTATGATTTCAAGATTCTTCTTTGTTCAATGATATTACATTGATGGGAATAACCTTATAATGTTATATTATATTGATGAGAATCTGTGTCTTGGATATTATGCAACTTTATGCCAAAAACATACTAGCATACCTCTTCAAACACAGAACTAACTTTGAAAATGTCCTAACTGGTCGAAATACTATAACCAAAGGGCATAATCTCTTACTTATCCCTTTTGCTAAAACAGCTTTTGGGCAAAGAAATTGTAGACACTTTGCAACAAAATTATACAGTGCACTTCCACTGGCCATTAAACAAAACACATTGTATCTTAAATATAAATCTGACATCAGGTCCTGTATTGCCAGCCAAAACAGATCCAACTTCAAAGATATTACCAAAACGAATTTATACATATGTATTTTCAAATGGTACGATGATGATCGTCTTGTTACTTTAAATGTAATATTGTATTATTATTTGTATTTTTACTAAATGTGTTATTGTTTTTTATTATAAACTGTTCATGTTCTTAAAGCGCCTGCTCTCAACACAGGTTATCGTAGTGAGACAGGCTTAGGACATATTAAGTTGTAAACCTAGAATGAATAAAGATGAAATAATTAAAAAAAAAGTTATGATGAAAGAGAGTTATTCTAATAAAAAAAAAACATATTTCATTGCTTAGAACTGGCAAACATATCGACCAGGCAAACATAATGGAAACTAAATTTCTATTAAAGTATTATGTTTTGAAAATTATACAAATGCAACTGTAGAAAAAAAAACCTCTGTTTTATTAGTTGTTACTTAGCGACTGTTAAATTAATATTCCAACACATTGTCACACCGTCTTGATGCCTCCTCGCCTAAGAATTGCTTCTGATGACGTTAAATGCAATAATTAAACTTTTATGCAATAATTAAATTTTTATCTGGGCAGCTTGTACAGTGCAAAGAAGCTGCCTTTAGTAATTATGTTAGGCATGTGTGAGTTTTCACACGACCGCAACCTCCGTTAACCAAATGTTTTTCTCAAAACGAAATCGGTCGAATTTAATTTTAAATGCGCAGCAATTTCACGAAGATCTCATCTCATAGCGTCCATGGCGCTTCCACCAAGAGAGTTTTAATATCTTAATGTTTAAGTTTTAAGTGGAACTCTTTAATTGAAGATTACAGATAACAACGAAGAAGAAAAGTAATTGTTCCTACTTTGGTCGGGTAACGGCCTGCTTCGCGTAAAAAAAAAAAAGTTGGATTATAACCAATGTCGTTCGGTTTGTTCAAAGGTTTTGTAGCGCGTAAATCAGACACGTCAGTAACGAATGATTTTTTTTTTTTTCTTAATTTCATGCAACAGCAGAGATCAAAGGCAACTCTGAATTAATTAGGTGAGGTTTTAGAGTTTGTATACAATGAAGAACTAATAGTCTATATCAACGATACTCAACCTTTTTTCTCCTCGGGCCATATACACACATTCGTAAAGTTACGCGGGCCGCAACCCTATCATGGTATGACGAAAAATATCATTAACCCCCCCCCCCCCTCCCCTCCCTAACAAAAAATATTCTTCTTCCCATCTGTCTTAAAGCTCTTTTCGTCGAACATTTTTCGAGTGCATTTTGAAGACGCTCCCGCCATTATGCGTATTTAAATTATAACAGAACAATTACTTTATACGACAGCAAGAAATGCTGTTAAAATTTGGAAGTAGATACCTGACTAACCAGTGACATTAACCAGTTTTTATGTATTATAATTGATGCGGTGGTTTTTAGAAGTGGCACTTTTTTATTTATAAATTACGAGCTGGTTCCCGGCATGCGTTGCAATGCCATATTCAAATAAATACATTTTTCTCCCGTAATCACCTTCCCATGCGTCCCGTTCCCCTCCCGCGTCTAATACATTCTTAAGTTTCTAATACTTACATTTTTAAACTCGTGATATCTTTTGAATGGTATGTCCGAATTAAATATTTCAAATAGTTAAATGAAGGTATTGAAGCATTCTTGAACATGAAGTAATTTATTTTGATAAGGACTACAACTAAGATACGAATAAAGAGCCTTTTCAAGCGGTGACATTTTAATTAAATTTAAAAAATAAAAGATCACTTATTGTAGCATAACTATACCTAATAGTTAGACATATGCTGTCGCGACACTTTTTTGTAAATAATGATGTGTTCTGCAAAGTCGTACTACATTATTTTATTCTATAATCAATAGTTATCGCAGCGCACGCGATGTAAAGAATATTTTAGGTAATTTTTTTACACCCTGGGTTACATTATTGGGGTTTTAGTAAGGATTCCTATTTTTTTGAAAATATAATATAGTCTATGTCAACCGGGAATAGTGTAGCTTCCCAACAGTGAAAGAATTTTTCAAATCGGTTCAGTAGTTTCCGAGCCTATTCAATGCAAACAAACAAACAAACAAATCTTTCCTCTTTATATAGTGTAGTAGATTTGCGCGCGTACTTGTGTGTCAAATATTATTTTTTTGGGAATAAATCCAGCGTTTGCAATAGCAACACTCTTACACATCTACCCTGATGATGGACACTGCAACGCTGTTGAAAACTGAAACGTTGGCTAAAGAAGGAGATAGCGCAACACAGCATAACACCCCCAAAAACAAATAACGAAAATACTTCTGGCCGTGAAAATCTATAAAACGTATCTCACTCTTATACCAGATTATGTGGACCACAATGACAATCCTTTTCGGGTATCACTATCTGAGCGTCAAAGTCGAAACGAATCTCAAGATATACGAAATTTAGAATGATAAATTAAAAAAAATCAAGTTCCTGAAAATAAAGTGTTTAGGGCCGCACATAAACGCTTGACGGGCCGCAGGTTGAGTATGGTTGGTCTTATATGTACTTTAATTTTTTTTAAAGAATTTATTTTTGTTCATTTTTATTGAAAAACAGATCATTTATTTAATTTTTTTATAGATAAAATAAATTAACAATATTTACTTGCTTGAAAATAATACACCAAAAATACATAATAAATTATGAAATATTATGTTTACTTGACTTCGTGGCCGAGAGGTAAGGTTCTCGACTAGAAGTATAAATAAAATAAACACACTATTGACATTGAGTATTAAAGCTCAGTTAAAATTTTTGTGGGATGAGCTCATTTTCTATATTGACGCAATGCCCACTCGCACTTTTGCAGCGCCCCCTAAAAGCTAAAAATTTAAAAACGCCCCCCTAGACCTCCATAACGCCCCCGTTAAGAATCACTGCTCTAAAAGGATTTATTAGTTTAATTTCCAAACTTTATCCAATGCAATTATTATATTCCCATGAATAGATAAATACTTAAAAACTTTCCATATTCAACACATTTTTGCTAATTACTATGTTTTTACTTACACGGCAGTATCTGCATTCTAATGCAAATTGTGGGGGTTTGTATCGGATGAAACTGGCATTAATTTAAATGTTATATTAGCAGTTGATTAATGATTTTATAATGCATCAATCATTGTAGGAAAATAATGAAATAGTGTTTTTTACGTAATTTCGATCAACAGATTATTAGTTGCTCGTGTTCAATCAATAACTTGTAGATATTATGCGCGATTATTCACAGTTTGGGTAATGTAATAAATTAATCTCATAGTTGGAGAATAATTTATTATAATGTTATTATATTCAAAGTGTAGCCATTGTATCCAATCCTACAGTATTGATAAATTTAAAAATATATTTATTGTAATTATATACCTGAAAGGTTCATTCATTTTTACTTGCAAGCGCAAACCAATGAAGAAAAATTTGAATTTCAATTAAATTATCTTATCAATGTAAAAATTATTTTGAATAAGGAACTCCAGTCCAATTTTTTAATTTTTTTTAATGAATAATGACATTCTAACTTAACCAGCCAGTGGCCAAAAATCCACATTTCGTCGAAAGATGTTCTTACGATCGTACAGGGCGATTCCAATGAAAAAAGATTAATTATTCTCCGTACCAGCTTTCTAAAATTATAACTCAATATCGATTTTATTTCATTACAAATTTGCTTTAATTTATACCTACATCCAAAAATGCTGAAAGGCGTGATGATAAAACTATTAAAATTATGCACTTTTTGTTATTATTTTTTTATATTTTTTATGTAGTATTATTAATTTTTCAATAATGTCTAAGCAAAATAAATGTGCAAAAAAAATTTGAAATACATTAAATTGTAAGACAGTAAATAGATAGACAAAAAAGAGAAATTACTATGTATACCATATACCATCCTCAAAGGTCAATGGCGTCAATAGTAATGATATTACAGAAACAGACCATCTTCCTGTGTTACATCAGGGAAGGCTGACGAGGTGAATAATTTAATTAGATATTCGTGCCCTTTGATTAATCTATGATTAGCGGAGAAAAATTAATTGATCAACTTTAAACCTGCCGGTGATAAAAAAATAGGTTTTGTTATGATTATGATACATTTCGTAAACACGTACATAAATGATTACTGCACAGTTCTGGAGCAGTTGAACCGTTACGTCACTAATTAATTAAATTACTTTAAAGTATGTGGTACAATATTATTTACAGTTAAATGCATGCTTTATAGATTTCAACTTAAAGCTGCCGATAAAATGCAATGTGGTCATAATCGTTAATCTTTTCATTTATAGGTGTCATTTATTACTACCATGATTATTATTTAGCGGGTCTTCTTCACATTACATTGAAGTGTTCGTAATTAAAAATGACTTTATTAAATTAATTACGTACACGATTTACCGAATCAATGGCATCAACTAGAAGAAAAATGTTAACAGAAATCATAATGACTATCTTAATTCTATTAGTCTGACGCCTAACTGATCTTACGAAGTTAATATCGAATTGGTAAAATATTTATTTACTGGAAAGCCCTTCGTCATAGATGGGCATTAGTTGTGTAATATAATTGACAGGTTTTCGTGCGTATTGCAACACTTTGGAAAGTTTTGATTATTAATCATATACCGATTAGTAGCTGAGATTTTGGTCAATATGTTTGAAGATGAAAATAAAACTGGAGTCATGAATTTCAAGAGAGGTTTGGTTGTTTTTTTTTACATTAACTTCATAAGGGAGGCCATGAGGAAAATAATTGCCCTCAGGGCTTATGACGTCTTTGGAATGTGAGAGTGAGTTTTTTCACATGGAGTGGAGGGTTTTTGTGGAAGGATTGAACCTGGGTCTTGAAGTTGTTTAAATTTCTTTTGCTTAATCTTGATAACAAAAGTCAGATATCTCCATTTTCAATAAAGCCGTATTCTTTGCTATGTAACTTGATTTACCAAATTTGTTCATTCGAAATGTAAATTTCTGATCGTCTCTCTTATTTGTAATAAAAAAATTATAATTACATTTATCGTATAAATAGAAAATTGACCGTATATGTATTTTTGGTAGGTATTGTTACTGTAGTAAATATTTTGTGAATAAAATATAAATTTATTATAGACTTTTAGAAAAAGAAAATAGGTGTCTAAAAATCGGATATATTTATTCGAGACATTCCTTCGAGAAACTATTAACGCTACAATGAAATTAGATAATATAGGAGGCGGATACGGGTATCGCCGTCTCGGGAACCATTTATTGGATAACCCACAGCTCTGCAATAGGTCACCCCAAGTGGTTCGATACAAGATGCCCGGGTTCATGGAGTGAGGTTTGTCTAAGTCTTGGTGGCGGAACGGGAGATATTGGTTGAGGGAGATCTTTTAACCTCTTCAGCCGGACTCTCCGCAATCTGAATCCATTCCACCGCAGTGGGAGAAATGGTTTTATCCGTTCATCACTCCTGAACATACTGACCTCCAGATTCCTACTCACCCCTCATACCTTTTTCCTTTCCAGAACTTCCTCTTCTTCATTTTTTATTAAAATACCCTCCACACAGCATTCCCAAAGATGACATAGGTCTTGAGGGATCTTTTTCCTAAGAACCTCCCCAGTGAAATAATGTTAAAAAAAAAAATCCTGCACATATAAAAAACCGTGATTTTTCACGGGTCTGCCAGCGCTAATTTTCACAAAATTAATAAGTTAATACATATTTTTTTACACGTACCTACCATTATCAAAATGAGGCTCACAATCAGTCAACTTATTTATACGAATTTTATGATTTCTTACAAGTATTGCTTACAGTTTGTGTACTAATGGTAAAATAACGTATTCACCGTCAGTTTAATAACAATGCCTGAATTCTCCTATACAATGATTTAATATGTTTCCTCCATTTAACTTAATACGGCGTCCGCGTACGAATTCATTTTCAGCGGACACCAGAAAATCCACCTACCTGCCTTGTTTATACGGGCAAAAGCTAGTTCGGGCACCGGGTTAGTGATGCCGTCTAACGGGACTGCGCGGCTCGCGGAGGTCTCCCTCACTCGCCCGCCCTCTAGAGCGCGCGTCCCTCTCTGGCGCGCCGGACGTAGGTCGCGAAGCGTCGCCCGACGGCCTGACCCGTTATCGGTAGACTTGTTATTGTTTTCACTAAATTCAGGATTTCCCGCCATATTTGGCGACGCATTGACATTGTTCCGTAATAAATGGCGCTAAATATTAAGCGTTATGTATTGATTAGATATTTTGGCTGTTATGGTAGTTCTATGTAATAATTATATACACGTGATAACTATATTCTTCATTTTGGTTATTGTATAATTTTTGAAACTACAGAGTTAACCATATTATCGGCCGATCTGTGTCAGTTCTTTGTCGCCTTTGAAAGCATGAAAATTCATTATGAATTCGATGTTTGAATTTAATTGAAATCATAATTGTAGGATTTGTGAAGCTAAATTTCTATTTTTTTATGTGAATAAACCGCATAAGAGTCCAAAATGCTACCATCGGGAACCAGTGAGACTATGGCTTCCCCAATTGGGGGTATGTTGTGAGGCTGGAGGTATTGGGGAGGGGACGGAGATGGTGTAGAGAAAGGTGGAGAAGTACCTAGCTATTCAGATCTGGTCACCAAACACGCCCAAAGCCATTTCAAGCAACGTTTCAATTCTGAATGGTGGTCTTCCACTAGGGCGATTCTTCCACTCTTGAACGTGCCGCAAATATACTACATATTACGAGATTTTAAATGAATAAATTGTGAAAGAATACAAATCAATCAAATAAAATGTACTTGCGCACGCCGGGATTCGGACCCGCAACCTTTGGATTGCTAAACCAAAGTCTTACTCCTCGACCACGGTGGTCGTCAAATGTACCTAAAGAACACAACCCAACAAAGGCATTATATTATAATACCAAGAAAAATTTATTCACAAAAAAATATTTACAGCAGCAACTCTTCAATAACAACATTTTTCGTGAATATTTTTTCTTGTTCAGTTATGTCCGAAATCTTGACATCAGTTTCAATTTTGAAAATGACAAAACACATCCGAGTTTATTGAATCAGAGTTACAATCACTCACAGACAGACTCACAACCAAAATTAGTACGCTGATATTCCTTATTTAGCGTAATGAACATGTTTCAAAAGAACATGAATAAAATTTGAGCTGTTCAACGCTCCGAGAAGGATAAGAATTCGATCACAGATACCCGCCATACATACATACGCAGAAAAACGAATAAACTGCGGGCGCGCCAAGTTGTCACTAGATAGAAGGCAGATAGGCACATTATTATTTCAGAGTGTTTGAACTGCGGCACGTGAGCAGAATCCTCATACAGTCTGGAAATAAGCATTCGCTAAGTTAGTGCCAGGAGTTGCGTCATTTAGGTTAGTTTTGATGTAACGGCCTCCGTGCGTTAGATTATAGTGTGGTTAAAATACTACGGCACTTTGAAAGGAAAGCTTTTGCAACTTTTTTGACGTACGTGATGTTAATGCCCTGGCTTAAGTGCCAAAGGATTTCATGCCCTGCTACGTGCTACTCGCCCCAGGAGGCAAAAGCAAGATGACGGAACGAATGGATGGAATATTAACTTTTGATTGACTAATAATTGATTTGACAGGTGTTTTATTGTCACGCGCACTAACAATTTTTTCTTCAATACGATTGCTTGATCTCTTTTGATCCCTTGTGATCCTTTTTGATCCCTTTTGATCCATTTTGATCCCTTTAGATCCATTTTGATCAATTTTGATCCATTTTGATCAATTTTGATCCATTTTGATCCCTTTAGATCCATTTTGATCAATTTTGATCCATTTTGATCAATTTTGATCCATTTTGATCCCTTTTGATCCATTTTGATCCTTTTTGATCGTTTTGATCCCTTTTGATGCCCTTGGCGTCTCTAGATGCTACAAATTACACATGTGTTTAATTTATGGTGCAGAAAGAACAGTATTATAAATTGTGTCCAATTTCTGGTTTGATTAACGTAGATGATTTACCAATAGTTGAATTATACGAAGGTATTAATAACAGGTGGCAGGATCTTTTGCATTCTTCTAAATCCAACGTTACTTAATTAACTAGCGCAGACCCGTGAAAAATCAGGAGACAGTCTAAATTTGTGACACATCGTAACAATTTTAAAAAAAAATCTTGAAATAATTTTCCGTTTAAATATTTTATTATAGGTAGGCAGTTAATCGCTTGCTTGAATTCTTGACACCATCAGTAAAAATGTTGAAAATAACACTTAAATTCAAAAGTTACAATCACAAGCGCGCAACTGAAATCTTTTTTTTAATCATCACCAATTGACAAACTACGAAAAAGTAGTTTAGAAGAAATTTCTCTATTGTAATATTATTCCTTTCGGTATTTTTTTAAAAGTGATACATTATTTGCTTATTTAAATGTCCGAGGGTGGTGGTTGATTAAACCTTTGGGAGATTCCAAATTGCTGATTTATAATGTTATATTTACAAATAAATTTATAATATAATTCAGGCATGTACCTATTTAAAATTTGACAATGTGACAAATGAAGAAAAGAGGAAGATGAATAGCTCAACTTTAAGCTTTTCAATTTTCATTTATCCTAATTTCTCCAGTTTTGTTTAATCTTATCATATTTCATATTTGGGGTGTCTACCATCGTTACACTAGATCTGGGAACTGAATCATGTAAAATAAATAAATTAATCAATAATAATTATTTGCGCGTGCCGAGATTTGAAACCGCGACCTTAAGATTGCTAAACGGGAGCCTTAGCCGTTGAAACATCCCATTTTTACATTAGGTCCATACAGGAGGCCTGGAGGAAAATAATTCCCCTCAGGGCCAATGTCATCTTTGGGATGCTGTGTGGAGGATCTTTTTAGGAAGGGAAGTTCTGGGAAGGAAAAGGGTACGAGGGATGGGTAGAAATCTGGGGGGCAGGGTGTTCAGGAGTGATGGACATGTGAATCCATTTCTCCCATTGCGGTGCAAGGCGATGTCCCGAGATAGTATCGTTCGAGAATTCAAAGGGACTCCCTCTACCATTCTTTGCCGATCCGCCCTGCCATGCATCTGGCACCCGGACACCCCTGCTAAGTCACCAAACGTAGTGAACCACTCGGGGTGACCTATGGCAGAGGTTTTGGTTATTCAATAAATGGTTCCTGGGGCGGCGGTACCGGATTACCAACGGGTACCGGATTACCAACATACCCGCCTCCCTAGAGCGCCGTTTTTTTTAAAAATCACCTCAAGGGCGCTCAATTATTGATACATTGTAGACCTTATCTGAAAAGCTTGCTTCAAATTGCTTCATAATATTTCTGTAATAATACAATGTGCATTAGAAATAATTACAGTACAATTAAAGTACAGTGGCAGATGTTGACCAACCGGGCAGTTCGTTGTTTGGCCAGTTGACAAACTCGTCCCAGTTTGATAGAAAAGGACTCTACCAACGCCATACCACGCAATATACAATATACCACACACAACAACCAACCAACTATACCAATGCATATTATCAAACCAATATACACTGCGTATTATATCAGGTAGTGTTATTTTTCACCAGACGACATGTAGGCAACCCATGTAACGAGTTCCAGACCAGTCTACCAGTGAAACAAAGAGTTTGCTGAAATGGATTTAATGAATGGACGTGGCGTGCTGTTGATATATCGTATTATCATATTCGTGTGATTATTAATCGTGCGTATGATCGAAGCATTGACAAATCCGAATAGTCTGGCCGAGGCAGGTTTGTCAATGTTATTATATAACCGAAAGTAATTCAAAAGCTCATTCAATTTTATATAAAGGCAGTTATTACTATACCGGTAAAAAGCTTGCGTTATCGCAAGAAAATAATTTGAAATATCTTAAAAATGCATCGACATACTTATAATTTTAAGGCTTGCATGGCCTAAGGCTTTTGACCCTGAACTCAATGGTCAAGTTTTCGGAAACCGGTGAGATTTTTCAGATACCTATTTACAATAACAACGTATTTGTATTTAAAATATTGGGTTGTTTATATTAAAAATACTAATTTCGGTTTTCTCTGCGTCAAATGTTAGTCCTGCGTGAAATTTGGTCCAATGAACTAAAATATGCTTTGAATTTTTTTATCATTTTGAAAATTGAAATCAGTTCTGTGAATAAGTAATATAAGCGATAAAGTAGGTAACTACTTTTCCACAATATAATATTATAACACAAATTTGTTGTAATTGGCGTTTTCAAAATTGACACTGATATGTCGAGAATTCAGACTCTTGATTTTTCACGGTATATTATAATAAATAGTTTTTGTCACACGTCAAAAATAACTAGATGTAATTTGACTTCCAATATGAAAAATGAGAAATTTGGGTTCAACAAAATCAACATAAATTACACATGTAAAAAATAGAATTGCCATGTAAAATTATATAATTTAGGTTATTTAATACTTTATCTTTTGTCTGGATTTGAAAAGATACTTTAAATATTTTTCTTAACTTATTAGCGCGGATCTGTGAAGACACATAACATAAAAAAAATGTACATCAAATGTAAATATTACGTATATATTTTTTTTTTAAATGCATTTTTTTTTAAATTACCATTGCCGAGAATCGAACCTTGATCAATTGCTTGGAAGACAACTTTTGACCGTTACACCCCTAACTATTGTAAGAACGGCAGCAGTTACGTATGTATGTACTAAAAATAATAAGAATCATCTGTTTTTCAATTTTAGAATGTGACGTACATCACAACCTAAATTCTATGTTTTAAAAAAAAAAAGTTTTTGCTTTTATTTTTTTATGATTTATTATAATTACTATCTAATATAAATTAAAGTAACGAGAAACCACAATATAGAAAATATATATAGAATAATAACTTTTTAGGTGACTATAATGCAAAGGCATAAAATAAATAGGCATATAGATATAACACAGGCAATATACTCATAAGCATACACACACTCAATGGCACATAACGTATATAAACACACTCATAGGCATAATTATATATATGATTAAATGCGTACAATCCGTTGATTGTACGCATGTAATCATTGATATTGATGTACGCGGATTGAACTCGTTTGTTTAAGTTATTTTACTAGTCATAGTTGTGAAAAAATTCACAATATTTCTTTAAATGATACTTAAGATACGTTCGATGAGATTTTTGTTCTATTCTAAACGAGTCGTGTTTTATTAAACATTTTTTAAATTATCACGTCGATTTTATCGCTTCAAATATTAGCGCGCTCTTCTAACATTCGTAATTTCATATCTCTCCATCTTCTTCTTTTTGAGCTTGGATGCGGAGCCTTCACTATTTTTTTTAGTTCAGTGTAGCAATTTGATTCTCTTTTTATATGCGTTGGCATTTTATTAAATGCAGTAGGTACGCACAAGACAATTGAATGTTTGTTGCCCGTATTTATTTGTAATTTTTATTAAAAAAATATTGTTAAGCACCTAGCTGTAAATCGATTCATATCGATTTAAAGCGAGTATTTCCTCTTGAGAAAAGTTGTGGTCAAGGAAAAACCAGACTCAACTGTTGAAAGGATGCATTCCAAATAAAGCATATTTATATGAGTCTCGTGACGTGTTGACCATTCATATATACAGATTATTTTTGATTGGAATAATAAATAACAAAAGCACTGAACGCTATTGTTTATACTTCGACTACAGTTAGAAAAGGTCTGCCTCGTTTTTTGATGCTGCCTGTTATAATATTTATTACAGTTATTTTTTAAACAATTCAGTTTATGACAATATTTTGATAATAAAAAGAATGTTGTTAAGTCCTCTGAAATTATAGTTATGCACAAAATAAAAAGAAACTAACATGAAAGCTTTTAATACGACATGCGAAAGATTATCACACAAGTTCATTTTTTTTTAATTTTCTAGATTCTTATATGCCTTGAAGAGGTGAATCATTTAAATTGACTGAATTAAAAACTAGTGTTCTTTATAAAAATAGAACGGTATCATTAGCGCCTCGCAATTTTTACCTCATGGGTGTATTCAAAATATTACCTGGCTATTATAGACTTAGAGGTCTTGTATTTTATCGGTAGGGAAAAAATTGCATGTTTTGCCTAGCATCAACTTCAGCAACCATCAGCACTAGCAGCCAAGGGCCATTTATACATACGTGCCTGTTTGTGTTATGTTGGGAGTGGGAGGGAGGCGGTCATGTCCTTTTTGTTTGGAGTTCTTCTGCATTTGCCTTCGGGAATAAGGAAACCATGAAAAACCTCATCTGGGAAGATTCGACCGGCAGTCAACATGAAATTGAACGGTCTTCAGTGACTTCAGTATATGAAGTCCTGCGTTATGTGAATACTGCGCAAGAGTTCCCATCTAAGAAATAAACTATGTGCTGTTATAAAAAGCCACATCAATAACTCCTTGTCTTCTGATGTAAAAAGAAAACACAAAGCACGAAACAGTTAAATAAGGATGCCTGTAAATACATTAAATTCTATTTGATGAAACAATGTTTCCTGCTGACTATCATTGACTGATAATATTATTCTGATCAGTTACATAAAATTGCAATAAATAAACACTCTATCGTAACGCAAATATTGATTTTAATCAATAGTCGAATTCCATCAAACAATGCCTATCCTGTCTCCACGCACGCGCGTGCAATACGGATGGGGAATTATTAAAGACAGAAGAACTATAATTACATCGTAGGTTATGTAGCACTATAATAGCTGACATGAAAATATGGATGAAAGGAAACTAGAATGGTGTTTCCGTATCTCTCTTGTTTTCTTTCGGTTAAGTCAGCTTTACGAGACAATTAAGATAAAAGGCAAAATCAATCGGATTTCGAAAGGCGTCCGTCGTGCGTTATCGGCTGTGATTTTCTATGGTTTTCAATTTTTTACATTAACTCCACACAGGAAGCCCTGAGGAAAATAATTTCCCTCAGGACCTATGTCATCGTTGAAAATGCTGTGTGGAGGGTCTTTTTGAGGAAAGGAAGGAGTGAAAATGTGTCTTGAAGAGACCCATGTTGTAGGAGGGAGGAAACACAGAGGCCGGCAAATCACAGCTGAGTTGTTGAACTCAGGAACGAGTCGTAGAAAGGACCCGTTCTCATGTGACTAAGGTCAACCGTGTACAAATGTTGGGCGCATGTTTGGCGTGTTTCCCGAATATGCACCGGTGCCGAGGGGATCAATGACGCTAGTTCCTCGGAGCATCTCCCATTGTAATACTGGTGGAACAAGGACAGCATTCCCAACTGACGCCTGTGTTCTAAAGATTGCAATCCGTCTGTTAAGATGAAAGAATCTCCCGTCCGTTTCTGCACAGAGTCAAGGGTTTTTTTTAGGTATTTTGGACCTCAAACTATTATACATAATTAATTGTATTCAATGACTTGTCTGTCTTGTGTTGATATCAGTTGGTGTGGATTAATCATCTAATTAAAATACGAATTACTTTTTATTAGTTATCATAACAACTGCTTACATATAATAAATGACTATCCGTTTATCGTATTATTTTGTTGTTCGTACGCGATGACATTATAATATCTCTTAACTACATGGAAGTCTTAGCTAGTACTTACTTCTAGCGTTGCACAAGCAACATTTTCAGTTTTTAATAATGGCATTAGAAAAAATTCAAACAATATTGTCAGGTTTTTCGTAATTCATGGTTGTTTATTGACTGAACTGCGCTAAATACTATGGCCGTGTTCCGTGTTGGATACTGTCTTTTCATCCCTCCAGAGTTCGCATGAGCTTGGATCTTTCTGTGCGAGCTGTCAAATCAAAAGAATCAGTATTATGATTACAATCTACCTGAAGAAAGTTTGAAAATAGAATTTTCATTGAGACAGTGTCGTTTATTTGGACTAATCATATATTTTGGTAGAAAGCAGTCACTTTGTGATTTGACATATTAATTGCATCGTCATTATCGTCAAGCATCTTCAGGGTATAAAATTAAACTGCCAGTTTAATTTTATACCCTGAAGATGCTTATGTTAAGCGAAACAGGTCGGTATTGAAAAAAAAAATTAAATTGTGGTTACAAACAAAGTTATTGTTTTATTTCAACAAATTATATATTCATTTATTCGCAAAAAATAGTTACATGAAAATACATATCATTTACAACTAAGTAGACAGGTAGAATTTAAGGTCGGCGAGGTCCATTGTTCACGTAGTGATATTTTTTATTGTCCTCTTCCAATATGAATTGAAACGGTTGGTAAGTATGTAGTCTTAAAACAATTTATAGAAATTACTCTACCGTGCTTCGTCTCTTTTAATTTGCTATGTACCTAATCTGTTCATGTGTTCATCAACAGTTTTATAATCACTGTATTATTGATTTGAAGATGGTAGCGTGTTGGTGAGTAGGTATATCAGCTCCTTTGGCTCCTGTTTGGTTAGCGCTGGAGTCATTTGAGGTCCCGGTGAGACAATGAGGTCCGGCGGATGCTCGGCACACTTGTGTCGTATTTGTGCAGTCTGCTTCCGTGACGATAAACAGTATTCAAATAGACCTCCGCTGCTTGTACCTACCTTATACCAACCAACTTAGCACTAATAGCTCCTGGAGTTCGGAGAACTTCAACTTGTAGTGGGAGTGACTAGCTTCTAGAACCGTCTTGGTAGGAAGTTGATAGCTGTGATGCAGATTAATTAAAAAGTCACGCTAAAATTAAATTTTGTTTTCTTACTTCTTAATCTCTTTCACCAATTTTCTGGCGTAATTATACCAATGGATAATGTCTCATAGCACCTCAATCTTTGAATCATGTCAATGCAGTTAAGATTAACGATTAATTTAATTTAATTGATAACTATATTTTCCTATAAATCCAGATTACCCCAAAACAGGTATTTTTAGATGTAAGTACCCATGTTAGTTTAATCCTCTAACATTCACAATTGTAAATACTCGAATGTATGACATTAAGTCACTAGTTTTAAGTAGTTATAAGTTTTAGTGGTAAGGCATTAGCTATTTTAAGTCTAAGATTTATGTCACTAGTTATAATTACAAAATTTAGTTATGATGTTAATTTTATTATATATTGTGTACAGCGGCCTTGGGGTGATTTTTCACTAAAACGGCGGTACGGTAACAGCTACAAATCAGCAAATATTATTATTATTATAGGTAATTCACAAACGCCCTGTGAAATTCAGAATCAAATTATTTAAAATGGCTTTGGCCATAGCTAGTGCCCAGGTATGAAGAGCTAGGTCTTTTCAACCTTCCTTTTCCCAATCTCTTTCCCCCCCTACTCCCCCTTCCTCACATACCCATATTATTTATTAGTCATACCATAGTCTCATTGACTCCAGGGAGTTGGCATTCTTGTGTGCTATTTGTCATACTTGTGCGTAATACGAGAACGTCGGTCATTTTCACAATACTATTTATAAGACTCCGGTCCGGTTCGATCGATGCACGACGCGACGCGACGGTGGCCTTACAAATGACAGGAAGCGGTAAATATTAAATACAAAAATTGGAATAACATAATAATATACTTACGCAATTTAGAGAAATTTATTTAACCGAAGCCAAGAATTAATTTGGACTGATTAACAGCTACCTAGAGTCAAAATGCACAAATAATCATCGTGATCAAACTATTCTGACCTCAACAAAAGAGTTCTTCAAATTAAACATTCAGGTTAGTTGATTGGTGATCTACATATTATCTCTGGACAAATACCTTTTTTCCAATCTAGGTTACAGGTTTGCACACAATACGTGAATGTGGATGATGCCAAGTATCCGACTTGCCAACTCTTAAATAGCAGTTGACAGTTCTTCACATATGTGTAATTAAGACAACCGCAATATTTAACTTGAACTTAGGCAGATCGGTAAACATGTCGTTTTTAGAGCTCTGCATATTGACGTTTCGAGATGGTCTTATGCCTCGTCCTCGATTGGGTATTACTGTACCGAATGGGATTTTAGAACTAAGAACTAAGAGAAGATTCCGTTAGGTAAAACTCTTTAGATGTGATACTAAAGAAATATTTTTTGAGATATGTGGATTCTAGAATAAAGAGTAGCAACTAAAAATATATTTAATTGGTTTGTCAACCTTTGTATGAATGATCGATTTGGTGAGGGGTCAAAATAGTCGGGGATTCCGCGGATGAAATCCTCTTCTAGCCTGTGCAGTGGGAAGAGAAAGAAGGTGGGAAGAGGAAGGCGGGAAACCTGGCTATTCAGAGCTGGTCACCAAATATTTACCATGTACCATTAAAAGCAATTTTTCGATTCTGAATGATGGTCTTTCGCCAAGGCGATACGGAAAGTATCTACCACTCTAGAACGTGTCTTAAGTATACCCTACATTATTTTTTAAAGAATAAAATGTGAAATAACGGATATGAATCCGCCACCTCCAGACAATCAACCGTGGGGCAAAACATATTGTACTGTTTGTAGTAGGTCCTCTATTTCAGAACCTTATTTAATTATACTGCAATCAGCGTAAGGTGGTTAATAATTTTTAGATGTGAAAAAATCTTTAGCACTGTTGTGATTTGTAACTCGATGAATCAGAAGCGAGCGACACTAAAAAGAGTCAAACACATACATCTATAGGATTTATCCTGCGAGAGAATGAGATAGCAATAAAATATTTATTTATTTCACGGGTATTCGGTCACAATATAATACGACAAATCCACGGTCCTATACAAGTCTCCTTTGGTCTGGTAGTATGGAGCGCCTGACGAAGCTTAGCGGCCAGATATTCAGCGGACTAAGGGTCGAATCGAAAAAAAAAATGTATGAAGTCAATATCCAATCTTCAAACCGCTCCAAAATGAACAGGCAAAGAAAACACAATAGAAAGCGAAATCTAGCGACTCTGAATAAGAAAAAAGATATGCTAATAAAATGACAAAAGGTGTACTGGAATTCGACGACAAAAATATGGAGAAAATCATCCTTCACATCGATAAAAAAAAGCTTTATAGTCTTCCCACTCTAGTCTACATTAGTCCCTCTGAAGGTTTGACTTCTACCGCGTATGAATTGAACACTCTGATTTTTTTTCTAGTGTTTGTCTAAAAGGGTCAAATGACATACGTATATAGTATGTCAATTATTAAGAGTAGAACATATTCAAAAAATGGAACTAAAACATTTGTAGGCTGGCAACACCAATTTAACTGTCAAATATTATTTTGACACTGAATAAATAGAACACTGTAAATTACATTTAAAAAAGCATTTTTTTGTTCTTAAAGACAAAAAATTTAAAGCGAGGAAGCTCTGTTATAAGGTACATAAATTTAATTAAATGAAGTTTTACAAAGCGATTTGCTTTCATATAATGTAACATAAATTTGAAATTAACAGTAGGTAGAAAGGAAGAATCACTAATGGTGAGTTTAGTTACACTACTTTTAGATCTGAATGAGTTAAATAAATTCAGATATAAAATTAGAGACCTGGTCTAAAGCTCGGGCAACGCTAGGTAAGCTAATATTAAATAAATGTGCGCAATTTCTAAACTGTGCTTTATATTTTATTACAAAATCGTTATTCTCCATTATGTTAACACAAAATTGCAAAGGTATAATATACCTATATGCTATTCTAATTCTATGATAGCAATGAAAAACATTTTTTTTTTCACTTTTATGCCTTTTTTTACAAAAATGTAGGTTACACAGCTTTACATTTCCATCACGAGTTATGTTTTTAGTATTGCCATTTGAACAACAGTGGCTCCCTGCTTTGGTTTCTACCCTTATTCGAAACAAATCAGGCGTTGGATTAACTAACTTCTATATCTCCACGGAGAAGACGATGTTCGTGGCACTGTAAAGATAGACTTTAATCTTTAGTTTGTTTATTGCACCGCACTGGTGCTGTCTTCATGTGCTTTTCTGTGTTTGGTAAAATACATAATATTATGTACGATATGGCCGGGAAAAGGGCAGGGGCTGGGGTGTGGAAGTAGCACGTGCCTAGTGACTTCCGCGACCCGCATGAACTTATCACGGTGTTCTCGGCTCTACCAGTAGCCAGAACTACCGGGTGACTTGGGATAAAAAATACCTTTTTTAATAGTAGAAATTAAATGAGCTTACTTTGTTAGTAGTTATAATATCTTTTAAAACCGAGGAGAAAACTCTTTAATTTGAAAAAACAAATGTCTTCAATTGGATTTGTGATGGGTAGGTTATTTGTTTGCGATTGAGAAGATTACAACCAAAAGATTCATTTTCCTCCAGCTTGCGCAGAAAAATTCTTTTTTCACTACACTAAACATTTATAATGCACTCTATAAGACTGTAGAGATTGAATTTAACAGATCAAATTACAACAATAAATATAAGAATGTAATACAAATTTTGATCACAACCAATGAAATAAAAATAAAGCAAATATCTTAACTGTTAAAATTTTACAAATTCTTAATCTTTCATTTGTTTACACGTATTTTTTGAATTGTAATTCTGTATTTATGATTTTATTAATATTTTATTTTCCACAAATAAATAATTGAGTAAAATTTAACTGCCTTATTAAAACACAAGTATACCCACGAACTGGCGATGCCTATGTGGGATTTTTAAAAATAATAATAAAAACAATTATTTGTCGATAGATTTGTACAAATTTATACACCTTTTTTAATTTTATAACATGATCATATTGACAAATGGGGAACTGCTCAGCTATACATTCAGGATTTCTCCCGAAATGCAGCTGGTTTTCAGCCGTGCATATAATAATGTATATATATAATAAAAAATTCGTACATGTTAACAAGGAACCCAAAATTGCTTGGAAAACTTCATACACAGAGTGACAATACATTCCCCCCATATTTAATAAACCACAAGAAAGATTTATCGATAAATAACATTGAAGGGGCTTGAAGACAATGGCTAACTGAATTTATCTCTAAAATTCAGCAAGGATTATTTACTGTTTAAGCGCATTTTGTAATATTGACAAGAATGCAAGTTGGTGGATGAGCTTCCATGACAGAGTAGGTACATACTTACCAGGTTGAAAATCAGGCCTTGACTTTGTTCGGGCACTAGGAAAGCTAATTGAAACTTGAGTTTGAGCCAAATGAAAGTACCAAAAAATACTAATAAAAACATTATTAAAAAAATATTTTTATAAAATTAATTTTTTATTTTTTCATACGTTACAAATTACAATAAAGTACCGTTAAACAGCTATACTAGTCTCAGCGAGAGATCGTACGTGACGTCATTGTTCTAGTATATTTTACGTTTTCAAACAAGATGCGTTAGAATGAAGAGGACAAACGTCGATGACGTCAGAATGAGCTCTCGCTGGGACTAGTTTAGATAGCAGTTTTGTCAAATTAGAATCTGTACATGCGTACTTATATAATATTAGATATATCGATATTTTATTTAAATAAAAAATAATAAGTGTACATTAGGTACGTACAGAACAAAAAAACGTTTGCCAAAATATACATAGTTATTTATTTATTTATTAACAGAAACAGTTATTTATTTATTTACTACAAACAGTAGATTATATTTTCCATCGGTGAAAAAAAGTTTACAATTAATAAATATAATGCATGGTGGGTACCTATTATGTGTTTCATTGTAGTGTCTAATTTACGGTATGCATATTTAGTAATTAAGTAATTACCGGGTGATTAAGTAATTTGATTAAGCAATTACCATACACTCAGTCAAAAAGATTTGTGTTTACAACAAATCATTCTTCTGAAAATAAGCTCATAATTTTTTTTTATTAAATTATGTAAGAAGTTGTAATTTTTGAGGACAATGTTAATACGATTATTATTTTGATACATGTGTATTCAAAGTACGTCGTTTTCAGTTAGCCTTGTGTAATGAGCATAAAGAAGTATTTTGTTATAATATTAAAATGAATCCATCTGCCATCTTATATTGTGATAGTCATGTTTGTTTCACCTTGTAGTTTGTTTGCCAGAATATGGTCGTATTCTAGTGGCCTCATAAAGTATCCTGGGATTGTTCAGTGTTCAGTGTTCACTGTTCACCTGCTCGCGATACGATGATACCAGCCACACCAGGTTAACATCACATGTCAGGAGATTGACACTTTGCCTGCATCTGAGCATGTGTGCGTCTCACCTGTGCCCTGTGAGCAAATAGGTGACGGGAAGGGGGTTGTCGCAAACACAGATAAGCACTGTTTTAAATATTACGATCCATGCGATCATTATTTTAAAGGTGTTTTAAGGCGTAGTTTTTTCGACGTGACCCAATTACCAAAAATATCGAAAATAAGGAATTATAGAACATTTGTAAGAGAAACATGAATATCTTGACACATAAGATAACACACAAATTGGTAACAATTAAAAAATTTACATTTATAATGTTTACCAAAAAATTTGGGAGGCGGGTATGTGTACCTTCGCCCTTGGGAACCATTTGTTGGATAACTAACACCTCTGCCACAGGTCCGCTACGTTTGGTGACTTTGCAGGGATCCCTAGTTCACAGGATTGTCCGGGTCTTGGCGGCGAATATGCCAGATCGGGAGAGATTGATCGAGGGAGACCTTCTGACCTCTCCAGCAGGACTCTCTAGGAACATCGCGTTGCACCGCAGTGGGAGGGATCGATTCATACGTCCATCACCCCTGAACACATTGACCCCTAGATTCCTACCCACCTCTCATAATATTTTCCTTCCCAGAACTTCCTCTCCTTCCTTTCCTAAAAATAATCTCCACACAACATCCCGAAAGATGGCATAGGCCCTGAGGAGAATTATTTTTCTCGGGGCCTCCGTGTGGAGCTAATGTAAATAAAATTCTTACAAAATTATCAATATCGACAATTAGGTAGAAAATTTTTAAGAAATTATTCATCCTTTTGATCGCGAAAAATATCTTATGTGTGTCGGTAGTAGTAATTGTTGGTCATAGTCAGTTTGAATTTGGGCCATCCGATTATTTTTTTTATTTTAATTTAAATTCACATTTCCAGTACATACATATTTACAAACGCACAATACACGTCTTTATGATAAGATTGTTACATTTTTGAACGTTCAGTTGAAAAATATCTATGTTAGGGAACAAGTTATTTAATTATCAATAAATAATTAATAGGTTGGATCTGCATCCTGGAATATAAAAAGTCCTGTGTCAACGCGCTCTTGCGCAATTGTCGGGAACAAAACACCAACTTTTTGTTATATATCAATTACTAGCAGACCCGGAAACACGTTACTGTGGCTAACGAAATACAACGCCACGCCATTACCCAAACTTTTTAATCAACGCCATCTGTTAAATCAAATCCACACCGCCCGCTTGCCAGCACGCTGCCCGCTGCCCGCTTGCCAGCCCGCTCCTCTATTTATATATTTCAACCAATTTACACAAAACCTTGGCAAATTATATACCTAAAAACCTTTCTCATGCATCATTCTCGACCTCCGTAGTCCAGTGGCTAAGACTCTTGACTCACAAACCGGAGGTCGCGGGTTCTACCCGGCGTGCGCAAATAAATTTTATTTGATTAATTTGTGTTATTTCACAATTAATTCATTTAAAATAATATATTTGCGGCACGTTCCAGAGTGGAAGATACTATCAGTATCGCCCTGGTGTAAGACCACCGTTCAGAATTGAAACGTTGCTTGAAAATGGCTTTAGCCGTGTTTGGTGACCAGATCTGAATAGCCAGGTACTTCCCAACCTTCCTTTCCCCACCTCCTTCCCCTCCCCACTACCTTCAGCCTCATAACATACCCCAATTGGGGATGCCATAGTCTCACTGGCTCCAGACGGGAGAAGTTGAGATTCATGTGCGGTATTCACTGTAAAAAAAAAATCTATCTATTTGTGAAAACCGCATGAAAATCCGTTGCGTAGTTTAAAAGATCTAAGCGCACAGACAGCGGGAGCTACTTCATTTTACACTATGTAAAGATGTGCTCACTAGCTTTCCTCCCATCCTAAGGCTATTTATATAATAATATTTTTTTATACATTTGTTAAGAAGATACCTTCTCTTAAAATGATCCTTGAATTACGTGTCAAATACCGTTTTTCAGTTGAATTTTCCGACTAATACGTAAGTATACTAATGTTATAAGAACATCTGAAATTATTTTGATTTATGACAAATTCGATCATTCCAAAATAGTACGTCAATTAACTATCTCAATCGCTACTTCAAATGTCCTAACTCTATTTAACAATAACATTTCCCACAGTGTAACTTATACCTGAAAATAATACATTGTTTACATGTTGTTTACTGACACATTTATTTTAGAAAGTGTCGCAAATGTTTGCATAATTACTGCAACAAATGGTTGCAATATGTTATTATGCCGATAAAACGTCTTATCTATTACACTGCACTTTTAGCAAATGCAGGCACCCTCAGCGAGTGCCAACCAACTTCTCTTATCAGAGTGTTAGTATTATTTGTGTACCGACAACTACTGATTGTTTTGCCATAAAATTAGCGTTTTCAGTGACTTTTTTTTAAACTCTGTTGTGGTAGCTTTTATCATATTTGGGACAATAAATGCAAAATTATGTCAACCATCCACCAAAAGCACGGAGTTATAAATTAAAACATTTGCCCTACGCAGGAGGCCCCGAGGAAAATATTTTTTTAATAAAAAGATACTCTTTTACTTTTACACGCCTCAAAAGTCATTGGTTAAAAGGGTACAATTTGATAGGTTATTGCCCGGAGATGATTTTTCATATATTTACAACATATTAAAATTGAACACTTTTTTGCAAAAAGATTAAGAGACTAGTTTAAATAGGATATTAATTAATACAAGTCCATCAATTCTGAGAAGTGTAACGGACCGTAGGTATAAATTAGTCATCTGAAGACACGCCATTTGACTACCTTATTACATGGACGTGCTTCCGTCAATTTAAATTCCAATGAGTTTTGTGATAGATTCACGACAGAAACCACGAACATGTTTTTAACATAAAAAGAACGCAATTTAACCGAGGAAATCTTCGCACACTGTCCTTTTTCTGATATCTGGAAATTTATCGCAAGCGACATGTTTGATAGGGCAGCATTCAGCGCGAGATAAATCTTACGGGACCAGTCAGCGTCAGTGTCCAGGAGACGTGGCTAGGACAAGATAAACGGGTTTCCCCGGAGCGAGGAAGGTTTATCTGCACCAAACCGGAACACAGACAATAAAAACACACCGGTCTCCCGCTACCGCCGCATCTCACTGGGACATAACGACTAAAGAAAAATAATGCTGTTTTAAAAGCAAACAACAAGTTAACAGCGCAGATTTACTTGGAACAACCAACATTCCAAACACATAACATACAGAAACCAATTCCAAATTGTTATTCAAACAACTTTAGTGCTCGTGATTTTTTTATGTAGTACCTATGAGATTTTACTTGCCCCTGAAAGCTCTCTTAGAGAGCAGTGTAACTTATTTTCTTCATTTTCGTTGCTACACTGCTACGAAGAAGGCACGTCGGTGCCCGAAACTGGTTGACCTTAAACTAAATTACAATATTACTTTTTTTACCGACTTACTAATCACTTGCGGTTTAATCTCCATTAAATATTTGAAATCGCACAATCCCTTCAATTTAAATTTCTTGCAGATTTCATACGGCATTGAATGCATTGCGTTTACGCTGAATTGGATGGATAAATAAATTGAAGCCGGCATTGCGTCGAGTGGAAACAAACCCTTGACCTTTCGGCCAGTAGGAGCTTACAGTACTGCCCAGTGCTCGCAGGTAGGTCAGGAAGGTTGGCAAGGATACGAACTGGAAGAAGAAAAGCAACATGGGACATTTTATGCATGTATATATATATATTATGTGAATACCCACCAGAGACCCAACTGCTCCCAACGATACCGTCTGGAGCTAGTTAGACTATGGCAGCCCCAACTGGGTTGTGATGTGAGGCTGAAGGGTATGGAGAGGGAAGGAAATGTAAGAGGAAGGTTAGGAAGTTAGTTAGCTGTTCAAATTTGGTCACCAAACACGGTTAAAGCCATTCCAAGCATCATTTCAATTTTGAATGAGCGTATCTACTAGTTATCATTTTTTTATATTTCGATACATTCAACAACGATATTTTCATATTTCCTAGCGTTTTTGAAACTAATTTAATAGTACAGAAAGGGGGTGGACAGTTGGAGGACGGATTGTGGGAGGAGTCAAAATAAAGAAACATTGTTAGTACGGGTGCTATTTTTGTGTTTACTATCCTAATTTTTTTAAATATGTTACGAAATAAATAACAAATGTACATTAAAAATAAAACTCTTATAAAACATAAACAAAAAAAAACATTTATTCATGATTAAATAATTATATTTTAATGATTTTTTAAATTATTTTCTGGTCGTGTCTTCACATACCAGCCTGAAAGCCTTGTAACCGCAGAGCTAGCCGTAAAGTATTCAATATTGTTCAACTCCTGTTGCTAATTTTCTCCAGACGAGCGTTGGAGGCTTTGGACAGTACAAAACCGGATATAATTACTGTTCTAAAGGTTCTACAACTAGGCAGGATTCGCTAACAGACAAGGCTAAGTTACTTTTTACTTTTATAGACTGGTTTATTACAGATTCCTGGTCTGGATGGGTATTATTATCATCTAGGAAAAGCTGTGCATTCGTGAAAAGAAAATGGAGTTTAGTAATGATCCCTTTATTTTAGAAACTAAAACATTACCCTTTTTATTCTTTTTTTAAAATGCTTGTTTTGAAGTTTGCTCTAAAAAGAATTTTAAATATTTTACCTTGATTAAAATACGGTACTCGGAATACAATTTTAATTAGTTTGTCCTCTACGACAGGTTCAGAAGACTTAAATAGAACGAAATTGTTTCAATAGTTGGTAAAAATATAGGAAAAATAACTAAATAAATTTTCCAAAAGAGTATCTACGTAAATTTCATTATTTATTTCACAGCTGTAGGAACATTGGAAGATAAAACACAAATACAAGTATAGTCTATATAGGCGGAGAAAACTGATAATGTAAATCATTTTTAACTCCTCAGGTTTATTTGTTCGCTTTCCGGAACAATTCATATAGGTCTACTGGAAATCGTTGTATTTCCTTTATTATAAGGGTTAGAAATATCTTAGAAAGAAAACATCGCATTTTATATTCAAATCACCACAAAATAATTAAAAGACACATCTTTATGAAGCTAAATTTTCCGATCGCAATTAGAAAAAAAAATTATGAAACTTTTAACAATTATTTTTACGTGAAACGACAAAAAAATTAGTTAACGATAACGTTTATAACATATTAACCTAATAAAAGTTTTTATATTTTTTCCTTAGCAATAATTTTAGCTTGACAAAACGTAAGGTGAGCCATTTAACTTTTTATATTTTAGCAATCATAATTTTTATATTTCAAAAATTTCGAATTGTAAAATTTTAAAACGTGTTTAAAAAATAGTTTTTAGTTTTCGGATGCGTTCAGAAACAATCCATTTATTTGGATTTTATTGGAAAGTAAAAATATTTTGACTTTCCCACAAAAATGGCCTGAGGCCTGAGGGATTAAGGATATTAATCAACCCTTTTCCCCAACTCATTTCATCAGCTAAGGATAAAAGTTCATAAAGTTAATTATATTTTTGTTAACACAAATTTAAAAAAATGTGGAAGCATTCAAATCTAATGAAAATTACTGTTGAATTTTTTAATTTCTCTTTATTCATTGATGGTTAGATAATTTATTGATTATTCTACCACCATGCTAGGCACATGCCCATGTTATGGTAGTCGAATTGAACTTGAGATTTCGTTTCCATTAGAAAAGCATTAAATAACGATGACATCAAATGGCAACAGTAATTTTGTCCAGAGTTCTTTATTTATAGCTGAAAATAGCAGCTTTTGCAGTCGCGTGCATATGATGAATGCGAACTCCAGTCTAATGATAATGTAATGATGTAATTTTGTCCAGTTGTCGTCTATCATTTCCAACTGAAAATGTCATTACCTTCCCGGTCAGGAAGCTATTAGCCGCGTCGAGAGAACTGACCTGAGGAATGCCAATTTTCTTCTTCTTTATTGTGCCGAAGCTTCTTGATTGCAGCTGAGTATTTTCCTTTGCATTTGTATATAGACATGTGAAGAATGAAAGCTTTTCATACTAGCTCATAAAGGATACAGGGTGTTCTTGAATAGATGTACTTCAGAAGCGAACCAATAGTAAATTTATAATAAATTTTTGCGAGGTATTTTCTCGGAGAAACGGTAAATTTTTTATTTAGGTTTTATGAATATTATGTTTGAAATATTACTGAAATTAGCTCGGCTCGTTTGAACGACATATAAATTATAATATTTCTTAGTCTCGTTCCAATTGCCTTTCAAATTTTATTATTAGAAATAATCACGTAATTTTTTAAATATAATTTTTTTTAACGCAAACTTTAAAAAGTTTTAAAAATGGCTCACCTTACGTTTTTTCTAACTTAAATTACTGATAACGAATAAAAAAAATTGTTTTCCAAAAAAGTGTACATTTTAATTTTTTTGACTAGGTTTTAGATTTGAATGAAAATCGTGTTGTTTTTTCATTCTTATACCGTTTAGAGTTTAGATCATACTTCTCACTAGCGTAATGGAGACACAAGATTTATATGACCTATGTGAGCCTGGACAAATATGTCTCTGTGATCAAACGCGTTAGAAGGGCACACCGTCACAAGTTAAAAAAAAATTGTATTTATTTGTTCAGTCCCTGGAATATAATTTATTTCCTAATATGAAATATAATATTGCTCTATAAATTTTTGTAACGAATTATACCACCGTAAATAAAATTTTTAATCACATTTAGTGTGGAAGTAGGTTTTGTCTTATATAGTAGGTTATGTCGCATAAATGTAGGTGCTACATGAAAGGCTAAAGATTTCAAGATTTTCACAGACGACATATTTAGAACCATACTTCGGAAATTTTGTAATAGATCGACATACAATTTTTATTTATAAATTTATATATTTATACTGGGTTTTACGGATAAGTGAGAACTTACGCGAGAACAATACAGTTATAAAAAAAATAAATTAGTTTACAAAATAATACATAAAATTACAAAAACCTACTCAATCAAAGGACAGTCCTAATATCTACCATAAAATTATACATTTTGCGAAGTAGAAGAAGACTTTTTCCTCAACGTATTCCAATATAAATGCTGAAATTCAAAACGACGAAACAAGACATATTTGTGTTGGATTTTTTTTGAATCACCCATCATTCAATAGTATAACTTCAATTTAAATTGGATTTCTTCCCCTACAATAGACAATTCAACCATACAATAGAGAGTTCAATAAATATTGGCATTGATGGATTCATTTGCAGTAATGTCCAGTGATGCTGCAGGGCTGAACATTCCGAAACGGTAGACGGTTTCGAATTATTGTGGTCGTTACATGACTTCACTTCATCTTCATTTATCATATTGCAAAAGGGACACAACATACAATCGAATCACCATAGTAAGAGATTTTTTAAACTCTCTAAATCTAAATGCTTAAAAGATTAAAACCAGTAATTCGGTGAAAAGTACCAAAAGCATATTTCTAATTTTATCTTATTCAATAAATGAAAAGCAAAATTATCTCTGGAATCTTAAGATTTGCAAGCAAGTACTAAAAGTAAATCATATATTTTATGTAACATTAAAAAAATTTCAATAAGGATCCCTACAATTTGCCAAAAAATTGCCGCTATCTTAGCGACGGTTCTTTTTATAAACTTTTTTCAGTCAAGTAGGTACCATAATATTGAAAAAATGCGAACTAGAAAGACCAAATAAACAAGACGATTTTAAATTTGAAAAAATAATCTTTACTGAACCACAATCAAATTTAGCCATCTGGTCAAAGAAAAGCTTGCTTGAATAATAAAATGGATGTAGCAGATTTCCTAAAACGGAAACGGAACGTACAAACAAATTAACAGAATAACGAAATGGACGGTCGAGTTAAAATGCGTCGAGTCAATCAGAAAGGAGACTTCAAATTACAAAATTTTTAGAATTAGATTAATTTTCTTGTCTCAATTTTGTTCAAAAATGAAACAAATAATTTGTGTGTTTGCGTGTTAGAAATTAAACAGCAAATGCCCCAACCAAAAAAACAACTAAAGTTTTCGATTATTGTGGTTTGAATGCTTGAATGATTGAAGTTTGTGTGAGGTCTCGTATATTCTTTAGATCCTCCCTGTGTGGTGTTGTGTGTTGTTATGGATTTTGATAAATCTTTTGTTGCAAAAGCATAAATTTACAGGGCCATTCAACCTGTCTGCTGGCATGATTGGATGTCTTTCCTTTGGCTGAAGGGATTACCGATTTATTTTGTTGACTTTATGCATTTGCATAAATACCAACGTGCAAACAAAATGAGTTACAAGGAGGAAAACATATCCAATGAAAACCACCTGAAGGGTGGAATATATAAAAATAATGTTCGCAAATTTGTTAGTGTTGGTTGAAATCTAAAGGGCACAAAAATGATTTGAGATCTGTGAGGTCTGGTAATGAGACGTTGCTAATTTGACCCTACAGAAGTTGGTTCAGTGTAAACCTTAAAGAAAATCTGAAAACCTCAAAGGAGCTGCAGTAAATAGAGTAACGTCTGGTTGAAAAGACTGTGAATTACCACGTCCTTAGAGAGCCATCACGTAATTTCGCTGCCAATAACAACAGGGCTCTGCTCAGATCGTGCTGCGGACTCCGATCCAATCTACTTTAATAAAGTCTGACTCAACAACAATAATGCCTGAAAGTAACCACTAACCAAACACCACTGCTATCTTGAATCAAGTTCTCAGCAAGAGAAGATGACCTGGAGTCAAGAGTGGAACACGGATTATGGTGAAGAAGAGAGATGTTGTAATCCATCCTTTAGTTAGATCTGCACTCTGCGCAGTCGTGCATCAAGTATTCGCGGTCGCTAAAACCAGTTTTTACTTTACACCCTGTCTTAAAAGGGTCAAGTAGCAGAAGGATTTTCGTCAAAAGGTGTCTGGAATTTGAACATCCATTTATAATCCTCGACATTATTCAATGATACATTTTAAGTTAAGTGTCTTGATTTATAATGTATCTTGCAGCGTGCAGATGAAGATTTAATGACAATGAGAAATTGACTGCATCGTGAAAGAGATATAAAATGTGATTCCAAGCGAAGGGCAAAGGAAAAATGTAAACAAAAAATTATAGGTTTATCCCAGTGGAATTCAACGGTACGTTTTATCAAAAGGTTGTAAACTGTCCTATGTTCATGACGTATACAGATTTATTTAAAACCGTTATCCTAAAAGTACCTATTAAAATATATAAAAATCATAATTAACACTTTCTGCCACCTCTTTTATCAACCCTTTTTAGATAAATATTTATCTTTATCTTTTATCTTTTATCACACTAAACTTCTACTTTTTCACCTAATAAATACGAAACAAAAACAGATTATTCCTGGAGAAGAGTATCAATTAAAAAATGAAAAAAACTTATGCTGTCAAAGGAAACCCATGCTTGTCTCCATGTCAACTTATCTTAATGTGTTTTTAAATAACTATAATGAATTTGTGGCAGGTGGTTCCTTAGGTTTTTGCAAAAATTCTTTTAGTGTTGATCTTTTTTTTTTTTTTTTTTTAAATACCTGTTTTGGTGAATTTCAAAACCGTTTTTGAATGCGCATATTTATATTAAGTGAGTGTGGTATTCGTATTCATTGGTATCAAACATTTCATTACACAGTACACTTAACTAATAAGTTATGACAAAGTCTAAGAACATAATTTAAAATATCTGGGACCTTATGCCAGTGTGCTTTCACATCTTTCGACTGCAGTCCTCTCTATGAAGTGAGTACATTATCTGACTAACCTTAGTCCTTAGGTCCTTAGATAAAACAATATCTTGCAAATGAAGACCGGTAATTTGTCACCACAACAATAATATTAATTACAATCTGGAAATATTTTGCTCTATTATTAATTGGGCTATTTAAAACTGCATACTATATTACGCTCAATCCATTATTTTATTCCCGCCCAATCTAAATTCCAATATTGGGTTGCCATGTATAGCGGTCGATTAAGCTCCAACCTCCTCTACAAGCTCAGAGCACGTGCTCCAAGTCCTAACAAATCAGTGCCCCCAGGTGTCCTGGTCTCACCAGGACGGGAGAGTTACAATCGTATCGTATCGTATCTGATACCATATTACGTTTAAATACCAAACTTAATTGTTATTTTAAAACATATATTTCTAGTATTTGTTTGTGCTTGTATTTAACTGAAACGCGCAATTTTTGTTTTTGGCATATTTGTACTGTGGATATTAAAGAAATAAGTACTATTAACCAATGATTTTATCTTTCTGGTGTTTATTTCTAAAATAATAAGAAAAGAGTGCACTTTACATGCGGTAGAAGCGAAACTTTACCAAAACAATCTCAACCAAAACTGGAAAAGTGAGGTCATAATCAAAGCGACCAATGAGCGGAGACGTAGCGTAATTTCCGTTGCATATCTCAACCAATAGGAGCATTTAAAAGTGATATCATAATCAAAGCGGTCAATGAGCGTAGTTGATGCGTCGCAGGTGCAGTAATCGTCACTTCCGCTTCATCCGAAATCCAAATTAAGACATTAATGATGTAAATTAATTATGTTAATGATATTCTGAAATTTAATAAGACCAAAGTATTTTTTCTTCTAAATCTTAGCTTAGGTGTATTTTTTTGTACGAAAACCAGGTGAATTAAAACTCCCAAGTACAGTATATAATTTTAAATTTCAAAATTAATCCTGTAACCGACATGACAGCGAGGATTAATTTCAATCAGATAGTTGATTGCGTTTGAATCAAGTTCACCATCTGCGTCCGCCATTTTCTTGGGCGATCGGAAGGTGACCTTGGAGGCTAATCATTCGCCGTGAACTTGAACCAGAACCTCGCAATCGGCTCTGTCATTGGTCGCTTGCGGATAGCGTGCGCCAGCCACCAGCGCACTCTACCATTAAACTACCACTTTGGTCTGATGACGGAAGAATTATAAAGGTTTCGATATATCTGGACATGGAAATGAAGTAATAATAACGACTACATAATATTAAAGGCTCCGTTGAAGAAAAAATTACTAAAGGTGGTTTGAAACGGAGATATTATGTAAATTCGAATGTTAATATGGCGCGCTAAACTGATGTGAAAATGTTTAATAAACACAGCGTATTAATATATCAAAAATCTCTTGATCCTGAGTTAAGTAGCATTTAATGAAATACTCAATTTTCTCATACATAAAACACGTTAAATAACAGAACCAAGTGTGCATATTATAATTTTCGGACCACAGGTATTTTGCGGTTTTTCCACCGATGTAATTTTCATACAATTCTCTTTACAACGCAGCACCTGAATAGAGATTATCTTAAAAAAAACGTACATTTCTTAACAGCTAAAATACTTAAAAAGTGTTATGTGGAAGTACAGGTTACCTGAAATGTGATCCTTCGACATTTGTTCCCGGAAATTATAGTTATTATAAAATTATAATTTTTCGTTAATTTCTTACCAATTTCAAACCTGAAATCAACTTCAAAAATACTTTTTATAATAAGTTGGTAAGGATATCAAACGAATTTATTTACAGTTTTGATTTTTTGTGGTTTTAAAAAAAAGTTTTATACTTTTGTTATTCGGTGGTATATCCTCCCTGTACATACACCCTTCAGAACACTTAGTTATATTTTGCGTAAGTAGGTATACACGCGCCTATATGTGTCCTTTGCACTCACCCTCCACTTATTAAAATCAGGTCAGTTGAATTCGTTGCAGAAATGTGAGGAAAAATATAATGGTGGGAATTGATTTCTAAAATAGTGCAAGTTTGGTACTCGCACATTGTCTTTGTTGTTTTCATGCAAGATGTGTGAGGAGGAAGATTTTTCGTTGATGAAGTATGTTCGACCTCTTTCGGCGACTACTACCAGTAGCTCCAAGTGGATGCCATTTGCAGAAGTATGAGATGGCTACTTGAGGGCAGTAATATTTATATTTTCAATCATAATGGGTTCTTGGGGTGATGTTAGTCTGGGTATCGGTGGCGGATGCATCTGCCTAAATAATGGGTGGCGGGCCGGATCGAGAGAGAGATTGTTCGAGGGAAACCTTTAACCTCTTCAGATGGACTCTGCGGACCCATCGCTTTGCATCGTATCTGGAGGATTTATTCGTCTGTCACTGTTGGGCACACTGACCCACAGATTCCCACCCACTCCTCATACATTTATCCTTCCCAGAACTTCTTTGCCTTCCTTTCCATAAAAAGACCCTGCACGCAGCATCCCATAAGATGACACAGGCCCTGAATGGTATTCTTTTCCTCGGAACCTTCCGTGTGGACCTGACGTAAAAAAAGAGATTTGATAACAATTGAAAATTGGGTAACACAATGGAATAAAAATGATATCTATTTTTTCAATATGGTTGATTTGTAACCAATGTCGAGCAGACTCGTCTGCTTTGAATAAATATCACCACATAAGTAACTGAAAATTGAGAAACTATGCACCTCTGATCTACAGTTTTGTTGTATATTTTACCTGAATCATCGAGCTTTTCAGTTGCACAGGAAAGAAAAATTCACCACATTTATATAGACATCTTGAACTAGTGGGTATCGGTAGAATAATTTCATTGCAATTCTGTCTCTTCTTCAGTTATATTATAAAATAAAGCTTTATATTTGGGGCAATAGCTAGATGGAAAGATAACAAAAATGCAATTAGGGAAAATGTTACAGCAAGCACACAAATTTTAATTCCGTCATTTTAATCGTTTCTGAACATGAACGTTTTGTATTATGAAGAAAATAACAACGGCCATTGAATTACTGCAGTTGCCGTAATGTACAAACTAAAAATAATTAGAAGCAACTATCTTAGTTTATTTTTCATTTATTAACAAGTATGAATGCATGTAATCATAATTGAATAATTTGTATTGCGTTGTTTTTTTAAAAAATCTCCTCCCGGACGCTGTACAATTATGTGTTTCTCGGTTCTATTTAATTTAAAAAAATATTTACCTGGCAGGCCATTTTCGATAAATTTACTTTTATTGAACGTTTAGCTTGGAGAAGACATGACCTTGCATGCAGAGGACACCATATAAAAAACACTTGTGACTGTGACATATTATATATTAGTTGCATTATTTTCAAATAACAAACATCATTTATAATTTTGAAAATGTTACACTACGCCGTATACATATAGTAATCATATTGTCTAAGGCTCCATAGTAACCGTTCAAAACGAAAAAGAAGATTTTTGAAAGGGAGATATGTAGAGATACAAGATAGAGGGAGCGCAATTATATTTAAAAAAACGATTATAATTGTGAAAATACTTAATAAAATACGACTCGTTTAAATTAGAGCGAAAATCTCTCGACAAATGACTAAAATGTATTTATAAATGTCTAAAATATATTTACTGTCATATCTATAACTATAACATCTCTCTAAAAATGTCTAAAATATATATAAAAATTTCTAAAATATATATACAAATGTCTAAAATATATATACAAATGTCTAAAATATATTTACTTTCATTTCTATAACATGTTAAATAATAGAACAAAATGGTTTTTTTAATAATTTTCGGAGCGTACTTTCTGATTTTTTTTCTATCGAGAGAATTTCATATATGTAATTACCGGTTCGGCTAAGCATAAGCTAAGTATAGATATTGTCGTCAAAAATAACATATAATTTTTAAAGAACTAAAGTTTTCCAGTTTTTCATCCAATCTAAAGCCCCCCCCCCCCTCCCTCTCGGTGAGATAAATTTGGGCCAATTCGTATATTTTTTTCAAGTAACGTGAGATTTTGGTTGACCCCCCCCCCCTCCTTCCGTTTGTGCTCACGTAATTAATGGATGCCCCCTTACAGTGTTTGCGTCGACATTATAATTAACAATTAATGCATACTAATATACCTAATTTGATTGACTTCAATTGATGTTCAAGCAATGAATATGATCGTCGAGATAAAGATAATAATTCGCTTCTAATAATACGGTGATTCAGGAACGCACGACTCCATGAGAAAATAAACTTAAAAATTAGCATATTTGTGCCTATTATGTTGCAAGAACAACAATCCGTAACAATGCAGACACGCGATTAAATGAGATGTAGCAAAACCAAAGCTATGTGAGCTTCGGAGGAAGTGTAGCGAGAAGACAAAAGTAAAAAGCCTTTACTTTGTTTCACACCACTTGGAACTCGTAACCCTGGAGTTTTCATCATTTTCATACTTCTGTGAGATAGTTCATCATAACACAATTGAAATAATAGGTGTTTAACAGAAAGAGTTTGGCTTGGGAAAATGTGAAAAGCTCTCCCCTATTTTTGTTTTATGTACTTACTTACAATTGTTAATTCGGAGCTCGACTGTTGCAAACTCCTGAGAATAGGACTTAGTACCTATGTACTGTAATTTTTACTTTCAATAAAGACATATTTTATTTATTTATGAAATATTATACATTTCTATTATCTTTCCAAAGAAATACAGCTAAATAAATTACATTTCAATAAGACATCAAAACAATATTAAAATCTGGACTGGAAAACCTAAAAAGAGTGTACTATGCAAATTGTTCAATCTATATTACAATACGGTATTATAGGATGGGGAGGAACATATGATGTTATTTTAAATCCTCTCAAAATAGTTCAAAGATTAATAATTAATATTATATTGAAAAAACATCTACATTTTCTACCGAAAAAATCTTTTCAATATTCAAAGTAACTACAATAGACAATTTATATAAAAAAATATTCAATGCTACAAACTTTCAAAGAAATACAGCTAAAAAAATTACATTTCAATATCTCAGCAAGATATCAAAACAATATTAAAATCCCAAAATTTAATACCAAGCACATCCAAAATTCCTATCTGTATCATGGTATATATTATTTAAACAAACTCCCATTAAAAGTAAAAATAAAAGTAAATTCCAAATTAAATTAAAAAATTACCTGAAACAACTGTAAGAGTTACATTACTATTTCACTTCATTTAAATCTGTTAATCGACACATCTCAAGTTTCTCTTACTATATCTATTGTTAATAATTGCAATATTAGGTATTATTCACCTACTCAAATGATAACATTGATAACATAATTGAGTATGAATTCACTCACCAAACACAAGAGCCTTGTCTCTTTATGGTAAGTGTTATGAGTTGCCCATAAATCCTACGAACGGACTATACAAGCGGCAGGCAGCTGTGTGTCACGTGCTCAGTACATGTTCAGCATCGTATGATTATTGCTGTCCCTCTCAGGCTGGCAGAAGACATTACCATATATGGCCACACGGCGCGAAATCCAGCCAATGGCAGAAGACATTACCTTATAGGGCACGCGTTCGAGTCTTCCGTCTCGCTCATCACGGGCAGAGAGTTCCAGCCACCGATCGCCGAAGCAACAGACATATTTCAGACAACGGCGCGAGCGGTCGTACGCACTACTACGTACTGTCGGGCAGTATGCCACCCTTCGACGCGGCTAATTAAGTCTTCACCTACGAACCAAGTATGGCGCTATCACCACAGCCGCCTGTATAATCCTACTGCCGCCTACCATGGCAGCCCTGGCCGCGCACGGTTTTTAATCCGCCTACGTGCCGACGAGCCGAGTAATTCACAACTGCCGCCTACTTAATACCATGGCCGCCCAGACGCGCACGGCTTTTAATCCGCCTACCTTGCCGATAGCCGCTTAATTCCCCGTTATCGCCCACCGGTTCGGTAAGCTGTCCGAATCCGCCCACCATGACGCCGAGAAGCCGCCCACGCACCCCGAGCCGCCCCGTTCCTGCACACGATCTATGAGCTTTGCTCTAGATCTCTCCACTTCATAGGGAAGCTGCCTGCATCCGTACGACGCCACGTGAGATTCTAAACCCTCTTATAGTATTTCCGAGCCTAAATTCAGTAGTATTTCTAGTGCCTCTCTCTCTCTTATGCTAGGCCTTAAACAGCTTACCTGGTTGCCTGTACTGTTCACCCTTGCATTATTGAATACATTTGAATTGTGCCCAAACCTTGTTTCATTGGAGTCAACCATCGACAGCCTCGGAGGAGCCCTACGACCCTGAGCTGAGCCTTCCAAGCCGAGGCATATTGCCCCCGGGGGGCCTGCTTAACACTTGTTCCCCCCCCGGGAGGGACATATTTCTGGAGACCAGAAGTATAACGCTGGACCCTACGTGGCTTCAGTATCACCCTGGCCCCAGGAAGTATGACACTGGCGCGCCAACTGGGCCGAAGTCTTGTCGATTGTTGTCTCCCTAGAAACATAATTATGTAATCTTAGCTATAAATATTTTATATTTGTGCTCCCATCAACAACGTTGTAGCTCTGTGTGAATTATTCCAAACGTCGCGAGTCCGTCGGCTAGTGCTATTCGAGGTTAGGTATTTTAAACATCGCTTATTACCGTAACGTTGTAGCTCTGTGTGAATTATTCCAAACGTCGCGAGTCCGTCGGCTAGTGCTATTCGAGTGTTAGGTATTTTAAACATCGCTTACTACCGTAGCATTCATTCTCACGCTATTACGTTTCTATCGCGGCAGTCAGAGTAGTTCGTCATTCGCGCGGAATTTTTTTTTAATTGAGTAATGAATCTCGTTATTTTAAAATCTCCACCTGGGGCTGTGTTAGTTGTATTATTTCTTCCTTGAAGAGCAGTGGTTGTTTCCAATAAAAGGTAGTAACTACTGTCGGATTGTGCTCGTCCACATCCGTTTCCCTGTAATAGGAGGATATAATGTCGACTGCCAGCAACTGCTCTCGTCTTCTATAATCGTCCGAAATTTTTTTTTTTTTTTGCTTTGTTCATTATAATAACGCATAATCATGGAGGCCACCATACCAATAATGGATAGAATATTAAATTTCGAGAAAGCAAACGCGTCGGTAATAAGAAAAATGTTGATGGATAGAGGCATAGTCCCCAAAAGGGCTTTGTTGTCTTTACGGAAACAATGTGTTGAGTTTAACGAATCCCGGAAGTTGAATTATAAAATAAACGTTAAACGAAAAGTTCAATAAATAATGAGTACAAGTTATAAAGTTAGTTTTCGTTTCTCTCAATAAGTAGTTTTAAAACGCAAAATGGAAAACGACGTTACATAATGTTATAAAAGAGAAATTTTAAAGCAACAAATTATTAATTTTCAAAACAGAATAAGTTAATATGGAAAGCTTCCCTTGTAATATTAGTTAAAGCCACAATTGTTATTTTTCTTCATAGAAGTTTTGATTTATTGTTGATGCATCATAATAAATTAGAATTGTAATTTTGATTGTTGATTGTCTAGGACAGAGTAATTAACTGCGTATTGGATTAATGAACAGTTCAGGACAAATGTAGATTAATAACATAAATTTTAGAAGAAAAAAGGAATAAACAAATACAGGCAAAAGTTTTTTTTAAGAAACAGAAGTTTAGGTACAGATCGGTTAAAAATAGTAAAGTTCTTAGAAGTTTAATGTTGTTTCGTTTGAAAATCATGAGTGTCATGAACCCACGGTTAGAGATCGTACATCATTGAATTAATATTCCATATTTCACTAATTAGAAAACACAGTGTTGTTAAAGTAATAAACGTTCGGAAAGGAAACAAACTTGTATATAAAATGTATATAAACAAGGCAACGTGTATATCAATGTATATAATTGGCTAAGTGTTTTTTTTGTTAGTTTAAGTTCTTAAAATCTATCTGAATTGCTTTCGTACTAAGTGGTAGGAAATTAAATAAATTAGTGAAAAACAGTAGAACATCATTTAAAGAATAAATTCCAAACTACAAGGTATATGTTACTAGATACTTGATTTTTCGAATGATTATCTAAGGAAGGTTTAATAATAAAATTTTGTATATGCTATAGGTATTTACCATAGAGACAGTATTGGAACATACATTGTTTTTAATCGGGACTATCCCACTCTAAATAGTAGTATGCGGATAATAAAATAAACTATCGTTGGGAAAGACACTTCAGTAGAAGCAAGTGAATAGCATTCATATGTTCAAATTATCGTTTTAAATAAAAAATAACGAAGAATTTTAAAGGGAAATCCTTGTCAAATTTAACAGAATAAACTCTCGAATAAAGAACATTTAAATGTTTAGCTTCAATTAAGTTTTTTTTCATAAGAATATAGGAATGATTTCGGCAACAAATTTACATGAATGAATAACAGTATAATGGAATGCAGAATAGAAAAGATAAAATAAGTTTTTTTTTTTTGGAAACATCTGTGAAAAATTATTAAAATATAGAATTAAAAAGTAAACTACGACAGTTAAATCGATATTGTCATTGTCATTTAGTAACAAAATAAATAGTGAATAGAATCCAATTATTAATGTCTTACTTGTATTAAAGAAAAGGGTTATAAAGTTATAAGAAATTGTCTTCTTCTTTTTTTTCTTGTATTACATAATATGTCAACGTGATCGTTGTTAGGAAATTATATCATATTAGATATTGAGTAATAGACTCAAGAAATGTACTACGGATACATAGGTACCCGCGTATACAATTCTGGTTTCAAACCGTTATAGGAATGCCTTCCTCAGAATTAGGGCAAGGTGGGATTGTTAAGATGTGAAATCTTGAACAAAAAAAAAAGGAATTTGTGATATAGGAAAGAATTGGAAATAGAGAATTAACCCCTCAAGTAAGCTTTAGGTAATTGTAAATTCGTATAGTTTTGACATAGCTAATTTAGAAAAATGTCATGGCGCCCTATATAGTTAAATACAATGGAATTTTTTTTTAAAACAAAATAATAGTAGAGTGAACAAAAGTTAAAAAAGTTATGAACAGGAAAGTTGAGATTAATCTGAGACTTATAGTGAAAAGTTATTAGTAAAAAAGTTATCATCGGATAATATTGTTAAATTAAGAGTAAATAAATAATAGACATGGAATTTTTTTTTAAAAAAGGAATTTTCAAATAATCAGTCAAACAATTAAAAGTTTTAAATTTTGGAAGTTGTAGAAAAAGCAACGTCGTTAGCAATTCAGTTATGATTCAATTTTTTTTTATGTATATAAATTGTTAGCTTATAACATGTAATGTTAAAATATAAACACACGAATTGAATACTTAGGTATTTGAGCGACTTAGTCAGTGTGTATTACGCATCGTATTGCGGTGTTATAAAATCTGTGTTATTAAAATTTGGAAACGATTCTTGTTAAATATAAAGTAACCTTTAAAGAGAAATTTTATAGAAATTGTAGTAACATAAATTTTAAAATAATTAATGAAGTTCTGTTTTTTTGGATATTGTGTTATTTTTATGTGTTTTTTTTTGCCGAAGCACAGGCATTTGAGGAAGGAAATTTCTCATTTGTGTTGGTGAACTAAGGCAAGGTTACGGTTCTCTGAACGTAACGGTGTGGCCACACGGAGATAGACGTTTGCAAACGTATCTCTTGAAAACACGAGAGGATTATAGTATAGCCTGATAATTATACGACGCTATAGGAGAGATCCTTATAATATGCCAAACGCTATAGGAGGTATCCTTATAATATGACCGACGCTATAGGAGGCGTATCCTGAGAATTACACGGAGAGGAAAACAGAAAAACAGAACAGAGTATGGAAATTAGTCCATCAGTAGGAAAAGAAATTGGTTACGAATTATAATAACACAGTAATTTTAAACACGAGGTGCATGTATTGTATTGTCCTCTACATAAGGTTGTAAAATGCGAATATGTATCAGTTTCATTGATTACATGACTTAGTCAGCATTATTGTCCATCATTGGATGACCTTAATAAAAAATTGTAAATTTATTCACGAGGTACATGTATTGTATTGTCCTGTATATACAACCCAAGGACGTCATGAACCCTAGTGGTTAGTACGAGGTTATAACGCATATAACTTAACTTTTGTTATTAGAGTTGTATACAATTCCTTTCTTAATGGATCGTCATCACAAGTATTGACAATCCGGGACGCCGGTATGTCTGCACGTGAAGACTTGTTGTCATTATTTTTATTATAAAAAAAGAGGTAACTCACCTTACACTAGTGAAATTACTGATGCGATATTTAGTTCATTTATTGTAATGACTATTATTGGTAGTAATAATTTATTACTTTCTCCTAGTGCGTAGCCACTTAGGTTGTTTTTTTTAAAAAAAAAAATGTTTTTTAAATTTATATATGAATATGGTTACATAAGTATATAAATTCGTCTAAGAAACTCGACACGATACACTGATTGAGGGCGTAGTTCAAGGAACCCTAAATTAGGCTAGGTTTTTCATTAGAAAAAACTGCGTTAGGTATTCAGTATCCTGCCCGGGACCGAAGTAGAGACCTAATTTCTATTTTCGTGGAACAATTTGCATTCTAAAAAGTACTTAATTTTAGATGCAATGAAAGAATATGCAAGCATATTCTTTTCTTTTCGTTGGCAAGAGACGGCATAAGAAAATTCTTGTACAAGTGGTAGGTATAAAGGCGCCTAGCTCTCATCATACTGGGGTAGGTCATTGAGTAGTAAGAAACTTAGGAACCTTATGGTTGTAAATAACCTTGTGTATATATTAATATAAGGTCATGTATAAATGAAAATATCATTTCAATTATAATTTTTTTTATTTTTTGTCTTTTTTTTTCGGGTTTTTCAATCTCTTTCATTGTCGAATTATTCTCACATGTAGGTTAAATCGTTATGGTATTGGACATCTCACACGTTGCGATATAGGAGAAATTGGGGCGGTAAAACGTTCACAATCGGATAGTTACCCACTCCTTAACGGGGTATGTCTCAATTCTAGCGTATGTTGGAGTGAATTCACGATGAAAGGGCAATGTAATAATTATATTACCACATTTTTGTTATCAGAATAGGCCCAATAGACAACACTATTCGGTTCACATAGGTTGTGGTGGTATCGAATTTTAACCTTCTTCCGCGATCATATAACAACGGTTACTCGTTGTGTGGTATTATAGAGCTGTTACAAGTCCGATAGGATGGAACTTGGGTATCGACCTAACGTGTCATTCGGCTGTTAGCTATAATCCAAAGCGTGATAGGATGGCTAAACTCCTTAGAATTAGAGCAGGAAGATTGTTGGAAACGCGAATTTCCGAACAATTAAAGTATATATGATTCCGGTGTTAGGAAGAAATTCGTTACTCAATTAAAAAAAAAAAAAAATTTTCCTCTTCTAATAACATTGTCGGTAGTATTAAATTTTCGTATTTTTTGGTAAAAATACGTGGCGTTGTTGTTATTTATTTTAATTTTTTTTTTTTTCCTTCTTCTCTCCTTACGTAGTCAAACCCTGAGAGTTTAAGTTGAGTTGAGACAAACTCGAATTGAAAGTTATTTAACAAAATTGTACACACACACATAGAGTTTTTGGTGGGTAAACAAATGTATATTCAAGTGTTTTAATTATGATAAATGTAATTAATTAAATTACTATATAAATATTTTGTAAACACGTAATTGATTACTTCGGTATCAATATGGTAAGCCAGCGTGTAAAGTCCTTGCCATATCAGGACGCAATTGTACGGTGTTTTGTAACTTGCTATATCACTGTATTCAAATAAGGAGTAGTACTTCTCGTAGTAAGAAGATTTAAGAGTATGCACCCAGTTGAGTAAATTAGCTCGGTAATGTCATAAAGTTATGTCATTCGGGTCGTATTGTTCTTATTAGAGAATAATGTAATTGCACTTATGGTCATTACGGTTCGTTTGGTTATTTTGGTGGGAACACCTAGAGGGTGTCCTATGTGGTTTCGTCGAACGCAAGTTCACCGTGAGGATTCCAAGGGATCTATCCGGTTGTCTATGTCGTTGCGGCAAGGGTATATTTCTAGTATACCAAGTACAGCGCTGTACGGGTCACCGAGGGTGAGTCGAGAAAACATGAGAGGATTCATATTATGCCTGAAAATTAATATTCATGATAGGTTTTGTAGCATTACCTTACAATTATATGCGAACATGAGAGGATGGTCGTTTATGCCTGATAATTAAATGCAAACCAGACAAACCATGACAAGCTGAGAGTGCGGGAAACTAACATTTGGGTTAGAATTGAATTGTGAAAATAGCAAAGTGTATAAAAACAAAGTTGTATAATTTTAAGAATTCCATTGTAAGACGCGAATATGAGTGATTTCGATCATTTCATGACATTGGTCAGCGTACAATATTCCATAACAGGAATAAAGTGTATAAAAACAAAGTTGTATAATTTTAAGAATTCTATTGTAAGACGCGAATATGAGTTGGTTTCGATCATTTCATGACATTGGTCAGCGTACAATATTCCATAACAGGAATAGGGTTGGAAATTTTTTGTCTAATTTTAAGATTTTTACATGGTAGTAATCCTTCTCGGAAGGGTCATGTTTTCCTTATTTCTTCATGCACCTTCGTTAGCGTGTCTTGTATCGCACTAGGTACGTCACATTTTTTTAATTTCTTGAGAGAGTTGGCAACCTTTGTTCAGTTATTGCTAGTTTTTTTTAGCTTGGCTCACAGGTAGTTAAAATTTTGTTGGCTCTTAGGTAGGGAGTGTTTAAACCCTGGTGAAGAGGTAGCTCTGTACCTCACATTGTGGCAACCATCGCATCACATGCTGTATGGAAGGTCGTGGTCCCCTGCATCAGCCTCGCTGCCTTTTCCCTTCATTTTTCAGGGGAAGGAGGGTAGTGTTATGAGTTGCCCATAAATCCTACGAACGGACTATACAAGCGGCAGGCAGCTGTGTGTCACGTGCTCAGTACATGTTCAGCATCGTATGATTATTGCTGTCCCTCTCAGGCTGGCAGAAGACATTACCATATATGGCCACACGGCGCGAAATCCAGCCAATGGCAGAAGACATTACCTTATAGGGCACGCGTTCGAGTCTTCCGTCTCGCTCATCACGGGCAGAGAGTTCCAGCCACCGATCGCCGAAGCAACAGACATATTTCAGACAACGGCGCGAGCGGTCGTACGCACTACTACGTACTGTCGGGCAGTATGCCACCCTTCGACGCGGCTAATTAAGTCTTCACCTACGAACCAAGTATGGCGCTATCACCACAGCCGCCTGTATAATCCTACTGCCGCCTACCATGGCAGCCCTGGCCGCGCACGGTTTTTAATCCGCCTACGTGCCGACGAGCCGAGTAATTCACAACTGCCGCCTACTTAATACCATGGCCGCCCAGACGCGCACGGCTTTTAATCCGCCTACCTTGCCGATAGCCGCTTAATTCCCCGTTATCGCCCACCGGTTCGGTAAGCTGTCCGAATCCGCCCACCATGACGCCGAGAAGCCGCCCACGCACCCCGAGCCGCCCCGTTCCTGCACACGATCTATGAGCTTTGCTCTAGATCTCTCCACTTCATAGGGAAGCTGCCTGCATCCGTACGACGCCACGTGAGATTCTAAACCCTCTTATAGTATTTCCGAGCCTAAATTCAGTAGTATTTCTAGTGCCTCTCTCTCTCTTATGCTAGGCCTTAAACAGCTTACCTGGTTGCCTGTACTGTTCACCCTTGCATTATTGAATACATTTGAATTGTGCCCAAACCTTGTTTCATTGGAGTCAACCATCGACAGCCTCGGAGGAGCCCTACGACCCTGAGCTGAGCCTTCCAAGCCGAGGCATATTGCCCCCGGGGGGCCTGCTTAACACTTGTTCCCCCCCCGGGAGGGACATATTTCTGGAGACCAGAAGTATAACGCTGGACCCTACGTGGCTTCAGTATCACCCTGGCCCCAGGAAGTATGACATAAGGAAAGGCTTTTATTACATTGATATTAGAAATCTGTTTAATAAGTTAAAAAAAAAATTATAATTATTGTAAAAACATACAAATATAAATTTTTTTTTATTTTTAAATCCCATAAATTTAATACCAAGCACATCCAAAATTTCTATTTGTATCTTGGTATAAATTATTTCAACTTCTTCTTCTTCTTTGTGTGCCTTATCAGGTCCCCCCGACGTTGGCGATCACTCTTGAAAAGGTCTCTCTGTCATTGCAACAATAACATCAGTTTTGACAGCACATTTTCGAGATTTGCTCCCATCTAATTTACAGTTTATTTGTGTTTATATGTGTTTATACGTGTTAATTATTGTAAAATAAAGGATAGAACAGGACCAGACGGCGCTGGTTCCATTATTAAAATGGCGTACCCACTATCGCCCAAAATAGTGATAAATGAAGAAATGGATATAGCAAGTGCTCCAAATGATGAGTCTGCTGGGGTGTGGCAAACCGTTACACGATCCGGTAAAAGATCAAGGATGAACTCGGAGACAAGTGAAACAAAAAATGAAGAAATTAAAGAAAAGAAAGGAATTGTTATAATTCAAGGAGAAAACTTACCTGGTAAATTGGGTATGGCTAAAATTATTTTTAAATCCGGAATGAAAATTGAAAAAATTAAAGTAATATCCGGAACTAAAATTGAAATTACGTTCCCAAATAATTTGGAAGCTGAAAAGGCCATAAAAAATTCGATTTTTATTCTAAAGAAATGGGAAGTGACAATAAAAAAGAACATTGAATATACTTTTGGTGTCATCAGACGTTTAGATCTTGATGTCACTAATGAGGAGATCATGGAAGTGATTAAAAGTGATAACAATGTGGTTAGCATAAAGCGGCTCTCCAAAAAAGGAAAAGAAGGACAACTCACGCTTACGACAACTGTGAGTCTAAAATTTGTTGGGAAAGAGATCCCATCGTATGTCTCTATATATGGGGTCAAATTTGGAGTAGAACCCTATATATTTAGAGTTATGCAATGTTATAGTTGTTGGAGATATGGGCATATTGCTCAAAACTGTGGTAAAAAAGAAAAAAAGTTGTGCCCTAAGTGTGATGAACAACATGAGACCTGTGACAAGGCAGCTAAGTGTGTCAACTGCGGAGGAGATCATCCGGCTAACGACATTAATTGTCCAAAGTGGAAGAACGAGAAAGAGATAACCCAAAAAATGGCAAAAAAAAAGTTACATATAAACAAGCGAAAATACTTGTAGATAAGAAAAAACCTAACTTAAAAGAAAAAGAAAATGTAAAAACAGGAAAGAAGACTAATTCAGATAATGAAAATGTGTCGAAATCAAGTGGAGAAAGCAGTTATGCTGAAAAACTTAAAGGAAATAAGACTAACACTGGTGAAACTCAGATTAATCCTAAAGACAACATTAATGTTAACATTGCTCGAGAAATATTAACAACATTTATGAATGGAGAAAATTGGGAAAGTCTTGTGAAATTAGCAGTTAACAGACTTATAGACACCATCATGGGAATTATTAAGGAAGGCGGCTTAAATGAATTTTTAAAATCAATCTTTACGACGAACAATGGATAAGAATAATATTAATATATTACAATGGAATGCTCGGAGTTTGCACTTTAAAAAACCCGATTTAGAAATATATTTACAAAAGCAACATATCAAAATTGCACTTATCTCCGAAACGTGGCTTCAATTTCCTTACATTTTAAGATTTAAAGACTATACAACATATAGACGAGACAGAGCCGATGGATATGGAGGAGTTGCAATCTTAATCCATAAAAGTTTACAATCAATTGAACGAACCCTAGACATCACCACGACCTGTGAATTAGAATTGTGCAGTGTTAAACTATTAAATGCCGGAAATCTGAAATCTGTCAGTGTGATATATTGTCCTAGTAATATAAATATCACAATTCAAACATGGAGGAAAGTTTTTGACCAGATGGGACCAGGAGCCCTACTAGGCGGTGATTTCAATGCCCATAATCCACTATGGGATAGAGCTATACGAGATTTGAGGGGAGATCTTATTGCAGAAGCCTGCCAAGATTCAAACCTTATTATTGTCAATAACGGTGACGTAACAAGAATAGGACATCCCGGACAAAGGAGTTCGAGCCCGGATATTACCCTGGTATCTTCTGAGCTTGTACTAACTTGTAATTGGAGGATAGACACAGATACGATGGGTAGTGATCATTTACCAATTATTATCACTTTAGAAAAAACCGATTGTAATTATGAACCAATTATGAAAAGAAATTTCAAAAAAGCTGACTGGAACAAATACAAATCCACTGTAGATAAATTCATACAAAATTTTCCTGAAGAAAAATTGTCAGTTCAAGAATATTATAACAAATTAGAAGATGTTCTGAACAAAAGTGCAGATGAAAGTATTCCATTCTTTAAGAAATCTAAAAATAAGGCATTCAAACCAAAACCATGGTGGAATCAAGAAGTCTCTAAAGCTATAGCTGAAAGAAGATTAGCGCTGACTCATTTACGGAAAAATGTTAATATTGACAATTATATAGAATTAAAGCGCAAGGAATCCAGTACCAGACGAATAGTAAGAAAAGCAAAAAGGGAAGGATGGCAAAAATTTTGTGATTCTGTCGATACTAATACAACCTATTCTGATATGTGGAAGAAAATGAAATGGTATAAGGGAATAGGATCTTCTCGTCCAAATATCTTTGAGAACAGCGAATCGGCGCTACAATATCTACAATATCTAGCTCCAAACGAAAATTTAATCAAACATGTGTGGACCGAAGAAGAAACCTCGGAGACTACTGGTATTCACAAACCGATAACAGCTTCTGAATTAAAATCAGTATTAAAATCCAAAGATACCTCCCCAGGAATAGATCTGATATCCTACTCAATGATAAAAAATTTACCTACTTCTTGCCAATTAATTATTGTAGATATATTTAATCTAATTTTGCGAACTTCCACTATACCAATACAATGGAAACAGGTACAAATTATTCCTATAATTAAACCCGGAAGAGATCCAAAGCTCATGACCTCTATAAGACCAATTTCATTAATTTCATGTCTTTGCAAAACTTTCAACACTATAATTACAAGGCGATTGGAGTGGTATTTAGAAAATAATTTCTTATTTGATAAGTCTACAATAGGATCTAGAAGAAAACTGTCAACAATGGATAATCTGGGAAGAATGGTTACAGAGATCCAAGTTGCCCAAACAACCAACGCCGTTACCCTTGCTGCTTTTGTAGACATTAAAGATGCATACAATAATATAAAGATCGAAGAGGTCATTAAAGTTCTTATTTCCAAAGGTATCAAAGGGAAAGTTATAAAATATATCTGGGAATATTTGAAACAAATAATGATTATTATTAAGGAACCTAACATATTCGCTGAACAAATGTGCACGAGAGGACTACCACAAGGAGATCCCATGTCTGCCCTCTTATTCAATATTGGAACTTCCGGTATAGGAAACTATCCCCAAGTGAAACGCGTACAGTACATTGACGATTTTGGTATTTATTATTCAAGCTCAAAAGTAAAAACATGCGAAAACATTATTCAAAAAGCTCTGTTGGAACTACAGAATGCCCTTAAAATAAAAGGTCTTGAAATATCGGAAAATAAGACAAAAATATGTATATTTGCAAAAGGAAAGCGACGAAATATCCTGAATATAAAAATAAATGATGTACTTATAGAACGAGTAGATGAACATAAGTTCCTCGGGGTATGGTTGGATTACAGACTCGCTTGGAATAAACATATAAATAACACCTGTTTAAAAATGAATCAGCCAATGAATATTTTGAAAGTGTTGTCAGGAAAAAGCTGGGGAATTCATCCTCTTCACATGAGAAGATTGTATACTTCTCTTATAAGAAGTCGATTAGACTATGGCAGTATACTTTTTTACAACTCTGCCAAAAGCAATCTCGAAAAATTAGAGAGAATACAATCACGAGCTTTAAGAATATGTGGAGGTTTCCTGAACTCAACTCCAGTGCATGTTTTACAAAGTGAAATGAGTGCCCCTCCTTTGCATATAAGAACTTGGAAACTAGCTGCAAGATTTTGGCTTAGAGCTGTATCCATTGAAAATAATCCACTAGTTTTAGAGGTTCTCAAACTTAAATCCTTGATACAAAACAGATTCTGGAACAATAAAAAATTACCAATGTTGATTAAAATTTGTTCGGAAACAATTGATTGGAAAATAAATAAAAATAAATGTCTAGATATGTACTCCTTTGAAACCTGGGTAGGAGCACTTAATTTGGAATGTATTTCAGTTGAGATTGACAATTTTAATTCCCCCAAAAGACTACTCTTACCAAATGAAATTAGTAATATGGTAAGCGATATGCTAACTAAAAAATATTCTGGATTCAGCCAGATCTTCACTGATGGATCAAAAAAATCAGACCAAGTTGGAGCAGCTTTCATTTCAATGCCAAACAATTTTTCCTATCAAATAAAATTGAATACAAATTGCACTATTATGAATGCAGAATTGATAGCAATCAAAGAAGCAGTAGAATATGCAATTAAAAATAAGTGGAAACAAGTTGTAATATTAAGCGATTCTAAAAGTGCACTTCAACATATTAAAAGTATTCCGAAAGGAGTTCCCTATAGGAAAATAGGCTACAATATTGTTGAACAAATAAGGCGGCTGCAGCAGAAAGATGTGTCCATATGTTTACAATGGATTCCATCTCATGTAGGAATACATGGGAATGATGAGGCGGATTTGTTGGCAAACGAAGCATGTGTGAATGGAAGCATCTACGACTGGACGCCAGACGCTGAAGATTACTCCCAAAAGATAAATTCCATATATAATAATATGTGGAATAATCATTTTGAAACATTGTCTACCAATAAGGGAATATGGTACAGAAAGCTCCAAAATGAACCGTTTAAAAGACCATGGTTCACTGAGGTTAATCTGAAAAGATCAGAAATGAGAATCATTTTTAGATTAAGATCCGGACATGCACTAATGGGAAGAATATTGTGTTTGATAGGCCTCTCTGATTCTCCAATGTGCTCGATATGTGAACAAATTGAAGATGTTGAGCACACATTATCAAAGTGCATGAAATATGAACGACAGAGAGTGACAATATTAATGACCTCGAACCCATCGGAAGTTCAGAATTTAATAGCCTCAACCGAGTTTCATGCCATATCGAGAATAATGAAATTTATTAGATCATGTAAACTGGAAAATATTTGAAAGTGAATTTTTATATAAAATGAATATAAAAGGACTAAGCACCTTTTAAAGATCATTAGAGATTATAGATAATATTATAATTTAAAAACAGATGAGGCAAAAAATGACAACATTGTGTGAGTCAGAAGCCTCGATAATATACATGATTTAAAAAAAAAAAAAAGGTCTCTCTGTCTTGCGCTGCCCGGAATAGCTCCTCCACACTTCTAATGCCGGTCAATTCTCGTATATTTCGCAGCCAAGACATTTGTCTCCTACCAGGCCCTCGGCGACCCTCTATCTTGCCTTTCAATATTAAATGGAGCAAGTGATACAAATAACTCCCATTAAAACTAAAAATTATTGACAATAAAAGTAAATTTCATATTAAATTAAAAAAATACCTGAAACAAATGTAAGAGTAGGTACATTACTCTTTTTTAATATTTCATTTCATTTCATTTAAATATGCTTATTGATAAATCTCAAGTTTCTCTCACATATCTATTTTTATTAGTTGCAATATTATTATTCACTTACACAAATGATAACATTCATAACATAATTGAGCATGAATTCACTCACCAACCAAAAGAGCCTTGTCTCTTTATGGTGAGGAAAGGCTTTTATTATATTCGTATTACAAATCTGTTTAACATGTAAAAAATGTATAATTATTGTAAAAACATAGATATATTAAATAAATTAAAATAATGATTCGTCTTCGACGAATGAACAAATATATATATATATATATATATATATATATATATATATATATATATATATATTTGTTCATTCGTCGAAGACCCGCACTCAAGATTCCGAGGAGCCGCGAAATTTTATGAATAAATGTTTAAGATATTTACCCACCATAGAATCTAATACATATTTAGGAGTTACCTACCAAACTTGTCCATAATTCGAATCTTATTACATGTTACGTTTTTGCAACCACACTTCAATATGGATAACTAGTTTTTTTATGAAAACTATATCTACATATTTACCACCTGACACACGAAACAACCGATACCATTTTCTTAATTCACATTATATTTATGAGACAACCGAAATAATTGAGAAATTTAATAAAGTTTCTCGAATAGGAACTTTAAAAAAAATAGATACCTCTATTATCATCAATACCTATAATTTATTAGTTTCTGATCTTACAAACCTATTAGTTATTAGGCATAGGCACATATAATTAAGATTACGAATAAAAAAATATAACGAATGCAACAAATGCTATAATTTTTTAAATAACGAAAAGATCTGGAATGATTTTTTCCACAACTGATAAAAATTAAGTAGCTTTGCCACTCAAGGCGATGTATTTTATTTTCACTTCCCGCTGTGGCAGATCTTTGAGATTATCAATGGTAATCAATTGAATCGAATCAAGTTCGAGTGTCAATAACCCGAGAAGATGAATTATCGAATTAAAAAGAACCCACTTATCGTTTACTTTATCGTAACATCTCAGTCTCCATGATACTCTTTTTATCATCCACTGATTACGGAAAAAAAAACAATCAAATAAAATGCTAAAAAATAATAAATATTTTTAGAGGACGATTAAACACCTTCATCAACAACGTTTTTTGATATGTTGGCAATAATTACTCTAGAGAATAGACTCTAGAAAAAGATATCTGGGTGTATGTAGAAGATCCAGAAGACATGGTCAAACTTCCGATGACAATGAATAAGAACTTTAGCGTCGAGGATCTAAGTGAAACATGATAAATCAAAATCATCAATAATATTGTTTAGTTATTGTATACGTACAAACTCATTTGTAAATATTTTATGACGTTTTTCATGATAATAATGTACTTTAGTCATTACACGAACATGTTGATAACATGACTTTCATCTTTAAAAAGCCACTTGTTTGTGTAGAACTGTAGAAATACAATTTACGTGTTTAATTTTAGACTTACGAATAATCTCGTTTCCACTTGCAAGTTTAGCACCTGCATACAAACTACTTGCTCACGTCCCAAATTAACATTTTTAGTAATGAACTTTGTTACTGCTCCGTTGAATTTCAGTCGGCGGTGTTCTAACGACTAATTCTGGCACATGGTAGGTCTCTAATGCTGGAATAAACAATAGTCTCGAGCAAATATTCAGACGAAAGCTTTGCTGGAAAATGCATTGTAGTTTTCTATGGTTGTCGTCTGCTGTCAATTCGACTGAATGCGATCGTGGAGGAATTCTCTTCAAAATACCCTCTACTCGGTGAAGAAATACGCTTAGTCCTGGTTGTATGATCAGTAAGATTTTTTTTCTCATAGATGAATTAGTGCCGAGTTATTAGATAGCCATAATAAATGTGTAACTATGTACCGTACTAAGCCTAATTACTACCTATGTAACTTTTTTAGGTTTCGATTATATACGTAATACAGTTCTAAATGTATCCGTACATTCGTAGCAAATAAGAGGAATTACGTAGGTACTACTGGGTCTAAGGAATAAGAGTATTGTGAATATAGTAAGGCTTATGTGCGGAAGAACGCATCCACATAGGAGTTCCAGAGTGCTGTGGTACTATAACCAATAAGAGGAAGTACCTACGAAGGTACTTCTATAGGTCTAGGTACTACGCACCTTCTCTAGGCCTAGATATAATGGCGCTGTGCACATAGAGGAAGGTATTCGCGGTGTGGTGTGCGGTGTGCGGTGTGAGTGCGGAGTGGTTGCTTGTTTCGCGGAGTAACGGGACCGTCACGTGGTGCGGGTCCACGACCTCGCGCGCCCCCGAGACCCGTGCGTCAGTCCGACAGTTCGTCAGTGCGACCGGCGATATTGGCGAATTGAGGTTTGGCGGAAAAAACTACTTTTATTTCAATTAGTCAATGTCAAATGGGAGTCAGTTGATTTGAACTAATTTATTTTAGGCTCATAAATAACACTTTTTTCAAATCGCTAACCAAGTAGAAAATTCCGGTATTTTGACATAGTTGTCCCTTATTATATTATAATTGGTCCTTATTTGGAATGGTCGACAGCCTGACATGTTAGAAGTTGAGCAAGACACATTGATTAGTCAGAATTTACCTCAGAAAGAACTGGAATCGCAGTGAAAAAATCGTTAATTTTAAGGCAGAGGACAATTCTACTGTTATCCGAGAGAACTGGATTCATGGTTAACGAAAAGAAAAAAAAGAAAGAAAGAAATTTTAGGATAGAACACAATTCCTTATCCTTAAGTATACCCCGAATTGTCCACCTGCTGTCCTCTGCTTCCGGATGTTGAATATTAGTCAAACAGAACGCGTGATTAACGCGACGGCTTTATTAACGTCACGTCGCTTACTTTCTGTTTGAACGGCTTCGGCGTTAGGCAGAGCGTAGATCCGATTAATTTATTTCAATTCCAATTTTCTCCCACAATCTCTTCTTTTTACTAAACTTATTATCTATGTAATAATCTATAATGTGTATGTTCAAGAATAGAAAAAAAAATTCAATCAACTTTTCAATAATCATTTTTACCACTGTCAAGTAATAACGTCCGGCGTTGAACAAAATGTTGTAAAAAAATACAACGCGACGTCCTAACGCCGCGTTAGAGTATCGCGTGATGCTAACGCGCTCGCTCTGTTTGACTGGTCTAGTAATGTTCAGTACAACACAACACAGCGTTATTAACGCGGCGTTATTCACGCCTAACGCCGCGTGAATCACGCCTTCTATTTGACGAGGATGGCTGCAGGCAGGAACAACTCTGCGGAAATTTATTTTTATTCATATATTACTCGCCCTAATGGGATTTTACATTCAATTTTATAAGTTGTTCGTATCACTGTTATTGTAAATAATTAAAAAAGGTATTAACACAAGCATAAAATAAAATACATTTGTAAAAATATGAACAGAGACTTAGAATCTATATGAATTATTTTTTGTTGTTTAAAAAAAAAAATCTGATAAATAAATATTCAATGTAATAAAAATAGTAGGAAGTGTATATATTTTTTAATATTAACTCCATAGAGGAGGTCCTGAGGAAAATGATTTCCGTCGGGCCTATGTCAAAATATACGTCTATTTGCGTAGATAAATAAAAATATTGAAATAAACAACAATTATATTGATTATTTTAAAAATGAAATATGTCTCCCAGAGCAGATCAATTGGGAATTTTGATAAGCCAATGTCCTGTATGTTGTTAAAGAAAAAGGGTAATACCAAACCTTTTGGGTATTTGGATGTTGATTAATTGCAGCAATTCAGGACAGTTGATTTTGTAATGCAGTATTTTATGTAATTGTATTAAATCTGTGTTTATTCTTCTTCCTGAAGGTGTCCACAGGGATATTTTATAAATGAGGCAATAATAATCATTGTTTTGTACAGGAATATGCAATCATAGTTTATATACCTCAGGAACTTATGTTGAATCTTTTCAATGTTGTCAGAAAGAATTTTAAAAAAGGGAGACCATAACGCAGAGTTAGATTCTGACAAGGGTTTTATATAACATGATAAATGTTTCTAAATTTTGAAGTCTTACGTACGTACCAGTCACATAGTCATGACATGCCAAGACGTGCATCGTAAGTGAATGGTATTCTTAACTTTTTTTACTTATAATTGAGGTAATTTTTCACAAAAACGGCGCTCTACAAATTGTCCAATTATTATTATTATTATTATAATCGGCAAAAATCAGCATCGGCGCACAGTCCCACTATGGCAGATAGTATAGCTCGTAGCGCGCCTGTGTGAGTCGTCATAACACCGCCGCAAAGAGCCGCGGTTCGGAAGTGGCCCGTGACGTCATCAGCTCCATCAAAATGGCGTATGAGAAGTCACACTATCCAAGATGGCGTCCAAATTGACTCTGGATGCAACTGGAGCGTTTACCATCTTGCGATATAGGAATTAGCATGGCGGTGTCTAAATTTACAACAGTTCAGAAACGTGACCGGGGATTTGTGGATATTACGGAGACGAACGCTCTTGAACTGGGTGATCTCGAAGACCTGGCCGAGTGTTGACTCATGCCTGTTTACTCGTGGGGCGTTTGAAGCTGTATTTGAAGACGGTGTGAATGAAAAAACCACACTGAAAACACGACACGTAGTTAGCGGACAACACGCAGGTTTGTAAGTACAAAGTACTGACTGTAAATATGACATTGCAAGGTACCAAATAGGTATTAATTCTTAGCATGGAGAGGCTTCGAACCACTGAGTCGAAATTCATGTGCAGGATTAATCAGTAATAAAAATCGGGCAGTAATTTTTTTTTTGGTTTTAGTAACACATTTTGATGAGCTTTCACGTGGAATCTTCTAGGGTTGCCAATTCTTTCAGAGTGTATCGCCCTCCACCATTCAGAATCAGCACTGAATATTCATGCCATTTATTGGATAACTAACACCTCTGCTGTAAGTCACCCGAAGTGGTTCGCTACGTTTGGTGACTTAGCAGGGGTGCCCGGGTTTATGGGTTGAGGTTTGTCCGGGTCTTGGCAGAGGATGTGTCCGCCCACCAGCTGCGTGGCAGGCCGGATCGAGAAAGACTGGTTGAGGGAGACCTTGTGACCTCTCAAGCAGAACTCTTTTCGAGCATCGCCTTGAACCGCAGTGGGACGGATGCATCCATACGTCCGTCACTCCTGGATCCACTGACCCCCAGATTCCTACCCACCCCTCATACTTTATCCTTCCCAGAACTTCCTCTCCTTCCTTTCCTTTAAAAGACCCTCCACACAGCAACCCCAAAATTGACATAGGCCCTGAAGAAAAATATTTTTATAATGCGGAGCTATTGTAAAAAATGCATGCTGATTTCGTTGATAGTATACTAAAAAGAACGCTGTAACCATTTGAATAAAACATAACATATTGAGTTGAAGGTCGAAGTTATCCTATTGTACATTTTCATATTCGACACCTTCGTGTGTAATTTACTAATGGCTAAACAATGTTTGAATCAAAACTAATTTGACGATGTAAATATGTTACACACATGGACTTGATGCATAGATTTTTTAATTTCCTCATTCTTTTTAATATGGATAAGCACATTAGTTCCTCTTCAAACTATTACATCTGCCGTTGAAGCTCATTTGATTTGGTAACGATTCTTGTTTTGCCTTGAATTTAACACCTTCTATTGATGTGATATGTTTGAGTATTTGTTACGATGTTTGTACACGCATGTTGATTACTTCTGGCGTGTTTGATAAAAACTAATGATTTAACTCAGTCGAGGACGCCTAGTCAATCAATCATGATTATTCCGAAAGCTGTTTGCTCAGTAGAGATAACCACTTTGGTAACTGATGCTGCTAACTTTTAACTGGAGATTTTAACGCTACGGTATATATGAAATAATAATTCATGAACAAAGAAGTAATAGCAAACAAAAAGTTCATTTAAAATTTACGCACGATGTCGGAAAATCAATACAGAGGCGACGGGGATACATTACGTTGGTTATCTTTGCATGTTTTATTATTTGCATTTCTGAGAAAATAAATCAAAATTTTAGTTGACGGTACTTGAATGGTATAGGTATAGGTATTTTATCTAGTGTTTATTTTTCTGTCTTAATCTTTGATCATAGCTTCGTAATATTGACTTAACACACATATTATCTTGGATGTCTTGAAACCTGCAAGGTACTATCAACGTAGTTTTCAAAGATATTCTCATAATAATAATTTCCTTTTTTAAAATTACAGGTCTTTCTATGAAATGCAAATACCTAGGTTTATAATTGATATCAGTAAGTATGTACCCATGTAGATACGCAGAAACAATCACTTTTTTGGTTGGTATACTCTGAAATCAAGTAGGCTATCAATTATTTAAGGATTTTTTAAAGAATTAATGAATTATAGTTTATCTGATCTTGTACGACGGATGGAAGATCATTTTTCATTGTCAGTTTAACCAAAAATGACAACGTAGTTTTCAAAGATATTTTCATAATAATAATTTCCCTTTTTAAAAGTAAAGTCTTTCTATGAAATGCAAATACCTAGGTTTTTAATTGATATCAGTAAGTATGTACCCATGTAGATACGCAGAAACAATCACTCTTTTGGTTGGTATACTCTGAAATCAAGTAGGCTATCAATTATTTAAGGATTTTTTTAAAGAATTAATGAATTATAGTTTATTTGATCTTGTACGACGGATGGAAGATCATTTTTCATTATCAGTTTAACCAAAAATGACTCAAAAGCTGCTGAAAGGTATTGCCGATGACTTCATCTTCCCACCGCGGCATCCTGGTTTAACGATCTCTGGTGGGCTTTATATAATATGTCCTTGGAGATTTGTTAAGTTTAATACACTTAGTAAAATCCGATTTCCTTTTATTCTATTACATTTTACTTACTCTTTATCGTGCTGCAGTGATTAAAAATACTTGATTATTAACAACTGCTTTGTTTAAGGTGTTATTGACAGAATAATTAATGGTAGAGAAACATTTGAAATGCATATAGTATTAATTTTTGAAGAAATACGAATCACTTTATTTTTTTTTATATGAATACCGCACAAGAGTCCCAACTGCTCCCGTCTGAAGCCAGTGAGACTATGGCATCCCCAATTGGGGTATGTTGTGAGGCTGAGGGTAGTGGGGAGGGGAAGGAGATAGGGAGAGGAAGGTGGGGAAGTACCTGGCTATTCAGATCTGGTCACCAAACACGGCTAATGCGATTTCAAGCAACAAAAGTGTTTATTAGTAATTAGTATTGTAACCATTACATAGTTCTATTAGTTTTTGCACCAGCTTTCCCACTTATTTAGTTTTCTGTTACACTGACACATTCTCCTTTCACATTTGGACAAAGGTATTATTTATTGAATCTAACATTATGTGAACACTATTTATAATATTTTTGTAGCATGACAAATATTTTAATTTATTAGGTTTTATAATAAAAAAATAAAAATATTTGGCGTTGACCTAGCAGTTCACAGCACAATTTTTTTGAATATTAGAAAAATTATTTATGAAAATCACAGTAATAAATTAATTATAATTTTGATTTTTAAGTAACGACATAATATTTCCATTTATTTTATTGGTTAGTTCCTTATAATATTATTGAACTTTGTTTGTGGTTAAATGCCAAATAAATTAATAAAACCAATCATGGCACGTTGATGGATGCTTGTTTTTTTTAAAACATATAGGTACCTATAAGTAATCAGAGAGATAAATCCACCATATTTATAATATGTATAAAAATATTATATATGATCATGAATCATGACATGACGTGCCGTAATTTTGCTCTAAACAACCAATTATAAGATATGCATAAAAACTGTAGGAAATACGAAATTATTATTCTTAAGTGAACGTTTTTTTGTTGTTTGTTTAAAATTTAAGTGCATTTCTGGCGTAATACGCCGGCAATGCACGACTAAGTACGGCGTGTAGTCCGAAACCGCAGAAAACCGAATACCAAAATCAGTCACGTCGCTCACAAAACGTGATCCTGTTACGAAAACCCCTTTAAATGGGCATTTACAGGGAGCCCACCTCCTAATAATATGCGGTCGCTTATTTAAAAATCTTTATGCTACCTGTTTAACGATCATCAACGCAAATTTATTATGCCCCAAAGCCAAAAGGACACTACAAAAGCATATAAAATTCAAGGATATAAGCTACTTGTTAACTCCTTTTTGCCTCGCCCGGAAAAAAACCGCTATGTATGACGGGTAGATACCGACCCACCAAACGGCGATCCTTTCTGCACGCGCATTCACCAGCCATAAACAAAAGGACAACTCGTTAGGAATTTAAAAATCGAACGCGTCGGGAAGGCAAGATGGCGGGCGGCAAGCACAGTAACCATAGTAACCTCATTCCGCGCCATCATGGAAAATCCGTTCCCGCGCTGTTGTTTACCGCCACCGTAACGCGAAGCGAGAAGGCGGCCAGGAACCGACAATTGCGTCGGTCGGTATATACCTACCTATTTTATCTATGATATAATTTGCCTCTATTTGCATTATGTAATTTCACCTTTAAATAACTCCCTGTTTAGTAAATGAATGTTTTTTTTTACTACCATAAAATAATAAAAAGAATACAATAAAAATTGTGGTGGAATTCGAGGATATTATACAGAAAAAAACTTATGTACGTACTAATTGATTTGGACACGTTTGTTTAAGTTTTAGCATATATAGATACATATATATTTAGTATATTTACATATGTTTTTATCATTTTTTTTGGAGGCTTACAATAAATTAAGACACATATCACAGAAGAAATAAACCACAGTCATGAAGACAAATATAGAGTAGTAAATATAATAGGCCACTTGCACCAAATATTCTAAGATATTCTGTATTTTTTATTTATTTTTAATCGTATTTTTTAATCCCTGGCGATTTTTTGAAAATTTCATTCCGAAAAATCAGACCATTTTTTATAAACCGGAAAGACGGGACATAATTTTATGGGTGCGAAAAAACGATAATTACGTAGCCGAAAAACATTTAAAAAAGAACGTTTTCCACACGAATAGCAATAAATTGTACGGGGTTCTCTCCGTAACATCTGTAAAAACACCGCCATCTTTATCAAAAAATCAAACCAAAGGATAAGTTCGCATGGAACAAACAATAAATCTAGTGAACGTTAAACGCAAATTCAAAAATTCGCTGGAAATTAAAGTGTGGCCACATAAAATAAAATTAATCATTGTGGAATCTTACAAAATTAAGGGAACATAATCGGAGACGGGATATTTTCATGTAGTGACGTCACGAGCTCAAATAATGGATTTATAAAAAAAAACTACAGGTTTCTAAAAAATTTTACTAACATTGTTGTAATCTTAATAAATAAATCTATCAACACGATTTTTTCCAAGTCGTTATGAAATCCATGCAAGTGGCCTATTGCTTGCTGCTTTATTAAACATAAACGTTTAATGCCGTCAATCAAACAGCTTAATAAGAAAATATAAATGTTTTATTTCAAGTGTTATAGTTATAATAGCAATAAAGGACCATTCGGCTAGGCAGATATTGCGCCTTGTGTTGTAATACTTGTAATAATTATATTCTGAAATGATAATTGAATGATTTAATTCCTAGCAATACCAACCGCCAAATACGTTTCCTGTAAATATGTCACAAGTTCAATCAACCGAAAAAACGTGATGCATTTATAATCAAGAGGAGGTTTTAGCATATCAAAAGATCACTGCAACTTAGCAATACATTTTGGAAATGAATATATAATGTTAGGTATAACTCCTAGATGTATTATTAGAACATTCATTCTAAAACACATCCACGTAACATTGTACAGAATATTCTAAGAAGGTGTTGGTAAAAAGGTAGATTCAATGTTGATTGGTAAGCAACATTGCAGATATGCTTAAAATAAAAAAAAGAATAATCGTACCTACCTTTTTTTTTTTAAATATCGTTTATTAAATCTGAAATTCGTAATCTGTTCTTCAGGGGTTACTAGAAATCTTTCGATTTTTCTCCATAGCACACGTAATATTGTGTCTAAAACTTGAAAAATTGGTAGCTATTTTTATAATTTTTAAATTGTTTATGGCCAACTGTCATTTGAAGATTAAAATATACTACAATATCTTTTAATTTTTTTTTTAATATCTATCATCCTTTAAAAATGGTGGCATATCATAAACACCTTTGCAATCGATTGCAGAATCAAAGGAATGATTCATAAATTCGTCACTCCTGGACACACTCACCCCCAGATTCCTACCCACTCCTCATTCATTTATTCTTTCCAGAACTTCCTCTCCTTCCTTTCCCTAAAAGATCCGCTATACGGAAAAAGATGAAACCCTTTGATAAATAATTCTGAGCTTTTTAATGTTTTAAAAAAAGGAGCAATATTGACCTACAAATTTATTAATCTAGGTGTCTACTTCGTTATATAAAAATAAAATAAGGTGTTACATTTTGGGAAGTTTATTATAAGTGTAACTATGTTTCATCAATTTAAAAAAATACGTTTTAATGCAACTTCTTTTAAATACGGTTACGAAATATGTGGTTACAATTATTTGTTTAACATTTTATAATGTACACTTAAAAAGTGATTAATTTTGTTTTCACATTTTTTGTAAATAGACAAAACATGTCATGTATTTGACTTTAGTCCGGTTTACAATCCAACGTTAAATTTTACATAACGTATTTACCAATTTTTAGTCGAAGTTTCCCGACAAAATTTTTTAGCTCGGATTTTTTTTAACATGTTATAAAAAAGTCTGGTCTATAAGTTTTACGGTTTATAAATTTAAAAAATATCTGCTATTTAAAATTTCGGGTTTCGTCGAGTACCCATTTTCTAAACTTTTAATGAAACGAGAATTATTCTTAAATCATGTTAGTGAAACAGAAATTACCATTGAGTAATGTTTTCACAAAGTTTATAACATAGACCTATATCCGACATTTTCACTAAGTCATTATTTGGCTCTACAACTCTTGGTGGGTCTTGGCCTCTTCAAAAGTCTTCCTCCACTCATCTCGGTTTTGTGCTGGTTTTCTCCAGTTTAGAAGCTCCAAGGTAGTTATATCTTTGAGGACGTTGTTGCTCCATCTTAATCTTTGCCTTCCCAGGCTCCTTCGCCTTATCAGTCTTGTGTTAAGCAGGGACTTTGGTGCTTGATGCTCGGTCATTCTCTCTACATGATTCAGCCACTGAAGTCTTCCTAGTTTTAAAAATTGCTAAGAATAACCAAAAAGGTGGTCGAGTATTGCTTTTAGATTCGATCTCGATTCAACAGAGTTATAGGTGAGCGTGCATTGAACACATTCGGATTTAATCAGAACAATTTATAAATTGAGCACTCCTGTCCCGCCGAAGGAGTTGCCATTTATGGCATAAGAATGGTCGTTAAATTTTCACTGGATATATGCGTACCCGCGGCCATCAGCCAGTGCCGAAGGTTCCTCCGGTAAGTATATACCCACTCCCACCAGTGCCGTGTACTAACATTTTTCAACATTTTCTTACACACAATCATTGGATTGTATTTTTACAGAGCAAAAGATTTTTGAAGTACAAACTTCTTTACCACCGTTGTGATTCGTAACTCAACAAAACCAAAAATAGCGACACTAAAAAAAAATATACATCTACAGGATTTAGCCTGCGAGAGAACGAGATAGTGCTTCGTAACCTCCCAACTCTACTTTATTAAAGTTTCACTTTTACCGCGTGTGAACTGTACAGACTGATTTTTTTTAATGTTAGAGCTGTATTATGAAGTCTGAGGTCCAAAACCACATGAGTTTTTAGTTCTCTCCGTGTTTAAAAAAAGTTTAATTAGTTGATGATCAAGAAAAAGCTTTTTCCTAATCACGAAAATCTGAAAAACATTCAGTCATTTTTGTGAATATTGCACTAGAGTTCCAAAAGTCTAAGCCAGTGGGATTATGGCATACAAAGGGAAGCATGGAAAGCTGAATGTTAAAAAATATATTATAGTAAATTTGCGGCACGTTACAATGCGGAAGACACTCTCAGTATCGCCCTGGTGTTAGACCGCCACTCATAATTGAAACGTGTCTTGAAATGGCTTTACCCGTATTTAGTGACAAGATCTGTATAGCCAGATACTCTTCCTGATCTCATTCCCCTCCCCACTACTTTCAGCGTCATAACATACCCCAATTGGGGATGCCATAGTCTCAATGGTTCTGGACAGGAACAATTGGGACTGTACCTAACTGAGATTAAAGCTTCACTTCGAACAACTCGCAACTTTTCGATTTTGAATTGTGATCTTTTACCAGGGCGATACTGAAAGTATCTACGCCGATAATTTTGCTCTTGTGGAGGAAGCTTGCAATGCCTTCAAAGCTTCAGAACTAATTGAACTCAGTTAAATGCCTAATAAATATCGCGCTAATAAAACTATTATTGCACGTACAACGCCTTTATTTCAGGAAACTATTATACCGTTTATTACCTGAAGACCTCTGTAGCAAAGCTTTGAACTAAGACCTAGAAGACGCGAATTTAAAATGTTGAGAAGAAAGAAAAGATTTTATACAAATATATACAGTTGTTTTAGTTAAGAGTTATTTATTTCGTTCTCTAATGCGAATGATACTCACAGTATTACCGTAGTTACAGACCAAGAATGTGATAGGAATGCTCATCAATAGGAAAATTCATCACATGCATAAATATAAAGGACATTTTGTTTTGACCCTATTACTTGACGATTTACATGATTATTCCTACGGAATCAGTTTAATTACTCTTCAATCGTCCTCAATATCCATAAAAAAAAAAGTTTTATGCAGACCGTAGGAGGCCAACGTCATCTTGTGACTGAAAATACAATTCATTAAAGATTCATTAGGAATATGGAAAAACAATGTTAATTACAATCAATGCCTTCATGGTCGAGGGATAAGACTATCAATCCGAAGGTCGTGGGTTCATAACTCTACTGAAATCACAATTTATTAATATATGGTATATTTGCGGCACATTTTAGAGTGGAAGATACTCTCAGTATCGCCTTGGTGTAATGCTGCCAATCAGAATTGAAACGTTGCTTGAAATGGCTTTACTCGTGTTCAGTGAGGCGGGTATGGGTACCGCCATCCGGGAACTATTTATTGGATAATCAAAACCTCTGCCATAGGTCACCCGAAGTAGTTTGCTACGTTTGGTGACTTAGCAGAGGTGCCCGGGTTCATGGGGTGAGCTTTGTACAGGTATTGGCGGGGGACACGTCTGTCCACGTTTGGCACGTAGGCCGGAATGGAAAAGAGTGGTTTAGGGAGTCCCTTTGACTTCTCCAGCCATAATCTCTCGGAACATTGCCTTGCACCGCAGTGGGAGGGATAGATTCATACATCCGTCGCTCCTGGACACACTGCCCCCCAGATTCCTACCCACCTCTAATACCCTTTTCCTTCTCAGAACTTCATTTCCTTCCTTTCCTAACCCCCCCCCACACAGCATCCCCAAAGATGACATAATTACTGAGGGTAATTATTTTCCTCAGGGCCTACTTTTTAAAAAAAAAGTGACAACATCTGTATAGCCAGGTACTTCCACCTCTTTCCCCCCCCCCACAACCTTCAGCCTCACAGCGTACCCCAATTTTTTTATTTTATTTATTTTGATACAAATATTTTACATTTTTTAGTATAGCTTAATAAAAATAAGTTAATTGAGTTGACAACAAATAAAATTTTGGGAAAAGGCTCGGCTATCGTGCATAATTTAGCTCCACTAGGTAATTCAATGATTGGTTCAAAATTACTAGTGAAAGTTTATCTTGTTGAAGCTTATCTTATTTTATCTTCAGAAAGATTCCATAGTGTTTCAAGGTGGTTTATAATCTTTTAGGATGTCCTCGAAGTGACTGACGAGCGGTCAATGAGCGGAATAACTTCTTGCGCTAAAAAAGTATGACGCTTTCAACTTGATTATTGTTAAATTAGGCATTGTTAAATGATACGAAGGTCTTCCGGATTCATTCGTGCCATCAATCAAGATCGGAGAACATTGCAGACTCAGGATATAATCAATATCGCCCGAGATGATCAATCATTTACCGAACCACCAAACTTGTATGTTCATGTAGACATGACATAATGGGCGTCCCTCGTGTACATTTTGACAGTTAAATTGCAAAGTCTAAACCTGAAAAATATATATTTTAAAAAATGTGTTTTCGAAGCTGGACTATGAACTTAACCATTTTGGCAAACACTGGTCAGTTGAAGACCTTGAAAACATAACACGCATAAAAATATAACGGTTTTTACTAAAAGGAAAATGGTAGAAGCATTATATTTAAAATGTTATTTATTCACTTAATGTCCAATAAATTGGAAAACAAGATATCTATTATGTGTCCAAAAATTTAAAAAATAAGTTTGCACCGTTACATATCTTCAGTTTCAAATAAGTTTGGATAGTAGAAAAAACATAATATTCCAATTGTTACGCCTTTATAGAGAATCCCGAGAAGATGGTGAATATTATGATATTATGGTCAGTTGCAGGTATCAATAAGGAAAAGGCTGTCACAAATAATATGAAAGCACTTGAGTCGAACTCGGTTAAGCAACACTAATCTGATCTCTGATTTTTTAACTCTTAACAAATAATTAATCTTTGTGACACGAACTTTGCGTTAAAGTATGCAATTATTGAGAGAGACAAAATCAATTAATCAGATACCTTCAATGACCTATGATAAATTATGTAGTTTGACTTAATTATTGATGTAAGATTTCGGAACGATACTAAAATGACGGACTCCGTGGTCGAAGGGTAATCTTCTCGACTAGCAATTCGTAGACAACAGGTTCAAATCCCGATGTGAGCAAATAAATTTAATTTGATTGATTTGTATTATTTCACAATTTAATATTTTAAAATAGCATAATGTATGTTTACTGCACGTTCCAGAGTGGAGGATACTCTTAGTGCTCTGGTGTAAGACCACCATTCAGAATTGAAACGTTGCTTGAAATGGCTCTAATGGTGCAATTCACACACGGTAGAAATGAAACCTTCAGAAAACTAATGTAGACAAGAGTGGGAGGCCACGAAGCACCGCACAAAGAGGAGAACGATTAAACTATCTCAATCTCTCGCAGGCTAATTCCTATAGTATATGTTTGTCTCTTTTTGGTGTCGCTAAAGAAGTTTTCATTTAAAAAACCTGCTGTATATGGCGTGGATAAATCATCAGTCCTGATGATAGACACAGTAAGGCTGTTCTGAACATTGGCGCAAGCAGGAGGAATCGCAACACGACTCAACACCAAAAAAATAAGCACAAAAAAATATTTGAATAATATTTGCTGCAACAACGCTTGCTGAAGTGTCAGAATGAGAACCAACACTGAGATAAACACAATCGCACAAACACTTGCGCATTCCCCTATTGCCGAATTAAATCGGTCAAAGACATTGGCCGTTGTTTCGTTCTATGGATCTATTTAGAATGTGGTTGGCCTTCAAATTAAACGTTACACAAACGTTTTTTTTCCTGTATTCTTAAAAAGAATTGGGCAAAGCTTGCGTTACAGGTTGGCGGTAGAAAATAAACGTTTTCGCAGAAGTCAATCAAGGATCATTAGTGCCGTAGTTAAAGCAACGGAGAGATAATACCCTGATTTTCCCTCCTTTTTTATTATTCCATTATCTTTCTACTTCCCGGTTGAATCTCCTTTTAATATGTGCCCTTTTTCGTTTGCAATGTTGGTCGTCTTCATTATAGGAAACTGTCTGATTTTAGGTTATTTTACTTGGAAATATGATGAACGGCGGAGAGTAATTAATTGCATGCCACAACATTCTTGGCCACCCGTTACAAAAGAATTCTTCGCAAATCATGACCAATCACAATTGCTTCCAGATAAAAATGCCAACTCTGATTCATGTTTTTTGTGTTCGAAAAATGTCATGCAGCTTTTCAAATTTCAAATCTAACTTCATTATTATGTAATAATCAAAATGTCAACGAATAAACAACTTCCATAATATATAATTAAAAAAAACGCTACTTCGGCAAATTATTATAATCACATTATATAAGCTTTCTTAATTATATGCATTGTTATGCAGTAATTAATTTGTAATATGCGAAAATGGATATTTTGATATGGCTTTGGTCATCCCGACCAATAAGGTTAGCTATTCTTAGCAATTTATGACTCCGGTGGTAAGTTTTTGAAATGCAATTAATTTGCTGTTTTCCGTACTGCCTATCCTGATTAAAAACACTGGGCACGCCACCGAATGCACCCAGGTGATTTCAAGGAACCACGACCACCCCGAGGCTAATTATGTCATGCACATGCTTTAGAAAACACGTATTTTATGTGTATATGTAAATATATTATGCAAAAGAATTTCTTTCACAAAGTTTCAGAATAATAAATACGGTATAATTAAGACCCAAACAGTTACAGCTACAGTGAGTCCAAAATGTATATTATAATACACACCAAAATGGTTTAATTAAGACCCAAACAGTTACGACTCAGTTATTAAGGCCAAAATAAATATTATAATACACACCAATATGGCTTAGTTAGGACTTGAACAGTTACAGCTCAGTGAATAAGTCCAAAATGTAAGTTATAAAACACAACAAAAAGGTATTATTAAGACCCAACAGTTACAGGTCAGTGATTAAGTCTAAAATTATAATACACACTAAAAGGTATTATTAAGACCCAGACAGTTTCAATTCAGCGGTTAAGTCCAAAATGTATATTATAATGCACACCAAAATGGTATAATTGGAACCCAAAAAGTTACAGCTCAGTGATTAAGTCCAAAATGTGTATTATAATTCATAACAAAATGGTTTAATTTGAACCAAAACCGTAACAACTCAGTGATTAAGTCAAATGCATATTATAATACACACCAAAATGGTATAGTTAAGACCAAACAGTTACAGCTCAGTGATTAAATCCAAAATGTATATTATAATACACACCAAAATAGTAAAATTAAGACCTAAACAGTTACATCTCAGTGATTAATTCCAAAATGCACACCAATATAATATTAAGAACCAAACAGTTACAGCTCAGTGATTAAGTCCAAAATGTAGATTATAATACAAACCAAAAAGGTAGTAATCTGCAGTGCCTATTCTGTTCTGTGTCAATGGCTGACGGTATCTGTATAAGTCTCGGATTTAATGATTATCCTGTACTTGGCAGTGTAATCGTTCGTACGGTTACGAAGCAAACTCAAGGTGAATGATAATTTGCGAAGAGCAAGCATCAACCTTGTGACTGGAAACGCGAGTGCTCGGCTCAGTATCCTTGGGGCAGGAACAGTTGGCTCACAAAGAACGCTTCGAATTGAGTAACTGCGATTTTTTCTCGCACACAATGCGTGTAATATTAATTTAATAATATGTTATTTGCCCGCGTTTGCCAGCCGGCGTGGCATTCGCTGTTTGAGGTTTTGTAAAGTATTGCTTGTAACTAATGATTATCTAATGAGAGGTAAATATGTACGTTTGAAACTTATATGTACCTGCAGGTATCGGTGGAGTGTAAGTTTCAATTATTAATAAACATTCATGGTATTTAGAGCCGGATAGAAAGAACGGTTTGGTATAAGCAGATACACTCGGTATTTTTGCCGAATTATATGACTTCGAGCATGATCATCAGCAGATCGATCAAACGGTGTATGTATTTTCATTTAGTTATTCTTCTCTTAATGTAAAATTCAATTAGCCATTATTTATTGAGAATCCTCCCATTCATTAAACCGTATAAGAATTTCATAATGAAAACTCAAGAATTAAGTAAGAATTCAGCGTGAGTTTTTAAGATTTCAGTGAATGATGAAAGTAAATGTAAAGCTCGACTGTTGCGAACTCCTGATTCTAGTTAATATAAGAGTATCTACTTGACACACAAGAGGTAAGGACCTATTTCATTGTCACAATGTTCACAAATAAATTATATAGCAAACTCGCCAATTCCTCGCTTACATATTTTATAACGAATATACAAATAATATAGACATTTTAACATAACAAATTCAATGTTTAAACATAACCAAATGAATCTTTCATGTCAAAATATCATTTCTGAAAATATTTATTTTGTTACACATTTTTTAAATGTTATCCAATTATAAACCATGTGAAAGCATTGTTTATTATTACTAACACTCGTTAAAACATTACTCATATCTGCAGACAAAATGTAAGAGCCCAATGGACCTATAAAATAATAATAAATAAAATTACGGAAACCAAAATGAGCTAAAACAAAAATCAGCAATCGGTAACTAAATGTAAAAGCATTACAATGTAGATGGTTGTCAGTTTATCAGATAAACGTGTTATTTAAATAAATGAAGCCAAAGTTTAATTAACATTATCTCGAACTGGATCTTTCATTCATTACCGTAATCCTTTTTCATTTAATTTGACTTTTAAAGCGAACTCAACCCAACACAACACAAGCGGAAGTCTGGAGATTTCTGTTTATTGCTTTTCTGCAGAAATAATTTTTTCTTGGTACCTCGCCCTTAAAAGACAACATATTTTTTCTTCTTCTTCTAAATCAGTCTTCTGGCATTTAATTTTGATCACAGGCTTCCTTTGAATCTTTTCAATACTGCTTTTTCTTGACCACTCCAACTCATTCAAATACGGCAATTTATTCTCTATAGGCCATCTTAACACATTTGTTGGCTACCTCTACTTCTTCCATGAGCAAGGAAGTTGGGTATTAGAATTGTAACCGTCGTTCGTTTGTCATCCTAAATGTCCTTGAGTCTCTCTTTAGATCGATTAACGTGAATGGTGTTACGCCAAAAAGTTTCAGTGGTTCCACATACAGTGTTATGTATTTATTAAATATTCGATATATCTTTTAGTGATTTGTCGACTTCTCAGAATTGAGGTATATTTAATCAATATTCCCAAGAGCCAATCTGAGATTTGTTCAACCACACCTAATGCTTATTTTAGCTAATTTCCGTAGTTAATTTCCAGAGTTAATTTTTTTTATTATTTATAAGTTTTCAGAGTTTATAAACAAAGTAAGCCATTTGACAACGTCAGTTGTCAAATGGCTTACTTTGTTTATAAATGCCAACTTGCACAACAGATCACTTCGAAGAGTACATTAACTGTCTTGCCGCCTTGCAAGCAATTATTGACGAAAAAGATTACACCAACTCCGTAATCATCGGAGATTTCAATGCACACCCAGACTCACTCTTTGGAACTGAACTGGAATCTTTCTGTCAAGAATATGATCTTACATGCGCTGATACTGTAATATTACCAGAAAACTCTTACACATATATCAGTGACGCGCATCACACCACCAGGTGGTTAGACCACTGTCTGGTGACGAAAAATATCTTCAAACAGATTTTAGACATGAAAATACACTACGACGTGGACTGGACCGATCACAGGCCTCTCGAATTGACCCTACAAACGGAAGGAATACCGAAAACCGAAATTTATTCATGTATAAAAACCGACAGTGCAACATGGAATCCTAAAAATGAACACGATATCCATAGTTATACTCGCACTTCACAAGTTTTTCTACAAAAAATTAAACAAGATCTTACGCGGTACGAGAGAAGTGACAACCCTGCTCGAGCTAATATCAAGACACTGTATACACGTATTATAGAGGCCCTGCGAAGCGCCGCGATTGCAGTATTTAACAATCGCAAACGAAGACTGCAACGACGTAAACAAATCTGTGGATGGAATGATTTTGTCGCACAAAAATACATAGAATCAAGACGTGCAATGATGATATGGATTGAAAATGGTAGGCCTCATGAGGGCTCAATTGCGGATGAACGAAAATTAAAGCGTGCTGCGTTCAAACTAGCACTGAAAAAATGCCAAAACGACTGCGAGCAAATTCAAATGGACAAAATAGCAGGAGATTTACACAGTCGTGATTTCAAACAGTTTTGGCTGAAGACAAATAAACACTGCAACGTGAAATGTAAAATTCCGTGCAACATAAATGGAGAAACAAACACTAAAGCAATTGCTAACATTTTTGCAGATCACTTCTCCATCTCTACTCCGACCTCACCGAACTCTGCAAGCAAACCACCACCTAGTCCTATCCCAAATGAAGACAGTGACCTCTTGATCACAGCAGACATGGTCAACACCGCCCTGAGATACATGAAAGCTGGAAAATCAGCAGGTCACGACGGATTGAGCACCGAACACATCAAACACGCTGGAGGACCAATTCTTCAACTGCTGGCGAGTCTGTTTACCGACATCTTAAAGAATGGATACCTACCAACTGACATGACAAGAACAATAATAACTCCCATTCTCAAATCAAAATCGTTGGACTCTACCTCCCAGGGTAGCTACAGACCGATTTCAATTGCCACCACCATCGCACGATTATTCGAACGTCTACTACTAAACCAGATCGGTCCCAGCTTGGAAACTAAGGACGACCAAATGGGCTTCAAACAGCAAATGTCTACCGATACTGCTATATTTACTGTGAAAAGAACCCTGGAATACTACAGGAATAAAAAGACCACCACGTATGCATGTTTTCTAGATCTGAGCAAGGCCTTCGACAGGGTTTCTCACCCTCTACTATGGGATAAACTCAGGGAAAGAGGCATATCACCGGCGGTGATACATATCCTCGACTTGTGGCATAGACAGCAGGAGAACTTAGTAAGGTGGAAAGATGAACTCTCCGAACCTTTCCTCCTGAAGAGCGGCGTTAGACAGGGAGGATGCATGTCCCCGATATTGTTCAACCTGTACATGGACGAACTCACCGATAGGCTAAACAATGCAGGGGTAGGCTGCCAAATTGGAGGACAGTTTCTGAACAATATCAGTTATGCGGACGACATGGTATTGATGGCACCATCTATAAGGGGCCTACGTATTCTTTTAAAGATCTGCGAAGAGTTTGCTGAAGAAACAAACATGCAATACAACCCCACTAAAACGGCTCTACTGGTCGTAAGATATGGACAAGGACCAAAAAATATTCCTCCAGCTACCCTGAATGGTGTGAACCTGCAGGTGACTGAAGGAACTAAATACCTTGGACACATAATCACCAGTAATCTGATGGATGATGACGACATCGATAGGCAAAGAAGAGCTCTCAGTGTAAAAGCAAACATGCTCAGTAGAAGATTCCGCCTTTGCAGTACTGCTGTAAAAAGGACGCTCTTCCTTTCCTTCTGCGCAACACTGTGAGGGAGCGGGCAGCGATCGGCAGAGACGGGGGACGATGGTAATGAAAAGACGTCAGTCGATGTATGAGTCAGTCTTTATTGCTGCTACGTAGCGATGGTAAGTTTGGTGTAAAGTAACGGTGTAGACAGGAGGGATGATGATGTGGCTCTATGGTGTTGCATGTGATGAAGGTCGGTGATGCAGTGGTGTAGCAGAACTCGTGTCTGCATGTCGCCAGCATGTTGTTCCGCACCGTGGTGGTGGAGAAGACCTTGACGTCCAGGATGGATGCTCGACGCGGTGTCGCGGAGATGGCTGCGGCGAACCTGAGGAGAATGAGGTCTCAGTGGCTGAGAGGTTGCTGCCTGCGTGACAAGAAGGTGCGGCGGGCCTTATGTCGCGGGCAATTGTGTCGCTTGTTGCGTCCTCAAATGTTGATGATGCACCGGCACAGTCGGCAGTGGGTCGCCGAGAGTCTGGCCGGTACCGCACTGGAATCGTTATCACTCGATGCACTGTCTATGTGTGTTAGTGATGTTACTTGCACTAATGACTGGAACTGACTGACTGACTAGCGCGGTGTCGCTGCGCTTTATATAGCCGACCGTTGAGTACCCGGAACGCCAAGTAATGTTGAGCCACCGCGCAAAGCGGAGAAGCCTCTGGAACATTCCGCGGCCGTAAGAATGTGACGGCTGTTAGTCGAGGCCTTTCGCTGCGCTTCCCGAAACGTTTAGCCGTGAGCGGCGTGAAACACTACAACTGTAGGTAGTATGTACATTTCGAGAATGTGTTTGCTATATCAGTGGCGGCGCAAGGATTGTGGCAAAAGGGGGCGACCGTTCTGGTCGCCACACACCCCCTTTCCAGTGTACGGAGTACAGGGTTGTAAGATGCCAAATGTCGTAGGTAAGCCGGGTTGATGCTGGTCGGTGCGTCCATGAGGATTGCGTCCATGTGCTGCTGATGCGTCTCTACCGATTCCCTCAGTTGCTGCTTTTGCTTGCTGCTTGATGCTTGTTGCATGTTGCATGTTGCGTGTTGCGTGTTGCGTGTTGCATTTGCGTGTTGCTCGTTGCTCGTTGCTCGCGTGTTGCGTGTTGCAGGTTGCTCGTTGCTCGTTGCTCGCGTGTTGCGTGTTGCGTGTTGCGTGTTGCAGCTTGTTGCTTGTGGCTTGTTGCACGTTGCTCGTTGCTGTGCTCATTGCTTGTTGTTCGTTGCTCGTGTGTTTTTGTTGCTTGTTGCATCAGAAGGTTGCGTGTTCAAATCACGTCGGGGTCACCAGTTGAGGGAGCGGACGTGATCACGTCGGGGTCACCAGTTGAGGGAGCGGACGCGCGGATCGGCTGTGCTCATTGCTTGTTGTTCGTTGCTCGTGTGTTTTTGTTGCTTGTTGCATCAGAAGGTTGCGTGTTCAAATCACGTCGGGGTCACCAGTGAGGGAGCGGGCAGCGATCGGCAGAGACGGGGGACGATGGTAATGAAAGGACGTCAGTCGATGTATGAGTCAGTCTTTATTGCTGCTACGTAGCGATGGTAAGTTTGGTGTAAAGTAACGGTGTAGACAGGAGGGATGATGATGTGGCTCTATGGTGTTGCATGTGATGAAGGTCGGTGATGCAGTGGTGTAGCAGAACTCGTGTCTGCATGTCGCCAGCATGTTGTTCCGCACCGTGGTGGTGGAGAAGACCTTGACGTCCAGGATGGATGCTCGACGCGGTGTCGCGGAGATGGCTGCGGCGAACCTGAAGAGAATGAGGTCTCAGTGGCTGAGAGGTTGCTGCCTGCGTGACAAGAAGGTGCGGCGGGCCTTATGTCGCGGGCAATTGTGTCGCTTGTTGCGTCCTCAAATGTTGATGATGCACCGGCACAGTCGGCAGTGGGTCGCCGAGAGTCTGGCCGGTACCGCACTGGAATCGTTATCACTCGATGCACTGTCTATGTGTGTTAGTGATGTTACTTGCACTAATGACTGGAACTGACTGACTGACTAGCGCGGTGTCGCTGCGCTTTATATAGCCGACCGTTGAGTACCCGGAACGCCAAGTAATGTTGAGCCACCGCGCAAAGCGGAGAAGCCTCTGGAACATTCCGCGGCCGTAAGAATGTGACGGCTGTTAGTCGAGGCCTTTCGCTGCGCTTCCCGAAACGTTTAGCCGTGAGCGGCGTGAAACACTACAACTGTAGGTAGTATGTACATTTCGAGAATGTGTTTGCTATATCAGTGGCGGCGCAAGGATTGTGGCAAAAGGGGGCGACCGTTCTGGTCGCCACAACTGTATACGTCTGAACTCTGGGCAAACTACAAGAAGAGTAGTATAGAAAGACTTCGGGTTCAGTATAACAACGCCTTCCGCATAATGTTTGGTCTCCCCAGATATTGCAGCGCTTCCCGGATGTTCACGGAGGGGCGAGTTCCTGGCTTTGCAGCCCTTATTAGATCCAGGGTGGCAGGAATGAGGGAAAGGATAACCAGCTCTGGAAACATCCTCGTCATGGAAGCCCGCCTCAGTCCATCATCCAGCATTGATGCACACTGGAGAAAAATACTGGCTCCTTACGTGCTCACAGAATCCTGAAAGCTTAATATTATTATTTCTTTTGTTTTCCTTTTACTACTATTAGCTTATTATCTTTTTTTTGTTTCGTGTACATTCATATCAACCTTCTTTTTCTTTTTTTCCTTCCAAATACTTTATACTTTGTACATGTATGTTTATATTATACCCTTATGGAATGTGTGGGATTGCACTCTCCTCCCCACATACTGGAATAAACACTTATTTATTTATTATTTATTTATTTATTTAGTTGTACTTCTATACTGCTTTCATAAGCAAAAAGCAGTTGAAAATTTGGTCACATGGTCACATTCTGACAATTTATTATACCAGATTGATAAACATGAAATGTTTCAAATATATCAAAATGTTACCATTAAAAAAATTTTGCAGCCTTTTTATTTATGAAGGCACTATGGCACTACTCTACATATAAATCTATCGGTAGAGAGATATGAGAGAGAGAGCTATAGCACTATTTTATATATATTAGAGGATGCTATGTGGAGGGTATTTTTGAGGAAAGGAAGGAGTGAACCTGCATATTGAAAATACCCATGTTGTAAAAGAGAGAAAAACAGAGGCCGGCAAATCAATCCACAGCCGAGTTGTTGACCTCAAGAATGAGTTGTAGAAATTACCTGCGTGACAAATGCCAACAGTATAAACATGTTGGGCGCGTGTTTGGCGTATTTCCTGACTGCACCGGTGTCAAAGGGATCAATTACGCTAGTTCCTTGCAGCATTTTCCATTGGCATACCGGTAAAACAATGTAGATACAACAGATGTATACCTATAACACAAGAAAAAGACATAATAAGGAAAGTTGTTAAAAATTTACACGAAGACTACAAAAGAAATAGGACCGGTAATTTTACCGCTCAGTGACTGAGTTGGCATCGCGTTTGGGTCTCACCCAGTGTTCAATTTCTCGACTGGCTAAGTCCTCCCTCACGATACAACCAACATTTTCTACTTACTGTGGTGGTAGCAGGAGATTTTCAAATGTTGTCAATTTATTCGTAATCCGAGAATATTTGTCTTTCTTAAAAAAAAAATAGTCTAGTGGATGATTTGAGTGTAATAAATAATGTGCGCCGGCAGATAATTAATTTAAGAAAAAAGTGAGTCCACAAGATGAAGTGATTTTGAAATGTCAATATAATCAGTAGAATTTTGATATAATACTAAAAATAGTGTAATTATTAAGCTGTATCATAAAAAAGAACAGGTGTGAACGGGTTGGTTGGATGTAGGAGTGAGTATTGAGTATAAAAATAGGAACCAGTACCATTAGCAACTATCCGCATAGCGATAACTCCCTCACGGGGTCATTGTGTTATCCAATCTCAACACGGTCCGCCGGCCGGCTTCCTACGGTACAGTAACCTTGGAGATAGAAGCTGCACCTGGTGAGAGCGAAGGAGAGGCTGGCAAAATAAAAGAATGCATCGAAAAGTACATATCGCTGAAATATTTTGCTATGTCATATGATGTAATGATAATATAAATAATATTTGGAAAATTTTATTTATAAATAATATTTGGAACTACCGGTGACTATTGATCCCCGACAATTAATCCCTCGTACACTTGATACCCGTACAATTTATCCCCGCACACTTGATCCCTCGCACAATTAACCCCTCGTACACTTGACCCCTCTTACACGTGACCCCTCGTACACATGACCCCCCGTACACTTGACCCCTCGTTCACTTGATCTCTCGTATACTTGATCTCTCGTACACTTGATCCCTCGTACACTTGATCTCTCGTAAACTTGATTTCTTGTACACTTGATCCCTCGTACACTTGATCTCTTAGAAAGTTGATCACCAAAACATTATTTCTTTTGTAATTCCTCCCTGGTAACGTAAGCAGAGAGGATATACGGCCGTACAGCAAAAGCTGACAAGCTAATAATCTGCAAGCGTTTTGAGTGGATATCTGTTACGCAAATTTTTGTGCTAACAATAATGTCGCAATAGCAAAATTCGACATACTGGAGGAAGTATAATAGAAATAATCCTTTTGGGGTAAATGTCGTGGAATCAACTGTCGGATATTGTCATGATCTAAACTGTGCGTCATGATCTAAATATCACCTCAAAGGGGCTTAACATGGCCAGAAAATATCTAAAAACTATCGCAAGAATAAATTGTATTTTTTATTTAATTTTTTATTTTATTTATTTAATATTTTTTATGTTTTTACAATAATTATACATTTTTTTCACATATTAAACAGATTTGTAATATTAATGTAATAAAAGCCTTTCCTCACCATAAAGAGACAAGGCTCTTGTGTTTGGTGAGTGAATTCATACTCAATTATGTTATCAATGTTATCATTTGAGTAGGTGAATAATAATATTGCAAATATTAACAAAAAAAATAAAAGCAAATTCCAAACTAAATTAAAAAATTACCTGAAACAACTGTAAGAGTTACATTACTATTTCACTTCATTTAAATCTGTTAATCGACACATCTCATAGTAAGAGAAACTTGAGATGTGTCGATTAACAGATTTAAATGAAGTGAAATAGTAATGTAACTCTTACAGTTGTTTCAGGTAATTTTTTAATTTAGTTTGGAATTTGCTTTTATTTTCAATAATTTTTACTTTTAATGGGAGTTTGTTGAAATAATTTATATAATAATATTTTATGTGCTTGGTATTAAATTTTGGGATTTTAATATTGTTTTAATATCTTGCTGAGATATTGAAATGTAATTTTTTTAGCTGTATTTCTTTGAAAGTTTGTAGTATTGAATATTTTTTATATAAATTGTCTATTATAGTTACTTTGAATATTGAAAAGATTTTTTCGGTAGAAAATGTAGATGGTTTTTTCAATATAATCATAATTATTAATCTTTGAACTATTTTGAGAGGATTTAAAATAACATCATATGTTCCTCCCCATCCTATAATACCGTATTGTAATATAGATTGAACAATTGCATAGTACACTCTTTTTAGGTTATCCAGTCCAGATTTTAATATTGTTTTGATATCTTGCTGATATATTGAAATGTAATTTATTTAGCTGTATTTCTTTGGAAAGATAATAGAAATGTATAATATTTCATAAATAAATAAAATATATCTTTATTGAAAGTAAATATTACAGTACGTAGGTACTAAGTCCTAGTCTCAGGAGTTTGCAACAGTCGAGCTCCGAATTAACAATTGTAAGTAAGTACATAAAACGTATTGTAATATAGATTGAACAATTGCACAGTACACTCTTTTTAGGTTTTCCAGTCTAAGAATATTTCTGAGTCTTAAAAATATATATATATACATTTTCTTATTCTTTTGACAAGTTCACAAATATGTGTTTTCCATTTAAAATGTTGATCTATATATACACCAAGATATTTAATTTTGGAAGTTGAATTAAGTGTAGAACATTCTGGAGTACAATTAGTTCCACTACATCTACTCTGATGTATTAGAATTTTTATTTCTGGTTTAGATTTAAATTTATTGATAGAAAATGGGATAAAGTTTGTTTTTTCGGTATTTAAAGAGATGAGATTTTTATCAAACCAGTTTTTCAGTTTTTCATAACAATTGAAGGTGCTGATTGGAATACTGCGAATAACCTAGCGAATATTGATATCAATACATCAATATTCGCTAGGTTGTTCGCAGTATTCCAATCAGCAACTTCAATTATTATGACAGTGTCATCAGCATAAGATATTAGTTTTCCGTTTATTCATTGTGTGAATAAATCATTTACATAGATGATAAACAGTAACGGCCCCAGGACTGTACCTTGAGGTATACCAAAATTACTCGTATCTTATTGGCTAAGCACTTTGTTGATTTTTACGACTTGAGGGCGTTTGAAAAGGTAGCTTTTTATCCATTCTAGAGCTGTACCGTTTAATCCAATGTTTCTTAATTTAGTTACGAGATTGTCATGTGATATGCTGTCAAATGCTTTTTTGAGATCTATGAAAATTCCAATACATTTTAATGATTTATCTAATGAATTGAGAACAAGGCTAGATAATTTTTCAATTGCATCCTCTGTGCCTACCTTCCATAAATCCAAACTGATTTTCATTAATTACAATTTATAAACTTGTTCATCCTTTTTTTTACCATATTTTCAAAATTTTTTGCTATATTTGAAATTACTGATATTGGTCGGTAGTTGCTTACTTCTTCTAGATTACCAGATTTAAATATTGGAGTAATGATAGTTTGTTTGTAAATAGATGGGAACACTCCGCTTTGGAAACTTAAATTTACTAATGCATTAATGGTTTAGAAATTTGATTTTTAATATTTTTTAAAATATTAACCGTAATTCCATCAAATCCCAGTGAAGAACCTCCTTTCATAAGTACCTACCTAAGTAATTAATATTATTTTTTTAAAAAACTTTGCTAAACAAAGAAAAGTCTCTTTGTTTTAATCTTTTATTTTTTTATATTATTTACAGACCATGTTCCGTATGTTAATACTCATCCTAATTTGACCGTCCTAAAACGGGAATCCTCCTAGTTGGGCAGTCAAAAAATTTCTTAAATAATGTTTATAAATGTATAATCTTTTACTAAATAAAAAATAAATATAAAATAAAATAAAAAAATATCGTTTATGATAGATACTATTTCATCCTCTGTTGTGACTTGAAATGTTGCTATTTTATTTTCTGTATCAATATTGCAATCTGAAATATTATTTTCTGTATCAATATTGGGTTGGTTTTTATGTGATTTGCAAGATTTTTTCCTATGTTTGCAAAAAATGTGTTAAATATATTTGCAGCTTTTGACGGGTTTTCTTTACAACATATTTTCGAGTTATCGTGAGTAATAGCATTTATTTCATTATTCCTGCATTTTTTCTTATCGTATTATTTTCCCATTTCCTGTCCAAGTCCACTATATATGTCTTTACCACATGTGCGCAGAAATTCATTTACTACTGCATTTTAGTTTGTTTTCGCATTATCTTCAGCCAGTTACACATCTCATTGCGATGCTCAGGGTTGATATCAGAACTACATTTTATTATACAAAGGATATAGGAGGATTGGAGAAAATTTCTTCTTTGGAAAAATGGGGGAGTTGTTGAAACGACAGTTTTGATGGGTTAGTCTTTGCATTGAGACGTAGCAGGCTCTCTTGGATTGACTAGCAATGTTCCAATACTCACCCAAACATTGCGGGATCTCTGGAAAAATATCAGATAGGGAATATGGTTTATGAGAGTGACAATAGGATTGGACGCTTCTTGTTTTGCCAACGAATCCACAATATCATTACCCACTATGCCAACATGTACAGGAATCCAAATCAGAGTTGCGGTTTTTCCAGAGATTTGACTAGAGGCTATTAGCGCTCGAATAAGGCATACAAAATGATCATCAGGATTAAAAAAAGGACTGGATTTAAGTTTTTAGAGGGAACTGAGAGAGTCGGAGAGAGAAAGGGAATGTTCACTATTATTTTTGATTATTTTTTTGAGAGATTCAATTATCGCAATGCACTCAGCAGAAAATATTGAAAGTTGGTATGAAATTGAGTAAAATATTCTTTCATTAGAATTATGTTCATACCTATACCACAGTTAGGAGAGTCTGGAGATTTGGAGCATCGGAAATATTGAAGCTTTCGGTTGGAAATTTACGACCTCTTTCAAAAAAATCGTTCGTCCGAATTTTAAGATGGAGAATTTAAACTGCTTATAGCCGGGATGGCGAACCAATGGCACGTGTGCCATTAATGGAACGTGTCACAATATTTTGGGCACGTCGCTGATCTGTGATCACAATTTTTTTACGCACTACTTTAGGACTCGTAAGGAACACTATAGGATTACTTTTAGGCTTATTAAAATTAAGCGCATTTGAAGCGAAATATCACAAAACTGCGCTATGTAAATACTATGTTATTATTATTATTAATATCTATACCTCCAGTCCAATCCTCCTTCGAATGAATTTTCTTCTTTAACGATTCTGCCACTGCCGGAAATAACAACTTTTTGCCTTTTCAATGAATTCATCATCAAGAGCCCAACCAAAGCCAATAAATAATTAATATAATATCGAAGTTAATAATACTGTTCAGATCTGGTCGAATATAATTATTTTTCAATTGTATGAGCTTTTATAAGTAATATATCGAACGTCCAATTGATTAGTCAAACATCTCCAAATACTGAGTTTTGGGATAATGAGGAAAGCAGTATTTGAATGCTCACCATGAATCAAATATTACTTTCAGGTGTATGTCGTTTACATATTAAATATGCTGCAAAATAACACCGGAATGCATAACTGCGGAATAATCCCTAAAATTATTCTTATTTTATTTACATTAACTCTACGCAAAAGCCCTGAGAAAACCAATTTCCCTCGGGGCGTATTTCATCTTTGGGGATGCTGTATGGCTTATCTTTTTAGGGAAATGAAGAAAAGGAAGTTCTAGGAAGGAAAAATGTATGAGGGGTGGGTAGGAAACTGGGGGAAGTATGTCCAGGAGTGACGGTGTATAAATAAGTTCCTCTCACTGCGACGCAAAGCGATGGGTCGAGAAAGTCCAGCTGGAGAGAACAAAGGACTCCCTCATCAGTCTCTCCCGATCCGGCCTGACATACAATAGGTAAGTAATGGCAACCGCCGCCATGACCTGGACAAACCTCACCCCATGAACCCGGGTATCCTTGCTAAGTCATCAAACGTAGCAAACCACCGATTCCCGCCTCCCAAATTGTAAATGTATTGCGTTACTTCGTAACAATTATTAGAAGCAATAATTATTAGCTTGAAACACTCATCTACAGTGAAAAAATCTCCCGAGAAAATATATATGCCGCCAACGGGGATTGAACCCGTGTCCTTCTGATACTTCGTTGTTACTTCGTTGTTACTTTGTTGTTACTTCGTGTTACTCCGTGTTACTCCGTGTTACTTGGTTGTCGCTGTTCCTTCACCTCACTTGGTGAAGGAACAACGATAAAGCAATTAACCTGGATATTGTTGAAACTTTAAATTTTTTAAGTGACCTTTTAATAACATTATTTTTAAATCTCTAAAATAGTTTCAGAGACTGAATCTTAGAAGCAGATGGCAGATTTGATTGATATTTGACCTTTGGGTAAGAATACCACCCACCAGCACGACTAGTAATGCGGATGCTGCTAGATTTTGGAATATTATATAATCCGATCAAATGTCAGGAAGGAACCTCCTTTATTTGACTAAAACACTTACCTTTTTATTGTACATGAAGCAGATCTAAAAAAAATGTTTCTGTATTGTGTTGTAAATTTCCTTTGAAATCAAGATTTATTTGCTCCACACAGCATCCCCAAAGATGACACAGGCCCGAAGGAAAGTATCTTCCTAAAGGCCTCCTGTACGAAGTTATATCAGTTATTTTTGTAGTACTCACGCATACAAAAACAATATTCATTAAAACGTTCCAAGTACACACACACTTTAATGCCATATAAAATAAATATAATAGGTTATAGATTGAATATGTACATGGAATAAAAACTAAAAATATAAATATATTTTTTAAAGTAGGCAGCAACTTATCTACCTACTTACGAGGGAATAACCAGACAAAACCGGAAATCATGTTTAAAACAAATTTTAGACATATTGACTCTTTTCCACAAAATACTGTTCTTTTATCTAGTAAAGATATGTTTTAAATTTTGAGAAAATATGTTTATTTTTAATACAATAAGGTTTTACCGTGCGTTGATGGCAGATTTGTTAAATTTTCAAACAAAATTTCACACATTTCAAATCGTGATGAAAATATTTCAGTTTGTCTATTTATCAATTACGGTCTTACAAACTAATATATTTAAGTTTTTTTTCATTCTTATTTTGCTTAGAAATTATAAATACTTATCCCAAAAAAATAATTACTAAAAGTACATCATTTTAATAGTTTTATCATCACAAGTTTGAGCATTTTTTTAATGTAGGTTTTTATCAATGCAAATTGTGAATGAAATAAAATCGATTTGAGTGATTATGTTAAAATGCTAGTATGGAAAATAATAATAATGCTATGAGTACGATCGTAAGATCATCGTTCGACCATACATTGAATGTCACAATTTTTTTTATTGTGAATAAGGAATTATACAATTTGTTTAAAGAAATGTCGCTACATTAATGACGATTCTTTTTTCAATCTTTTTTGAGGCAGAAGGTACCATAATATTGAAAAAATGGGAACCATTATACTGCCACCATTTTCAACCGGAGACGGAACGTACCAACAAATTTACAGACGAAATGCAAAACGGTCGAATAAAAGCAGGACTTCGCTCACTCAGTCAAAAACACCGATGAAAAATAATCCCACAAGCATAATACTTAAAAATCATAGTGATACTATATCTGAATGTACATTATTTTTTACTGATTCTGTTTACGTCAGAGTTTTATTTCATAAATTTGAATAAAAATTGCGGATGACGTTTTGTATAATTCACCGGAGATTTCACAATTTACCTGTCCTTCGCCGCTCACCTTGAATCCTGCGCGCTGATTTTCGACGATTACTCTGTGTTTTGTATCCTGCCTTACCACCATGTGAATTCACGATAGAAGCAGTATTACACTGGAAGCTTGGAATGAAATTAAAGCTGTTATAAGAGATTGACTATTTATTTACCTACATATTTAACTTTAGCGGATGAATACATCTTTATTTTGATAAGTCAATAAAACTTACATAATGGATCAATCATTATTTTTTTTCATTACTTTACTATACGGTGTTATAGAATACGAGAAATAAGGTATCTTTATAATACCACTATTTGTAAATAATACACATTAGATATCGACGCAATGTGACAGTTGATCTTCCGACAGTTGGCCTCCCAACATATAAAATATGCAGACAGTTTAGGGAAATTACGTTTTACATACTTACAGTAAAAATAAATAGGGTGTGGAGTGTTCAGAGAGGATATACCGCTGTAAAACAAAAGTAGAAAAAATGTTTTTTAATTCAAATGCATCAAGGATAAAACGATTTGTCTATACACTGTACACACCAGCGTATAAGTAGAAAAATCGGTACTATGAATAAATTCGTATTTCATACCAACTTATAAATAATTATAGGTATTTATGTCGATTTTGATTCTCTCAAATATTCGCTTGTAGGTACCTATACATGTCATATAGGTTGTATATGGTTGGTAATAAATAAATAAGGATGTATTTAACTGCCCGAAAAATAGAAACAATTAGGTTGTAATATTAAAATAAATAAATAATAAATGAAAATATAACATTTACTCTTAAAAAACTTTTTAATAGAAGTTATTTTCATGCAACTCAACAGGTTTATTTTATATAATGTACATATTTTTACAATTAATATATGAATTACTTTTACATGTTAAACAATGTATTATAAACAAAATGTATTATAAACCTCTCCATAAATAGATAAGAATCCTGTGTTGGCGACAGGACCTCAACTTCAATTAATAAAAATAATAACAACAAGAAAAACGCAAGATTTATCGAAAACAGAAAAAGAAGAATTTAAAAAAAAAATAAGACATTCGGACTTTTATGGTAGTTTTAGGTAATTTTTCAATGTAAGCTGAAACTTATGAAGGGTAGTTGCCCGTAATATGGAGAAAAATAATTAGTTGATAATAATGTAATTCTAAAATTTGAAAATATCAGATTGACAAATATGACGGCTTTGACAGAAGGTGGCAATAGCGAAATTGGTTAACGCGCTCGTCTCGGTTAGACGGAAAGGTCTGGGTTCGAGTCCCAGTTGCGACCATTGTTTTTCTGTGTCTTGTTCTCTTTCATATTTTCGTTTAGATTATTATTGTTTACTTATTCTAATATGATATATTTCACTGATGGGAATAACCTTCAAAAAAGTATAAAAATAAAGTTTTTCTTATAAAAATTGAATATTCATTTAGACTTTCGTAAAAGTCAATTGTTCCATATAAATAAATTCGGATACATCTATCCGAGACGCTATCCAGGTTACAAACCAATTCTTAGAATGATTGTTTCCTATTAAAAGGGTAGTTGCCCGTTATATGGAGAAAAATAATTAGTTGATAATAATGTAATTCTAAAATTTGAAAATATGAGATTGACAAATATGACAGCTTTGACAGAAGGTGGCAATAGCGAAATTGGTTAACGCGCTCGTCCCGGTTAGACGGAAAGGTCTGGGTTCGAGTCCCAGTTGCGACCATTGTCTTTTTCTGTTTTTCTATATCTTGTTCTCTTTCATATTTTCGTTTACATTATATTATTGTTAACTTATTCTAATATGAAACTTATTAATATTTTCTATAATTTTTAGATTTAACTGAAGTTTGTTAAAATAAGTTATTCTTAGGTATCGTTCGCTGGATATTTTTAATGTGTTCGGTGTACAATTTTGGAATTTTAATGTTTCTGATATCTTGCTGTTACATTAAGTCTTTAAAATGTTTTTCTTTGAAAATATGTAAAATTGATTTTTTTTATCAAATTGTAAGTTCCTCACAAAGCACAAGAGGCAGTCCTTTTTATTTTATACATATTCTATCCTTCTCACAAATAATATGCAAACTTTACATGAAGAAAAAAATAATAATACGGAGTGAGGAAGTAGAAAAAGCCTTCTTAATCCTTTTTGTTAAATTTCTGAAATGAAATCCCGCTGTTGCAAAAAATTGCCTTTTGCTTTGTGGCCCAACCAAAATATTGAAAAGAAATATTCTAATTCATTAACTTTGATGACTTAATTGACTAAAAAACTTGCGAATTCTTGCGTCATTTCTTTTTTCGTGAAACTCACCATTATTGAAGTTAAACAACACTTATGCCAAGCCAAGAATCGTATTGAGGTCAGCCATTTGTCAGAGGACTTTAATATGTAGCCGAAATCGGTGGACATCTCGCGCAAAACAAATAAATTAGCTCTTTAACGGGACACAAATCCTGTTTTCGTCAGACATAATTTAAGCTCTAATCAACGAACAGCATTTGATTAGTATAAAGGAAATTTTATGACTTTATCGCTATAATAATGTTTTGATAATTCTGATATATTGACATGTTAGGAATTTTGTGTTTGAAAAAATGTTACCCATTCATTATTTGGAAGTTTTGGATTTCATTTAATACGCCATTAGTTTCAGTTTTCCCCAATTAGTTAAACTACCATATTTATATGCTCTCTTGTGCAATATATTGTATATTCAACGCCGTTAATTAAAAATTCAAAAATAATTGAATAACACAATTATTTACTTTATCGTGGAGTTTTCCATGACGAATCTCACCCCTTTCAGTAAAGGTTTATATTAACCTTTTGTAATATATTTTTGAAGTAAGAAAGGTTAAGGAAGTAAGCTTGACCCGAAACTATCTTATGATCTATTTTTTTTTTAAATTGTGTTCAAGCATTTCATAGATATGTGATGCCAATTCTACACGTGCCTACATAGAATATTCGATAGCGCTCTCATACCCACACAGTGCAGTACTCACATAAAAAAAGAAAACAATACAACACATTTTCGGTTATCTAAAATACATAATGCTTAGTTAGGTAAGTAAAAGAGTCAGTGCAAATAATTGATCACCAAAATACATCCGCAACTTTTCCCGTTGAGAGCGTCTATGAGCAGCGTTAGATAATATTGTTTACAATAGAATTAGCACACTTCTTAGCGTCGAGGAATTTGAGCTATTGCACTTACAGTTTTCAAAATGCCTTCGCCGCCGTCACAAACTCGGTCAAAGGAAATCAAAAACCGCGCCGAGTCGAAGAGTGAACCCGAATGGCGATTTGCTGCGAAAAAACCGTACAGTCGGTGACGCATTATTATTCAAAAACGGAAAATGAAACGATAACGGTTATGCGTACCTTACCTTGGCCCAAACGAAAATGACAACTGAAGGTCCCGTTGGTGTTGATGAGGACCGTTACGAGTATATTATTGGGTGTTGGTGGATTGGCGTTACGAGAAATACTTTGGCATTTCGTCGCCGTGGCTTCTTGGCATTTGAAATGGTTTGTGACCTGACTTTTTTCTCGCGGAATCACAATTTATTTATTTATTTGGTACAATCATTTATATTTTATAATATAATTTAATAATGTCGGCCTCACTGGATAGTTTACCCGTGCTTAGGCAATTATTTTATAATACAAAAAATCAATAAGATGAAGCACATAATAAACTTTAATAATAATATAAATTGAGTCGGTAATGAAAAAAATATAAAAATTGGTATATATTATGAGTTGTGTAATGTGTATGTGTGAATGTTGTGGGTTTTATAATGATATTATGTGTAATGTGTATATGTTGTATTCATTTATGTTATAAAATTTTGGTAATATTATTTTTTTTTGCCTTTAATCTATCTTTTAATTTTGTATATGAAATGGTTTTTGTTTTCCTCATTTTTTTAATTAAGTGAAAGATTGCTTTTATTGCATGGTTTTTACGGTGTCTTTGTCCAAAGCTTGTATTTATGTTTTCTTTGTACGCTTGTCTAACTGGCCTGTTAGTGATAGTGTGTGTGTTTAAATTAGTTTTTTTGTTTAAAAATGTAGTTTAGTAATGTTTTAACGTATAATTGGCGTATATCTAGTATGTGAATGTTAAGATGGTTTTCTGTACGATTTTCAAATGATCGATAGTTGTATTTTCTGCTCCTCCTTGAGCAAAGATTCTTTATTCTATTATTGATTGACAAAGTGCAAAATATAATGTATTTATTTTGGGAAGATTCGCATTTCATCAATATGAGGAGGAACATCGCAAAGTCATCTGAACATTAAAGAAGTATTCATAGAATGACTTGACCACTAAGACGGATTAAAGTTGTTTTTCATAAATGTAAATTTTCAAATATTAATGCGTGCCATTATAATCTGCAATATCGTCATCTAATCTGCGATAGTCCTATCAATTTCTTGTCGTTATAGTTTTTTTTAGTTTTTGCTAACAAATTAAAGTTAACATGTTCCTTTAAAAGATCAAAGATCGTGGAATAACGTTTTTATTAAAATTAGTATCTGTAACCTGAATTTTTAATTTACCCCAACATTTTTTTAAATATTAGTAAGTAAATGATAGTTAGGAAAAAAATTAAAAATGGATTGAAGTGAACAAAAAGCTTTGGATTTATGAATTGACGATACTGTAAATTTACTTCTGAAGAAAGTTTCTCCCCAAAGCTTGTTGCCAGAAAGCTGATAAAATTCGTGTAAAACAATAGGTTCGTTCATTAACATTTTATAATAAAATCGTGGCCGTGCTTTGGGAACTTAGTAAAAAAATCTATAGCCGGCAGGTAGGTACCTCTGTGAACATTATTATAACTCTGCTGTGTTAATATTATTGATCTGCACGATAAAATAATTAAATTCTTGGCTTGTAGTACCTTACAAGAATAGAAAAAAGCTTTTGTTATTCTCGCTTAAAAAATAATACAATGCGATGTTGAACTGCCAATTGTTTTTATAATAGAAGGTGTTATAAAGCTGCCAAACAGGAATAGATCCACTTTAATAAATGATTGTTTCTGAAAGAAAAAAATAAAACGCTAATTGCAAAAAGTGTTGAAATACGTGTTTTTTGATAGGTAAGTGTTTAAAGTAAGTAGTTATCTAAAAATATTTATTTGCAGTTGTGTTACCCATGTGACTTTTTTGTAATCAATTAATTAATAAAAGCGGGTGCTTGCAAGTAAATAAATAAAATTTATGTGTTTCACGATACGAAACGATACAATACGATATAATTATCGTAGGTAAGTCATAAAGTATCGTCCGGTAAGCATGTTTCTTTATCCATTTGTAAATAGTAAAATTAGATAGAACCTAAGAATTCTTAATAAATTGAACAGCGCCCTGCAGGTGATTTTTCACAAAAACGGCGCTCAACAAATTATCCAATTATTATTATATTTCTTTGTTTTAAATGTTTCTTGAATTTCATCATATTTTCAGAACATGAGTGAGTAAAAATTGTATAAATAAAACGTATATACAAATATGTATTAATCTTGTATCGGTTTATTATAATATAGATAACTATTTTGTACTTATACGCTTTAAAGATTTTTTTTATATTTATGTAAAAGCCCAATGGACGTTGAAATAAAAATAAGAAATCAAAATATTAATCTAAATCCCAATTTAATAATGTATGGCTCCGAATGCTGGACTATGTACAACTCCTACTCTAGGCAACTCGAAACAACAGAAATGCGAATGCTTAGATGGTCGGCAGGAGTATCACTAAAAGATAAGATTAAACGTTCACGCATCCGTGGTAGCCTGAGTGTCACGGACATAAACAGTAAGTTGGAGGAACGACAGTTGAGATGGTATGGGCACATAAGACGGAGACCATCAGAGCACACAGTGAAGCAGGCAATGTCTGTGGAGCTTCATCGACAGTAATCCAAAGGAAGACCAAAGAACTCCTGGTTGACTCAATGCTCCAAAATACTCGGAGAAACGGCCTGGATGAAGGCGATACTCAGAACCGAAGAAGCTGCAACCTGAGAACGAGAAGAGCTGACTCCAACAGCCTACCTAGGCAATGAGTTGGGACAGCGCAAGGAAGAAGAAGACAATTTAATTTTACACTTTACAGGTTTATCAAATCGAAGACATTGTCAAACTGAACAATGAAAATTCGTTTTTGAATACAATAAAATATTATACAGCTACCAGTACTCTAAAGAGGTAGGTAGGTACTTATAAGAATTTATAACAAACTTTACTGTTCGATGGTTAATTGGAGTAGATAGAGATATTTATATACCTGTACCTACTTATTTCAATAAAACTTGAAACAACTAAAACATCCAAGAATGTTTTTTCTGATTTCAATTAATATTTTTAAAAACCAGTTTTCTTCAGAGGTATAGAGATAGAAGAAAAAATACTACACCGTTCTGCGTTGGCACACATATCTTGCTTCATTCACATTCATACATATTTTATGTAATAGCAATATAAACAAAACATTTGCGGTTTTAGAGATAATCAAAAATTCGTTGAACAACCCGGAAACCAATGGTGCAGTATGCTATTTTGGCTTAGCCTTATTCGAAAACAAAAAGGAAACCTCGTCCCGTTTGAAAAGAAAACAAAATCGTTTCTCCCGTAACGTGTGTGTGTAATGTGTATGCCCCGGGGAGGCCTCTGAGCCGCGCCCGAGCCTCGTCTTTACTTTCTATAGGCCACCGTTAGCCCGCTCTCGGCCACCAGTGCGATCCTCACCTTGCTAACTTGCTCACTTGCTGCCTTACCGCATTCATACGTACCCCGCTGAACTATACGCACACTCCTCACTCAACTTCTACCAATCCTTACTCTTCTCGCGTATCCTTATACAGCCTCCAGAACGCGCCACCGAGTGGAAAAAATCAAAGTATTTCAACTCCCTTTGAAGTACAGTAAGCAAACTACAGCGAGCTTCATACTCGGGACCACTATTTTATCATCAAAAAGGGTTATTGGTTTATTTTATGCATATATATGTTCGATGTTTTGCATGTGATGATCTTGAAAGGTTTTATGATCAATCTAGTCTTTATCAAGCAATCTAACCTACCAGGTATAGCAAGGGTTTCAAATGTGGGTTGCTTGGTGGTATAACTACTTACCTTTGTTATAATATATTTTTTCTAAATGTTTTGATTAATTGTACCAATATTTACTCCAGATGTGTTTTGCTTTCAGGTAATCATTAAAACAGGTTTTAGAAAACAGTAGGAATTTCACGAGATCGCTAAAATTATCTACTACCTACACCAATCAAAGCTTATCACCTATTCACGTACATAAACATAACTTTGTACGGATTATCTCTTGAGATCCGTTAATTTTATACGTATTGTATTATTTTTTATTCTCTTTATGGATACGATTATTTTTACACAATTGAAATTTGAAGATGCGTATACTATTTTTGGACGAAACAAGATAATGCATCAATTTCACATTTTTTTGATTTCAAGTACGTATGCTCACGTAGATCCATTCTTAATAAATTGCAAATCCACTATGTTTTCCTCTGATAACTGTGTGGAATGACTACTTATGTTACACTAAAAAATGTGATATCGTAATAAATTATTTATGACAATTATTTTCCACCTTAAATGGAAAATTAATTTTTGCAAGACCACATGTAAAAAATTTAGTCTTCGTTAATTTAAATAAAACATTTTATTTGTCTTTCCATTTTACAGAAACAACATTTATAATACTGCTCGCACGTCTGTAACAGTTCAAGTAATACATCAAAAGTTTTTTTTAGCAATTAAATATAACTTATTACTATGCGTTTTGCTGTATATTGATAACATTGTTTTATCTTGTACCTACTCAGAATTAAATGATGTATTGGAAAGTTTGCAAATATTTCACAATTACCATGCTTTACGATGTATGGACTATAAATACAATTTTAGCTGCAGTCGGTATTTGTTTTACAGCAAGAATCCTAACGAATTACTTAAAAATGCTCTGGATTTATCTTGTGTATTCAAGTTACCGTGAAAATAATTCGCAGTTGTATTTTCTGCGTTTCAACGTGTCAATTAGTTAAAGGCTTTCGTGCGTGTTAACTTTATATTAAAATTATGAAATAATTTCAGGAGGTGGCCAAACGTGAAGTCCACCGGAGATTTTGTACGCGAAGATATACTTTAAAAATAAACAAAAGATTTTTTTTAAAAGAATTCCAATATCCTGGTTCTTGTTTTGACGGTTAAAAAAACATTTTATCTTGCAGCCGTTTATTTAAAAATTGAGAATCATTTTATAAGTTAATACACATGTAAATACTTACCTACGTTTTTGTCAAAAAATGTAGCTTGGTAGTTTAATATTTCTCTTTGGTTATTTATATATATTCGCAGTATAAAGTGTACATAGATAGCAGAGAACATATTCAAAACAAATTTATAAAATATCTTACCTTCAAATTCGACAATAACTATGAATGCACATTTCAAACTTTGCAACAAAGACGAGTAATAGCTGATTTGACATTTATACACAAATTTTTACATAATAACATTGACTATACGAAACTTCTTTCCCTAGTTAATTTTAACATACCATTAAGACGTACACGCCATACAGAACTATTCCACTCGCTTAATTACAAGACAAATGCAGCAACTAATTCACCAATCAATCGTGCTCTTCATATATTCAATAATATTAATCTAAATTCTAACATCGACATTTTCTCCGATTTACTGCCCAAATTCAAAAAGAGCATCATGTAAAAAATATAAATTGTTTAATGCGCATACTTACATACATACATACACATATACTCACACACACACATACCTTCTCACACATTACCCGGTAATTACTTAATATGCACACCATAAAAAAGACTAGAATAAAACACATAATAGGTACCCACCATGAATTATATTTATTAATTATTGTACATTTTTTCTCACCAATTGATAAATATAATGTACTGTTTGTTTCTGTTTATAAATAAATAAATATCTTAATTGCTTTTGATTATAATTTACTGGTGATGGTAACTGAAAGTCTTAAAAATACAATATTGTTTTTAATCAAAAAAAAAAAAACTATTTAGAAATGTTTGCAGAATCTATTTTTATAAAAGCGTGTCATGAGTGAATGACCCGCTTGCTGATATTGGTCGAGGTGATGCCTTTGATAATATAATTACTGGCGAAAACATGACCAATAAATTATAACGAATGCATTTAATGATGCAACCTTTGGTATTCTGAATAATTTACTGCGAGTGTAGCTGTCATGGACTAAAGTAGTAACGTTAAATTAAATTTATAGAAATAATTTTTTTGTACCAGTAGGGAGTATGCTTTTTAAAAAAAAATCAATACATTGGTTACAGTGGAACATGATTTACAGGTATTAAATATAACAAACACTTTGCTTGTAATTTGATATTTGTGATATATACAATGAGTGATTACCGGGTGTCGCGTGTAGTGCATAGGTAAGTGCGTGTGTTTGTAGGTGAGAAGTGGTGATCTATAGAAGTGAACCGATGTGTACGCGCATTGAATATTGTACATATCATTAAAATGTTAGATTTAAGGCAAATATCATTGAAGATGGCGATAATGTTATTGTTTAAATTGTGATTGTGTTCATAAAAGATAAATAATTGCTTCTTCAAACTTTGCAAAATTACTTAGTGGCATTATTTATTATTTGTTTAATAACAGATCACTTTGTATAAACCACTTTTAAAAAAGTGGTTTATATAAAGTGATCTGTCATTAAATAAATATAAATAATTGGTTTCTGAGGCTCTCAGTGACCTTTATTTTAGAAGTTAATAAATTTAAACGATTTTTGTTAATAAATAGTTTGCTTCACACATAAATTCTAAAATACTTTATAGCCTCTTTTATGCATACACAAATATTTTTCAGTGGTGAAATATACACATTTTCACGCATTTAAATAAAAAATAATTTATTATTTTATTGAAAACAGTTCGTTTAATTCGTGTTTTTTTAAATAAAAAACTGCAAACTAGATTCCTTAATAGTGTATTTTTTGCATGAAAAATAGCGTCAAATGTCAAATAACTTTGTGAAGTGGGTATGGGTATCGCCGCCCCGGGAACCATTTATTTGATGTCCAACACCTCTGACATAGGTAACCCCAAGTGATTACCCCTTTGGTGACTTAGTAGGGGTGCCCTGGTTCATGGGGTGAGGTGTGCCCGGGTCTTGGCAGCGGAAGCATCTGCCCACCAACTACGCGGCGGACTGGATCAGGAGAGGGTTTGGGGAGACCTTTGATTACTCTTTCGACACATCGTCTTGCACCGCAGCGGGAGGGATACATTCATACGTCCGTCACTCGCGGACACCGTGACTCCCAGATTCCCACCCAACTACCCACCGTTTATATATTTTCCTTCCCATAACTACCTTGCCATTGTTTCCTAAAAAGAGAACCTCCACAAAGCATCCGCAAAGATGACATTGAACCTGAGTGGAGTTATTACTGTGGTAGGTACTGAACATAAACAAATATTTGAAGAATAACATAATTTTTCAAAACCGTAAATTTTAAATTTTTGTGGTATTCATTTTGTACAACTAAATGATTTTTTAAGTGTAGGAATGATGTAACGCATCAGCTGAACCAGAAAAGAGAACAGTCACCGACGTTGTAAGATTTTGCAGCACCTCATGGTGAAATTCCTTAATGTTGTGTAATTTATCCCGTAATCTCAGTCATTTCCGCTTTGTCGTCGTACGGAGGAAATGCGAAATAATCACTATACTTATTGGTCTTTGAACCCAAAGGCCATTATAAAATAGTCAGAACACTTACTAAGTTCATACAATATCTCAAGAATGTCTCCTTTACTAATATCTTTCTTTTTTCTAGATGTAATTACACCAAATGAAAATAATTTAGCCATAGAATAGAAAATTTAACACTATAAAAAAAAGAAAGGCACTCTACGATTATATTATTAATTCATAAAATATAAATATTAATAATATAATGGTAGAGTGCCTTTCGAGTTTGGGTTTTTCGAAGTTTTTACTGTATGTTAATCTCCGTGTGAAATTTTGGGAGTGCATTTGGTATCTGTTCGACTATAGTAGTGCCTTCCTTACAAATTTGTATGAAAACAAATGTTCCACTGACTGTACTTTTTTTTTTTTTTTTTTTCTTTATCTAATAATATATTTTACATGGTACATAATGATAATTTTACATCTTAGGTTTTTTACTACTTTTCCATTGAAAGCGTTTGCTTGTGTATGGAAAGGGAGTGTACATAAATGTGATTATTTGTTAGTACTTAAATAATTCATTTACATAAATATATGTTTTTTTTTTTTTTAATTTTTTTTAAAATTATTTATTAACCAAGATATTGCAATACATATATACAAAATACAATATCCATTTTATTTTTATTATTTTTTGGTATAAACCACCTCACTAGGCTGAGCCTGTTCCGAGGTGGCAGGAATTTAAACTAATTTTGATATCTTAATCTTGGAAGAAAAATAAGATAAACGAAAATATTTTAATTTTGATAATAAAAGAAAAATAAAAAGAAAAGAGTAAAATAGAAAAAATATGAAAGATGATATGTATGCTGTAGTATTTATTTTGATAATAGTATGTATTTAAAGAAAAGAAATAATGTTATGGAAAACTAAGAATTACTAACAATAATTACCTACCTACCGTACGTACTTGTCGTGTTCTGTCAAGCTGTTATTTATACCAAGAAAAATACAAGTTAAAACAAATCCGCCGGAAGAAAAAAACTATTTATCGTAAAAAACAACGAACGTTCAACCTGTGGAAGTGTTATTCTTGTGAATTCTTCGATTTTAAGCATATTTTATAGTAATAAACTTATTTTCCATAATAGTTGTTTCTCATACAAAAGTACCACAGTGATGTTTACGGCAGCAAGTGCGTTCATTGGCTGCGTTTGATTATGAGCTCACTGATCCGGGCTATAATTGGTTGTTAAGTGTTGTGAACTTTGAATACTTTCATCACAAATCGAAACTAATTTTATTTTGAAGATAAATACTTTTTTAACATTGAACTGAAATTACATATGTGTAATAATTATGGGGAAAAAAAAGAACTCTGTTAAAAGCCCTATTATTGCTTCCCCTTACACCTCCCAATCTGAAGAATCGGACTCAGACGCTGAGGAGATTGAAGCCGAAACCAACCCTGACATTAGTCATGTTTCAGGACACCAGACATTATCCGGTACCCAAATCGCCCTAAAAGCCCTACAGGACGCTTTGGCTGAAAAACCATCCAAAGTCTCCAAAGAGCAGCAGCTCAAAGTATCAAGAAACGTGACAACTGTTCTCGGCTCCGTTGCACAACTTTTGCTAGAGAAGGAAGAACTTAGAGGAGACCTAAATTCGGCCCTAGCTAACATCAAGGTCTTGCAGGCTGAGAAGAAAATGGCGGAAAATTATGCAAAGCAGCTGCTGGATAAAATCCAACAGCTTGAATCAGATCTGGGTCCAGTAATGCGCCGAGTGGCTGATGCTACAGAGGCTAGCCTTTCTTTCGCTGAAGTCACAAAGAAAAAACTCCCAGTGCCCCCACCACTCACTCGTACCAGCATCAAAATAGGGAAACCGAGACCATCTGTATGTTTTTTTCCAAAACTACCGGGGGTTGATGATAGCGATGGCACAAAAAAAATAATTAAGGACATCGTTAAGCCATCACAGTTAGGAGTAAGGATAACGGGAGTAAAAAATATCAAAAACAAAGGAGTAATTATCCACACTGCCAGCAGCCAAGAACAAGAAAGGCTTTTAAATGATCCTATTATATCTAGCTCCGACTTGCTGAGTGCCCGTCTTCCAATTAAGAGGCAGCCTAGAATAATATTTTTTAATGTGCCCCGTGAACTTTCAGACGAGAACTTTTTAGAGAAGGCCCTCTCCGGAATCTCTGAAGCTGGTGACTTCAAAGAGTGTGTATCCAAGTGCAAATTAAGTCATATGGCTGGAGCTCGAACCGGACCGTCTTGCCACAGAGTGTACTCGGTGCCTGCTAACATTCGTCATGCGTTGGTGCAACATGGACGCGTATTTGTGGACTGGACCGTTTGCGGTGTGCGTGACTTTGTTGGACTTACAGTGTGTTTGAATTGCCAAATGGTCGGACACTCGCACAAGTATTGTAAAGATACCAAGAGATGCTCCCACTGCGGTGTAGAAGGACACGCGCGTGAGGCCTGCCCCGCTGCTGCTGCAGCACCCAGTTGCGCCACATGCGCACGTTTTGGAAAGCCTGCAGCTTCGCGTGCCCACCCCACTGGAGATAAGGATTGTCCGGCCTACAAAGCAGCACTATTGAAGGACCTCTCCACCATTGACTATGGCATCTAAGCATACCGAAATAGATGGCGAGGTACTTGCTGTTGATGCATTAAATATATTATATCAAAATGTGAGGGGTATTCGAACAAAGACTGTAAGTGTACGCAATAATATTTTAATCAATAATTATGATATTATTTGTTTTTCCGAAACATGGCTGAACTCAACGATATTTAGTGAAGAATTGTTTGATGATAGATATGTAATATTTAGAAGAGATCGTGAGTCAACCAAATCTGTGTCTAAAGAAGGTGGCGGAGTTCTAGCCGCCGTTTCTAAAAAACTTCTTGTGTCAAGAAAAACGGAGTGGGAGAGTGACAATGAAGATTTGTGGCTTGTAATTAAGTCTCGTTCCAACTCGCTCATCTTTATATGCATCCTCTATATTCCTCCTAGTGTAACCGTTGATAATTATTGTAAACATATTGAAAAATTACAGGATCTGTATTTAAAGTTTTCAACTTCCAATTCGCAGTTTATTTTTGTTGGTGATTTTAATTTGCCCGAAATTAAATGGATACCTGACAATTCATTCAAAAATAATGTACTTTCCCCTTCTAATTATAAAAGCATGAAAGCACATAGTCTTGTCAATCTCTCATCAATTTGCAATTTGTATCAATTCAATTATGTACTAAATAGAAATGAAAATTTATTGGATCTTGTTTTTTCAGATAAAGTTAACATTGATATACATATAGCACCAGGCTTAACCAAATTGGATCAATATCACCCTTCATTTGAAATTATAGTGAAACAAAATAAAGATCAATTCTTAGAAACGAATAGAAGCGATTCAAAATATAACTTCAGGAAGGGAAACTTTGATGAATGTCGACAGGATCTATTGTCTGTTAATTGGATAACTCTCTTTAAAAATAAAAATGTGAATAGCATGGTAATCTTATTATATGAAAAATTGTGGGAAATTATTGACAAATACTTTAAAAAATATGGTACTCAAACAAAAAATCAATATCCTGTCTGGTTTAATCAGCAATTGATTGCTCTTCTTAAGAAAAAAAACAAAGTTAGACTTAAGGTAAAAAAACATGGTTATGAGTCAGATTATAGGGAATTCTCTTATTTAAGGAAATTTACAAAGAAAATACAAAGTGAATGTTATAAATCATATATCAACTCTGTCGAAAGTGGTCTGCAAGGTAACATAAAGTTATTCTGGTCGTACTCAAAATCATTACGAAAAAATAATTGTATTCCTAAAGTAATGCATCTTGACGATATTTCCGCGAATGACGGTGAAAACATAGCAAACATATTCTCTAAATATTTTTCATCTGTTTATACCAAGTCGGAATCATCTACTAATGATTCAATGCCAAACATTACTGAACACAATCAAAGCAATTTGGGTAAAATACATATTAGTGCAGATGAAATAAAATGTTTTTTGAGTAAAATAGATCCCAGTAAGGGCCCAGGACCTGATAAAATTCCTCCTTTCTTTGTTAGTTGCTGTGCAGACTCTTTATGTTTACCGCTTTTTATAATTTTTAATGCATCCCTTACCACGGGAACTTTTCCCGATCTGTGGAAAAAAGCACACGTGGTCCCAGTATTAAAATCGGGAGACCAATCTTTAATAAAAAATTATAGGCCAATCAGTATACTATCCTGTTTTGCTAAAGTTTTTGAATCTCTGATATATAAAAGTATTTTTTCACATTTTAAACCCCTTCTCTGCAATAGGCAACATGGGTTTGTTCCTCAAAGATCAATCAACTCAAATCTTTTGGAATTTTGTAATTATGTTTGTAATTCTTTTAATGAAAGATTACAAGTAGATACAATTTATACTGATTTCCAAAAAGCTTTTGATAGAGTTAACCACTCCATCTTACTAAAAAAACTTGAACAAATTGGAATACATGGAGACCTATTACGCTGGGTGAAATCATATTTGTATAACAGAACTCAATTAGTTCTTATTAATGGATACAAATCATCCCCTATAATTGTAACTTCTGGTGTACCACAGGGTTCAAATCTTGGCCCCCTGCTTTTTCTTATATTCATAAATGACCTTGGCTCGAAATTAAACTGTGATTATGCTTTTTTCGCCGATGATCTTAAAATTTTTCGTAAAATTAAGTCTGTTTCCGATCATCAGCTGCTTCAAAATGACCTCGACACACTCAATAACTGGTGTACTGTCAATGATATGCACTTAAATGTTGAAAAATGTTACATTTTAAACTTTACTAGAAATAGAATTATAAAGGATTTTTCTTATGTTATCAATAATATTATTCTCAAAAAAGTTTCTTCAATAAGGGATCTAGGAATCACTCTTGATTCTAAATTCATATTTGATGTACATATTAACAACATTAAGTGCAAATCATTAAAAATGATGGGATTTATTCACAGAATATGTAAACCTTTCAAAGATCCTCAATCAATTCTAACACTTTACAATGCCTTAATTAGAAGTAAACTTGAATATGGAAGCACTATTTGGAATCCACATTACTGCAAATATGAAAACATTGTAGAATCAGTTCAAAAAAAATTACTAAGAATGTTATCCTTCAAATGTGGACTACACGACCATCTCAGATCATACGATGTACGTCGTGATTACTTCAAGATTGATACACTTAAAACTAGAAGGCAATTGACTGATCTAATATGTTTACATAAAATTATTCACGGCCATCTTGATACTACATTATGTCTTAACAGTATTGAAATTAATGTCCCCAATTCCCATTGTTTAAGACGCCATAACATGTTTCATATGAATACATTTAAAAATAATATCGCCCACTTTAGCCCTCTGACCCAGATGTGTCGACTGTATAACAAGATAGAGTGCGCTGATGTGGATATTTTCGTTGACAATTTGTACAGATTTAAAAAAAAAGTTCTAGCGCTGTTAAAAAGTACTAACTAATTATGTTGTGTGAATTGTCTTTCTATGCATGCTCGCGTATTTCATATGTCTTTTACCACTCATTGCAATGTGTTACTTGAGTGACCTTGTATATAATTCTGTATTTTTATTTGTGATGTTTTTGTTTTTCTAATTGTATTTATTTGTATTTAATTGTATGTAATTGTAGATTTTTATAATTGTGTAATAACTGAGTTTTATAACTGGATTGTTCTCATGTAAGTGTAAACATCTGTAAAACCCAGTATAAATAAATAAATAAATAAGAATATTTGTAAAATTAATTAAGTGGCAGTAGTTTTTTTATTCAGAATATTTTTTAAATGTCTCTTGACAGAGACATTTAAAAAATATTCATTAATGCTTCTGATTTCTTCTGGTAGACGATTGAAAAAAGCTCTTCCCTGGTAAGTGTAATGATGTTATGCAAAAGACGTTCTAGACCAATAAGGAAGTTGAGTGAAAAATATTTTGACTTATAAAAAATATGTTCATGTAGATCAAAAAATATCGATTCTAAATATATAAATATATTTCTATATTGTTATTCTTAGAATTAATTAAACCTTCTTAAAAATCCATCAAAAAGCTACGAACTAAAAACGCTTCATGAATGGTCGAAAGAATTCTGACGTCATTGGAACCTCAGTTTGTATAAAGAGCGGATCACCGAAATGTCTACGGTGCATCTCTTTCTATTACACGAGAGATGGTTTGTGTATGATGAGAGAGGTGTATAGGCCAAACGTCGTTTACTTATGGGCCAAACGGTTTTGCATTCTATCCCCTAAAAGTCTTTTTAAGTTTAGTAATGGGTGGTTTGGTACATTTAATGGTTTAGTAAACAAAGTTTATGTAATGCAAAATCTGTTTAAAAAACCACATACAATGTCAGAAATCGGATATATTCAAGGCCAGTCCGACTACCTACAAATCGTTGATTCTGACATGTTGATTTTATATTTAAAATAAATAATACTGACCACATAAGTGCTGAAATTTGTGGAGTTAAAGCTTCCAAGTAAATACATCAAATTATTAATTGTGTTCATTTGTATGTTACAATAAGTATAATACATTTTTTCAGTATAAATAATAATCATTACGTATTCTCTACTCATCTGACATCTGATGTTTCGCCGTAAACCTCACTAGTTTTGTGCAAGTATATTAAATTTATTGATTGCGCAGAAAAGTCTCACAGTGAACTGCGCTGTAAACCGTTATCTTACTTTCGGTCTTTACTTTTTTGCGCGGCGGCCTGAATTGGCGGGTGATACTTCAACCAACGGCGATCGGCCAGCGATGGTAATACCGTGTTTGTGAAGAGTTTTGGCGCGAGAAACAAAAATTCTACCTTTAAATATTAATTTAACCATGAAAACTTAATCAATTTTCTTTTTTTAAAATAACATCAATTCTGATAGACGGTTAACATTGATAAAAAAAATTACTGGAATTCCTTATTGAAGAATTTAAAAAATCTCCATACAAAATGCCCAAGCGACGGAGTTTTCTCAGTTCAAATGACGTCACACCCACACCCCGCTTCTTACCGCTCGGATCCGCTCGTTTTGGCGGGCTTAATAAAATTTAAACTTTGAGAATTAATTTTACTATGAAAACGAACTTTAAAAAAAAAAAAAAAAATACCAGTATTTAAGTTTGAATGCGAACATTGATAAAAAACAATAAAAAAAATGGACTCAACTTCCTTATTAGCATGCGGTCTGTCTCTGTTACACGTACCTAAAATTGTATATTACTATGACATTTGAATTTCGTAATCAAGGTGAAATGCAGTTTTTATAAAAAATCTGGATAAAATTGGCTATATAATTGGATCACGAAAAACACTCACAAGAAATTTCTTGTGTTATTATTTATTCTGTGATTTTGAAATAATGGATTAATAGAAGTATTTTGTGAATACCTCACTAGGAAGAATCTGTGCTGAGGTGTTATATGCGCAAATTTTAGATAAAGTGTTACTTGCCGACGCGCGTTTTAGGTAAAAACACGGTATCATCCTTGGAAATCTCTCACTCTAAGGGAGGATACCGTAGTTACACATATGGCGGCAGTATTGTACTCGTATATTAGGTTGGTAGAAGTTAGTTATTTTATATTATGTACACACAATGTAGTAATAAATAGTGTGGTGAAAAAAAGACAAAAAGTATTAAAGATAGTATCCTAGTGATAGTATATCAAGTGAAGATTTTTATTAAGTGACCAAAATGAAATGATGTTTGAAATCAAATTATTAGATAAAAATTAATGATTCACGTTTGTAACACATCTTGATTTTACACTTGTCTACGCTGGTATATACTGATAAAGATATGCGTGCTATTATTTTAATGACTTTAATCAATTGTTTATCAATCAGTTACATTTTTAATCGAACATTTTAGGTCAAATCGAGCCGTTTACTATGATCGATCTTTTCGTATAACTCGCCCGCACATTTGGAATAAACTTAACTATCTCAGCGCTCACTTATATCCAGACTGAATTTAAACGGGCTTTAAAAACAGACTTATTTTCAAAAATCATACATTTCATGAATCTTAACTCCTTTTCAATATACTCCAATAAGACTTATTTTTCAAGTTTCCGGTAATTGTTTGGTTTCAGTTTCCTCCTCAGTACTTACTTTTATATTAAATGTGCACTCAAAATGTTTCTTATTTCTAAACGTCAACTGCCTCCTCTTCTATATTATATTTTAGGTTTCATGATTCTTGTTTCATGGCACCATTATTGTTTATCAGTATCTATTGTCCTGTGTCATAACAGCACTGATATTGTTAATTTGGTTGTCTTGGCATTGCTTTACATATACTGTATATTCTTAGTTTCATATTATTTGATCAATATTTTGTTAGGACTCGTAAGGAACAATATAGGATTACTTCTAAGTTTATTATTGTTAAGTGTACGTAAAGTGAAATAACACTAAACTGCGCTATATAAACATTACGTTTTTATTTTTATTATAGACACTCTTTATTATTAAACATTTTATCATTAAAATTGAGATTCCTCGACCTTCCCGAAAAAATTGGGAACACTTTCCTAAAAACAAACAATTAATCCAGGAGGAAGTTTAACGGTTTGATTAACAATTTTAACATTTAGGCGCCTGAAATTATTACATCACGGTCTATATTTCGTATCACGATTGAATTAAAAAATCAAACACGTTACATTCTAATACTTGACCTTCAATTCAACAAACCACGGGCGAGTAATATGTGGATTTAACTTAGTGAGCAAAAGAGTAAACAAATCACAAATTATAAAAAAATTCGGATACATAAATGAAAATTCCTTTTTGTGAGGTGGTGAAATGCTTTGATTGAATTTTACCTCTGGTGAGACAAAGATTTCAAGCGGCTTCTCGAGTAACCGGATTCTGTGTGTCTACATAAAATCTTGGTATTTACAAAAAATCTGACCAGTCGGCGGCACCAAGTAAAAAAACAATTGATTTCGTGTCGACAGCAAACAGATGAAATGCTTTTTTTTCTGAGGCGCTTCGAATTGGACCAGAGATTCTGCAGAGCGCGTCTCAAGAGTGAGGTCAAGGAACTCGAGGCAGCCCACGGTCTTCAGAAATAACTTCTTCTTTGGTAAATAATTATTGAAAAACTTTATTTTTAATCAACGGGGAGTTTTCATCAAGCCAAATAGGTGCATACCTAATGAGAGTATTAGAGGTTAATGCTATAAAATTATATATTCTTGTATTTTTTCGATTATGGATAAGAACCTGCCGATGGTGCAGATATCATTTTTTGGCATCTCATCTCTCTAATATACAAACTAAGATGCTGTTTAAAATTGTCGTTAGGATGATACTTGTATAACCCAATTATGTCAACCCTCTTGTCAGTTATCTAGTCAGAGTGGTATAATATACTATAACACAAATTAGAATCGAAACGTGTCTTGAAATGGCATTAGCTGTGTTGTGTGATCAGATCGGTATAGCCAAGTACCTACTTCATAATATTTCCTCTTCATCACCTCTGTTCCATTATATTATACTAGCTGGTCCCCGGCATGCGTTGCAATGCCATTCAAAGAAATAAATTTATTCTCCCTGCTTGTCCTTTCCCGTGCGTCACCATTCCCATCCACCTTCCTCGCCTTCCCCCTCCCTCGTCTCTTCCCTCTCTGCGAACCCCACCTCCCCCGTTACCCTCCCCCTGCCTTTCATCCCTGCCGCTAAAATATATAAAATACACACATTTTCATTTATGCAAATTTCATAACGCCAGAGCTTACCGTTATATAGAGCCTATATGTTATTCTGATGTATGAAATATTTGTAAAGTTTCATTAAAATCCATTCAGTAATTTTTGCGTGAAAGAGTAACAAACACACATACATCCATACAAACTTTCGCGTTTATAATATTAGTACGATCTATTTTTTATGTAAATACCTACAATTTTTATGTGAATATCCCAACTGCCTGGAATCAGGGAAAATATGGTATCCCCATTTGTGGTATAATGTTGTGAGACTGAAGGTAGTGAAGAGATGAAGGAAGTGGGGAAGAGAAAGGCGGGAAAGTACCTTGCTTTTCATATCTAGTCACTAAACATGGATGAAGCGATTTCAATCGATTTTTCAATTCTGTACGGTGGTTTTAAACCAAGGCGATACTAAGAGTATCTTCGACTCCGAAACGTGATGCAAATATTTTGTATTATTTTTAAATAATTAATTTGTGAAATAACACAAATCAATAAAATAAAATTTATCTGCGCACCCCGGTGTTTGAACCCGCGACCTCCGGATCACCCTCGACCACGGAGGCAGTCTTCATGATGCTATAGTCCCACTAAATTCGGACAGTCGGGACTCTTTCGCTGTATTTATATTAAAAAAATCATCTTAAGAAATGTTTCACCGAGCTTGTCATAAGCAATTTGGAGATATCTCATGATTTAACAATAGGTATTGTTTCCAAGATATATCAATTCTATTCCCTTCGAAATGGGCTATTGGCATTTTAAATTAATTGTTGTTTCTTTGCCTTTTACACTTTCGACAGTTATTTACTTTCAATGTTTGTTCTTAACCCCTTTGGGGGCTTGTTGTAATTTGTTAAACGTGTCAGAAAATGAACCTTGTCGATCTACTCACGTGATTACCGATGATATAATAAATCCATACACGATCCAACAACTTAATCTATGAACATAATTCAATCAACCACCGAGCCTCAAGCCAAATATAAACTTGCAAATAAACTTCCCGTTAAACTTCGTTGTAACTTTGTTGTACTGATTTAGATTTCAGAAATGTGGACATAATATTGCGTTTACAGTAAGGACTTGTACTGCCGATACACAAATTAATAGTTTAACAGGTCCAATCAGGTTATTCAGAGGTTTAGCTAGAACAATTTATCCCCGGTCACCCTATCAAAGTCACCAGTCTTAGTTTCCGCATTTGCACAGGTTTTAATTTATGGCTCAGGAATCGACTGCTCAATAATAAGTACACATTATGTTTCAGGGTGGTTTCGCGTACTTCCAAGGGGTTCACAATATTCTAAAAAATACACCCTCCTCCCCAACACAGGATTATTCGTACCGAGATTAAAAATTAAAACGAATACAATTATTTTGAGATGTGAAGAAAGAATAAACAAAAAAACAATTAAGTTTTGTTGTCCTCAGTATTTTTTTTTTTTTTTTTTTTAATTTCTACAAAGTTTTTTTATCAATTATTTTGTAATATCATAAAATCTTTCTTATTTTTTTACAATAATTCCTAATAAATCGCAGTTCATTGTTATATTGTTGTCTACGCTTAAACGCCTATTCTTATGTGACTTAATTTGCAGGATATATGCTTTGTATCATGATGCATGACACATGGATACCACGATAGTTGATCCACTGCATTCTATGTTTGTAAAAAAATTGACATTTTTACGTTAGCTCCATAAGGACGCCCTGTGGAAAAAATCCCTCAGGGCCTATGTCATCTTTGCGATGCTGTGCGTAGGAAGTTTTTTCATGGAAAGGAAGAAGAGGAAGTTCTGGGAAGGAAAAATCTATGAGGCGAGGGTAGGAATTTGGAGGTCAACGTCTCCAGGAGTGACGGATGGATGAATCCACCCTTCCATTGCGGTACAAGGCGATAGATCGAGAGAGTCCAATTGGAGAGGTAAAAAAGTAAAAAATATTCCTCAACTAGCCATGCAGTATTAGCGAACCACTTGGGAAGACTTATGGCAAGGGTGTTTTTTTTTTTTTTACATGAGCTCCACACAGGAGGCCCTGAGGAAAATAATTTCCCTCAGGGCCTATATCATCAAATTCGGCCCCAGGAACCGTTTATTGGATATCCAAAAAAATTTAATATCCCAGGGGCCGCGGTACCCATACCCGTCTCCCAAATTGTTATTTGATTCCATCCGTACCAACTTATTATTAAAGGTATTTTAGGTCAATTTTTGGGTTGAAATCGATAAATAATGCATAAAAAATATATTTTCATAACAATTATAGTTTAGGAGGCTATAAGAACTGTCGAGGGAACATTATTTTTATTTAAATAATGAAGCCTTACAAATAGACCAGCTAATCATTCTATTTTTTTAATAAGTGATTTATTCTGTACTTGTTAAAATCTTGAATTGTTCTGGAAACTTCACAATAGGTAGTTGTGCACAACCAGTCATTTCTTATATTATGTTCGGTTAGACCGATTTCGCGAGTAGTATTGTGTAACGTAAAGGATCGATTGCACAAATCTTTAGTTCATCGAAAACATAGATATCGTTACTTTACGTTTTTAAGGCACAATCATCCCCGAAGTTTTGCGGGGCCACCCTGAAACACTACGTTAATTATTTCATCTTGAATTAATATTAATGTGACTTACATTATGCTAGCAAATACAGTAATCCTACATTAATAGATCAGAGTTAAACGTGGGTTTATATTTACTGCCGATGATTACGGAATATAAAAAAAGATGCACGCTTAAGAGATCTCAATCATTACCACTGCGTTTATCTTTATTGCAGTGTTTTGCGTTGGTCAATTTTATGACTTGATGTTATCATGTTGCAAATGGCCATAAAACGGAAGCGTGCAATTTTGATGCCATAAGATTAAAAGGAAAAAAAAAACTAGATTAATCGTTCCCTCCAAGCGTTTAATAATTGCAAAAAATCAGTGACACGTTATGATTATTTGGGTACCAAAAATCCTCGTCTAAGTATTTGTTTTTGAAAATTGTGTAATAAAAAAATTGTGAAAACGATAAGTTTTCTTACTGAGAATGTCATGTGAACAACGAGATTGTCTCCTACATAGAAATTTGGCGCTACGTTCAAATGTATCATTTTAATTAGAGTATTCCGTGAACAAAACTCTTATAATTTTTGGAAAATACTGAAGGTGCCAATTATATAACCCCTCAGGCCTCGGGCCACTTTGTCGGACGGTCAAAATGTTTCCACTTCGCAATAAAATCCAAATAAATGGAATATTTCTGAACGCTTCCGAAAACTAAAAACTGTTTTTGAATGGTGATAAAATACGGTTTCAAATTTTATAATTCGAAATAAACATGCAGCGGTTTCATATGGGTGCACATTTTTATTATTTTAGGTTAACTTTTAGATTTGAATATAATAATAATATTTGGACGATTTATATAGCGCCGTTTTTGTGAAAAATCACCTCAAGGGCGCTGTACAAACTTACCATACATGCCTAAAATCTAGAAAGACTACAAGCTAGACAAACAATTAAAAACAACTTATGGCTAAAAATTGCATACAACGGTTCATTGATCACCGATACGAAAATTATGTACAGTATTTTGACCAATGAACGCGATGCTGCCTAAAAATGAATTAATACAGGACCATACTTACCTGGGAGGTCGCTTGAAATTAACACTGTTTATTGTCTATTTTAAGAAATTTAGATGTAGTTCGCACGCAAAGGACAGTATTGTGAACACATGTTGTTTAATCCTGAAAATATTTTAATATTAATATGTAATATATTCTTTAATGAGTGTATTTTTGAAAGTAAAAGCAACATTTAATGGTGGGCGGTGTAGTATTACAAGGATTTGATCTTACGAGAGACAGATTGATGTGTAAGGATTCGAGTAATTTTAATTCAGTAAGAAAAGTGTGGTTAAGGCATATCATAGGCAATACAAGTATGATACTCTCAGATAGGTATATTTAAATTAAGTTAAGGGTATGAGAGCCCGAAAAGGTAGGTTTTTAGTTTGGACCTAAACTCTGTTGAATCGTAGTGTTTTCTCTCTCTAACACCAGATTTCAGACACTTTCTTAGATCATGTTTTTAACCATGATAGTAAAGGAGACAACGATTTCTATGAGATCTATATTTGTTATTCTGAAATACGAACAATTTAGCCTCAGAGAATAATCCATCGAAACGATATTTTCGGCTGGCCGAAAAACATGTGACAGCATGTACGTGCACGGCAGTACTGCAGTAATGCCATTAGAATTATGAATTTTACTGCCTGTTACGTCACGAGACACTATTCTATGAAAAGCCTTATCCGGGTAGATTCGACCGGAAGTCAACATGAAACTGAACGGCCTTCAGTGAAATCAGTATGCGAAGTCCTGCATTGTGTGCTGTGGGGTCGTGGGGTGTATGTTTTTATTTTGAATAAATACTTTATAGGATTATAGAGAATTATCATAAATATAAATACATATTATATAATATTATTTATTTGTTATAAAAGTAGGTACATTCACAGTATAATGAAGCTTTGACTGTCCAACTAGGAAGGTCTCCACATTCTAGGACAGTCAAATTGACAGGTTTCGTTTACATTAGGTATTTAGGTACATGATCATCCATATATTGTGTAGTATTAAGTAAAGTTAACATTCACAAAATTTGAATATGTGATACAGTAGGATAGTCGTAGTAGACTAGGTTCTAGAACATCCCTGGCCAACCCAAATTGCACCCCGGGCCGAATTGATGACCTAAAATTTTCCCAAGGGCCGCACATACAGACATTATACAAAAATTATAGCATTTTTTTATTCCAACGAATTTCATACTGTATCTACTCAACTTGCACAATGTCTTAATTATGTAACACGTACTTTATAAGCAAATAAATACTTTTTGTTGTAAGTAACTAACTAACTAACTAACCATCACGCCGTTTCCCCGAAGGGGTAGGCAGAGAGGACGGACCGCCAAACAATTCGGTCTTGGCACACACTCCTTGCTTCGTTCACATTCATATACCGTCTCATACATGCTCTTCTATTATTCTGACTCCTGGCATGGCCCGACTCAAGTATCTGATTCACTTGGTCGTGCCATGTCTTTCTCGGGCGTCCCCGACTTCTTCTACCATTCACATTTGCGTCATATATTCTCCTTACACTCCTTTCTTCATTCATTCTCTCTACATGCCCGAACCATCGGAGCGTTCCTTTCTTGATCTTACTCATTATTTTGTAAATATTATAAATAATTTGAATGCAAAGGTAATCTGAAATACAATCAAATAAATACAAAATAAATAAAAAATAAACTATAAAACAAAAAAATTATTTGTGAAAAAAAACAATACTATTGCCAGGTGTGATAAGAAAACACACATTGAACCAACACACAATGTATTTTTGTAGTAATTAACATTTTTAACAATCAAAATTATTAACTAAGATACATAAATCAAACAATATTAATTTTTTTATTTGAAATAAAACTAATTATCATGAAAACTTCTTTCAGTGCGAGATTTGAGTTTCTTTTCGCTTACTTAATTTTTCTAAATCTATTTCAACTGTCGAAGTTCCACACCTTAACTGGTTTTTCAGATTTACATCTGTTATTGACGCCTATTTTTATTTTTATTATATTTCATTTTGGAAAAAAGCTTGACAATCGTATGTAGATCCAAAGGCACTATTAATTTTTTGGGCGAAACATCTTATATTGGTAAAATTTGTTGTTGCTATGTACATGTTATTATTCTAAAATTCAAATTTTGGAATTGTGGGGTATATATTTTTTAGTTTAATATTGCATTGTAGGACGATTAATTCCATTTGTAACGTTTCTGAAACAGTGGAAAAATCAACACCAAATGGAGAACTGAACATTTCAAATACTTTCTCATAATTTACAAGTTCTTTTAAACGACAATTAAAGGCTACTATAAGTTTTCTTATTTCGAAAAATTAATATTTGGGAATTCTTTCAACAATGGGAAATATTGTGCATTATTATTTTTAAGTTGGCTCTCAAACATTAATAATTTCATCCGGAACGCTTTTATCAAATTGCAAGCATCGGTAATAAAATTATTCTGATTCTGCAACTTTATATTTAATTTTTCATTTTTCATTCAATTTTTCCGTCATGTCTACCGAGAAACAAAAGTCTTGCAACCACTCTTCATTTCTTAATTCGGGAATAGGCATATTCTCCTCGGTCATAAAATAATTGATTTCTTCCCGTAACTCAAAAAATCGTCTTAAACATTTTCCGCGACTTAACCATCTAACATTGGTAAAATGACTGCAAGTTGCGACGCTGCAAGAAGACTGCGAGTTCACGAGAAGTTATGCGCGGTAAATATAAATCAGTAGAATATAAGCATTTGGTGTAATTATAGACACTTAATTGGTTTTAACAACTTAAATGTGATTTTAAAGGCATCCTGAAGTACCCGATTCTAAAAAAAAAAATTTCGTCAGACATGACCGCGGGCCGCAGTAAGAGCTCCGCGGGCCGCGGGTTGGCCAGGGCTGTTCTAGAATCAAACATCGAATATACAAGAAAAAGTGTTTTCTAAGTGAGTAGATATACAAGAAAAAAGAGAAGGAAAAGAAAATTAAAATTTAGCAAACATAGGAAATATATAAGAAAATTAAATTTGGGCACAAGAAAAACAATATAAATAAAAACAGTAAAAGAAAATAAAATAAAATTTTTGGAAACAAAATAGATAATATATGTAAAGCGCTCGTATGTACTTGTCAGATAACATTTTTTAATAATTTTTCTGACTCCGTCCTGCCCAAATTTAGTAACTTTTTTGTTATATTTGGGCCGAAGGATAACACTTCACACAGTTTTATAATAATAAATAAATATATACATAGATATATAAACATAAGTTATAGGGTGAGGGTTAGGGGTGTGTAAGTTAGGAATACCTACTGCTCGCTTAATCGTCCACTTCTGAAACATTCACAAAGACGGAAGAAACGTGTTGTTTTTTTTTATGAAAGTGGATACTAAATACCTAGTTATAGATACAGAATTCACAACTATGTGCTTTAAGAGCCCGTTTACACTTCCGTCGTAAAAACGAAGATGGGTTACCGATTTGGAAGAAAAAGTTTATTAATTAAATTGTTTTATTTTTAAGTAGGTATTTGTACATTTCAAATAGCACCTATATTCATTGTAAAAAAAAAAACCACTGACCGGTCAAAATATGTTAACTTAAAAGAAGTTCTTAATTTTTAAGAAATTTATTCGGTTGAGTGAAGTTTAATAAGTGATAAATGTAATAATATCAGAGGCATTTAAAATATTTTTTCAATTTCCGTTCCTTTCCGGTTTCACGACGGACACTCTGCGAAGGCGAACTCTCCGGCAAAAAATAACGGATCCGTCTTCACGCCGGATCCGACAAGTGTGAACAGCTCCATAGAGCCACTACAGCGGCTAGGGCTTCCGTCGTAAAGACGGAACCCATCTCCGTTTTTAGCACATGTGTATAATATTGTATAGTCGAAGATCTTATTCGTGTGTCTTTTAACCTTTCATTTCTAACGCTGTCAACTGAGTTGACCTTGTCTTAAATAATTTAAATGTATTTGTATATTGTCTACTCCTCCCATAAACACGAGCTCTTGAGCTCAATTTATGGAGTAGTAGTAATATAAAATGAATTATTGTATAACCTTGCACATGTAATCATTTGTATTGTAAAAACAAAATTCTTGAAATAAATAAATAAATAAATAAATAAATATTATTATTATAAAATTTGTTACGAGTAAAATGAACATTTTTATTTTCATAAAAAATGAGTTACAGCACCGTGGCGTACGGATTCTTTTAACACTTAAAAATATTATTAAGTAGTACGCATTATAATTTTATCAAATCTAAATACAAGCCTTTTACATCGCCTTTGAGATGATTTCTCACAAAACAACGCTAGATAATTTATCCAATGAATACTGTTATTAGTATAAACTTTAAATATTTTCTCCACACTACTACAATTAGAATAAATATATTCTTTGAGATAATTCTAAACGTTGTCGGGCGTTTAATTAAACTAGATGCATCTAGTTATTCCCCGTTTAAACAAGTAACAATTTATGTGTTGGGTTTTCCGCCCCTTCCAGCGCTAAACAGGGTGTCCAGTGTTCGCCGAAGCAAATCATTTCCTGGCTGCTTCTCGGACAAACGAGAATCGTCTGTAGGTATCTAAAGCTCAGTTTAGAACGATACCATTTCTAGATTCTCATTTTCCACGAAGTGGTGAAATAACATTTTATTTAAAATTTTAGTTAATGTTGTTTATATAAAAGTTTTTTGGCTATTATAGAGTCTTCTCTTTTTGGGTAGGAATAAAAATTGTTTTTAAAAAATCCTACGAAATTTGATGTTTTCCTGAGTCCAAGCCAACTCAAAATCAACTCAACTCAACACCTCTTTAAAAAGTCATTAAAAGCTATGAAAAAATATTAAAAATAGCCCATAACCCAAGCTAACGTAACCTATGTAAACAATTTTTTTCATAACTTTTAATGACTTTTCAAAAAAGGGTGTTTTGTAGGTATCTTTTATTTAGGTATCTTAAACTGTGTATAAATTGGTGAACCGAGATGCGAGCCGAGACACAAATTATGCGAAAGGAACGAAGCAACCGCACGCGACGTTTCGTGCTGTCTGCAGGCGCTTTGTTCCTTTCGCGTAATTTGTGTTTATTTAGTTTGATCATAATATTTTAAGAAATAAATGTGGATCAATTTTCTAGTATTATCAAGATATGTTCAAAGTTTATAGACAATGACTTGGTGATAGTTTTTAAACTTGCTTTTGGTTAAGTAAATTCAAGTGTTGTTATTCTAAACAACATAATTTGAACTACGAGATTGTGAATCGACCATTTAAGCAAGTCTTTCTAGGAAAAATACATTATTAAAATATATTTTTGTTACTAAGAGACTATTGATATATTTTGAAAAACCAACACCTCTGCCATAAGTTACTTCGAGTGGTTCGCTATGTTTGGTGACGTTCATATCGTGAGATTTGTCTAGGTCTTGTTGACGGTTGTGTTTGCATACCTAATGCGTGGCAGGCAGGATCAGGAGAGACTAGCCGGGCTCTCTCGATCCATCAACTTGTACCGCAGTGGGAGGGGTGGATTCATAAGTCCATGATTCCTGGAATGAACCTGAACTGAACCCCAGATTCCTACCCACCCTCTCATACCTAATTCCTTACCAGAACTTCTCCTCGCCTTCCTTTCCATAACCCTCCACACAGCATTCCCAAAGATGACATAGGCACTAAGGGATTTTTTTCTTCTAGGCCTCCTGTGTAGAGCTAATGTAAAAAAGGTGATATAAAATTTTGAGTAGAATCTTCTACTCTATAACGAATAATTATTTACGCCTTTTACTTAATTTATTTCAAGTAATATGGTATGCTTAAATAGCCGAAGCTTCTTGTTCTTACAATATGAATAAGAAACGGATGAAAAATATAAAATATCGGTATATTTAATCTCCAACTTAATGTATGTTCTCACTGTAATGCACGTAAAACGACAAACCACACGTGTTATTACAGATTGATTCCGACAAGATGATCGTCTGAACACAACTCACTACAGAAGCAGCGGATTCGCCTGGAAATGGAGTAACCTTGAGTTTTTCTCGCAAACCGCCATTACATAACCGTTAGAATCAACTACGAGTTTAGTTCCAAGCTCGTTTAGTCATTACATTATTGTATGGCGGAGAGTTGAGCGGGTGGGCAGAACGGAAACCTGCCCATTTGCTCAGGCCAAGGCGGTCGCTCCGGGCAGAATACATATTACACAAACATGATATAATCTACTGAACGACTTTACTGCTAATACTAACCTCGGTCCTAGACGCGATACGTATATTATTAAATCTCTATTTTAGATTCATTACGCTACGTGCCGTGTCATGTGTAGATAGGTACATTAAATAAATTATTTATGGTGACATTTATAACGTAATGTTCAGCACTTTACTTCGAACACAGGAGTACGAACTTAATAGTTAATGGTAGTGGTGTAAACTTGATATTTTCCTGTTAGATAGATCATAAATTTGAATACGAAAACTACTGTTACCAGTTTAATTCAAAATTTATTAGTTTTTTGTAATATATTCCGAAAATGGAGAAGAATTCAGATTATGCGAACATAGATGGATGTTTTTTTTTAAATGTAGATACTTTGTATTAACATACTTAATAAAAAATTTCTGAAATTAAATCTAAAAACTCAAAAAACTTGAAAGCATATAAGAGCGCTCGGGAACCATTTATTGGATAACCAACGCCTCTACCACAGGTCACCTCAAGTGGTACGCTACGTTTGGTGGCTAAGTAGGGGTGTGTTAGCAGCGGATGTGCTTCCAACCAGCTGCGTGATGGGCTGAAACTGAAGAAGCCGGTTCTCGGAAACCTTATGACTCTGTAGCTGGTCTGGATTGAATGGATTCATCGTTGAATACACTGAACACACTGATCCCTAGATTCCTACCCATCCCTTATACCCTTTTCCTCCCAAAACTTCCTCTCTTCCTTTCCTTTCCTCCACACACCATCCTCAAAGATGACATAAGCCCTGAGGGAAATTGTCTTCCTCAGGGCCCTGTGTGTCGGGATAATGTAAAAAAAAACGATTTCGTCTTTGAAAAAATACAGATTATAGGTCACTTGGTAATATCTAAGATTTTTTGCCATATTTTTCACACTCGTAGCAAAATAATTCTTGCACTTTAGAGACGAAATCTGTTTAAACGTTTGTTGAGTCTTTAAACGTGGATGACGTTCTACCTACATGCTTTAAATATTGTAAATTGTTAACGGAAATGTTAATTATGTCTTGTAATCCTTTAAAACTAAATAAGTATCAACTGAAAAAGTAGGCTTATTGCATTTATTACTCCAAACTACCACCATTACTCAAGGGTCCTTTTGCGTTTGGAGCGATAATTTATTTAGTCTTGTAGGAACTACTTGTAAATTAATTTTAAATACTGGTAATATTTATCCAGTAGCAACAGTAAGGCGGCCCCTAGATGATCAATTATATTGAGCTATATTACGAATTGTCCAATATTATTGACCGTTTTGGGTTAATATTGAAGATTGCGCAGTGATTGAACAAAAGTTTGAGCGAGTTTAATTTTATTGCACCATATTTTTCCACTGCACTGTTTATTTGCAATATTTACTCGAAAATACTAAATAAAAATACTCTAAAACATTGCGCAATATAATGGATCAATATTTTTTATTGTTTATTGTGCAATATAATTGATCGTTTGTATTCTAAGCGCCTTTCAATCTTATTGAAGAATAAAATATATTGTACAATGTTATTGTAGCGTCTAGGGGCCGCCTACCACGCATGCGCGTTCGACCGCGTAGCCGAACCTGACGGCGCGGTCTTAAAATGGAATTTATTCTGTCCCAAATGACGTTTATAATAACAGCGGATCAAAAAATTAGGCACTCCAAATCATTTAACGGCGTTCTTCCTACATACCAAACTCCATGTTTCCAACCTTTCTGATAACATCGCTTTGTGACTTTATGTGTTAAATAAAAGTACATCTGTCTGAATAATAAATATTTTTATTTAAATACGAGTACATCCTATTATCAATCAGCAGTATAACATTAACGTGCTATGGTAAAAAAAGGGAGCACATCATTTCCTAAAGTGTGTTTAACCAGCCAGCGGCCGAAAATCCACATTTTGTCGAAAGATGTTCTTACGAGCGTACAGGGCGGTTCCAATGAGAAAGATTAATTATTCTCCGTACCAGCTTTTTAAAATTATAACTCAAAATCGATTTTATTTCATTCCAAATTTGCTTTAATTTATACAAACATCCAAAAATGCTGTAAGGCGTGATGATAAAACTATTAAAATTATGTACTTTATGTAATTATATTTTGATCATAAGTATTTATCATTTTTCAATAATTACTAAGCAAAATAAGAATGAAGAAAAATCTGAAATATATTAGTTTGTAAGTGAGCAAATATATAGACAAAGGGACCGATTTTTGCCATGAACCACATGTACGTATAATATTTAGTTATTTTATTTAAACTAAAATTAAAATTCTGAAACATACGATAAAAATACCAGATAATTTATTGATTTATTTTACTGCATGATTATATGATTTGAAATGGGTATTGTATAATACAAAATCTTTTTTGAAAATTTAACAAATCTGCCAACGACCTATGGTATAACCTTATTATACTAAAAATAAACATTTTTCTCAAAATTTAAAACATACGTTTACTAGATAAAAAAGATTCAATACGTCTAAAATCTGATTTAAAAATGATATATTTCTGGTTTTCTCTGCTTACACCCTCTTAAAAATATGTTGCCTAAGAGAGAAATTGATTAAATAATTAAAATATTTTGTTGAAAACAGTGAGCTAGCGCAATCAAGATTATGTGTTTTCTGGAAATCTTTTGAAAACTTGAATGGATTCGCTCAATTTATCGTTTCCTCTCTAGCAATGTAAAAAAGGTTAACTGCTTTGTAATGGTGAATTTCCTTTGAAAATAGACCTCGCTTTTGTGTTGCCGAGAGCGAAATTTATTTAGAGATACAGGTACTTTTGCCAATGTCTAAAATAATGTTGTTTTGGAGGTCGATGTCATACTGTCCTTGAAGTAATATTTAAATGTTACCTTAAAATACGGCTTCTGAACAAATTTGCACGGAAACAGTTTTTATGGGTGAACCATTAAAAATAAAAATTTAGTTGACTACGAAATGTTATGTAATTAAATGTAGCAGTATCGTAAAGCTGTGAGGCTTGAAAAAAAGGATATTTTAGTTTTTTTCATAATTAAAATAACAAATTTCATAATAACATATTTCATTGTAACAAATTAAAAGAACATATTTCAGAATAACATATAAAATGAACTTTTTTTTATTTTTTAAAAAGAAAGACAAACTTTCCCGGGTTACGAATAACTCAATAATATTTGAAAATCTCCTACTACTACCACAGTAAGCTGAAAATGTTGCTTAAGTCGTGAAGAAGAACTTAGCCAGCCGAGAAATCGAATACGGAACGCCTAGGTGGGACCCAAACGCGATATCCACTCAACCACTGCCCGTTAAATTATTTATTTCATAATAAAATAATAACGTATATCATAATAACATACAAAAAACATATGTCATAATACCATATTCAAATGCAATGAAATGTGAATGGCAGAAGAAGTCGGGGACGCCCGAGGAAGACTTGGCATGACCAAGTGAATAAGATACTTAGTCGGGCCGTGCCAAGAGTCAGAATAACACAAAAGCATTATATGAGACGATGTATAAATGTGAATGAGGCAAAGAGTGTATGCCATGTTTTTTGGCGGTCCGTCCCCTGCGGGAAACGGAGTATGGTTAGTGAGTTAGTTATTTAACATATATAAATAACGTATTTCAAAGCTTAAGATTTAAAAACAAATACCAACCTCATATTGTACAAAATATGAAAACTTTTAAAACTATAAAATACATACGTGATTAACTACTACTATACTAACTAAAAAGCATGTGAAGTACCTACCTATATACGTGTTAAAATAAAATATGTATTTGTAAAAATATGTTTAAAAAGATCAATCGAAAAACATTTTTGATCTTAAAACAGCAAAATAAAAAAACATCGTTTTACGCCATTGGTAGGCTAACTAGAATATTATTTATGAGGTAGTCAATGATATCTGAGATATTTAAAGAATTTATAAATTTGAATTATATTTTTTATTAGGAAAATATGTTAAATAAAATATATTATCGTTTAACGTCGCTATAAAGGCTTTTCATAATTTAGTGTATTGGAATTTATCGCGATTTGTCGGAATTGGCGTTTTTACGAGTTTGTCCAGAATGCCTAGGTCATGTTTACATCACCCTGAATCGTAATAGAGGAGCACTGTTATTATTTATTATTAGATAAGTTTTACAATGATTTATTCATGTCGGGTAATAAACATTACATTCCTCGTAGAAAACATTGAGTTTATTCATGAAAGGTCTTGATTCTGGATCCAGAGGTTGTGGGTCATAAATCTAGCTAAATCGAAGTCGAAGAACAAATATGTCCATAAAATTAAGTAGGTCCTAACTGTATAAACGGTTCAAAATAACTGATTTGATTGTAGATTCTGGTGCTAGTAGAACCACTAAATTCTTACAGATTAAATAAACAGAACGGATGACGTCATTAAGTAATACGTAAAAACCACGAAAAAACTTCTATTGACAGCAGAACATGACAGAAAATAGATAGGTACGTAATCAATTGTTCAAGATAGGACATTTCATTTAAGGCAATCCACTAGTACAGGAAAAAATCGAAATCGGAATTCACGCCCTTTTATGGGAGGAGTTTAAAAATACTTGAGAAAAAGCTTTTGGAAAGGTTGGAAAATATATTTGAGAATTTTTTTTTACATGTTGATTTCGTAAAGGCCTGTAAAAAACATTAATTCCTTTTTTATGCATTGTTTATTGTAATAAAATTGATTTTTTAAATTGATTTCACGAAAACAGCAGCGCGGACGCTAAGACGTCGTTTCTCCGCTCCATCCGGAGGAGTAATGACGAAAAAATGGGGTGGCTGCCAGTCGTTCTTCGGTGGACGGTACAAGGTTCACTTTGATATAACAAATTCGTCGATTGCCGTATTGTCGCCGTGATGTCAAAAATACCAACGCGAAAATGCAAATTATATTTTATTTTGTGAGGTTCGGGCGTAAATTTCAATTTTTTTGCGATAATTATATAAGAAACTGAATTTGCCACATTATGCAATAAAACCATACCCGAAAAAGTGTTTATAAGTAGGAGAGTTTCCACTTAAAAGTTTTTTTATAGACCTAATACTTTATTTTTTTCTAAGCTTATTAAAAGACTTATTAAAAAAATGACCGATATTTTTAAGGGCCAAGGTATGTTCTACACGCAGTATTTAATTGAAGCATCTATAATACTTCTAAGGGTCAAATTTTCAAAACAAAAACATACGATTTTGTATGATTTTGCATTATTTAGTATGGCTTCATCTTAAGTTTGCATATTAAATGAGAGAGAGTCTGAAATTTAGTGAAGGAAATGATGAGGGATTTTGAATAGACCAGATTCTTATAGATGTCTATCTATCTTTAGACAAACGAAAAAATTGCTATTTGTAAGTTAATCCAAGATTTACATACACGTGGATAAACCTTTTATAATCGAGAGCGTAAAAAGCAAGTCGACCAACTTGGATTGGTCATGTACGCCGTGCAGGGTAGGATAACATAACAAAGCCATGGCATCTACAGCAGGCTATTGGGTAGACCGGGACATTGACAATGTGCTTGCCGCCCTGAGAGAGGATGCCTTGCAGATAAGGCATTGGATTGCCAAGTTGAATGACTTCATTAAGGAGGCAAGAGCTCATTAGCTAGACAGCTGTATGGCCATCTAAAGTAAGTAAATAAGTTTGCACGTAGAACTAAATTCTCCATTTTCCTTGTTAGGGTACCCCGATGTCGGCTTCTAAACCAACATCAGCACACCAACACGTCCCTGGCTAGCTCTCAGCGGGACATGGGTACTCTCTATTCAGGGGAGTGGGCAGCTCAAGGCTAGGGAACTTCTCTCCATCCTTCGGTGACCCACGGGATCCTCACCGGCCAACAATCCTCCCGCCGTAGCAGAATAATAACAATGTTAAATCGTTTAGACATGTATTGTAAGCTCAAACACATACATAGGTTTCTACAGTACAATTCAGTTACAAGAAATGCAAATTACACAAACCTAGCTAAAGTGTTTAACTCTCTCTGACTGTCTCTCAAAACGAAACTCTCCGAGTCGGGACTTCCACGGGGGCCCTATATTTCACTGAATTACGGACAACATTTAAAGAGGAAGTCAAGATACAGCTTACATGTAGGTAGGCAGGAACCTCGTCTCATGTGGCAGCTTCATCAGGCACTTATCATAGTCTAAATAGACCGAACTATGGTGCGGCAAAAGGCCAATTATACACAAAGGTACTTTAATAATACATCGCGGCCGTTGAATCGGTCCGCCGGCTTAAAGTGCGCCACTAGCGTGTCCGTTCGCCAAGGCACTCAGATTGCTTCTGTGAGGCGAGCAACGGATTGCCGGCCGCCGCGTCGCCGGGCAAGCGGGGCGGTGAGGGGAGGCAGGATACGGCGCGGGGAGGCGGCGGCCAGCTGTGGGCTTGTGCTGCGTTCTCGAACCTACTCGCTTCAAGGGCGTATCGTAACACTTCCCCCCGCGCTCGGAAAAAAAGCGACGTGGCAATGGAGCTGTAGGATAAAAAAATCCTCTTAAACTTCCATTGGGGTTCTGAGAGATTCGTTGCTTGAGAGATGCCTAGCTAGAACATGCAATTTATGTTATAGTTTAGGTCACAATGTTTGTAGGAAATGGGTGAGGGGTACATACAGTGTTTGGAAGAGAACAGTTTTGGTGAAAGTACATGGTGTGAAACAACATACAAGATTATGCAATTGAAAGATGACAATACATGGTTATGCAATTGAACAATAACAATACATGGTTATGCAATTGAAAAATAACAATACATGGTTGTACAATCGAAGAACAAAAAACAAGAACAAAAATGCCTGTGTGATTCTAAGGTTTCATTGGTCTGGGAGCTAAGTTTGCGAAGCGTGGATTTGTTTGGTTTCGGAGAATTTCGAAGAGGAGGACGTGGTTTCACAGATTCTAAGGATTACATTATCACTGTAATCAGACCCCTTTGAGATAACACTCAGAAGTACACTTGGGCCTTAGAAAACACTTGGTTTTGTCGAAAACGTCGAAGTTCACGAAGTGGAGGCTGTGGTTGCTGTGCCGCGACTATGGTTACAGAGGTCATTGAGGAGGAGAATCCAGTGTCTGCAGACATGCCAGTACGAATCCTAAAGTGTTATTAAGGTAAACACGGATCGTATATAATGGTTATTGAAGCATAATGTAGCTCAACATAACTTGTATTGGTACGCATTCAGCGAATACTGGAGGTCAAGGTAATGATGGTTTACACATGACGATTTGCGTCACTGCATGACAGCGCAAGAGACGACATGGTTGGCATTGATAGCAAGAGTAAGAACAAACCTAGGAGCTAGCGTGCCCAAAAGGTGGTTCAGAGTGTCATGATGTATAGTGGGACAACTCAACTTGCTGTGGCACGACAAAACAACATACATATGGGTGGTATGGTCTGTGCTTTCAGGAACAAATGCGTAGAAAAATGGCAGCAGGAGGGACCTAGTAACCACAGCGCGTGCTGTCAGGAAGTGGAGCTCAGCTTGGCTGTTGGTGATGACATCCGCCTGGGCTTCTTTTTAATCCGGGAGAAATTATTATTAGAGCAAAATTCTTGAAGTTTACCTGCCTAGGGACCAATGAAGAAAAGGTTTGGAGAGAAACAAAATGTGTCCAGATTATGAAATAAACGAAGTTTTAATCACCGACCCAGAGAGTGACGAAGAGAGAGTTTTCTAACTAAATTGTGATTACATGAACATTTTCCTTTACCAGGATGACTTGGCGTTTGCCGAGTGACAATATGTCTTGGTTAAAAACAACCGGCCTTCCATGGCCTATGTTAACATAAAGGTGGTAACATTTTTTGTAGAATTTCAAAGAACAAGACAAAGAAGTCGTGAATGAGTCACGGTAAAAGCAGAGAAACCAATTCATGAATAAAGGTTGTCAAAAGGAGACAGACGGTACGCCAAGTGCATATCGTACATATCCAACATTCATGAATGTGTTTCGTGAAATTGAGAAAAAGAACAAAAGGTGAGACATATGCAGAGAGTGAGGGAGAAAGCCTGCTGATAATTGGTTAATTTACCGATTCGCACTCCCAGTGAGGGCGAATTATGGTTAACAACAGATTTTCCTCTTCATAACATATACCTGAGAACATGATGGTGAGGAGAAAGGAAAGGAAAAGGAAAGGAGTTGAGTGACGAAACTTGCTAGAGACTGGACTAATTTCCACTTCAAACTCCATGTGAGAATGAAACATGATCAACCAGCAGATTTCCTGACTCTTTACAATTGTTAAAAGGATGAGGAGAAATTTGAATACACATTAACAAAGAGACTAATCTTTTGCGTGTATTGGGCAAAAAATTAGGGGTCATCTTAAAAACTCCTGCGTGATTGTGAGAAAAGACAGACCCTTGCTCCAATTTCACAAACCTGGGGGTTTTCTTATCCGTTCCCCAGACAACGAGTTGGGTGGTTTTGTGCTCAATCGATTAACTCCCACAGCACTATGCCCCATAGTTAGCAGTGAAGCTACAAACTAGTCCTTTTGGGATAGTAGATATTCCTGGGCTTCTTTCCTTTTTGCAAAGAAGTAAAAAAAACAGGAGGTCCACGGGCATTGGCGTTGAATGACAACAAAGGGTTGTGGACTACATTTCGTAGATCGCACACAAAAGGTTTGATATTATTTCGTTCGCACGACTCATGGTAAGTGTTTTAACGTCTCCACGTATAGTGTACAAAAACATGTAAGTACATACAAGATAAAACTCAATTATAGACAGAAGTCAAGAGTTTATACAATGCCTCTTAAAGAAGATGGCAAGGCCGATATTATGTCGTTCGCACGAATCACGGTAAGTGTTTTAACGTCTCCACGTCTCGTGTACAAGGGTTGTACACAATTATACATACAAGCGGTACTCATGACAAATGAATGACACACGACCAAAATACAAAAGCGGTACTCATGACAAATTAATGACACACGACCAAAATACAAAAGCGGTACTCATGACAAATTAATGACACACGACCAAAATACAAAAGCGGTACTCATGACAAATGAATGACACACGACCAAAACAGATTGTACAAAACGGTGCTCATGACAAATGTGTCACACGACCAACTCAATAACATTTAGCTATGAGCAAAAGTGATTATGACGAACTTCTCGTATCGTGGCAGGTATTTTAAGGATCCCTCCTATAACGGTGGATGTTCTAAGGATCTCTCCTATGACGGTGGATTACGTTTAAATACAACACAATGAACGTTAACGATGCTCGTTTTAACACATTTTATAAAGATTCGTTAGATTAACTAACTCCGTAGCCCAAGAGCGTACGATAGAGAAGATAGACAATTTGATGTCACTTCATGTGTTACAAAATACAAGGGTGATGGCAGAGTATAATTCTACTTACACCAAGTATTTTAAAACAAAGACAGACCTATAATGGTTTTACATACTGTCTGTTGTGGCAACCTGCAGTGAGGAAGACCAAAGAAAAGGGACCAATTACGGTTTTACATACCCTTTGTGCAGTTACAAACATACCAGGTTATGTGCAATTTGGGTTGCAAATACTTGGTTAAATGGACACCTAAAAGTTGTGAATTCCAAAATCAGGATGACCATAAGGTTTTATTAACCTGTCTCGTAGGGTTGAAACGTGTCATATAAGACATACGTAACGTACAAGCAAAAAAAAACAAAATAACAAAAAGGCAGTGGCTTTGTTATAACAACCAAAGACCGGATGATTCGGTTTTACGTACTTTAGTTGAAACGAGCCAAATTGATTTATATACAGGGTTATAAAGACCAATCATTGGTTTTATAAATACAAGTTCCAAAATGGGCGTGTCGATATCCAATTTGGGTACAAGAGCATGAATTTGGGGTAGGACGCCATCAATTTTTAATTTAAGAGGAAAAAATTGAAAAAAACTTATATACACGAGGGGCGACTATGTAAGTAACCACTGTTTGATTTTCATGCTAGAGATACCTCGGAAGGTTTTACAACTCATGGTGAACAAGATAAAAGGAAAAAATTGTAAAAATAGTTAACTGGTTCTGAGTCGGAATTTTAACACTTTGGAATTTACAAAACCCGACTTCTAGAACGACACGCCGATGGGCAATTGTCAACTACTTTACATGAACAAAATAAACAAATGAGAAAGTTCCTTTCCACACGACAAAAATGCAACAAAAAAAAATAAATAAAAAATTACAAAATTACATGGCAAGGCAGGGTATGACGTGGCATGAACATTGCGTAGTGTACGTGTTGAGACAATAAATGGGCTCGCGACTTCCCAAACATTGAAACTCAAAAAGTGTCTCCGTTCCAAAGTGATCAGTTTTAGAACAGGTGAAAAGAAATAAAGAAAAAAAATTGCCGTGAGGGAAAGAAAAAACAGTGCAAAAACAACATTTGAAAGTAACTTCAAGGAGAGTACGCATTAATTTACAAAATAATTTACAACTTGTTTCATTTATGAAACGATGGGCATGTGATTGACACAATACACGCCTGACGTAGTAAGACTCTGTGAGCTTACAACAAAATGTGATGGTACACACTGGATCATTTTATATACAACACAAAATTACAAAAAGGAGAAAAGAAAGGTGACAATTTGCATTGTTGCACCTAATAGTGAGGTATTCTCACAATGGCCATAATGTATGGACGAACAGTAACATTAATGGGTAAAAAGGAGTTAATAATCTCAAACAAAACCGTGGCACAAACTTGAGGCCCGCATGTGAGATTAAAAACATCTTGAACAAATCCTTGTTGAGACGAGGTTTGTTGTATTTCGCAGTATTTGATTCTGCTAAAAGAAACGTTGGTGTCGCTCCGTTTCCTCATAGTTTTTTCGGGGCCTTGCCTCTTAATACGCTTAGCTTGCGGGCGGCGCCCAGCTATGAGTTTGCCCGCCCGCGTGTCCCGCCCATGGCCGAGCACGCGGCCGAAGTATTTATTGGAACCGGCATACATTGTTATTTTGATTGTTGCAGCGGCTACGGTTGTCAGTGGGACATTTATTGATGAAATCATCCTTGTTTCCAACGTCGCTTTCTGTGCGCGTTCCATAGTTGACTTTTTGTTGAACGGCAGTGCATATGTCTTGCTATGAACCAGGGAGAGTCCTCTATCCCTTAAAGCAGCTTGTAAGTGGGCTTTGGATAAACTATGCACATTGGGAATGGTACCCAAGTTGGATGATGTAATAGCTTGATTGTTCTCCATTGTGAGTTTCCTGGGTGGTTAGGAGAAGAAAAAAAATTGGCCAGGGGTTTCCTTTAGAAAGCGCAAAAATTAATTTTTGTGAGGCACTTTTCACTTGGTGATCACTGTTGGTACTTCCAAATGTGTTTTGTGTACATGACACCAGAATTCTTGTCAAAGAGGGCAGACGAGAAAAAAAATTTTGCGTGGAAAGACCTTAGTGGTAAAGGTTTTTGTATTTTACTGACCACTTTTGAGAAAACTGTGAAATTCACAAGTATTTATTTATTTTAGAAAAAATTTTTCCAGGACTGACCTTTAGAAAACAGGTTTTTTATTTTCACAAAACACTTTGCACTGAGAAAGGCACTAAAGTTCACAAAAGGCACATTTCTGGCAAATAAAGGACAAACTTCCGGATGAAAATGACTGAATATGGGGTTTATTGCATCCAACCATATTAAAATTATTTTATTTATTCATGGAATCAGTCATTGGTTTTATTATTATTCCACTTTTCACTTATGTAAGGAAAAAACACAATTCACTTTCACTTATGCTGCAAAAAAAACAGTACCTATAATGTACAATGGGGAAAGAAAGTCATTATTTTGTCCATTTGGAGAAACATTAAATTGTACTAATTTGACAGACACAAGTGGGCCAATTGGTATATTGTGCAGAAATAATAAAAATACGTAAGTCCGAAATTTTCATTAAGGAATTCGCAAAATAACTGGGGTTCCAGAATCAAATTCATAATGATGATTTCCGTTGGTAACCGGTTCAGTCATAAAAAAAACGGTTTGGATTTAAAACGCAGCCTAGCAACAGTCGCTTGGGCGGGAACAAAGCATTTGCGCGCAATCCGAAATATCGCTTGGGACAAAAGCCGTTGGAATTTGAGCGGGAATAACTGTTGCTAGCGCGCCCGCCGCCTGACGCAATTCAGATTCGCGGCGCTTCGGGTTACTCAAAATGGCCGTTTCAAATGCGATTCAATTTCATAATTACAATCAGATCTGTTATGGATCTGATTTACATATTGGTTTCTGTGGTTTTTTCACAGGATTCACTGTAGAATGACAAGGCATAATTAATGTTTTACAAAATAGTTGTTGTGCGGGAAGGATTTTGACAGAGGAAGGTCCCGCAAAGTGACCGGGGTAGAGAAAAAAAAATTCCAGCCCCACGATCGGGCGACAATTGTTAGGGTACCCCGATGTCGGCTTCTAAACCAACATCAGCACACCAACACGTCCCTGGCTAGCTCTCAGCGGGACATGGGTACTCTCTATTCAGGGGAGTGGGCAGCTCAAGGCTAGGGAACTTCTCTCCATCCTTCGGTGACCCACGGGATCCTCACCGGCCAACAATCCTCCCGCCGTAGCAGAATAATAACAATGTTAAATCGTTTAGACATGTATTGTAAGCTCAAACACATACATAGGTTTCTACAGTACAATTCAGTTACAAGAAATGCAAATTACACAAACCTAGCTAAAGTGTTTAACTCTCTCTGACTGTCTCTCAAAACGAAACTCTCCGAGTCGGGACTTCCACGGGGGCCCTATATTTCACTGAATTACGGACAACATTTAAAGAGGAAGTCAAGATACAGCTTACATGTAGGTAGGCAGGAACCTCGTCTCATGTGGCAGCTTCATCAGGCACTTATCATAGTCTAAATAGACCGAACTATGGTGCGGCAAAAGGCCAATTATACACAAAGGTACTTTAATAATACATCGCGGCCGTTGAATCGGTCCGCCGGCTTAAAGTGCGCCACTAGCGTGTCCGTTCGCCAAGGCACTCAGATTGCTTCTGTGAGGCGAGCAACGGATTGCCGGCCGCCGCGTCGCCGGGCAAGCGGGGCGGTGAGGGGAGGCAGGATACGGCGCGGGGAGGCGGCGGCCAGCTGTGGGCTTGTGCTGCGTTCTCGAACCTACTCGCTTCAAGGGCGTATCGTAACATCCTATAAATCTAAGATAATGTTAAAGACAATGTTAAACCAATAACACTTTCTAAGCAATAATATTGATTTATCATACATACAAATTAAAATTCATATCCTCCGTTGTCGAAGGGTAAGGCTCTTGTCTAGCAATAAATTAATTATGAAATAAAACGATTGATTTGTGTTATTTCATAATTAATTTATCAAAAATATTATGCAATATATTTGCGGCACATTGTAGAGTGGAAGATACTCTCAGTATCGTCCTGGTGTAAGACCACTGTTCAAAAATGAAACGTTGCTTAAAATAGATTTGCCGGGTACTTCCCCACTTCCTCTTCCCCATCTCCTTTCCCTACCCACATCATCAGCCTTAATTAGGGATGAAATAGTCTCAATGAATCCAGACGGGTGCAGCAAGGACACTTGCGGTATTCACATTAGAAAAAAAATTCTGCAATAAAAAAATAAGGAAAAGGTTCTTTCACTTTCTATTATACAGTTTTAAATTAATAAGATTTATGACTTTTAACTTAACATCTTGGAAATGGGTTCTTGTATACGACTCTTTATTGTTTTCGTGGACATTCTGATCTCAATACGGTTGATGTTGGTTTCTGCGGTGATAATAATGTGTACACATTTTTGTTGTATACGGAAGCCTTCTATGCAAAGTTGGGTAGGTTTAACAATGTGGCATGGTTGGAACGACGCGACGCTCCTAAAAGTAAAATTTCCTGTGTATTATGGTCCGTAATATTACTGTCACTGTAATTGTTTTATTTTAAAGTCCATTATAACAATGTCATGTCTGCAATAAAGACAATTTTCTGGTATGCAACTTGTTGCAGATGACCGCTAAAAGGATAACTGCGAATTATTAACAATAGGTTATATTCATAGTTTTTAGTATCGAAAAAAAATAACGAGAGTGAAGGTATTTTTAATTTATTTTTATGTTTACTACAACATTTTCTATAAAGTGTGCCATTTGCCGCCAAAACAACAAGTTCGTTTTTACTCTTGAATTAGGCGGTGTTGACGTCACGTCGGGCAACATTGATGACAGCCGTCTTATCAGACATAGGTGTTTTCTACGTCATAATGACGTTGAAGCCAGTTGGAGCCGTTTCGAAATGTACGGTTTTTAAAATCAATAACTGTGGATGAAAACGCTAAAATTGCACAATTTTAGTACAATGACCAGAATCAGAAAAAATAAACTTGAAACCTTCCACACATTTTAAGGGTATAGTTTCTGAAAATACCCTATTTAATACGAGAAATACATATATTTTTAATACGAATAACCTAACAATGTATATGTACTTTTGAATAATTGGTATATAAATATATATACACACATAATGAAAAATGAGAGTTATTTTATGATACTTTATTAAAGTTTCGTCACATTTCAAATAAAATCGTAGTATGGTAACATACATAGGAGATTATTATTATTCAAAGTTTGACACAGCTGCAATGCGGATGTTAAAAGTAAATGTTCAAAAAATAATAGTCCTACTTGGCCTTTTTGGCCCTCAAAAGAGAAAAGGGTCTCAAGGACGAATAAAAACGAAACCAACTGTTGTAAATCACCTGTTTGAAAAGAAGCCTAAAAAAACGCCCTTTCGTTTTCTTAAACCCTTTTCAATGAACCATTTTTCATTAGTTAATGCATGTTTGAATGTCTTTTCGAAGAAGGACCATGGAGTGGAATATTTCCGAAACTTGACTTAACTGTTAACAATGCTCACTGCACACATTGCGCACGTCTTGTATTTTGAGATAATAATATTTGGATGACTTGTATAGCGCCGTTTTTGTGAAAAATCACCTCAAGGGCGCTGGGATCATAATATCAAATAATATTACGTTTTAAAAATCATTATTTTAACGTAATGCAAAAGTATATTGTATCCCTGCAACAGGACTACCAAAACATGCAAAAATGGATTTTTATTATTATTTATTTATTACAAATAATATTTATTTTTTTAAAGTTAGTAGGTAGTCCAACAAAGCTTTCACAATACAGCTTGCCTGTTATAGATCAAAGCTGATTAATAATTTGGCTACTTAAATATCTATATACTTATATATCTATCTAATCTATCTATCTATCTATATTAATAAAAATGAATCACCGAAATGTATGTTCCCGCATAACTTCCGAACGACTGTACCAAATTGGATAATTATTTTTTTGTTGTGTTTGTTATTGTCTGGTGAGCTCTGGCATTATGAGTTTGTATAAAAAAATTGCAATAGGGTGTACGCGAGCTGTTTGAAAACTAAATGTACCGGGAATTAATTAAGGAAGGTGGAGGTGGCGGAGTGGAAACGCGAGAGGGGAAGAGGACGTGGGAGAAGAATGGGGGGGGGAGGGGAATCAGATGAAAGGGAAAAGACATGCAGGGAGAAACGATTTATTTATTAAATGGCTTAGCAACGCAAGCCGGGTACTAGCTAGTATTCCATATAATTTTATTGTCTGCTTTTAGTCCCAGATAAGTATTTTCAGTTTTAGGTGAACATTGAAATGCGTGTATTTCGAAAATGTTATTTTTATCGAAGAAATCATGAATTTATTAAAATATAAAAAAAAAAATGGTATTTTCATTAAAAATGTATTTCGTTTATTTGAAAGATCCAAATAAATTACGTATTTAGGTAATGGATAAGTTTTCCGGATGGCTTTTAGGTAAATATGTTTATGTGCATCTAGGGATTTAATTAATATTTTTGTTTTACGTTCACCAATTCGTGTAACAAATTCAAACTGCAAAAATAATGAAAACTTAAACATTTTGTGAAAATAACAGAATAATATTTATTTTGTCCAAATCAAATTGTTTACAAAACGGTTTTCTTAATCAGAACAAACCAGCGCGTATAGAAATAGAGTATTCAGTCTATCTTTCTTTATTGTTACTTCCAAATTCCATGTAAACTGATATGCATTATCTTGCGGTTCGAACCCTTTATGGCCGTTGTTCGTATGCTGTTAGAAAGTGACGTTTTATACCATTTCCATAAGATTTGGATACAAATAATAATCTGATGTCGTGGGGGGATCCAACAACACTTGCACCTGTGATTATTCCCACGGCCAAATCAGCTGGAGCCAGAGATTGAAATGGAAATATTAAGATAGATTTTTAAGATTGTTTTAAATCACAGAAGATTTATGTTTATTTGTTCCTTGTGGCTAGTTTAATCAAAACAGTACAAACTTTTGATTCTAAAAACAGAAGTTTATTTATTGTTTTTTTCGTGTACGTTATGTTAATGTATTAGTGTTATATTATCCAATCACCGTGATATTGAATCACTTTGATGATGAACATAGGTATTGACGAATTCTTCTTTTCGATAAAATTTTATTAATTTGTTGACTAAAAATTTTTCATTCCACTGATGGATTGGTTGAAGTCTCATAATTTCCAAATGTTTTGTTTGAATACGGAATAAAAAATTTACCAAATTCCGAGGAATTCAAAAATGTATTAGAATTTGAGAAACCTACAAAAGTTGCCACATTGCAAATCCAAGAAAATAGCGAAGACATGATAAAGGAAGTAGTGACACAAAAATCAGAAGAAGAAGAAGAAAAGATTGACCAAAACTAAACTAAACTAAATTTAACTAAACTTACAAACAAAAGATTACTTGTTACGTTTATTAAATTTTAAAAAAAGGTAGAACCTGCCTGCAAGCTGCCTTGTGACAGCTTTACGAGATTACTTTTTTTTTATTGCTAAAATTTTTGCAAAATAAAAACTATATAATAAAAATAATAAATTAATATTTATTCTACGAGAACTAAATGCCGACTAGATTTTTATAAGAAATTTCAAGCTCATTCCCAGACATCTAATAAAATAAAAATATAAGCCTTATCATCAATGTATAATTTTTTCAGCTTATAAATTTAAAGAAAGGTGTTTTCTTGCTTTTTAAACTTCCAGCACTGTTTGCAGTACATTATTAGAGGATGTTTGAGTAACAAAAGATAAATACATGTAAAAAAAATCAATATGCAGGTCAATACTATTAGAAGCCAGGTATAAATACTGTAGTGTGTGAATATCGCCAAGGATCGTAAACACCTTGCCGTATTGTTCAGCCGTGTGGGAGAATTCGTACTTCTTCTTATGCGTGTACGTAGAGTGTACACATTCTAAAGCTAACGTCACATTCGTGAAGGGAATAGGCAAATACCTACCTATAAATTCTTTAGTAACTAAGTTTTTTTCAATAGTAAGAAAAGATATTTTTACGTTAATTCATACAGAAGGCGCCGAGAAAAATAATTTTCAATAGTTTTTTTCAATAGTAAGAAAATATATTTTTACGTTAATTCCATCCAGGAGGCGCGGAGAAACATATTTTTTATCAAAATCATCTTGAAGATATTATGAGGAGGGTCTTTTTGAGGAGAGGAAGGAGTGAACACGGGTCTTGAAGAGACGAACCTCCAGAGGCCGACAAATCGTCCCACAGCCGAATTGTTGAACTCAAGAACGAGTCGTAGAATCGACCCGTTCTCATGTGTCAAATGTCAATCATGTACGTACGTTGGGCGTGTGTTTGGCATGTTCCCGACTATGTTATTGTGCCGAGGGGATCAATGACGCTAGTTCTTCGGAGCATCTTTCATTGAAATACCAGTACCTGCCTGAGCTCTAAATATTGCAATGTTTTTGTTAAGATATTAGAATTTATTAAACGGACCACCCGTTTCTGCACAAAGTGGAGTTTTATTTTATTTTGGTGTTAATGAATAAGTTTTCTATTTTACATTTAATCGTTTGTACAGCATTTTCGAGGCAATTTTTCACAACCTGGGCTGTGAAATTATCTAATTATTATTAATTAAATTAAAATATTTTAAAGCGCATGGGGGGTGAAAATGTTTCCATAAAAGGGTTTATTTTTTGTGAACAGCACTCGTTTTTATCTATCTCAAAGGGTTGATCTGTGCATTGAAAAAACTTGTTCCCAGATCTAAAAACTAATTTATCTATGAGAAATTGTAAGACGAACACCTGTCAATGATGTTTCTCCAATTTGAATTTTTCTGTTTATCGAAACTATGATATTTAAATTGAAAGGGGTAGATCGATCGATAGTGATTATTTATTCAATTTTGAAGCAATGTGACTGCTGCTAATTTATAGAAAGAATGAAACACCTGTCGATGTGTCGATATGATAAATACGTTTTTTTAATTAGAAAATCAAAAAGCAACATACCAACAGTAGTAAATTGCAAATACCGTTGTGGCAACTTTTAGTTGCTTAATATAACCCACCATATTATAATAATATAATATTTATTAATTATTCTCCTATATGAGGTTCAACAATTTAAATTTTTAAAAATAAATAATTGTATGGTATTCGTAATACGAATTCGAAGATCCTGGAATAATACAGTAAAGTAAAAATCGTGAACAATGTTTAAAAATTGCGCTTAGTTAAACAGTGCAATATTTTTGGACATTTAAACAGATGTAATATTGTATCTGCATTAGCTCCACACAGGAGGCCCCTAGGAAAATAATTCCCCTCAGGGTCTGTGGCATCTTTGGGGAATCTATATGTGGAAGTTCTTTTTAGGAAAGGAAGGAGAGAGTTCTAGGAAGGAGAAAGGTATGAAGGATGGGTTTGTGTATCCAGGAGTGACGGACGAATAAATCCAACCCTCCTCAAAGTTACCAAACGTAGCGAACCACTTGGGGTGATCCACGGCAGAGGTGTTGCTTATCCAGTAAATTGTTCTTGGAGCGATGGTTCCCATACTCGCCTCACAAACTGTATCTAGTATAAGATAAATACTTTATAATGCTTATGCGTGGAAAAGACATCATAGAAAAGACATGCCAAGATTTAGGGAATCAAATACTTGCGGTTGGGACATAGATTCTGAATATTAGACAATTTTGTAGATGTGATGTGTGTGTAACAGTTCAGAATATAAGCATTAGTTAGTGTGTTCAAAATTGCCACATCTAATATCAACATTAAGGAAGAAAAAATCGAAATCGGAATCCACGCCTCTTTTTGGGCGGGATTCAAAAATACTTGACAAGACTTGAGAAAAGCTTTTGGACAGGTTGGAAAAGATATTTGGGAGTTGTTTTTTACATGTTGATTTCGTAAAGGCCTGTAAAAAACATTAACTCCATTCTTACGCATTGTTTATTGTAATAACAAGGAAATTTAAAACTGATTTCATGGAACCAAGCGACGCAGAGTCTAGGTACGTCTATTCCCCACCGCTGACGGGGTAGAACTGATACGAAATGGGTGTGACAAGTGCATAGTTCTTACGTCGACGGCATAAGGTTCACTTTAAAAATCAATATTCGTCGAGTGCCGGCCGTCTTGATTGATGTCAAAAATAACTGTGCGAAAATGCATATTTTATTTTACTTTGTGAAGTTCAGGCAAAAATATTAATTTTTTGAGATTATTATTAAAAAAAACTGAATTTGCTGCATTATACAATAAAACCATTTCCGCAAATGGGTTGATAAGTAGCAGAATTTGTACTTGAAAGTGTTTTTTTATAGACTTAAAACTTTATTTTTTTCTAGGCTTATAAAAAGACTTTCTAAGGCCAAGATGTGTTCTGCTCGCAGTACTTAATTGAGGCATCTATAATACTTATAAGCGATCAAATTTTCAAAATAAAAACACATGATTATGTATGATTTTGCATTATTTCGCATGGCTTCATCTTAAGAAAAGGTTTCATCATGGTTTCTTCACATGGCTTAAAAAACGTTTCTTATACATATTTGGTTTCAAATAATTAAACCGTCTTATATTTTCCATCGAATCTAATGTGCATTTAGTTCCGATGGTAGGTTTCCTTCGCTGGTTGGCTGGTTGGTTGTTTGTTAGATAATTCCGTCGCAAATTATTTTTTCCACTCTAAAGACTCCAGTCTCGGGTCAACGACTGCACTTGTCCCAGCGCGGATTCTATCTCCGTCCCTGTCTGGCGCGTCTCTAGCACTATCCCCCCTCCTGCCGTCTCCTTCCCGTCCCGTCACACATTCAGCCGATGAATGGAATGTTGGACTTTTGAAAGGCCACCGAAATATAAATCTACAATCACTCGGCGGTTTTTGTCGTGGCAAAAGCTTCATACCAAGATCAAGGCCACTGTCAGGTAGAAAGGTGAATATTAAAACCCTCGCATCCACAACGTGATCATACAAATGTTATTTATTTTCTACCAGCGTGCAGAGTTCAGCGTAATTCTTTACGAAATTATTTGTTACGTTGGCTAGATTATAATAGTTACGTAGTACCTTTGCATGTATTGATTGATTATTAATGCTCAATGCTCACATAATGAAAAAATGTAATTAATTAAAAAACATCGTTATCTTCGTTTTCCTAACGCATATATTATTGGTTGCTATCTTTATTTATGATTGCAAGATTCTTACAATATAATTGTAATAAAAAATTACTTACAAGCAGGCTTCGGGCTTATTATGCCGGAAATTCAAAATAGGTCGCAATAAAATCCAAATAAATTTTGAACGCATCCAAAAACCAAAAACGGTTTTTGAAAGGTGATTAAATACTCTTTTTATAATACAAAATAAAAACATAGTTTTGAAATATAATTTTTTTTTAATGCACACAAAAATAAAGTTTTAATAATGCCTTACTTTAAGTTTTTTCTAACTAAAATTACTGATAATGAATTAAATTAAAAAAACATTGATTATTGTTAACTCACTTTTTGTCGTTTCATGTAAAAATAATTAAGAATAAAAATCATTAATTTTAATAAATATTTTTAATGCGGTCGGAAACTTTGGTTTCATAAAGGTGTAAGTACATTTTAATAATGTTGTGTTTAAATTTTAGATTCTAACACCGCTTATATCGTAGTTCTGATAGTATGGAAGACAACGATTTCTATGAGATCTAATGAGTTGTTCAAAATTTATTTACCACTGTATAGAAGGATTTGCTTGACAAAAGACGCCACGAGCATAATTCAAAAGATATAGAGTAATTATTACGAATTACGACTATCGACTGTCTACCCATAGCGTGTTACTTTTTTTACTTCGTATAAACATCGACACTCGACGCCTACCTCCAATTTAAAATGATTTCTTCATTATACACAAACATTGATATTCAGAATGAGTAAACGGTATTTCGAATTAAAGCAAACAATTCGCGCCATTTACGTTGAATTAAAAAGTACAGTTAATCAATATAAATCAACACAAACTTAATTAAACCGCATTCAGAATAATAAATGCTTAAGTGTTACTTTAACAGACTCGCATCAGGGTGTTAAAAATGAGCAAGGTGTCGGCAGAGCTGATTGAAATGGTGTTAATCTAAAAAACTCTGCCACCTGTGTTCGGTGTTATACAAAAATAGTTAGGAAAATATCAGTTATTAATAAATTAATTGAGAATATTATACGCTGGTGAATTTCGTAATAGAGTAGAGTTCAGTAGAGACTAGAGTGTTTGGAATCTACTCTCTGCTGAATTTTGATTATTTTTGTGAAATTGAAAAACTCATGTTTGGTTTATCTTCAATCGTTAAAGTTTGGAAAACAGATTCCCAATTGTTACCGTTACCTTATATTTTAACTTTTTTTAATTTTCTGTATCTTGTTCTGTTGCACGTTTCGTTTAGATTAAATCTTTTGCTTAAATTTTTTTTATTATTTTGTTACCTACTTTTAGGTGAAATAAAATCATTTTCCGAAATAATTCTCTAATCGTTTTCAACATTACTATATCTAAGAATAGAGATTTTTATAAAATTTTCAATGTCTTTCGTCGAATTTCGTGAATATTTTCTTTTTTTCTTTGTCATACTTAAATTAATGCTCTTTAAAGTGGACACAACAGTAAAGAATGCAAAAATTCTCCGATGAATAAGTAAATTGTTAATAATTTAAATTAATAAGAAACGAACGCGTTCAATTTCCATTACTTTATTAATTTGGCAGCCATCTCTGATCTGGAGCCACAAAATTTCTGAAAAAGCCATCGACTTTGTGCAGAAACAGGATCCGTTTGATAGACTCTCCTAACTTAACAAACGGATTGCAATCTTTAAAGCACAGGCTTCGGGTGGGAATGCTATCCTTCTTCTACCGGTATTTCAGTGGAAGATGCTCCAAAGAACTAGCGTTATTTGATCCCTTTGGCACCGGTGCATAGCCGGGATGTAACAACATATTTACGCGGTTGAAATTTGTCACACGAGAACGGGACGCTTTTTCACATCGTTTTTGTGTTCAACAGCTCGGCTGTGGAAAAATTTGCATCCTCTGTGTTTCCTCTTTCCTACAACATGGGTCTCTTCAAGACTAATGTTCATTCCTTCCTCTCCTCAAAAAGACTCTCCACGCAGCATCTCAGATGACATAGGCCCTGAGGGAAATTAGTTTCCTTAGGGTCTCCTGTGTGGAGTTAATGTAAATAAAAATTAGAATTGAAAAACTTTAATAAAAAAAAGTCTTGGGAGACCAATTATTTCATTTATATTTTTTACTCAAAATAATGCCAGAACACACTAAAATAAGTCAAGTACGTCCCGTACGACTGTATAAAAAATACAATCATGAAATAATGTTCAAAGATAAACAAAATACAGAGAGAAAAACAACATAGTGAAAATGAGAAAACGCAAAGCAGGGGTATAGGGTTCGTAATTAATTGTTTTATTTTTTCTAACGTACATTTGGAAAATTGACCTGAGGACAAATGGAAAAAATCAGTGTCTGAAAAAGATGTTATTGTATTTTGTACACGTGCTTCTGAAAAATGAATGTTGGTTGCAGTTAATTATTGACTGTGAGAAGTGAACTAATGGTTTGGTCATGTGCTTCATACTGTACAGTGGAAATGCACACAAAAACATGATCTCAATACAAGTCCAACGATTTAGTCTAGTTTTTGGCGCAAAAAATAAACAAGTTGAACCAGAATCAGCATTAATCAAGACAAATCATTAAACTTCGTTAATTTACTAGCTGAAATCAGATAGGGATGAATTCCTCGACATCATCTCGTCAAATACATAAAAAAATAAGTATTATTAATGATTGGTACACTTTTGACAAAGCTGCTATTTATGGTTCATAAACTGAAATGTTCATCAAAATCCATGAACTCTTGAAACACGCTAATTTGATTGAGGGATGAACGCAAAAGAACCCGTTTATATCGTGTTTGTATGAACATTCTGCAAATTATTATTGAACATCACAATGAATAAAAAATATTAACTCTTCGATAATCGGAAAAAAAACAAAGACTACCGCGACAGTAAAAAAATACGTTTTTGTGGTGGTAGATAAAAAAATACACTGACTAACGAGTGACAGGATACAACAGTATGTATGTCAAATTATCTGCAATATCACACGAGGCAAACTCTTCCAGTCACTGTATCGAATGTAGCGGTTAATTCAAAAGAAATTACCTTATTATTTTGTCAAAACGTCAATTAACAAAGATACCTACTATTATTGCATTTTTAAATCACGTTCATATTGATCTTTTAAATCGAAATATTCGATCGAATTCGAATCGAATGAGTGGAAAACGTAGGCAAAACTGGGAAAACTAGTCGCAATTCCACGCTAAAATGTTTCAGCATAATGCGGTGGTGGGACCTCCAAACAAATGTTCTATTTGTTTATGTATTTCACGGTGACCCGAAACTTGATCTCGATCCCCTGAGATGATATTATTTACCAATTTTAAACAACAAAAAATTCATTTCAACAAAAATGCTAATAAGTTGGTGTGAATATCAAAGGAATTTATACACAGTATTTTAATAAAAATATGTTATATTATTTTATTAATCGGCGGTAAATCGTCTCTGTACATCCCCACGTAGTCACTTAATTATATTTTGTGTAAAACGTTTGTTTTTCCATTTATTTTTTAAATTTTTTTATTATTTAATATTTGTATGTTTTAACAATAATTATACTTTTTTTTACAGGTTAAACAGATTTGTAATATAAATATATAAAAAAAAGCCTTTCCTCACTATAAGAGACAAGGCTCTTGTGTTTGGTGAGATAATTCATTCTCAAGTAATTTGCAATGTAATGTGCAACTAATAATAATAGATATTTAAGAAAAACTTGAGATATATCAATAAACAGATTTCAAGATTTAAATTAAATATTAATAATGGTAATGTACTCTTACAGATGTGTCTTGTGTCAGTTAATTTTTTTAATTTAATTTGGAATTTCGATAATTTTTAGTTTTAATGGGAGTTTGTTGAAATAATTAATACTTAGATAACGTATTTTTCCTAAAATGACTGCACATTGTGCATATATATGTAAGCCGGGGAACGAATTGTAGGGGGGACGAATTGTCATGGAACCGTGTTTCACAACCATAATATGTGAAAAATTGTCTTTTTTAGTTTTTTAAGAGACAAGCTTACATTCGATATGGTTATACAATCTGTGTATGTACTGTTCGTAGATCGATGGCTATATCTATGTATTATTTGTCAGGCATTCTCTCGGATATCGGTGCCCAGCAGTCAGTCACGGCCAAGGACTTTAATACCCGAAGGCGAAACATGAATCGAACCTTTTCTAGTAGTGTCTATGTGATATCATTATATCATGCAAAACTTGGATACGAATAAAATATTATTCTTTAATGTATCGGTTTCTATGCTTAAAAGTTCGACAGGAAATCCTACTGCGAAAAAATATGAATAAAAAAAAACATTTAGATATCGATACGATATTTAAGCAGATATGGTGACAATTTAATCGCGTCAATTATAATTACTGATACGGATACTTTGAATGGATATTTTAAAAATAAATAACATTCTCTTTTGTCGTACGGATCATAACAATAAATAAAAAATGCAATAGGAACTATTTTTTTAACTACATATTGGCCAGTCTGAGATTTTAAGATTAAGTAAGCATATTTTATCCGTTGAATTCATACTCTATTATTATGAAGTTTGGTTTCGTTTTTTAAGTATTAATTCATTTTAATTTGGAGATGGGTAGAATCTCGGTAAAACCGTTACTTTTTTGTATGAAAACGTCTTTCGTTCGTCACAGGGCATAATTTACGAGGAAAATGAAAGTCAAATTTCCACGAATGCATATTTTTTTGGCAAATCTCACAATGACTTTGAATTAAGTGCAGGGTAGTGAAATATAATAATGATATATTATCTTCAGTTAAATACAAAAGGGACCTCTACGCGTAAAATAAAATAAATAAATTAATGTTCTCCAAAACGAGCCTGAAAATTTCATTTGTCATATATTGGGTTTATAAATGTGTAAATTCTACTACTTAAGAAATTATAAAATTTCTAGTACTTTACTAAAGCCATAAATACACTGGGAATTTATATCATATATGTAAATCCTAATTATACAATTGTAAATGTTCTCTATAATGACTTGGAAAAAATCTCCTACTTGTGATATCACTAAAAAAACCACTCATCCACTCTGAATGCAAGTATTAATGTTCTTCAAAATTACCTTGAAAAAAACACATATTTGCGATTCTTTTAAAAGCATATAGAAACCATCGCTTCGTTCAGAAAACAAATTTTAATGTTCTTAATAGTTATCTCGACAGAGGCTCATTCCTTTGATATCTTGAAAGAAACCATTTCCTTGTTAAAAATATTATGAACTAAATATACAATTTGGCTGTCCTAAAACGGGTATCGTTCCCAGTTGGACAGACAAAGTATCATTTTGTAATGTATTTAATATATATGTATATAAATAAATAAATAAATAAAATAAATAAATATTTTTTCGATGCTTTAATATCAGATCAAGTAACAAAAATAGATTATTTTTCTCACATTCAGTCAAATCAAATAACATATGCATGCGCATGGCTCAGATTTGGAAGTAATTTTTAAAGAAGAATTTCAAAAAAGGATCATAAATATGTCGAATTAATTGTTGTAGTGTGTTCATATTGTATTTAGCTGAACATTTATTTCATATTAAATTCATTTGAAAGGATAGCGGCGGAAGCCTTAATAATTAACAAACTCGTTTGCATAAGTATCTGAAGGCAGAAAGGTAATATCGCCTGACAGGATATAGTTAATAAGTAATAATAAATACATGTGGATGTTTGGCCTAAGGCCTTCTATCACCACTAAATGCAATATTTGAAGGGGCCTGTGGTTAAAATATAATAATATTGTGTCTGTACCTAAATCACTCTAGTTATCATAACTGGATATAATTGTTAATAAAAGCTATAATTATTGATATTATGGGAGACAACGATTTCTATGAGATCTAATGAGTTGTTCAAAATTTATTTACCACTGTATAGAAGGATTTGCTTGACAAAAGACGCCACGAGCATAATTCAAAAGATATAGAGTAATTATTACGAATTACGACTATCGACTGTCTACCCATAGCGTGTTACTTTTTTTACTTCGTATAAACATCGACACTCGACGCCTACCTCCAATTTAAAATGATTTCTTCATAATACACAAACATTGATATTCAGAATGAGTAAACGGTATTTCGAATTAAAGCAAACAATTCGCGCCATTTACGTTGAATTAAAAAGTACAGTTAATCAATATAAATCAACACAAACTTAATTAAACCGCATTCAGAATAATAAATGCGTAAGTGTTACTTTAACAGACTCGCATCAGGGTGTTAAAAATGAGCAAGGTGTCGGCAAAGCTGATTGAAATGGTGTTAATCTAAAAAACTCTGCCACCTGTGTTCGGTGTTATACAAAAATAGTTAGGAAAATATCAGTTATTATTAAATTAATTGAGAATATTATACGCTGGTGAATTTCGTAATAGAGTAGAGTTCAGTAGAGACTAGAGTGTTTGGAATCTACTCTCTGCTGAATTTTGATTATTTTTGTGAACTTGAAAAACTCATGTTTGGTTTATCTTCAATCGTTAAAGTTTGGAAAACAGATTCCCAATTGTTACCGTTACCTTATATTTTAACTTTTTTTTAATTTTCTGTATCTTGTTCTGTTGCACGTTTCGTTTAGATTAAATCTTTTGCTTCAATTTTTTTATTATTTTGTTACCTACTTTTAGGTGAAATAAAATCATTTTCCGAAATAATTCTCTAATCGTTTTCAACATTACTATATCTAAGAATAGAGATTTTTATAAAATTTTCGTCGAATTTCGTGAATATTTTCTTTTTTTCTTTGTCATACTTAAATTAATGCTCTTTAAAGTGGACACAACAGTAAAGAATGGAAAAATTCTCCGATGAATAAGTAAATTGTTAATAATTTAAATTAATAAGAAACGAACGCGTTCAATTTCCATTACTTTATTAATTTGGCAGCCATCTCTGATCTGGAGCCACAAAATTTCTGAAAAAGCCATCGACTTTGTGCAGAAACAGGATCCGTTTGATAGACTCTCCTAACTTAACAAACGGATTGCAATCTTTAAAGCACAGGCGTCGGGTGGGAATACTATCCTTCTTCTACCGGTATTTCAGTGGAAGGTACTCAAAGAACTAGCGTTATTTGATCCCTTTGGCACCAGTGCATAGCCGGGATGTAGCAACATATTTACACGGTTGACATTTGTCACACGAGAACGGGTCGCTTTTTCACATCGTTTTTGTGTTCAACAGCTCGGCTGTGGAAAAATTTGCATCCTCTGTGTTTCCTCTTTCCTACAACATGGGTCTCTTCAAGACTAATGTTCATTCCTTCCTCTCCTCAAAAAGACTCTCCACGCAGCATCTCAGATGACATAGGCCCTGAGGGAAATTAGTTTCCTGAGGGTCTCCTGTGTGGAGTTAATGTAAATAAAAATTAGAATTGAAAAACTTTAATAAAAAAAAAGTCTTGGGAGACCAATTATTTCATTTATATTTTTTCTCAAAATAATGCCAGAACACACTAAAATAAGTCAAGTACGTCCCGTACGACTGTATAAAAAATACAATCATGAAATAATGTTCAAAGATAAACAAAATACAGAGAGAAAAACAACATAGTGAAAATGAGAAAACGCCAAGCAGGGGTATAGGGTTCGTAATTAATTATTTTATTTTTTCTAACGTACATTTAGAAAATTGACCTGAGGACAAATGGAAAAAATCAGTGTCTGAAAAAGATGTTATTGTATTTTGTACACGTGCTTCTGAAAAATGAATGTTGGTTGCAGTTAATTATTGACTGTGAGAAGTGAACTAATGGTTTGGTCATGTGCTTCATACTGTACAGTGGAAATGCACACAAAAACATGATCTCAAGACAAGTCCAACGATTTAGTCTAGTTTTTGGCGCAAAAAATAAACAAGTTGAACCAGAATCAGCAGCAATCAAGACAAATCATTAAAATTCGTTAATTTACTAGCTGAAATCAGATAGGGATGAATTCCTCGACATCATCTCGTCAAATACATAAAAAAATAAGTATTATTAATGATTGGTACACTTTTGACAAAGCTGCTATTTATGGTTCATAAACTGAAATGTTCATCAAAATCCATGAACTCTTGAAACACGCTAATTTGATTGAGGGATGAACGCAAAATAACCCGTTTATATCGTGTTTGTATGAACATTCTGCAAATTATTATTGAACATCACATTGAATAAAAAATATTAACTTTTCGATAATCGGAAAAAAAACAAAGACTAGCGCGACAGTAAAAAAATACGCTTTTGTGGTGGTAGGTAAAAATACACTGACTAACGAGTGACAGGATACAACAGTATGTATGTCAAATTACCTGCAATATCACACGAGGCAAACTCTTCCAGTCAGTGTATCGAATGTAGCGGTTAATTCAAAAGAAATTACCTAATTATTTTGGCAAAACGTCAATTAACAAAGATACCTACTATTATTGTATTTTTAAATCAAGTTTATATTGATCTTTTAAATCGAAATATTCGAACGAATTCGAATCGAATGAGTGGAAAACGTAGGCAAAACTGGGAAAACTAGTCGCAATTCCACGCTAAAATGTTTCAGCATAATGCGGTGGTGGGACCTCCAAACAAATGTTCTATTTGTTTATGTATTTCACGGTGACCCGAAACTTGATCTCGATCCCCTGAGATGATATTATTTACCAATTTTAAACAAAAAAAATTCAGTTCAACAAAAATGCTAATAAGTTGGTGTGAATATCAAAGGAATTTATACACAGTCTTTTAATAAAAATATGTTATATTATTTTATTAATCGGCGGTAAATCGTCTCTGTACATCCCCACGTGGTCACTTAATTATATTTTGTGTATAACGTTTGTTTTTCCATTTATTTTTTTAAATTTTTTTTTTATTTAATATTTGTATGTTTTAACAATAATTATACTTTTTTTTACATGTTAAACAGATTTGTAATATAAATATATAAAAAAAGCCTTTCCTCACTATAAGAGACAAGGCTCTTGTGTTTGGTGAGATAATTCATTCTCAAGTAATTTGCAATGTAATGTGCAACTAATAATAATAGATATTTAAGAAAAACTTGAGATATATCAATAAACAGATTTCAAGATTTAAATTAAATATTAATAATAGTAATGTACTCTTACAGATGTGTCTTGTGTCAGTTAATTTTTTAATTTAATTTGAAATTTCGATAATTTTTAGTTTTAATGGGAGTTTGTTGAAATAATTGATACCTAGATAACGTATTTTTCCTAAAATGACTGCACATTGTGCATATATATGTAAGCCGGGGAACGAATTTTAGGGGGACGAATTGTCATGGAACCGTGTTTCACAACCATGTGAAAAATTGTCTTTTTTAGTTTTTTAGGAGACAAGCTTACATTCGATATGGTTATACAATCTGTGTATGTACTGTTCGTAGATCGATGGCTATATCTATGTATTTTTTCTCAGGCATTCTCTCAGTCAGTCACGGCCAAGGACTTTAATACCTGAAGGCGAAACATGAATCGAACCTTTTCTAGTAGTGTCTATGTGATATCATTACATCATGCAAAACTTGGATACGAATAAAATATTATTCTTTAATGTATCGGTTTCTATGCTTAAAAGTTCGACAGGAAATCCTACTGCGAAAAAATATGAATAAAAAAAACATTTAGATATCGATACGATATTTAAGCAGATATGGTGACAATTTAATCGCGTCAATTATAATTACTGATACGGATACTTTGAATGGATATTTTAAAAATAAATAACATTCTCTTTTGTCGTACGGATCATAACAATAAATACAAAATGCAATAGGAACTATTTTTTTAACTACATATTGGCCAGTCTGAGATTTTAAGATTAAGTAAGCATATTTTATCCGTTGAATTCATACTCTATTATTATGAAGTTTGGTTTCGTTTTTTAAGTATTAATTCATTTTAATTTGGAGATGGGTAGAATCTCGGTAAAACCGTTACTTTTTTGTATGAAAACGTCTTTCGTTCGTCACAGGGCATAATTTACGAGGAAAATGAAAGTCAAATTTCCACGAATGCATATTTTTTTGGCAAATCTCACAATGACTTTGAATTAAGTGCAGGGTAGTGAAATATAATAATGATATATTATCTTTAGTTAAATACAAAAGGGACCTCGGAATCATATTTGATACCAAACTTATAACTTTAGATTGTATAGTGCAGTTGGCATCATTGTGTTACAAACATCTTGGATTTGTAATAAGAACAAGTAAACAAATTTCATAAACAAAAGACATCGATGTAAAAATGCATTATACGAACAAATCTAGAATTCCCTTCTGCTGTTTGGGCCCCAGCAAAAATACATGAAATTACTTGAACAAATTAAAAAAAAATTCTGACGTGTATTAAAATGCAGGGTGAATACTCGCGATTTGTGCATCTCATGGATTTGTTCTCTGAAACGCACTATGAAAGCCTCCAATCTAGAAGGAACTGAGACCTTACTATATTATTGACAGCTCAAAACATCCTGGAATGCTATAATTTTTCTTACCGAACAACTACCGCCAGGGTCTATTTCATGATTAGGTCTGTATTTCACATGACAGAACGGACGTTATGGCCCAGCATAGCACGACAAGAGGTACGGCGTTGCTAAATGATATATATATTTTTTTTTTTTTAAAAGAAAGACAAACATTCCCGGGTTACGAATAACCCAACAATGTTTGAAAATCTCCTACTACCACCACAGAAAGCCGAAAATGTTACTTGTGTTGTGATGGAGGACTTAGCCAGCCGAGGAATCGAACATGCGACGCCCGGGTGGGACCCAAGCGCTATGCCCACTCAATTACTGACCGGTATCTAGTTCTCTTGACATTTTCAACATTGGCCTTGAAGGTTTCAAGAGTAATTTTAAGCAAGAACTCTAAAATATGTAATTGTCTTTTTTATTTTTTTTTATTTAAATTTAACTATATAATTTGTCATGTGTATTGTAAAAGCATAACGTCAATCTGTAAAATACATAAAAATATTGAAAAATAATGATGACGGGATAAATAATTATTCCATTTCCTTAGACGTCGTTTAATTTACAATAATATTCTAATATATGTACATATATTCTAATACATAATAATATTCTAATATATCTTTCAACTATGGAACTTAATTTTTCTTTCCTTTCAATGTAATTAATATATTGATATTATACGTATTTCAATGTAATTAATATATTGTAATTATTGTTTTATTTTTTTATTTTACGCCCTCTATGCGTAAAATAAAATAAATAAATTAATGTTCTCCAAAACGAGTCTGAAGAAGGGTGAATGCCGGTAACTCCATTAATGGAGGACTGAATGCCGTTGGCGGTAATAAAAAACTGTCCAAAGACGCGAAACTAGCCGTCCATAATGGAGTGCTGGTACCTACCCTGATGTATGGCAGTGAGGCATGGAACTGGTAGAGGAAGGATGAAAGCAGACTGAATGCTGTAGAAATGAGATCCCTGAGGCGAATGTGTGGTAAAACCATGTACAATCGTGAGAGAAACGTGGATATCCGCAAAGAATGCAAGGCTGACGTAAGCGTGATGTGTAAGATTAAGAAAGGGACTTTCCGATGGTTTGGGCATGTAGAGCAAATGAACGAGGAAAGGAGTGTAAGGAGAATATATGATGCAAATGTGAATGGTAGAAGAAGTCGGGGACGCCCGAGGAAGACATGGCACGACCAAGTGAATCAGATACTTGAGTCGGGCCATGTGAAGAGTCGGAATAATAGAAGAGCATGTATGAGACGATGTATGAATGTGAACGAGGCAAAGAGTGTGTGCCAAGATCGAGTTGTGTGGCGGTCCGTCCTCTCTGCCTACCCCTGCGGGGAAACGGCGTGATGGTTAGTTAGTTAGTTAGTTTCAAAACGAGCTGAAAATTTCATTTGTCATATATTGGGTTTATAAATGTGTAAATTCTACTACTTAACTATAAGAAATTATAAAATTTGTAGTACTTTATTAAAGCCATAAATACACTGGGAATTTATATCATATATGTAAATCCTAATTATACAATTGTAAATGTTCTCTATAATGACTTGGAAAAAATCTTCTACTTGTGATATCACTAAAAAAACCACTCATCCACTCTGAATGCAAGTATTAATGTTCTTCAAAATTACCTTGAAAAAAAAACACATCTTTGCGATTCTTTCAAAAGCATATAGAAACCATCGCTTCGTTCAGAAAACAAATTTTAATGTTATTAATAGTTATCTCGACAGAGGCTCATTCCTTTGATATCTTGAAAGAAACCATTCCCTTGTTAAAAATATTATGAACTAAATATACAATTTGGCTGTCCTAAAACGGGTATCCTTCCCAGTTGGACAGACAAAGTATCATTTTGTAATGTATTTAATATATATGTATATAAATAAATAAATAAATAAAATAAATAAATATTTTTTCGATGCTTTAATATCAGATCAAGTAACAAAACTGGATTCTTTTTCTCACATTCAGTCAAATCAAATAACATATGCATGCGCATGGCTCAGATTTGGAAGTAATTTTTAAAGTAGAATTTCAAAAAAGGATCATAAATATGTCGAATTAATTGTTGTAGTGTGTTCATATTGTATTTAGCTGAACATTTATTTCATATTAAATTCATTTGAAAGGATAGCGGCGGAAGCCTTAATAATTAACAAACTCGTTTGCATAAGTATCTGAAGGCAGAAAGGTAATATCGCCTGACAGGATATAGTTAATAAGTAATAATAAATACATGTGGATGTTTGGCCTAAGGCCTTCTATCACCACTAAACGCAATATTTGAAGGGGCCTGTGGTTAGAATATAATAATATTGTGTCGGTACCTAAATCACTCTAGTTATCATAACTGGATATAATTGTTAATAAAAGCTATAATTATTAATTTTAACTAAGCCTTTGGTATTTAATTATGATGTCATCAGTTTTTTAACCCGTGTTAATAACTAAATACTAGTTTAATTACAATCTATAGGTTTTTTTAAAACAAAAAACGTTTCGGTATCAATATTCTTTCACAGAGGATTTTTTTAATATGATCCTAAAACCAGTTCGTATTTTCAAAATTGTGAAGTTAATGGTTGGTAGGTATTCCTGCAATTTAAAAAAATATATATACGGGGTGTCAAAGGATGTACTTGACTTACTCTAACCGGTGATTCCTGATGACAGTAAAAAAATCGTTCCCTTTTAAAAAAATTATTATCTTCATGATATGAAAAACGTGATGATGCTATACGAGTATCTTAGTATATTATGTATTTTTCATTATACCAATATTTTGTACGATAGTTTTGGAGGCAGGAATGTGAAGTTTAAAGTCATTAAAACTGATGATTCATGACAGTATGTCCGACAAAAAATGCAATTTAAATTTGGTCTCCGGTGACACTTTTGAAGGTTTTTTTTTTTAGAAAAAGTGATTTGGCTGAGGTGCAAATAATATGTTTTGTATATTATGAAAACATGAATGTTTGCCCAATCACTAGCATATTATGCACCTATTTGTACAGCAACGGGAAATACTAGAATCACAATTCGGGAAGCGGTAATGGGTACCATCGCCCCGGAAACCATTCATTGGATATGGAGGTTTGTCTATAACTTTGTGGCGGGTACACAATACACATGCTTACCAGTTGCGTGGCCGGATCAGGGAGGCCATTTGACCTCTCCAGCCGGACCCCAACGCCTTGCATCGCAGTGGGAGGGATAGATCCGATGGATATATACGTCACCCCAGATTCCTACCCTCCCCCCACAGTTTTTTTCCTTCCCAGTATTTCCTCTCTTTGCTTCCATTAAAAAGACCCTCCCAAAAGATGGGAAAATTATTTTCTTCGTGGCGAAGTTAATGTAAAAAAAAACACAAGTGAATTCCTCAAAAACCAATACCCTTTCTAATGTCCTTCAAAACCCATGTTGTTCGAGTGGTTGCCAATTCTGCAGAACTGAAAATTTCCTTTTTACTCGGTTAGGTAAACCTCTAGGTTAGGTTTCCTCTCTTTAGTTGTATTAAAAACACCTTCACAAAGGGTGAGAAAATTATTATTCTCGGGGCGGAGTTAAAACCGATACCTTTTCTAATGTCTTTCAAAACACTTGTTGCTCGAGTGATTGCCAATACTGCAGAACTGAAAATTTCCTTTTTACTCTGTTAGGTAAACATGTTTCTACTTTAAGACACTCGCACAATATAATTGTGCCTGTGAGATTGTATGAGTACCCACATGATTATTTTCATTTCTTCCATAATATATTCATGCCTCTTATCATTGCACTTGCGGATATGCAAATTAATCAAACCGCACTAATCGTTGTCCCAATTTACTGGTTGATTGCTATCAACATGTTGCAAAAACACGATATAATTAATAATCATTATTCATAACTTCTTGATTTTTTTGCAATTATTCAAGAATGACCGCGGGATATGTATTGAGGTGCAAGAATCAGTGGCAAGAATTCGTGTTTTGTATTTGAGACGTAATTAATTTAAACAAAATGGTATCCTTTAAGTCGTTAAGCTGTTTTAAGTTGGAAAAAAATATACTGAAGTGGTTGAACTTTTTATCTTTTAGTGATATTTTTCCGATTTTTACAAATGTTGATTATTATTAACAAAATGTTTGTAAATGCTCGCCTTTTCGAGAAAAAAATAACTTAATACAAAATGTAAGTTGTACATCGCTAAGTTTGAATATCATTAGAAATAACCTGCCTAACTAAAAAAGTGGACGTTAACTTTGCAATGAATAAAAAAATTAGAATCATATGCTAAATGTTCGCTCCTATATCCATGATAATTTTATCGCATGTTATTAAGTAAAATATGAATTTTGTTTATATAGAGTCCATTACTACTGTCCATTATTCCTACATAATATCATAAATATAATAATGATATTAATAGACACCTACATCACATCAGTAAAATGTATTCCCCAAATAAATATTAAAGTTATCTATAAACATGCTTACTAATCCAAATAACTGAAAATTCAGTCGAAACTAATTCCAAACAAAAATTGGAAAATACAGTTGGACAGTTACGCTAATTTTGGTAGTCGTAAAATACGTGTTTGTGACGTAATTAACGCGCTAACTGAGGTTAATAAAAGATAGAGACTAGGCCCCCAGGTATCAATTTGAATGAAATACATGTTAACCCCCTTTCCCCAAATGTTATCCATATAAACTATTGTTTGAGGATTAATTTTACCAGTCTGAAGATGGCCTTAAAAGTCTGAAACCGGTTAGGGTCATAAATAAATCAAGTGTAAAAAAGTTTAAAATTGTTTTTATATATTATCATCGTTAAGTAGTAACTTACTTAATATTTTAGCTTGTTTTTGATGTATTTGATAATTTCCGTTTTCTTAATTTGTTTTCAATTATTCCTCTAATTAAATTATTCCTTCATTTTCTCTTAATTCCATCCAAAACCCCAACCTAAAGTCTATTGGTTTTCTTAGTAACCATAAGAACATTGAAGCAACCAAATTGGCTTTATTAGCATGTTTAAATGTAAGGCAATTTAAATAAATACTTCAAATTGTTAAAAAATGTTTGCCTCTCTCTTGTTTTACGTTTTTTTTAATCTTAAACAATAAACAAACCAAAAATAATTATATTACCAAAATATTTACGAAGGTAAATAACAAATATAAAAAGTTGTGGTTTTGTTTGTTTTCGCTCTGATAAATTTCCTAATTTAAAAAAAATGGTAATCTTTATATCTAGTCTTATTGCTGGGTATTGAAATCGTAATGTCTGTTCGATCAAATGTTTTCAAAACAAAAAATTGCGGCCCTGCATTTGATTCAAAGTTTGTGGTAATATTGTCGCTGGAAACGCAGCCTAACAAAAACATTTTATTTTCAGAGTGTTATTGAACGTGGAATCATCCAAAGCATTAAAATATTTAATCAATTCATTATTTGTATTAAATTTGCAGTAAAATATTTGCGATTGATGGAAATTGAAAAACTATTTACATAATCAATCGGGGATGGTATAAAATCTTTACCAGCATAATTAAGATTATAATTGCGTTTGCGGAAATATAAAAATATCAATTAATATTCATTGAAATTAAATTTTACAGCGCCATAAAAGCGTATCATCGAATGAAACGTATTACTTTATTATGTTATGAAATAAATGACCACCCAAAGACAATAAAATAAATAAAAGTAAGTAATTATTTAATTAAGAGAAAATAATAAAGCAAATTTTAATTAGATTTATAATAATGAACACACAAGCAATTACTGACTTTATAGCTATTTCATGCTGACTCAACCGTTACCATTTTTTATTCTTAGAGAGCACATGCCGTAATATCATGAAAACCTACAATAAATTATTAAGATTTAGAAAAATAACAAAAAGTTTTTAAATAAAATCTTATTGATAGAATACAGGAAGAAGTTTTTCATGTTCGCCAAAAAATGTATAATCAATTAATTTTCTTTGCGTTTTTTTTAAAGTAGTCGGAAATCATTAAAAAAATTGATGGCTGGCACCAGAACTAATTTTTGACCATGTCGTCAACAGATTAAATTAGTTGAAAATTTTAAACACAGTTTTAGGTATGTATCTAATTGGATAAAAACACAGTAATATGTTTTTGTTCTTTATAAATCCTAATTGCTTTAAATTAGATTATTATAAACAAAACAGTTATTTAAACAGGGAGGCGAGTATGGGTACCGCCGCTGCGGGGACAGTTTATTGGATAACCAACACCTCTGGTAACCCCAAGTGGTTCGCTACATTTGGTGATTTAGCAGAGGTGCCGGAGTTCATAGGATAAGGTTTGTCGGGGTCTTGGCGGCGGATGCAACTGAGACTGGTTGTGGGAGGTGTTTTGATCTTTACAGCCGGCCCCTCTCTATCTATCACCTTGCACCGCAGTGGGAGGGTTGGATTCATAAGTCCGTTACTCCTGGATGCACTGACCCTCGAATTCCTACCCATCCCTTATACCTTTTTCCTTCATAGAGATTCCTCTCCTTCCTTTTCACAGACATAGGCCCTGGGGGGAATTATTTTCCTCGGGGCGTCCTGTTTGGAGTTAATGTAAAAAAGTTAAATTAATAAAATCGGTCCTTTGAAAAATGAATTATTTTCATGACATGAAAAAAATAGTTATGTTATAAATTGGAACAGTAGATAGGTATTTTTCATTAGATAAATATTTTGGTGGTAGGAATATGAAGATAAGTCATTAAAACTGGTTCGTTTGTAGGATGTTGCCTGTGTAGTGTATAACGAGTAGTGTGTATGCCTGCAGATAATTCCTAGAGATAGATGACTTTGTAAATATCACAGAAACCTAATTAAGTTAGCACGGCGCATGCGCGCGGCGGGAGGCGGCGGTGGGTGGTGTGAGGTGCGGGTGGATAGGGAAGGGGAGGGGAAGAGAAGGAGAAATGGAGGTTTTCTTGGCACGTATCTCCGACAAGCCGCTGTCGTGGACCGGGGTTACCGTTATTTCCGGAAATTCGCGATCTTAAGCCGAGTAGGCGAACGCAGTACCGACGTGGTTTGTAGTCCGTTCTAAGAACGGTGGACAGAACAAAATATATATTTAATTCCCTAGTTATTTTACTGGAAAAAGGATTTTTTTAATTGAAATAAATTTTCAATTTCCTAAAATACAAGCGCACGGCCCCAAACTGTACTCATAAAACTGTAATATTTTTAATTATTCGTTTCGTTTTTAATTCATAAAACTAAATTTAATTTAATAATGTTAATATTAAGAAGAGAAGAATTTTAGTTTTTCTTTTTTGTGACAGCTTTTTTGGCTTACAAATTTCTTACGAAAAACAGATTTCAAAGTTCTCCACATAATAGAGAATTCATTGTCACAATTATTTTCTCAGTAAATTGGTTTAACCGGTAATAAATCATTTTAGGCACATTAAAAATTGAAATTGGGCGGGGGTAAATAGAATTAGTAAAACAATGTATGATCGTGTGAGAAATGTGGATATCCGCAAAGAATGTAAGGCTGATGTATGCATAATGAGTAAGATTAAGAAAGGGACCCTCAGATGGTTTGGGCATGTAGAGCGAATGAACGAAGAAAGCAGTGTAAGAAGAATATACGACGCAAATGTGAATGGTAGAAGAAGTCGTGGACGTCCGAGGAAGACATGGCACGATCAAGTGAATCAGATACTTGAGTCGGGCCATGTCAAAAGTCAGAATAATAGAAGAGAATGTATGAGACGATGTATGAATGTGAGTGAGGCAAAGAGTGTGTGCCAAGACCGAGTTGTTTGGCGGTCCGTCCTCTCTGCCTACCCCTGCGGGGAAACGGCGTGATGGTTAGTTAGTTAGTTAGTTTAGCTGTTTTGTTTAATATATTAAAATTGTTAATTGCTATAAATCTTTTTGAATAGTAAAAAACGAGTCGAGTAAAAAGAGGGAATAATTTAATAAAGTTAACTCATTTGACCAATAATCTACTCAAGTGCAGTCAACGAGATATGAAAATAAACCCATATAATTTCATAATTTGTCAACAGAATAAGCTTATTTCTCTTGAACGCGTAAAATGATGAAATAAACCATTTGGAACTTATTAAGATTATAAAAATGATAATTGTGAACAAATTAATCTCTTACAACTCATTTAAATCTAAAACACATTTTATTCTAAATAAAACAATTTTTATTATTACCAATTCTGACTATGTTTGCGAGATATTCTTTCTTAATAAATAATATTGTTTTGGCACATGCGAATGAGCGGACTCTTGAGCCGTGAAAATGGGTCAGCGGCCACCCCTCGGGGCCCCCAGGCTGGGAGTATTGCCCGCGCTGCGCCCGCGTAGAGCGAGCCACTGGCCACATCACTATACCACCACATCACCACACAATCAGCCAAGAGGACAGCGTGGAGACCATTCCTAATTCTTAAGATTAAAAAAATCACATTATTTATGTACTTATTGAGAAATTTGTCTCGCGTAGAGTTAATTTTTTTCATCGTTTGGAGGTTTTTAATAAAATTTAAAAAACGACGAAGAAATTTTATTGCTTTCACAATATACTTTTTTGTATGACTTGTATTATTTAATTAAATGAAGAAATATTAGCGAAACTCAATTGGAAATCAGAAAAAAAAACATTGGCACCTATTGTCTTAATTTAATTAAATATTAAAATTTGAGGTTTTACTCATAAAGTTAAAAATAAATAAATGATTTTGGACTAAAATCTTTCTATCTATTTACAAATAGAGGAGTTTCTGTGGCGAGTGGTGTGGATTCGATTTTTATACAAATCTACAGTTTTATTCCGAGATTGATGAAATTTTGCACACTTGACCTCCCATATAAGAAAAAGGTCATTATTTACACGAAATTTCATAAAACTATCCCCATTCTATTTCCCACCCTTGACAAAATAAGGGAAAAATTAGTCTAATTTTGAAAAAATTCTACGTGAAGCCCTTACAACGCATGTAATGAATGCAAAAAGATAAATGAAAGTAACACAATATTATTTTGTTTTTTTTTTTTAATTAAGCGTTTTTTTATTGCAAGGTGGTGTGTTATAATAATCATATTTCTATTAATTGTTGGAAATATATTATAAAAAAATAATTGGGTTTAAGGAATTAAAACAATTTTATTTCATAACAGGAGACTATTTAAAAAAAAAAGAAAAAAAATCAATGGTATTAGTTTCAGTTTGGAGTGGTTATTCAGATTCCACATACGCTAAAAAATTGCCTTTTTTAATTATGTAATGTTTTTTTTTTCAGAACTTAATAAACGTTACTCAACATATTTTTCCATGTTATTAATTATATTTATTTCCATTCTCTTTATCATACTCATTTGCATGTTGTTTATCATATTTATTTCCATGTTATTATAAATATTTATTTATTTCCATGTTATTATTAATATTTATTTATTTCCAAGTTACGTATTATTTTTATTTCCAAGTAATTATTAATATTTATTTCCACGTTATTTATAACATTTATTTCCATGTTATTTATTTTAACATATTACGAAGATATTATTTGAATACGTCATCGTTCGCTTCCCTCGCGTAGAATATGCGCAGTACAAATCGAGACCAAGACATTCAAGTCCGAGGTCACGATCCCAAATGAGGTCACAGATTCAACACTATCTACCTTAGCACTCTCCGCAATAACACCTTTCAATAGAACACTGAATTTATGATTGTGATTCCACTGAACAGATATTCAAGTGCAAACTCAGATGCAAATATTATGTATTGAACCGTTATAATGACTTATTTTAGAATCGTGTTTATTGTGACGTCATTACAATAATAGAAATTCTTCGAGGTGATGAACGATAAATATAAATTTCCTATTTTATTAAAAAACAATAAGGTAAAAAGTTTTGTTAAATACATGTTGATTTGAAACGTTGAGTGAATAACTACTTCAATATTGTTTATTGGCTAGGTTTAAATAGTCTGCTTTTCATAAAATTTCTAATCATTTATATATTATCACCTTCCATCAAATTCCCTCCCCTCTCTTCGTTGGGACTCAAAATTTTAAGATGAGTTATGGCTCTATTTCAGTTTTCCATGTTAAAGAGTTTTAGAACACAGTTTTAGTTTTTCAATAGGTCGGTAAAATGATTTTAATGTTCCAAATAATTCATGAAAATTTATTTATCTATTTATTCACGCCCCATTTGGTCTTTTACATTTTATTGTGCAATTTTAATTAAAATATTTTTATAAGTTGATAGATTTTTTTTTATTTCCATGCCAATGTATAGGGAGCTCTGGCATTATGAAATTTGTAAAAAAAATTCAATGGGTGGCATACGCGCTGCTTGGAAAACTGAATGTACCGGGACTGAAGGACGGGGAGGGGAATTTGGGAGGGGGGTTCGTGAAACTGGGGAAGCGGGAGGGGGGAATTGGGAGAGGGAAGGACGAGAAGGCGGAGTGGGAATGCGTGAGGGGAAGGGGATGCGGGGAAGAAGGGGAAGCAGAAGGGGAACGGGACGATTGGGAAAGGGCACGCAGGGAGAAATAATTTCTTTATTAAGTGGCATAGCAACGCACGCTGGGAACTCGCTACTGTAGTAATATAATTGATTGAAAAATGCTATCGGTTCATGACGGAACTTAAAATGTAATTAAATATAATCTGCTTCTTGAAAATTAAATCTCCTCTCAAAAAGTGGAAACTGTTTTCTTAAAATAAAATTTGAGCTTTCAAAAATACCTCCAAAAAGCCTACTTTTTCATAAAAAATTGAGACGTTCTTTCTAATTATACCAGTTGATTTGATAATATCTGGTTATGTCTGCTTGAAATAACATTATGTTTCAATCTATCTCGTCTAAGTGTCACGGAATTAGCATAAAGCAACAACAAACCAACTAGAATACCTCCACATCGCCATTTTACTTTTAGCGCGGTTGGGCTGCCTTGTGTGCCTGGTTGGTTACCCAGTTGGATGGCTTGTTGCTTGTTGGTAGCCTGGTTACGTAACGCCAGGCCTGGTACCGTTAACAGTTGTTAGCGTCGGATGGAATTTAACGCAATTTTTTTGACAGTGACCCGGTGACGTCACGCGGCGGCCATGACACTCAAACCGAATTATGTAAGTTAAATGACGGTAATATCTATCGAATTACGTAAAATGAACGAAAGTGTGCCACTGATAATAGGAACATTAGAACACACATCAACTGACATATTATGTACCGCTACCTGTTACATTATAACTAATGTAAGTTATTATAATGTTTAGCTGAGATATAGGTTAGGAGTTATTCTGTATCATGATATATTAAACTACTCTTCATTTTTACGAATACAGAAAATAGTAAATTTTTGGTTAGGTTAACTTATTTACATTTTTAAAGAGCATATATGAGTCCAATTGGGCTCAGGATAAAAAAAATAAGTACCTACTCTTAGATTACATACCTGAAAAACATAATAAATTTATTTGCACCATCTGATGTAAACAATAAGATGTGGTAAGAAGAGGTCTCAAAAAACCTTCTAATAAATTTTCTCGGATCGAACCCCTTATGTAAATGCTATAGCTACACCCTTGATAAGATTTAATATTAGTTGAAGCCCTCGGTGTTGCCCAGGATTTACCCAAAGTAGTAAACAGTGATCTTTCCAACAAAATTTCTTCAGCCTCGGAATAAAATTGTAGATTTGTATAAAAATCTCGACCGACACATATAATCTTTTATACATATATAAAAGATAATATCTTTTATTTGGTAGATACTAAAAAAAATAAGAAAAAGTTTTAAATTACATAAATGGACTGCCATTTTTTTTCGTTTTAGAATCAGTTTCATTTTTTTTCAAAATTAGGCTTTACAAAATATAATTAAATATCAACTAACTAACTAACCATCACGCTGTTTCCCCGCAGGGGTAGGCAGAGAGGACGGACCACCAAACAACTCGATATTGGCACACACCCCTTGCCTCGTTCACATTCATACATGCTCTTCTATTAGTCCGATTCTTCATATGGCCCGACTCAAGTATCTGATTCACTTGGTAATGCCATGTCTTTCTCGGGCGTCCCAGACTTTTTCTTCCATTCAAATTTGCGTCATATATTCTCCTTACACTATTTTCCTCGTTCATTCGCTCTACATGCCCAAACCATCTGAGGCTTTACAAAATATAATTAAATATTATTTTTAATATTCTTTCATTACAAATGAATAATGCAATTTAAGACAAGTAAAGCATGTTTAAATGGCGGATTAAAATTAATTATCAATCATCAGGATTGACAGAACCAAAACTTTATAAAGATTGTAAGTAGGTAGTAAATATTTTTTACTGTGGAAATCGAATCCGCAGTATTACAAATCAAAGGTTGACTGTATACAATAAACTGTATCACGTTATATAATAAGGTTTTAATATTGGAAAATCATTCACATGAAAATAAATCTTATCACACGTCTACCTATTATTACTTTATCTAGAAAAACGTATGCGTATCCCAAAAGATTTCGTGCTCTGTCGCAATACTTCCAAGAATTTAATAAGGTGGGGGAAAAGTCGTACTTTCCATGACTAAAACACAGTCGGTGATTCATGTTCACTTTAAAAATATTGCGCAGATAAATCAGGAACAAAGCCTTCGCGAGTCGCGGAACCCGGTCGCTAGTTGCCCCACTGTAGAATTATATATACGGGTCCTCAAGGAACCGTTAGTTCGAACGAAAGTGACCTCTATATTGGTAAACTTCACTTATGATACCCCGGAAAATACCACTGAAAACGGCATGCTGAACATTCATCAAAAGAAACATTTACATGAAATGTTTCATTTTATTCTTCGTGAGAATGAGGTGGTTCTTTTTGTGGGTGGTATGTAATGGATACCTGTTTTAAATATCTGCTTGTGCTTTCAGGACGGATCTCCAGTCTCACGTAATACGAATTTATACAAACGTGTGAAGGAGTATGTGTATTCTGCATCTGTGAGTCGGATGGTTATGTAAATATTTAAGGCGGTACGATATTACGTCATGTTTCGATATGTGATGTGAGGAGTCGAAGAAGAAATGCAGATAGAAGAGGAAGAGAAGAAAAAATGATTACTCACTTGGCATGTACTAAAGAATGTTCATTTTTCGGAAATTCAAAGATGAGAAATCACTCTGATAGTCTCAATTAATACAATCTCTACTACCGTTACGTTTTAGATCACACGATAATAGAAACAATAATTGTGTCACCTCACCTCTAGTACATACAATTTTTACGTATGCATAGTATTTTGGGCATTAAGGCGCCGCATCCCCGCTCAAAAAGAAGAAGATGGAAAGATATGTAATTACGAATGTTGGAGAGAGCGCGCTAATATTCAAAACGATAAAATAGAACGAAAATTGTTAAACGTGTTTAATGAAACACAACTTGTTTAAAATAGAAAAGAAATCTCTTAGGAGCTGTCTCAAACAGCGTTTAAAGAAACACTGTTATTTTTTTCATACTTGTAAAATAACTGAAACAAATGTGTTTATAGTAATAATTTTCGGAGCATGCTTTGCGATTTTTTTCAATCGAAGGAATTTCATATAACTTGCGTTTCAGCATGTAGAATACATAGATATTATCTTAAAAAATAACATAAATTTTTTTGAGAGCTTAAAAACTTCAAATTTTTAAGGGAGATGTGTAAGAAATCGGTAGAAATTCGGGTAACGGCGGCTTAAAATGCAATTTTTTAAATAAAAACAAATGTCAAATTGAGGTATTTTTACCGCCACCTACACACCTTATTTAATTTTTACTAAATACCGATATTCTTGTATTCATTAGGTACCTAGTTATTTTATCTCTGTTCCATGTAGCCTACTAGTGCTAGTAAATGTACAAATGACCGGAAATAGTACTATGTAATAATGAAATCCTAATAATGATTTTCCCGTAACATAATAGAATCACAAAGTTACGTCTTTTGAGTGGAGGAAATTCTATAAATTTCTGCGCGGGAAGGAGTAAGTACTAAACCGCTCTAAACACTAAACAACTTGTCTGTTTTATGACCGACCTAGATGAAAGCAGGAAGTGTAAGATATACTTCAAAACTTCATACTTACTATTTTCCACACTCTCCTAACAAAATGTCGTCCAATTAACACTGAACTTCGGAGCGAAGACTTAGACGTGTGGATTGTAACATCCATCCGTGTATTGGTGGATAAATTATACACGTAGAAGTGCCCACAATACACGTACATTATGTACACCTGCTGGCGTATGTGTGTGTGTATTAAATAATAAGTACACGTGTGCGCAATGGTAATATTGCGTAGTAATTTCCAAGCAAGTTGTCGACGAGCAGAATCACCGTTATTCTTGCGGCGAAGAATTCCAAGTGTCTACCTGTTCCGCTGTTGGCTGTTGGCAGATTGAGACAGGTTATTCAACATTTCTCAACCTTTCCTGCCGCGATTATTCGGAGAACCGTTCCCATAATAATGCTGGAAGTTATCCATACTTCTTATAAGCTGGATGAGATACGCACCATCCTCTGATAAAAGATCATAAACCAGGTTTCAATGAAAAAACAGTTCATCCAATATTCTGAAAAATTCTTTAATCCGAAGAATAGCTGCTAAAAAGGGTTTTATTTCAGAATCTTTAAGATATTTAACGGGCAGAAAAAGAGATCCCCAATAAAACGCAGTACCCAAACACCTTCCTTCTCATATTTCTCTATTGCGAACTCTTGAATGAAGTTAATTCTCGTTAATACTCGACTCACTAGGCATAAGGACCTATTTAAATGTCACCATTCACAAACAGATTTTATAGAAAATTCACCAATTCCTCGCTTACCTACGTGGTTTAAGAAACAAATATGCAAATGATAACCGACATTTTTAATGTAACAATTTCTATGTTTAAAACAAACTTAAATTTTTTTTTATGTCTACGTATTATTTCTAGTAATTTCAGTTTATTATTGTTATCTTTTATTTTCTTCAAATTTATCAAATTTAACCAACGTAATGTAAGATATAATTTTTATTAACGTATTGTTTATTACTAACCCTTGTGTAAAAAAATGTAAACATTTTGTAACAAATAATATAAAAACCCCATAGTAAATAAATAAATGGGACCCTTACAGTAACAGCTTTTAAAATTATAAACTATTACATCGACAGCGCATACCTCTTGGAATACTTTAAATTGTTCGTACCGAACAACTACGGCCAGGATCCTTACCACGACTTGCTCTGCATTCCACATGGCAGAACGGACGTTCTGGCCCAGCATGACAAGAGGTATGGTAAGAACTCTAAATTTTCTATTATTGTAATTTTCTCATTTAAAGTTATGTATAAGTTACGTGTATTGTATATATAGGATTACATCAATCTGTAATGCACATTAAATAATATATATTTGTTCGTTTGGCCAATGTTTCTAGATTTGCGAACCTCTGCGAATAATGTGAAATAATTTAAGATGAATAACACGATCCCTTCTGATAAATATTCCTACATAACTCAATAAAATAGCGGGTATCATCGTGACAGTATCATGTAAACATGCAACTGCGCATTAAATAATAGTTTGAATTATGCATAAATTCCTGTGGTTTCAAGTTTCAAGCCACCATCCCGCACACCTAGATTATTAGCAAGTTAATTAGATAGATTGTTACGTACTCTTCGATCGATTTTAATAAATTAATAATTATGATATAATGATTGCAGATGTTTAATTATATGCCTTAAGAATGCCACAATGAATATCCACCCCACAGTTATTAAAATGAGAAAAAACGAGTGTGCTTTAGACCACACGACTGAAGTAAAACGTCACTAACTTATAAAAGAACATATGACATTGGGGTGACATTGACATTGACATTAACATTGACATTCCAGACAACATGGTTTGTTGCATTTCGCACAGTAGTACACACTCGTGCGTCTTTTTTTCGCTGGGAAAAGTTGCAAATGCTCCGTTTCCTTTTTTAATGACATTGATCACCGTTCGCATCAATTACCGTTCGCGTGTCATTTTTCGTAACAATCACCACTTTTCGTAACCCATTCACCAGTTTACCCCCAAGTGTCGAGCGTGCATAAAGAAGTTTTACTTCAAAAATATTAGAGACATCAACGCGTGTAAATTTAAAGTAGGAAAACCTCTGCTGATGGAACCATCGCATCGGGTCTGGTCACCACGCCATTGTTTGGTTGAGCGTTGCGCAACGAGGCCCGCGGCGGTCTTACGACTCGGAATTCGTGGGACGCTCGTAACTCTGTGACCTGCAAACCAAAGCGCGAGGAGCAACGTCTTCCAATTGACTGTGAACGTTTTGAACGTGACACAAACACGAGTTTCATTAAAGATTTTAAGCTAATCGATCATTTCTTTTACACGTGATGTGATTGAAGATTCTCAACCAAAATCATTATGTTGATTGCTTTTAATGAGTTTGTGCTACCTACCCTCTCTTAAACTTACCATTTTGACAAATGCATTGTCCATCGTCGAGATAAATGTCTCTAGAAATGTATCTTTAACAACTCAGTAGATGTGATCTAACATAGATTAATGGCTACAATACACGACATCTTTTTTCAGTCCGATTCTAATTCCATTTTCATCTCTATTTTCATATCTACAATTTCAATTGCCATCACTGCAAACAATGCATGAACAGTGCTGTTTGCAGTGATGCCATCTGAAATCGTAGATATGAAAATAGAGATGAAATTAGCGATCGCGTAAAGCAATAAATGTTGACTTTGGTCTCTAATTGAAATCGGGCTGAAAAAAGATGTCGTGTATTGTGGGCTTCAGTCATATATTTTACCAAGGTAGAAATGGAAAATACAACATATTATGAATCCTATTTTTAAGGTAATCTCAGTTTAAATAGTATCATCAAGGTAGATACTCTGTAATCCTAAAAATAATTAATAAAATGCAACTGCAGGCCTCCGTGGTCGAGGATTAAGCTCTCGGCTAGCAATCCGATGTTCGTAGGTTCGAATTTCGGCGCGAGATTTTTTTATTTTTATTGATTTGTGTTATTTCACAATTTATTAAAATAATTTGTTTTATATTAGCGGCACGTTTCAGAGTGGAAAATACTCTCAATGGTGTAATACTACAAATAACAATTGAAACTTTGTTTAAAATGGCTTTAGCTGTTTCGTGGCCTGTTCTGAATAGCCCGGTACTTCCCTACCTCCCTCTTCCCCATCTCCGCCTACTTCCACGTGGATGCCACATTCCACTGGTTCCAGACGGAAGTAGTTGGAACTCCGGTGCGGTATTCACATAAGAAAACAAAATATTGTTAAACCTAGCTTTCCGGTGCTAATAAAAAGATTTACAACTTAGGTATAACTATGTAATTAAATATTGTATATAATTAAGAATATTATTATATTTATGTTTAAAATGGCTTTAGCTGTTTCGTGGCCTGTTCTGAATAGCCCGGTACTTCCCTACCTCCCTCTTCCCCATCTCCGCCTACTTCCACGTGGATGCCACATTCCACTGGTTCCAGACGGAAGTAGTTGGAACTCCGGTGCGGTATTCACATAAGAAAACAAAATATTGTTAAACCTAGCTTTCCGGTGCTAATAAAAAGATTTACAACTTAGGTATAACTATGTAATTAAATATTGTATATAATTAAGAATATTATTATTATTATTATTATTACAACACGTGTTATAAAAGTAGTTGTTCTCGAGATCGCATTGATGTTTTATAAGACCAATCGTTAACAACACCTAGCGATAAAACATTTCTAAGAACACGATTGCTGTTTTATAGGTTTGGTCGGAACGACCGGTGAACGTTCACGTTACAGTGTCAAAGTCAATGGTACTGAGAGTATTTATACAATAGTCTGCGTGCTACCTTCTAATATATATATTTTTTAAAACAAACAGTTATAGATAATTTAAAATTTAATATTATCTGATTTTAGTATTATGAAATATTTTAATTTTAAGATTATTCAATATTCAAGATGTCATTATTAAAAATCACCTAATAAAGAATAATAATTTATTACAAATGGTATACAGGGATTTCCATCCAATCATAAAAATAGAGAAAACTTATCTGTCGATTACCATTACGATTCTCAAATGGTTTTTGTCATCTTACTGAAAATAATTATGGCTGACTCTTTGCGAATCCTTATTGTGTGAGAAATTCTTGGGTTGGCGAAGACTTCACCAAGACTTTCCACACAGTAATTCAGAAGTGATGTGAAAGAGTACACTCATCCTCATATGCATTTGTAATGCATTCCCTATTGTAAATCTCACTTCCACGTGTAACTCAGTGCTGCAAGGTGGCCCACGTGTACCTGCCCACTTTCCCCGGAACTGTGCCGTCGACCACGTGCAGGCGTCTCCACCTCCTCATCTCCCACCCCCGCCCACTCCGCGCCATCTTACGGCCCGCCTAACCTTTCGCCCGAGGAGCGTTGCAGCGAGATGCATGCGATGTGTGACCGTCGACCCACTTAGGGTGACCCCCAACACGCTGGGAAACTAACGACGCTATGGGAAGCGCGACGAAAATTGATATCAAGTCTACAATCAAAAGAAAATTGTCATCAAATCAACAATCAAAAGAAAATGGTTACCTTTTATATATAAACAGATTGTAACACAAGCATAATACTAGTTTTAACTTTAATGAAGGATTAATTGTACCTAAACATACAAATAAATATAGACAAAGAACGTTAAATTACATGATTCCCAGTTGTTTAAATATGTTACCTGCTGAAATTAAAAACTGTGCCCAAAACAAACAATTGGTGAATTTACTGAAGACTTGGCTTACTGAAAGAATTAATTTGTATTAGCTTAATATGATATTTGATTCTAAAGATTTAAAAATTGTTATTTATGTTTTCATAATTTTTCTTTTCTCCATATTTCTGTAAAAATGTAACTAATAACTCACTATAATAAGATCTTCTATGTAAAGAACCCGTTGGGCACATTGCAAAAAAGTAGTTTATTTTTGTCTTATATTTATAAAGTGTGTAAAATGAATAAATTTAAAAAAAGTCAGCAAAAAAAAAATTGTTATCAAATTAACAATCAAAAATTTTTTTTTTATCAAATCGACAATCAATAGAAAATTGTTAACAAATCAACAATCAAAGTAACCCTTAACTACACATTCAGGTTTTTAAAGATTTTAAAGATACTGGCCGCCAACGGGAATTGAACCCGTGACCATCTGATTGCCGGTCAGCAGCTCTTTTCTCGGAAGATTTTTTCAATGTAGATGAGTGTTTCAGGCTGATAATTATTGATTTTAATATTTGTTATCTACCCTTTGTGCTATGCATAAAAATCTTGTTTAAATGTTAGTTTATCAATTAAAAAAATAAGAACATTATTATTATTTTTTTTTTGCGTGTGAATAAATACTCCTCCCATAAACACGAGCTCCTAGAGCTCAACTTATGGAGTAGTAGAATAAAAAAAAAAGTTGTTTAACCTTGCAAATGTTATCATTTTTTAATGTAAAAACAAGTCTTGAAATAAATAAATAAATAATTAAAAAAAAAAAAAAAAAAAAAAACTGTTATTTCAATAATTTAGGCGCATTTCGAAGTGCATAAATCTTACCAAATCTTTCTCTTCCCTAACACAAATTCTTCCGCAAACAAATTTCTCTAATAATTTGTTAAATATCTACAACTCAGAACAAAGCTTTAATTATATTAAACCACTCGACCTGAATAGCCAGGTTCGTTTTAATCTTCGTCTTCCTCCTTCTCAATGCCATTCCCCCTTAACCCTTTCCCCACAAATATGATATTCTATAAATCTATGACCTACGTGAGTTCAAGCTTTGACGGAGTCCTTGGCAATTGTCGCTAAACCAAATACTACTTAAATTTATCAGGCAAATACGTTAACCAAAACGCTAATATATTTCTTAGAAAGACAACCTAGAATATTCCAATACCTGCTCTATTTCTGCTGAATCTCAAATTAACTGATCACTTCCTGTTGATAAAACAATCGTTAATTTATTGTATATTACAGATCATAAAGATATAATTTTTCGTGACCATAATGGACAATTTGACCTTTTATTGAAAGAAGTAACGGCCTATAACACAAATTAATTAATTTTATTAAGAGTAAATCATTTTGTTTATTCATGGAAAAACTAATAAAAATGTCTTTAATGATTAATCCGTAATTTCATGGCATATTAATTTTCTTATTTCAATACACGTGTCTCAGACTCAAAGAGTGGAAACATGTTTTTTTACGTGAACACCAAAAGTCGTACTAATCAAAGCCATTGGTTATAGACACTGATATTATCAAATCTGGATGGAAATGGAAAGGATATTACAGGGAAACAGAATGATAGGAGAATCCCTTAATTGAAATAAATTCATGATTTTATTACGCATGTATTTATGTATGTTCTCGTACATACAGTTAACAGGTATATTGATAGGTGCAAGTAACACAAAACATATTTCTAGATTTCTAGTAGAACTTGGTAAAATAATCAGTAAATGAATATAAAGGATTACGTAGCAATATTTTGTGAATACATCACTTCAGCACCTGACTTAGTAACAATGTAGTAACAATATAATGAAAAGAAGGAAAAGGATAATGCGTGAAGTAAACCTAATAAACTTATTTTTTTATTCTACACAGGAGGCCTTGAGGAAAATATTTCCCCATATTTAGGGACGATGTATGGAGGGTCTTTTAGGAAAGGAAGGAGGGGAAGTATGAGGGATGGGTAGGAATCTGGAAGTCAATGACTGCCAATGTCTGCAAAAGTGACAGACATATGTGTCTATCCCTCCAATTGTGGTACAAGCTGGTGTTCTGAGAGAGTCTTACTGGAAAGGCCAAAAGGTCTCCCTCAACCAGGCTCTCCCAATCCGGCCTACCACGCAGTTGGTGGGCAGACGCATCTGCTGCCAAGATCTATAAACATCACCCCATAAACATGGGCGCCCCTGCTAAGTCACCAAACGTAGAGAACCACTTGGGGTGACCTATGGCAGAGGTTTTGGTTATTCAAAAAATGTTTTGTTCCCGGGGCGGCGCAACCCATACCCCCCCTCCCAAATTGAATGAAAATATAAGACGAAAAGAGAATTAAACAAAACAAAAAGTGTAGATGATAATTAACGCAGCTAAGTATAAAAAATATTACATTTTAGATCTACATAATTACTTCATTTAAATATTAATTATATCTTTTGGGTTATATCTTTGGTTTGGTGTAAATTGGTTTTGAAAAAAATGTGTACCTTTAACTTTTGTCCAGTCTGATATCTGTTTTTTTTTTTTTTTTTCAATAATGTTACTCATTATTTTTTCTTGACCTTTCTACAAACGCCGATACTCCCCGTTTATGATCCAATCACAGCTGCTTGATCTCTGGATATGTTGAACTTCAGTCATTCCTTGAGACTAGCTATATGATGGCGGTTCTTTAGCCCTACATGCTTCTGGTTAGAGAAATCTTTAATTGCGTCACAAAGAATAACAGTGTTTAATCAACTCGTATAATTAAAATAAGCACAGATATCTTGGTAACCCACCGCCATAAGAAAAAATAACTTAATTATTTAATTTGGTCAACAATGTTAAATATGTATGTAGGTATGAGAAACTGAAAAAAATTTAAACATTTTTCTAGTGATACAAATTTATCTTTCATCATCATAAAACAGCCCAAAATCTTATCTAAGCATAACGATGCCGCCGTTAAGTTTTAGAAATTCGTTCTAAAGATGAAAGTATTTTACCTTGACATACAGAAACGCATTTCTCAATTCGAAATCTTCGACAGTGGAACGCTATTTTTCTCACGTGGATGAGAGCGCTAAGGCCTACTACTTAAGATTGGTTGCTTCACAAAATTTGAACAATTAATCGAATTTCGAAGTTAATGTTCAAGTTCTGAGAAAGTTCTATTAAAGTTCTGTTATTACATATATCATTATTGGCCAGTTGCTTCATAGTATTGACATAATAATAGAACTTTTACAGTTGTTCCCAATTTATTGTCGAAATTAGATGAAATAATGAAAATTTTACTCTTTATATCGTTGGTTCGTACAACTTTTAGGTTGATTTAATTTTTAAATTAAATATGAATGTTTTTAACATACCTAGCTCAAAAAGATAAAAAAAAAAACCTTCTTGACGGTCTATGTCTTCTTTGCGGATGCTGGGTGGAGGGTATTTTAAGGAAATAAAGGAGGGGAGATTCTGGAAAGGAAAATGGTGTGAAAGGTTGGTAGGAATCTGGAGGTCAGTGTGTCCAGGAGTGACGGACATATGAATAAATCCCTCCCACTGCGGTACAAGGCGATGGATCGAGTGATTTCAGCAGGCGAGGGGAAAGTGTGTCCCTCAACCGGCCTCTCCCAATCCAGCCCGCCAAGTGTAATGGGCGTCGCAAAACCGTGGAAAAACCTCACCTCTTGAACCTGGGCACCCTTGCTAAGTCACCAAACGTAGCGAACCAAGTTAGGGTGACCCATAGCAAAGGTCTTAGTTAATGAATTCTACTTTTTTCCATCGTATTTTTTCCTTTTATCATTCGTAAACGATTTTCCAAAAAACAATATTTTTGTTGTAGCAAAGTAATCAAATAGCTTCGAAAGAATTTTATTTGGGTTTTTCGATATTTTGATTTTAAGTACTTACCAATATAACATGGTAGGTAGATTACTTACTTTGAATTATACAAAGATCTTATCGCTAGTGCCAACCAAAGAGCTGTCATTTTTTATTTGGCTGAGTGGATATTATTATGTTATCACTGGCAACCCGTCAATAACCCAACAGTAAACTAGCTATTGTTGTCGTATGGTTATAACATTTAATTAAAATAATTTTAACCTGCAGGTGAAAATTGAAATCGATAAATTCAATTAGATAATAATTTTAACTGCGTGCGATGCTATTCAAATCCTGTATTGTTTTTCTTCTGTTAGAAATACACACAAAGTAATATACTAATGGTGTTTGGAACGTAAAAGCATATTTAATTAATTTTTAACATTAATTCCACACAGGAGGCCCCGGGGAAAAATCATTTAAAATGTTACCTTTGGGGATGCTGTACTGCGGGTATTTTTAGGGAAAGGAAGGAGGAAGTTTTAGGAAGGAAAAATATACTCGTATGACGGGTGATTAGGAATCTGGTGGTCAATGTGTCCAGAAATGACGGACGATTGAATCCATCCGTCCCATTACGGTGCAAAGCTATGTTCCGAGAGAGTCCTGCTAAAGAGGTGTCACTCAATTAGTCTTTACACATTCGTTCCGCCACGCAACAGGTGAGCAGACGCTTCCACCGTCAAGACCTAGACAAACCTCACTCCATGAGACCGGGCACCCCTGCTGAGTTACCAAATGTAGAATTCAAAACCAAGGATTTCTTTAATATAATTTGGTCATCTTTATTTAATTTAAAAATGATTGAAGGAATAAGTATTAGGCAGTAATTTTATCAAAAACTGCTTGTAAGATTTTCGCTTAAAAACATTAAATCATGATTTAGAAGACGTTTATTTTTGTTTGGATTCGTGGTAGGTATTTAAAAAAGACCTTTCCAATCACCACAAATTAGTAGCTTTTGCAAAAAAACTTCATAATGGATACAAGAAAATCGATTAATAAAGATTACAACTATGTAAATTGGAATTGTATTTCCTTTCTATAAATAGCGTGACTTCAAAACTTCCATGCGTCTTTCGTGAGCTCACGTGAATCAAGTTAATTGGCAGCAATGATAATTATTATTACCACTATTATTTAAATTAAATTAATTAACACTGGTTGGATAGAGAGGAATACTGGCAAGTATTAATTAGTGTGACCTGAATGAACTTATAATATTAATAAGACAATAAACTTAATTATTAAACTTAATTAAAATTTATTTCGTAAAATTCGTTTATTGAGCTCTTAAGCCGTCAGAAATTAGATTTAGTGTTGAAAGACGAGCAATTTAAAATAAATAATTTGAGAGAGAAAAAAAAAACCGTTATTTTCTAGTTTTTGGTGAATGGCAAAATTGTATAAATCTCAACATAAAAACAAATAGTTTAACCAATTATTTTTTAGTTGCTATTTTAAATTTATGCATTCACAACAATTCTTGTCAAGATTATTTATTACCAAAATAATATAAAACCATTAGCTACACTTGTTTTGTTGAGGATATCCGGAAAATATTACACAATAAAAATATATTACGCAAGTACTATTCGTATTATATATGAAAATCAGACAAAATCGCGTAAGCGACATGGAGAATTTTATACGAAAATCGCAATTTGTAAATAACTCGAATTTTCATATTTTTTCACGCGATATTTTGGTATTTTAAAATGAAAATAATATTATATGAACTAAATATTCCTCGTTCTACGGTTTTAACAAACTTGAATAGCCATGAGTTGGGAAGCAGCTAACTTCATGTTGAAAATGCCGGGTACTTTTGCTCGATAAAAAAGATGCCGCCAATTACCAAAAAGGGAACATGACAAGGCTTTCATTGCAAAATACCACTACTTTCCTGAAAAGTAATTACCAATGCTTTTTTCCAAAAAAATAACACGAATTTCACCAAAATGTTTCTTACGAACTTATTTTTCCTTATCTTATGTTTGAGATTACCTCGGTTAAAGTAACATGTCCCACAATCCAAAATTGGTCATGTAGGGGAATGAGGGAATTGGAAGACCGAAATGATGTATGATTGAAGGATCTAAGCGCCCCACGGTTGAATTTGGCAGCCACCTTTTCTCTGAAGCCCCAAAATATCTGAAAAAACCCTCGACTATGTGCAGAAATGGGCGATCCGTTTGATAAACGGATCTCCTCCTAACTTGACAAACGGATTACAGAGCACAGGCGTCGCCGGGTGGGAATGCTATCTTTGTTCTACCGGTATTTCAATGGATGATTCTCCGACGAACTAGCGTCATTGATCCCTTCAGCACTACCAACATATATACACAGTTGACATTTGTCACATGAGAACGAGTCACTTCTTCGACTCGCTCTTGTGTTCAACAGCTCGGCTGTGAAACGATTTGCCGGCCTTTGTGTTTCCTCCTTCCTACAACATGGGTCTCTTCAAGACCAATGTTCTTTCCTCCCTCCTCAAAAACACTCTCCACACAGCATCTCAGATGACGTAGGGCCTAAGGGAAATTATTTTCCTCAGGGCCTCTTGTGTGGAATTACTGATAAAAAAATTGTTTTTCCGGATCTTGTGTCTGAGGTTACCTCGGTCAATGTAACATGTCCCACATTGCAAAATTGGTCATGCAGGGGAGTGAGGGCATTGTAAGACCGAGAAGATGTATGATTGAAGGATGTAGGACATTTTCGTGGTTGAGGAACATCTGCCAGTGGACCTGTTTCAAGGTACGGACGAGTTCTTCCGGTTCCCCGAGGATGGGAAGAAGTTTTAGAGAATAGTCTCTCACATTATTTAAGATACCAACGCAAACTAAACAAAATTAAAGGTAAAAAAATAAATTTTTCAAAATATTTTATTTTTTTGCCATAGTCATTTGGTTGGTTCGAGTTGGGAGCAATTAGAATAATAAAAAAAAAAAATCTGACGTATGTACTCGGTGTAGCAAATTACTAGAAAATGAGAATATCAACGTGATTAATTTCGTTAGACAAAAGTATTTCAATGTCATTACCGCTTGTCGTAATACCTCTCCCAAGTGACTTCATCGCGCATCGCCTGATAATCTCTCCGTGAGAAGTCATTTCACATTGCCTCTTGCTTCTTCACCATTCCTCCGCCATTTAAACAAGTACATTGCGTAAGACCAACAATATGTGGAACGACCGAGAGAACAACTCATCAATATTGCAGCACAATACACAGAAACATAAAAAGGTTATTTCTCTATTAAAGAAAGTTTTTTTTCAATGCAATCGATTAATTTTCTTTTTTTCTTGGTGGCCAAAAACTTATTTTATGTGTGCGATTTTATAAGCTATGATTATATCAAAGAGATAGCACTTCTTTCAAGTTCTAGAGCAAGCAACTCGTGAAAGAAAGATATTGATAAATCAAGATAAAGCGACTTTTGCGTAATGACCGAAGTAACATTAGACTTTGTAAAAATGACCCTTTCATTTGGACTGATTAACATAAGAGAGGATGTGTATATTGGGGCACTTTCATTATAATTCATGAATATTAGTGATTTGTTGGGTTTTGTATTGTCAGGAAAACCACTCAAGCGGGAAATGTGAAGAAAAGTGGAACAAGGTTAAAAAGAGACGAAGGAAGTTTATCAGAAGCAATTTGTTTGCATAATTGCTGATAAAGAGAGAGAGAGATGGAAAACAGTTAAGGAAAATGAGCCTGAAAGAAAAACATTTTAAGAGAGTATGACAAGCCAACTTCACAATAATAATGACTTTCGAGTCTTTTGCCAATTATCTAAAGGTTTTTGTTAGAATCTTCTCTGCTACCTTGTATGGCTTTATAATTAAAATGTGTTTTTTCTTTCTAATTTCACAATTTTCCTTCAAAAGGGGCAATTCATATACTGCAGTGAAAATAAATCAGCCTTTTAATAAAATACCTTTTTGTTAAGTGTCTTCATTACTTTTCATTGCTTTCTCCGGCCGATTCGTGATGTTGGCAACGAAAGAGAAGGAGAGTGGAGAGAGGCGTGGAAATTGAAAGGAGCGGCGGGCGGGTGCGAGGGAGACGGTCTGTATGATTGTTGTGCTGGTAATAGCGATAGTGCAGAAGATGTAATGCCGACGTAACCGCGATGTAACAGGCAGCGGTGGCGTGCTCCACTTTCCTTGGACTTGCGACCTTTTGAACGGAGAAAGGCAGGAGTTGCAAACGTGAGCAAATAAATATGATTGTGAGTCATTCTGCTGGTCCCGCTGCCCTAGTATATATAGTACTTATACCAACTTCTGATTTGGAGTTTGCATGAGGTTGAAGGCAATGCCGGATTACAAAAAAGCATGGCAAAGCGAAGGAAGGTGATTTGGAAGTAGGTATCTGGTTATTTGGATCTGGTTACTTAGTTTTCGTAAATAAAAATAATAATCACTTAGTTTGAATCGCCTTTATTGTTTAGATAGAACCGACATGTTTCGTGAGCAACGCTCACCTAATCAGGTTTTACTTAAAACTATATTACGAATGGTTCCATGACAGTTGATCCCCGGTGAACTTATATATAATGTGCAGTCGTTTAAGGGAAAATACGATATACCAAATTACACAAAATATAACTAATTGACCCCGAAGGGATGTGCAGAGGGGATGTTCGGCCGAATAACAAAAGTACAAACATATTTTTATTTAAATGCACCAAAGAAAAATCTGTTTCTCTATATACTGTATTGTATAGTATACCCCAGCATAGGTACAAAAAATTGACACTGTGTATAAATTCGATTGATATTGTTACTAAGTTATTATTATTAAGGGTATTTTTGAAGTCGATTTTACGTTTGAAATTGGTAAGTAATGCACAAAAAAATATTATTTTCTTCAAATTTTGCAAATTCACTTTGTGGCACCATTTTATTAATTGAATTATTAAAACACTTTGTTTTTACCACAATAATCTTTATTTAAAAAGTCGACATGTTTCGAGAACGATGTTCTCTTCATCAGGACAATATATGTACTAAAACTAAATTATCAAGCATAGAAAGACTGGCGTGGGTGGAAATGAAATTAGTTGGAGGGGAAGGGGGAGAGGGGCGGAAAGAGGAGGAGCTTAGAAGATAGACAGGGGGGAGGGGGTTGCTTAGAAGATCATAGACAAAATTACAATGGAAATATGTTTAAAATCGGGTTATTCACAAAATTAATTTGGTTATTAATAATATTTAAATTACTATTGACATTTTTCCTAATTTCTAATATTTCTAAAAGATCTAATTGAAAACCACTAACGTTAGTATGTAAAATTTTTTAAAACCCGTATTTATATCAAATGAATGGTTAAATTCAATTAGATGGTTAGAAAATTCCGAATAATTATTGATATTTAGACATCTCAAGTGTTCCTTAATCCTCGTTTCAAAATTTCTGCAAGTTTTACCTACGTAAAAATGATTGCAATCATTACAATTCAATTGGTACACTCCGGATTTTTTCATTTTTTGGTCTTTGTCCTTGTTATTTAAAATATAATTTTTCAATTTATTATTGGTATAAAAAGCTGGCTGTATTGTATTAGGGATTTTTTTCCCGATTAAATTGGAGGTTTGATGATTTACAAACAATATTTTTCTCCATTGTTTTTTGATATTATCACTAAGCAATGGGTAAATGTAGGACAAATGAAATTTTTTCTTATATTTTTTGTTCAATATTTCGTCTATTAATTTGGGGTTATAACCATTATTAGATGCAATTATTTTAATTGTGTTAAGTTCAGCTTTGAAATTATTTGGGGATAGCGGGATATTAATTAATCGATTGATCAAATAATGGAATGCTAAGAGTTTTTGTGAAAATGGATGGTTAGATGAGTTGTGTATAATTATATCAGCGTATGTTTCTTTTCTAAAAATATTAAATTCAATCTTATTTTTAATTACAGTTAGGTTTAAATCTAAGAAATTTATGCTACAATTAATTCCTATTTCTAATGTAAATTTAATGTTTTTATGAATTTTGTTCAAAAAATTAAGGAACACTTGAAGTTGTCTTTTGGTGCCGGTCCATATACAAAAAATATCATCTACGTAACGTTTATAAAAATACACATATTTAAGTAATAAGGCAGAACTTTAGTAATAAGGCTTTAATAGTTCTGCCTTATTACTTAAATATGTGTATTTTTATAAACGTTACGTAGATGATATTTTTTGTATATGGACCGGCACCAAAAGACAACTTCAAGTGTTCCTTAATTTTTTGAACAAAATTCATAAAAACATTAAATTTACATTAGAAATAGGAATTAATTGTAGCATAAATTTCTTAGATTTAAACCTAACTGTAATTAAAAATAAGATTGAATTTAATATTTTTAGAAAAGAAACATACGCTGATATAATTATACACAACTCATCTAACCATCCATTTTCACAAAAACTCTTAGCATTCCATTATTTGATCAATCGATTAATTAATATCCCGCTATCCCCAAATAATTTCAAAGCTGAACTTAACACAATTAAAATAATTGCATCTAATAATGGTTATAACCCCAAATTAATAGACGAAATATTGAACAAAAAATATAAGAAAAAATTTCATTTGTCCTACATTTACCCATTGCTTAGTGATAATATCAAAAAACAATGGAGAAAAATATTGTTTGTAAATCATCAAACCTCCAATTTAATCGGGAAAAAAATCCCTAATACAATACAGCCAGCTTTTTATACCAATAATAAATTGAAAAATTATATTTTAAATAACAAGGACAAAGACCAAAAAATGAAAAAATCCGGAGTGTACCAATTGAATTGTAATGATTGCAATCATTTTTACGTAGGTAAAACTTGCAGAAATTTTGAAACGAGGATTAAGGAACACTTGAGATGTCTAAATAGCAATAATTATTCGGAATTTGCTAACCATCTAATTGAATTTAACCATTCATTTGATATAAATACGGGTTTTAAAATTTTACATACTAACGTTAGTGGTTTTCAATTAGATCTTTTAGAAATATTAGAAATTAGGAAAAATGTCAATAGTAATTTAAATATTATTAATAACCAAATTAATTTTGTGAATAACCCGATTTTAAACATATTTCCATTGTAATTTTGTCTATGATCTTCTAAGCAACCCCCTCCCCCCTGTCTATCTTCTAAGCTCCTCCTCTTTCCGCCCCTCTCCCCCCTCCCCTCCAACTAATTTCATTTCCACCCACGCCAGTCTTTCTATGCTTGATAATTTAGTTTTAGTACATATATTGTCCTGATGAAGAGAACATCGTTCTCGAAACATGTCGACTTTTTAAATAAAGATTATTGTGGTAAAAACAAAGTGTTTTAATAATTCAATTAAATATTATTTTATAGTAAATACTATTTTGGGGGACCAATTGTTGGCGGATCAACGGTCGGGTCACCATTACAAAAATAGATCTAAACCTTTACTGTATGTAGAGCAATCTCTATACTATTATTAAAATCAAAAATATAGTTTGTCTTCAATAAATGATTAGCCAAATCCGAGAAACTATTACTGTTTAAACACCTTAAAAAATGGGGCAATCTATTTATAAGTATCTCGAAGGAAATTTTTAATACTTTTTTTATTTAAAAATACAATATTTTTTCTATCACACGTCGCCACTGATCCCACTCCTATACGTCGTTACGGGATCATATGATACTCGTGCTGTTTTCCTGAGTTACCGTGCTGCTGACGGAGTTTTTGTTACGTGACCTCCCACTCGACTACTCAGTTGCAACATATGATGGAAAAATAATTTAATTGCTTTCAAAATGATATCTACATTTTTACTCCAAATATGCTTAGAAATCACTGGTTAAAATCTTTCAGGTACATGCTGTTATACTCTGTATAAAGAAATAACGATAACGTAAAAACACATCCTCCATAAATAAGCCTTATATACATTATAACATATTTTCAATAAATGACGTAACATTATTTTATTTAAATAAACGTGTCAAAAGAAAAGTCATTATTTTTGTCATAAGTTTCTGATTAAAATGTGAAGGTTCCCATAAAAAGTTGCCGATCGCTCGGACTTCCCACTCGACGAGTAAAAAGAAAGTGGCACGAACGCTTATATTTAGTTATTTCATAATGGATCATTTCTTCCGATAGCATTCACCTTGGTAATGAAATTATTAGAGGTCGCATGAACCAGAATATAAAACATGAGCATTGTTTATATTTTTCTGCATCAGAAATTATTCACACGCCATTGTTCGGAGAAGAAAATTATCAACGTATTCGGTAATTTCAACGTAATCGTGATTTTTATCGACTCTATACGTATTATGGCGTAATATGAATTACATACCGAATATAAAGCTTTATTTAGCTATGAATTCTTTAAGTATGTGGATCGCGTATACGATTTGTTTCAATTCTAAGACCTTCGTTAGTTCATTTCCATTCATTAATGAGTCGGTTATTTTGCATAACGAACTACACTATCCAAAATTTTTTGTACATTGACTGCATATCTGACACTCGGGAGTTAATTCCTGTACAAAATAATATTGGCCATATGATTTTTTAAGTTTAATTTATAAGTATATGTATAGATTATCTATTACGATATATATAGTATCACCTTTAAAAAACCTTTTTTATTGGTTAACAAAAATTGAGGTTGGGTACTTCAACAAATATGTTTACTTTCCCAAATGAAGTCAATGAGTACATTTTTTATCTTGTCCAAACAACGTTTCACACAGTATCCCCAAAGATGACATAGGCCCTGACGGAAATTATTTTCCTCATGGCCTCCTGTGTGGAGCTCATGTTAAAAGAAAATCTGTAAGTAGTTAAATTTTAAAATTTAATACGATTAAATTATTAAAAAAATAAGATATATACACATATAAAAAATTATGCTCATTTAAAATAAGTACCATTTTTATGAAAACAGCATTTTTTATTGTTTCTATAATTTGTCAATTGTCGGTCGAAATATCTCTTATCAATTGTTGACCATGCTCGCAAATATTGATAATTGATCATAGATGACATATGGTTTTATCGATTGTCTGTGCTAGAGCTCTAGGTAACTAGGGGCAAAATGGTTACGATTTTTTTTCTGTGGAATATAGATAGTTTCTTTTTATCTGTAGAAATTGAATAGTTTCTTTTTATTAATTTTGTAGCGCTTTACAGCAAAAAAAACCTAAACTTTGAGGAAAATATTTTCACTCAGGGCCTATTTCATCTTTGGGGATGTTGTATGGCGGATCTTTTAAAGGAAAGTTCTGGGAGGGAAAATAGTATGACGGGGTGTGTAGTAATCTGGAGGTCAGTTTGTCCAGAAGTGATGTATGAAACCATCCCCTCCACTGTAACGAAAAGCGTTGAGGTCGAGAGAGTCCGACTGGAAAGGTGAAAGGGTCTTCCTCATCCGGCCTCTCCCAATCCGGCCCGGTGGGCAGTCGCATCAGACCGAGTACTGGACAAACCTCACTCCATCAACCAGGGCACCCTTGCTAAATCACCAAATTTAACGAATCACTTTAGGTGACCTATGACAGAGGTGAGGGTTCCAATGAATGGTTTCCGGTACCCAACCCGATTCCCAATTTAGTTGTTTTTTTTACCTTAAATATACTTTTTAATAAATAAATAAAAATATCACCTTTAAAAAACCTTTGTATTGGTTAACAAAAATTGAGGTTGGGTACTTTAACAAATGTGTTTACTTTCCCAAATGAAGTCAATGAGTACATTTTTTATCTTGTCCAAACAACGTTTCATAATAACTAATAATACACGTAAGACACGGTTAACTGTTTAATTGTTTGTTAAGATATTCCGTGTTTGCATATTGATTTAACGAGCTTACTTTCGATATCGACCACACCCGGGCCCGGGTCGATAAAAATAATTTTAACTGTGTCGGTTGTGACCGTGAAATGTCCACAGGTGCCACATGCTCTACTCGTGTATTGTGGGAAATCATTACTGTGCTTTTATTCAATATTTCATTAATTGTTTCTGTATATTTATTTGTACTCATAGGATCGTTTAATTTAAATGAAAATCACGACAAATATTATAGTAAAAAAATTGTGATGCCTTTGAGATGATTTTTCTCAAAAATTGCGCTTTACAAATAATCTATATATGTATTATACTACTACGAAAAATCGTGGGATAATATAATTACAGGTCTTGTCGTCTTGTGTAGTGAGGAAGGTTAGGTGGGGGGAGAGTGGCAGGTCTGGTGATTTGCTGGACCTGGTTCCACTCTCGGTTGTGGACATGACCAAGTTTCCTAATTCCTCTGATTTTTGTAGGTCACCTACACCATGGGAGGGGAGGTTGCGCCCTCGAGGACAACGCCCATGCTACACTGAATGATGAGCAAAATTAAATAATTACATACATAAATAAATATTTGAATTATATACTTTTGATAAATAAATATGTAAGTAGAATTTAAGTGTGGGGGTGTAATTTCTGTGTATGAGAGTGAAAGCATGAGAGCGAGTATGCTGACAGTATAAAAGGCTTAGCATGAGCTGTGGAGCTCTCTCTAATCAACTCTCCAGTCTTCTTATAATAAATACAGTACTATTAAGTATACTCTTATTTCTACACCATAGTAGATCTCACAGATACCAAATCTGATGCGTGAAACTGACAGAGAATGGAAGAAATCAGATTGAATAAAATGGGAATGTTTTCCCTGAGGCGTGTGTGATAAAACAATGTAGTTACCATGGTATAATAATGATGAGATCCTAAAAAAAGTCTGATATAAGCGTAACTAACGGCTGAATACATTTGGCGAAAATGCTGACAATGTAATTTTGCTTTCCGATGATATTTTCTTTCAATTAAAAACAATGAAAATATTTTTCCATGTATCACATATCGCAACGGAGTGGTCGGGTAGAACCTAGCGGGTCACGTGATAAGCATTCCGTCTCGTTCCATGGTAACACTCGAAACAGTAAGCGTATCACGTTATCACGTCGTGAGGTGTAGGAGTATGTGAGGTGTGTAGGTGACGACGTGTGATTGATTTTTTTTTGTTTTTAATAGCAAAAAGCTATCATCGGACAGCAAAATGACAATCACATTTTTTACTCAAAACATACTCAGGAATCGCTGGTTAAAATCCTTCATGCTGTTAAACCCTGTATGCCTTGGCAAATGTGGAGCGGACATTGAGCGGATGGACGCTGAAGGGAGCTTCAGAAGAATAAGTATGTACGTATATAACGTATGACGTAGAATAAGTATATGACGCGCATGTGCATGGAAGAAGATGTCGGGGACGTTCCAGGAAGACATGCCAGATATGGCATGGATTTGTAAACTTTTTTATGGAAGCATTATTGACGGGCTCTCAATTTTTTAAATTATATAATATTCTGAGCGTGGTGCATTTCTGTTTTATCTCGAAAGTTTTTAATTTCGTATGTTTGTAAATTTGTTTTTACACGCTGATTCCATTTTAAGATGTGGATTTTTTAATGGTTCGGCCAAAATAATATTTTTATTTGTTCATTGTGAATTTCTTATTAGCATTTTTATACTAGTATTTGGTATTTACCTTCTTGAAGAAAGTTTCAAAAAAGAATAGGCTACTTGCATAGACTTCATAACGACTTGAAAAAAATCGTGTGGATAGATTTTTTTACTAAGATTACGAAAATGTTAGAAAAAAATTTTAGAAATGTATATTTTATTTTTATTTTTAGATAAATAAATCCATTATTTGAGCTCGTGATGTCACTACATGAAAATGTCCCGTCTCCGATTATTTTGTAAAATTCCAGACTGATTAATTTTTTTATATGGCAATGCTTTAATTTCCGGCGAATTTTTGAATTTGCGTTTAACGTTCACTAGATTTATTGTTTGTTCTATGCTAACTTATTCTTTGTTTTGATTTTTTTGATGAAGATGGCGGTGTTTTTATAGATGTTACGAAGTGAACCCCCTACAATTTATTGCTATTCGTGTGGAAAACGTTCTTTTTTTAAATGATTTTCGGCTATGTACTTATCGTTTTTTCGCATCCATAAAATTATGTCTCGTCTTTCCTGTTTATAAAAAGTGGTCTGATTTTTTAGATTGAAATTTTCAAAAAATACGACTAAAAAAAAATACAGAATGTCTTAAAATATTTGCCTAAACCGGATTTTTTTTAAAAAATATGATGCAAGTGGCCTATTGTCATTGAGATAGTGACGTATCTTGGGACAAATTGTATGAATCCTTATTTGCAATTTAAAAAATGTTACAAAATATAATAATACTGTTTATAATTAAGTAGGTAAGTATTTAAGTACCTAATTACATATCTCATGATTTCCGAGGAAATTTTTGTTTTGATTTTTTTTTATTTGCGGGGTCCACTGTTCACAGATTTAATATTTGAATTTATATTATACGTAATAGCTACTGGTACAGTTCACGTCAACTTTAATGCCAATCTGAACTTGATGCTATCCATTCTCGCGCATGTATAGTCACTTTACTGACTTTACAATGATCGTAAGTGATAGAGAAAGATGTATAGAACATACGTTCGACAGGGAAAGGTGTGGGCGGGGAGGCATACTGCTTTTTTTACCTTAAAATGATGATTTCTGCATCTAAGTCCTACCTGTTTGGTGTGTACTGTAATCATGGGTAAAATATAGCTATTTAAAGTAAGAGAATGTATCAATACGAAACATATTCCTTAAGATTCTACGCAAATAAGTAAATAATATATATAATAGATACCGTACAGGACATTCTGCAAAATCGGTTCACAATTCTTTTTGTCACTATTCATCAAAATACTGGACGCCAGACGTCGTAACTACTCGTACTTTGTATGATCGTTGAAAAGTGAAACGGGTCATATATCTTCAGTTATTCAAAAGCGTTCGTCCTTGCAACACTTTTAACTTTATGTTATGAAATATTGCGGTAGGAAGAGAAACAATGCGGGCGAAACAAAGCGCTAAACGAACTGTAAAGGAGAAAGTGGTGACGACCAAGGACTCACCGGGATATTCATAATAAGCTGATGACACAACTGTAATGAAGTCAGAGGTGAACATGAAGATTCAGCAAACAGTTCAAAATATATCGCTAATCAAGTACGATAATTAATTTTACTCTCACTTGGATAGACTAGGATTACATTTGGGGGATAAAAAATAATGAAAATAAAATGGATTTATTTATATTTGAAGTAAAAACTTCTTTAGCACCGTTGTGATCTGAAACTCGATGAAACGATTTTTCGTTTTTTAGAGACACTAAAAAGAGATGTATGCATTTATAGGATTTAGCCTGCGAGGGAATGAGATATTGTAATAGGTCGCCTTTTTGTTAGATGCTCGTAGCCTATCGGTCTCATCTTTGTGCGGTGCTTCGTAGTCTCCCTACTCTTGTCTACTTTCGTTTTTTAAAGGTTTCTTTAACTAGTATTTTACTAAAAGCTTCTACCGCATGTGAATTGCATACTTTTATTATTTTTTGTTGTCGTTTTTTATTTATTTTTATTATTATTATTATCATTCGCTGGTATGGGCTTTTACAAACATATGTGATACATAGAAATGCAATAAGTAAATTATGATATTTAAATCATAAAGAATCCATGCAAAAGAATAGATTCTTTATGATTTAAATAGCATAATTTACTTATTGCATTTCTATGTATCACATATGTTTGTAAAAGCCCATACCAGCGAATGATAATAATAATAATATGGGCTTTTACAAACATATGTGATACATAGAAATGCAATAAGTAAATTATGCTATTTAAATCATAAAGAATCCATGCAAAAGAATAGCATTATGCTAACATTGATTATTATTATTGAGGTAAGTATGTTATTATAACCTTCTTATAGCTATATTCCATGCAGTTAAACACATCTACTACTTCCGAGAAAGTATTGCCAAAAGCATGCAATCTAGGTACGAGTAAAAGTGAGTCTAAATGACAGTCCTGATATTCTTGTTGTAATTAAAAATAATTTTAGATCAAATAGCTCTTGTTGGTATATAGAAGGTTGCGCTTAATAATTAGGGCTATCTATAGTACCATTAACAATTTTGAAAATAAAAGTCAAGTCGGAAATAAATCTTCTATCTGAGAGATTTAATTGGCTGAGTTGGCATCGCGTTTGCATACCCAGGCGTCCCGTGTTCGATTCCTCGGCAGGATAAGTCCTCCCTCACGATACATTTTCCGCTTTCTGTGATGGAAGTAGGAGATTTTCAAATATTGTTAGGTTTTAAAATTATTATTTGGCTTTCTTTTAATTAAAAAAAAAAATACATATATATTTATATTATATTTGTAGATATTTATTTTTTTAATTGAAATCTTCTTTGGCACCGTTGTGATTTGAATCTGGGTGAAACGAAAAATCGACACTAAAAAGAGTCAAACCATAAATCTATAGGATTTAGCCTGCGAGATAATGAGTTAGAATAATTACCTCTTAAAAAAATCCTACCGACCAAACACCCCCAAACAAAATATCTATTAAAAGCTAACCTTACAAAAAAATGGGACAAAAATGACACAGACAACCTGTAAAGACAGTAAATTATTGTTATTTTTGTCCCATATTTTGTTAGGTTAGGTTAGGTTAAGTTTTAGTAGATATTTTGTTGGGGGATTTTTTGTCCGAAGGATATTCTGTAAGAGGCTATTTTGTCGGGGATATTTTGGGATGAAAACGCGCAGTACCTATTGAAACTGGCGCACACGGATCTACGCTCTCATTCTTGCATCGCAATATTACTCTTCCAAACGCACATATATTACACCTATCAAAGTTATTAGCAATTTTCATTACATTTTACTTCAGCAAATAATTTCTAATTCTGTGTTTCATTATTTCGTCCTCCATAGTTATTTCATCTTTGAATTGTAAAGCAGGAGCGGCAGACCGTAAAACAAGGATGATATGCAAATGTTTCCACAAACACAAGTTTTTTCCAGAGTAATTGTTTTATTCCTTTACGATGGAGGGCAAGCCGAGTCAAAGGATAATACAACCGACAGAAAAAGGAGTACCACGAAAGACCATAACTCAACTGAAAAGCATTGTTTTGTTTATTGCCTATCTGAGCCGCATCCGTAGCAGAGCGGTAAATTCCTAAGCTCTATGCAATAATAAAACAGTATATTCCACAGATCGAAACTAAATATAACCTACCTTTATAGGTATTGAAACATTTTTTTTAAATTAAATATTGTTGTTATTTTAGATCTTTAAAGAATTGAAGATTCGCTTTACACGCCAAACTTTAAAACCGGCCTGAATATGGTAAATTCCATTCTTGCGCAGTTACTGACTTTACAATGATCGTAAGCGAAAGAGAAAGATGCCTAAAAACATACGTGCGACAGAGAAAGGCGTGGGCTGGGAGGCATGCCACTTTTATGTCCTGAAAATCACCCTTTGCGACGATTTCTGATCGACGCGACGTGAGAAAATCACTTTAAGCGCTCTTCAGGTAATTTTCTCACCAACATGGTGCTATGGAAATCATAAAAAAAATATTAACGTCAGGCGGTCTTAAAGTTTGGCGTGTACCATACCCATTGCTCAGAAGAGATGGTAGATCTGAGCAGCCAGGATCTTTCAATTCTTCCACTTCGCCTCTCATATTTTATACAGCCCGCTACATCTGTATATACATCATACATATATGTATCTATATATTTTTTATTAATTAGTTTATAAATAAGTTCTGCTGTCTAATTATTATCACGCGTGAAAGCTGTTCCGCCTTCTTAATCGTTATCAAACTGACATTTTCTTGTAAATAAACTATTTTTTTTTATATTGAATAAACATATTATTGAACACCGAAGAGAAATCTCCGGAAATATTTGGACAGATAATCTTTATCTAAAAAAATTCTATTGATCTTATGTAATAGTGAACATTGTGTTTACAGTTTTCCATGTCAGCAGTCCAGCCGTCAATTTTTTTCACACCTTATACAGCTTGTTATATTACCAGTTATATACCTAAAAATGTAAAAGGGTTCCTAAATACTTGATAAAACTATTTTATTACTTACCCATAGATTGTACGTTCAATAATAATAAAAAGTGTGTGTTTTTATGACGGATATCTGTCGGGACAGTTAAACTAGCGCCCAAAAACTTTCTCCCAATAGAGATGCGTAAGCCTTTTCATGTCGCCGAATATCAATAATTCTTCTACAATCCGGACCCCTTGGATCATGCTTGACCTTCAGATCTTTCTAAGCTGTACATCATTATTATTATTTTTAATGGATACTCCATCACCAGAACGTTTCGTTTGACTTGCCCTACTTCGTTCGTTACAAATTAACTCAAATGTTTTTTTTTTTTTAATATACTTTTACGGGATGGTCCTACCTATAAAGTTAAATTCTTTATTATTATATTGCAAAACTCTATCAGGATGCTCACTTACGTCCACCAGACATGGATGCTAAATGAACGAACACGTTCTAGAGTCCAAACTTCCGAAATGAGGTACTTGAGAGGAGTGGCTGGGGTTACGAAATGGGATCATATAAGAAACTCGACGATCCGAGATGATCTAAACATTGAACCACTGTTACTTTTCATAGAAAAATCACAACTGAGGTGGCTTGGGCATGTACTAAGAATGTCTGATGACCGAATTCCGAGGAAGATACTGAGTGCGATTCCAGAGGGTGGACGCCCAGTGGGCCGCCCCAGACACAGCTGGGCGAGGCAACTCCAGAAACTGTATGAGGAGAGGATGGGTATATCATGGACGGAGGCCGAACAATCAGCACAAGACAGGGACGTATGGATGAGCCTTGTTGGTGAAATGAGTCCCCGACCCGAATAGGACAAGGGGAAGAAGAAGATGACGATGAATTTTAAACACATTATACGCAATATACCTACGTACAGGAAACCAGCGAGAGTTGGAAGCAATAAGAAGCTTAGCATTGAATTTATTTGTGCATTGGCATACGCTTCCACTGGCGAGGAACAGTCCTTTGTCTTACTTATTGGCACTAGCGGAAGAGAGATAACTAGTGTACACGATACTCGTAAAATAATTTTGTTACGAAGCTTACGGCGTTTCCTATCGGTTCCAGTCAATCCAGTTTGATCGGTGCATGATTGTAATAATGTTAGTTTTCATAATTTTAACTTATTTGGTCAGTTTTCCTGCTAAAATTTGATTATTTTACTTTTCATCTCATTTGTTCATTGGACTACGTAAACTTAGGTTCTAATAAAAATAGACAATGGCTGATGCTGAAAATACACTCACAATGCATATATCTATCAGTATATATATACAATTCAGTTCTGAAGATTTATCACATTCATGATGATATATTTGACCAATGAAGGAAATTTGAACAAACTAGAAGTTATACAGAACAGAGCTATGAGATGTATACCGGGGAAAGGCAAATATGCAAGGATTATTCAAATGATAGAGGAGCTAAAATGGATTCCAATTAAAAAAGACCAATATTTAATGTGTTAATTTTTGTGCATAAAATTATGAAAAACCAAATGCCAAATTACTTAAAGGATGAAATTTTTTTAATAGAGACAAACATAATTCGATTGCCATAAATGAAGAAATCAAAATCACAGAACTGCCTAATGTATAGAGGACTAAAGATGTATAATGAAATGCCTGAAAGTATGAAGAATGAAGAAAGAATGAATGTATTTAAAAAGAAATGTTATGCTTAGTGTAAAAATATTTAAATTTATCAAATGAAATGTTACTTTGTGCTTATTAGTTTATGTTCATGTGGATAGTATAAACTAGCTCAATGAAAAAAAAAATCATGTGAATTATTTTTAAACCCTTCAGTATTTTAATAACAATGAAATAATCAAATAGTGTTCGGCATGTAAAATCATTCTAAATATTTTAACCAGTATTTCCTGGTTAAAATAAGTTTTCCCTTCCCTTTATTTGTGAGTAGGAGTGGATCGTGAGACGTCTAGGTGAGGTCTTTCTCAACCAGTCTCTCCCAATCCGATCCGCCATGCAGTAGGTGGGCAAAAGTATTCGCCTCCGAGACCTAGACAAACTTCACCCCATGAACCCGAGCACCCCTTTAAGTCACCAAATGTAGCTAATCAGTTGAGTTTGCCTATGGCAGAGGTGTTAATTATCCAATAAATGGTTCCCGGGTGGCGGTACCTATACGAGCCCTCCAAATTATTAATTAATTTTAGTGTTGAAATTAAAATCGCTTACCTACATTTATATGTAACTACTTTACCGTTGTAAGCGTACTTGAGATGATTTTTTCACTTTATATAAATATATTTATTTATTTTTTACATTAACTCCACACAGGAGGCCCTGAGGAAAATAATTTCCCACAGGGCCTATGTCATCTTTAGGGATGCTGTGTGGAGGGTCTTTTTGAGGAAAGGAAGGAGTGAACATGGGTCTTGAAGAGACCCATGTTGTAGGAGGGAGGAAACACAGAGGCCGGTAAATTGTTCCACTGCCGAGCTGTTGAACTCAAGAACGAGTCGTAAAACCACCCGTTCTCATGTGACTAATGTCAACCGTGTACAAATGTAGGGCGCGTGTTTGGCGTGTTTCCCGACTATGCACCGGTATCACGAGGGGATCAATGACGCTAGTTCCTCGGAGCATCTTCCATTGTAATACCGGTAGAACAAGGACAGCATTCCCACCTGACGCCTGTGCTCTAAAGTTTGCAATCCGTCTGTTAAGATGGGAGAATCTATCAAACGGACCGCCCGTTTCTATGTTTACATGAATATCACAATAATAATTTTTTATATTATATTATATTTACATGAATATCACAATAATATATACATTTATTTCCGATCACCTGCGTAATTTTCAATGAATTATTTTTATTGAAAATATAGGTATAAACGATTTGTCATGTAACATTGACATACGTACATTTTTGTTTTCAAAGTTCACAGGTTTGCTAAACCTTCGTTTTACTCGCCACTAGCGACATCGGCATTCGGCCGTTACAGAAAGCGGCACACTTCAAACAAAAACAAAAAACAATTTAGCAAACTGCGATAAGATTCCCAAATTATTGGAAAAGCAAAACAAACCCTTTGTCGGTTAACAGCTCACTTTTATTAGCGACCTTCAAAAAATAATTTTATTATTGCAACATTCCAAAAAAGGATTTTTTATTGCAGTCGTAAGACAAAATATATTTACTATCGAAAATGATGACCAATCGGGGTTGCTTCAAAATGGACCAATAAAATATTTTAATAATTTAGTGCGGGTCCGAAACAACCGGTGAAGGATTTTTTTTTTGTAAAAACCCAAAGAAAGTGAAGTAGGCAGTCCTTTTTGGAAAAAAGTTCTTATCATTGACTACCTACAACAAGTTTCTCATGTTTTTTTCTGTCTGTAGTAGGCACGAGAGGTTTTTTTTAAATTTTTTTTTAAAAGCTTCCGTCGGATGTTGCATTCTTGTGCGAAAAAGATATTTTGCTTTTATAGTTTTTTGAGCGGAAAGTAAGATAATACCCAACAATATAATTTCACCACGAACGGTTTGCAACATTCACTTGATATCTATGTTATGCATGTTTCTATAGCATAGATATGGAAGAACATCATGGGAAAATGCTGCATGATTTATAAGGATTTTTTTATGGGCAAGAATATATTGTGTTATAAAATTCAATTGATAGGATAAAAAAAACTTTAAATTATTTAAGTAGGTAGGTACCATCATCTACCTATTTTTTCTTAAGCAAAACCAACTTCTATTAACACAACTAAAAAACAGATCAAACCGAAAAACCTTGAAAACCACGGAAATCGTCAAAAGAATGATTATTTGGCATTTACTTCTCCGATAACAGTCAGCATGTCCTTGAAGCTTTCATTTATATTTATCGCTATACAAAAGAAAATCTCATTTACATGGTGACAATGGCGACATAGATACACAAGTAATCAATTCAAATACCTTAGTAACTTAAAATTTACAGATCAATCTAGATCCTAAATCCTTTTTATTCTTTTACTCCCGTTTGCGTGTTGTATCTTGTATCAATAATTCCCCTTTTCATCTATTTTTCGTATTTTATTTGATTTATTTAACAATCTATTATCTAATCTTATTAAATAAATGTCCGTCCATTATCTGCGTATGTTTATTTTGATTACACAACAATTTAAACGAAAGCATTATTTTTTTTTAAACAAACATAAAGTCCTTGAGACTTTTGCAGGTAGCGCTTACACCGGTGCAGGGGTGGTTGGTCTGTTACCTGATGGAGGAAGTGGTCCATTGTGTGGACATAAAGGCGGCTAGGTAGGTACATACCTATCCCTCCCCAATCTATCCACTCTGCTCTACTCTCGGTCAGTCCGACAAAACAATCGCGTCCCAAACAGATGTTCTCAGCCCACTTCATTTTCGTTTTTTAGTAGGTAGTATTTCTTTTTTATTCGTGGGAGAAGATTGCGGTGATAGTCGTATAGACTAATAATAGGGAATAAACGATTATGAGCTGCTTACTTTTAATAGAAACGAGCTTTTAGTTATGTCTGTAAATTTTACACACAAAGTTAACAAGGCTTTTACTATTTTTTGCTGATATGCAGTTTGTAGGTAAATTTATTTAATGTCTATGTTGTCAAATAGAAACGTTTAATGAGTTCGTCAAGAATAAAGTTTGGCTGAAATATGTCAATGAAAAAACTAAAAAGACTAAAAACTACATGAATTGCTTTAGTCCGCTTCAGCACAGGACCCCCTAGTGAGGAGAACTGCGAAATTCCATTGTCATACTTAACTACACCTTAAATACTTTGAATGTGTATTTATGTTTTTTACAATCGCTAATAAAAAATATAGTTTACATTGCAAAAACGAAGGATAGGTAATTACGTTTTTTTTACTTCTTGAGGGCAGATAAAATAAACGAATCCACTGATTCCATGATAGTTTATCCCCTAACAGTTGGCCCCTCGGCATGCTTTATAAAATATGCAATTAAAATTTTTAAAAAAAATGCATTCGGTGTATGGAAAATACGAAATACCTATTTAACTTAACATATTTCCATCCAAAAGCATCAACGATAAAGCTACTTTCTGTATAATTTACATTTCAGCTAAGTTAAAAAACCCGACACTAATTAAGTTCTGTCTTATACACTAATTGTCTTGTTCTCTTTCATATTTTCGTTCAGATTATTAGTGTTATCTTTTTCTTCAATAATATATTACATTGATGGGAATAACCGTCAAAAGTTATAAAAAGAGAGTTGTTCTAATAAAAATTGAATATACATTTAGACTTTTACAAAAAGGTCGATAGGTGTTTCATATAAATAAAATCGGATATGTTTATATAAAATGTTCTCTGTTTAAAACCAACTGTTGAGTTTTTAAAAAAAGCAACTATATCTCTTATTCTCTTATATTTGTCTCTTATTTTTTCCTTTGTACTACTGATAACTTATAATCTTAGCATACGACCGAGTCGACAGGAAAAAGCTATGGAAGGTGTTGTCCAAGTATGGAGTGAATACAAATCTCATACAGGCAATTGCGTCTCTGTACGAGGGAAGCGTTGCATGTGTTAGGGTGAACGGTGGTTTTACGGGGTGGTTTGACATCACAAAAGGTGTTAAGCAAGGCTGCGTAATGTCACCATGGTTATTCAATTTATACATGGATAATTGTATGCAAGAATTGAAAGAGATGGGATTGGGCGCGAATTTGAGTGATCTGAAAATATGTTGCCTGTTGTATGCTGATGATGCGGTGCTGCTTTCTAACACTATGGAAGATCTACAGTCTCTCGTGTCTAGGATGAACGAAGTGTGTATGCAAAATGAGTTAATGATGAATGTAAGTAAGTCTAAAGTCATGGTATTTGAAAGGGAGAGTACGAAAACAGTGTGCAATATAGTTGTGAATGATGAATACTTGGAGCAGGTGGATGAGTTTGTGTACCTGGGTAGTATGTTTACGAGAGATGGGAAGGCTGATAGAGATATTGAAAGAAGAGTAAATGCAGGTAACTCCATTAATGGAGGACTGAATGCCGTTGGCGCTAATAAAACACTGTCAAAAGACGCGAAGCTAGCAGTCCACAATGGAGTCCTGGTACCTACCTTGATGTATGGCAGTGAGGCATGGAGTTGGCAGAGGAAGGATGAAAGTAAACTGAATGCTGTCGAAATGAGATCCCTGAGGCGAATGTGTGGCAAAACCATGTATGATCGTGTGAGAAATGTGGATATCCGCAAAGAATGCAAGGCTGATGTAAGCATAATGAGTAAGATTAAGAAAGGGACCCTCAGATGGTTTGGACATGTAGAGCGAATGAAAGAAGAAAATAATGTGAGAAGAATATATGACGCAAATGTGAATGGAAGAAGAAGTAGGGGACGCCCGAGGAAGACATGGCACGATCAAGTGAATCAGATACTTGAGTCGGGCCATGTCAAAAGTCGGAATAATAGAAGAGTATGTATGAGACGATGTATGAATGTGAGTGAAGCAAAGACTGTGTGCCAAGACCGAGTTGTTTGGCGGTCCGTCCTCTCTGCCTACCCCTGCGGGGAAACGGCGTGATGGTTAGTTAGTTAGTTAGTTAGTTAAATAAATAAATATTTGAGGTTGATTTTAGGTTTTAAATTGTTAAATAATGCACAAACATTATAATTTCGGGGGCCAACTGAATCCAATAATAGTCTTCCAATGAAATAATAATTGTTATTGTTTAATACTTTATCGCGATTTAGATACATAGTGGTTTTGGATAGCTACGTGTTTCAGTGACTAAAACGATTACATAACAAAGTTCTAGTTCAGATCTATTAATCACCTTATCTTCATTTTGGCGTTGTTTCAACATTATAATTGAAATCGAAAACGATTCTGTCAATCAAAACTATCGCCACAATACGTCAAATCACTTCCTGCATCTCACATCTTGTGAAGCAGCAATACAAACGCCATGTCAGAGAAACGCCTTCCTGTATCGTCAACACTCCAGGGGTCACCAATTTTAATCTAATTGACAACACATTAAATTTTTTAATCGGTTCCGTCATAGAGGCGATGTAAGAACTTTTAACAACTTATCTTTCAGAAGGTAAATTGTTTAGTATCGGATTTCTTTATTGTTGTATTTCTTCTATAATTTTCGCTTATTTCAAATAGGTTCATTTTAAGTGAATTATTTTCCTCAAAAAAACGTGTTAAATCGTATAAAACATTCCAATTAAATATATATTTTTTTAATTAACGCCATTATGATAGAAATTACAAATAAGAAGAGCATTCAAAAAAGATTATCTAAATAATTAAAACTTTTTTTTAAACTACTTTTATAATTTATTAGGTGCAAGGTATCTGCCTACTAGGCCAATAAAGGAAACCGTACATGAAACAAAATGTCACCAAATTGTTGTATTAAGATTCCATAGAAATAATAATTTAGTAACATTTATTATATGTTGCTGTTTGGTTTTGAAGTGATAATATGCACAGTACCTACCGGGATGTCATTTTTATCCTTCCTACCTTCCCCAACCATGTCACATTGCTGAAGAAAGCTGGGAACCGTGACAACAATAACAACCAACAGTTGGTTACTACAAGTCGACTTGTGACATTGGAAGGAAGTGTTTTTTGTAAGTTATGTGTTCGCCTTCTAATTTGGTAAGTGCCTTGGTTTTCCTTACTTCCTTGTAGTCCACAATTTACCAGCACACATATAAGCATTCAGCTGCAATCAATTCTTTTTCGTATTTTCGTAATTTACAGTCCATATCGCCAGTTGCATTTGAGGCTGTCATTTTCGAAGGTAGCTTCGGATGCAACATTTTTGTTCCAATCGTGCCGGATTTCGTGAGCCTTTGGAGTTGGATGCTTGTATGTGTTTTTCCAATAACCTTGATCCCGTGTTCCTAATATTCCTGGCATTTCGGCCTTCGAGTTGGGCATATTGTCACCTCAAAGGGGATAAAATTTGTGGTAAATTGCGCATTTTTCGTTTGTTGAATTCTATTTTCAAATATTAGCAAGGGATTATTATTATTCAATCTTTGTATAAAATGGCTGCTTCTGCTATTGTTCGTAATAAATTGGCCATTCTAGGTCTTCGGAAAATTCATGAATCATCGATCAAAGCAGTTATTTCTGGTAATTTAATAGATAGAAATAGTTTACTGGTTAGAATCAAAGATATTGAAAAGCAAAGGAATGACTTTGTTGAATCTTATGTGATCTTAGAAACGTCAAAGAGTAAAGAGTTAGACTTAACCGATTTGGAAAATAAATATAAAACCTTTATGAACATGTATTTTGAAATTCATACGAATTATCTAGCAGTTTTTCCACCAAAGGAAGATTCAATAAAAACATCAAATAGTCTCGGTTTTTCACTTCCAAAAATTAGCTTGCCAACTTTTTCGGGTGGAATTACTGAATGGATAAATTTTATAAATACGTTCGATGCAATTATTCATAATAATGAGTCTCTTAGTGACATACATAAACTGCATTATTTGTTAGGAGCGCTATCGGGTGACGCGTTGAATATTATAAAGCATCTTCCGGTTTCCGCAATCAATTATCCAATTGCTTACAATTTGTTGAGAGATCGTTTTCATAACAAACGAATAATTGCAGACAGACATCTAGAGAACATTATCTCATGCCCCATAATAAAAAAGGATTCGCTCAGATCTGTCGTTAATGTTTTGAAGGAAAATATTCAGGCGTTAGAAGCCTTACATTTTCCAACAGATCAGTGGTCATTTTTATTACTACATATTGTTCTGAAGAAAATTCCTGATGACCTCAGAACTAACTTCGAGATAATGGGTCACAAGGACGAAATTCCTTCATTTTCGCAGTTATTGTCGTTTTTAGATTCACAATCTAAAATTTATGAATCGGTTCATGGGTACGGTGTGAAAAACGTAGCACCAAAAGCAAAACCAAATCGCTTATTAAATTCTTTTGTCAGTACACAAAAATCGGTGTGCTTAATATGTAAAGGTGGACATTTTCTCTCAAAGTGTGACCAGTTTTTAAAGCTACAGCCACATGCTAGATTCGATGTTGTGAAGAAATATAAATTGTGTCAGAATTGTCTATCCGGTCAGCATTTGGTCAAGAACTGTTCGTCGCGTTTTAATTGTTTTCGGTGTCATAAAAATCATCATTCGTTGTTGCATTTTTCTCGTGACGTAAACAGCCAAGTACAGGCGTCAAATAGCAACAATTTCGATAACACTTCTAGACAAGAGATACTTGATTCCCCACCTGAAACCATCGATCCAATCGTATCGGCCATCGCGGCAACAACACCTCATTTGGAGAGGTTTAATAATCCCAATGTTTTATCGAGCTCTAGCCAATCATCAGTTTTGTTAGCTACGGCTGTCGTAGAAGCTCGTGACAAAAAGGGTAACTTTCACAAGGTTCGTGTATTATTGGACTGTGCAAGTCAGGCAAATTTTATTTCAAATGATTGTGCAATTCGTTTGGGCCTCGACTGTTCTAATAAACAAATTCCTATTCGAGGAATTGGACAGTTGTCGGCCATCGCGCAGAAGGGACTGGTCAAGTGTCGGATCCGTCCTCTATGTTCGAATGAGCTTTTTGATGCGGATTTCGTCGTGTTATCAAGCATTTGTGCACAGTTGCCTAGTTCTCCCATTCGTCGGGGAGACTGGGATCATTTGAGAAATTTAACTTTGGCAGATCCAAATTTCGATAAACCCTCTGCAATAGATATTTTATTGGGTGCTGGATTGTTTTCGTCAGTACTTCGTTCGGGGCAGGTGGTAGGAAAAGTGAATGAACCAATAGCTTTGAACACGGATTTTGGTTGGATTTTAATGGGAAATGTCGATCACAGCACATCTCCTATTAATTCGTTTTTGACAATATTAGATTCATCAATTGAAACTAATGTGAAGATAACTTGTGAAATTGAGGACATTCCCAATCATCCTTCACTGTTATCTCCAGAAAAGTTGCTTTTTGATAACATATTTTCAACTCAGCATTATAGAGACGATGCGGGACGGTACGTTGTTCCACTTCCATTCGGGGAAGTTAAATCGGCTCTTGGTGATTCATATCACTCGGCAGTATCTCGTCTGCATCACCTCGAGCGCCGTTTCTCTCCGCATCCAGATATAAAATCTGATTACATTCAATTCATGAGAGAATATGAATCTTTGGGCCACATGATAGATGTGACAAGTTCATCAGTTTCGACTGGAAAATATTTCATTCCTCATCATTGTGTGATTAAGGATACTGGATCCATTAAAAAGCTTAGAGTGGTTTTTGACGCAAGTTCAAAAACATCTTCTAACCAGTCGTTAAATGATATACTTTTAGTAGGACCTAAACTTCAGCAAGATATTGTGAAGTTAATTTCAAATTTCAGAACGCACAAAATTGTCTTTACAACAGATATTTGCAAAATGTATAGACAAATATTGGTTCGACCAGAGGATAGATCCTATCAACATATTTTATGGCGTGAATCACCAGAACAAATGATAAACAAATTTGAACTGCAAACTGTTACGTACGGAAAGGCTTGCGCACCGTTTCTCGCGATACGTAGTTTACAGCAACTCGCATCGCAAGCAGATGCCAAATTTTCGACAGCATCAAAAGTTTTATTAGAAAATACGTACGTTGACGATATTTTAACTGGAGCATCCACACTTGAATCGGCGCGTAAATTACAGCGAGACTTGGTGGAACTACTTAATCTTGGCGGTTTTGAATTGAGCAAGTGGTCGAGTAATTGTCGTGAACTGCTTTCTGATATTCCAATCTCATACCACGAAGCACCTATAGAAATTGATTTAGATCATGCCAATAACATTAAGATGTTAGGTATTGTTTGGGATTCGCAAACTGATTCGTTCTCGTATCGAATAAAAACATCTTCTAACCATTTGTTGAATGATGTAATTTTGATTGAGCCTAAACTTCAACAAGATATTGTGAAGTTAATATTGTATTTCAGAGCTCACAAAATTGCCTGTAAGTTAACTGCTGAAGAACTTCGTTCAGTTCTAAAATCGTGGTTTATGAAAGTGCAATTCGTACATTTTCATCCCGTTCCAGGCGAAACTTGTCAAAATTTGTCTATCGGTTGGCAGATTATACCTTTTTTGAATTCCATTAGTTTATTCAGAGGTGGTGGGCGATTGCAGCATGTCCATATCGCCTTTAATGTCCAACATTTTGAACTTTTGCCCAAGAAAAGTCATTTTACAAATTTGATTATTGACTCGTACCACAAAAATTATTTACATGTGGGGCCTAGGACGTTATTTTCAATTTCACAATCAAAAAATTTAATTGTTTACGCTCGAAACGCCATTCGGTCGCATCTTGGTAAATGCATAACATGTTTTAAAGCTCGTCCTGTTGGTGTACAGCCTATGATGGGAGATTTGTCCCAAATTAGATTTCGTGAAGGTCGTCCTTCCCTCAATCTTGGGGTAGATTTTGGTAATCTATTTTCAATAAAGAAAAGTAGGCGTAGAGGAGCCAAAGTTTTGAAGGCTTATCTGTGCTTATTCATTTGTTTAAGTACTAAGGCAGTACACTTAGATGTTGAATCTGAATTATCCACAGAAGCCTTTTTAGTGACTTTGGATCCCCTTTTAGCCAGAAGGGGATTACCTTCTTGTATCATTAGTGATAACCGCACAAACTTCGTTCTTTACTTATCAGCTCGTGATTACCTCACATCTGCTGCCACCACGCGGCAAATCAAATGGTATTTTCACCCCCCTTCTGCACCTCACTTTGGAGGCATATACGAGTCAGGAATAAAATCTTCAAAATATCACCTAAAACGAGTAATAGGTGAACAAGTACTCACGTTTGAGGAATTAGCAACATTGTTTAGTCGAATAGAAGCCATCTTGAATTCTCGTCCATTATCTCAATTGTCTTCTGATCCATCTGAACTTGAAGCATTGACACCTGGTCATTTTTTTATAGGGGCTCCTCTTACATCGGTTCCGGAACCTGATTGGTCTGAAGTACCGATGAATAGGTTATCACGTTGGCAATTTTTGCAAAAAATAACTCAGGCATTTTGGAATCGATGGAGAAAAGAATATTTGCACACCCTTCAACAACGTGGAAAGTGGATGACTTCATCACCCAATCTTAATGTTGGAGATTTGGTGTTATTAAATGATGGAAGAATTCCATCTATGCATTGGCCACTGGGACGTATCGAGGAATGTCATCCGGGTCCTGATCAAATCGTACGGGTTGTGACAGTTAAAACTGCTCAGGGAACTTTTCGTCGACCAGTTGTCAAACTTTATCCATTACCACTCTGAAACATTTTACTCGTAATTTTATTTTATATTTATCGTTTTCATTTTCGTTTGTTTTCTTTTTATTTTTGTTCGATTTACCGCAGTGTCGGTTGCTATGAAAGATAGTTCTTAGATAACTTATCTTAGGAACATATTCGTTATGTATTAATTTTAGCTTTATTTTAGACTTACGTTCCTATTTTTTAATTTCGTTAAAGTTTTCGTTGCACAAAGATTGAATAATTGTTTGTCGTTTGTTAATTGTAGGTTGTTATTAGATTCATTTGTTTGTTGTCAGTATTCGGAAGTGTGTGATTTACCATCGGTCGTAGATAAGAGATTTCAATCTCTTCTCGGGGGCGGGAATGTTTGGTTTTGAAGTGATAATATGCACAGTACCTACCGGGATGTCATTTTTATCCTTCCTACCTTCCCCAACCATGTCACATTGCTGAAGAAAGCTGGGAACCGTGACAACAATAACAACCAACAGTTGGTTACTACAAGTCGACTTGTGACATTGGAAGGAAGTGTTTTTTTGTAAGTTATGTGTTCGCCTTCTAATTTGGTAAGTGCCTTGGTTTTCACTTCCTTGAAGTCCAAAATTTACCAAACATATTTAAGCATTCAGCTGCAATCAATTCTTTTCGATTTTCGTAATTTACAGTCCATATCGCCAGTTGCATTTGAGGCTGTCATTTTCGAAGATAGCTTCGGATGCAACATTGCACTAAATTCTTAACAAATCATTTACAATTTTGAAAATAACAATTAAATACAAAGAAAATGTTAGTTCAGTTAGTTACAGACAACCCGAATTACTAAGTTTTTTTTTCATTAAATGAATACAATATTAGGCAAACTCAACCAAAAATCTTAACACATAAAAATCAGAATAGGATCTAGGACGTGAACCCAGGACCTTCGCCATGCCGGGTCGAATCTATCAATTCTATCAACAGAGCTTATTATTTATTGATTTATTTTATTATGTATTTATTTATTAATTAATTTATTTATTTATTTTTGTATTTATTTATTTATTTATTTATTTATTTATTTATTTATTTATTTATTTATTTATTTATTTATTTATTTATTTATTTATTTATTTATTTATTTATTTATTTATTTATTTATTTATTTATTTATTTATTTATTTTTTATTTATTTATTTATTCATGCCTTGAAGGCTTTTACAAAAATACGTTATTTTGATGTATAAGTTATTTAGGAGTACAATTATAAGCATATAGTGTACAACATGATAAACTGAACATTAAGGATATAAGCAGAATTAAAAAGAAATAACATCAAAAACAATATTAGAGAATTATAATAAAAATAAACATAAGAATTTCAGAAATTTCTGATATAAATTTAGGTAAAGAATAAATGATTATATCAACCGAACTGAATTTATTTCCAAGCCTTATGTAGTCTTCGGATTGGGGAGTTAATGAAATAGTTTGTTTTAGACGGATAAACAAAGAACAGCTATGGAAGTCTTGTATCACGATTTGGTACCCGGAATGTTATTAGTTTTGTTAAGTCAGGTGCGTTAAGTGATCCATTAACTAATTTGAGTAATAGAACCAAATCGCTCTTGGTTCTTCTAAACGATAGGTCAGTTAAATTAAGTATTTTCATTAATTAATTCAATGGGTATAGAGAGTTTGAAATATATTAAATAATTAATATTAATTTTAATTTTAACCTATCCGATTCAGTCATATTTAACTGTATCATACTTCGACTAAGAACTACTAACTACCAACATTGATCTTATTTTTCTTAGCGAGTATTTTTATTGGCTGCTATCTTTATATATGATTGCCAGATTAAAACCCGAACTAAATGCTATCTACATAGATAGTGTCTTGGATAAATTTTGTCCATTTTTATTTTTAATATACTACATCTACTGATTTTCTTTATTGCAAGTCTAGGACGAATATTTCATTTTTATTTTGGACTTAATGAGTAAAACCCACGGACGTACAAAATATATGGACATGCCCTTACGTGTTAAAAAGCGTGTTATTTCCCCCTCCCATTGGAACCATTTTTCGGAACCGGCTGGGCGTGTCCGGACCAGTGTCGTGCTCTCATCGTACATTTTACGCACGGACGCTGTATGTCTATGAAACACATACTTACACATCGAGATACATAGCGGCGCGAAACACAAAGCCGCTGTTTTCTGAGTTAAGTAAATCATGAAACATTTGTAAAAGTGTCTACGGCAACAAAATATTCCTCTATGAAAATACTCAGAACCTTACTTTGCGAATTTGGATTTTACACATCTGTTAATACCGCGGCATGCAATTCGCGCTCCCATATAAAAAGGTCTATTCATTCAAAGCAGATTTTACTATCAAGAACTAAATAGTGATATTATAGTGCGAGGTGCCTTTATACTGTTAGACTGATTTATTGGCGAATCACAAGTCTCTTTCCTCTCTTCGCCCCGCCATAGTTGGTTTTTACCCCTCATCTGTAAGTTCTCGTCTAGTTATTTGTATGTCTATGGTAAAACCTCAAATCGTTTTATTTTAATGCAGAAAATATTAGCGAAACAGAAAAATAGAAAAAGATACTGTCACATCTAAGACTCGAACCCAGAACCTACGACTTGCCGGGGCAAAGGTCTATCAACTGAGCTAATGTGGATGAATATTTTATTTTTATTTTTAACTTAAAATGAGTAAAACCCAAGTAAAACCTGAAATTCTAATATTTTAATTGGTTACCGATATATTGTTTTCATTTACTAATTATATTGTCTATATATACATCTTGCTCAATGTTGTTCTAATTATCTATTTTGAAAATATTTATTTGGTGTAGATTTTAAGGATGCCGGCAGCTTATTATGATATTTCATCCCTATGTAGAATAAACTGTTTTGCCTTATGGCTTTGTGCTTTCTTGGTATTCTGATTTTACTGCACGTCCTTGTGTTATTAAGTCTGTGAATATCCTTGTTTTATATTTTGTTTGAAAAGCATTTTTAGGATATATTATTATATGTGTAAATATCATTACGTTCAATGTCAGCATCTGTTTTGTATTGCCGTTCTCCACCCCTGCCCAACGGATATTCCCGGTATCCGCGCATTTACACACATTATTCACATCAACCTCATTCTAGATTAACGGCTGTGGGGCCCTTCATGAATGAACCGAGTTCCCGAGGTGGAAACACCTTGTGGGAATACGCGCAAGGTGTTCTCTACTCCATGATCTCCGTTCACTGTTCACTACTACCTACTGATCTCTGTTGCTTGTACTCTCTCCGCCCCCTCAACACACAATAGTCATCTCTCCCAAGGTCTCGGATCTCATTGTTCAGGTGCACTGTATTTATTACGAGGATGAGGGGTGAGAAAGTGATGACATTTTGGGAATAATATATTTTTCACAATAAATCTGCGGATTGTCAAAAATGTTACTATGGATATGTAATGGGTGTGCTCAGATGACAGGAAAAATAATTAGAAAAATACAATAATTTTATTTTTCATATATCTATCTATCTATGTAAATAAAAATGAATCGCTGAAATGTATGTACGCGAATAACTTACGAAGGATTGCACCAAATTAGATAATTTTTGTTTTTTGTGTTCGTTATCATCAGGACAAGGTTTTTATAAAACTACTGGTGAGCTCTGGCATTATGCAATTTGTATTAAAAAATTTCAGTAGGTAACTCGCGACCTGTTTGAAAACTGAATGTAGCGGGACTGAATGTATGGAATGCGGGAGGGGGGAGAGGGAGGGGAACTCGGGTAGGTGGTCGCGGGTGGGTTGGAGGGGAACCAGGGAGGGGGAAGGGGAACCTACAGGGAGGGGGGAGGGGAACGGGACAAATGGGAAAGAACACGCAGGGAGAAACAATTTCTTTATTAAATGGTATAGCAACGCATGCCGGGTACCGGCTGGTTTTTCATAAAAATCGTGTTTTTCAGGAAAATATAATAATAGACGTACCTATGCTGAAAATATGCTACTAAGTAGAGATGATTTATACTAAGTCATAAGTTTTAATGGAGACAGTGTGCATAGTAATATTATAATTAGCAATAATAGTATTTATGCATGTTTACTTTGTAATTGAACAAACATTGTAATTGAATAAGCATTGCATTTGAACAAACATTGTAAAAAAAAAAAAAAAAATTTGCAAAAAATTTTTTTTTCAACTAACAAAATGCATGATTAATTTGTTTTAAAAAATTGAAAACTTTGAACACCCGCTGACACAAAAAAATTAAATTTAAATAATTTAGATAATTTTTTAATGTGTGAAATTTGGCAAATTGGAGAATAATTTAAAAATATGTTAAATAAATTATAACATTTCTTCTTTTCCCAAGCAGAGTTTTTTTCTGCAACGACACGCAGCTTGAATCCAAATAAATTCGTAGGCGATTTTTTTTTAACATTTGCTCCACACAGGAGCCCTGAGGAAAATAATTGCCCACAGGGCTATATACCATCCTAGGGGATGCCGTGTGGAGGGTCTTTATGGAAGGTTAGAATATGAAGTCTTGGGAAGGAAAAAGGTATGAGGGGTGGGTAGGAATTTGGGAGTCAGTGTGTCCAGGAGAGACGGACGTATGAATCCATCCCTCCGACTGCGGTGCGAGGCGAGGGATCAAGAGAGTCCAGATGGAAAGGTCAAAAGGCCTACCCCAACCAGTGTCTTGCACGTGTCACGCATCAGGGGGGTAGACGTATCCACCGCCAAGACCTGGACAAATCTCAACCCATGAACCCGAATAATGGTATGTTGTAGTATCTATGTTATGATTCATTTCTGGTCGTAATGAAAATTATTTCTAGTGCAACAGAACTTGCTGAAAAACATGAAAAAACTTACAAATGATTTATTTTAATATAAGATATGAAATAAAAAATACCGATAAATAATCAATTAGTTAATAGGAGATAAAAAGAGTCTGCGAAAGACGAATTGACGTCAAGTATTATTATCTTCTTCATTCTGACAAACAGCATTCGAATTAGGCCGGACACATTTGCCCTGATGATGGCCATTGTAACGATGTTTGATACATTAGCTAAAGCAGGAGGAATAAAAAAAGGCATAATAACCCAAACATTAATCGCGATAATACTTCAAATGTCTCCAGTTTTGCTGAAACTCGATTCATTGGCATCGACTTCAAAAGTTTTTGTTGATAACTGACAAGGTACCTTTTGCGATAAAATTATTGCCAAATGGGCAAATTGTGTGATTTTTTCAAGTAAATTTTAATGTCTTCAGATATATTTTATGCGTCCTTTACCTATATTTTTTTCCATCTGTTTCATTTTAAAAACTAATGCTACGTTTGTACTTCTCCGATTATCCGGTTCATATATCTCTCCTAACGCACTTCTTCTAGCCAATTCCCAACAAATACAGAAAAAAAAGATTTCCCACGATAAACGGATATGGAATAAAAAGTTATATTCGCCTTTATAAAGTAAACGAAATATCCGATACTTTACGTAAAGTGGAGATCTTTAAAACCTCCATTATCCGCCCCATTCATTGGATATCCGGTTATTTACCCTTCTTGAACCCTTTACGAAAGGGGTCTCAGTTATTTTAAAAGAGCAATAGAACACCTGACGTAGAAAAACGAAATCAGAGCTACCCCTAAATGGAGGTAGTTTTATAAAGGAGCAACCTTAAGGGATGAACCATAGAATTATTTTTAATTTATCTATGCCATCTGTTGGCGCTAGTTAATACTTACTAGAAATTATCGACTTCCGGAATTGTATGGCAAGCATACGACTTGTGAAGTTCTGATATTAAAATCGTGAGTGATCGGACGTAATTGTCGATTGAAAATATATTAATTTAATCGGATTATGGCATCTGCGCAATGGAAGATCATACGGTAATTGAAGGGTGCTGAAAATAATTACGTTTAATTCCACAGGCATATTATTTATTGCTGATTGGACTTGTTGACTTGCGTGTAATTAAACGCAATACGGGTTTAAAAGCATTAAAACATGGCAAGTTCAACGATCAATTTACTTGCTACACCATTAATATTACAAACTTGTAATGTTTTGACCGATCAGTGGCTGAGTTGGCATCGTGTTTGGATTCCACCCAGGATCCCGTGTTCAATTCCTCGGCTGGCTAAGCACGAGCAACATTTTCCGCTTACTGTGGTGGTAGTAGCAGATTTTCAAATATTGTCGGGTTATTCGTAACCCAGAAATGTTTGTCTTTTTTTTGTAATATTTTTTTTTGCTACCTTCTGATTTTAGTGATTACTACTTTTTTAATGTTATGTTGTTGTGTTGTAATGTTTTTTTGTTTTTTAATAATAATAATAATATTTGGACGATTTATATAGCGCCGTTTTTGTGAAAAATCACCTCAAGGGCGCTGTACAAACTTACCATACATGCCTAAAATCTAGAAAGACTACAAGCTAGACAAACAATTAAAAACAACTTATGGCTAAAAATTGCATACACCGGTTCATTGATCACCGATACGAAAATATATGTACAATATTTTTACCAATGAACGCGATGCTGCCTAAAAATGAATTAATACAGGACCATACTTACCTGGGAGGTCGCTTGAAATTAACACTGTTTATTGTCTATTTAAAGAAATTTAGATAGAGTTCGCACGCAGAGGACATAATTGTGAACACATGTTGTTTAATTCTGAAAATATTTTAATATTAATATGTAATATATTTTTAATGAGTGTATTTGGAAAGTAAAAGCAACATTTAATGGTGGGAGTTGCAGTAGTACAAGAATTTGATCTTCCGAGAGACAGATTGATGTGTAAGGATTCGAGTAATTTTAATTCAGTATGAAAAGTGTGATTAAGACATATCATAGGCAATACAAGTATGATACTCTCAGATAGGTATATTTAAATTAAGTTAAGGGTATGAGAGCCCAAAAAAGGTAGGTTTTTAGAGTGGACCTAAACTCTGTTGGGCTTTTTATGCATCTTAATTCCGGAGGGAGTCTATTCCAAGCCTTAGGCCCAGATACTCACTCATAAGAGTCCCATTTGATTCCAACTATCAAACCTTTCCCCAATTTGGGTATATCGTGCGGCTGAAGGGTGTCTGGTCTTAAAACACAGTTAAAACCATGTGATAGTACACGCCAAACTTTAAGACTGGCCTGAAGATGGTACGATTCATTCCCGCGCAGTTACTGACTTTACAATAAACGTAAGCGAAATATACATACGTGTGACGGAGAAAAGCCTGGGCGGAGGGGCATGCCATTTTTTGACCTTAAACTCGCCTATTGCGATGATTTTTGATCAACGTCAGGCCGGTATTAATGTTTGGCGTGTAACACAACAACGTAATTCTGTGAAATGTGTATTATTTTATCACATAAAAAAATAGTGTTCTTTTACCAGATAAAAATATTTACCGATTTAGCGTTTACCGTTCTTAGAAATTTTACACTTTAAAAAAAACTTTTAGAAAACTTTAGAAAAACGTTAAAAAACTTTTATTTTTAAAAAGGTATTAAAAAATTTGTCCGAAATAATGTCATAATATTAATTATTCTAATTTAACAGCTCGTAGTTGGAACCACGATCATGCGAGCTCAGGCGGAATAAAAGGTATTACCCAACACGGCCACCATGTTGAACCAGAACCGAAACATAACAAATAACGCGCTCCGGATTAGAATTCGCCACCCCTTGATTAACAGTATAAAATCAAATAACGCAGTAAAAGTCATCATAAACAAGTTAATTAATTGCATTATTCAAATGCTTAATATTATCGTTTGTCGGTTCATTGCATCATTGACATTTTACGTTTCATGTGCATGTCACAAAAAAAGCATAATTTGAATTATAAATACAGCAGTCGCCTATTGAATGACGTCAGGTGGCGTAATGTCTACCGGTGTATGCAGTTGGCCTTGCCGCTCGGTGCAATGTGCCGCAAGTCAATAAACTGCATTTCATTGCATAATAATAATAGATTCGGTCATAGAATTGCAAAGAGAATCATTACCAAGGTTACAAGTGCACGTTATATTGAAAAATGTATGGCCAGATTTAAACACTTCCTAGATAATAAGTTGTTATTTTTTTTTTGGTGTAGAGTATTGTTCATGCTTACTTCCAAATTTTAAAGTACTTACCTATTGATTAGGTATTTTTTGTTATTGTTTTTTCGTGTGCTGAAATTTATTGGAGGTTATTTATTGAGATGATTTGTTATCATCATTTCTGGATATCAGATTGTTTCCTTTGATGCAGGACATTATCATTGCAGATTTAATAATATTTTGACCGCCTCCTTGCTTAACTAGCGTTTTGAGGATCGCGGGTTCATATCCCGCCGTGCGCCAGTAATTTTTATTTGATTGCTTTGTGTTATTTTCACAATTTAATTGTTTAAAATAAAATGGAGTGTATTTGCGGCACGTTCCAGAGTAGGAGATACTCTCATTATCGCTCTCGGGTAAGACCACCATTCAGAATTGAAACGTTGCTTGAATAGATCTATTAAGATCTGAACAGCTAGGAACTTCTCCACCTTCCTCCTCCCCTTCTACTTCCACTACCCACTATCATATGCCAATCGGGGAAGCTATAGTCTTACTGGCTCCAGGCGGTTAGGAGCAGTTGGGACTCTTATGCAGTATCACATGAGGTATTTAGATGTTTGTGTGTGATAATCACAATATCCAGCCCAAAATTCTAGAGCGTGCATGTATTTAAAAAAGTTTTAAATTATCAAAGTAAAATTTTCATCACATATTTTTTTTAAATATTGAAAATCAAAACCACGTAGGATCAAAGCTTCTCCCCAAATTTTGACTTAATTAATGATAGTATTCGGCACGTGATATTATACATTAAATGTCGCCCTGATGAAAGATCAACGCTAAACGTTGCTTGAAGTTGCTTTAGTGATGTTTTTTTTTCATTAGCTCCACACTGGAGGCCCTGAGGAAAATAATTTCCCTCAGGGCATATGTCATCTTAGGCGATGCTGTGTGGAGGGTCTTTTTAAGGAAGGGAAGGATAAGACGTTCTGGGAAGGAAAAAGGTACGAGGAGTTTGTAGGAATCTGGGGTCAGTGTGTCCAGGAGTGACGGACGCATGAATTCATCCCTCCAACGGCGGTGAAGGCGATATGTCGAGAGAGTCTGGCTGGAAAGGTCAAAATGCCTCCCTCAACCAATCTCTCTCGATCCGGCCCGTCACGCAGCAGATGGGCAGACGCATTCGCCGCCAAGACCAAAACAAAAACCTCACCCCATGAACCCGGCACCCCTGCTAAGTCACCAAACGTAGCGAACCAATTGTGAGAGGTGTTGGTTACTTATGGCAGAGGTATTGGTTATCCAATAAATGGTTCCCGGGGCGGCGGTACCCATACCGGCCTCCAAAATTTGGTGACAGTATCTGAATCCTACCGACTGAGCTATTGTTATACCACTTTTATTTGGTATAATTTAATTACATGGTGATTGTTTTAATAAGAATAATCTTGATTTGTCTTTAAAGCTCTTTAACATATTATACACGCGATAATATATATATATATATATATAAGATACATTTTATCTGCTAACTAACTCTCACTCAGCCAAGTATCCACCAAACCCCTCAACCTAACCTTAACTAACCAATACCTGATTTTTCAGCTTTTTATTTGAAAAAAAAAAACATCAAAAATGTCACGGAGACCAAAATTTCATTTTCATTTTTCCTTCAAATAATTTCAATAATCACAGGTTAAAGTTGCTTAAAATCCTATACAGGGTGTTAAGGGATGCACTTGACTTACTTTAACCAGTGATTCCTGACATTATTTGAAGTAAATTATAATGTCAGTAATCACTGGTTAAAGTAACTCAAGTACGTCCCTTAACACCCTGTATAGAGTGTATAGTGAATGGAAAAAAAAAATATTTTCATTTTTTCCTCCAAATAATTTCAGGAATCACTGGAAAGTTAGTCAAGTACGTCCCATAACACCCTGTACAGTGGATTGAACAAATTAGCGTGCTTGCTTTCCGTAATTATTTATTTAACATAACTAAAATACATTACTCATAAATACATTATTTAACATGACTAAAATACACACTCTGTCGGTGACGACAACTTTGACGCAAATCGAGATAGACTTGATCTAGATTGATCGGCAGTCATTATAATTTGCAAACCACAAAGTCATTATATTGACTGCCGACAGTTTCGATAACAATCGACAAATCGAAAGGCCAACACGAAACGAATATTTGTGGCAAGGTTGGATCGCTTCGCATTTTTAGCGTAAGTTCGAGGTTGTGTTTGTTTTACTAACGATTATTTATATAACAGTAATAACTGCATCGGTATTTGTTGAAGGTTGCTTCTGAAGTGTTGTATTGTGCAGCCGGTGCATTTCGTGGCCATTGATAAATGCAACAATTCCAGTTGTATAATGTGAGAGGTTATTGCGCTAGAGCTAGTAGTGGAGGCAGATAATGACTTGCTCAGGGGCAACGTGAAATCCGCTGCCTACCATTGCAGCTAATAATGTCTAGGTTAAGTTTATTGGATCAGCTTGTGAATTATACGCTATCAACAACTTTAACTGTAGGTATATTTGATTATTTATTAAAATGACTTCTGGTTATTTTATTTATAATTTATTTTATTAGAATTGAAAGAATCGAAACGATGTTGCTTGAAATGGTTACAGCCGTGCTTGGGGACCAGATCTAAAAAGTTAGGTACTTCCTACAATCTTCCTCATCCTCATTTATTTTCAGTTTCACTCTATAGTATTAGATTAGGATTACGCACAGTCCCGCTTGCTTCAGACTATCGAGTGCAGTTGATCTTCATAGCCAGGAACTTCCCAACCCTCTTCCTCCATCCACTCCCCTCTTCTTTCAGTTTTTCAAAACACGGTGTTTAGGAATTAAATAAAAACTATAATAATTGGATGTTTGTATAGTCCCGTTTCAGTTAAAAATCATCTCAATAGCCCAGAATAAATATTTATAATTTTTTTATTATAACCATAGACATACATTTTAAGTATCTAATAATAGCGTTGTTGAATTGTTGAATATTTAGTTGAAAAATATCTATATCAGGAGACAGGTAATTTAGTAACAGAATCATTTTTCCGAGCGGCATTACTAATGGTAAGTTAGTTCTGCATCTCGGAACAACAAAATTCTGTATCTGCGCGCTCTTGTGAAGTTGTTGGGGACATTTTTTTTATTTATTTTTGTTATTTTTTTTTATTTATTATTGTAAGAATAGTTATTACAAATCACAAACAAGTCCTGCTAAGCCAATTGAATTGGCTTGTCAGCAGGTGCCTATAATTAAGTTACATACAAATTTTAAATGTTATAATTTTACACCTTATATCTAAAAATTCAACATTATTCATACAAATCAATCTAAATATAAATATTTTTTTTCCGATAGCCAATTTTTCAGCATATATTTAACCTTATGCATAGAATTACATTGCTTTATAGTGCCAGGTAATAAATTAAATATTTTCGGTATGTTGTATTCAAACGTTCTCTGTCCGTACTTATTATTAAATTTCGGAACTTTTAACCCGTCGTTGCGCGTGAATCTAGTGCTGTATTTATGTTCTAATTTCTCTTTATGCTGCTGGGTAAATATATGCTGAATTATAATTTTGTGCCATAGTATTACCTTAACAGGTAAAATTTAAGCACTCTGAAACAGTAATGGTGTATAATGTCTCTGTTTGAAAATATTAGGAACGACTAATAATTTTACAATTGCTTTTTTTATACCACTTGGACTTGCTTCAGATTTGTTATAGAAGTATTTCCCCATATTGTTAATCCATATCTTATAATGGATTCTGCCAGTGACATATAAATTATTTTTAGTGTTTCAATTGGTAAGAAAAAATTTAATGTGTACATTCTGCCAGCAATTGATCTGAGTCTTTTACAGTTTTTTTTAATATGTTTGTCCCATTTAAAAAAAAAACAATCTACGGTAACGCCAAGATACACATATTCCGTAACTAATTAAAATAGTACATAAAACTCAATATGACATCCCAGCTCTTTGAAGCGCTCCTGAATACTCCTAGATTATATTCCTGGAAAAAAAAAAGATATTCCTAAAAAAAAACGATATTATTTGGATTATATCGTTTATCAATGCTTTGTAAGTAATGAGTTGTGGTAAGAAGAGGTCTCAAAAAGCTCTCTAATAAATTTGACTTACCCAGCTGGTAGTAGTTT